>CM062807.1:52754817-54004817 GCA_031772625.1 Pinus tabuliformis | reverse complement strand
ATTTGATCCTTTTAGTAATATTCCATCCGATCCTGATTGGACACAAATACCTCCTAGGGTTTTTGAACTATTAGATAGGGGAGTTGATTTAGATTCAGCTTTCCTCATTCATTCTTTTGAAATGCATCAAGAACCGCCACTACCACCAGGATCACCTAAAACTAAGTTTGACTTGGGTGTTCATTTACCTGAATACAAATCCACAGATTTCATATCCCATACCACTTATTCATTTCCTTCCACTTCTGAACGACCTGAAGCTTCTACTTCTAAACAACCTGAAGAGACCCTCTCTGTATATTCAAATCCACTCTTTGAAACAAAAGAGGGTATTCATTCACAGGTCCAAAAGTTAGTTCTTAAGACTCCTTTAAATTTATTCAGGAGATCCCCTCCTTCTTCACCTCCACATAGTCACACACCCCCTCAATTACCTTCTTCTACCTCTTCTTCATCTTCTTCTTCTTCATCCATACAAACACCTCATACACCACCTTCTACTATGGCATTCCGACCTATTGTACAGGCTAGATATGCAACTTTAGTCTTACCTGCTAACCTCGATGCATTCCTAGTTGGGTACTTGAAATACCTTCCCAGGTATAATGGAGAAACTGGTCCCTCAGCTGAGGACCATCTTCAAGCTTTTCTAGACTTTGCAAAAAACATGAATATCGAACAAGAAAATGTTTACATGATATTGTTTGTACAATCACTTGAAGGAAATGTAAGAATCTGGTTTAGGTAGTTACCTGTAAATTCCATTAGAAATTGGGAAGAGCTTACAAACATATTTAAAAATCAATGGGGTGTAAAGAAATATCCTCTTTACTTTCTGACTGAGTTTGAAGAACTTAAAAGAAACTTTGGTGAACCTGTATCAGATTTTATCAAAAGGTTCAATAAAATTTATCATAAGATGCCCCCTGATTGTAAACCCCTTGTAGCAGCAGCTAAGTCTAGGTTTTCTAAAGCCTTTGACGATGATTTTGTTGTAATGATAAGAGAGAGAACTTCAAGAACTCTTGAAGATATGAAAACAAATGCTATAGAGGTAGAAGCAAATAGGGCTGCTTCAACTTCCTTGAAATCTAAAGAGGAAAAGGCCCAAAGAAAAATCAAATCTATTCAAGAAGCCTCTAGTTCCTCTAGTTCTTCTAAGACTAAAACAAAAGATTCTAAAATAGATTAAATAACTTCTCTTCTTAGAAATATATCCAATAGAATTTCCAAGATTGAGACTCAACCTAGGACAGTTCAACAAATAGTTACTAGACCCCAAAATCAAAATCAAGGTCAATATAAAAGGAATCCACAATTACAAATTCTTCAGACCTAGTAATGATCAGCAGGTTCCCACTCCTTTACTGATAAATGACCAACAACCTGATGAAAATACTATGACTATCACTAAAGATATAAATAACATGGATACTTCTTCTAATCAAATAGTTATTATTCCTCTCTCACAACAAAATCAGGTTCAAGAAGATCAAGAATCCTCACAGGTTTCTAAATACCATGCCTTCTCTGAATTTTTAATTACAGAGTTGAACAAGAGATATGATCTTAGGCCTAGACCTGGCCCTGGAAGACCTCCTAAGGAGACTCCAATAATTGAACCTCGTACCAAAGCTGTTGAAACTCAAACAACTATTATTCGACCATTAAATCAGTCAACTGATACTGCTCAAAATGATAAAAATGCTTTGACTACATTTAATGTTGAAAAAGAGTTAGAAAGAGTTAAAATCCCAATTCCACTTTCAGAACTTTCCAAAAACCCTGGGTATAAAAGTCAAGTCTGTAAATGGATGCAAAACACCTCAGCTGATGCTGAAAGTGATATCATTAGTCTACAAGATGAAAAACCAGCAGTTGTCTTTGGTCCTAGCTCAGATATGATAGATGAAATAGTGCTTCCTTTCTATGTAACTCTTAAGACAAATGATTCCATGTTATATAATTGTATGCTTGATTCTAGAGCATCACATAACCTCATGCCAAAAACTATCATGGACCATTTGAAACTTGACATAACTAGATCCTATCATGACTTGTACACCTTTGATTCTAAAAGGGTGCCCTGCTTAGGATTGATTAAGGATTTAGTAGTCACCCTTGCCCAAATTCCAGTGAAAAGTGTAGTGCTTGATATAGTTGTCACATATATTCCTCCCAAATTTGGAATGCTCCTTTCTAGGTCTTGTTGTGCCAAATTAGGGGGAACTCTTCAGATGGATATGTCTTATGCCACTATTCCAGTTTATGGGGGAGAACAACTAAGGTTATATAGAGAGGTAATATTTGTGCACACTATTTGCAAAACAGACCAGCCAAGGAACCATCCCATTTATGCAGTTGATCAGGATTTTGGTTGCTTTAAACTCTCTTAAAACCAAATTCATGAAACATAACTTAAAATAGAAGATGTAATTGAAAGTCCTGTACCAAATCAAACTGATGTATGGAAACTATTTTTTGATGGTTCTTATACAAAAGATGGAACAGGAGCTGGGGTAGTTTTAATTTCACCAGAAAAATAAAATATCACCCAATCATGCAAACTCGACTTCGAAGTTACAAATAATTTCGCTGAATATGAATCTTGTTAGAAAATTATATATTACAGAGTAGTGGAACACATAAAATATTGCATAAATATAAACACAGAAAACGCATAAAACAAGAGAGACACAGATATACGTGGTTCACCCAGTTTGGGCTACGTCCACGGAGAAATAGCCAGTCCTTCTTTTTATATTATCCAACAAACTGAAGAGATACAACCTACAGTAGACCTACTGTAATTCCCTCTTCGCTCTCAATCTCCTCTCTCTTCCTCACTCAGAATACAGATCTACATAGATGCAATACAATTCCCTCATATATAACGAGGGGTTGCCTTCTAGGGCAAAAAACCCTAAATTAAACATAACTTCTACCGTCAGATTTCCACCTAATGAACGACCTAGATTGACTATGAAATTACAACATTTTACAAGGCAATTTTACATATATTCTTAGCTTCAAGGGCACTGCCCCTAATCCCCCCGCTCGGGGGGGGGGGGGCTCCCAAAAGGTCATAGTCGCCCCCCTTGGAACCCCTCTACAGTGAATATTTTACGGGCAGCATTGCCACCACATTTCGAACTTGGTTCCAATGCAGTGATACCTTTGAATACAGAAGATAATCAAGCTCCACACCCAACAATCTCCCACTTGGAGACTGATTATAGCAACTCCACCGCTGCTTCATTTTTTGGACAATGGCTCCACTTTAGACCTGGCTATTTCTCATCTTCTTCATCATACTTTAAGACCAATTGAAACTGAGCAGATTCTCAGTTTCTCCCTGGTTATAACTTTTGTTAACATATCTGCAGGATTCCGGCTAGTGTGTATCTTTTCCAGCTTCAACTGTCTATCTTCCAATGCTGACTATATGAAATGGTACTTGAGCTATATATGTTTAGTCTTGGAATGAAATGCAGAGTTCTTTGCAAGATGTATGGCACTTTGGCTGTCACTGTATAACCTGTCCAACTCCTGCTTCTTACCCAATTCATCCAAAAACCTTTGTAACCAAATCATTTCTTTACTAGCCTCTGTAGAAGCAGCATACTTTGCTTCTGTTGTTGAGAGTGCAACAACACTTTGCAATTTTGAGACCCAACTGACAACTGTTCCACCTACAGTAAACACATACCCTGTTGTGTTCCTCCTGTTATCTCTATCACCCGCCATATCTGCATCAACATAACCCTGTAGAGCAATGTTTGAACCACCAAAGCATAATGCTTGATTTGTGGTACCTCCCAAATACTTGAGAATCCACTTCACCGCCATCCAATGTTATTTTCCTGGATTGTTCATGTACCTGCTTACAACTCCCACTGCATGTGCAATATTAGGCCTTTTGCAAACCATTTCATACATTAAGTTTCCAACTGCTGATGCATATGGAACTTTAGACATATGAGCCATTTCTTCCTGAGTCTTGTGACATTCCTCCTTACTTAATTTTAAATGGCTAGCCAAAGGTATGCTAACTGGTTTTGCATTCTGCATATTAAACCTTTTCAACACCTTTTCTATGTATTCACTTTGAGACAATGTTAATTTGCGATTCTTCCTATCTCTAGTTACCCTCATACCAAGGATTTGTTTTGCATCTCCCAAATCCTTCATTGCAAATGAGTTTTCCAATTTTCTTTTAAGCACATTTATTTCCTGCATGTTAGAAATTGCAACAAGCATGTCATCTACATACAATAACAATATAATATAGCTACCATCATTTTGCCTTTTGAGATAAACACAATGATCAGAGTGACATCTAGTATAACCTTGTTCAGACATAAACTTGTCAAATTTTAGATACCACTGCCTTGGAGCCTATTTTAAGCCATACAAGCTCTTCTTCAACCTGCACACTAGTTTCTCCTTCCCTTTTACCTCATATCCTTGTGGCTGCTGCATATATATCTCTTCCTCCAAATCCCCATGGAGAAAGGTTGTCTTTACATCTAACTGCTCAAGATGCAAATCTTCAGCTGCTACTAGACTTAGAATAGTTCTGATTGAAGTCATTTTCACAACAGGAGAAAATATCTCATCAAAGTCTATACCCTTTTTCTGTGCAAACCCTTTCACCACAAGTCTAGCTTTATACCCTTTTCTACCTCCATCTTCTTCCTTCAACTTGTAAACCCATTTATTCTGCAATGTTGTTTTACCTGTAGGCAACTTGACTAAGTCCCAAGTCTGGTTATGTGCTAAGGAGTCCATCTCCTCTTTCATGGCTTGCTCCTACTTCTTTCTAGTTTCTACCTGTACTGTTTCTTCATAACATTCTGGTTCACCAGAATCAGTCAACAATACATAATATAATGAAGGAGAGTATCATTCAGGGGGTCTACTTATCCTAGTAGATCTTATAACACCACCTTTAGGTGTTTGAGGTGCTTGTTGTTGTTGTGGTTGTTGTTCTAGATGTTGATCATTATGATTTTTAGGCACCATCACTTTTTATGTGATCTCATCAAGCACTGTGTATTCTCTGTTTTCTTTTTCCTGTTTCTTTTCCTACAGCTGATCCTTATACAAAACCTTTTCATTGAATATGACATCTCTGCTCCTAATGATTTTGTGTTTTTCATAATCATAAAAGCGATAACCAAAATCATTAACACCATATCCAATAAAGGTACATTTCTTTGATTTTGCCTCAAGCTTTGTTCTATTTTCTTTATTAATGTGGACAAAGGCTTCACAACCAAAAGTCTTTAGAAAAGAGTATTTTACCTTTTTACCTGTCCATGCCTCCTCTGGAATACAAACATCCAAGGAACTTGAAGGCCCTCTGTTTATTAGAGAAACAGCAGTATCTACAGCATCTGCCCAAAATTGTAAAGGCGATCATGCATGCAATCTCATGCACCTTGCACGCTCCATGATTGTCTTGTTCATCCTTTCTGACACACCATTTTCTTGTGGTGTTCCTGGGCCTAACTTCTCTCTATGAATTCCATTCTCTGAACAGTACCTATCAAACTCTTTACTGTAGTGTTCACCTCCATTGTCTGATATGAGACACTTCAACCTTTTTCCTTTCTCATTTTCAACCAAAGTTTTCCATTTCTTGAAAGTATCAATTACATTATATTTATTTCGAATACAATAAATCCAGGCTTTTCTGGTTGCATCATCAATAAAAGTAACATAATAACGAGATCCACCAAGAGATGATACCTGAGTATGTCCCTATACATCTGTATGCACAAGCTCTAAATTTTCACTCTTCTTTTCTTTCCCAACTCTAAGGAATCTGACTCTCTTCTGTTTTCCATAAACACAATTCTCACAGAATTTTAAATCAACATGCTTCAAACCTGGCAACAAGTTTCTTGAGTGAAGAATCTGCATCCCCTTATCACTCATGTGCCCGAGCCTATGATGCTATAATGCTGTATCTTCTCCTGTAGAGGTTAAAGCATTAACATAATTAGAAATATCATTGCATAAATACAATGTACCAACCTTTTCTCCTTTTTCTATTACCAGGGATCCTTTAGTGACCTTCCAGGTTTTATCTGTAAAAGTAGTCACACAACCTTCACCTCCAAACTACCCTATTGAAATCAGATTTTTCTTCAGATCTGGAACATGCCTTACCTCCTTCAATAGCCACTGATTTCCATTTTGTTGTTTTATGAAAACTGTACCCATTCCAATGATTTTACAGGGTTTATCATCACCCAATCAAACCTATCCAAAATCTCCTTGAACATAATCATAAAAATGTTTCCTATCAGGTGTGGCACGGAATGAGGCCCCTGAATCTACCACCCAGGCATCAATAATATTTTCTAATGAAAGAAACAAAGCATCTTGCAACACATCACTTGCTACATTCGCTTCATGATTATTTTCTTACTTCGCATCTCCTTCTTTTCCCTTTCGAGACTTGTAGTCTTTCTTCAGGTGTCCTTTCTTCCCGCATTTCCAGCACACTATCCAAGATCTGGACTTGGATTTTCCTTTTCTTGACTTAATGCGATATCCAGGGCTCTTTCCTTTCCATTTTTCTTCCCCTAGTCTCTGCAGTCAAAGCATTACCTGATGTCTCATCGGAGCTTTTCCGTCACAATTCCTCACTAAGGATTGCACCGACAACATCATCAAACTTTAAAGTACTAGATCCAGAGATAGAGTTACTAATGGCCATAACTAAACCATTCCAACCTTCTAGCAATGAGCATAGAAATAACATAGCCCTAACTTCATCATCAAAAGTTACCCCTATAGAACTTAACTGACTGGTAACTATATTAAATTCATTTAAATGATCAGCAATAGATCCACCTTTTGACATCTTCATATTAAATAAACGCTTCATAACAAATACCTTATTTGAGGCCAAGGGTTTTTCATATAGTTTGGCCAATGTCGACATTAAACCCTCTGTTGTCGTTTGCTTTGAAATATTAAACACTATCGACACCGCCAGGCATAGCCGTATTGTTCCAAGTGCTTTTCTGTCGAGAACATCCCATTCTGTGTCTGTCATACTCGTCGGCTTCTTTGTCTTTCTGCTCATAGGTTGGTACAGATCTCTCTGATATAGATAATCTTCCATCTGCATCTTTCGCCATTGCTCCCACTCGAACCAGGAACCCTTCTCTCCTGCGAGTTTATCATCCAAACAAACCTTCGACTCTGATACCAGTTGTTAGAAAATTATGTATTACAGAGCAATGGAACACATAAAATATTGCAAAAATATAAACACCGAAAACGCATAAAACAAGAGAGAAACAGATATACGTGGTTCACCCAGTTTGGGCTACATCCACGGAGAAACAGCCAATCCTTCTTTTTATATTATCCAACAAACTGAAGAGATACAACCTACAGTAGATCCGCTGTAATTCCCTCTTCGCTCTAAATCTCCTCTCTCTTCCTCACTTAGAATATAGATCTACATAGACGCAATACAATTCCCTCATATATAGCGAGGGGTTGCCTTCTAGGGCAAAAAACCCTAAATTAAACATAACTTCTACCATCAGATTTCCGCCTAATGAATGGCCCAGATTGACTATGAAATTACAACATTTTACAAGGCAATTTTACATCTATTCTTAGCTTCGGGGGCACTGCCCCTGATCCCCCCACCAGGGTGGGGCTCCCGAAAGGTCGCAGTCGTCTCCCCTTGGATCCCCCTTGCAGCGAAAATTTTACGGGCAACGTTGCCGCCCCATTTTGAACTTGGGTCCAATGCAGCGATACCTTTGAATACAGAAGATAATCAGGCTCCACACCCAACAAAGCTTTCCTTTTGGGACTACAATTAGCCAAAAGCTTAATGGTTCAAAACTTATGTGTTTTTACTGCTTTAGAACTTATTTTCAAACAAGTGAGAAATATTTGCCAAACTAAACATCCTAGACTTAGGTCTTATCAAAATGAATTTTGGGATTCAGTCGAAAACTTCTTTGATGCTTTTAATTTGACTTCTATTCCAAGAAATCAGAATATTCATGCAGATGCCTTAGCTGTTTCTGCTAGTTCATTTAAAATTCCTGATCAGACCACTGTACTCTATCAAATAAAAGACAAGTACAGACCCTCCATCCCAGATAATATAAAACACTGGCAAATATTTGAAGATGATGAACATTTGAAATCTTTTCTACAGGTTATAGATGAATTTCAGTTCTACAAATTGATGAAGATAGAACAGAAATAAATGAAAATACAAATGGAAATGATACTCCAAATTTCAATTCAAAAGTTACTGATCATGACATTATTTAATTGTCTAGCAATTTTATTCCCAAAGGCTTCATTCCAGGAAAATTGTTTGATCAAAATTATGTCCTCTGAGACCCTCAGTCCATTTCTTCACAAGATGACATAGAAGAAATTAATATTGGAACAAATGATGATATTAAAAACATCAAAATATGTGCATCTCTAGATCCTGAGATCAAAGCTCAATATCTAAAGTTACTTAAAAATTATAAGGATGTTTTTGCATGGACCTATGCTGATCTAAAACCCTATGATACTTCATTTTTTATTTTTTTTTTCCATTGGAAAAATCCGTAATTTTCATTATATTAGGAAAATTACATATTGTAGATGCAAGTTGCATATGCTGTATTGTGTCATACAAAATCCACCACGCAGGGTGTCCTATCATGAGTATAAACAATAGAAAGTGATAAGTCACATATAGGTCTGGCTAGTAGCCTGTACAAGATCACGCAGGATCTGTTTGCAAAAGTATGATATCCATATCTATGAACAGTTATCAACAAAGTCAAAAAACTATATTATTGCCGAATACCGGGACTGTTGTCCCGCTGTTCTCTCTGATCTATGTGCGGCCTGTGGTAATATCTGTATTCTTCAAACCCCTGCATCTCCACTATTAGCCATTCTCCTCGGGGTAGTATCGTGGCCTCCTTGGATAATTTGTCAGCCTCGCTGTTATGTTCTTTGTATATATGAAGACAGGAGAAATGATTAAAAGCTGCCTTGAGAGTATGTGCATCATATAATATATTGCTGAGTGTGTGAGAATGACATATAGTGGCATTCAGGGAAAATTTTAAGAACCCCCCCTAAATTTATAAATATAATAAATGGCCGAATCTCCATGGTATATAGGAAAAATGGAAGGCGATTTTATCAATAATATAATATGTATATATAATTTTTTGGCGAATCTCTCACCAGGCATGGCGAATATTTTACTCAATTATAAAATCTTGTAAGATCTTGGCGAGTCTTTCACTAAATAATAAAACTTTGTAAAGTCCTAGTGAATCTTAGCATAGCTTACATGCTGGTTTAATTCCCCCATTTAAATAGGCTACATTCCAAGTGAATACCATGGGTCAATACCATGTGCCATTTTGGTGAATACCATGGGTCAATAACATGTGCCATTTTTATTTTTATTAATTCTAATACTAGGGTTAATAATGGTTTTTTGCATGGTATTAATAACAATCTATTCCATGGTATTTGTCCCATAATATTTTGGCCATAGGTTTCACCTAAATATAACCCATTTTTTGAGTGTTCGTAAATATAAGGTGACTTATGGAGTAAATATAAAAAAATGTTTTATTTGTTTACCATACATCTCATTTATTTATATTTTTATTAATTTACCATACCTCTTTTACAAATATGATATTTGGCCCATAGGATTCACTTAAATAAAACCTCTCTCTTGAGCCTTCATAAATAGAATGAGGGTTATGGACTAAATATAAAAAGAGGTTTTATTTATTTACGATACGTCTAGTTTATTTATATTTTTATTTATTTACCATACCTTTTGAGTAAGTATAAAAAGACGTTTTATTTATTTACCATACCTCCACTTTACTTATATTTTTATTTGTTTACACCCTTACACGTATATAAGGTGACTTATGGAGTAAATATAAAAAATGTTTTATTTATTTACCATACCTCTCATTTATTTATATTTTTATTAATTTACCATACCTCTTTTATAAATATGGTATTTGGCCCATAGGATTCACTTAAATAAAACCTATTCTTGAAAATGGGTGAATGGATTCACTTAAATAAAACCTATTCTTGAAAATGGGCGAATGGAAGGTTGTAAGTCCTAATTTCAAGGGCTAAATTTACCTTTTTTACCCTCTCCCTTAAAATAAGGTGGGCTATTTGAGGTGATTTGTAAAAATGTATTATGATACAAAATATTCGCCCACTAAAAATTTAAAACCCCTTAATTTCGCCAAAGGGCGAACATTCGCCCCTAAAATTATCCTTGGTGGCATTATTAATCCAATTTACAACAGTCATTGAGTCCCCGAAAATATTGAGATTTGTATACTGATGATCCAAAGAGAAATGCATAAGATTTCGAATGGCCAAGAGTTCGACATGATTATTTGATCCTCTGCCGAATCCCATTTTCACTAAGAATGTATGGTGTTCATTTATATGAAGAACAAAACCACCCCCGCATCCAGATTGATTTGCAGCCCCATCGAAGAAGGCCCAAGGATGAGATTTATCGATAATGGGGGGAGGCTGGATCGTCCTGGTACGAGAGGGAGGGGGGTCGGGAAGTTCTTGATATGCAGCAATAATGTTTGCTTCTGTTCGGGGCCAACACACAGCCTGATCTTTGAATACATATCGATTTCGGGCCAACCAAATATGCCAGGTTACCACGAGGGGAAGGTTAAGCAGTTTGGAGCCTGGGTGACAGCGATTCCAGTCTGTCCAGGTACTTGTAATATCATCCCCCCTCTAGTTCCCAGAATAACCAATATGTGCGGAGATGTTATTCCATAGTGCGCAGATGGATGGGCATTGTAGGAACAGGTGTACAGTAGTCTCTGATGCCGCTTTGCAAAAGGAGCACCAAGATGGTCCATAAATGGATCTGTGGGTAAGGTGTTCACCCGTGGGGATGATATCTTTGAGGACACACCAGAAGAAAAGTCTAGTGCGAGGGGGGGCATTCAGCTTCCAAATTTCACGCCACCACGATGGAGAGGGTTCAGGTTTTCTGTGCATAATGAGAGCGCCATACCCAATCTTAGGTGCATAGATACCATTGTCAGCCATACACCATACAAGTTCGTCCGTTCCTTGTTTTATGTGAATATGGGATTCGTTTAATGCGAGGGCATATTGGCTCCATTCATGATGCCATTGAGGAGGTAGGTCCAATTGTTGTGCCGATTTCCATGCTTGAGAAAAAATATCTGTACGCTGTTGGTCAGTAATATGTGCAAAACATCGGATGTCACGTTCATGTAGAAATGTAATGAGATCTCTGCTGAGAATATGTCTGCCCCCACTACCAATCCATGGGTCCAGGCCGATCCTGCCCAGCGATCCATCATTTATTCTCCAGACTAGATTATCACGGATGAGGGGAAAGGAGTGAATCAGAGCCTTCCAGATCGATGAACATCCCTTCGTTGTCTAGGTTGGTAACCTAGCCCAATCCAAAATGCTCTGGGGCTAAATGTATTTGTGATATGATACTTGAACCCATAGGTTTTGACTGGTTAGTAGCGACCATCCCATCTTTGCAGCGAGTGCCATAGCGAAGTCGGGTAGGTCTTTGAGGCCCCAGCCACCCCATTTTTTGGGCAAGGTGATCTTCTTCCAGCTTATCCAGGCAAATATTCTTTTGTCATGATTTCCATTCCAGAGATCTATGATACTTCATTAATAGAACATAAGATTCCTTTAAATCCAGAAGCAGTTCCTTATCAACAGAAACTTAGGAGGATCAATCCAGCTCTTCTACCAACCGTAGAAAAGGAAATTAAGAAAATGATAGATGCCAAGATCATTCTCCCTCTTAGATATTCCAATTGGGTTGCAAATTTAGTTCCTGTTAGAAAGAAGAATGGAGAAATCAGATTTTGTGCGGACTTTAGGAATTTGAACAATGCATCATTAAAGGATAACTATCCTTTGCCCAAAATGGATCAGTTACTTCAAATGGTTTCAGGAGCACAAAGACTTTCTATGCTTAATGGTTTTTTAGGCTATAATCAGGGAAATGTTGATTCATGAGACAAAGAGAAGACAACCTTTACTACACCCTGGGTACATTCATGTATGCTAGAATGCCATTTGGCTTATCCAATGCTGGAGCAACATTTCAGAGAGCTATGGATGTATCTTTTGTGGGTCAAGTAAATAAATTTGTGGTCATTTATCTTGATGACATAACTATTTTTTTCTAAATCTGATCAGAAACATCTAAAGCACTTGATGAAGGTTTTTGACAGGTGTAGAAAATTCGGAATATCATTGAATCCTAAAAAGTCTCTATTTGCTATCAAAGAAGGAAAACTATTGGGCCATATAATTTCAAAAGAAGGAGTGGTGATTGATCCCAAGCGTGTGTCTGCCATTAAAACATTGACCTTACCTAGAAACAAGAAGGAGATTCAAGCTTTTCTAGGCAAGATTAATTTTTTAAGGAGATTCATCCCAAATTATGCTGAGATTGTAAAAGATATAACTGACATGCTCCAAAAAGATCATGAAGTTAAATGGATTGTCTCTTCCAGGCATGCATTTGATTAGATCAAGAAAGCTATCTCTGAATCTCCCACCTTGGCCAGCCCTGATTACACTAAACCATTCAGTATCTTTTCCCTTGCCTCAGAAACAACCCTTGTTGTTGTTATACTACTAAAGAATGAAGATTCCCATGACCAACCCATAACCTTTTTCAGTGAGGTTATGAGAGATGTCGAGCTTAAGTATGACATAATTGAGAAGCAAGCCTATGCCCTTATTCAAGCCCTGAAATCATTCAAGATGTATGTCCTACATTCTCCTATTTCTGCTTATGTTCCTAACAGTGTTGTGAAAATCATTTTAACTCAACCAAACACTGATAGAAAGAGAGGTAGATGGATCACTCAAATACTGGAGTTTGATCTAACTATCAAAACTACAAAGCTAGTAAAAGGCCAAGGATTAGCTAAGCTTCTAGTTTAATCCAACTATAAAGTGCTCAGAATCAATTCTGTTTTAGAGATACAAGGGAAGAATCCACAAGAACCTTCTATCCTTGCAGAAGGGTAGAATCCATAAGAACCTTCCCTTCATCCTGAAGAAAAGAATCCACAAGAACCTTCTCAAACTTCAGATAAGAATAATACACAAGAACCTTTTGTCCTTGCAGAAGGGGAGAATCCACAATAACCTTCCCTTCATCATGAAGAAAAGAATCCACAAGAACCTTTACCTTCGGATCAGATCTACCCTTTATACACTGATGACAAATTTTTTTTGTCAGATTGGTACCAAGACATTGTAAATTTCTTGATCCATTTTGAATGTCCAGCATCATTCTCCAAAAGCTAGTGTAAAACTCTCAAACTAAAAGTAGTCAAGTATTGTATCATAAATGAAAATTTGTACTGGAAAGACCCATTAAATATTTTGTTATTATGTTTAACAGAATCAAAAACTGAAGGAATCATTGACCAGTTTCATACAAGATTTTGTGGAGGACATTATGCTTGGAGAGCAACAACATATAAGATATTAAGGGGAGGATTTTATTGGCCAACATTGTTCTTACAAGTAGGAGCAAACGTCAGAAGTTGTGTTCCTTGTCAAATGTTTGCTGGTAAGCAAAAATTAGCAGCTCTTCCACTAGTTCCATCAATAGTCTCAGAACCTTTTCTCCAATGGGGATTAGATTTTGTTGGAGAGATTCATCCCACTTCAAGTAATCAGCATAGATGGATCCTCACCGCAACAGACTACTTCACTAAATGGGTGGAATCAATTCTAGTGAGAAATGTTACTGATTCTATAGTAATCAAATTTGTTGAAGAGAACATCTTATCTAGATTTGGTTGCCCAACTCAAATTGTCACTCATAATGCAATAGCCTTTTCTAGTGTTAAAATGATTGGATTTTTCCAGAAATATCAGATTTTTCTACATCATTCAACTCCATATTACCCACAAGGTAATGGCCTTGCAGAATCCTCAAATAAAATTCTGGTAAAGGTAATAAAAAAGACTCTAACATATCATAAAAAGAGTTGGGACTCTCATTTAATTTATGCAGTATGGGCAAACAGAATTACTCCAAAGAGATCTACTGGAAAATCTCCTTTCCAGTTAGTTTATGGGAAAGATGCAATCTTCCCTACCAATTTGGCCTTCCCTGTTTTAAAATTCCTGTAGGATTCAACAGATGAACCTGATGATTTTTCAAGGAGAATAAATCAGATTATTGAACTAAATGAAAACAAAGATGAAGTTCAATACAAATTGAAAAAGTATTAGAATAAGATGAAGAGCCTGTTTGACAGAAGAGCTAGGGAAAGGGACTTCAAGGAAGGTGATCTAGTTCTAAGATGGGATTCCAGGAGAGAAGAAAAGGGAAAACATGGCAAGTTTGACAACCTGTGGTTTGGACCTTTAGCAATTTCTAAAGTGAAGGGAAACAACACTTTTGTGCTACAAAATATTGAGGGGCTATATTCCACTTATCCTGTAAATGGAAGGTTTCTCAAACATTACATTCAGTACTGAGAAGTTGAAGTAGATTTCATTACTACCATTGTAAAAACTCCAGTTTCTTTTACTTTTCAAGCTGCCAGTGTGATTTTTTTACAGAAAAAGACTCCATAGCCCGAGGAGAAGGCACATGGATCTGTAGGTTCTCTGCATTCTACAGGAGAAAGCAGTCCCCAGATGGAGCCAATGTTGTAGCATTTTTTGGTTTTGGTAAGTTAAAATAAATTAGTCCAAAAAATGAAAATATTTTTCAAAAAATGTTAAGCTAGGATATGGACAAAAAGAATACTAAATAAAATGTTAGGAAATATTTTGATAAATATTTCCATATCAAAGAAAATGTTAGAATAGATGCCCTAAAAAATGAAGGCAAAAATAAAATGTTAGGTTAGAGAGAAAAGCAAAAAGCAATAAACTCTGAAAGTGTTGCAAATCTAAATGCCACTACTTTTACTCTAATTCACTTTTGAAAATAATAGTTGTGTGCAGTTTGTTTAGATGCCACACTAGTTTATTTAATCCAATTATACAATTTAATCATAATTGGATTTGTTTTAAATTGATTGCCATAGGTAGAAAATAAAATTGCCTCAACAATTTAATTTGAGCCAATGGAGAGAATAAGGTAAAGAGGTAGATTATTCATGAAAAGAAATAAAGGGTCTGCTAGCTTAAATGCACCAAATAAAGTGAAGAAAAAATGTTAGGATGAGTAAAGGGTAGGTAGAAGAAAGGTTGCAGAAGTACAAGGTTGGTGAAGCATAAGCACATTCATCATGCTTAATCCAATGTTTCAATGTGCAGGAGTAGTTATGAAAGTGAAAGGATGTTCACAAGCTAATTTAATTAACTTCCCCTCATTTCATTTCATCCCCCACTACATACTTACTAATTTCTCATTATCCCATCATTTCTTATGAAAATACCCTTTTCCCTTCATTTTCACCCTTGCCCTTTGGTTTCACACATTTTCCTAGCAAGTTACCTTCTAGAGGTCATTTCCCTACCCAAAAACCCCTTTTTCCTAGTGTGAAACCCTTTCCCCTTGAAAAAATCACTTTCCCCTTATTAATTTCCCTATTTTTCCTAAAACCCATAAATACCCCTTATCCTAACTTTTATCCCCCCCACCGCCTTATTTAATTAAACTCTGTCATTCATGTTTTTCCCGACAAAACCCTTTTAACCCATAAAACCCCTTTATCCTAAGTTTTGTCTCCCCCCCCTTTATCTTAATTAACTCTGCAAATTCACCATTTTCCTGATATAAAAACCTTTTAACCCACCGCCCTTGTTGTGGTTAACAAACCTAGTTACTTTTTAACCCCGGTCCCACTGTATTAAAAACTGCTTGTTATATTTTTAACCCTGCCTTGTCCGTTAATTAATTACCGTTAAGTGTAATTATCCCTCGGGCCCCGCTAATCTCCACACGATTGCCCTTTGTGCAGCTTCACCACGTGATAGCCATTAGATCTTTCACCCCCAAATCTAACGACCCACATCCATATCGCACGCTGTTGTAGGGAAAAGTATCCAATACGGAATGACCCTATCCCACTCTAAGGGTGATAGTACCTCAGCAACAACCGAAGCAAAGCTATCTAAGATTTCTTCTTTATGAAAGTAAAACAGGGGAGAAAGGGATCCACTAACCGATGTCTTTTGCTAATGATTGATCCGATCTTCTCTCCTTGCTGCTTGCTCCCAGCTCCTTGCTCTTTCACTGGCCCAGCTACAAAAAGATCCTGCAAAAAGGTGAGAGAGGGAAACTACAAGAAGCATACATTCATAATTGATTCAAGGATTAGAATAAATCAAATACACAAGTATAACAATACACCGTTGAGACACATGCATATAGAAGAACCTCAAATGCTTTATTAATGGAAGAAGTAAAGTTCAAGGAGTGTTACAACCATAAGAGGCCCAATCCAGCAACACCTCCCAGCAGAAAGAAATCTCCTCTTCACCTCCTTCAAAGCAATCACCCAATAGCTCTAAACTCAAACCAATAGCACTTCCTTACATTCACAAAATTCCCGCCCCCCTAGACCTCGTGAGAGAGCTCTATATATAGGAGTTTTGGAGAAAGGATGAGTCAGCTTGAGGCTGGCTTCAAGCTGACTAGTGTCCTCTCTCACTTCAGTTATACTTCAGTTCTTGAGTCCACTTGGAGATCCTTGCTTCCACTTGGAGTTTAAGAACCTCTTACTCATCACTAGGCGAATTCCCTGATCCAAGTGTCATTTTGGAAGCTTCCTGGGCATTGACACCTTGAGGAATGACTGTGCCACTTGTCCAATCTCGCTCAGCGCAGGTAGCCTTTGTTGGATTTGACATTCAACGTAGGTACAGAGAGGGGCAGTTGACATTCAGCGCAGATGCTCAGTGGAGCAGTTGACATGATCCAGAAATTGCTTGTTTTTGAGTGTTTTCAGGTGGAGAACTGATTTTCAGTGCTGTGGTTTGCTGACCTTGTTTCTCTAGGGGTAGGAACAACATGTTTAGGGACTTTGGATCCCTTAGATTATGGACATTTCATGCTTCATGCTGCAAGGCACAAAAATGTCTATAACAGTTGCCCCCTAAAGCGTGAGGTCGTTTATCGGGTGAAATGCTTTATCAGGAGGATCCGAAGTTCATTCAATCGCTGAGAGGTGACCTGTAATAAGATACAATACAATACATTATTTTTCATTATGCTTTCATGATCTAGCTAAGGCGGGCATTCCCATGCTCAGCTTTATAAATTCATTTTGGTACATAGAACAGACGATCGTCTGATGGTAGACTGATAATTCTCTGCTGAAATTATCATCCTTTGAGTAGGATGATCATCTGCTGCAATGATGTACATGACAAATGTCTTTATATTTCCTGAATATATATCGCAGCCCGGATGGATGAAACTAGATCCGGGGTCTTCAAACTCGTTCGATCTTCACTCTAAGTACAAGTTGATCCATGTGAGAATTGCGCTGAAGTCGAACATGGAAAGACATCGCTTGATTACCGGTCAATGATGTAAACCATTAACAAGCGCGAGAGGGATCACCGATAATGATAATGATCCTCAAGGTACTGCAGTACAATTCACGTGGTGTGAATAAAGGACTTGGCGTCGAACACCACGCAAAATCTTCTGGTCGAAGGTCATTGATGTATACCTGTCGCCGGAAGTGAGAAACTTGCCATTGATGCATGCAAGCTTCAAAGTACTGAGGGGGTTGTTCCTAGATCAACTTCTTGGATAATGAGCTGAAGTCGACAAGAAGCGATCCGTCAAAGGAGGGCCTTAATGAATCCCACATCAGTGACACGGAACGGAGCTACTGATTTTAGTGGAGGTGAATACAATCTGTGACATATGATTCAGGGTGGCGATCATGGATGGATGAAGGATAATGTATGGCAGTGGATGGGACACAGTTGACTCTTTCTGAACGACATCTCTTGAACATATAACGACACTGATGCGATGGATCGGTAGCATTACCCCAAATGTGGATGGTTTGGCGAAGACCATGGTGATGAGACCGGTGAATGAAACAACCCAACCCGATGTGGTACGGAGGAAAAGTGTCATGTTCAAGAGCGACTTGCTACCATTAAAGCTTTGAGGTTCTCCCAATTTTTCCCCAGTCATTTCTGACCAGTACCTCTTTATTTTTGTCAAGCTTGAGGAGGATAACATATGCTTGTTCTATAACCTGCCCTTCGGGCAAGCCCATCGCTATGTTTTAACGAGCCTAGCGATAGGGAAACTCGTTCTCGTCTAAAGACAAGTTTGTCGCTATTTAATCATTTTAACGAGTCTAACGACAAGGAAAACTCGGTCCTTTTCATTTTTAGAGAGTCTGAAAAGGTACAGAAAGTTAACTCCAAAATTCATTTTTCGTCATCTAATCCCTTAAGTCCGAAAAAGTATAAAACAATACAGAAGGGATGAGTTTTCGGTACTTTTAACGAGCCGAACAAAACAAGCGCTCGATCTTTTTGTGCAATAATCCCTCAGGTCCAAAAAGATTAAAATCTATAGGAGGGATAGCTCTTCCGGTCGTTTAACGAGCTGGAAGGCCAAAACTTGGCGAACTTTTCATATTTTACGAGTCAGATGAAAAGAGCTCAAAGAAGACTCGTCTTTTGAGGAACGAGTGATGAACAGGGATAGCAACTGATTCCAGGTACAAGTTGGAATTTTCCAATCACGGCAGTGTCATGAGGATGGCTAGGTGAAATCACTCTTCGCAGCTGTTCCTCAAAATGGGTAAACAATTATATGGAGGTGAACGATCGGCCAAATGACGGTGGAGGTGATAGGTGCAAACACGACCAAGGCTTTTTATGGCTGATAAATTTACGATCACAATGGTTATTTACTGGTTCATTTTTTCTGGATGAGCTTGAACTCTAAGGGAAAGCCTGCTCACAATCTTATGTTTATTTTTTAACAAGCATGAACTATGTGCTAAAACTGCTCGGATCTTGCGTTTATTTTTTAACGAGCATGAACTATGTGCTAAAACTGCTCGAATCTTGCGTTTATTTTTTAACGAGCATGAACTATGTGCTAAAACTGCTCGATATATTTTGCATGCCCCCAGCATAATAATGCAAACGAGGCGCATGCCCCCTAGACTTTGGGGGATCGTTTCATTTTTTAATGAGGTTGACACAGAAAAGAACTATCCTCTAGACTCCTTATTTCATTTTTTAACGAGGTTGACATGAGATAGGAACTATCCTCGAAGCTTTAGATCCATTAGAAATAGAAGGTTTCATATTCCATCGTGGCCATTTCCGCTAGATTACTCGAAGGCGGTAGGGCAAAAGTACCCATTAAAGTGGGGTCTTTTAGGAAAATTACTCCGATATTTTGGAGAGAATGATTGTTTCCATGGATCATTGGAATGCTTCCCGTAAAGATGGGTGGCATAACTCCTGCCGAAGTTGTCGTTGAACTGCTTGGTTGATCTTTTTCTTTGCCGTTCGACGACTGCGGATTCCCGTAATCTTTGTTCTTTGTCGAAATCAAAGCATCATTCTGTCGCTTGGAGGTCGACAACATTAGCACCTGGCACGGGGAAGCATTTCCACTATCAACCAGATTTTGACCTGGATTCAGAAACGGATCGGTTAACACAGCTGGGGTTTGTGAATTCTTTAAGAATCTTTTTAGCTCAGCTTTGTATGGACAGTCTGCTGTCCAATGATCCTCGTCACATATAAAACATGGACTTTTTGGTTTTCCTTTCCCAGGAGGGTTTGAAGAAGATCTTTTAGGAGATGATTCTCCTTGTTCTTTCTTCTTTCCTTTGTTTTGCTTTTTCTTGCTTCCTGGTTGATTGGAATTTTTGCCTTTATCTGCTGATATGGCATTTATTTCCGAAGCAAGAACCTCTTGATTTGCCTTTTGATTCGAAGTCTTACGGGGTTTCTTATTCGAATCCCTTGTCGACTTTGTGTTTGCAGTGCCAATCACACCGTCGCCGGCATGAGAGTCAATATTTGATCCAGGAGGAGGAGGAATTGAAAATTCCGATCTGGGGGCATCAGGTATCTTGTCATAGAGTGTGCTAGACTGAGTATATACTAAGTCTAAATACTGGGCACGAGCAATAACTTGCTCCTCTGTTACGACCCCTCCCTTGGCCACATCTTCCGTTATAGCAGGAAGAAGCGACTTTATAAACCACTCAGCTAATAGCTGATCTGGAACATAAGTTTTTACCATTCTGCGACGACGACGCCACTCATGTATATGATCGGATATATGTGTGGCCGTTGTCTGCTTGAAATTGGTTAAGATCTCTGTTCCAGTTTCGTACCTTATAGGTAACTGAAAGTGGGTTAAGAAAGTCGTGGCTAGGGAACTGAAATTGTCGAAAGAGGCTCTAGGTAACTCAATATACCATTTAGTCGCCGGACCTGTCAATGTCCTCTGAAAAAGGCGAAGCCTTATCGAATCATCATTCAAGGTGTTCGATGAACACCACAGATGAAAAGTCATCACATGATTCGACGGGTCTTCGCCAGGATTTCCATTGAATTTAGGAATGTCCGAAGGAAGTTTGTGAGGAATTGCTGGCCACCAATGGGCATAGGCAATTGGATCATTCGTCAATTGATGTAAATCTGGTAATTCTAAAGTTGCCACGAATGGTAACTATTGACTCAGGTTTGGCGAGGCGTACCCAGGATACGATGGAATCGCCTGAGCAGTAGGCCTTTGCATACCAGCATAATGCAATTGATGCTGGTATGACTGATACGGCTGGTGGACTTGACCACTGTAAAGTGGTTGATTTAACCCGTTTTGAATATAGGGTTGTCCACTATTCACAAAGATTTGTTGCTCAGATCCTTGGTACACCTGTTGGAACTGTGGTTGTTGGTACTGCACCATCCATGGCTGCGAAGCCATGTTTTGCTGTGCTATACTAACCGACGGACCAAGATGCGGGGTAATCGTACCCGTTTGGACCTGTGTCGTCCCGACAGTTGGCGATTGTGGTTGTGTTGCAGGGTCAAGGGGTTGTTGCATTACAACCTGGGGTTGACATACAACAGGCATCGTTTGAACTTGCGACACGGTTACAATAGCTGGCCTCGTCGGGATGCTAGACATAGGTACACATTGTTGGATAGAATACACCACTCTTGGCTGTTGGGGTAACATAGGTACCCAACCACTTGTCGTAACTTCAGTCAAACCTGAATATTGTTGAGAACTGCCGTATGGGTATCCTCCCGGAGGGGGTAATGAAAGGGCATATTGCCCCCCATACGGTAGCGATCCGGAGCTCAAGGGTATGGATTGCCTTTGAGGACTAGATGGCCCAAATTGACCTCCATAGGGATCAATTTGTCTAGTTTCAACATAAGAATTACCAGGTATTATACCAGAAGAACAAACTGGAACAGACCACACTGTCGAAATAGTCCCTGGGTGGACTCCTTCTAGCTGTTGAGAGCTAGTTGGGACAGCTAGTACGCCGGCAAACATCGTTGGAGTGACAGCAGGGGCTTCTGCCGTTGCTGTGTCATTTGACACAGTCCTAGATGTCGACGGTTGCTCAGACATTTTAAGTCTATCCAATAAACTGCCTAGCGATTCTACAGGCACTTCCACTGGTGATGGACAAACTTCTGATGCAGAAGGAAAAAGAGTGACTCCTACTCCAAAATGAGTTGGAGTATTTGCTTGCGGGTCCTCTACGATTTCCTCTATTGCAATCAAACCAGGTGGAAGAGGAAGACCGTCAGGTCCGTAAAAGATTTCTGGTGCCGAAGAAGGGGTTGTTTCGACAGCGACAGTTGTTTGAGCAACAAGACTCTCTGGACCGGTTACAGATGGAACTGGTTCAGTAATACAAGTACTTGTTCTCAGACCAGGATCAGTGTTACTGTCCCTCTGTGGCTGTTGAACTTCTTCAATAGAGACAGGGATTCCAGAAATACTTGGAGTGACTGGGATCTCAGATGATGTTGGAATTGTTGTTCTAACTTTGATGGGAGATTTTGACCCGGTCAAGCGAGTTCGCTTTGTCCATACTACTTTTGATTCCGGAGACAAAGACGGTTGACTCGCAAGCCTCCGCGAATGACGGGGTTTCAATTGACTTTCTTCCACGGTTGCGGATTACTCGATCAACTAAAATACAAAAGGGGAATTATGTTTCCGAATTGAATGAATTTTATTAGACGCTTTTAGACACAACTTGCTTTTTCAGTTTTAAAGAGTCGAGAAAAAGCTAAAGATGACTCTAGTCTCCTTCGATGTTTTAACGAGCCCGAAGTGACAAATGCTCGATTGGACTTTTTCAGTTATAGAGTTTGAAAAAGGCCAAAAGAAACTGCTCTGGAGATCTAGGCAGAGGGTGTGCCAAACCTTTTGCGAAACCACAGAATACGTTTTACGGTACGGGTGGTCGATCTTCGTGAATGCTGTGTTCACTGCATCGCGATTAGTAGGGCGGCCGACACGGCTTCCTAAGGATAAAGGATAAATGCCTATAGGGGTCTCCCAATATATACGCGACGGTACGTGGGAGCACAAGTCCGTATTAGTGCTATCGTCCCTTAGGAGGAATCACCCACCTTTGTAGAGATCGACAGTCACTACGTTTAACGACGCCGGAACACGTCTCTACCTAGACCTCTACTGTGAGCGTTATGTTGCAAAGCGTTGTTAGGTTCATTCAATATATTTTAAGTTGATCTTTTTAAAGTTTGTCTTTCAGGATCACCACGAGATGTGTTGGTACAAATTCCTAAATGCAGTTTAAGATGATCAGCAAGCTTTATAATCTTTTAACTTTGAAAATCCTAACTACTGAGGGAAAAGAAAGACATCATCTTTTCACACAGATCATAAAGCACACACTAATGCACCTTCTCCTAGATCAACATGCAAACTTATCAAAAATGCAAATGCAAAATGCAGATATTTCTTTTCTCTTTCTTAATGTTGATGTATTACAAAAAGAAAGTTGTTGTATAATTTTGAATTCAATTTCAAGTGAAAGCAAACAAGCTTGTCCAAAATCAAAAGACACCTTGAGATTTACTTGTTTTGACACTAGAAATATATAAATTCAAACCATATGACGAAAGCAAAAGCTCAATCAGCTATGAACAGCAAACAAACTAACTCTTAAGATCACTACGACACTTATCACAGTTCTGGATCTAAGAGGCCAAAGCAAGACTAGTTCGCTTTTCGTTATGGGAAACTGTAAATGATGTAAGAAATACACAAAGAACAAACACAGTTTCTTTATACAACCTGAGGCGGAATAGTGGCAAGGAAAGTTGGTTTCAGATAGGTATATTGACTGGTAACAGGATGCAAAAACAAGGGTGAAAACAGGGCAAGAAACAGCAGGGAACCCCAGTAGCACAAGGCAAGACTGATTCAACGTAGGTAGTACACTGTCAGTTTGACATTCAGCGCAGGTAGCCCCTTCGGGAACTGCGCTGAAATGCAGACTGCCTTCACAGTGCCTGCACTGAAGAACGAAACTTTCGTTTCTCTTGGTTTCCGGGTTACAGATTGCTCAAAAATTCACAGTTTTTGGCCAAATCAGAAGCTATCAATCAAGTACACACTAAAGGGTAATTAGGAGGATGAAAAGCTATCACTAAGAGCTGTTCAGAGTCCTTATGGATCAGCTCTTCAAATCATAAACATGCCCAGAAACTGAGCTAGAGTAGCTGCCCTCTACTTTGCATTTGAAAGATCCAAATGCAGTTCGATTCGGTACTCCCTGTGTTTATGAAATGAATAGCAAAAACACAAACAACCAACAAGATACGATCCCCAGTGGAGTCGCCAATTTGTTGTAGGGAAAAGTATCCAATACGGAATGACCCTATCCCACTCTAAGGGTGATAGTACCTCAGCAACAACCGAAGCAAAGCTATCTAAGATTTCTTCTTTATGAAAGTAAAACAGGGGAGAAAGGGATCCACTAACCGATGTCTTTTGCTAATGATTGATCTGATCTTCTCTCCTTGCTGCTTGCTCCCAGCTCCTTGCTCTTTCACTGGCCCAGCTACAAAAAGATCCTGCAAAAAGGCGAGAGAGGGAAACTACAAGAAGCATACATTCATAATTGATTCAAGGATTAGAATAAATCAAATACACAAGTATAACAATACACCGTTGAGACACATGCATATAGAAGAACCTCAAATGCTTTATTAATGGAAGAAGTAAAGTTCAAGGAGTGTTACAACCATAAGAGGCCCAATCCAGCAACACCTCCCAGCAGAAAGAAATCTCCTCTTCACCTCCTTCAAAGCAATCACCCAATAGCTCTAAACTCAAACCAACAGCACTTCCTTACATTCACAAAATTCCCGCCCCCCTAGACCTCATGAGAGAGCTCTATATATAGGAGTTTTGGAGAAAGGATGAGTCAGCTTGAGGCTGGCTTCAAGCTGACTAGTGTCCTCTCTCACTTCAGTTATACTTCAATTCTTGAGTCCACTTGGAGATCCTTGCTTCCACTTGGAGTTTAAGAACCTCTTACTCATCACTAGGCGAATTCCCTGATCCAAGTGTCATTTTGGAAGCTTCCTGGGCATTGACACCTTGAGGAATGACTGTGCCACTTGTCCAATCTTGCTCAGCGCAGGTAGCCTTTGTTGGATTTGACATTCAACGCAGGTACAGAGAGGGGCAGTTGACATTCAGCGCAGATGCTCAGTGGAGCAGTTGACATGATCCAGAAATTACTTGTTTTTGAGTGTTTTCAGGTGGAGAACTGATTTTCAGTGCTGTGGTTTGCTGACCTTGTTTCTCTAGGGGTAGGAACAACATGTTTAGGGACTTTGGATCCCTTAGATTATGGACATTTCATGCTTCATGCTGCAAGGCACAAAAATGTCTATAACACACGCTCCCGATGTCCGACAGTTAAAAGCCCGAGAGCACGTGAGATTTGTGGTTTTTCTTGGGCCCCTTTCGGTTACGTGGCAGCTTTACATGAACTCGCGTGCTCTCATGAAAAATCGCCCGAGTGCCAAAAGCGATGCGATGAACCTTAATACTGCCTCCCCACGTAGGCCGAAACCATCCACTATTCACTTATTGATTTCTGCGCCAAAATTTAAACATTACCCGTTAAAAAGCCAAAGACCCTCATTTTCGTTCTTTTCGCCCGTTTGCACAGTGAAACTCGCCTAAGCTTTCCTACGCCACCCTGAGCATTTGCAACCCAATTTAACCACTTTTTACCTCCTGAACACGCTCTAGACTCCATCCACGGACCTCTCAGCTCAAATAAAGCCATTTATCACCTCCTTATCAACCTGTGTTTTTATTAATAAATTGTTTTATTTTGCAGATGAATAGAAGGCCAGAAGCTTGGATAAACAGTTTTGATACTAGTCACAAAACCTGTTTACTCCAAGATACTCAGGAAATCTATTCAAAGGCTTTGTTTAGGAGAAGTTTTGTGTACAAACAGAAAATCAAGTTTAAACCAGAGACAGAGTAGAAAGAAACAATTTACACACCCTGTGACTGGTAAAAGTAAAAACAAATGATAGAACATATAGTTAAAAGACTAAAACAGAGGAGGCAGATAAAGAAATACAGATGAAAGACAAACAGGTGAAATGTATCATATGAAAGGTCATAAGTAAATATGACATCGAACATGAAAATCAAACAACATTCAGCTTTTGGAGGAATAGTTAGCCAACTTCAACAATTTTCAGTTTTTTCAGCGATAGTCACCAACGACACATCATCAAAATAGTGCCAGATCAGCTAGCAGTCTTTATTTTTATTTTATAATAGTCCATTTTTGTAAAAACAGTTTAGGATATTTTCTTAGTTCTACTGTTGCATAAATAACTCTCTTCACGAGTTATTAAGGGTTGCACCCTTGATGAAGAATTTCTAAACATTTGATGTACTTGACTTTTCTGGATACTTAACACAAAGCAAAGGATTTTGAATTCTGTTTCACATAGTTTGTGTTTCGTTGTAAGTTTTTCTAGTATTACTCATTATGTTTTTCTTCATATTCTTATGTCTTACAGAGATAACTAGGTAGGAATAATTGGGTTTCAATCTATTCCTATAAGCTTCTAAAGTGATAATCTATAAATAGAATGAATTAATGGACTGTTTGTTTAATTAATTCCCTCTGAATCAATAAATCATCAACATCTTTTGTAAGCTTAAGCATATTCTCTTAAAACTTCTTAACATAGTTTAAAGGTTTTAATACTTGTGATTATTTAATTTTCAGTTTGAAAATTGTGATAATCATATTATTTCTTTGTTTCTGCTCACCACCATACCAATTATATCACTGTTTGAAATTTTATAGCAGCCCTTTGCTTTGGTATTAATATTATTCACAAGGTTAGGCATTACAGTGTTACATCTGTTTCATTCATTGGTCCTCCAAATTAAAACAAAACCCCCAAAACAATTATCTTAGATGCTCTGGCATGATAGCTGACCATTATCATCTCAGAGATACAACAGTCTCCATCCAGGATAAGCAGTTGTAGTATGACGAAATAATGGGAATGGTGTGCACATTAGCCCTCGTGCAACGGTTTTCCCAATTGAAAGAGGGGACATCCCTGAAATGACAAATCAAGGAGTTGTGGAAGAAGATGCAGATCATCACTGCACAGATGCAGCCATGGGAAGAAGAAGCAGGGAAACTCTCACAGACTATGGAAGGCACACTCAAGAGTATGCAGCAGACGCAGGGAACCATCAGCTTAGCAGCAGAAGGGCCAACTACAGAAAAGTTAGTAGAATAAGTTTGATAGGTGGAAGTTCAATGCACGGAGGCGCTTCACCCAGTGCAATCTTCGTTCACCAATCCGAAAGCAAAGATCCAAAACGTACCGGTGGAGCGACTCGAGGATGAGTCACATAATTGTGTTGGGGGCCTATTGGGATGGGGTCCCATGGGTCAATTTTGTTAAAATATTGTAATTCTCCACATTTTGAGGAGCAGAGCGCAAGTAGAACAAGTCAAATATGAGTCAAGGGGTTTTAGGAAGGTCAAAACCCCTTACACTTTGGTATTGTTTTGAGGTCCACCCATGGTTTGCGGACCATGGTATTGTAATAGAAAAGAGTACAAAAGGTGTCTTAGCGAGTCTAAGGGAATCAATCAATTCATGATGAGATATTTTTGAGTCTGTAATTGTAGTTCCTTCTATATTCGGGCGAAGGGGAAGGCCCATGTAGCTGAGTGCATGAAGACCTTGGCAAGTCTACAGTTGAGTGCGCGGGACCCTGTAGTTGTGTGCGCAAGGTCTGGAAAGTTTGTATGAAGAAGATCTGAAGTAATAAAGAATATTTGAAGCAATTTTGTGTCTATTTTTACATGCTTGTGTATTTTTTGTATTTACTCGCAATTGAATGGTAGTTATCTGTATTTTTTCTTAAGTACTCTGTGAAGATTTGGATCTACTGTTATATGTTATTTTATGCATGATTAGATGTTTATGTGAAGTTTATAACTTTCTTTATCTAGAAATCACTTAAATTCATGAATAAGGGTTTGTGAAGGTCGGATCAAATCTAAAAATGTAGAAAACACCTTAACTACATCACATAGCCTTTTGGATGCAGAAGCCTGGTTCTAGCACCCCCCAATACTGCCTTGGGTGAGACTGCAACTTGCACTACGTAGGTTGTTGCTGAAAGGGATGGTAGTGTAGGGTTTTGTTGGTTAGTGTGGCTAACTCTAAACCTGGGTCCAATCCCCCTCAAGCCAACAACCTATAGCAGAGTTAGAGCCTTTGGGCCTGAGTATCACTTTCACGTCTCATAATATCACCTTAAACCCCTTTGTCTCGATCACTGAGATAAACAAAACGTTGTACTTGAGATTTGATACCCATGGTACATCTCGAACTCATTACAACCCACATAACTCCATCTTGAATGGCACAACACCTGACCCTCTAACAACTTTCTAACTCCTTTCGCCAACGTCCATGTGCAACTTCGAGTCCCATTCAGTTTGAGTCTCAAAAACTTCTCGTGATCTTGTTGTATGCTTCAATTCTCCATTATCCACATACCATGCACTCAAAGGAATGAGAAACTAGAGAAAAGTCCTCCTCCAACATTCTTGAGAAGCCATCCATCTCACCTGAAGATGTAGCATCCCCAGCTATCTCCTTCCTCTTCTCATTATCCCCCTTCTTCTTTCACGGATACTTGTTAGCATAATGACCATACTCGCCACATGTATAACACTTCATGTTTCTCAAGTCCTTCTTCGCTTTTCCCTTCATATTTCCTGTAAGAGCCACATTGTCTTTAGTAGACTTCTTCTTCTTTTGAAGATCTTCGTCCCAAAGTTCTTCTTGGATGAAATCATCCGATAACTTATTTCAATCTGGCACCTTATCTCAAGTGACTAGCCCTTTGATAAATAAATTCCATTCCTCAAAGAACCTTCAAAGCAATCCTCACTAGCTTGACTCTATAATGTTATCTCTAATGGCAACTAGCTTGTCATAAAATTAAGAAAGTCTTATAATATACAAAGTGACACATTTTCCATCCAACAACTTGGTTCTCTTTAACTTCTCTCTCAATACCAACAACCAATTCTCTTTCTTATTCGGGTACAAGTACTGAAGAGCCTTGCAAATTTCTCGTGCAGTGTTCTTCCCTATTAGATGAGGTATCGAGTGATATTTGATACCATCTAGGATGATCATCTTAGCCTTCACATTCAACTCCTCATACACCTCCAACTCCTTAGCATAAGTTGGTTTTTGTATCTCCTTGTCAGAAAACTCCCATATCTTGTTCACCAATAAGACAAGCTTAATCCGTTCCATCCAAGGACTATAGTTAGACAAGCCATCCAATCTATCTTCATACCTCAAAGCATTGTCCAACATCAACAAGATGTTAGTCCTTTAACAACAAGGAAACCAAATCCCTCTTGAGTTTTTCGTTGTGCACACTCTGATTCAACTATCCTTTCAAAGTAGTTATGATACCATGTTGAATTTTCCTTGACACTTTAGAATTAGGTATATGTCTAAAACATGATTAGAAACACACTAAAATTCAACAACTTTAAGTACTTTGCACAACGAAAAATGTACAACAATGAATCAATGAAGTACAAAATATATTTACAAACACAAAACTTGTTTGTATTACAAATTTAATACAAGAAACATAGGGCTCTCATACCTGGGATCGTGACTCTTATAATACGCCCTGATACAAGGAAAACTAAGTCTTGAATTCAACAACTTATGACTCTCAATCTGCCCAAGAACATGAATAAACTTGACTTACTTGTTAATGAAGCACTTACACAATCCACTTTAGTCCACTTTCCTTGAACACCTGGCAGGTCCTTTGTCACCTATACTTACAGAGAATATGCTCCTGCAATACCTCTACCTCAACTGCTCATAAGAATTTTTCTCCTCCAAAACCTTTGCACACTTTAGCTCCAACAAACCGCCTTCACATAATGACAATTCTCCTCCAAGGTCATTGTTCTTAGGCTCGATAAGTTTTCCCTCTAAAAATGCTTTGGCTCTCCAGTATCACTATACTTAGGGACTCCAATAATTCGTCTTCTAACAATGGATTTCTACTTCAAATGCCACTTTACATAAGGCTTTCAACCAAGGTCTTCAACACACCAATTTTTCCTCTACAAATCATTGTTCATTAGGCCTTCACAAGTCTTCCTTCACACAATGCATTTGAGTGCTCCAAGGTGACTAAATATATGCTACAAAACATATGTCTCCTCTACTGGACAAACCTTCATCTTCCTTCTTGCAATCATCCACAACAAAAACTTAGTCGAATACTTCCTTGACTAACCTCTTCTCCAATCTAAAGGAGACTTGGTCCTATTCACTCAAAGTTTGACAAAGGTTTCTCAGCCCTCTTAAGGCTCCTTCGGACACCTCAGGATATGCCCCAACTATGGCCAGTTCGGACCTCAAATATGCTACATATTGTGAAAATTCCTTAAACCCGGGAATTCCTACTGCAACACTGATGATATTTCATCTACTTGTTATATTTACATGAACAAGTTATTTGAAGTTTCCTATGGCAAACATCAAAATACATACATTTCAGCCTACACAATTTAAATAATATGTTGAAACAAGATACTGAACAATAGAGAAATATACAACACAAATGACATAGTTGTTTTTGGACAAATGTCCCTGGAAAACCCAATGCGGGAAAACCCATGCAACAGATTTGAGGGTTTTTATTATTAAGCTGAAGTTATTTTTTACTACAATATATGGATGCCTTACTGGAAATCTAGTATAGAGAATATCACTTGGTAGAAGAAATTAGTGAGATTACCTCACTTTACACTACAAGTCCCAGTTGATCCAGTAGCTGAACCAACGAGTTCCCAGGCTACTTTTGCGCTGCCCCTGTGTGGGCATGCATCAGCCTCTAAGGCACTGTGTCACCTCTACTAGGAATTGATTTTCCCTTTGGAGCTGATTCCAGACCTCCTGGCTCAGAAACGTCAGCCTCCTTAATAAATTTGGACTTATGCGTAGGAGGCTTTGTGTGGGCCCTTCCTCGCTCTGTGTCACCCTCTCTAGCCTTTATGCTACCTCCTCTATGTGTCTCTCCAACTATCTACTTAGTATTCTTGGCTCTGAAGAATATACTCTAGACAAAACTCCCTTTGCCCCTCTCTGTGTGATCACTACAAATCACTACATTGCCTCTAGCTTCAACAATTTGATCTGACTGATCAACCCTCTGTGTGTCTTCCAAATGACCCTCAAGCTTCCTTAAATAATCTCCTTGTTGACATTCAATGGCCCAGATTAGAAGCTAATCAATGGCTAAGATCATTTCTGCTTGATGCTCGTCTTCTTCTAGAAGTTAGACCCACAGTTAGATTAATACCCATTAATTATTTTAATTTCCTAAGTTTAGACTTATGGTCCCATTAAAAATAATCAATTATTTTAATAAAACTATTTCTGGGTGGAATTTCCCAAAACGATATCTGGGTTCTTTGGAATACATGTGCCCAAGCCTCCTTACAAAATGTAAGACTTAGAGAACATCTGATGCTACCAGAAATCAACACTCCCTCTTAGTGAGGAATGTGCTCTAGCAATGCCTCCCACTGAAGCATCACTCAAACTTCATAACATCGTCCTATGCACTGTTGGTGTCTGACATGTTGTCTATCAACCACTGTGAAAATGTTGCACCTGTACTATTGCTCACCCTACCACTGTTAACGCCACATCCATACTGCAACTCCCTTTGAATTTCTGCATTTGTGCTGCTGCTGGCACTGCCACTACCAACTTCTATTACATTGCAAATTGTTGTTGCTACTGTATAGCAATGGGAAAACATCCCAAATTATTAAACAAGTGTTCAGCATAGATGCATCTCGATGCTGAAGATTTGACTGCTACTAGTCACACGTTGTCTGTCTGGAGCTACTGCACTGCTACAACTCTTCTCTACGCTGCTTAGACTTAGAATTTTAGCCACTACATCTGTCGCTCCAACACTCCTTTGCACCATCTCACACTAGATCCATCCTACTACTCCTGATCTGGGTTCCCGTAGAAAGGTATTGATCTGAGAGGTGGGATCCTTAAGAATCTTTCCCATCTATAACTCTTTCGAACTACAACTCCAAATCAGCCCATTCCTCCTGGAGGTATCTTGGTTATCATGGCGAACTCCTCCTCTTCAATCTTCATGGGTGCAGCCTTCGAATCGTGCTTATCATCTTTGTCCTTCTTCTTGAGAGGACACTGTGTAGCGTAATGACCCATTTCACCACACCTGAAGCATTTGATCTTTGCAACGTCCTTCTTCCACTTTCGCTACTTCTGGTGCCCCTTGGATGCAAGGGTTTCATTCTCATCCTCCTCCTTGGGATTCGAGCCACTATTGCTACTTCCGTCAAGCTTCCACTTGACTAGATCTCTCCTCAGCTCTTCCTTCTTGAGAGTTACCCACCTACTATCCCAGTCTGGCAAAGCTGCTTTGCCCATGATACTCCGGAGAAAGAATTTCCAGTGTTCTAAGACTAAGTTTAGGGCCAGTCTCACCATCTTCAAACCTTGAGGTGTAGACCCCACAGCTGCTAACGCATCCTAGGTATCCTGAAGCTTCGTGAGGAACAGATCAATGCACTCCCACTTCTGCATCTGTGCAAATCTCAGTTTCTGCTCTAAGTACATCTTCCACTACTCAGAAGCTCCCTGACATAGCATAGACAATGCATCCCACATCTCCTTAGCAATCCCTTTGCTAGTGATGTGATAGACCACATGATCCTTCACTCCATCGAGGATCATTCTCTTTGCCTTCGCCATTTCTGCCTTATAGTTCTTTAGCAGATCTAGATCTGTAGACTCAGCCACCACACTTTCGACATATGTCTTGAGGGAATGCTCATCTAGAAGGAATGATATTCTTGAGTTCCAGATGACATCTTTGGATGCTCCGTCCAATCTATCTTGATCCCTCAAGCCACTGGTTGCAATCTCTACCATGAAAATGTCGAACTACTCCTCTCTGCTTCTTACTATTGCTACTCAGCCAATGAGAAAACATACTTCTTAGCAGGAAGTCTACTGAGGAAAAAATCCCTCACTATGCTTCTCCTCTCCCTTCTGATGTCTTTCTGCCTAGCAGAAAAATTTCATCCCACCAACTCTTTCTCACACTGAGGCTTCAGCGCTACTCCCTCTGCCACGACAAAATTTCACTCTAGAAGCCCTTCTCTCTGTCGATTCACTCAAAGAGAGACTACCTCGAAGTTCAGCCATTCTGGCTTGGACTGTGCAAACCCCTCTAGGGATTCGAACTTCTACCTCCTGTAGTTATTTTGACCTCCTTCACTGCTCAGTGTTGGGTTCTCTGGCACTATTCTTCTTGTCTCAGCTGCATTGTTCTGATACCATGTGAAAATTCCTTAAACCTGATAATTCTTACTACAACATTGATGATATTTATTCTACTTGTTAGATTTACATGAACAAGTTATTTGCAGTTTCCTACGGAAAACATCGAAATACATACACTGCAGCCTACACCATTTAAATGATATTCTGAAACAAGAAACTGAATAATAGAGAAAGATACAACACAAATGACACAATTGTTTTTGGACAAATGTCCCTAGCAAAACCCAACGTGGGAAAACCGGTGCAATAGATCTTAGGGTTTTTTTTATTAAGCTGAAGTTATTTCTAACTACAATCTTTAGATGCCTTGCTGGCAATCTAGTACAAAGAATATCACTCGACAAAAGAAATTAGTGAGATTGCCTCACTCTACACTGTAAGTCCCGACTGATCCGGTAGCTGAACCAACACGTTCCTCGACTACTTCTGTGTTGCCCCTACCTCAGCCTCTAAGGCACTGTGTCACCTCTGCTAGGAATGGATTTTCCCTCTAGAGCTAATTCCATCCCTCCTGGCTCAGAAACGTTAGCCTCCTCAACAAATTTGTACTTCTGTGTAGGAGGCTCTGTGTGAGCCCTTCCTAGCTTTGTTTCACCATCTTTGGCCTCTGCGATGCCTCCTCTGTGTATCTCTCTGCCTCTCTGTTGAGTATTCTTGGCTCCGAAGAAGATCCTCCAGCCAAAACTCCCTCTGCCCTTCTCTCTGTGATCACTACAAATCATTGTGTTGCCTCTAAATTCAGTAATTCGATCTGACTGATCAACTTTCTGTGTGTCTTCCAAATGACCCTCAAGCTTCCTTAAATAATCTCCTCGTTGAAATTCAATAGCCTAGATTAGAAGCTAATCAATGGCTAAGATCATTTATGCTTGATCCTTATCTTCTTCTAGAAGTTACACCCACAGTTAGGTTAATACCCATTAATTATTTTAATTTCCTAAGTTTAGACTTAGGGTCTCTTAAAAATAATTAATTATTTTAATAAAACTGTTTCTGGGTGGAATTTCCCAAAACGTTTTCTGATTTCTTTGGAATACATGTGCCCAAGCCTCCCTACAAAATTTGAGACTTAGAGCACATCTGATGCAACCAGAAATAAACACATATAACTCACGTCTTGGCCATAAAAATCTTGCACATACCTTGAGGGAACTTGACCCTAACTCCAACACCTCCACTAGCCTCATGACTTCACTTGTGCAATAGAAATAAGGTTTTCGACTGACCTTAATGCAACATAATTAAACTTAGCCTATTTGTAGAGATATTCCCCAATCTTATACCCAAAACCATATAAGAAATAAGCTTGACCAACCCTCCTTAGCTCGACTTATACCAGAACATAAGAAAATGATATACTTGTCCTTCTTCAACTCTTGAAGATATGTGGTCTTCTTAGGCTCTTTTCTTCACATTAGAATGATTTCCATGGATATGTTTTACCTCCTCTTAGGCCTCTTGTATTTATAGCCTCTCTAATCATTAGCTTATGACTTCTTAATTCCATTAAAGTGCCCTCACTTAACAATTAGAATAAACAATACATTTCTCTGGGTATTTAGCCTATAACTTTGGGTCCAAAGCCCACTGCTTGGGTACATTTCCCACAAAACCACTTTTTCATGCATTAGAGAAATTTTGAGGTCTAAAATGGGCCTCCTGAGGAATATTATAAGAATAATAGTGAAAATAATAAAATAAGATTAGATTACTTCTTCAAATTTGTATTTTCAACTCATATTTTCAAGTTATCTCCCTATGATTTTACTCAAATTTCAAGTAGGATCACTTGTTGAATGCAAAATTTAATTCTTCATCCAAGGAGTACCCATGTTACATACTTTGGATGGATCTTGCTACACAAAAAATGAGAAATACATGAAAAAATGTGATCGCAATCACTATTTTCATGTATTTCTCACTTTTTGTGTAGTAGGGTCCATCGAAAGTATGCAACATAGGTGCTACTTGGATGAGAAATCAAACTATGCATTCAATGAGTGCTCCCACTCGAAATATGAGTAAAATTGTAGGGAGATAAGTTGAAAATACGAGTTGAAAATTTATTTTTTTTTTATCCGTTTACTTTTTTACTCCAAAAATGGTGGATCATCCCTCATGGTTGACATCATCATCTTGAATACTATTGGTTCTTATAAAGTTGATTTTGGTTGTACATTTTTGTTTTGAGGCCCATTTTTTACCTCAAAATTTTTCTAATGGGCCAACTCCTCACAAACCCAGTACCCTAGGCGTTGTTTGAGTAGCTCCCAAGCTACACATCTCAACAATATGGAATTCCCAAGTTTTTAGGAGAGTAGCATGTGATGGATATTATGGAATGGCTACATCTTACAAAATAAAATTGGAAAGATTCCTTCCTTATAGCTTCTCATTTACTAGGCGAAGCTCAAAGCTAGTAGTATAGTGTAGAAAAAGACATTAAATGACATTTTACTAGGAAAGAATTTGTAAGTTTAGTCTCAAATAAATTGATAAAATAATTAAAAATGAAATAAGAGAATATATGCAAGAAATAAAGAAGAGGTTAAGGAAGCTACATAATATTTTCAAAGAAAGAAAATGATGGTAGGAGAAAGATGATTAGTGCTCTAAGTAATTGCAAGCACTTAATAAAGAGATTCAAAACTTCAAGAAAGAAAAGGTGACCAAATAGAAGTAAAATAGTGAAAACAAATAAAGAATCCAAAAATAAAGATGAAGAAATTTAAAAAAAATGATAAGCATAACAGAGAAATTCTCAATAGTGTTAAGAATATGAAAAGTTTCCTACAAGAAGCCTAAATTGTTGATGAAAAAAACACAAAAATGTAAGCAAGGACTAAAGAAGAGAGAAATAAATAGATGGGAAATATCACATTGCAACTTCTCAAAACGAAGGAAGAGAGGATTCAAGAAAGACACCAAAAACTATTGGAATAAGTTGAGCTCTAGCTTGAGAATGTAAATGCCAAATATGGTGGTATATCTAGTTAAAGGACAGAGAGATCAAAGATCAAGAACATAGAATCGAGCATTTCATTTTCCTTGAAAAGAAGATTGATGATAATGTTGTGTAGAATGTAGCTCTTCAAAGGAAAAGAGAGAATCCATCCCTTCCATGACCCTTCTAGATCCTTAATATATGGGGTTTACAAATAGGGCCTTTCCTTTTTTCAATATAGAGCACCACCTCTGTCTTTATATGTGGTATAAAACAACCATTTATTGATAAAGAATTTGTTGAATTACATGACTATGTTGGTTCTATAGTTCGAAAACTCTCAAGATAAAAAATTTATTGATACCCACATTACCAAGTTGTCAAGAAAAGAAAAAAGATTCATATTATCAAAGAAGAAGATGAACATAATTGACAATATTATTTTGGAGTAGTGTATCAATAAGCCAATATTTCATAAGATAGTATCAAAGACCATCACATACAAGAAATTGGAGAAGCTACAAGAATGCAGGAAATCAAAGGAAAGGAAGCTATTAATTATTTGCATTATAAAAAATTGACTATGATTGGATGGATAATCATCAATGGAAGTTAGAAAACATGAACATAAGGAAATCTTATCATTTGGTTTCATCACAAGTAAAACCTTTAGCTACAAATCTTTTTAAATGGGGTGCTATGTTATGGCACTAATAATGGTGTATATGGGGTTAAATGTACATGTAATAGGGGTAGCCTAATAATGTGGCTCACATGTGAAATGACTAAAAATATGTATATATAAAGGTCAACATAGTCAATATTGTATGTATGGACACATGATTTGGAAAACGAATATAATTGGGTTCTTTGGAGGAGATTATTTTCATGAATAAAGAGTTATTTTGTAACTCGTCTATATTATCAATTTGGGAGTTTTTATCAATGCTTATAGTGGTGTGCATTTTGTGCATGTTGGTTTATCATGTTATTCAATCTACAAAGATCATAATGTACAACTATTTGTAGGTCCACATCCTCTTAAACAATTATTATGAAATGTACACCATGTTGATATCCCTAAGGGATGAGAACATCCTACGAATATTAGTTACACAAAGGATATATCATTCAAAAAATAATGATGATGATGATGATGATGATTAACATCCACTAAGACCAATATAGTCTATAGGACATTAAGAAAGTAAGAGATTAGTTGAGATTCTTTAATATTTTATTTATATGTTCCAAAAGAAAGAAGAGAAGCATTCCCATATTACCATAGTTTTGTTGACATAACAAGTCAAGAAGGTTGGTAGTGTGGAAAATATTTTGAAAATTAGAATGGATGTGAGTAATAGCTAGGAAATCCAAGAGAAAGTGTTTTTCATCTTCAACCCTCTTAGCATCACAAAGGTGACATACTTTTTTGTCCCAAGGTGCTTTGGGAATTGACCAATGCCCGATTTCACTATGAAGCTCATGAGAATTATTTCTTATCTTGGCAATCTTCATTTTATTCTTAGCATTGTTTAAGACAGAAAGATAATTATGGTTATCAAGGTTGGGGTTGATTACCTCCTTATAATACCTTAACTTCCTTTTCCCCTCTAAATCCTTATCAACCCACAACCTATCCTTAAATTTGGAAGTAATATTATTTTTAATATTATCCTTATACTCCAAGATAATCTCCTCCTTTAGCACTCATTGGTCTAGCCAAGACTGGGCATCCTTATGCCAGCCTCACTTGAGTCGGTGGTGGGGGTTTCAGCTAGAGTTAGAAGCAATTTTGGGAACCTCTTGGCTTCCATGTCATATAGCTTCTTCTTATACATGGGGTACCTAATCATAGTCATGCTCCAATGGGGGAAAGGCTAGCTTCAATCAAGAGGATAAGGTAGGGATTATTTCCTTTAATCTTGCTATAGGTTATAAATTGCTTTGGATCAGCTCAATCTTCCTCCATGATTCTCTAGATATACTACAACCCCAAACCTCACATCCATATAAAATAGCATGGGTGATGAGAGCCTGAAAGAGGAACTTTTTTTTATGCCATACCCAAAGATTTGTCAACTTACAAATGTTTCAACCCCATAATAAGCTTTCCATCCTCTAATTATCCTTTCTCAATGCTATAATTCTGGTTGAGTTGATCATGAATGTCAAGTCCCATATATTTGTATGAAGAAACTTTCTCCGAGTAGTTATTATTAGGCCAATATGAGAGGGGATGGTGTAGACTAGTTGCTCAAGACTTTATACTCTTTTTGGAACGATGGTTTGAAAATGAACATGTCATGGTTGAATATTCTTTCAATTTGGTCATTATCTAGGAAATATTTAAAATGCTCATTATCCCTTTATCTTCAACAAAAATATAAGTACTCCTTTTTCGCACATAAATGCATAAGAAACCCTAGACTTCATCGCCACCAACCGGTCATGGTAAACCATTAACTCTAATTATGGAGCATAGCCTCAAGGGGATTAAGAGAGTCAATCCTATGACCTTCCCCACTTATGAAAAGAGATCTCACATTTGACTCATGATTACTTGAGCTAACTCTCAAGATTACAAGCACTCATTTTGCTAACAATCACATGTAATTTTGAATAAACAATAGCTTTATTTTTTTTACTCTTTTTCCTAGTAGTTCTTTCTCATCAAACAAATGAGAAATAAATATTTCTATTAAAATGGAAAAAAAATAATTATTCTTGGTTAACATTATCTTAATAATCATAGTGATCATAACCATTATGATTTGAGCAATTGTTAATATTGATAAAAAAATTCAATGTATATTCAAAACAATAAATATTGTCTTTAAAAAATGTTACTTACCAACAAAATACTCATTTGAGCATTTTCTCCTTACAGCAGTAGAAACTTGAAACTTGTTTATAGAAGCATCATCCTACCTTTCTATCCACTTGAGCATTTTCTCCTTACAGTAGTAGAAACTTGTTTATAGAAGCGTCATCCTACCTTTCTATCCACTTATATTATATAAGTTGTAGGAGTTGGGCATGTGTTATTTCAAATTGCTAATAATTTCCTACACCTTATGGTTAACGAATCCTTAGGATATTTGATTGCCTACTATGTAAGACAAAGACTCATTTAGTGTATTTGTATTTGTAACTTTATTTGAAAAAATTAACAACAAGAAATAGATTTAAACCTTTAAACTTTTTACATAGCCTTTATTGTTAGTTAACTTTCTTTCAAAAAATTAACAAGAAGAAATAGATTTAAATATTTAAACTTTTGACATAGCCCTTGTTAAAAAATAAAATGGTCAAAACATAATATTATAGAACTTAGTGGAAGTCAAAATTGATCCTAAATCGAATGAATGCAAATTTTAAATTTTCTAAAACTTCCCTTTTATTAACAATAAAATGGTTAGTTTTTTTTGGGTTTCCGGGTCTACTGTCAATCCTGAGTGCTCTGCAACCTGCGAAGATCCGCTTTCCATGGGAGCCGAGCCTGTGAGCGTACCCGCACTTCACGCGTTTTGAGCCTGTGTGGGAGTCCGCGGAAGGTCCTGCCTGGAGCCTGCGAGGGAGCTTGCAGAGGGATCTATTTTGTGCCTGAGGGGGTCCACCGAGGGTCCTGCTTCCAGCTGCGGCCACCCTGGCTGGAGCTATTGGCTCTCCATGGAGGAGCCAACCCCCTCTCCTCCTTCACCTTCCGCAGCAGAGGCCTTCAAAACCCTTCTATCCTCCCTGCCTAAGAAGAAATGCATGGAAGCAATGAAGTTTGTGAAAAGGCTGGAAGATATTCCGGAGATCGCTCTCCCGCCAGAAGGACTGATCCAAGTAGCTCTTTCTCTGGCAAATCGAGCTCTGGTTGGTCAGTTTACAGGACTTTGGCCTTCCCCAAAGATGACCGAGAATTGGGTAGCCAGGAACTGGGCACCTTTGATCCAAAATAAGGTAACCTCTTACTTCCTCGAGAGAGGCTATTTTTTGTTCAAATTATCTGCAAAAGAAGACAAAGACCTTATTTTCAGGAATGGCCCCTACTTCATGGGCCCCCAAGGGTTGTATTTAAACAAATGGACGCCAAACTTCGATCCAGCGGTGGACGTGCCCACAACGGTTCCGGTGTGGGTGAGACTCCCCAACCTCCCAGTTCATTGCTGGAACTGGGATTCTTTGAAGCACATCGGAAATACCCTTGGAAAATTTATAGACAAGGCTAACAGTAAGGACTAGTATGATTGTGCCAGAATCTGTGTGGAGGTAGATCTGGAGGTCGGACTGCCGAAAGCCGTCAAAATAGTGGTAGGTCCCTGGACTCATATACAGAAACTGGATTATGAGCAGCTGCCATTCAAATGCCGGAAGTGCCACGTCTACGGGCATTTTGCCAGGGACTGCCCGTCCAAAGGGGTGGAAGAAAAAGGAAAGGAAGATGGATGGAATCAGGCAAAGCGATCCAAAACCTCTCACAGGAAGAACACAAATGGCAGTGCCAAAACTCCTCAAGAGGGCCCTGCTCAAAAAACAACCAGGGAAAGCCAAGGAAATAAATTTGAAATCCTCGGATCTGAAATCATGAACACACAAGAGACAGAAGTTCCAAAGGAGGCCTCTCCCCTTAAAGCCTCCCCCTCCATCAAAAGTATTCCAGAGAGATCCAAAGAGAAGGCTTCAGAAGAAGAGGAGGAAACCCAAGAGTCCGAGGAATCGGAGGAAGAAGGGGAAATCGGGGAATCCCAGTCCTCTCCCAGAAGATCTACACGAGGGCGCAAATCTGCAAAAGAAAAAAGAGAACAAGAAACCTACAAGGACAAGCTCCAGGGCAGCCAGCCAATGCTAGAGAAGCTCCTAGATAAAACTCCGAAGGTGACCAGGATTCAATCACAGGGCTCTAAGGGAGCCCTCCAAGGTAGAAATAAATGATGAAGATAGTCTCCTGGAATTGTAGGGGGATGGGCACCTCAGCTAAGGAAGAAGCAATGCATAGCTTAATAAGATTGGAATCCCCAAATATCCTCCTCATCCAGGAGACCAAAATGGAGGATTCAGCCTTCCTCCAAGCAAGCAAAAAATTTTGGAATAAAAATGGAGCGCATGCAATGTCTGCCCGCGGAGCATCGGGAGGACTTGGGGCGCTCTGGAACACAAATAAGTTTTCATTAATCTCTGAGTCCCTGAATACCCATCGGATTTTTTAAAAAATGAAACATTTAGAATCAAAGGAGATTATTTGTCTGTTCAATGTGTATGCCCTAACAATGCAGGTGAGAAAAAGAACTGTTGGGACTCCATCAAAAGCCTGGCAGATCTAGAAAATTTGGAAAATATAATTATAGCCGGAGATCTAAATCTCACACTCCACGCATAAGAAAAAAGAGGAGGTAGCATAGTCAGGGACCAGGCAAGAGAATGGGCGGAAGATATCATGCAAGACTAGGATCTGCTAGATATAAAACCAGTCACCGGCACGTTCACCTGGTCAAACAAGAGAGTGGGGCCGGGACATATAGTGGCAAGACTCGACCGATTTCTTGTTCAAAGCTCCTTCCTACTCTTGGGGTTAGAGGCTAGAATGCGTATTCTCCAAAGCAATGTCTCAGATCATAAGCCTATTAGCCTAGAACTGATATCTACTAAGGATCTAGGTCCTATACCTTTCAGGTTTAGCTCTCTATGGACCAAAGAGACAGATTTCTTGCAAAAGATTAGAGAGTGTTGGAAAGAGCCGGTCAAGGGGTCTCCCTTCTTTGTATGGGAGGAAAAACTTCGTAGAGTTAAAAAGATGTTGAAAGGCTGGGTAAAGACCTTGCCCAATCCTGCAGAGGACAGAAAAAAAAAAAAAAAAAAAAAAAAAAAAAAAAAAAAAAAAAAAAAAAAAAAAAAAAAAAAAAAAAATTCAAAATGATCTAGAAATCCATCACCTCCACCTGGAAGTTGCCGAAATCACCAAAGAAGAGTTAGATAAGGAATATCAGCTGCAACATAAATTCCATAGGGCGTGCCTAGCAGAAGAAGAATTCTGGAGGCTCAAGTCAAGGAGTCTATGGCTCAAGGCTGGAGATCATAATTCCTCCTTTTTCCATAAGCAGGCTCAAGCTAGAAAATGCCGAAACTCTATATCAGAAATTAAAAATGAAAACAACACTCTAAAAGACTTTGCCAGCATCAAGAAGGCTGCGTCAAACCACTTTGAAAAGATGTATTCTGAAGACGTGGAGACCAGCCTGAACGCCAATCTGATAGACGCTGTCCCCAAGCTCATTACTGCAAAAATGAACCAGATTCTCGAAAATAAAATCACTACAAATGAAGTCAAAGAAGCTCTCTTTGCAATGGAACCCGATAAAGCTCCGGGTCCAGATGGATTCACGCCTAGATTTCTTCAAACATGCTGGCAGATAGTTGAGAAAGAATTTATGAAAATGATCCTAAAATCCCAAGAATGCCAGAAAATTGGAGGCTGCACAAACTCAGCATTCCTCGCCCTCATTCCTAAAGAAAAAGGTGCTAATTCCTTTAATAGATTTCGTCCTATATCCTTATGTAACATTGGATACAAAGTGATCACCAAAGTTATAGCAAAGAGATTGAAGAAAATCCTCCCTAAAGTCATCCCGGAGAATCAAGGCGGCTTTATTCAGGGTAGGCAGTTGGTAGACAATTTCATCTTGGTCCAAGAGGCGATCCACTCCAGTCTTCGTCGAAAAGAAAAAGGTATGGTTATTAAAATCGATCTAGCTAATGCATTTGATCATGTAAGACATAGATTTATGTTTGATGTAATGCACAAACTTGGGTTTGGACAAAAATTTATCAAATGGATCAGAGATTGTATTTCCGAACCCTGGATTGCTCCTTTAGTGAATGGCAGGGCTGCCGATTTCTTTAAAGCATCTAGAGAGCTGAGGCAGGGGTGCCCCCTATCACCTCTCCTCTTTGTGTTGCAGGCCTCTGTCCTCAATTTTCACTTAAAAAAGAAACAGCAAGATCAAGAAATAGTTGGATTGTGCATAGCAAGAGGGATGAAAAGCATCAATCACACCCTCTTTGTAGATGATACTCTGCTCCTTGGGGCTGCTTCTCAACTATCGGCAAGTAAATTCAAAGAAGTGCTGGAAGACTACTGCCAAGCATCGGGCAGTGAACTAAACAGGGGTAAGTGCCATGTTTATTGCTGGAATGTATCAGTGGCTGCTGCTAGTTCCATCGCCAGATGCCTGGGCTTTGCAGCTTCAGCATCTTGGACCTCCTTCAAGTACCTGGGGCTGCCCATCTTCCACAAGAGGGCTATAAGCAAGGATTGGCTCCTTTAGATAGAAAAATTTAAAACAAAAATGCAGGCCTGGGGGTCATCTTGGCTCAACATGACTGGAAAATCAGTACTTATCAAATCCATTTTAAGTAGCCTGCCCCTTTTTAATTTCTTTGTTCTTTTAGCGCCAATGGGTATCATCAAAAACATGGAGGAGCTAATTAGAAAATTCCTTTGGAAAGGAGGCAAGAATAATGAGAAGCGACTCTCCTTAGTAAATTGGGAAATAGTATCCAAGCCGCTACAGGAGGGAGGATTAAATTTTAAAAATCTAAACACTCAGAATTTAGCAATGGGAGCTAAACTGATTTGGAAGATCATAGCGCCAAAGCCTGGATGGGTTCAGTTGGTGCTGTGGAGGAAATATTTCAGAGGTCAGAGACTCAGGTGTCTGGAGCAACCCAAAGCCCATCTTAAATCCCCTCTCAGCAATTTAATTTTTAAAGTTGGGCCACTTATAAGAGATAATGCCTATTGGATACCTGGGAATGGCAAACGTATCAGAATTTGGGATGACAGTATTATGAACAGACCTCCGTTAGTGAACTCGAGTCTCAGGAGAGAGCTGAAGGCATGGATGGAAGAAGCAAACATTACATCACTCTGGGACATATCGACTTGGCATGGAGATAGCTGGGCTGGCTGGAAAACGCTCAATGTGCCAGCTGCGTGGTTGCCAGACTATGTCATGCTGCTACAGATGTTACATGGAGCTGCACCTCTTCACACAAGAAGGAAAGATTCGAGAGGCTGGGGAGTGAAGCAGATTGGGTATTCGGTGGCTCAGGGCTATGGCAAAATCATGGAGAGACCCCACGTTCCTCCCAACCCGGCGCCTTTTAACGATATCTGGAACTTCTCCACCATTCCAAAGATTGATTTTTTTGCTGGCTGTTATGCCATCAAAAAATCCTAACAGACGATAGGCTGCAGAAAAGGGGATTTCTAGGTCCATCTAGATGCGTTCGATGCAAAGAAAATCCAGAATCTACTGTTCATCTTTCTCTGGAATGCAAATTTACAGTGCTAGTTTGGCAGGAGCTCCTTGGAACGTTGAATTTGATGCCCATCTTCCCCCACGCAGTCCCGGATTTGTTTGCTGGGTGGTTGGCTAGATATCCAGGACCAGGCCCAAAAAACAAGACTGTCAAATTTGCATGGACTGCTCTGCCCAAATTTATCAGCTAGCAAACCTGGTTGGAGAGGAATAGAAGAATCTTCAGGGATAAGGAACAGAACTACAAGGTAGTTGCAAATACAGTTAAAGGGCAGCTAAATGAGTGGCTGAGCGATAAAAATGATGACACAAATCTTAGCCAGCATGACATTGAGTTCGAGGCAGCTCTCAATCTAAATTTCCAAAAGTCGAAAATATCGCCCATATGCCTCAAAGACTAGCAAATAAGGAAAAATGGAGAAGAAATTCAAGCTTGGTTGTCCAATCAAGCTCTTCCCCTCCTGTTCTTTGACGGGGCAGCCAAGGGAAATCCAGGAATGGCTGGAGCAGGAGGCCTAATTATAAATCCAAAAGAATCTTCTATCCACAAGTTTGCATGGGGTCTAGGCCACACCACAAGCATCCAAGCTGAACTCATGGCGTTGTTTCAAGGGATCAAAACGGTTAAGGATCTGGGGCTCACAGAAGCAATTGTTTTGGGAGATTCCCAAGTCATCATCAATGCAATGGTGACCAATACAAATCTGGCATATCTTCGATTTGCAAGGACAATTTCAAAAATTAAAGGCATGACCAAGCTCCGGAGACTGGAATTCTTCCATATCCTGAGAACCAATAACAAGGAAGCAGATGTCGAAGCAAATAAGGCAGCCCAGTTAGATGCTGGAACTATTCTCAGAGATAATGAAATCTCTTGGGAACCAATCCCCTAAAAAATCTTTATGTTTTTCTGTCTTTAGATCGACAAGTGATTGTGGCATGCTCAGCTGGTTGGAGAGATTCCAAGAAACCAGGCTCAGCTCTTGTAACTGAATTTATGGTATTTTGTCAGATAGTTAATGAAAATCCCATAACCTTTTTTGTTAAAAAAAAAAAAAAACAATAAAATGATCAAAACATAATATTACAAAACTTCATAAACTTCTATATTTGCTAGAAGTAAAAATTGATCCTCAATGAAATGAATGCAAATTTTAAATTTTCTAAAAATTCCTTTTATTTTAAATTTTCCAAATTTTTGGACTGGCGAGATATAATGACTCAAAGTGCAGTAATAAAAATTCAAAAGTGAATAACTAAGCTAATGGTTCTGGATAGTTATTTTTAAAATTTTCTAAAGCGTTACGGAAATTATATAAGTATATTCCTATTATCATCCAATACATATTAAAATAATTCTTATAGATTTTCTAATTAAATGTTGGAAAGGTTGTTGATTTAGATGACACCCAGAAAGGAGCTGGGAATGAAAATCCTCAAAACCCTTACGTACAGTCAAAATAAATTTTCCGATTGTAGCATTCAATCCCTTGAAGCCTTGGATCTTACTTTGGGGTAATTGCATCAATTAAAAATGCGTTTTAGAGTCGAAATTTATGATGAAGAAAACTCTAATTGTTACAATAGATGTTATAACTAAGAGATTAGATATTATAACTCAATGAAATTTTATTATTCAGAGAATTCGAAAAACTAATTTGGATTCTCTCCAAACTTACTATATTTAGAAAGGTCATGGAATTTTGACATAAATGACACGTGCCAGTACAACTGAGTTGCGTCTGCAAGCAACGATCGACCCGTAATCAAATTTTCGTGACCACTGAAAATAAATACAGCCTGTTATTCAGAACACTGTACCAACAGTTTACTCTAGTTTCAGAGTTTGCCACGAAAATACCACCTATTTTTCCGAGCACATTACTGGGAATTCTATAAAATTTAAAGCGATGGCAAAAGCAAACATTATGATTATATTACATAAATGGAATGATATGATATTTAAAGGTTTATGAGACTAAAAATAGTTTATGAAACCATTAGTTTCTTGTTTTTGAGTTAACCCAGCTTTCCAACAATCCCTTCACTAAAAAGACAATACCAAAAAGCTGATGCTAACATGTTCTTATAACTTTCTCTATGTCTTTGAATGGATCACATTCTAAAATGAAATGTTTTTTCGATTCTACAGTGCCAATGTGCAAAATGTACACACCCATTCTTCCCAAGCTTCTTTAGGGATTTTCCACTATCCCGTTTCACACCAAAGTTGGTCCTTAATTGAGCAATAAGAACCTTTGCCCTCCACGAAATGCTAGCTTCAATGAACTCCTTTTGTTGTAGATCACGTAGGGTTGAATTTCTCAATGTAATATTTCTTCTTTCTACCCAACTCTTTTCCCCATACCTTTTTATGAAACTTCTCCATAACAAAATCTTTTAGCTCCTTGCTATTTGTGGGACAAACATTGAGATAGATATTCCATTTTTGCATCTATGTGTAGTTTTGTTTCATCCATGTTTTCTTTCTTTCACTCATGCCTTCATTGAAGATAACATTAGCCCATCTACCTACTCTCATTTGTTCAATTCTTTTTAGATATCTTATAAGCCGCACCATAGCAATTGCTTCAATGGAAGTTGTTCTTGTTTCACTCAACATTATCTCATAAGGTACTGAACTTTTTTGTTTCGAACTTGCTCATGATCAAGCATTTTTTAATTTTCTCAATTTGTTTCCATTTTGAGACGAGAGTGCTGCTAGCCCACAATTCACACCCATATAACATCACTGGACAAATTAGGAGTCCAAAAAGCACTTTAATCATTTTCCAATCCCATAACTCTGTCTCTCTACATCTGTTTTGAAGAGCATATAATGCTTTCCACCCTCCTAAAATTCTCTTCTTTTGGCAATCCTCCCAATTGAGTTTGTTGTTGAAATCAATCCCAAGCTACTTGTACTCATTTACTTCTTCAAGAATGTTGTCTTCAAAGAAGAAAGCATGTTGGCTCTGCTTCCTTTTATTAGAAAAAAATCATTATTTTGGTCTTGCTAGTATTGACTTGCATCCCCACTGCTCTACAAAAATGTTTAAAGGCGTATAAGTGCATTTGCAATCCATGGGCCGATTTAGAAATCAATACAATATCATCAGCATATAAAAGAAGCTTTATCACAAACTCCCCCAACCGAACACCATCTCCACCTTGCAGATTTAGCCACTCTTCCAATTTATCAATATATAGACCAAAAAGAGTAGGGGATAGAGGGCAACCTTGCTTGACTCCAATGTCACTTCTAAAGCTTTCTGAAATACCAACTAAGGTTTTAATTTTAACTTTCACTTCTTCATAAAGTCTATGGACAACGGCTTTATAATGCACATGAATTTCAAGTTCTTCCATTCTACGCCACAACTTATCCCTAGGCACTGTGTCAAATGCTTTTTTGAAGTCAACAAAGCAGCGAAATACTTCTTCTTTGTCCTCCCAAACCTTTTCAACAATGTGTCTTAACGTGATGCCGTGACCAACTGTAGAATTTTTTGGCCTAAAACCCGCTTGTCCTCTTGCCCTCTTGCCCTCTTTTCTTTTACTTCTGCCCACTTGCTAAAATTTCTTCTACCATGCTGTTGAAAAGCTTTGCAAACAAAGGATTGATCATAATTGTTCTATAGTTGGATGGATTATTAATGTCTCCACTTTTAAAAAGGGGTATTGCTAGGCTAGTTGTTTAGTCTCTTGGGAATCCTTGCTGAATGATGTTGTCGAATATGTCCATGATGTGCGGTGCAAGAGTGTTCATTCCCCATTTTAGATACTTTGCTTGAAGTTCAACCAAGTCCTTTGCCTTTCCTGCTTTCAGCTTCTTAATTTCATTCTCCACCTCTTGTAATGTGAAGAGCTTTGAATTTGTGTTGATCCTATGGGGGGAGTCCGCCTCAGATTCTTTCTCATAGATTTTCCTTGCATATTCAACTCATTGATTGGCTACAATACTATTTTCAATTTGCTTCTTACTTGGTTGCAGTTCCTGCTAGAAAAGCTTTGGATTATTCTTGCTTAAATATATTAACTCTTCTCTCCTTATTTGCATGAACTCATCTTTTTTCTTTTTTAGTATCTGCGTAGATAACTTTACATTCCTCTTCTCCTTTCTTGCCTTTTTCAAGGTTCTCCTTGCCATTTTTCATTCCTCATCAAACCAAGCATTTACAAAAAAGCAATTTGATTCTAATTTCCTATTTTTTGCTCTTTTGCACTTCTCAAGTGCACTTTGAATTATATTTGTTAACTCATGACTATTGAGGCATTTGAAACCAGTTTTGTCCTTATGAATTAATCTCTCTAACATTGTCTTTAAGATAGTACAATTTTCTTGTGTTAGAAGAATTTTGCCCCTTGAGAGTGATTGTCGAGAGCATTGGGTTTTCCTCCTATGTTGCCTTTCTTCTATCCATGACAACCTTATATAAATTGGGTTATGGTCTGATTTTAAGTCCCAAATACTAACTCCGTCTATCTTTTCTATTAAGCTTTGTGAACATATCACATAGTCAACGACACTTGCCACATTGTATGTGTTGCAAGTGAAGTTCCCATACCTTTTCCATCTATCTAGACCATTGCAAATAATTAAGTTGAAAGCCCCACACAGTGTAAGAAACTCCTCTCCAAAATGATTGTTAACTTTGTCATCTTCTGAACACCTCACCCATTGGGGATTCTCCTCTTAGTGAGCCAAATAGGATTGTTATTCTGTTTGCAACAAAGAATGCTAGCTTGATTGTTTGTTGTTCTAGCATTGAAATCTCCTACTAAAGAACTTCTCCCTGCTGAGAGTACACGGCAATATCTTGTTTTAACGCTGCATACGGATCCTTACTGTCAAGCCCCTTATTTTTGTAAGCTTTTGAGACTTGGAAAAAATAGCGTGTTGCAATTCTTATGTAATTCTTATGTGATTCTCATTCTCTGATATTTTCAATCATAAATATTGTTTATTTGCAACTTCTTTAATTAATTGAATGTGACGACCTTCTTTTTGTTTCACTAAAACTAGTATTCCCCATATCCTTTGCCATTTTATGTTACCTTGTTCCAAACTGCCAACTTTAAATAAATGTCAAACACAATAGTTTTGCGATTATCATACTCATGAATTTCCGTGAAACAAATTATGTCTCTACCTTCCACAATAAGCCTAACCCAAGTCTCATCCAAAAATACATACATCCAAAATATATATATATATAGTTGCACGGTTATTCTCATCCTGTAAAATTCCCAATGAGTAGATAACTGGCGCAGTAACGAGGGTAATGAGTCTGACCCTCGGGCATTCACACTTCCTACGAATCGCTTTTAAAACAAAAGGTGATTCTTGCAGATATGGACACTTGGCCTTCAGAACTAAAACCTGCACAGGTCCCATTAGAGACCGTACATATCCATCGAGGAAGTTTAATAATAAGTGATAACGAACATTAATCAGATCACTGGATTTGCAAGATTTTGTTACAGTTCGTTCATGGAAAAAGGAGGAAAAAAATCCAGTAATCCAAACTAGTTCAAAGAGCATTTTCGATAATGGAAATTGATCCAAGACAGTTCAGTTCATAGAGATACAGTACATTCATATGATTAGATGATTCCTTGCAGCGTTTTTACAAACTAAAAAGCTGCTGGTCATGGAGAGTGCTGTTGGACATCCTCATTCGCTTTGTAGATGGGGCGAATACGATGTCCGGAACAGTGAAATTATCGTCCCCCGTCTCGAAACCCGCAAGAAAATATGGCACATTCTGCACCTGCTTCGCCTTTGGTTTCATGGTGATGCCAAATTGGCTGTACATGCAGAATCCAGAATGCGTTGTCGGCGATGGCAGGTGAGGGACATCTGTCAGCGAGTCTCTATAGAAACCTTCAGGGAGGAGGCCCACATTGGGTGCCCAAGCCGAGTGCGTGTACTTTCGGATAGCGTTAGACTGAAGAGAGAAAGTCCAGCCAAATCCATTTACACAGAAATCAGATTATCGGTAGAACAAAAGAATATTAAGTCGGGATGAAGATACAAAATACAGCCAAATCCATTTACAAAGAAATCAAATTATCCGTAGAACAAAGGAATATTAAACCAGCATGAAGAGAGAAAGTACAGCCAAAGACAGAAAGTCCAGCCAAATCTATTTACAGATAGTAGAACAAACTAATATTAAGCGAAGATTAAGAGAGAAAGTTCAGCCAAATCAGATTATTAGTAGAAAAAAAGAATCCTTAGGAGGATATTAGTAAATCTGCAAATGATATTGGTCGAATTCACAAGTATACAGAGCAAGAACTCAAACTCATGAATGAGAGTGTAAGTTTTCACAATTTCGATTCGTTTCCTATGTTGTTGCTTCTGGAATAATTCTATAATATGTTGTTGCTACTGAAATAATTTTGTAATTATGTTGCGGGACTGTTTCACAACCTATAGTTACTCTAAATTCACACTATTATAATTATTCCTGAAACAACTTACGTGAAAGAAAGCTCTTGAGATCCATCCATTCTTTGTAAATTCTGAAAAAATAATTGGGAATATATATGTATATATATATATATATATATAATCTCAGAATGATCCAGCTAGCTCAAATACTTCGCTGTTACTGGTACGTAGCTAGATAGTATTTGACACTTTGTGGAATATGAAAGTTTTTTTTTTTGGGGTGAAATAAGAGTAATAAGATTATTAATATTTTTAATTAAAATTTATTTTATTTTTATTTTATTTAAAAATATAAATAAAAATAAAAAAATAACATACTACCCTCCTGGTACAAGAAATTGAACGATTTTGAAAATTAAAAATAAAAAACCATGTGAGTGGTGTTGGATGCAAATGGAGCCAATACGATCCGGAGCATTGAAATTATTATAGCCGTATGGAAACACTGAAAATACTGGGTATTTTCTATTGAGAATTATTTTATTTGGCCAACTGGAATCGTCTTTTTTTTTTCAGAAAGAAAAAGTTGAATATATCATATTGAGATAATATAAAAGTCCAGATTATACAAATGACAGCTGAAGAGCTGATAGGTCTTGATCTTTTAACACAAGGACTGATGTAAGAAGTATAGCAAGAAAGACAATTCCCCCACGAGGGAAGGAAAGCATAATAACAGATATAGACAAAAAAAAACAGAGATGGATACATCATATCACATATTCTATATGCATCACCCCGAAACTATGATACTAGATCACAGGCCATTGACCTCAACCTGTCAAAAAGGTAAACAGCAAAACAGATGAAGGAAAAAAAGCCGAAGAAAAGAAACATCATAGGAGGGATCATAAGCCGGGAATGGAGAAATCCTGAATGAAGCAGGAATTCTCACCATCTTCAATCTTCAAGGACCATGTACCTGCATCAAGAAGCAGACCCTGTTTCGACAGGCAGTCCGCTTGCTGATTCTGAGAGCGACAGATGTGCTGAATGGATTTATCTTTTATGAGATCCCAATAATATATAATCCGGGCCATCCAGCGCGCCAGGTGAGGGCATCTGTTGTGGCATGACCCCAGAACATGATCAATTACAAATTTTGAGTCACCAAAAATAGAGATAGCCTGAATATCACAGAAGGAACAAAATGCAAGGAGGCCTGCAAGGGCCCTCGCCTCGGCCAAACTGTTTGTGCCATTACCCCCATTCCAAGAAATACTGTATTTAAGGTCTAAATCCATGATGATGAGTACCCCGCAGCCACAAACGCCCTGTTGCTCAGCACCATCAAAAAATGCACATGGAGGACATTTGTCTATGCAGCTATGCGACTTACTGATGTTTTTTTTCCTTTTGGGTTGATTCGAAGGCACAACTTCAAAGGATGTTATTATCTGTTGAACAATTGACAACAAGGGCATCTTTGAGTCTTCGAAGATTTTGTGGTTCCTCCATTTCCACAAAAACCAGGGGACAAGAATAACCATAGACCTCCATTGATCCTTTTGTCCACTCCACCAAAAATAAGCTTCCTGAGATGAATCGAAATCAGTGAGGGGGAAACCGTATATGCTTGCCAAAGCTTTCCAAATTTGCAGCGAGGATTTACATTTAAAAAACATATGGAGATTGGATTCTTCATGAGACTCGCACATAGCACATCTACTCGAGCCATGCCAACTCCTTTTCTTCAAATTGTCGCGTGTCAAGTTTTTATTTTGAAACACCAACCATGAGAAGAAAATAAGCTTTGGAGGGCACCTTGACTTCCATAACAGCAGAGGAAAAATTGAGCCAGCGGAAGGATGCTTAGAACCAATCATATCCTTGTAAATATCTTTCACTTGGACCGGCAAACAGGTGTTTGGAATAGCCCACGACAGATAGTCAGCTGTGGAAGAACGGTGAAAGCCGAATGCAGACAGCAACGCCTTAAATGAAAGCCATAGGTCAGCCAAAGACGCAGGCATGCTAAAATCGGAGGATTCTTTCCAGATAGGGATTGGACCATGCCACTCAGAAATGAGCTTGTCCCAGGTAAAAAAACCAAATCTGTGGAAAAACATAATAAGCTCCCGTGGCATAGCTATGCCTTGCCGACCACCCATAATAGGATCTATACCTATGACTTCCAACCATGATAAGAAATTATCAAGTGCTGCACCTTTCATATGTTTCCAACTAATTAATATTTACACCCGCCAAGGAATGTACTCATATTAAACATTAGTTTGGATGATGTTTAATTTTAATAGTTATATGTTGGTTTTGAAAAACAATTCATTTATGTAGACGAAGAAATTTTTTAGCAATGTATGTTTGATGAATTTTTAGTTTATATGCGGAAATTTTAATATGGTTAATGCTCAAGAAAACAAGAATTGCAAGCAATGGTAGTCCTTGCCGATTTGACCGGAGATCTAGAAAATTTCACAAAAAAACTGAGTTTTACCATATTTGTACAAATTGCATATTAACGAGCAGCTGTTACTTATTAGATAAAACCAAGTGGATAGTTCAACTTAGAGTCATAATTTCTTCAAGAATGAATTTGGAGATCAAATCATTACACAAGATGTACATAACAATGAGAACATCTTTTGTCATAATCATGTACTAGAAATCAACAATCTAGTTCTCACATAAGCAACTCTGGTAAGCAATTGGAAATGATGGAAGAAATAATAGATGTTGACAGTTACAAATTCAAATTACAATGCATTGTGCCTGACAACATTGATTGTGTATTAAAAAGAAATGGTCTCTTTAGACTAGATGCATTTTCATATAGCATCTCGGAACCATTCTTCACTTCCATATAAAAAGTAGTGAGTTGAGCTGGAGACAGTTGATCTGATTCTTTTGTTCGAACGGATCTGTTGACATAATGTTAACAGAATTTTCATTAAAACCCTCAGCGTCACGATCCACATGAGAAGAATCAACCTTCTTGTCTTCTGAAAACTCCATAGAGGAAAGAAACTCTAGCATCATGTGCAGATTTATTGGCGATGTATATTGCTTGACTGTTGCATTCATCAAAAACGAATACAAGATCTTATGAATAACCTCTCACATATCAAATGTTTCTTCCTCTATTATTACCTTCGAAGGAGGCACGGAGATTGAAATCACATCGACCTTTGATGCAAACAGTGCACGGTGATCCTTGTGGATATTCCACAGCATTTCGACAGTTTTCCTCATGCTGGGGTTATCTTGTCTGGAAGGACTAGTGCACTGAAATGCCAGTTCCAGAACATTAGATTTGTGTACAGGCAGTGTCTGAAAGGGTGATTAATCTACTCAAAAACGTTCCAATCAACACGTCTGGTATAATTTCGAAAGAATAGGATTAGTACGAATAAGAACTTTATGCTCTAGCGGAGACAGGATTTGAACCCGTGACCTCAAGGTTATGAGCCTTGCGAGCTACTAGACTACTCTACTCCGCACCATTCGCAGATACGAGGTATATCCTCCTTCCCACGAGCAGATGAGAGTTCAGTTTCCAAAAGCCCAAGTTATACCAACACGACAAGTTACCAGATACTACTCATGCCCTCCCAAGTGCTGGAACTCCTGTTGCCACTGCTTGTGCTGCACGATTTTCTTTCTATTAGAACTTCTGTAATAACTATGGTCTTTCCTGAAACACCTGAAACTTAGCTTCCCGAAACAACTGGAACTTTTGCTAACATGCGTGAGTGGATGAACAATGTGTATGTAAGAATGGATGAACAATGTGTTTGCTAACCTGAATATTTTGCTAACATGCACTAGTATAGTGAGCTATTCCATGAGGTTTGGCTTTGTTTTTTAGTGAGTAGGTTTTGACACCAAGCATACTTGTATTGAATGTTCTTGAATTCAATCTTAATCTTGAGGGTACATGGCGAGATTTGAGATAGATATATTTTATAAACGTTCTTGAATTCAATCTTAATCTTGAGGGTGCATGGCGAGATTTGAGATAGATATCTTTTGTAAACGTTTTTGAAGGTGCATGCAGAAATTTGAGATACATTAAATTTATTATTTAAACAATTTAATCTACTTTACAATGCTATTAAAAAATTCCAATCTACTCCTCTATCTAATCTCGACTATCGCAAAGATTGTTAATGTTGTGAACTTCCCAAAAATATTGGTGTTGACAAAAACATTTAAATAATGATAAATGGCAGGGAAAATATCTCTTAAAAATTCTGGCTTGAAAAGAAATATTTTAAACAAAGCTGCTCTTTAATATCATAGATACAGTTTCTAAAAATAGGTAATTTAATGCTTGTGATAAATGTCTCCCAATAATAAATTCTATATGTTTAGAAAATCTTCTAAACAAAGTTGCTCTTTAATATCATAGATACAGTTTCTAAAAATAAGTAATTTAATGCTTCTGATAAATTAGAAAAACTAATCGTATAAAGAATATCCATATGATATGAATGAGCATTAACTAACGATCTAGGAATCTTGAGAGTTTTTAAAAGAGAGTCTAAAGCTCACCGATGTATTCACATTCTGTTAGACGATGCATACCAAATTAGTGTTCCATTTGAAAATTTTATTTTTAAATTGTAAAAAATGGCATTTATAAGATTATTTTTCATAATATGAATCATAGCTGGGTTGCGATAACATTAGCTAGAACCCTTCTAATCTATTAGCTATGTCTTTGGCTCTATCACGGAAGCGACAAGCACGACTACACGGGGAAGGACATGATATCAACGGTCTGGATGAGTGGCCAAGAGATGGGCCCACAAATTTATTTATAGAAAATTAATTACATTATATGAGGCTTGCATAATTTGGCGTGTTGACGTGGTTCTCAAAGGTATTTATATCCTTGGCACGTTTTAACATTGTAAACACTTGTTCATATTTATACATCGCCACTATGCACACCCTCACACCCTCGATTAGATGGGATGTAAGGAAATGATCTTTGGATCAATGTGTGGAGCTTTGTAAAGTTGTGTTATTATAAAGAACGCAGTTGTCTATAATGCGATTTTTTGGAAGTTTTTTTGGTGGGTTTTTCCAGTCCAAATCCGACAGCAATTTATTGGAATCACAAGTTTGATAGCTAGTTTCTCCACAATCAAAGCGTCCCACGGTTTTTCAAGGTGCTGAATCCAAATATGCAATTAAAAAACCATTTTAACTGCAACAAATCAAGATTTAACCTCAATTTCTTCTGCCTGATTCCGTCACCAAAATCTCCAAAAAGTCACATTATAAACAACGCCATAAAAAACTAAAATGGCACACTCTACTACATGGAACTCGAAAAATTGGTGCATTTGATTGTTCTTGAGAAATGTCCAAAAAGCTTAATCTCTATGGGTTGTTAGCGCTACGCATTTGTTTTTGCTGTTGAGTGGACAAAAAAAAAGGTGAGCCAGACTTAGTATGCTTTTGGTTTGCAATTCTATACTTTTGTTTTGCAATATAAACTGCTAAGAAATTTTTATTTATTTATTTTTACAGTTGCAGTAATGCCTGCGTCGTTGCATTGTAAATAAAAATTTACCAATGGGCAGCGGGAGTTTAACAGGAAAAAGGTTGAAAGGAATTTGTTAATAGGATATAAAAATAAAGGACATAGAACAGGGAGAAACAAGAATGTATTTCGTGAGAAAATTGACATGGCTTCAATTTATATTTTTCTATTTTTAGGAAATAAAAGATTCATTTTCAATTTATATTTTTCTATTTTTAGGAAATAAAAGATTCATTTTGTATTTTTCTCTTTTAGGAAATAAAATAAAATAAAAATATCTCTTTTTAGGAAATAAAATAAAATAAAAATAATTTGCAAGTTATTTTTTTGACAGGGGAAACGCTGCAGAGAAAATCGTGAATATATTAGTTATTCAAAAGAAACCCTTCCTATTTTAGGAGGAAAACTAGGAAAATGTATAAAAAACAGTGATATGCAAGGCAGATTGGAGATAGTGCAGGGCACAATGGACAAAGTGTGTTAATACATAGGTTTCGAAAATAGCCAGTCGAAAAAAAAAGTTATGTAGAGGCCATCGAATATTAATTTAGGAAAATAATTTCAAAAAATTTAGAGCTATTTTTATTTTGACCCTCTGGAGAGGTAATGAGTATATTTGAATGTAATAATTACAATTATTTTATTTTGACATTTTGGAAAGAGGACGAGTAGAAATAATCTGCGCATGCACTTCCCTGTACAAGTGGATTTATGAGCTTCAAAAGTTACACTCCCCTGTATAAGTGGATTTATGAGCTTCAAAAGTTATCCACAGGGCTTGAGTCTATCAAGCAAGTTGTTCGTGATCTTCATACTAACTACCACGTCTAGCTAAATAAAATTCACCGAACAAATTACAGATAGGATACTTTTATAAGTTGTATCCCACAAAAGACTAAGAATAAAATGAGGCTGCCCCATGAGACTCTTTGGACGACACACGATTATACATCAGAGCATATTAAAACCCTGCACGGCTCTACCAGAGCTTCGAAGAAAAAACCCTAACAGTAAGACTTCTAACGGGGATAACAATACATACCTTTCGATCAAGGAAATGAAGAATCTTAAGGGTTTTCCATCAAATTTGAGATAGACAGAGCCAACCACGGCCTTCACGGTCTGTATTGACGTTGGGCTTCACAGGTCCTGCGTTCTCCTTGGCAGAGAAAGGAAAACAGTTTCCCTCAACACAGCAATTTGGAAAATGCCTAAATATAATAATATCTCTTACCATGCCATCTCTCCTTTACAAGCACATGTATGTCTCTTACCATGGGCATCGCAGTTATACACAAAAGCTGCCACCTGCTAGAAGTCTCTAACATATGGCATTCTGACACCAACAGTTGGCTGTTATGCACGACTGAAAGCTGCCACCTGCTAGAAGTCTCCAACATATACCAAAAAAACTTTGCCCCAAACTTAAAATCAGTTGTCACAACATGCAAATTGGACTTTGGATAAAATTAATTGTCACAACATTCTGCAAACTTGAAAACTTAGGATAAATTAAGTTGCCCACACTAAAATAACATCGGGGCAAGTGATGTGGGCAATAAGAGGGTAAATTGAAAACTTTGGATAAAATTTTCTTGCAGAGAAAGTGCCCAGCATAAACTTTGGTTAAAAAGTAATTAACCAGTACAAATTTACGGTCAACGCGTGAATTAATAGCGAGTCAACTATCGATGGAACACTAATAGTCCCTGCGCTACCGTAGGCAGGGACTAATAAGGGAGTGACCTTTGAGTAAGAATTTTGGTTTAGTTTTAATATTTTTTATAATTTATGTGAGTCAAAGAAATTTGGGAGAAATTATTTGATTTGTCAAAATTTCATAAAGATAAAGAATATGATTTCAAAAGGCTTTATAGAACCATGCTCTCTAAACAAGTCATCTTTTTGTTGGGAGCCATGGATTCACTCAATAATCTTATGGAATAGAATCTTCATTTATAAGATAATAAATAATGTACATAATTCCTTTTCTATCTCCCAAAATTGGTTTAGGGAATAGAATTTTCATGTGTGGGATCATAATTCTTTTTCTATCTCCCAAAATTGGTTTATTGAACCCTCTTCAACACACTTTCAAATTTAAAAAACCTTGTTTTCACTAGATATTTTAAGCATTCATTTTTTTCATGGCATTTCTATACATATTTTTATTTGTAGCCTCAGTATATTGGTCCCAAAATCTTTTCCACTTTTCACCTACTAATTATCATCATGCTTCCTCTTTCATCTATTTTGGAAAATTGTCATGATTTTGCTTACTCAAGCTACATCTAGGTTTTCTTAAACTTCCTTCTCCCTCTTCCTTCTAAAATTTATTCTGGGATAAATGGAAAAAGAAAATGAAATAAGAGAATATGCCAGAAATAAAAGATGAGTTTAAGGGAGCTAAAGAATATCTTTACAAGGAGGAGGTTGAAATATTAGATTCCAAATTAGAAAATTATGGAGAACAAAAGGATTATTGGTGCTACAAGTTATTGCAAGCACTTGATAAAGAGAATCAAAATTTTAGGAAAGAAAAGGTGACCAAATAAGAATCCACGAATAAAGATGATGGAATCAAAAAAATGATAAGCATAATAGAGAACTTCTTAGTAGTGTTAAGAATATGAAAGGTTGCTTACAAGAAGTTAAATCAAATATTATTAGTGAATAAATAAGCATAAATTATTGAAGAAGCCTTAAATGTTGATGAGAAAAAAGAAAAAATATAAACAAGCATTAAAGAAGGAAGAAATAAATTAATGGAAAATATTACATTGCAACTTGACAAAAATAAGGAAGAGAAGATTAAAGAAAGACACCAAAAACTACTCGAATAAGTTGATCTCTAGCTTGAGAATGCAAATGTAAAACACGTTGGTATATATCAAGGGAAAGAGTGATAAAAGATGAAGAACATAGGAAAGAGCATCTATTAAGATTTATGATAAGGGTGTGTAGAATGTAGCTCTTTAGGAAAGAAAGAGATAATCTATCCCTTTCACTCCCCTTTTGCACCCTTAGTATATGGGGTTTCCAAATATGGCCTTTCAATTTTTCAATCTAGGATGCCACCTCTATCTTTTATATATGATGTAAAACAACCATTTATCAATGAAGCATTTGTTGAAGTAAATGACTATGTTGGTTCTATGGTTGGAAAACCATTAAGGGAAAAACCTTATTGATACCCACATTACCAAGTTAGAAAGGAAGAAAAGTCTAAGATTGATATTTTCAAAGAAGAAAATGAACATAGAAAAATGTATTAATAAGGCAATATTTCATAAGCTAATATCAAATACTGTCATATACAAGAGACTTGAGAAGCTACAACAATGTGGGAAATTGAAGAAAAGAAAACTATCGCTGACTTACATTGTAAAGTATTGACCATGATTGGATGTGTAATCATCAATGGAAGTTAGATAACACGAACATAGGGAAATTTTATTTTTTGGTTTCATAATAAGTAAAACCCTCAATGACAAAGTTTTTTGAAGGGGAAACTATGTTATGACCCTAATAGTGGTATATATGGGGTTAAATGTATATGTAACAGGGGAAGCCTAATAATGTGGCTCACATGTACAATAAGTGATAATATGTACAATAGAGGTCAATACAATCATTATTCTATGTATGGACACATGATTTGGAAAATGAATATAATTAGGCTATTCAGAGGAGGTTCTTTTCATGAATAAAGAATTATTGTGTAACTCATCTATAATATCACTTTTTGAGTTGTGGACCATGCTTATAGCATATTGCATTTTGTATATGTTGGTTTATCATGTTATTCTACCTACCAAAATCATAATATATTCCTATTGGGAGGCTCACCATGCTCTTAAACAATTCTCATGAAATGTAGGCCACCTTGATAGCCTTGACAATTGAAAACACCTTACTAAGATTATTTTCCCAAAGGATATGGTGTTCAACAATGAAAAAATCATTATATATAATATGAGGGCAATATGAGAAGGGGTGGTGTGGACAATGTGCTCAATACTTTATACTCTTTTTGGAAATATGGTTTCAAAATGAATATGACATGATTGCATAGCCTTTCATTTTGGTCATTTTCAAGGAAATATTTAACATGCTCATTATCCCTTTATCTTCAACAAAAATATAAGTACTTTTTTTCACACATAACCATGCACGGGAAACCCTAGGTGAGTTCATCGCCATTAACGAATGATGGTAAACCATCAAATTTGATTAAGGATCCTAGACTAGAGGGGGGATTAAGAGAGTCAATAGTGTGACTTGCCCCACTTGGAAGAAGTGATCTCACAAGTGGCTCCTAATTACTTGAGCTACCTCTGGAGATTACAAGTACTTATTTTACTAACAATTACATTTAATTTTGAATAAACAATAGCTTTATTTTTTAACTCTCTTTCCTAGTAGTTCCATCTCATAAATCAAAAGAGAAATAAATGTTTCTACTAGAAGGGAGTGGGAATAATTATTTTTAGTTAGCATTAGCCTAATAATGATTCTGATAATAACAATTATGATTTGGGCAATTGTTAGTGTTGATAACAATGTCCAATCCATAATTAGAACAACAATTTATTCTTTTTGAATGTTAATTACAAATAAAATAACCATTTATTTGGGCCCTAGGATTTGAACCTTTTCTCCTTACAATGGTTGAAACTTGGTCCATGGAAGCCTCAACCTACCTTTCTATCCACTTATGTAAGTTGGAGGAGTTAGGCAAGTGTTTGCTCAAATCGCTGATGGTTCTCTCTAGCATTTTCCCTATAATTAATTGTTGTTGAATCCTTCAGATATTTAATTGCCCACAATGTGAAGCAAAGACTCATTAGGGATATTCTTCTCCATACATTTGATGTTAGTTAACTTTCTAATAAACACTTTGCGGATGAGTCTTTCCCTCATCATCCTTAAAAAAATAATTACAATAATATAAAATATATATAACCTTCTACGTAACCTTTAAAATAGTCAAAACATAATGTTACACGCAAAATTTAATACCATTCTATATTTTCTATACACCAAAATTAATCCTAAATTTAATAGATGCAAATTTTATTTTTATTTTAAAATTTGTTTCTTTTAGAGTTTTTCTTTCAAAATATAATAACTCAAAAAATCTAAAGAAAAATGCAAAAGTAAATAACTAAACTCGTATTGTTCACTAAACATTTTAAAACATTATAAAATCTATATAAGTAATCCCTTTTTATTCTTTAGAACATTAATTATGTCATTTAATATATATGTATAATATCATTGTGTATGAAAAGACTTTTCCAAATACATTAAAGATTTGGGAAAACGCTTAACTGAATTCAATGCATATTAAAGATTGGGAAAAAAATTTATAGATATTTTTAACTAAATGCAGAATAAGCTAAACAATTTCTACTTATATAGTCCTCATTCCGGAAAAATTGGAAATATCCTCCTTCCAGGATTTTAGACTTATTTCACTTTGCAATATCTCTTTTAAAATTATTTCAAACATCATTGCTGGAAGAATTAGAGATACTCTCTCTAGATTTTTGACTCAGGATCAACATGGTTTTTTCAAGGAAGAAATATTCTGGATGTTGTGGCAAACACACAGAAAAGTTTGTTCACTATGCACACTAAAAAAAGTGAAGTAGTCATTCTGAAGATTGATCTTAGAAAGGCATATGATTACCTTGACTGAGGTTTTATTAGATGTCTTCTTGTAAAAATTGGTCTAAATCCTCAGCTGATAAATTGGATTATGGCCTGTGTTGAAAAAGTAAATTATGCAATCATCATAAATGGGTTGCCTTCCACATATGTCTTGGCTGTTAGAGCCCTGCGTCATGGCTGCTCTTTATCCCCTCTTTTGTTTATTTTGGCTATAGACTCATTAAGCCTCCACATTAACAGGGCAATCTCGGAATATAGATGTCATCCTTTGAAGATCAGCATGAATAATTATATCTCCCACAATTTATTTGTGGATGACATCTTGATAATTTGGTATGCTATGCAAACTTACTTGGAAATGTTTATATGATATTTTGGATAGGTTTCAGAAAGCTACAGGCTTGCATATAAATGAGTCAAAATCCTCATTTTATCATGGTGATGTTAATAGGGAAGTTTTAGAATATCTGAATTTGTTGTTTGGGATAGAGGCGAGACTCATAAAGGAAGGTATGAAATACTTAGGGTTTCATTTAAAAGCAAAAGGATATTCTAAATCAGATTGGCAATGGATTCTGGATAGATATTTTAAAAGGATTTCTGGGTGGGAATATAAGTGCCTCTCTATGGCTGGTCGAGCAGTACTAACTCAATTAGTTCTGGTCCAACTAGTTGTGTACTGGGCTCATCTTTATTTTATTCCTGCGAGCATTATACATCTAATGAACAAAATGACTGCAAATTTTATTTGGGGAGGTAATTCGGAGAAAAGTAAATATCACTTATCAAAATTAACTGATATTTCTTTACCAAAGAAGCAAGGTGGATGGGGTATTTTGGATCTGAGGACTTTTGGGAAGGCATTATTATGCAAGTCTCTTTGGAGGGGTATTTTTGGGGAAGGATTATGGAGCAAAACTATCAAGAAAAAATATATGGCAAACAAAGATATCACTTATTGGTACAGGATAGGGAAGATTGGGTCCTCTCATGGATCTGCAATTTGGATGAGCTTCCATAAGTTTGAATCTATTTTCCTCAAAAACTTGGTCTGGAGCTTTCAAACAGGAAAAAAGATTCTTATTGGGCACGATCCGATCATGGGCGGGGGGGACGATATCTATATATCTCAAATGCTATTGCAGTTCTTCCATAGAAAAGGGTATTTCACATGGAATCAGGTTATTACAGACTGGCAGGGTCCTTTCCCAACCTTGAAAGATGCCTCGTCCATGGGAATGACAAGAGATTTAGCGCTTCAGTGGGAACAGATTAAATGCTGTTTGAGAAACAATGGTTTTTGTCGCACAAAGGAAGATGATGTCCTTATTTGGAAGGGCACAAGTGGTTTGGAGTCTGTCAGAGTAAAGGATATCTACTCAAAGCTTATAAGTATAAACTGTTTTCAACCTCTTTCTATCTTTCCAGTTTTATTATGGAAAACGGGATGTCTTTATAAAACCATTATCTTCTTATGGTTGGTATTCCATAATAAAAATCTGTCTTGGGATAACTTGCAGAAGAGGAATTGGTCAGGGCTCGGGTATTGCTATGTCTGCAAATCAGTTGAAGAAAATAATTATCACATGTTTTTTCAATGTCCTATAACCCAGCAACTATGGTGTAACCTAGTAGCATATTTTGGTTTCTCCTATGTAACACATCCCTCAATAAAAGAAGCTTTTGTATGGTGGAGTTGTCAGAAAGAATCATGGAGGCTGATCATCCAACTAGTTCTCTGGTTTATATGGAAATGGAGGAATAATATTATATTTCAAGACAGAAAGGAGAGTTTCGTGGTTGTCTTTCAAAACATAATATCTCTCTTTAACACTATCCCAGCCAAAATTTCTCAATATAGTAAGGCAAATCAAATTGAACAATCTTCAGATCTTATGGTTTTCCCAAGAGCATATTTTGATGGGGCAGCACAAAATGACTATTGTGGATGTGGGGTCCTTATAATTATGGATAAAGATCAGCAATATCAAATCTTCTGGAACAGGGGAAAGGGAACCAACAATAAGGCAGAGGCAATGGCACTGGCAAGACTTCTTACTATCAGCTATTTTCTAAATATTCAGTCCCTTCAGATTTGCGGAGACTCCAAATTAATTATTGATCATGTTACAGGGAAGAATCACATTAAAAAGCAGAATCGTTTTGGTTGGTTGAACAAAATCTTGTCTCTTTGGGGGAGGAAGGATGACTACACAATTCAGAACAGAGCACAAAATTCACAAGCTGATACATTATCTAAAAAGGACTCTTCTCTCAAACAAGTTTTTGGAATATGGATGTAAAAATTGAAGCGGAAATTTTTTCCATTCAGGAATTCTCTCCCTAGTACATAACCTTTTTTTTCATTTGCAGAATTCCCAGGTATGTCTTTCCAGTTTTTGGTATTTTAGCATATACGCATTTTACCCTTTCTGGTGGTAGAAATGATCCTTTATGCATCTCTGAAATTTTCTGGATCCACTATAAACTATCTTTTAATCTTTCTGATTGGTTGCTTCCTTTGAAGCACATATCTTGCTCTCTATCAGTCTACTATGGGGTCTTTTTGGCCATCTGTCATATCTGGACTTGCTTATTCTCCTCCTTCCTTATTGTTCAAGGATGAATATATCTCTTTATCCGGCTATATCCAAATGTAATATGTTTTGTTTTTATATCTATTATATAATACACTCAAGCTTTTTTAGCACTGACAAAAAAGCTAAACAATTTTATAAAAGTCAATTGTATCTAAATGGCACGAGAGAAAGGAGGTCGAAATGAAATTCCCAAAACTCATATGTAGACTCAAAATAATTTATCGGGAGTGTATTATTCAATCCCTTGAAAGCGTGGGGAATTGCATTAATTAAAATTCATCTTATGGGCCCATACAAAATTATGATGAAGACATCATCAAACCCTAATTATTACAATGGATTCTTAAAAAAAAACCTGTCTTAGTGTAAAAATTATGATGCAGTCCGAATCATCTAACTCCAATTATTACAATGGATTCTAAATTTTTAACATAAATGGAATGACCCAGTACAACTGAGTGGCCTCTGCAAGCATAGTTGTACCCGTAATCAGAGTTTTGTGACCATTGAAAATAAATACCACCCGTTCTTCTGAACGCTGTACCACCAGCGAAATACCACCTATTTTTCCGGGCACTGTACCAGGATTTCTGTAAAATTTAAAGCAATAGCAAAGCATTATACTAGCTAAGTAATAAACAGTCAACTACACAGCATTATAGATACATAGACACTAGACACTATCAAATCGATGCCAATATACATCCAAGTTCCAACAAATATATATATATATCTGCGCAGTAGATCTGGGTGCACGGTTATCCTCATCCTGTAAAATTCCTCAATGAGTAGATAACTGGGCGGTAACGAGGGTAATGAGTCCGACCCTTGGACATTCACACTTCCTACGAATAACTTTTAAAACAAAAGGTGATTCTAGAAGACATGGACACTTGGTATGCCAGTAAAGGCCGTACACATCCATTGAAGAAATTTCATAATAAGTGATATTAAACATTAATCAGATCACTGGATTTGAAGATTTTGTTACAGTTTGTTCATTGGAAAAAAAAAAGTTCCAGTAATCCAAAATAGTTCAAAAAAGCATTTTCCATAATGGAAATTGTTCCAGGACAGTTCATGTGTTCATACAGATGCAGTACATTCATTCATATGATTAGATGATTCCTTGCAGCGTTTTTACAAAATAAAAAACTGCTGGTCATGGAGAGTGGTGTTGGACATCCTCATTCGCTTTGCAGAAGGGGGCAATACGATGTCCGGAACAGTGAAACTATCGTCCCCCGTCTCGAAACCAGCAAGAAAATATGGCACATTCTGCACCTGCTGCTTTGCCTTTGGTTTCATGGTGATGCCAAATTGGCTGTAGATACAGAATCCGGAATCCGTTGTCGGCGATGGCAGGTGAGGGACTTCTGCCAGTGAGTCTCCATAGAAACCTTCAGGCAGGAGGCCCAGATTGGGTGCCCAAGCCGATTCCATGTACTTTCCAATAGCGTGAGCCTGAAGAGAGAAAATCGAGCCAAATCCATTTAAAGATAAATTAGATTAACAAACAAATATTAAGTCAGTGTGAGAATAGAGAAAGCACAGCCTAATCCATTTACAAAGAAATCAGATTATCAATAGAACAAACAAATATTAAGCCAGGATGGAGAGAATAGGTACACTCAAATACATTTACAGAGAAATCATATTATATGAAGCCAAGAAGAAGAGAGAAAGTACAGCCAAATATATTACAAAGAAATCAGATTATATGTAGAAAGAACAGCCAAATCAATTTACGCAGAAATTATATTATCACTAGACAAACGAGTACTAAGAGCCAGGATGAAATAGAAAGTACGGCCAAATCCATTTGCAGAGAAATCAGATTATCAGTAGAACAAATGAATATTAAGTTAGTATGAAGAGAGAAAGTACAACCAAATAAATCAGATTATCAGTAGAACAAACGAATATTAAGTCGGGATCGCTCAGAGATATTAGTAAATCTGCAAATGATATTAATGATATATGTCAAATTCAATCTGCAAATGGTATTAATGATATATGTCAAATTCAATCTGCAAATGATATTAATGATATATGTCAAATTCACAAGTATACCCACCAAGAATTATATGTTGTTGCTTTTGAAATAATGTGGGAAGATCCGTTATCTTTCTCCCCAGTAGGATTCAAAGCTCTAAAATGATTATTTATCTTAATTCTTCACAATAGTATATAGATGTTATTAGTAAAAGTAGCTTGTACTAGATTAACACAGTAAACCACATTTAAAAAAAATTGTGCAAAATTTCACACTATTACACAATTATTTCAGAAGCAACAACATATGACATGAAAAATTTATTTATGATCCATCCATTCTTTGCCAATTCTGAGAAAAGTTGCGAGAAATTTCACACTATTACACAATTATTTCAGAAGCAACCACATATGACATGAAAAAATTCTTTTTGATCCATCCTTCTGCAAATTCTGAGAGGGTCTGGAAAATATATATATACTTATATGTATACTTATTGGCTGATTGAATATGAATATTACCTCAGCTGATCCACCCCAGTCTAGACGCTCAGGGGAAGCCGAGGTTAGGAATTGCTCAACCTCGCTCAAGTACTGTGAGAACTCGCTGTTACTGCTACTTGCAGTCACGGTTTCTACAGGCAGATCCATTGATGGCTGGGCATGATCCGGCATCTTTTGGACAGGCGGCATAAGTGCCTTGGTGACAGTGGCCGTGGCCACAGCTTTCTCAGGGGCAGCCAAAGTCTCTATTGGTTTCAGAGAAACTCTGGTGCCGGGAACCAGAAATCTGTTGTGTTTTGCAGTCAATTCGTTGGCAGAATGGATAGACAAATCGCAATCTCTGCATAAGACGGCCCGATCTGCTTGACAGAAGAAGAACGCCCTTCGTTCCTGCAAAGGTAAAAATCCCAACAAGTCCATCAATACAATTATTCAAACGTGCAAAAATGTCAGCAAGTTCAGCAACAAAATTATTCCAAAACGACCGAGGGTAATCGATGTAAAGGAAAAATCCCAATCAAGTCCAGCAAGTTCAACATAGAATTTAGCAGGATTCGAGTTCGATCGATGGCATATTAATGTCTGTATTCAAGATTGTCAATGCCTGTCAACTTATGCAACAGCAATTGAAAATGACTGTCTGAAAGCATATCCCACTTTTCAAATAAATCTCTATACAAATTATTTTGAGGATTAGATACCCAGATGTTTTTTTTTTTCTGGCAAGTGACGAGAAATTTTTGGAATCTTAAGTTTCAGTGATGTAATTGGAAGAAATATAGTGTTGGAAGATTTTCGAGGGCTTTAATCACCAAATTCCAACGAACAAATCAAGAACATCTGGTAAAACCAAGTGGTTCCTACACACACTCTAGCCAGTGAGGAGTTAGCCCGACAACTCACTCTCAGTGGAAGCCATGAATACCTGACATATATCACATCTGAGAGAATCCGGGGAGGATGATGAACTGGGCTCGAGGAGAGAGAGTCTGCGGTGCTTGCTGGCGAGCTTGTTGGCATCATGGACTTTGGAATCACATTTCATACAAAGGGCAGCTTCGTCTGCGCAGCAAAACACAGATGCCTCCGCGCTCTGGCAGGCGTCGCATTGAACCTTCATCTTTTTTCCGAATCCACAACAAATTCAGGATTACTGATCCAGCCTTCCCACGACAATATATTCCAGTAATATCTTTCTAGGGGCGCTGAATCTCCTGCAAATCTGCAGAAGCCACTAGCCACTGGTATTAAATCATGGTCAAAGAGCTAGAAGAGGGGCGGGGAGAGCGCTAATGAGGGCTATGGCCGCGTGATTGGATTGCAAAATCCACGTGAATTCCAATGAAAATATGGTAGGAGTGGAGTTGGGATCAATTATTTGGGGGCGATGGGCATTTTATAATACGCGTCCAGAAAGCATAATTGAGGTAAGGGGCGAGGATGGGGATCGAGATGGGATCACATGCGCGATTCCAGGTCTCTAGGCAATTGCCTCCCTGCCTTCCAGACTAAATGCGTAATCAATGTCAACTGGAAAGATGTAGCAGACACAAGTATAGGTGTCATCATTTCAATCTTCAACCCACCAACGAGAGCGAGCACGATCCCCATTTACATTTGTTTTTTCGTTTATCAGTGGACCCTTCGACAGAGAGGTCGGTTCTTCGTCCGTATTTTTTTATTATTATTATAGTTTTCGGTATCCCGATTCAAATCTCATCGTGTATATAGTTGGTTATGATTTTTTTCCTTTCTTCTTGGAATTTTTTATTTTTTTATTTTTATTTTTTTTTGGGTTAAATCATAAGATTTCGTATATTTTTGTTAAATTATAAGATTTGGTATATTTGACTTGTAGGTTGTTTTATATTTGACCTGTAGGTTGTTGCTGAATATGTTTTTGGTGTTATGATTGTCATGTTTAATTATTTGAAATGCATTTTTTATTACATAAAGGCATCTAACAGACTGGAAAACACAAAAGCTTCTAGATTATGCAGATTACACAACTCAAACGTGTAATTTTAGTCAATATCAACCAAATTTTAGGTAATATTGACTTCTAGAAAAGCTCCAAAACATAGAATAGGTAAAGTTGTGGTTTTGAATGGGCCTAGTTTAACTATTCCAAAACATAGAATTGGTAGAATTGTGGTTTTGAATGGGCCTAGTTTAACTATTCCAAAATATAGAATAGTTAGAATTGTATTCCTAAATAGGGAGCAGTTTTAACTATTAGACATTTTTATATTTTGGATACCTGCACATTACACTGCTAAATTTTAATATTTCAAGAAATCCTTGCTTGATTTTGGACAAAATTAATCAAAAAAAGATACTTGGAAAAAGACAAAAACATCTAACAAACTAGCACTTTTAAATATGTAAATCATTCAACACCATAAAGAGTCTTAGACACTGGAATTGTCCAGATTACACAGCTGGAATCCAAGAAAACTCTACCTAATTTCTAACAAAATTGAAAAGAAAAAATTAACTAAAAATAAAATATATTAATTAAAATTTGAGAAGTATTAGGAGTTTATTTTTTTTATTTGTTTAAAAAAATTATGTAAATCTAGAAATTTCATATATCTTTTTGAAAAATTGGATAGTAGTTTAGGTTATGATTTAAGTTTAATAGTAGTTTTTTTGTTTCTCGGAGTTTCTGTTTTTGCTAAATCATAAGATTGGGTATATTTCACTTGTAGGGTGCTGAATATGTTTTTGGTGTTATAAAGCAACCACCAGGTTTGATCCTGGGCTCATTCACATTACTCCAAAAAATTGAGGATTCACCGTAGTTTAAAAAAAAAATAAAATTGATAGGTTTCACAGAAATTTTATTTATAAAAAATTTGATTTATTTTTTTAAACTTAGTTTTACAGGTTTTTTTTTTGCATATAATTTTTAGTAAGACTCTGAATTTTAATGGTTTAAAACGGTTGTGTCATTACTATTCTAAGTTTTGAGTGATTTTTTTTCATAATTTGACCATACAATTATGATTATCATATTTAATTAATTGAAATGCATTTTTTATTACATAAAGGCATCCAACAGACTGGCAAACACAAAAGCTTCTAGATTGTGCAGATTACACAACTCACACTTGTAATTATAGTCAATATCAACCAAATTTTAGGTAGTATTAACCTCTGGAAAAGCTTCAAAACATAGAATTGGTAGAATTGTGGTTTTGAATGGGCCTAGTTTAACTATTCCAAAATATAGAATAATTAGACTTTTATTCTTAAATAGGAAGCAGTTTTAACTATTAGACATTTTTATATTTTGGATACTTGCACATTACACTGCTAAATTTTAATATTTCAAGAAATCCTTGTTTGATTTTGGACAAAATTAATCAGAAAAGATACTTGGAAAAAGACAAAAACATCTAACAAACTAGCGCTTTTAAATATATAAATCATTCAACACCATAAATAGTCTTAGACACCGGAACTATCCAGATTACACAGCTGGGATCCAAGAAAACTCTACCTAATTTTGTAGAAAAAATTAACTAACAACAAAATATATTAATTAAAATTTAAGAAGAATTAGGAGTTTAATTTTTTATTGGTTTAGAAAAATGATGGTAAATCTAGAAATTTCACATATCTTTTTGAAAAATTCGATACAGGACATTAAAGTGACAAAATCCCTAGCTAAAATTTCGCATATGTTCAAAATAGAGGACAAATTCGCGACAGAAAAACCTTTTACCTATTTAAAAAAATTGAGTACAGAAAACGTTTTACGTATTTAAAAAAAAAAAATCTGGACAGAAAACTTTACCAATCTGGTAAATAATTTCACAAAGTTAGGTCATGAAATTTTGATTGTTCCCAGCAAAGATTTTGAATGGCAAATAATTTTACAGAGTGGCCCACAGAAAATTTCGCGATTTCCACGTGAATTTTACCAAATTGGTAAGCGTGGAACTGTTACTATTATTGCTGTCTACGACGTAGAAGACGACGCACAGACCGTATCACAAAATATTTAAGGGGACGGGTTGACAGGAGTGGACAAGTCCTCCTTTAATGCAAAAGTTGACATGTCTGCCATTTTCTTTTCTGTTGGGATAAGCAGGATACAGCTGCCACTGCTGATTATGATAAGGATGGATTGATAATTTTTTGGATTCTTGGTTGTTGTAAAGCAACAACAATGATTTAATAGGTGACTCTGTTATAAAATTACAAAGGCATGGGAACCTGTTATAAAATTACAAAGGGATGGGCAATGGCGGTGGGTCTGCCTGCTCACTGCTGCAAAAGATTGAATGCCCTCTCTCTTTTCAAAACCGGCCTGCAGAAAACCCAAGAGGCAAATGAATGAAAAATATTTTATTATTTTCTATGTCATAATTTTCCAGAGCATGTAACCTCTGTGGCCTTCAATATATTGTTGTCATATTTGTCTTCGGCGACATCGTTCACAATGAGTGAACTGTTCCCTACGCCTTTGACCAGTCCAAACCTTACATTTTTTATTTTATTTTTTCCATATTTGCTGGAATGTGGAAAGGAATTTTGGTTTAATTTGATGGATGGATACTTTTTGAAGTAGGGTGAGATGTTAAAAGTTCCATGGCATTTATTCATAAATTTTGATAAAAATAAAATTCAGGATACATTGGAAAATGGTGTGTTGAATATCCTTTAACCTACGTCTGTTATAAACTGCAATTATAGTCTTTTACTTTTATAAGTAGATAATGAAAATCCTTTACCCTACGTATCTGGAAATACTAACTCTTACCTTTATCAATATTTTAACTGACTCACATTCCCACTCATTCATATAAACTTTTAACTTTAAACTTCAGTTGTAACATCAGTGACTTATCCTTGGCTTCTATTCTGGTTAACATCACTCACTTCTCCTTGCCTTCCTTTCTTTATATTAATAACTTGCCTTCCTTTCTTTATATTAATAATTATTTACTCACAGTTATTTACTCACTTTACATAATGTTATTCTAGTTGATCTAAGCTTACTAAGATATATTTAATGGATAATGTTATGTGTGTTGAAAATAGTTATTTTCTAATTGATTTTGTCAAACTAGAACACTTTTGGTTTCTAATCTCCTTTTTATGATCAAAGTTATACTCTAAAGCTTTAATAGTCCTTTGATCTCCATATCTCGGGAAGAGATATAGTGAGTTTATTGAATGAGGATTCCCATGACAACTTCATTTTTCATGGTTCCCACTTGATTAGGAGTAAAACCATATTCCAAGTTCTTGAATTTGGCAAAAGGATCCTTCATTTCATTATCCATTCTCCTAATCATGTTTTCATGTTTCTCTAGTGGTTGCCTCATCTTTTTGAGCTTTGTATAGTCCATGCTTTGATGGTGACTTGAGCCATCGAAATTCTTAATAGTTACTCTTATCTATTATTCTAAGTTCTAACCCTTGTTATGATAGAGGGCTCCCAAATGGAACTTTGTGTTGCACCACCCAACTCTCCCTTGTATCATAAAGATCCATTGAATAAATAACCTCCAACATGTATTGAACACCCAAATTGTAATTGGGGGATAACAGTCTAGATATGTCACCATTTAAGGTGTCCAAGGGAACCCCACCAGAGAAATAAGCTGCAAGACCCTCACTATAGAGAACACAAAGTCCTTGGAAAATAAAAGAAGTTGAATAACAAGTAGAGCAACCCCAAACCAAAGGTAGACAAATCATATTTAATCTTCGCACCTAAACCTAGATTGAATACCTAGTGCCACTTGATTCCACTAACCATGTATTTAATCCCACCTACATCCTATCGATGCGAGGCAAAGAAATCACAAGAAAAAGGTTATGCAACTTGAGAGCATGTGAGGAGGATGGAGTGGCCTTATAAACTAACTACAAAATTAATCATTATTAATAGCTATGCATTTTTCCATGTATTGACTCACATTCTTACAATATGGCAAGTTCATGGAATGATTATGGTATAAATTGTGTATATTCCTTATGATTAATTATATTGAACCCAACTTTTCCTTTTGTGGATTGATTAGCTAGGCTTTTTGCCTCTTGATTATGTTTCCTTAAGACATGGAAATAGGAGACAAATACTAATGTTTCTTTCACTTACTGAATTTCTTTTAGAACTAAGTTCAATTAACAATCTTGTGATGAGAGGATGAAGAGTAAGGATCCCTAAGGACAAGTCTCTAATCATAGTCACCTTGGGGACACTAAGAACTTTTGCAAGCTTTAGACCTTACAACATAGCATATGCTTTTCCCACATTGTTGGTTTTTATTCCAAGACTCGAACCATAGGAATAAAATTTTGTTCCCATGGAGTTATAGAACCCCCTCCCCTCGTCACCCACATTCACTTACCACACATAGCTTTTCATTCTCTTTAACATGTATAATTGTATAGAACATTTCACCTAATCATAAAAATATTTTTTACATTCCATGTCCATCTTATTCATTATTTGTTTTTGTTTCTATTAATGTTTGTGCCCTCTCTCATACTTAGGTACTAATATTTATAATGGACCATAGGGAATTAGCTTCACATTAATAATGTGTTTACTCTTGTTTACACATTAGTAAATGCTTTACTCTTGCCATCTATGTGGGGTTCTTTGTGACTGTACTCTCATTTTCTCTTGCAATTCTGATGTATTCATATTAATATTTATGTGATGTGTTACAAGTTATTATTGCATTAACATATGAATACATGGATCATAGAGGATTAATTTCTCAATAACATTAAGTTTGCTCTTTCCATCTATAGGGGGGTTCCTTATTATAGTACTCTCTCTCACTCATAACAAGCTAATATATCAACATTATTATATCAAATACTAATATATCAATATTAATATCTATATGTATATATGCATATATTACAAATTATTATTAATAGATTATAGAAAAATGTTTAACATTAATAATATATATATATATATAATTACTATTCTCCATTTTTCTCACATGTGTTTAATTATAACTCATAATGAATATATTGTTATATAACTCTGAATCTTATTTTAAGTGACCTTATACCCATTAATCTTATCATCCATATAAAGTTCTTTGCCATATTACTCTTCCTTTGATATATACATGCAAATATTCATATCACATGCATATAAATCTATATTGTGAATAATCCATATATTTATATGTGGGGTATCTATATAGATGTAAAATATATAGTGGAGAAATATTGTATGCATCAATTTGAAATGTTTAAAAAAAACAATATCATTAAAAAAAAGTGAGTGAGTTGAAAAATAGGTCAACTTAATTTTTCATGATGGTTATATTTTTTGAGTGATTCATTTTTTTAATAAAATTTTCAATTATTTAAATTTATTTTAAAATTAATTAATATTTCAAAATAGAATTTTAAAATTAATTAATATTTAAAAATATAATTTTATAATATTCACATTAATTCAATAATATCTTCAGACTAAATTCTTATTTTTTTAATTAAAAATAATTTATTTACTTTAAAATATATATTTTCACATTTATTAAATAAAATGATAACTTTTAACTAAATTCTTATTATAAAATTTATTATTTTATTTACTTATAAAGACTCGACTTAGTTAGAAAGGTTAAAAATGAATTCATAGCTATGATTAGGTTTTCGGATAAAAGTTGGTAGGGAATAAAATTGATTTGAATTATTATTATATTTTATTTAGAAAACTATAATTATAATTAAATTAATATTTTTAAATTTTATAAATAAAAAATTATCACAATTTTATTAATCATAATAATAAAAAAATAATTATTTTTTATTAAATTATGTTTTATTTATAAAAAATTATAATAAATATGTAAAAATGTTAGTTAAAGAAACAAAATATTAAATATCTTAAAAATAAATTTCTCTAAACACTTAAAAAAAGATTAAGTATCTTAAAAGTCGATTTCTCTGGACACTTAGATTAGTAGCAATCAAACCTTTCTGGGAAGGGGCCCATGTGACTTTAGTGGAACAATCGAACCTAAATTTATTGTGCAAAGTTACAATAATAATATGATAAAGGACAAGGGAGGGTGGAATAATATACCCACACCGACATGTGATGACCCCTCACTCATCGCCACCAACCTTAAAGATTTGCATAATATACCCACACCGACATGTGATGACCCCTCACTCATCGCCACCAACCTTAAAGATTTGCAGTGATTGAGATCTATGAAAAGAACCCATTCTAAGGTTATTATATACATGTTTTGTATTATGAAATTATTTCTTTAGTATTTCATGTCATGTTCAAGGTGGGGCATGAAGTCAATATGTAATTGTAATATCTTTCTCGTGATGTGAACATTACATTATATTGTAATTATATTTTCGTGATGCGAAGCTTATATGATCTATACCCTCTCTCCAGTAATATGTTTTATATGTGGAATCAGGATTGTGCATATCAAGAAAAATGGGACATCACAGTGAAATAAAAAAGGTAATGTATGTCTGTGAATTAGATGTATACCTAACATGAAATAAAAGAAAATTCCAAAGATATTATAAGTTCAAATAATATTTAATGTTCTGTCATGTTTTTGAGGATGTGGCAATGGGGAACCTAACCTGAAATAAAATATATTTTTTCCATAAATAGTTAATGCTCTACCAAGTAATTGGGATGTGGGAGTAGGGAACCTAAATTAACATAAAAGGAAATTCCAAAATTTAAAAAATATTTAATGTTTTATAAAGTTTTTGGGACCTGCAAGTATGGGAGTTGGGAAACATGGGAGGGAGTTGGGAAACATGGGAGGTAGGGCATATATTATTTAGATAAAAATTAAAATAAAATAAGGGGATGGCAATTTTTGTTACCAAGAGAGTTTTGTTTATGAAATTAAAAAAAATTAAATAATAATAATAAATATAAATAATAATAGATTAAGTAAATTTATTATTATATAATATAAATTTTAAAATCAAGTATAGATATAATTTTAATTCAAATTTAAAAATAAAATATTGTATATATTGGTTTTAGATTTATATTTAAATTTAAAAATAAAATATTGTATACATTGATGTTAGATTTATGTGAAATGTAAAATAGAATTAAGTTCTCACTTTTAAGAGGTTACCTTTTATGTTTTTTCTTTAATTAAGGAAAGTACGCTTAGGGTTCTTTCTTTAAGGGTGGTGTTTACTGCACTTTTAAGGGTGGTGTCCACGCATGCATTAAGAGGTAGCTAAAAGTATTTATTTTTTATTTTTCTAGTGAGGATGCATCTTATGGATAGGAACTTTTTTTAATGTGTTTTTCAATGTTTTAAAAAAAGGAGAATATGAACTTTGTTTTTTTTAATGTGTTTTCCAATGTTTTAAAAAATATAATATGGAGAAACATTTCCCTAAGTGCTCTCAGTTATTTGATGTGTGGGAAGCAGGGTAGTGCTCTCAGTTATCAGTTCTTTGATGTGTGGGAAGCAGGGTAGAGAGTGCTTAAAGCTTTTCTGGAACAAATACCCATACAATATTAAATATAGTTGATAGTTATCCTTAAAACATTAAAAACATTTAATAAATAATAATGATGAATTACAAAGATATAGAAATATTCAAATAATGAAAATATTATAAAATATATTAAAATATAAATGGTTGATAATATAAAAATACAAAGTTGTATGTATATATATACATTACCATAGTTTAGAGGAATCTTTTAAGATTTTTTTTTGATAGATGAGTATAACTCTTAATATTAACAAGACTAAAGTCATGTAATTAAACATAATCATTTTATTTATGATAATAATTATTTGGGAAAAGTTTCTTCATACAACTATCTTGGGATCAATATTCATCATTAGCTCAATTGGAATTATAACATTGAGAAAAGGATAATTGGAGGCTGAAAAACATATTACGCGCTTGAAAACAATTGTAAGTAGACAGATCTTTTGGTGTGGAGTAGAAACAAAATTCTCTTTGAGACTTTCGTCACCCTTGTTATTTTATATGGATGTGAGGTCTAGGGTTGCAGTATATCTAGAGAATTGTGGAGGAAGATTGAGTTGATCCAAAAGAAATTTATAACCTACAACCTCAAGATTAAAGGAAATACTCCATACCATGTCCTCTTGATTGAAGCTAGCCTTTTCCCCATTGAAAGCGTGGCTATGACTATGTATCTCATGTATAAGAAGAAGTTATAGAACATGGAAGCCAAGTTTTTCCCTAAAATTGCTTCGAACTCTAGCCAAAATCTCCACCTCTAACTCAAGCGAGGATAACATAAGGATTCCCAGTCTTGGCTAAATCAATGGGGGGGTAAAGGAGATCTTCTTGAAGGATAAGGATAATATTAAAAATAATATTACTTCCAAATTTAAGGATAAGTTGTGGGACAATAAGGAGTTAGAGGGAAAAATAAAGTTAAGGTATTATAAGGAGGTGACCAACCCTAATCTAGAAAACCATAATTATGTTTCTGTATTGACCAATGTTAAGAAGAAAATGAATAAATTGCCAAGATAAGAACCAATTCTCATGAGCTTCAAAATGATACCGGGTGTTGCTCAATTCCAAAAACAACTTGGGATGAAAGTCACCTTTGCGATACTGAGAGGGTTGATGATGAAAAACACTTTCTCTTAGATTTCCTAGCTCTTACTCACATCCATTCTAATTTTCAAAATATTTTCCACACTATCAACCTTCTTGACTTGTTAAGTCATCAAAACTATGGTGATCTAGGAATGCTTCTCTCCCTTCTTTTCAATCAAAGAAATAAAATTTTAATGAATCTCAATTCTCAAGAGAAATAGCTAGTAAAATAAAAATAATATAAGTAATTAAGAAAGAGATTAAGATTTTATTCAAAATTTATTGAATAAAATGAATAAACTAATAGCCAAAAAAATATTTATATACTTTAACTTTAAATAGTTATTTCGCCAAAAGGTGCATTCTACAGTAGGGTATGAGCGCGATGGGTGATTCCATCCCATGGGGGCTTCACTCAACGAACCCCCGACATATCAAGTGCATTCGTGCAATACTAAACAATACCCTTAATTCGTCTACATATTGGAAAATAGCTCTAAAAATCACATTATTTAACCCCCTTCCAATACGAACCCAATACACCCTCCTAATTTAAAAAACTCCTGCTTTCACTAGATATTGTAGGTATCCATTTTTTCATTAACATTTTTTATACCCCTTTATATTTTTTTATTAATTTTGAGCTCCATTTTTTATTTCTGCCAATTTAAAAACCCCTTACTCCCTATTATATGCTTAATATATTATGTCATTTTTTCTTCAATATATATCCCTCAATATGAATGCATGTGGTCTGGTATTGTTCCCTAGTGAATCCCACGTGTTCCATCCATACGAAGTTGAAAAGTTTCCCTTTTAAAATAAAAAAAAAAAAAAATTCTCTAAATTAAAAGAAAAACAATAACAATGTCAGTTATAATAAAAAATCGATGTTTTAATCCCCAATATGGGTCAGAGATGGAGAAATCGAGCTGGCGGGATCTGTGTCATGGTAAAAATAGTAATGTATGGAATGGCGAGTGGCCAAGAAACTTCCCTCACACATACCTCCCCATCTGCAAGGTGGTGAGGTTATTTAATGTAGTTAAGTATTGGCACTTTCATCGTTACGGAGGAATGATCTTTGGGTTTTATGTGGTTGGCCTAGATTGACTTGATTGAATCAACAAAGGCTCTATAGGATCTTTCAGTCAGGACCTTATCATTTGGGCGGTAGTGCAGGAGGCATCCTAGGTCGGGAACCTAGTCATAGTTGGCATAATCTCTCCTCTCAAATGCTATAGTCGCAGGGTAATTTCTTCACCAAATCCACTGGAACCTTATGCTAGGACATCTTCCAATTAGTTCGCCTCTAGCCTAGCCGATGTCTTTGGTGGTGGCAGTTTTAGTGTTCGATAATTTGTGTCAATCTCATCCTTGTGACTTGCAACAATATTCGATGGTTTGACCTTACTCGAACAGAGGGAGTAATGCAAGGGGTGGTCATGGTTGTTACCAGGGCTTGGGCCATGGTCATGGTAGACGCCAATCTCAACCTCGACCACCAAAAAATTGGGGTTGTATAAATAACGACTTAATCCTGGAAGCAGCCCAGTCCTATCAGACTAATACACACCCTCAGGCTCACCAGATATCTCGGGGTGGGAGAATGAATTGAAAGAAAATGTAGATCATGCCAATGCCCTGGAGCTTCACGAATGGCAGGACCTCATCCTGGACCTGAGCCATTCCAAAGGCCAATACACCTAGTTTTAGTAGACCTTTTATCTTTATTAGATGATGAAAAACCTCTTTGAAAAATCTTTAACCACCTCCACTGTCGGACCTTCGAAGTCGGCTATAGAGATACAATAAATCCACAGTGATATACAACTCATTCAACACCAAATTCAATAGAAAAATGCTCGTCTAAGTTGCATTGAGAAGCATATCCCCTACCTTCCAAAAACTGAATTGTTAAGCTCCAGTGCCAAAGACCAGACGCCAATAGAATCTTCTGATGAATAATAGTTCGATCAACATAGTTTGGATACTTAAATTTTTCCATGTATGAATGGTATGTAGTATTTTTGTTTGTTTGTTTGAGTCATACAATAAATAGGAGACTCAAAGATAATCAAGTTTATATAGTCTTGCTAAACATTCTTAGACTTTTCAGATTTTGGACGACTTATAATGTTGTCAGATGACCAAGGCCTGATTTCCCAATGGGCAGGTTAAGGCCATTATATCATGGATGATGTTTATATAATACCTTCCTGTTTTTGAAATAGAATAGAAAGGAACTAGCAAGCTTACAAAAAAAATGATGTTATAAGATGTGGTAAAAATATTTCTCCCACCCTCAACCATAAATAAATTATTTCAAGGTCTGTATTAAGTAACATAGTATTTTATAAACTTTAAAGAGAAATAAAAAAATTAAAATTATAAAAAATGGTATTTTCACTTTCTTATACACTAGTACAAAATGCCTAATTTATTACTAAAAAACAACTAAATTTGCATATAAATGACCATTTTTCAGTCAGTGACCAGTAGTAGCTAATTTACAGTATCTAATAACGCGACCAACTTTTAGTCGTTTCTAGCTTGGTCATTAATTGGTTGTCTCAATTTTATTGTCTAGTAGTATATTTACTCATTAATTTAGTTATTAATTGCCACAATTAATGACCAAATATACAATAAAATATATTACTATATGATAACCCGAGAAAACCAATTAATGACCAAAGAAATATGATCAAAATGTTAGTCGTGTTATAAGATATTGTAAATTAGTTACTAATAGTCATATATATGCAAATTTTAGTCATCATATGAAACCAATTAATGACCAGAGAAATATGACTAAATTTTGGTCGTGTTATAAGATATAGTAAATTAGCTACTAATAGTCGTATATATGAAAAATTTAGTCATCATTTGTAATCACAAATATATCATTTGCAGTAGTCATTTATCTTTTTTTGGTAGTTTCATATTCATTATATAAACAACTAATTTAGTAGTTTATATTCATTTCATTTACTTTCATTAATAATCATTATAAATGACTAATTCAGTCATATATTCATTTTATTTGTGTTCATCATTAATAAATATAACCTACGAGTTCAGTAGTTTTAGATTGATTTTATGTGTTCATTATTAATCAACATAAATTAATTAGTACGATTTTGCAACTAAATTTAAAAAATGTCATACAATTTGCATGCTCATCTGATATGAAAACGCAAAGTGCAACTATAAATAATTTCAACCACATAAATTATATTATATGAAATGTTAAAGTATTACAATATGAGTTTCCAACTTAATATTGGTTGGACTACAATTTACACATGAAATGATGTTTCATCACTTCAAAACATTATCATTGTGTTGCTAAGGCATTGCAGGTGAATTCAACAACTTTGAATACTTGACCATAAATCTCTATGTGTGTGTCGTATGTGGGATATTGACTCTAAGGGTATCACTAGACCGGCTCTCTTGTCTCTCTCTTTTTGCATTTGTCGCTCCAGTGTTATTGCTCTCAACCTTTTTCTTCAATTCTAGCTTCTTACCATCAATATTGAGTTCTTTTTCTAAAAACAAAAGAATATACAATGCAGAGTGTAAGACGTTAAATACAATGAACACTAGAATATAAACTAAAGTAGACCATAAAGAGTTTACATGACATATACCTCAACATCAACAATGTCAAAGCCATTTTTCCCCATACAAGCAAGAAACTCGAACAAGTTTTCTTCAATTGGGCGATAGTGACCACTATAATGTGGCTAGATGACATGTATAAACAAAGAAAATAAAATGTCACCATATAAAATAACACCTTAGTAACTTAGTATTCAACCTTCAAGGAAAGCTTAGGCACAATCATGCCAACTAAGTTACATGCTAAAAAGATCAAGTTGTAGATAACTTGTGAAAACAAATAATAGAGGTGTGATGTTTAATTCTTGTCATTTTATTCACAACAACATTTCATTTTCTAATGCATGAACTTGGTCAAGTATATAAACAACATGTGCTCAAATAACAACATGAAAGTAAACTTTTTTTATAGTCATGAGTTTTTTTTAACACAAAATAGCTATAAGGATTCCAATCAATATCATGATATACTAATTTCATCTTCAACCTTTGGTTGTTGATTAAATGTACACGATACAAAGCATTTTCTATTTCATAGTTAAAAAAAAAAACAAAATCAAAAGAAACATTCAAAATACAATCAAACAATAAAGAGAGGATATCATGGAATGGAGATTGCAATTATAAAAAATATGTTTCCCTATCCACCTATGTCTTGTCTGGCATTCCTAAAACATTTTCTTGCCCAAAATAACTGTGAGGTGAAAGAATCATAACATTAAAAACCATAGGAATCCCTACTAGAAACATTTCCAAAGTTGATGGCTCAGGTGCCTGATGTAGAAATTCTGAAAATTCTCTACAAATCTACCTTTAAGATTATATAGAAAATCTAACTGTAGATTAACCCAATAATGCAATAAACCAAAGAAAAATACTATAATCTACTTCTACTATCAACTTGCTTTGCGAAAGCTTAAAGATTGAGCAAGATCGAGCTGAACACATATAACCCGAAGAAGAAGAATCAATGCACATGAAACATAAAATAATACTCTGGGGAAAGCCTCAGCTAAAAACCCCACTATTTGTATTATCATACAAGGTAGAAATATCTCAGAATTACACAAAGCCTTAGCTCCCACAACTAGCCAGCTCTTAGTACAATCCTCCTGGATGCTCACAGGAAAGCAAGGCTTCTCACAAACCTTCTCCTCTGCCCTCCAAGCCTCCTATTTCCTTGAGCAGTTTCTCCTGGGTGATCCAGTTGTTACCAAGTGTAACACTGATCTCACACCCTGTAAAAATGCGCAATCCTCAAGGAACCTTACCTTGACTATATGGATGATTTTCCTTTATAGGAAAACACATGCAACTGATAGTAACCTGTCCTTGACATTTAGCTCAACTGGGTCTTTCTCTGAATAGACATGCATAAGTTAATGATGAGAGAATCTTTAGTTATCTGGAGTACACTAGTTGGATGCATGCATGCATTACCTGAATGAACTCACAATTAGTTCCTCAAACTGTTTGGAACTAATTTAACTGGACATAACTCAGTTAACTGAGCTAATTAATTACAACTCAAATACAACTCATTCTTATCTCCTTAATTAAGGGATAATCTCCTTAATTTAAGGGATAATTGTTGCATGACTTCAAAAAGACTTCTAGCTTGAATTTCTCCAACAAATTAATCCAAGATGATTTAATTAATTATTTTCAAGCAGCTGGTGAGACTAAATTCAAATTTTAATTCTCAATTTTAATTCAAGGACAAATTAAAATTGGAATATCCTGAATGCTATTTTTAACATTTCTTGTTGCTATTCTCAACACTTCCTCTCAACAAGAAAGGAATTCAACTCGATCCCAATCCTGAACCTTTGGAATGTTCTGCATGCAATACTTCTCTCTAGTGTTGTTGCTCCAACAACTCCAGAAACAAAAAAAAAAATCCAACCTGAATCAGTATGTTGCATCTGTCATCAAAGTCTCTGACTGCTATTGCCTCTGTCAACTGAAAACTCTGTGCTTCTGCTTACTCAGCCTTTCTGCACTATTGTCGATCCTTCTCTGCACTCTTCAATATCTGACCGTTGTAGCCTCTGTCACTTTGATCTCTGACTGCATCAATCCCACTGATTCCTCCCGCTACTCTGTACTTTAGGCTCCCGTAGCAAGGTACGATCCATGAGATAAAACCTCTCAATGAACCCTGCCCAATTTCAGCCTTCTTGGGACTATCACTTCACATCACCCCACCTCACACCTAGAGGTATGGATGCATGTGATCCCTCAGCCCACTTGGCTCGAAATTTCCCCCTACTAGAGGTCTCTACATGAGTGGATGCCTCCACTCGGTCTCCTCTCAGCATCTCCAATTGTGGCTCCTCCACAATTGTCTGAGACTTCTTCTGGGGTTGTATGTTGAGAGGTAATTTACTCTCCCTCTCAATCACCAAGTCTCTAACATTTTCCTTGCTCCTCAAGGCTTTGCATGCATCTTGAACCTCAAGAGCATACAGGTTCTTAACTCGTGAACCGATCTATTTCACCTGTCTCATGGTGATGTGTCTAAGGAAAACCTTTCCCTTACTGAAGACAACATTGTAGCCTTTGTCCTCTAATACTGTGACTGATACCAAGTTCTTCTTCAGTCCATGCACATACTTCACATCTGTCAAGGTGATAGGAGCTTCATGCTCCCTCTGAAAAGCAACCGTGCCCACTCTTGAAACACTATACCTTTCATCGTCACCCATCTCTATGCGCATATTGAGGTATTTCTCCTCCAAGGTACTGAATAAAATTTTATCGCTGGTCATGTGGAATGAGGCTCCACTATCAAGAAACCAACCACAACCCATCATCAATGACACCATGTATGCGATGAGGGTAAAGTCCATTTCGAACTGAGAGGTTAATGCCTCACCTTTCGATCCTTCCGAGGATCCCTTCTTGGACTTCTTCGATGGGCAATTAGTTGCATAATGACCCATCTCATGACAATTAAAGCATCTCACTTTAGACTTGTCAACCTTCTTCCCTCCATGAGAAGAATTTGATTCGGAATGGGATGCCTTCCCCTTCCCTTTCCTTGCCTTACTTGCTAAGGCCAGATTTTCTTCATCATCCTTGGATGAAGAACCATCTCGTGTGCTCCTCCTAATCTCCTCCTGCATGAGATCCGACCACAGTCGTTCCCAATCCAACAGTTTCTCCCTTCCATTCACAGAGTCTTGGTAGCTATTCCAGCTCTTTGGAAGGCCAAGGAGAGCGAGGCTCACCATATCATCATCAACAGTAGTTATTCCCACACTACTAAGCTCATCTCTGCAAGTGGTGAGCTTTTTCAGATATGTGGAAATAGTATCGCAGTTCTCCATCTTGATTCTTCGAAGCTTATCCTTGAGCGCCAATTTCCTCTGGTCGCTACTGTTCTGGTAGAGGTCCTTCAATGTCTTCCACATTGAATATGGAGTATCCTTACCATGGAGACTCGAGACAATATGGTCTCAAACTCCCTCAAGGATGATCCGTCTCGCCCTCACCACACACTTCTTCTATTCAACCGACTCTTGTGCATTAGTTGAACTTGGCTTTGGGATTTCTTGATCAATGAAATCCTTCAAGTCATTTTCTTCTAATACAACCTCTAGGCAATCTTTCCATGCTATGTAATTCGAGCTTCCATCCAAGGCATACTCGAGTCTCAAGCCATAGAATGCCATTGACCAACCTGAATTATGAGATGAATTCGATATGTACTTGCAACCCCGAACTTCAAACTTCGAATTCTCTTCTCCATATACTATTCACAACTCTGATACCGTGTAGAAATTCTACAAATTCTCTACAAATCTACCTCTAAGATCATGTAGAAAATCTGACTGTAGATTAACTCAATAATGCAATATACCAAAGCAAAATACTATAATCTACTTCTGCTATCAACTTGCTTTGCGGAAGCTTAAAGATTGAGCAAGATCAAGCTGAACACATATAAGAAGAAGAAGAAGAATAGATTAACCTGATTGTGCAATATAACTAAAACAAAATACTATAATCTACTTCTACTATCAACTTGCTTTGCGGAAGTTTAAATATTGAGCAAGATCAAGCTGAACACATATAACCAGAAGAAGAAGAATCAATGCACATGAAGCACAGAAGAATACTCTGGGGAAAGCCTCAGCTAAAAGCCCCACTATCTGTATTATCATACAAGGTGGAAATACCTCAGAATTACACAAAGCCTTAGCTCCCACAACTAGTCAGCTCTCAGTACAATCCTCCTAGATGATCATAGGCAAGCAAGGCTTCTCACAAACCTTCTCCTCTGCCCTCCAAGCCTCTTATTTCCTTGTGTAGTTTCTCCTGGGTGATCCAGCTGTTACCAAGTGTAACACTGATCACTCACACTGATCTCACACCTTATAAAACTGTGCAATCCTTAAGGAACCTTATCTTGACTGCATGGATGAGTTTCCTTTATAGGAAAACACATGAAACTGATAGTAACCTCTCCTTGAAATTTAGCTCAACTGGTTCTTTATTTGAATAGACATGCATGAGTTAATGATGAGAGAATATTTAGTTATCTGGAGTACACTAGTTGGATGCATGCATGCATTAATTGACTGAACTCACAATTAGTTCCTCAAACTTTTTGGGACTAATTTAACTGGACATAACTAAGTTAACTGAGCTAACTAATTACAACTCAATCTTATCTCCTTAATTAAGGGATAATCTCCTTAATTTTAGGGATAACTGTTGCATGACTTCACAAAGACTTCTAGCTTGAAATTCTCCAACTAATTAATCCAAGATGATTTAATTAATTATTTTCAAGTAGCTGGTGAGACTAAATTTGAATTTTAATTCAAGGACAAATTAAAATTGGAATATCCTGAATGTTATTTTTAGCATTTCTTGTTGCTATACTCAACACCTGAAGGATTTCTAACATCAAATGAATCATATCCAAGACATGCTCTGCATTGTCTCCCCATCCTTTTTCCAATCACATTTCCTGTAACCTGCCCACAATAAAGTCAAGTAACAATCAAACGAAGGCATTAACATTTGTTTTTATCTTTTATATCTATAAAATTTGAATCTGATTTGTTTCAGGAACATATTAATTCATATTTAAAGTCTTCCTGACATATGAGAAGGTATCAATCAAGCATGACATCAGAAAAATCGACCTCAATGAGGTCCTCAAACAATTTCTACAATATCAATATTTTTCTTGCTATGATATCTTGGGTAGAAAAAAGAACATATCTGCAAAAGAAAAATCCATATATTTCTTATGTTCAAACTCTGTATATGGTGTATTCTTAGGCAAATTTTTAAGATGTTCCTCCACCTTTACCAAAGTGAACTGTAGCTTGGTTAAACTCTGTATCCTTTCATTCGGCATCAATTTTTGCAAGATAAATGTCACACATTATTCTTTCCCATTTCTCAACATGCTACATATGATAAATTGAAAGTCACATAAAACCAAGAGCAAACCCTTTTCTAACCAAAACAAACAAACAAACAGTGCCTCTAATAAAACTTCATTCTAATATCAACAGATGAAAAGAGAGTGGACCATTTTTGTTGCTTGACTTTTCTTGTTTTTGTTATGAAAGTGCTTGAGCTTCAAAAACCAACAAATGTGAGGGAACTTGTAAATGTGAAAAAAATTATGTTAACCTTTGTAGACTTCTTCAAAATGATGTGAATGATGCCATTTTTGGATGTGGTAAATCTCATAATAAGAAATGGCCACATTGGATGCAAAGATTAAATATAAAAACTTGTGGACATGGCATGTATTCTAATAAATTGCATTGCAATGACTACCATGGGCCTCCATGGGTTACAGGTCCTCAGTATGTTAGTCTTGATGATGAAAGAGAGATGGCAACGATAAGTATGGGTGGTCCTAGTTTGTATAGTGGATATCTTCAAACCAAGATCGTCATCTTAATGAACCTAGGTTCTGACATGGTAAACCTGGATCTGGTCCTCACCTAATTTCATTCCATCATACTTTTTCAAGACTCAAGAGGACATAATGGTCCTTTAGCTTATAATAGGGTTTCTTTTGAGGTTATAGATAAAGCTTATCCAAAGAAAATGGATTTTTGGGCTCCAATATATATGGATCATTTAAATGATAACAATCATATGTTTTTTCCCAAGATTCAAATGTAGGGATACATTTTGCAGATTTTACCTATCCACCAGTGTTTTGTCTAGCATTCCTAAAATATTTGCTTGCAAAAAATAACCATGAGGTGAAATAATCCCAACATTAAAAACCATAGGAATCCCTACTAGAAACATTTCCAAAGTATATGGCTCAAATGCCTCATCTCCTCTTGTATTGCAAACCATATAATGTAAAAAGTGAACTGCCATAAGCTATTTTGTCTAGCAAATCCTTCATAGTTGAATTTGGAGGTAGTTCTTGCACAATCATCTATTTAACAACAATAAGAAATCCTTTACACATGAAATTGATATGATGGTATGTGATGTTCCTATACAAGAATTCAAGTGATAAACCAATTAAACAATAGTGCAACAGTGGAAAATTAAAAACATTTAGCAAACACCCATGAAACACTGTAATACTAGAACTACTGAGCCATATATTATGAAATATGAGAGCATGAGTACAATATATAAATGGTAGTGCACCTGGGCTTGTATCAAGGACAAGTTGGACCAAACCCAGGTGGTAGAATAGCTGGAAAGATGGTTGTTCAGCTGTTCCTCTACTATGCTCTACGTTGTCCCAGTAAACTGTTGATATGATGACTTCGACTTGCTAGAAAATCCCTAAAAACTACCCACAAAATTTTGCACTTTTATCCTTTGACTCCTTGGACAAAACCCAGAAGAGAATTTCTCTGATTTTGACTTTGGATTTTCAGCCTCTTAGGAGCTCCTCTCCAACTACATCTGTTGACCTTCAGCCTGCTGGAAAGTGCCCAAAAATTGCCCAGGAAATTTTTCTCTTTTGGCCTTAGACTTCTTGGACAAAACCCAAAAAAAGATAGAAAGGAATTTCTCTGATTTTGATTTTGGATTTTTGGCCTCTGGGGCACTGCTCTCCAGCTACATCTACTGACTTTCGGCCCGCTGGAAAGTGCCCAAAAACTACCCAGAAAATTATACCTTTTTAGCTTTAGACTCATTGGACAAAATCCAGAAAAACCCAGAAGGGAATTCCTCTGATTTTGATTTTGGATTTTCGGCCTCTTGGGAGTTGCTCTCCAACTACATCTACTGACTTTTGGTTTGCTGGAAAGTGCCCAAAAAGTGCCTAGAAAATTCTGTCCTTTTAGCCTTAGACTCATTAGAGAAAACCCAGAAAAACCCAAAAGGGAATCTCTCTGATTTTGTCTTTGGATTTTCAGCCTCTTGGGTGGCTAAATCAACCTCTGTGTATTTCTGGCTACCCAGAAAACACGCAGTCCCTTCCTTTGCGTGGCTGGCTGAGCTATGAATCATTATTGGAAACTCATGCAATCTTTGTGGAACAACCTCCCTAGGGCGGACACGGATGGTACCCCGAAGTAGAGGTTGAATCTTCCCTACGGAAGAATCGTGGCTAAACAGCGGGTAGACTCGCTAAGCAGCAGAGCGTACAAGAGTGAGTTTGTTTGTCAAATATTCAGAATTAATACAAAATGAGAGTTGATCTCTCTTTATAACTCCTTGGGCCCCCTTAGCGTCATGTGGGCCCCTCCATCCACCCATTCGATTTTCCCTCCAAGCATATCGAATGGCTAATTCGAACTCCTATGTGGGTGGCCCCCACATTTCACTAGTAGCTAAATAAAGTTGATTTGGTCCCTAAGTGATCCGGATTTAAGCAGGAACGCAATAGATTACAGAGATAACCATAAATACAGAGATGCGATAACCATAAAAACAGAGATGCAGCGGAAATAATACTTCATTTCATTAATGGAGAATACTGAAATATGCTTACAAATAGAAATAACCCAGCTAGGGCGATGGTAGCTTATCTCTGAGAAGAGATGTGTCGGCTACATGCCTCTGAACTGTTTCGAACTGTGTTACAATGAGGCTCGAAGGCCTATTTATTGTTGAGAAACAATGGAAAACCCTTCACATTCCAAAACCTAACCCTAGAAGATGAAACGCCAAATTGTGGGCCCCGTTTTGGGGTGAGTTGGACAGCCAACTTCCCGGGGTCGCGAATTGGTCGTCTTATCTCCGTTTGACGCCCATGGTAGCCCGTTGGAAAGATCTCTCTGAGGACTACGACGAAAAAGACAATTTTTATCAGAAAAATCGCTGGCGGTGGATTTCCCAAAAAACGTCGTTTAGGGCCTCAAAACGGCTCCGGAAGTTTAGGACCCGAAAAACTGCTAAAAATAGTAAACAGCAATATAATTAAGGAAAGTGAAAAACTGAAAGAGACAGTTGTGGGGGTCCAAATGGGATAGGTGGGTGGCCACCAACATCCACCTGGATCATTCCTCCCCCCTTAGGAAGCAATGGTCCCCATTGCGTTGAGTTCCTCCCTGAGATGAGGAAGCTTCTGCTGAGCTGGGTCTCTGGTGAGCTGTTCTGCAATCTCTAATGTGTCCAGAAATGGTGGGAAGCATGGTCGACGACGGTCCACATTGAACACTCGGTGCAAGCGAAGGAATGGAGGAATGCTTTGCTTCAAAGCATTGTTGCCCGTAGCCTTGGTACTGGTGTAAGGACCATGTCGGAGTGGCCTGAGCTTCTGATGGGTTCTGGTAAGGCGTTCTTTCTGTCGATGCAACCAAACTTTGTTCCCCACCTGAAACTTGTGTGGTACCCCCGTGGGTGAGAAGAAGTTGTTCCTGTGTTCTGTTCTGACTGTATCCCTCTGTTGCTGCTGCTGCGTGGAGGAACCCTTCGTGGGGGTCATGGATGTAGCAACGATCTTCCCCTTACTTTGGGAGCGAACCAGACAGAAAATAAATTTCCTAGTCTGTGAGATGAGCTTGCTGCCTTTCTTAGCAGTGATCAAAGAGGTGGCAGTAGGTGGGGCTACCTCCGGTATCCTGTATAATGAATTATCCAAAGAAATAATGACAGCGCGAGGCCTTGACTCATACACAGCATGTCGCCTCCACAAGTATGGCTGGCCTAATAGTACATCACAAACATCCAGAGGTGTAACATCACATAATACCTCGTCTGTGAAGGGCTTGATGCTGTAGGGAAGGCGGCACTGCTGGCGAACTTTGAGATCTCGTCCTTCGTGAAGCCACCTGATACTGTACGGCTGCGGGTGTGGTGTAGTCGGTAGGCCCAACTGCTTCACGAACTCTGCTGAAATGAGGTTCTTTTGGCTGCCACTGTCGACAATGAATTGCAGTGGCGAACCCTTCACCCACATTTGTGAGTGGAAAAGACGTTCCCCCTCCTCTGGCTCTTCGGGCTCATTCTTCTGGATCTTGGCAGTGGCAACAGTGGCACTAGGATCCGCATCAATGATCTGCTTCCCTTTGCCATTCCCCTTGTCGGGTTCTGGCTCAGAGTCGGAACATGCATCTGATTCAGAAGCCTTCAACTCGGCCACCAGCGACTGCTTGGTCCGACACTCACTTGTGTTATGAGTGGGACTCTTGTGGAACTCACACCACTTTCCTGTGTCCTTCTTCGGCTTCGTGGTGGTGTTCTTTTCTTGCGGCTTCGAGGGGTTGTCTTGGGTCACCCCGCCTTGGCTTTGTCCTTTAGGCTTCGAATTTGTAGATCCAAAGTCTCGCTTCTTCTGTTTGAACTTTTGCTCAATTTTGACAGCGTATCGGTATGCTGTGCCGAGTGAGGAGATGTTCAAGAACTCCATCTCTTCCTGGATGTATTTGTGTAGGCAGCCACGGTATTTGAGTACCAGATGCAGCTCAGAATCTTTGATACCCAACTGTGTGCGAAGGGTATGAAAAATATTTGTGAACTCTGGCACATCTTGGTCTCGTCCCTGCCGCAGTGTGGTCCATTTGATGTATTTGTCCTCATAGCTTTTGACAGGGTAGTACTGCTCCTTGATGGCATCCCGGAAGTCATTCCAAGTGGGGGCGGCTGAAAACAGTGAGCCTGTACTTTCATCCTTCTGCTCGCAGTATGTTTTCCACCAGTCCTTGACGTGGGGGGCTGCTTTGAGAAGAGCGAAAATAATCTTTTCCCGACTTGAAAATTCATGAACAGAAAAATACCCATCTAGCAGATTTAACCATTTATCTACGGCATCTGCGTCTATTTGACCCTCGAAGATGGGGATTTCAAAATTAACTTGTACCTTAAACGGTGTGGCGTTTCCAGAGTAGCTATTGGAAGCCGATGCGTCGCCTCTGGGTAGCCGCTGAAGGATCTGCGCAAAGCTATCCATCATCGCGTTCCTTTGCTGCTCGAGGGCTTCTTCGAGCAAGATTCTGATAGGATCTCCTGCCCCCTCGTCTTTCTTCTCATCCGCCATGGGAGGTCGTCGAGATTTGCGAGGCTGGTCTTGCAAAGGTTCGAGCAATTCAAGCCCTAACTCGTTATATCCCGACCTCGTTGGGGACATGCAAAGAAAAACAAAGAAAAAGCAGACCGCTCTGATACCACTGATCCGGATTTAAGCAGGAACGCAATAGATTACAGAGATAACCATAAATACAGAGATGCGATAACCATAAAAACAGAGATGCAGCGGAAATAATACTTCATTTCATTAATGGAGAATACTGAAACATGCTTACAAATAGAAATAACCCAGCTAGGGCGATGGTAGCTTATCTCTGAGAAGAGATGTGTCGGCTACATGCCTATGAACTGTTTCGAACTGTGTTACAATGAGGCTCGAAGGCCTATTTATTGTTGAGAAACAATGGAAAACCCTTCACATTCCAAAACCTAACCCTAGAAGATGAAACGCCAAATTGTGGGCCCTGTTTTGGGGTGAGTTGGACAGCCAACTTCCCGGGGTCGCGAATTGGTCGTCTTATCTCCATTTGACGCCCATGATAGCCCATTAGAAAGATCTCCCCGAGGACTATGACAAAAAAGATGATTTTTATCAGAAAAATCGCTGGCAGTGGATTTCCCAAAAAACGTCGTTTAGGGCCTCAAAACGGCTCTGGAAGTTTAGGACCCGAAAAACTGCTAAAAATAGTAAACTGCACTATAATTAAGGAAAGTGAAAAACTGAAAGAGACAGTTGTGGGGGTCCAAATGGGATAGGTGGGTGGCCACCAACATCCACCTGGATCACTAAGTCCCCAAATCAAAAGTGTGGGGCCCTCTTCCTTAGTCAAAAATGTGAAATTTTGTGTAGCAACACCCTGTTACTAATGTGCTTGAGAAGGGACATGACAAAGAAATTTCAAAAAGCACACATAAAAAATTGTGTAAAGAATTAACAAATGAATTTCAAAAAAAGCAGATTGCATAGCAACTACATCATAATACGATGTTTTTAAGAATAGAACACTCACTTTATCATCTTCCAACATAATTACAAGGAGACTATCATTTGTGTCACATTGTGGGCTCTAGAATTTATCCATATGTGGGAAACGATCTTTATGGGAAGTGACAATAACACCCATAAATCCATTTGGATGCATTGGATTCTAGGTGAGGAAATCATAGCATGGTAGTAGTTTCATATTTACAAAAAAACCAACACGTTGAGCATTGACAAGCATATTAACAACAAGAAAAAGTGTCTTATGACCAATGACTATATAAACATTGCTAAATCCCATGATTCTAAAGCTTTAAGAAGTAAATCCATCATCTTATGAAAAAAATATTATTACATCTTTCACAAATGGTCGTCTCAAGATAAATGAGAAAATATTGTTATGAGTATAGTGTACATCACCCTTTCCATGACATCAGAGGCAATCAATAAGCTTTAACTACCTATTCACCTGTAATAAGAGGAAAAATTTAAGGAATTCCCCAGCTTACACAAATGGCCATTATGGACTCCCACGCAACAAAGTAAGTGGGAAGCATGGCGTTATGGTTGAGGCCTGAGTGTCACCAGTTAAAAAAACACACTAACAACAATAATAATACCTTTCATTGGCATGGCCACATTAAATTTTTCCCTGGTTGGCTTTGCCTTCAACGTGAGCAAAGATGTTCACTTCATGGCACAAAAAATACGAACAAAACTTTGTTAACAAACCAAATTCTAAAACACACCTCGTCGACCATGCCTAAATTCACATGTCTGCAAATGTGGTTGGATAGAAACATAATTATCATCCACCAAGAAAACAATATGTCAAAATAGTAGCAGCCAAAGTTTAGGATGTTGATGGAAACAATACATGCTAATGGAATGAAGAGGAAGAATATCTAGATACTAGAGCATAAGGAAAAGAATTGGATCAAAGATCTATTACCGGGGGGTGGCACGTCCAAAATGTATCCTCGAGAAACCAAGATCAGTGAAGATGTGGTAAATTTGAATGGATGAGGATGAATCCAAAAAATGACAGATCTCAAAAAAAATACTCTTTCTCAACATACTCAAAGGGAAATCCACTGGTCGGTGTTGGGGGGGGGGGTAATGTGCTTGATCCTGGGGGGAAATAGAAACAGTTGTGGGTGGGGTCTAGGGAGGCATCAAATAATTGATCAACTGATCATCATAGGAGATTCTTCTCTTATTATGAGATACATGCCAAATTTATCCAGTCCAGTGGTTCTTAATCATGCAAGAATAATCTCAAGAATCAAATGATAGGAAAAAAAGGTTTGATTTCATTGATTTCTACCATGTGCTAAGAGGACTAAACTAGAAGGTAGATCACTCAACAAATGCAACATCTTTCCTACAAGCCAGAAAACTAGTTACAAATGGAAGGAACATCACTCCTCATTGTCCCTATACCATGAGCTCTAATTATGATTTATTCAAAGTTTAATGTGCAAGATAGAAAATCAATATCACAGTTCATATGTCAAGACAAGAAGAGGCCTGCAAGCTTGTGGCAAGGATGAGCATCAATATTCCTATATACAAAAGGGTGTGACCATCAAATACTGGAGAAGATTGTTTTTAACATGCCAGTTAGCTCCATAACGGAAAATGTAGATGGAATTGACCTATTGAATGGGTTTTTGTATTGTCATTTCTAAATATTCTGCAACTCTTCCTGCTGGATAGTATATGGAAGGAAGTATGTCAGATCCTTATCCTTCCTTCTCTGGGGATTGGTGTTAGACATTAGGAAAGTATATTCACATTTCAATGACCACTCTGTATTTTAATGGATGGAAGATAAATCATAAGAAATAAGGAAACTCATCAAGATCCACTCCTCTAGCTTCAGAATGACAAGCCAATTGATCTTACAAGAGGATACCTAGTGCTTGGTACACCGAGATGTTAGAAATAGTAAACTTAAAAAAAAATCAAAATGCTCAGTTATAGACAGATTGTACAAGGACTCAGTGTTCTGTTCAACCATGAAGAAATATCTACTATCGGATTTTTATGACAAAATCTTTCGCCTTAGTGCAAAGCATTTCACAAGGGGCTAAGAAAATGTAACATGGGAATATTACCACTGTCACATAAGTAACCAATTCCACTTTTTAGTGAAATATAAATCCTACACAAGGGAGGATTCCCTTGTAACCTCAAGGAATCCTTAGGAAAGACAAAATCAAGTCTAGGACCTTCTATACTAACTACTTATTACTACAACTTAAACCTAACATTCAAGGTAAGAAATAAAATGGTTTGTGAGAGGATTTTGCATATTTTAGCATATAAACCTTGTAAGACCATTTTGGGATGTTTATCAATTTAGCATAAGTCAAAGAGTAAACCACAAACACTACAAATGAAGAAAAAGTTATGGATATTGCAAAAATTGCAATTAAGATAGTATATTTCAGAACACAAGTTATTACAATAGCAAATAAATTAGCCCTTGAACTTGAATCCCAATGAAAACTAGGGCTGGAAAGAAAAATTACACTATATTATAATTAACATACAAATTTTGAAATTAAAAAGGCATATAAAAGCCCTATAATGCAAACTGTTCAAACCTACGAAGGATGTAAAATAAATCAGCAATACAAGATATGATGAATGAGTCTATTTTCAACCATACAAATGCTCAAGTATGATAGCAATATTAAATAATTCAAAGAATATTATGGATCAATTATTGGATATGTTGTAATTTCTTTTTAAATTCAAACCAAGTTAGCACAAATTGCGTGCATGAAGAGATAGATCTCTGACTTGGGGGTTTAGATATTGTGGTTTGCCTTGTGCAAGATGAATTGTTATGAGTAGCAACATGGCTTCATGAAGCAACAAAAGACCAATACTACTTGAACTAGATGATTGACAATGCAGGTCCACTTAGTGGGAAAGCTTAGGACATGAATGAATTTAGTTGGGATAATAAATATGCAAGGGTCTAGGTGGTTGCATCTAAAGTCATAGTGCAATATCAATAAATAAATCAATTTTCTAATGGTTATCTATCTAGTTATAAGCAGTATTTTCCATAAGCTTACATTGCAGGCTTCATACCAATGGCCAGATCGGGCTGCTCATCAACTCAATTAGTTTGGATCGAAATTGAATAGACAATTGGCATTGTCTTTGGTATTTTTCATTATCTTCATCATGAGAGAAACCAAAATCTTCATCATGGGATTCCTAAATTTCAAAAATGGGCTTGTCGAGAAACAATTAGAAGATTTTCAAGGAAGTTTTGGAAATATTTGTTTAGCAACAATGACTACCTGAATTTGGAGAAATTGTCATCAATTAATGAGGCATCAACATTGAAGTTCATTCCACCTTTGCAGAAATCATAGAATAGCCAATAATATTGGTACATCTTCATGAAACTAACAAAGTCGTGGAAGTTTCAAGATATTTCAAGTACTTAACAATGAAGAGGAAAGGAATATCCATGTTCTGAAATCCCAACCAATGAAAAAATCTTCATTTTGTAGAGTTGTTAGTGGTCGACAATGTGGGATCAGTTTCAAACCTATGACTTTGTCATGGCCCACTCAAAGTTGGTTGAGATAGGAGGCCCAAGAGTCTAGTTGTTCACATCACACGGTTGAATATATTGTCAAATACTTCACATTATTTAATGAGAATGGGTATAATGTTTTTCATTTTTATTATTTATAATCATGATAAAAATGGTAATACTATTTTCATTTATTTTATTTCTCAAAAAAAAAATTAAAATATATGCTTGGAAATGGAGTTTTTGAAGCCCTTGTCAAGGGAAACATAAGAGCTTGAGTCATGGCATGAATGTCTGTAGTCTTGCACAATGTACTTGACATGACAAAGGTTGGGATGGACACCATAACATGGATGTTGGTAAACCTTGGGCATCTGACATGCTAAGGGGCTTTCATGGGGATGGTCAAACATATTGGGCACACATACAATGTGACAAGTCGAGACTAGGGCTTGGGTGCACACACCATGTAACAAACTGAAAAAAGGGTTGTGGATGCACATATCATGTGGTGTATCAATATTAGTTTTAGGCCCATACATTGTGTGACAGACCTATATAAGGCTCATCAACACAAATTGTGTGGTAGGAAAAGGAATGACCATAATCGAGTAACCAACATGTTCTTAGACAAATGGTCAGAACAACTATGGACTAGGTGGATGAGTGCACTTGATACATGATGAAGCAATTGATATATGTAATGAGAAAGGGGAGAATATTAGGTGTATGAAGTTCCAAGGGGGTCATATGGAGGTTGATTAGACAAGTTATGCCTATAGTCTGGTTGTTGTGCAGAGCACATGATGTTGGTGGATGGTAGAATGACTTATATGACAAACTAGGTGGTATTGCAATGAAGAAAGTGACACATAGTTTGACATCAATTTGAAATGATATGCATGTGTCGACATGATGTGTGTGGGAGGATGCATGGGACAACTCACTAAGTTGTGGAGATGATGCGTGTTTCCTTTGAAATCAAAACCTCTTGGAAAAAAACTACTCATGGGAAGACATGTTAGCATGATTAGTTGAAAAAATGAGATATGACCCATACTAAGTGAGAAGGAACCTGCAACTTCAAGGGAGATAGTTTTGGTCCAACAATTCTCATAGGAAGTGTTTGAAGCATTGAAAACATTGGACAATTTTTTGCATAAGGATGAGGCTGAATAACCTTGGCAAAAGGAGGATGTGCCATGGGTTTGCTTCATAGATGAAACGACTTGAAATGGATTATTAAAGATTTAGAACAATGGATTAGTCTTTGGTGTCACAGATGACTCTCTCATAGAGGTAGGTTGGTTTTGGTCAAATATATTCGAGAAACTATCCTTATTTTTTAACACTTTTTCCTCAATCCCAAAGAGTGTGGTAGAAAAAATATCAAAAATTGTTGTAATAATTTCCTCTAGAAAGAGTGTTTAAACTTTAAGAGGTATCATTGGGATGGCTAGGAAAAGATAACAAAACTTAAGGTTAGGGGAGATTCAGGATTGAAGGATATTTTACCTTTGGGTGTTCATTAATGGCTAAATCTAATCATTTCCTCTAAAATACTTTGGAAAAAATTCTTGTGCAAAATTATATCGCTCTTGGTTCAATTATTGATTGGATCCAATAGGAGATAAAATGATTTTAGGGAGGTCTAATCATTGGAAATATTTTTCATTAGTGTTCCCTCTTGTGAAGAAATTTCTAGCCTAGAGGGTTGGTAATGGTTCAAAATTAGCTTGGGAAAATATACTATTATGTTTTGTAGTCAATACATACTTTTGTTAGATAACCTGATTTGTCACCTACATGAATCCAATTATTTCATGTTAAATCAAAACAAAAAACTAAAGTCTACAAGTTGATAGTCACAAGGGTGGCTCTTTGCTAAATATCAGGCCTGATTGGGGATTTTATTCCTACTTTGCATACATTTATATGTGAGTTAGAAATGGATCAGTTTATATTAACACAAGACTACGATTCTTTAATCTAGAGTTTGAATGAAGTTGGAGGGGTTTTCACAATAGAGTTAGGATATAAATAAGCTTTAAATTTAAAATTAAATTCTAAGTGGTGTTGGTCCAATCTTTAGAAGACAATTGCACCAGCTAAAACAAAAATATTGATGTGGCATACTCTTATGGGTAAAATCCTTACTTGCAGTCAATTTCTTAAAGTGGAAATAAGGCCTAAAATATGTCTCCTTTGTAGATCTAGAGAGGAAACCAATAAGAACTTATTTCTCCATTGTTTTTACTCCATTCAAGTCTTAGTAAAATATGTGCTACAAAACATTTTTCTATTGGTTGTCTGTAGCTAAAATCCCTATTTCTATTATAAATAATCTCAGGAAAAAAATGTTCAGCTTCCTATGGAGGAATGGTAAAATAGTAAGAAACGTATTCACCTAGCCTGTTGGGACTCCTTGTCTAAACAAAAAGTCTTGGTGGGTGGGGTTTTAAAAATCTACATTGGTTTGGTAAAGCTTTGGCCCTAAAAATTATGTGGAGAGGCCTATTTGGTGTGGGACTTTGGGGCCAATTTTTAAAGGAAAAGCATCTAAAAATAATGTTGGTGATGGAAGTTCTTAGAGGAGAAGCAAACAAACTTGTCAAGAGGGGATCCATTGTTTGGAAGGCCCTTATTGACTCTCTCCCATTCCTTTTTAATTGGCTTTCCTAGAAAGTTGGGGATGGTAAGAAAGTGATCTTAGGAAAGGACCCTTTTATAGGTGGTTCTTGTGTCTTCAAATTATCTTCTGATCTGATCCAATGCCTAAATGAAAAATGCCTCTTCTCCCTCCATAATGCTAAAGAATGGTCTTTGCTCTATCTTATAAGAACTATTGGTTGAGTTATGCTAAGTTGGGACTGGATGGTTCTTTGGCAGAGGAGTGGAACTCTTTCATTAAGGATCTAAATTATCAATGGGGTCTATTTAAGTAACTCCAAGGACTTCCAAGTCTGGATTTTTATTCCTCCTCAGGTAAGGAAACTGTTGGTCTTGCTTAATATGATGCAATAGCCCATTCTATAATGGTCCAAGATTCCAGTTGGTGGAACAAATTTATTTGGAAATGGAATATTCCCAACAACCTAAAATGATTCACCTTGCTTGTTCTTCAAGACAAAGTTCTAACCTAGGAGAACCTACAAAAAAGATGCCTCACTAGACCAAACTATTGTTTCCTCTGAAAATAGTTTGATGAATTTGTTGATCATCTTTTTATTTGTTGTCCTACTGCTAAGAAAATTTGGCATGCAATTCTTTTGGTTTTGGGCATTAGGGAGAATCTAGATCAAATCTCCTTTGAGGTCCTTCTTTTTCATTGGGGGGAGAAGTATAAAACATTTTTCACTCTGCCTATTTCTGTTGCCTAGGGTATCTGGTTGCTCAAGAACATGGTAATCTTCCAAAATGTGAGTATTTTCATTCTTCTTCAATCTTCTAAGATTGTTTCTCTCTACAGGGAATATTTCTCTCTTCAAACTAGAAATATTTTGAGAAGGATCGAATTTCCTGGCATCTCACATGACCCCCCTGATTGGGTTCTTTGATGGAGATTCTCAAGGAAACATCTGTGGAGAGGGGGGGTAGGATTATTCTGTCAAGGAACATTTTTGTCCATTTCAGAATTTTCCTAGGATATGCATCCAATACTAAATTTGACCTTGTAGTAAATCAACCTCCCTATTTTGTTTTTTTTGTAACTTGCATCACGCTAAACCCTCAAAGGATTACAAAAGAAACACATTCCTCATAGTCCACACACAAAATTGTCTTATTGGGGAACTTTAAAGGGTGGAGACATTTGGCAAAGAATCCCTCACATAATTAATCTACTTCTTGTTAAGATTTTGGAAAAGGACAAGCCCCTGGAAGATATCAACAGGTTCAACAATTTTGTTTGTTATCATTTTTCATCCTCAAGATAACTTATGGATGGAATTTCCAGATAGGTTTTAGTTGGTGCCCCTAGCACCTATAGGTCTTGTGTTCCCCTTGGAAATTCCATCAAAGAGTAGTTCCAGAAGGGTATGGATAAAATGACTTCTTGGAGGGACACAAGATATCCAAAGTCGTGGGGCTTTGGAGCCAATCTCACATTTGAAAGCTTTAGAGTCCATGAACCTGTCTTTTCCCATTAAAAATTGGATTTTAACAACTCTGTCTAGATGGACATGGAATACCTCAAGGCATGGGGCCTTGGATCCAATCATGCATTGGAAGGCTTTAAAGAATACAGACCTATCTCTTCCTTTTAAAATTAGATTGATTTTGTCAAGAAAGTTGAAAAAAAAGATAAATTTGTGGTGCTACAATTGCTCGAAGCACCTGGTCCTTTAAAAAAAAAAGTCAGAAAAATTTCCCTAGATTGTTATAGTGGTATAAGAGTAGAAGTCCTACCAGCCTGAATGGTATGTGAAAATGGAACTACCGCAAGAAAATTTTTGGGAAAAGTATGCAAAGTTTTGGGAACAACAAGCAGTGTCTTGGAAGAGGCTAGAAGAGCAGCAAGCAAAAAGGATTTGAATATTAGAAGAATTCAACAAAAATTCCACAACTGAAGCAAAGGCAAAGGCATGGTCATGGCTATACAAGAAACAGACAAGTGGCCATAAGGACTAGGGATGTCATAAGTTGGGTGACCAAGGTTCCTGTAGCCCATACAAGGATTTTGATTTTTGCAATAAAATGGTTCAAATGTCTTTACCCACATAAGATGTGAACTCTTTTAAAGATGGTGAAAGTTTGTTTGAAAATTCAACAAAGACTATTTATTTTGAAACAAATCCTTAGCTTGTAAGAGAAATTGTAAAGCATAACAAGCTAATGATCCAAGTGTCAGAAAACCCAGCAAAAGTAGTAGAAACAAAAGAAAAAAAAATGCAGAAGTTTTGGGTGCAATCCTAGTTGAAAAGACCCATGTGCCAGAAAGAGAACAATTAACTCCCACTAAAGAAAAATGTACAAAGTTGCATCAACCAAAATCAGGATTTCCCAAGAAATAGAATATGGAAACTGATGTGAATCATGTAAATGGTATTGGCTCGGATTTTGAACAAGAGATTCATGTGGTAAAGAATGCCTCCGATGTCATTAAGCTAAACTAGAATCTGCAAATAAAGCAAAACCTCCATAGTGGAAATAATGAGGAAGGTCTAAATAAGACTTTGGTCAAGCGTGTCTCAAAACTTGAGAAGAAGAAATTAGCAGCAACAACATTGTCCAATGAAACCTTTACTGGTCTGCAATGAAGGAAACAACACTATTCTGTGAAGGATGCCTTAGTGTTTTTTAGCAAAGGTTGGTGTGGGCTTTGTAAATCTGACTTGGTTGTTTATAAATTACCCTTTGTTTTGAACACTGCAGAAATTCAACGTATGTTGAAAGAAAATTTATAGTGGATGAGGGTGATCATTTGAAGTATGAACCAACCAACGGATCTCCTTCAGTTTTCCAAAGAGACTATACCCTGAATAATTGCAGTCCACTCTTGAAATATTCAAATTGAAAGCAAAGGGAGATATATCTAGCATTACTATTATTCCCAACTGAAAGGGTAGATGACCCTATTGCTAGTGAAGGGAACATCTCAGTTGAATTTTTAGCTTTATATGGAAGTGTTTCTAATCATGTTCATGACCTAGGAGGTTTTCTTTGGAATGATATCTAGGAGAGTAGAGGAAGATTTAATACATATGCACCCTAGACATTGTCTTCTATTCCCATTCAAATTGAAGGTCCTCTCCGCATGCATAGAAAAGGCCCTGAGCAATTTTTGTATGTATGTGGACAGTATGGAATCAATCAATTTCAAGAGGAGAATAATAGAAAGCTTAATTTGCAGAACCCCAAAATCCCATTGTTGAATCAGTACGCCTCTAAAATGTTCCATGGTGTATATCCCTTCAAGAATTTCATTATCATAAAGGTAAACTTTTATGAGGACTTTCAAGACAAGCCTCTTCCATTAGGTGATCTTCCTAAAACACATATGCAACTAGAATCACTTTTAAGACCCACACTTATCTGACTCGACAGGCCAATTATTTTTAAAGATAATCCTTTCCTGAGTTTGACATGTGTTTCTAATCTTGAAGGCTTTCTTGAAGTACTTTCAGGTAATGAATCTAGTGGGGGACTGCAACAAGAGGAGCCTATGAAAGCATTGTAGTTTTTCAGGGGCAATAACACCCTTGTTAAGAGTGAAAAGAGAAAGGATACGATTTGCATTGTTCTGGTTGATGACACTTGTGAAGAGCATAAGGTTAGAAGGAACAAATTTGTTAGATAATATCTTAAAATAAGATTAGGGGATGTAGTGCAGGCTCATGAATGCTAATATGTTAGGCATGGGAAGCATGTGTATATTTTGCCTATATATGAACCCATTATTCTTATGTTACATACAGAGAGTCCATATAGTAACCTTAAACAATGACTAGCTATTGTTTCTTTTACTAGAGACCTAGAATATCTGTTGGCGAGAAAAATTAATAGTGTCCTTACAACTTTACTTGATATGCCTGATATGGCTCCTTGGGAGGCAACTAGTAATAATCACAAGTTAGATGATTGTTTAAAGAAAGAAAATGAGAAGATGGGACAAAGCCACCTATGTGCTGCAATGAATCCAAGCATAACAACAATTAAATGTCAAGTAAGCACCAACCCAACACATCTTGAACCTCCATCAAAGCTCATGTGTATGTTAGTTTCTTAAAAAATATCACTATTACAAAAGAATCAAACAAAAGGGATAATACAGAAGTGAAGAATATAGAACTTTACACTAAAGTAGAAACTATAACTAGCTTGAATCAATTGCATAAATCATCTTCCATAAAGGAAGAAGTCCTAAGAAGGCTTGAATTTCCACTTATGGTACCGGACAAAGAAAATGAATAGAAGATTCTTACTGCATTTACAATATTTGTGGATGCAAAAGAAGGTACAACCACTGAGGTATCCACAATCGACCGGATGAAGACAATTTTAGCCCTTACATCTCCATATTCTAAACCTGGTGATTTTAGGAGACCTGGTCATACCTTCCCTCTGAAATACAAAGAAGGGGGAGTCCTACAGAGATCTGGTCATACAGAAGTATCTGCGAATCTACCAACATTAGAAAGATTAAATCCTACTGTAGTGATTTATGAGATAGTTGATGATGATGGTTCAATGGCTCGCTTACCAAGGTTGTAAAAATTTGCAAAGGAGCATAATTTACCACTTATATCTATTGCAGATCTTGTTAAGTATAGGAAGAAACGTGAAAAGTTGGTTGAACTAATTGTTATTGTTAGGTTGCCTACAATTTCAAGACCATTTCAGGAATATTGCTATTGTTCAAAGTTGGATGGCATGGAACATATTGGCATGGTTAGGAGTAACATCTATGATGGACTAGATGTTATATTGGTGAGGGTTAATTCTGAATGTCTCATGGGAGATATATTTGGGTCGGCTAGGTGTGACTATGAAAACCAATTGGCACTAACTATGCAACAGATTCAGCTAGTTAGGAGAGGAGTATTGGTTTACTTGTGTGTTCATGAGGATAGTGGTATTGGTTTGGGACACAAAATGTGAGCTTACAATCTTCACGATGAAAGTCATGATACTGTTGAAGCTAATGTGGAGGTTGTTGGTTGCTTGTTGACTCCCATGAATAACAGTGCTAAGGAATATAAAAAGCAACCCAATCTTCACATGTTTCTTAACATATTGAACAAGAGGAGCATCAAATGTTTTTACAAATGCAGGTTCTCTTAGTGATTTTGATATGGCATCCTCCACAACTGCTTGAGATTGTTGGTCATCATATATGAACAAGGTCTTCATGATTATATCAACTAATAGTCTATTGGTAGCTACCAGGAACCCTGGAGTCTATTGGTAGCTTTTTCTCTGTCATAATATTTCTAGAGATGAGGCCTTCATTACATGTGCCAAAGTTTATATTGATATGGACATGGGCAAGATCTTTCCAAGTATGATTCACTTGAGACATGTACTATTTTGTACAAACATACTCTAAGCACTAGTGACATAATAAAAGAGTTTGAAGTAATTTGAAGGGAATTAAAGAAAATATCCAGAGAAGTGAAGACCAAGAGATAAAATGGAAGTAAAAAACATAGAGAGGAGGCAAAAATAAAGGAAAGAAGAATGCAAAAACATGAAACCTTGGAAATACCACTTAATTCCACTAAAAGTCAAACAACTGAAGAAATAAAAGATACTCCTTCCAAAAAGGAAAGGGACAGTAAGGATATTAGTACACATGGTAAGATCTAATAGTAAGTTGTGGCTTCACCAAGAGTATGAGGTTGCTATCAAGCATAATGATAATAGATTTTGTAGCAAAATAGACAAATGTGATATGTCCAATAGTGTGTTGTGGATGAGAATTGAAACTAGGTGCAAATCCTGGGTGATTTTGAAAGGGTAAATACACTTCAACTGCTGCAACTTAGCCAATAGGAAGGATTGTTGTAATATATTTTTTACAATACCCACAATTATGTGCCTCACACTTCCTGTAAAAACACCCCTAATGATTTCCAAGGGTGCATATCCCTTTGCACACTAATTTTCCAAATGCCCTATTTCAGAGAAGATCTTACAATTCAAAGGGACGTTTTCATATTCAAATATTTTTCTCCCACAAATAGTCCTTTAGCTTCAAGTGGAGTTAAAGTCGGTAAAGGTTAATTCTGGCTTAAAATCCACACCCAATATTGTGTATAAGAGGTTGGTTCGTTCTATTGTGAGCTTTGCTAGCATCAAATAAGAACCCAACTTTTTGCACCCAAGAAAATACACATTCATGCCAAGGCTCTAGTAGTAGGCTGGGAGGCTAACCCAAACTATGACAAAAGATGACAACTCTTCAAAGTGATAAAATCTCAAGCTCTATAGTTTCATAAACAAAGAAACCTAACTAACCAATCCTATCATCCATGGATGCTCTTCAAATGGTAAGCCTTTGTCTGTAAGATTTGAGAATAAAAACAAGAAATATTCCATCAGGATAACTCTTACTGCTACACAATGTTTATAGGGTTTGTCATTAAATTTGATCCATTTAGACACTATATCAAAAAATTGTTGGAATAACTACCACACCTATGGGAATTGATCCCATAGACTAATTTTTATCCTGGGAACATGGGATTAACTATTCCTGCAAGATGACATTACTGATTTGGAATTTTATTAATGGCAATAGGTTTTGGTGTCTATTAATGCCTACAGGTTTTGGTGTAATGGAAAACCTTTACATGGTATCAGAACCTTGATCCAGGTTCAATTCCTTTGGTTCCCACTCCCTCTACATACACTAAATTTTGCAATGAAACCCCCTAATGTAAGCACCTCATGTAAAAAAGATTGGATGCTACAAATTTTCTTATGGTTATTTTTCCAACGTGGATTAAATGTGGCATCTTCTTATTTGTCAAACTATACATGTTTTGTCATGTTGAGTAGCCAAGTCATATATGAGGTTAATGATGAAGGCCTTAATCTACGTTCATTCATTGCACAAGTCTCTATATTATCATAGTGTGAAGAGCAGAGCTTAGCTTCCTCTAAGACTTGAGATTATGCTCCTCAACATTAACACATCTACACAATTTTGTTGTGAAAATTAGAACCCTAAGTTTCACGAAATGCTGAAACGTTTCGGAGTTTCCGAAACGGGTACGTTTAGAAACATCGCCTCCCAAAAATGGAAACGTCAGTTGAAACATTGGCTGAAAAGCCATATATGTTTATATATATAAAAAAGAAATTTATAAATAGGTGAATAACACATTATCTTGCAAGAAAAAAGGGAATAAGACCCATAGATGACAATTTAGAAGGAAAACCAAGTCTACATTAACTCTCATAGATTATTACATAATGGTCAAGTTTCGATTGAGTTTCGGAGTTTCAGGTACGGGTATGTCTCAAAACACCGGGGTCTTAGAAGTTTCATGCAACATAGTAATAGAAGCCCTTAAATAGGGATGTGTTAGCTGAAATGGGTTTAGGTACGAGATCTAGTTTCAGTTTGAACATTGGGTTGAGTTCAACACATAAAAGTTGCGAGTTTTGTAGGTTTACATACATACCTTACTTGAAGTCCTTTTCTATTGCCTTGGAGAAGTTAAAAGAATGGTCAAAGACATGAAATTTATGTGGATATTTAGGCCACATAATTGCATAGATAATTGAAGGATAGTTTCAGAAGTTGAACAACATATTTCAAAATGGTTTTCCTCAAGTTCATTCCCATCATGGTGGCACTGATTGGATAGTTGAGGATGCAAAGGAAAAAATCAACAAACTATTGGAGGAATATGAGATAGGGATAGATATTGGAGAAGCATGCCAATGTATATGGGACTATAATATGCCATTCTACCCGACGAGGTTGTGAAAAAATCTTTGGTTATGGCAATGGAGAAAAAAAATGATAGGTTGTTGAATTTACTGCAGGAATGTTCAAGTGAAGGTTTTATTGCAATAAATCAGATGATGAAAGGTTTCACAAGGGTAGCTTAATGACTTGGCCTTGGATATTCCCAAAGCTAGGGAAAGGTTTTCAAGTTATGTTGAACAGGAAAAATTGAATGGATGGCTTGTGCCATCTTTCACCTACAACACAAAATTTGATCCCACAAAGTCAAATGGGGACATGTCTTCATGAGCTTAGAGATATTTCCATGCCTCTCTCCATATGGTCAGAAAAACTAGTGTCAGTAAATGGACAAGTATGGTTGTAGAATTCATCTTTGAGGGGATATTTGGAAACATGAACTGGATTTCCATTCAAAAATGTGTCAGAACTGAACTCTAAGATTTTACAGTTAAGTTATATGTTTTGGTTGAGAATCTCATGGATTTCCATAAAAGAAGCCAAAATACATTAATAAAGACTATTTAAATTGATAATAGATAGAAGTGCATGTTATACATGTACAAAATATTATTTAACACGATAGGGATTAGTTTTCTTAATTGAAAAATCAAATGCAAGGAGGAACAATTTTTTAGGTGAAAGTAACCAAGATATAGTATGGGGACATAGTAATGTGTCTATACTTATATCAAATGTTGTTTTCAAAAAGATATGAAAGTCTTGTATGTTCCCAACTTCAAGCACAATTTTTTGCCTGTAAGTCTAATCACAAAACAAAACATAAAGTAGAGCTTGCTAAGAAGATTTGTCTTGACCAACATTACACCAAGTTTTAGGGGAAGGGGGGCAAGGAGAAGGGATTTTGGTGATGGATAGAAGGTACCCCAGAATTAAACAATGGACAACAGAATGGGGGAAGGAAAAAAAATTAAAGATACAGAAATTGTTATTACAAATTAAATATGTAAAAGCCTAAAACAATGAAAATGTTAAATGCACAAAGTGAAGGAAATTCAAGTGCAAGTAACTTATAAACATACATGATAAATTATGAACGATAATATTCACAATTCCACATGAAACATAAACCAATAGCATTCATAATTCCATCATATGGTAAAAGACAACTAATCAATATACAACCAACACCATTCATAATATCTCAGGGAAAAACCCCTGCATCAATCTGTAGGGCCTTGTCCCAATAGCCAACAAGCAAGTTTGTCTGGTTCAATTCCTTTACAATTTACCAGAACTGCTACCCAAAATGTTGCAACTTTCGATGCCTCTAAGTTGGTTCCTATGTCAGAGAAACCTCTAAAAAGTGCACCAGCAGAGAAACCTCCAGAAAGTGCACTAGCTTGTAAGAGAAATTGATCCTACTAAGGTCTAGCCTTGGGGATACCTAGGAAAAATTCAGTCCTAGAGCTAGGGCATGAGATTCTAAGAGATTCCACCATCATAATGGCCTCAAATTTGGAGAGGGAGGGGACCCACCAGCGCAGTAGCCTAGGGAAGATCAAAATTTCTCCTTGGCTCAATTCTAGGGAAATTGATGCTCCAAGTGACCTAATAGCGCTAGACTTGGGAAAAAGGGGAAAAGTGGTAAAACGATGGTTGAGATGATCACCCTTTTTATGGAACCAATGCCTAATCCACTTGGGGATATGAATTCAAGGATGTTAATGAGGAGGGACTTGGATTCTTGATCAAGGAGGCCCAGAAAGTTAACTTCATCCAATGTAGGGAGTAAGAAAAGAAAAGTGACTTTCAAGCATTTATACTTTAAAGAAAATAATGTAAGCTTCTCGAGATAAAATAATCTCTAGGAAATTTCATTCATATAACATTGGCCCATACAGTTAATGATCCAGGTGGATATTGGTGGCCACCTGCCAAGTCCACCTGGACCCCCACCATTGTGTCTCTCAGCATTTTCAGTTTCCTTAATTGTAGCACAACTTACTATTTTTAGCAGTTTTTCGGGTCTTGAACTTCTGGAGCCGTTTTGAGGCCCTAAACGATGTTTTTTGGGAAATCTGGGGTAACATGGGTCCATGGACCATGGACCCATGTTGCCTCCCAAAGTGGTAGTGCTCGGATAGATATTTCTAACGAGCTATTGTACGCGTCAAACGGAGATCGTATGCCAAAGTTACGACCCCGGAAAGTCAGTGTACCAATTTACCCAAACGGGGCCCACAGTTTGGCGTTTCATCTTCTAGGGTTAGGTTTTGGAATGTTAAGGGTTTTCCATTGTTTCTCAACAATAAATAGGCCTTCGAGCCTCATTGTAACATAGTTCAGAGGCATGTAGCCACCACATCTCTTCTCAAAGATAAGCTACCATCGCCCTAGCTAGTTTATTTCCATTACTGTTTGTAAGCATATTTCAGTATTTTACATTAATGAAATGAAGTATTATTTCTGCTGCATATCTGTGTTTATGGTTATCTCTATAATTTTTTGCGTTCCTGTTTAAGTCCGGATCAGTGGTATCAGAGCGGTCTGCTTTTTCTCTGTTTTTCTTTGCATGTCCCCAACGAGGTCGGGATATAAGGAGTTAGGGCTTGAACTGGTCGAACCTTTGCAAGACCAGCCTCGCAAATCCCGACGGCCTCCCATGGCGGATGAGAAGAAAGATGAGGGAGTAGGAGATCCTATCAAAATCTTGCTCGAAGAAGCCCTCGAGCAACAACGGAACGCGATGATGGACAACTTTGCCCAGATCCTTCAGCGGCTACCCAAAAGTGACGCATCGGCTTCCAGCAGCTACTCTGGAAACGCCACGCCCTTTAAGGTACAAGTTAATTTTGAAATCCCCATATTCGAGGGTCAGATAGACGCAGATGCCGTAGATAAATGGTTAAATCTGCTAGAGGGTTATTTTTCGGTTCATGAATTTTCGAGTCGCGAAAATATTGTTTTCGCTCTTCTCAAAGCAGCCCCCCACGTCAAGGACTGGTGGGAAACATACTGCGAGCAGAAGGATTAAAGTACAGGCTCACTGTTTTCAGACACACCCACTTGGAATGACTTCCGGGATGCCATCAAGGGGCAGTACTACCTTGTCAAAAGCTATGAGGACAAATACATCAAATGGACCACACTACAACAGGGACAAGACCAAGATGTGCCGGAGTTCACAAACATTTTTCATACCCTTCGCACACAGTTGGGTATCAAAGATTCTGAGTTGCATCTAGTACTCAAATACCGCGGCTGCCTACACAGATACATCCAGGAAGAGATGGAGTTCCTGAACATCTCCTCGCTTGGCACGGCGTACCGATACACTGTCAAAATCGAGAAAAAGTTCAAACAGAAGAAGCGATACTTTGGATCTGCAAATCTGAAGCCCAAAGGACAAAGCCAAGGCAGGGTGACCCAAGACAACCCGTCCAAGCCGCAAGAAAAGAACAACACCACATAGCCGAAGAGGGACACAGGAAAGTGGTGTGAGTTCCACAAGAGTCCCACTCATAACACAAGTGAGTGTCGGACCAAGCAGTCGATGGTGGCCGAGTTGAAGGCTTCTGAATCAGATGCATGTTCCGACCCTAAGCCAGAACCTGACAAGGTGAATGGAAAAGGGAAGTAGATTATTGATGTGGATCCCAGCGCCGCTGTTGCCACTGCCTAGATCCAGAAAAATGAGCCCGAAAATCCAGAGGAAGGGGAACGTCTTTTCCACTCACAGATGTGGGTGAAGGGTTCACCGCTGCAATTCATTGTCGATAGTGGCAGCCAAAAGAACCTTATTTCAGCAGAGGTCGTGAAGCGGTTGGGCCTACCGACTACACCACACCCCCAGCCGTACAGTATCGGATGGCTTCATGAAGGACGAAATCTCAAAGTTCGCCAGCAGTGCCGCCTTCCCTACAGCATCAAGCCCTTCACAGATGAGGTATTGTGTGATGTTACACCTCTGGATGTTTGTGATGTATTAATAGGCCAACCATACTTGTGGAGGTGACATGTTGTGTATGAGTCAAGGCCTCGTGCTGTCATTATTTCTTTGAATAATTCATTATACAGGATACGGAGGTAGCCCCACCTACCGCCACATCTTTGATCACCGCTAAGAAAGGCAGCAAGCTCATCTCCTAGACCAGGAAATTCATCTGTCTGGTTCACTCCAAAAGTTAGGGGAAGATTTTCGTCACATCCATGACCCCCACGAAGGGTTCCTCCATGCATCAACAGCAGCAAAGGGATACAGTCATGACAAGACACAAAAACAACTTCTCCTCACCCACAGGGGTACCACACAAGTTTCAGGTGGGCGACAAAGTTTGGTTACATCTGCAGAGAGAACGCCTTACCAAAACCCATCAGAAACTTAGGCGACTCCGACATGGTCCTTACACCAGTGCCAAGGCTACGAGCAACAATTCTTGGAAGCACAACATTCCTCCATTCCTTCGCTTGCACCGAGTGTTCATTGTGGACCATTGTTGACCATTCTTCCCACCATTTCTGGACACATTAGAGATTGCAGAACAGCTCACCAAAGACCTGGCTCACCAGGGAACAAGTTCAGCAAAAGTTCCCTCATCTCATGGAGGAACTCAATGCAATGGGGACCATTGCTTTCTAAGGGGGGAGGAATGATCCAGATGGATATTGGTGGCCACCTGCCAAGTCCACCTGGACCCCCACCATTGTGTCTCTCAACATTTTCAGTTTCCTTAATTGTAGCACAACTTGCTATTTGGTCTTTGATTTTTTTGCGAGTTTCATCATTATGTAGATAATCTTCCGGATACATCGCATTAGGTTTCTTTTCTGATCGACGTTTTTAGCAGTTTTTTGGGTCCTGAACTTCCGGAGCCGTTTTGAGGCCCTAAACGACGTTTTTTTGGGAAATCTAGGGCAACATGGGTCCATGGATCATGGACCCATGTTGCCTCCCAAAGTGGTAGTGCTCGGATAGATCTTTCTAATGAGCTATTGTACGCGTCAAATGGAGATCGTATGCCAAAGTTACGACCCCAGGAAGTCGGTGTACCAATTTACCCAAACGGGGCCCACAGTTTGGAATTTCATCTTCTAGGGTTAGGTTTTGGAATGTTAAGGGTTTTCCATTGTTTCTCAAAAATAAATAGGCCTTCGAGCCTCATTGTAACACAGTTCAGAGGCATGTAGCCACCACATCTCTTCTCAGAGATAAGCTACCATTACTGTTTGTAAGCATATTTCAGTATTTTACATTAATGAAATGAAGTATTATTTCTGCTGCATATCTGTGTTTATGGTTATCTCTGTAATTTTTTGCGTTCCTGTTTAAGTCCGGATCAGTTAATAACTAAAACATAGCTCAATTCCAAATTACAATAATGAAACAACTAGCCCTAATTTTAGTCGTATGCCACAACAATAATAACAATGATAAAAGCACTTACAACGTTATAGAGTATATCCAACCAGAAATTCATTTGCATAACAAATCTCCAAGATAAGAAAGATAACCCAAATCCATACATCAAAATTCATCCATCTCCGGCAAATATCCAAGGAAAAAGTGCGAAAATTCTCTAAGACTAGAGATTTCCCAAATCAAGTGATAATACAAATGAATGTATCTAACATCAATAGATAGCCTCCTAATGTAATTCGAATTATCATATGGGCCCCTAAAGATAAAATAATGTGCAAATAATAACTCCTAATGGTGACAAGCCCACCATACTAGCTCATAATGTAGAAATAAGCCTCATAAGGGGCCAAATAATGATGTATGCATGTCGTAGGGCCCTCCAAAGGCTCAAGAACATCCAAAAGTGCCATATTGAGGAATAAATTCCTCGGAATATGATGGAAAAGGGGGTGGCCTCTTGTTCTCAAAGGAGTAGACTTGTGGTGCTCTCAGTGGGTCTGAGGGCACATCAATGACCCCATGGGTCTCCATATGAATCAGAGATGTCTGTAAGTCCTCTGCAATGGTCAAGGTGGTGGAATGAATGCTTCCATGACATCGTACAAGTGCTGGGACACTTGTTAGGAGTGTGGGGATCCTATGGGGTCCTACTGGGTGTAGTGTACCAATTGTGTCACCATCATCCCAAAAGTGGATCGCTAGTAGTCTCTGAACATCCATAAAGATCTGTGCAGTGTTGTCTATTATTGCAAAGGCCCATGGCTCTCTATACACACCCTACATGTGCCAATGTGGACCTCTAGAGTTCAGGATCTCGTATAGGGAGACCAAACCCAAATGGAAACCACCTGCAATCTTGCATAAGATCTAATGCGTCCCCTAGGCTTCCAGTACAATTAGTCATTAAAATAATCTGGTAAAGGAGCTTACAGACCATGGATAACAAAGTGGCCATTTCATAATGGCATTCCCTTCCATAATGGGCTTTGGCATGTGCTAGTGTCTCCAAACTCCAAAGGGGGTTAGCCAAGGACCTTATTAGGTGGTTTCAGCCCCCAAAGGGGATAGTATGTCCAAGGTACATCCCTCTAATGGGGGTGGAAAGTGACAAATAGGTGAGATGGAATAGGGAATGAGAGGGGAAGCCTTGGGCCACATAATGGGGCATATGGATAGCTAGATAAGGGGAAGCCCATACCTAGGTATATAATGTATAGGAGGGAGTAGTCGTGGTACATGAGGTGCTCGACCTTGATTTTTCCACCCTTCTTTACATGCCTTTTGCCTTTTATGAATTTTTCTTTAGTTAACTTCTTGGAGCTCAAAGGACAAGAGCATGATGTGTATAATATAGCAGTGATTACTCCTTTTGAGGTAGGGTGGTTCATTGCCCTCTAGGGGTTGGGACAATAATGGGTTCCTAAATGATAGAGGAGGCTCATCTAGGGCCTATGCAACTAGGGTGATTGCCATGGATGGGGTAGAGCTCATGTCGTATTTTTCCCACGTGCTAATTATTTTGTCCTAGTCATCTTTTGCATTTTGTGGTACAATATCCTGTTAAATGTGGCCATTTATGATTTTTACTTTTTCTTTTAATCGCGTCGACCTTTGGGGCATCATTTTAGGCCTGACCCAAGGTGGGGGCAAGAGGATAGGGAGGCTAGCCCTATGTGGACCCAGAATGGGAATGTGGACCCAGGTGGGAGAAAAGATGAATGGGGGTAGAGCAACCACTATCTATAAGAATGCTAAAATGTCCATTTAGATAGTTTATAGTCCATGATATGGAACCAAGAGCAAACATAAGAAAATAGAAATAAAGCAAACTCCCATGTTCAGAGATTTATTTTTTTTTATTAATAAGAAAGGATAATGTCAATGGGACAGAGGATTTGATGAAAGAATAAGTAGATTCCTTTGTGTTTATGGGACATCTACTTCTCGCATTCACATGAGATAAATAGTTTTGACAATAGTTGTTTAATGATATTGAGGTTTCTTTGAAGAATCTCACAAGTGTTATACAAGAAATTCATGGGTTTCAAAAAAAATATTATTGATCGAGGTCTTGAGGGAAAGTATGTTGTTTTGGGAAAATATGACAAAGATTTGACCGAGATGGCTAGGAAATAACCTAATTTTGGCGTCAGTTTATGTCTATGGAGCATCGAAGAGTGCTCCATGGAAGGAACCTCATCTTGGAATTCTAAGAAAGTTAAGAGAATTTCAAGAATGGATTCCTAATAACTCTCCTATAGTGATTCTATCTCAGGAATATTTCTCCATTGGGAGCAAAAAACCCCAGTGAATTCACTATTAACAGATTTTTGCATAGATTTAATTGAATCTTGGTCAAACACTTACTCCATTTTATGGCTTGAGTCTATCAAATTTTCTTTTAGCTTTCAAGATTCCATTGTCATTTGATCTATGATGCCATCTTTCAATCTATACATTCCATTCAACTTGAGATCATCAATCACAAAACCAGCATCAACTATAGCCAATTCAATCCTATATCAACTTTTCCCACGCCAAGAAAGGCACAAAGTTTAGGGCACAAGTCATTATATTGTTTGTTTTCCACTTGTTTCCTATTAGAATAAAATTTACATCTAAAAAGAAAATTGTGTTTACAACATCCTAAATTAATGACACCGCAAGAAAAAATATACTGAGGTGGTAAACATAAAATTTTAATAGGGAGGAAATGAATTAAAATTATGGGAAAAGGATAGGAAAGGATTGAAAACAAAGCAACAGTTAAAGTAGTGAACAAATGAGAATGCTATGAAACCCAATTGATCGACCTAGGACACCCAAGTTAACATTGGTTCACTATTGTGGTAAGCAAAGTTTAACCCAACCAATAGGTTGCATTTTCGCTATGGTTCGCGCCACCTAGATGGCATAACATGAAAGCTCGGGGCAATTTAGGCAGAATATTTACCATTCAGACTCGACGCCTAAGCCAACAAAAGTTCCTCATGGGCAAGAAACAATAATTATTATAATTAAAAAATAAAGATAAAATGCAGTTAGCTACCTTTTCAGTGGGTTTGGCCTTTGGAAGCTTCTCCTCTGGCACAAAGCCTCAATCTTTCTTGTCTGAGTCCACGTCCATTTCCTCAACATCCAATTTCTTTGATTTGGGACTCTCAAAAGCCTAGGTACAGGTGAATCCGAGGTCCTTTTTGGGTCTCTGTCATTTTTAGGGATGATTGAATCATCATAATCCATCTGTGCTAGATCATATTCCTTGTGACGACCTATGGTCTTAGGATATTTGATTTCCTTGTCGTAATTAATGCATTCTTTCTCTCTTATTTGCTTATTTTCTTGGTTGATTTTTGTGTCAGAAAGGCACCTGTTGTCTTCTTTGATGAAGCCATTATCGCTTATGCCTTTGGGTTCATATTCCTCCATGGAATCCTAGACATATAGCCTCATAATACAAGTCAGGGAGGACAAGAGAGAAAAATAAACATATAGTCGATTGAGCTTACATTAATAGAGAAATTATTCATAAGTAGTGTGAGGTTCACCAAACAAAAAACTTCTCCATCCAATCCTATTTGATGATGGAAATAGCCTAATGAAACATGGGCTTTATCTTCAAATCCTCGTTTTAGGCCCCTATTTGTGCCTTCCCAACCCCACCAATAGCTGGGATTCCCTCCATGCCCCAATACATAATCCAACTGGAAAGCTTGATTAATGGATGGTAGTACCCCTGATACGGCTATCTTTATTAGGGGCGAGGCCCGTTTCCATAGCCCAGTTTCTTGACGTTTCTGACCCACCCAAATAGATCTCCTTTAGTTGAGTGCCTCTTTGTGCTTGTCTAGAAGTATTTTGAAGTTTCTCAGAGAGATGGAGGGCTTGGGTATGGGCCATCGCCTAGTAGTGTGGACAACCTTGTGCACATTCCCATGGTAGAACCAAATCACCACGATTGGAGGCACGAAGAATCCAATCTCATGAATTCAACCAAATGAATCAGATCATACGTGCGATCAGGGGTTAAATTTGACGGGTCCCCTTACCCATCATGGAATTTTTTTATGACAGTTTTATTTTTAAACTGCCCTTCACAGAACTTTTAATATTTACTTTTACCCTGCATAATATTTTTCATATAAAAACATAATCAATGAAAATTCATCATTTTCTATTCATTATCAATGAGATAAAAAAATTTATGAAAAAGATAAGGATTGTCAATTTGTTAGTCAGCCAATGACTTTAAAAATGGAGTCTAAAATAACAAAATCACAAAAACTATGTTAATTCCTTTCTTCATAAACATATTTTGAGATAAAAGAATTAAACCCTTGCAAATAAAAAACATATTTAGGGGAAATAGAATTAAACACTTGAAAACACTGAAGTATCAAACATAACTTTATGAGAGATAAACTTACAATTGGAAAAGTATTTCTCATATATGAGATGAGCATATAGGTCTTGCCTACACCTCTGTTCTCTACAGTCACACATTGTATGAAAATTTGTTGTATTGATAGTCTAGGTACTAAGACTTGACTTGAAAGATTTAAAGATATACATCCCATAAAAACAAAACAGAAAATTTAAAAATAAATATAAATATAAAATGGAGAAGATATGGGTCTGTTGGAAATAATACTGAGAGGGGGGGCTTTTTCATTTCCATACTTAGATACATATACGCTACTTCAGTTAATGGAACCCTCGTGTATACGCAACTGTGTCTAATGCAACTAGCGTATATCCAGAATACTTATGATTCGGTTAATCCATTAAATGTTGATCTTTAGTTAGTGCATCAGAACTTCATTAACCACATGAACAGTAAGCAGGTGCAATAAAACAGAACAGATTATCACACACAAGAAGCACACATGAACACCATGATATAAGGTGGAAACCCATTGTGGGTGAAAACCACCTGCTGCAAGTCATCTCCATCTTCCTTTAATAAGAAACTTCATTTTATAATATTTTTGTACTGGTGCATTCTTATACCAGTACACAGGCTTCTACCTGCAGAAGGCTACAACCTTCTCTCATTCTCCAGACTCTCCTGGATGGGAGCTACAACCCCCTTAGCTCTTGTACTAGCTGATCCATTTACTAGTACGTAGGTGCCTGCCTACTGAATGCTCCAATCTTCACTTGTTCTCTAGCTGCTACTAGAAGGGAGCTACCACCCCCTTTTCTCTTGTACTAGTTGATGTACTAGTACGTAGGCGCCGGCCTACAATCTCCTTTCATCCTCCAGGGACCACATTTCATACATTTTCAGACTGGATACTCCTGAAGCACAACACTATAATCTGAAGGCCACGTTTCATCAAATTTTCATACTGGACCCATAAATATCATTGAAGCACAAAACAATCAATACTAGCATCATCAATTTCTGAATCACTGAAACATTGAAACCCTGTCAACAACACAGTCACCAGAACACAGAGTAGAACACTGAACTCTGCAACAATATTCAGAACCAACTGTATCATCAAAATCATGCATCAGAGTGCATACGCTACTTGGAAGTGCTGAACCAGCGTGTATACGCAACTTCACCAAGGTGAACCAGCATATATGTCATCAATTACTTACTTATAACTTGATGCACTTCCTGTCTTCATACATATCTAGATTATTACATATACAAGGATAATATGTGTGTTAGCACCCAGATCTAGTCCATCAGATCACATAAATATGAGTCATTATGATCCTGATCCAATATTAGTTCTCATCCATCAATACTGAAGCTAAACACAATCAACCAAACAAGATATGCAGAATACTGACACCTTTAAACTGTCATGAGAACTCATCAACAACCAAAACCACCTGTAACTTCAAACATCATAGATCAAATGGTATACGCTACTATAATGAACCAAACCCGCGTACATATGCACTTACTCCAGAGCCAATCCGCTTACATATCTATAAATATTCAATCATGACTTGCAGTGATTTCAAACTTAAGTTATACCCAGTTCAGATCATTACATGCGTCAGTATACAAATCTAGAATAAACATAATCAATCATATAGAGATAGTTCATTTCAAACCATTTGATCCCGATCTATCCTTAGATCTTGTTCTCCATCAACCGGTGAGATCCCTCCTTAGCTCAGATCAAGCAATGCATCATCAACCCATAACCTGCATACTGGATCTCATCATTCATCAGATATTCAAGACTTTTTCAATACCCTTGCCTAATGATCTTCTTCTCCTTTTATAGTCTTAGGCCTTGCTCAATACCATGGTCCAAAACCATAACAAACCAATACCATAGACCCAATACTTGGGATCAACACATTTGACTAGATACTATGGTCCAAAACCATAGGTTCAAATACCAAGGACTAACTACCACGGACCAAAAGTAAGTTCTCCAACATATACGCACTTTTCCTTGCATGAAAGTGCGTGTATACGCATACGCGCTTTTGTAACGTCTAACCCGCGTGTATACGCAGCTCGGTCATGATGAACCTGCATATATATATATTTTCTCTTCATTCTTATAGTCTGATCATCCAATCCTTGCTGCTAACCTACTGCACTATGATCTGTCATCTGTGTGATTTGCCATCAAGGACAACACTTGTGTCATAATGCCAACAGGGTCCACATCTCTGGACGTGCCTCTTGCAAAAAGATCTACCATTTACACATTTTTAAGAGCCATTTATTCTAAAACCATTTCTTCTAAAACCATTTCTTATGTTGTGTTTACTTCTTCTTCCTCCTCTCATCCTACTTCTAGCTCTAATGATCTTCTAATATCTGCATATTATGTTTGACATGATTTTTGCTTTGTATCTATATTATTTTGGAGTATTAAGGATTAGATTTTGGTTCTTTTTTCTTTTTTTGTAGATTAGGATTAGGCGTTTCTTTTGCACTCCCATTATGTACTTGCACTAATTCTACTTTTGAATCCCACTAAGTAACTCTTGTGGTCATTAGTTGGACATTAAACATAACCTTCTCTTATATTATCTACAACTGCATTGCATTGATCTCAGTCTCTATCACTTTAAAAAATAATTTAGCACTTAGATTCCTTCATGTACTTATAATTATTTTTACTTTTGTTCTAGGAAATGTCTTTCACGCTCCCACATTGTCCTTTTGTTTGTTCTATGTGTTGTTCAGTCCCATTGAGCTACTCTTATGATTATTTATTGAGAATAAATAAAACCACCTTATCTAATCTTATAATCTTATCTAGTATTGAACTGTGTTAATGAGCCTAATACATTCAATTTAGTTTCTGGAAATTCAATGTTAAAATAAAGAGTATATTTGCAATTTTGTCTACTATTAAAGAGGAATCAAGATCTACTTGAGATAACTAGTTTGCAAAAATACATTCTTCCAATAGAATGGTGTTTTATCGAGTAAACAATATCAACAAATATGGCCTGGGGAGCAACCAAGAAACAATCAAAATCCTTAAAAAAGAAAATTGATAAAATTTAATTGACAATTGATAAAATTTAAAAGGGAAAATACTTTATAGGAAAGACAATAATGAATGGTCAGACTAGTTGCCTAGGACATTTCCATTTTCAGTTTTGGTAAGGAAAATTGTATGTAAAGGTAGTCTTCTGACTTCATCTAAATACAAATTCATATTCTGTATGTTTTTGGACTGTCACTTTATTAAAAAAATGTAACACCAATCTGGAAACAAAGCGACACCACTCATGCTTTATAGAAAGTAACGGAGACACTCCTTTGGAAAAAATTAACCATGAAAGGAAATATCATGAAATAGTGTCCATGAGAAGCATTTATTATCCATGCATAAGAAAAAGGCACTAGAATGGTTGGCTAAATTAATCAGTGAAACCACAGTTGAAACTGTCTATTTTGAGGTGAATGGCCTTATATTTCTGAAAGCCTACTCACTGTAATAGTAGGTGCTGATTGGATAGTGTTGGGATAGCACCTACTAGTGCCTAACAATAAATAAATGTTAACTTTGAAACAATTCACTGTTGAAGAAGTTGCAACTAAAAAGTAAAAAATAAGCGTGAGGATGGTCAAGTTAAAACCTGCTACATGCAGTTCAGGCTGCAATTTTGATTCCTTCACTCTTTGTAGGTTCCTCGCCATCACTCATGGGTGGCTCCACATTAACATCTGCAAACACCACTTCACGAATGGCGTTTGTCCTCAATGTAGACTGAGACTGCACTTGTATACAGTCATTCTCCTGTGCATGTCTTCTACCATGGGCATGCTATCTTGTCGCTTCCTTGCCCTTCCCATTGTCTATTTCAATCATTTCTTGCATTGTCGTACTTTTATCCAGATTAAGAACGTCATAAGCATCCATTGGCTGTGCCTTTATGCATGTTTCTTTTTGAGTCTGCTGCGAAGTAATTTTATTCATTTGTCTCGGTCTTTTGGGCTCCAATGGGGTTCGGAATCTATTGACGGTGCTGGACCTGCCAACATGTTATGGGATTTCCCCTGTAAGAAGTCCCAACTAGATCTCAAACCGTTTGGTGTAGGAGTCCCAACAATGGGTCGTACAGTATCGCCTTGACCGCAATTGTGTGCATAGGTAAGTAAGATGTCCTTGTTGGTAGAAAGGGTGTGACATGCACAACAAGCCAAGGAAGGTGCATGAATGGTTCTAACACGGAAGGTGGGGTGAGTGCGCCCCTTGGAAACCTGTGTAAACACACAGCTTAGAAGGAAACACACGAGAAAAGATGCATCACGAACTAGAAGGCAAGCGAACCAACAATCCAAAGTGATGGTTAAACCAACAACACATCTCAGTTAGATTCATACATACATATACAGAAAGAGTCTATACATACACGCGTAAGCAAACAGATACATATATCATTAGAGTAACCAAGTTAACTGAAATACAATAACAATATATGCATGAAACGTGCTAGCTCTATTATATTAAGAAATGAAAGTTCCAATCATACAATACAACCATGACCAATCGCTAGTCCCGATAACAAAACGTTACAGTCACTGTCGGCTACTCCTCCAAAGATATGTACTAGCTATGCACTATGGGGAAGCCAAGGCTCGTTACAATACTCTCCAAGATTTCTCTAAGATACTCCTATTGAAAGCTTGGCTGCCAAAAAGCCTGTACATTGAATTATGAGGTTCTAGAAATAGCAAAGGGCGGGGTGACCCTTGACATTCCCCTTTGTGACTGTTCACCTACCCTCATGACTCTTCAACTACTCTATGGTTGTTACATTCCATTATCGACACTTGGACTTTCACTTTACAAGATGTTACATACAATTTGCACATGTACCCATGTGAGAGAAAATAGGATTGAGCAAGTCATGCAAGACATCACTAAGACTTGCATAACTTTGGGAAGACCAACTCTTTGACATCCTCATGATGGTCGATGGTGGCGAACTGATGCCAAGCTTGGTAGTCCGCGATGGTGTCTGTGTACTCTATGGTGACATCTTTCTGGAAACGAACTCTTGCCTCTGTTGCATCTAGGTACACTGATTTGGCTCCTCTATCCAACTCATTTGATAACATGCGCATCATCGTCTTGAGTGCGGTCGAACCAACGACTTACTGATGCATAGTGTCTGCGCTGGTGGCTATGCACATCAATTCGTCAAACTATGTGTCCAGCTCTAGTCGGACTTGATTATTTGTCTTTTCCTTGGTGAGTGTCCCAATGGATGGGATCGCATGTGCGTGCATAACAACATCCATGCTTTTGAACACCCGTGCATGGGAAGCCTGCAAACTGGTGATGAGCTGCGGGAGTTCCTCATAGCTCCGGATATGACTCCAGATGCGTCCCTTCAACTCAACTGGCTTGGGCTTCATCAACTTGGGCAAGTGTAATGGGGTTCCCTTATATCTCATTGTCCATGTTTGCATGCGGTCGACAGCAGTATGCATATTTGACAAGATATGTGCTCTCCTAGCACAGCGTTGCTGCCAACTGTTGAGATGGACAACTGCCTTATGCACGGTGATGAATCTGAAATACAACATCCGGATGATTGTCTCAAGGGATGATACTTCATCCAGTATCGCCTTCTTCAACTCTGCTCTGGCAGATGCTGTGACCTATTCTCCTCCTTGCTTGTCTGTCTGTAAATCCTTAGCCATCCACTCGTTCTCTTGTATCAAGAAGAAAATACTCGAGCTAGTGGCTTCGGGATATGCTCTGGTAGCATCAGCCAATGCTGCTGGATGCTTGCGCACATCATATATGATCACTCGTTCTTCAAACTGCGTAGGAGATGTGTGGACATCCGGATTAGTCACTCTGCACGATTGCACAACTCTATGTTGCGACTCGTCGAATGATACGTTGTGCATATCCACTTCCGGATTGTCTTCAAGGATCTCAATATCTCCTTGATTGCTCAGGACTTGCTCTGCTTCTGAATTTGGTGAAGCCGGTGGGTCAACCTCTTGGTTATAAGGCATGACATCAATGTCCTATTCTAACTCTGGTTTCTCCATCCCCGCATCCATCTACTCAAGTATATGTTCAATCTCTTGAGTGAAGTCCTGCTCCTGCAACTGCTCACCCTATATGCTTTGTGCCAGCTGCTCGGATGAGTCTACCACCTCTATGGGCGCAGTTTCATCAATCTATGCATGCTACGCCTCTTGCTATGTGTGCCCCTATTATCACCAAAAAATTGATCACCTAGCCTAATTTACTAGATGGATCGAAGTACACCATGTAAAGCCAATTTTACCATAGTAAAATTGCTTTCACGCTGAGAAATTACTTAATAAACCACATTGGTTAAGTAATTTATAGTTAGACCCATGAAGAATAATTAAATAAATCACTATTTATTTAATTTTCTTCTAGGAATAATTAATTAAACCATTGTTCAATTATTATTCCTTGTCATATTTGACCCAATCATGAAAAATAAACTCATAAATCATTAATTATCTTATTTTTTTCTAAGAATAATTAATTAATCACTAATTAATTATTATTCTTTGTCAAATTTGACTAAATCCCTTAGAAATAATTAAATAAATCATTATTTGTTTATTATTCCTTAACCAATTTCTTTAGATGACAAATAAATAATTTATTTATTTATTATTTCTAAATAAAAGCTTAAATACTTTTTCCCTCCTAACCAAATATAATAAAATATTCCAAGTCGTTATTCCAAGAATGGGGTTAATAATATTTTATTATTACTCATTATTCAAGGATAACTCAATATTTTGTTATAAATAGAAGGGGTTTTCATTCAGTATTCACTTTTGATTATTTTCATTGTTGCACTCACTATTGTAGCTTTGATTATTTTCATTGTCGCACAACATTTTTTGCCGGGTTTACACATTATAGAGGAGAAAGACACTACACAAGCTAAAGACGTTTGAGGATAACCAAGAACCCATCCGATAGAGGGGGATCGGTAACATTTATTTTTTCCCTTCACAGGTGTTATAATAAAAACTATTCTTTTTATATCTGGTTTCCAATGGATGATTGGAGTTATTACTATTTCTTTTTGTTGTTTAACTACGATTGTGGCATAGATCAAAATTTTGGCAGGTTTTGTTTCTATCAGTTGCTACAAATCTACAATTTTAGTAGCCATTTATATTGTTGAGATTTGTTTCATCCACAATCTTAAGTGGGTTCTTTTCGTACATATTTGAGAAGAAAACACTACAATAGTCCCTGTTGCTCTTCCTTCTCCTATCTGCATAGCTCTTGTTCTTCCCAGAGTTGCTGCTTCAACTCTTGCAACTCCTTCATTCTTTCCTCCATCCTCTGTTTATCTCTCTACCTTTGTGCATTCCTCTTCTCACGTTGTCGCCTCTTCGCCTCTATCTCCAAAGTTGCTTTCTCCACAATTGGGTCTGCTTGTAACTTGGAGCTTTGTTCTGCCTCTGCGTTGTCAACAATCTTTCTCTTGCCTTTGTCACACGCAGGTATGTTACCCTCTATTGTTGTTGATGATGGTGCTCTCCTAGATGATGCTTTGCGCTGCTTCGCTAACCATTCCATAGCGATGTCGACTAGTTCATTGGGCCTGGAGAAGCTATGAAAATATCTCCATGGGTCTTCCTCAGCCCAATGACATGCCCCGTGGATCCAAGGGAATTGCACTCTCGCATATTGATCCTTTACAAAGCAAAGCGATTCATATGGATTGAAGCTTTTAATGTCGAAAGTAAATATTTTGAACTCGTCTGTCTCAACATCAACATGCTTATTACATATCTCGTACAACCCAATCCGAAATGGAAGAGTGGGCCAGGGTGCCTTCTTCTTCTGATGCAGTCTAGCTGATAGTCATGCCGAGATGTGGTATGACACTTCTTGCATGATGAGCTTGTCCATGGAAAACTTCGGTAAAACATGCAGAGGCTTCTCCGCACTGTACATCCGTATGAAGGTTCCAAAAGGTGAGGCATACCAATCTTCTATGTCGATCAGTGCCTCAATTGCTGCCTTCAACATGCAAGGTGGATTCTGCTCAAATATCATCCTGTACACCGGGGTGACAAAATGGTCTTACAACTGTGTGATGACTCCGCGGAAGCTGCATTCAGAAAATAGTTTGCAATAAGTGTTTACAGAGGTTTCCGCTAATGTCCATGCCCACTTCAAGCCTGGTAACTTCTGATGGGCATAGATTGCATCTAGAATGTATGCGGACATGTAGATCTTTGCTTGTTGACCTTTGGGTGGCTATCAAGCTCCTATCACTTGTTCGTTTAGCCTGTGAGACAACGTGTCGGACCAGTTTCATGGTTTTCCTTCATTGGCCAGTTGGTCCAATGCAAGTGCCCAACTCTGTGGGAAGGTCTCCGTGCTCTCTTGGCTATACAAGCGGCATGAAAAGATGACCAAGTACTGATATTCCTTCTGCAATATATTTGTCTTGTAAATATGGTTGGCTATCATCCTAAACTTGGCTGGCTCCTTCACCCAGCTCTTCAAGATATCCCTGGAGTTTGCACTGCTGCTGGGTCTATTGAAGGGTGTCTCCATTATGATCATTGGCTGCAGAAAGTGGTACATCTGATGATAGTCCCGTGCCCTAAAGGTAGAAATATCTATCCTACTGACACTTCTTAACACCATAGTCTCAGGATCAGTGTGTGAAATGATCCAATGTATCATGTCCGTGCATGGAAATGTGAGATACCTGCATGCAATCCGGTACAAGCCAGACTTGTGAATGTTCACATAGACCCTGCGGTCTTCAAGATCTTCCCCAAATGTGCTTGAGAATGTATCATTGATGTCCTGCCACTTCAGCTTGATGTCTTTGTCTACGAGAAACTTGGTGTCTTTGTAAATCGACAAGCTCTTAGAAACTTGCTCAACTACATCTCCAGTTGTGCTTTCGTTGGTGTCCTTTGACCCTACTCTCTTGGATTCCATTGAACTTGAACTACTGAGAGACAGATGAACACCTGTTATACCTGGAGACATGGTGACATGCATGGAAACCAATCTATCAATTTAAAACCAATGCAAACTTGAGGACTGACATGCAACATACCCGAGAGACTGATGGTAAGGATTGTGAAATTCTCACTGGGAGGCCAGGAGATTGACTGCCGAAACTGTGCAAAAGGAAGTCCGAACTGTCGGGAGGCTGGTTGAGTGTTGTAATTGCACAATGCATAATCTAGGTTGACCTGTTGGGTGTTGAGATTGTGCAATTCACAATTTCAGTCGGCAAGGCATGCAGGCCCAGGGACTGCATTGTGCAGTTTTTCGGGCCAGTAGAGCACTGCCTCCTAGAATTGCGTAAATAAATCCTGGAGGACAGTGCCTGGCCAATTTTGTGCATTTTCTGGGAGGAAGGTAGAGCCTTCCCTCTCAGAAATGCGCAATGCTAACTGGGCAAGGCAACATTTCCCAAACCCTCCGACAGGCAATTGAAAACATATGAAGATCTGAATGCATGGCGAAACTGAGTGTAGGCAAGAGTGGATCATGCATGCAAACAGTGAATGAAAGATTCAGAAAACATGAAAACATGCAAGTGTGTGAAACGGGTCGCCGCATAGGCGACCATTAGTGCAAAAATAGTGTCATGCATGCGACATCAGTGAGATGCAAACGAAAATTGAAACGATGCTTGTATAGGCTAACATGCATGCAAACGACATCAAGTGTTCACAAAATCAAGCAAACAACACTCACAAGAGCCAAAACACAAAAAGTGATAGAAATGCTGCAAAAGACATGTAAAGTGGACTTACCTGGAAATAGTTGAGCTAGATGTGCTGAAGACTCCTAGATGTGTTGTGGGATGTCAGAGCTCCACGATGGGTGAAGAATGAGCTCTGTAGAATTGAATAAATAAGTTTGAGGCTCATGACGCACATGCCACAAATCTAGGAAAAAGCGATACTTGGAGGGTAGTTTCTAAAATGATCTTTGCATGTAACCTCCAGTTGCTAAAAATAGATCCCTAAAATCTAGGGATGCTTTTTGCATGCTACTTTTTTTTCTATTTCGGGAAAAGAAGCCCACACATGCAAATTAAGTTTGCTAGGTCCCGGAGGGAACTGGTCAACCTGAAGGCACATGCAATAGCCTGTAAGACTAAGAGAGGGATTTGCACAGTTTCTGGGTTAAGCTAGGTTGGCTATCCCAGAGGGATTGCACAATTTCTGGGGTCAACAGGCGACTGCTTCCTAGAATTTTGCAATTTCTGGGCCGAGCTGCAGTGGCAAGCCAGATTGCATAGTTTTCTCTGGGAAACCTATTTGATTGTTTTGCACAATTTTGGAGCTCAGCAGGCTACCCAACAAATTTGCGCAATTTCTGAAGGGTGTTGGCATTATGATGCATGTGTTGTACTTGATGGGAACCAACTCGTAAAAGAACAACTCACTTATATATAACTATATGAATCTACAGAAGAGATATCAGATGTGACAGAATACATGGGATGTAGGACAGCTCAAAGGAATCAGATGATAGTTCTCAGTATGACAAGTTAGCTTTGCCATCAAGTCCAAAGGGGGAGATTGTTGGCATTATGATACAACTGTTGTCCTTGATGGCAAGATGACAGATTATAGTGCAACAGGTCAGTAACAAAGAATTGATGATCAGACTACAAAGAATGAAGAAAGATGAGTATATACGCAGGTTCACTATATACCAAGTCGCGTACATAGGCAGGTTGTACATGGGTTCACTATGTACCAAGTCGCGTATATATGTAGGTTCACTATATACCAAGTAGGATATACACGCAGGTTCTCTATAAACAAACACGCGTATACACGCGGGATTGCTGATCAAAAGTCGCGTATGTGTATGCACGCAATTTCATGCATGGAAAAGCGCGTACATGTGGGAAAGCTTATTTTTGGGTCCGTGGTATTTAGACCTATGGTTTTGGTCCCTGGTATTGTGTCCAAAGTGTTGAACCCAGGTATTGGGTCCCTAGTATTGGTTCTCAATGGTTTTGGACCATGGTATTGAGTAAGGCCTAAGACTATAAAAGGAGAAGAACATCATTAGGCAAAGGCATTGAGAAAGACTTGAATATCTAATGAAGTATGAGATCCAGTATGTAGGTTATGGGTTTATGATGCATTGCTTGATCTGAGCTAAGGAGGAATCTCACCGGTTGATGGAGAACAAGATCTAAGGATAGATCGGGATAAAAAGGTTTGAAATGAACTATCTCTATATGGTTGATTATGCTTATTCTAGATCTGTATACTGACGCATGTAATGTTCTGAACTGGGTATAACTTAAGTTTGAAATAGCTACAAGTCATGATTGAATATTTATAGATCTGTACACGGGTTGGCTTTGGTGAAAGCGCGTATGTACGCGGGTTTGGTTCATCGTAGTAGCGTATATATTATGAAGTATGATATTTGAAGTTGCAGTTGGGTCTGATTGTTATTGCAGAGTTCTGTTGTCTGCTTTATGTTCCGGTGACTGTGTTGTTGATAGGGTTTCAGTGTTTCAGTGATTCAAAGATTGATGATGCTAGTATTGATTGATTTTGTGTTTCAATGATATTGATGGGTCCAATATGAAAATTGGATGAAACGTGGTCTTCAGATTATTGTGTTGTGCTTCAAGAGTATCCAGTCTGAAAATTTATGAAATGTGGTACTTGGAGGAAGAAAGAGAAGGTTGTAGCCTTCTGTAGGTCGGCACCTACGTACTAGTACATCAGCTAGTACAAGAGCTAAGGGGGTGGTAGCTCCCTTCCAGTAGCAGCTAGAGAACGAGTAAAGGTTGGAGCATTTCAGTAGGCCGGCACCTACGTACTAGTAAATGGATCAGCTAGTACAAGAGCTAAGGGGGTTGTAGCTCCCTTCCAGGAGAGTCTGGAGAACGAGAGAAGGTTTTAGCCTTTTCCAGGTAGCAGCCTGCGTACTAGTACCACTGCTAGTACAAGAACCAAGGGGGGTTGTAGCTTGCGTACTGGTATAAGAATGCACCAGTACAAAAATATTGTAAAATGAAGTTTCTTATTAAAAGAAGATAGAGACGACTTGCAGCAGGTGATTTTCACCCACATTGGGTTTCCACCTTATATCATGGTGTTCATGTGTGCTTCTTGTGTGTGATGATCTGTTCTGTTTTACTGCACTTACTTACTGTTCATATGGATAATGAAGTTCTAATGCACTAACTAAAGATCAAAATTTAATGGATTAACTGAATCATAAAGTATTTTGGATTTACGCTAATTGCATTAGACACAGTTACGTATAAACGCGGGTTCCATTAACTGAAGTAGCGTATATGAATATTAATATGGAAATGGAAAAGTTTTATTGATTTGATAATACTGATTCACCCCCCCCCTCTCAGTATTATTTCCAACAAAGGGAAGGCTGGTTCCCCTCCAGAATTGCGCAATTTTCTAAGGGAGATGCTCACCTAGCAATTAGCTTAAGTCCGGAATGCCAGGTTGTGAAGGGAGTGAAGCAAACTAACATGCACAAGTTGGAAAGCCATTGAAAAACAAATGAAGCCTATGTACTTGACAGTGCAAGACATGCTGCTAAGGATGGTTGGTAGGGAGGCTCCAAAACGAAGCTAAGGAAAAATTTTGGAGGGTGGTTGTAGCTGTTACAACACTTTGCAACACAATGGTAGAACTCCAGCTCTCTGAATGGACCTTGTTCGTGAAAAGCAAGTCTAACACCTCCGGAAGTATTGTTCAGTTCTCTGTTCATCTTGGTTTCCACACTTACTTGATTATAAGATGTAGCATCTGTCAAGCTCTTGATCAGTTGGCACACATTCCAAGCTAAGCCAGCACAGTTGTTTCGATTAGGATGAGGGGTATATTGGTGCAGAAGCAATATGATAGTCGGAGTTTAAGTTTTCATCTCTGGTGTTGTTCCACTGTGAGCAGGCCTAGACAGTACCCTGACGGAGTCACGCAGGAACACAAGCATCACTCTGCTGCCAGCGATCCTGGTCAGTACCCCAGCGAAGTTACTTGTATCACCTCTCTATGCAAGAAGCCTTTGTCTTCTTTCGCCTTATTCATTTTTATTTTTTTCTTGAAATCTTTCACATTTTCATTTTTTCAATTTCATTTTCATAATTGTGCATAACACTTATTCATTTCAGAGGCAGAAGAGGGATCCCGACTTATTGAGAGTAGAAGAGGCTGTTCCTTCAGAGAAGTAGTTTTTATATACCTCTGACATGCTTGTTAAGGTTTTCCCCCTCACCTTACTCTACTTGACTGAGCTAACAAGGATTAACCCAAAACAACCGACTAGAGTAGGTGATACTAACTAGCGTGTAAGCGTTGTGTTTTCACCAAGCTTTACTTCGAATAGTATGTATTTTCCATTGATGTATCATGGATTGAAGACAACAAGTTCTTCATACAGAGGCAGGATGACAGATAACCAAGTATTGATAACTGCACAAGTCCTCTTGTATTTTACCCATCTTGTTTCAAGCGTCATGCACAATCCATGCGAAATTATCCTATGAACATAAATAAGCAAATGAAAAAACAAAACAAAGCAAAAGAAGAAGTAAATGCATAAGCAAAGTGAGTAAGCAAACAAACAAACATGCAAGGTAAGAAGAAAATATGCATGGAAGCAAACAAACCAAAATCAAACACTACTCATAATCCTAAGCTAATGGTGCGTGGGTCTTCTCACATGAAGTGGTACTTCCAATGCAGCCACCAGCACATTGGTCGACCCATGTTGGTGAAGGGATGGTTCGCGAACAACACAGCTGTGTGAACCAACAAACAAGAAAGATATAACAATGAAGACATACACACTTTGAGTTTAAATGAATACATAGAACATAAGTGAGTGCAAGTGCATGACATGCAATCCGTGGACTTACCATGATGCTGTGCGACACTGAGTGCAGTTGTTAAGCATACGCATACTCTTGACTATGACATGCAAGCAAACAAAATAAACAAATACAACTTGCGGCGTGCATGTGTGCTTGCTATGTAATATTCCTCTAATTCATTAACGATGGGATCATGTAGTTCGAGTGGAGGAATCATAATCTGTGTGTGATATTGATCTTCAATGCATATAGATGAGTGATGAGGAGCCTCGGGTGTTTCAAAAATTTCCTGGTCGAAAGTGAAACCAACCTCAGGACAACGAGGGCCTGACATAACCATTAGCTTAGGCTGAAGTGCCTCGATAGTCTGCGGGGTTTCGACTTCGTCGACAGATAGATCATCATAAATAGGTGGCTTTGAAAAATCAATTGCGATAGAATCATCATCATGATCGAATACGGGGGTAAATATATCACGACAACTACGATCAACAAAATCAATGATTTCATTGGCATCCTCATGATCTGATGAATCAAACAAAGGGGTAGATGAGAAGAGGAAAAATTCACCCTCTGTGCTTCCAGAAAAGGTAGATGAAACATCAAGTGGATTTTCAAAGAATGATTTGTCCTCTCCATTGTCGGATAATGGACTGAAATCTGGTGTGTTTTGCAAATGATCAACAATGGGTGCATCCATAGACAAGGATACACATGCGAAATTAGGGATGGCATAATCACCAAATATGTCGGGGAAAAATGAAGGAGGTGCGGACAGAAGGGAATCATCCTTCACCGTGGGTTGATGCTCAGGCTCCCAGTCATACTCTTCATGAATAACAATGCAGGATGGTTGTGTAACACCAAATCTGTCGATAACTTGATCCTCGTTCACAACAGGTGTAGAGTCTGGAATGGAAGAACAAAAGACAGTGCAATCTGGAGGATCAACAGAACACAAAGACAGAGGTTGAGGTAAGACATGCATGTGACAACCCATGGGCTTCGCAACCAAATCTGTGCAAAATTGAGAGAAGTGATGTTGGGAGGATGTGACAGTTGAACGGATGTGTGTGCATGCTCTCGCACATCACTCTGCGATGGTGGAGCTGTTTGATGAGAGGACGGTGGACAGTCACTTGTGACAGTGACCGTGTCCATATGTGATTACACAGATCCATCACCAAAGTATGCTGAGCGGGGTTATAGCTTGAAATTCTTCTTGGGATTGAAAAATTTGGTAAGAAAGTATTCAAATCTATCCATGAGATACTGGAATTTCATATCACTTTTTAGATCTTGAAACTGTAATACGCGGAAGCGGTCCCAAAAATCCATAGGCGATTCTTGTGGGGTCTTCCATTGTTTTAACAGTTTTTGGTCGAGAGGTTTTGGATCAAATTGATGGAAAGTAGATTCAAGGAGATAACAGAACTGCTCAAGTGAGTGCACACTACCGGGTGGCAGACTCTAGCATCACCGTTGTGGGGATTTGCAAAGTGTGTATGCAACCAGCAGGCTGACCTCTTCACCAGAGAAGTCATATGCATCATTAAGAAATGCATAGAAGTCTTGTCAGTACACAGGCCAGGCCACTTCACCTTCACCATCATACGTGAAATCAGAAAAGAGATTAGAAAACTCCCTCATGATGTCGAGAGGTTTGGCATGCGAAAAAAATCACGGAGGGACGAGTCTGATAGTATCCATGATAGATGTACAAAGATTCAAAATAGGATAAGAGGACACAACTTGTCATCTGGCCCTCCTTCTAGTGCCAAAAATGTTTACGGTGCTGGACCCGCCAACATGTTAGGGGATCTACCCGGTAAGAAGTCCCAACTAGACCTGAGACCGTTCGGTGTAGGAGTCCCAGCAGCGGGTCGTACGGTATCTCCTTGACTGCGGTTGCACACAGAGGTAAGTAATATGGCCTTGTTGGTAACAAGGGTGTGACATGCGCAACAAGCCAAGGAAGTTGCATGAATGGTTTTAACACACGGAAGGTGGGGTGAGTGCGCCCCTTAGAAACCTATGTAAACATGTAGCTTGGAAGGGAACACACGGGAAAATATGCATCCCGAACTGGAAGGTAGGTGAACCAACAATCCAAAGTGATGGTTAAACCAAAAACACATCTCAGTAATATTCACGCACACTTATACAGAAAGAGTCTATACATACATGCGTAAGCAAACAGATGCATATATCATTAGAGTAACCAAGTTAACTAAAATACAATAACAAAATATGCATGAAACGTGTTGGTTCTGTTATATTAAGAAGTGAAAGTTCCAATCATACAATACAACCATGACCAACCACTAGTCTCGATAATGGAACGTTACTGTCACTGCCACCTGCTCCTATAAAGATATGTACTAGCTCTACAGTATGGAGAAGCCAAGGCTTGTTACAATACTCTCCAAGCTCTCTCTAAGATACCCCTATCGGAAGCTTAGCTACCCAAAATCATGTACAATGAGTTATGAGGTTCTATACATAGCAAAGGGTGAGGTGACCCTTGAGATTCCCCTTTATGACTGTTCACCTACCCTCATGACTCTTCAACTACTCTATGATTGTTACATTCCACTATCAACACTTGGACTTTCACTTTACAAGATGTTACATACAATCTGCACATGTACCCATGTGAGACAAAATAGGCTTGAGAAATCCATGCAAGACATCACTAAGACTCAGACAACTGTGGGAAGACCAACTCTTCGATATCCTCATGATGGTCGATGGTGGAAAATTGATGCCAAGCTTTGTAGTCCGCGATGGTGTCCATATACTCTGTAGTGACATCTTTCTGGAAAAGAACTCTTGCCTATGTTGCATCTGGGTACACTGATTTGGATTCTATATCCAACTCATCTGATAACATGTGCATCATCGTCTTGAGTTCGGCTGGACCAACGACATACTGATGCATAGTGTCTATGATGATCGCCAAGTCTGCGCTGGTGGCTATGCGCATCAACTCGTCAAAGTATGAATCTATCTCCAGTCAGACTTGATTCTTTGTCTTTGCCTCGGTGAGTGTCCCAATGGATGGGATCACATTCGCACGCACAAGAACATCCATGCTTTTGAAGACCCATGCATGGGAAGCCTGCTAACTGGTGATGCACTGTGGGAGTTCTTCATAGTTCCGGATCTGACTCTAGATGTGTGCCTTCAACTCAACCACCTTGGGCTTCATCAACTTGGGAAAGTGTAACGAGGCTCCCTTGTATCTCATTGTCCACATTTTCATGTGGTCGTCATCAGTATGCATATTTGACAAGATATGTGCTCTCCTAGCACAACGTTGCTACCAACCATTGAGATGGACAACTGCCTTATGCATAGTGCTGAATCTGGAATACAACATCCACATGACTATCTGAAGGGACGATACTTCATCCAATATTTCCTTCTTCAACTCTGCTCCTACAGATGATGTGACCTATTCTCCTCCCTGCTTAGTCATCTGTAACTCCTTAGCCATCCGCTCATTCTCTGCTATCAAGAAGCGAACACTCAAGTTGGTGGCTTTGGCATATGATCCGGTAGCATCGGCTAATGTTGCTGGATTCTTGCGCACATCAGATACAATCACTCGCTCTTCAAACTGCGTAGGAGATGTGTGGACATCCGGAGTAGTCACTCTACGTGATTGCACAACTCTATGTTGCGACTCGTCGAATGATACGTTGTGCATATCTGCTTCCAGATTGTCTTCAAGGATCTCAGTATCTCCTTAATCACTCAGGACTTGCTCTACTTCCGGATCTAGTGAAGCCTATGGGTCAACCTCTTGGTTGTAAGTCATGAGGTCGATCTTTTGTTCTAACTCTGGCTGCTCCATATCCATATCCATTTACTCAAGTATCTGTTCAATATCTTGAGCGAAGTCTTGCTCCTATGACTACTCACCCTGTCTTCTTTGTGCCAGCTAACCAGATGAGTCTACCACCTGTATGGGTGTAGTTTCATCAATCTGTGCATGCTACACCTCCTGTTGTGTATGTCCCTGCTGCGCTTCCTTCTCTTGTCTATGCAGCTCTTGTTCTTCTCAGAGTTGCTGCTTTAACTCTTGCAACTCCTTCACTATTTCCTCCATCCTCTATTTATCTCTCTGCCTTTGTGCATTCCTCTTGTCACATTGTCGCCTCTTCACCTCTATCTCCAAAGGTGCTTTCCCCACAAGTGGGTCTGCTTTGAACTTGTAGCTTTGTTCTGCCTCTGTGCTATCAACAATATTTCTCTTGCCTTTGTCACGCACAGGTATGTTACCCTCTGCTGTTGCTGATGATGGTGCTCTCCTAGATGCTGCTTCGCCAACCATTCCACAACTATGCCGACCGGTTCATTAGGCTTGGAGAAGCAGTGACAATATCTCCATGGGTCTTCCTCAGCCCAATGACATGCCCTGTGGATCCAAGGGAATTGCACTCTCACATAGTGATCCTTTACAAAGGAATGTGGCTCGTACGAATTGAAGCTTCTAGTGCCGAAAGTAAATATTTTGAACTCTTCTATCTTGACATCAACATGCTTGATATTCTGTATCTCGTACAACCTGATCCGCAATGAAAGTGTGGGCAAGGGTGCCTTCTTCTTCTTATGCAGTCTAGCTGATAGTCTTTCTAAGATGTGGTACAAAACTTCTTGCATGACAAGCTTGTCCATGGAAAACTTCGGTAAAACATGTGGAGGCTTCTCTACGTTGTACATCCGTATGAAGGTGCCAAAAGGTGAGGCATACCAATCCTGTATGTCGATTAGTGCCTCCGTTGTTGCCTTCGACATGCAAGGTGGATGCTGCTCAACTATCATCTTGTACACCAGGGTGAGAAAATGATCTGACAACTGTGTGATGACTCCGTGGAAGCTGCATTCAGAAAACAATTTGCAATAAGAGTTTTATGTTGATTTCCATGCCCACTTCAAGCCTAGGAACTTATGACGGGCACGGATTGCATCTATAATGTATTTGGACATGTAGATCTCTGCTTGCTAACCTTTGGGAAACTGCCGTGCTCCTGTCACCTATTCCTTCAGCCCGTGAGCCAACATGTTAGACCAGTTGCATGGATTTTCTTTGTTGGCTAGTTGGTCCAATGCGATCACCCAACTCTGCAGGAAGGTCTCCATGCTCTCTTGGACATACAAGCGACATGAAAAGATGACCAAGTAATGATATACCTTCCGCAGTATCTTCTTCTTGTAAATCTCAATGGGTGTCATCCTAAACTTGGCTAGCTCCTTCACCTAGCTCTTCAAGATATCCCTAGAGTTTGCACTACTTCTAAGTCTGCTAAAGGGTGTCTCCATTATGATCATTGGTTGCAGCAAGTGGTACATCTGCTAATAGTCATAGGCCCTCAAGGTAGAAATCTTTGTCTCGCTCACACTTCTTAACACCATAGTCTCAGGATCAGTGTGTGAGACGATCCAATGTATCATGTCTGTGCATGGAAATGCGGGATACCTCCATGCAACCCATTACAAGCCGAACTTGTGAATGTTCACATAAACCCTGCGGTCTTCAAGATCTTCCCCAAATGTGCCTGAGAATGTATCATTGATGTCCTGCTACTTTAGCTTGATGTCTTTGTCTACGAGTAGCTTGGTGTCTTTGTAAATCGGAAAAATCATAGACACTTACTCAACTACATCTCCAATTGCGCTTTCATCGGTGTCCTTTGACCCTGCTCTCTTGGAGGCCATTGAACCTGAACTGTTGAGAGATAGATGAACACCTGCTATACCTAGAGACATGGCGACATGCATGGCAAGAAATATGTGAGTTGAAAACTAAGGAAAACTTGAGGACTAACATGCAACATACCTGGGAGACTGATGGCAAGGATTGCACAATTTTCACGAGGAAACTGGGAGATTGACTGTTGAAACTACAAAAAAGGTAGTCCGGACTGTCAATAGGCTGGTTGACTGCTGGAATTACACAATGCACAATCGAGGTTGACCTGTTGGGTGTTGAGATTGCGCAATACACAATTTCAGTCAGTAAGGCATGCATACCCAGGGACGGCATTGCGTAATGCACAATTTCAGTTAGCAAGGCATGCAGGCCTAGGGATTGCATTACACAATTTTCTGGGCCAGTAGAGCATTGCCTCCCGGAATTACGCAAAGAAAGCCTAAAGGACAATGTCTAGCCAGGTTTGCACATTTTCTGGGAGGAAGGCAGAGCCTTCCTTCTTAGAAATGCGCAATGTTGTCCGGGCAAGGCAAGGCCCGGGCCAAGGTTGCCCAATCCTGCCGATGGGCTACTGAAAACATATGAAGATCTGAATGCATAGCGAAACTGAGTGTAGGCAAGAGTGAATGATCATGCATGCAAACAGTGAATGCAAGATTAAGAAAATGGGAAAACATGCATGTGTGTGAAACGGATCACCACATCAGCGACCGTTAGTGGAAAAACAATGTCATGCATGTGAGAACAGTGAGATGTAAATGAAAAATGAGATTGTGCTTGTACATGCTAACATGCATGCAATTGAGAAAAAGCATTCACAGAAATCAATGAGACAACACTCACATAGGCCAAAACACAAAAAGTGACAGAAATGCTGCAAAAGACATGTAAAGCAGACTTACTCGGAAATAGTTGAGCTGGATGTGCCGAAGACTCCTAGATGTGTTGTGGGATGTCAGAGCTCCAAGATCAATGTGAAGAATGGGCTCTGTAGCATCGAATAAATAAGTTTGAGGCTCATGACGTGCATGCCACAAATCTAGGAAAAATTGACACTTGGAGGGAAGTTTCTAAAATGATCTTTGCATGTAACCTCCAGCTACTAAAAATAGGTCACTAAAATCTAGGGATGCTTTTTACATGCTGAATTTTTTGCTTTTCTGGGAAAAGTAGCCCATGCATGCAAATCATGTTTGATGGATTCTAGAGGGAACCGGTCAACCTGAAGGCACGTGCAACAACCTGCAAGACTGAGAGAGGGATTTGTGCATTTCTGGGCTGAGCTGGGCTGGCTCTCCCAGAGGGATTGCGCAATTTTCTGAGGGAGTTTCTCAACCAACAATTAGCTTAAGTCCAGAATGGTAGCTTATGAAGGGAGTGAAGAAAACTGACATGCACAGGCTGGCAAGACACTAAAAATTAAATGAATCCTATGTACTTGATAGTGCAAGACATGCTACTAAGGATGGTTGGTAGGGAGGCTCCAAAACGAATCTAAGGAAAAAGTTTGGAGGGTGGTTGTAGCCGCTACAACATATCCCAATTGATTGAATTCCATGTTGTTTAATGGATTTCTGGTCGAGTTCCTATTGATGCAGACCTTGTTGTTGGAGGGCCTATTGGTGGGCACTTCCAAGAGAGGGAACTAGGCTTTGAAAATAATTCACAAGCAACACTACCCTATCCGCATCCCTGTGACTGCTATAGTTGCTGCTATTATTATTGTTACTGTGATTCTTTGCCATATGTTGTGCTATGCCATGAGAAGGTGACTTACTTGAATTTTGATACATTGGATGATTCTTGGAAGCAGAATAATCCTTCAAGGCACTCATTCCAGAAGATTTCTCCCTTTGTTGTTGTTGTGAGGATGAGGATCAAATAGGAGGATCCTCATTCTATGCAATACTGCTATTTTTGGATTCAGATTGTGAGACTCCAAAAACACTGAGGACTAGCTTGTCTTTCGCCATAGCTCATAACCACATCAAATTCATCCACCCCACCTCACACCCACATCTAAAGAACAACAAGGCCAATTGTCCATAGCTCAAACCCACATCAAATCATCAAAAAATGTTGACCCAAATCACACAGGGTCCACTTTTGCAATCAAACATGGCTTGAAACCACAACAACACACTAGAAATTTGTCATACTTGCAAACCTGGAGGGGACCAAGACAGACATAGCCAGTGATAGTGAAAGGCTCCAATGATGTTGATGTGGCATTTAAACAATAGGTAGTTGAAGATATGCCAGAAAAATTATAGAAAGAAATGCACAAACCGAAAGAAGCAGGAACTCCAAAGGAAACCACTCTGACTCTTGAGTTTGTCACTGGTCAATGGTAGAAGTGGGATTCTGAGAATGAGAAAAGGATCCATACCAAAGATGAGGGTTGTACTGATAGATTAATCTCTTTAGTCGATCTCCTTTGTTCACATGAAATCCACCGCAAAGAGGAACATGAGCACAAGGACTTTGTTAGGGGAATGTGTTTCATAGGATGCATGCTTGTCCTCGCAAGTCATTATGAGACATTGGGAGCCCCTCCCAGAGAATAGATCTGAAATCTGGCGGGCATGTGAAGCCAAAAGTGGCCTCGACCCTCGATCCTTCCGAATTTTTCATCCGTGAGGCACTGCTGTCGGCCTGCGTATATCATATTTATGACACTTTTTACGTGTTTATTTGTCAATAAACTGTATTTTACTGGTAAAAAATTCAAAAAATTGCAAACAGGCGTCAATTTTGAAGCCAAAATGCGATGTCATGACCGCACTCAGATGGAGGGAAATAAAGATTTTTCTCCTTCTTCCCCATGGACAAACCTTTCAAATGGAGGGAAATAAACAATTTTGATATTTAAAAGAAACAAATCCATGAAACTTTGAATGGAACTTAAATGAAATGCTCTTGTTAAATGTTCATGTGTTTTTCAAGGGAATTAAATTCCATTAAATAAAATGTTAGTTTTTTTTGTTTAATGGGAGGTATTTCTAATTATAAATATTTATTAATTTATGAAAATTGTTAGGTGTTTGTGTTACCAAATATTATTTGAGGGGATTTTGGTTGATTTATCAAAAGTGAATTATGGTGATATCAAAACAAGTTTTGTGTAATGATTAATTATCATTTCTAATTAAATGTTTGTTTAATAAGGATAATTAATTTATGTAGATTTTTCATGATGTTTAATAGAGGGAGTCAACATGGGAAAGGTAATACTTTGGCTCTCACATGTTTTAGAAAATTGATATCTCTTTGTCCATAAACATTAGGGGTGGAAAAATAACATAGCTTCTAGAGCTAAGTTTGTTCCAACTTAGTTATATCTTGAACCACAAATTGGTGTTGACCTCATGGATATGATATAAATTTGGTGGCTTGTAGGGTAGTCTTACTAGTACAAAAAGGCTAATTAGTTACTAAAAAATTGACTAAAATTTGCATATAAACGACTATTTTTCAGTCAATGACCAATAGTAGCTAATTTACAGTGTCTTATAACGCAACTAACTTTTAGTCATTTTTAGCTTAGTCGTTAATTGGTTGTCTCAATTTTGTTGTCTAGTAGTATATTTAGTCATTGATTTGGTCATTCATTGCCAAAATTAATGATCAAATATCAAACAAAATATAATACTAAATGATCACCCGAGAAAACCAATTAATGACCAAAGAAATATGACTAAAATGTTGCTCATGTTATAAGATATTGTAAATTAGCTACTAATAGTCATATATATGCAAATTTTAGTCATCGTTTGAAACCAATTAATGACCAAAGAAATATGACTATTTTTTTGTTGTGTTATAAGATATTGTAAATTAGCTACTAATAGTCATATATACGCAAAATTTAATCGTCATTTGTAATCACAAATTTATCATTTGTAGTAGTCATTTATCCTTTTTTGGTAGTTTCATATTCATTACATAAATGACTACTTTAGTAGTTTATATTCATTTCATTTATTTCCATTAACAATCATTATAAGCAACTAATTTAGTCATATATTCATTTTATTTGTTTTCAGCATTAATAAACATAAACTACTAATTTAGTAGTTTTAAATTGATTTTATGTGTTCATTATTAATCAAAATAAATTAATTAGTATGATTTTTTCAACTAAATTTAAAAAAAAATGCCATACAATGTACATGTTCATCTAATATGAAAACACAAAGTTACATATGTTAATTACAATACTAAGTAATATCAAGTGCAACTATAAATAATTCCAACCACATAAATTATATTATATAAAACATTAAATATTACAATATGAATTTCCAACTTAATATTGGTTGGAGTACAATTTACACATGAAATATTGTTTCATCACTTCAAAACATTATCATTGTATTGCCGATGCATTGCAGGTGAATTCAACAACTCTGAAGACTTGACCATCGGTTTGTGTGTGTGTGTCTTGTGCAGGATATTGGCTCTATGGGTGCTACTAGACTAGTTCTCTTATTTGTCACTTTAATTTGCATTTTGTCGCTCTAGTGTTATTATTCTCATCTTTCTTCAATCCCTGCTTCTTACTATCAATACTGAGTTCATTTTCTGAAGAAAAAAAGAAAGGAAGATACAATGTAGAGTATAAGACATGAAATTCTATGAACACTAGAATATAACTAAAGTAGACTATAAAGGATTTATACGATATATACCTTAACATCAACAATATTGTTAATGTCATTTTCCCCCATAAAAGCAAGAAACTTGAACAAGTTTTCTTCAGTTGGGAAATAGTGGCCACTTTGTGGCCAGATGACCTGTATAAACAAAGCAAATAAAATGTCACAAATAAACACAATAGAGCTAGAAATTTCTACTAAGAATGTCTCATGCTCCACTTTTGTAGCTTGTGTATTGAAATTAAGTGTTTGATGAAATGTCAATGCATGGTTTTATGACCTTGAACACTATAGTCGCATGTTGTGTGCTTAATGGGGATGGTGAAGTAGCTTTGGAACTTTTTTGCTAATGACAATCTACAACAGGAAGAGAAATTGCAATCAAAATCTAGTGAAATGGAGATCAGAGAAACTTGTGGCATATAGGTAACGTGTGCGTTTGATGCATAAGATGAATACCAATCAGAGAGATTCTGACAACAATGTTATGATATGGTGACTTGAGGATGTCATGGGACTCTAAAGACTTTAGCATGTTGGACATGTATAGGGATATAGGGAAACAAATATGCAATTATTTCTTTAACTCTCTTCTAAAACCATGACTCTTGGTAATGGTTTAATATCATCATTTTTTTCATATATTTATGCCATCATTTCCATTTGCATAGACAGTTGTATGTCTAGAATGATGGCTTGCATTGTACATTTTTTAGATGCAAGTGTGCCACTGCTTATTAATTATTGGGAAATATTGTCTCCAGGGTGCACTCCATTAGCTAATGATTCCACTAATAATAGGTTTGATTCAGACATTAATTGTGAACTGAATTCACTATCAAAAGCATACTATATTTTTCATGTGGGCTATTAATTTTTGTATTCTTCCATTCAAACAAATACAATTTGGTATTTATTGTTAAATATGGATCTAGAGTCTTTTTTGGTCCATATCATATTTAAATGGGAACAAAGATATAGTGTCTATGTCTAAAGTTCAATAAGGAACTACCTATAAGGCCAAATTTGGTAACAATCGATTAAGTCTGAGTCAATGCCAAAAGAACCCCTGCAATGATTAACGTAACAAGAGGAATTTGTGTAACATTAAGTTAGAAATGGTGCAAACTTAATATAAATATCCTTTCACTTCAAAGCAGTGATGTAAACTTGGTCAAGGGCTTCAAGGAGGGTGAAGGTTTGTTATTGTTCTCACTTTATGAAGCGCAAGTGTACTACAATTAATGATATTAATGCAAGTTAATTGTTTCAAACTAGTTGATTACAAGGATATGTTGTTTGTCATTGAATGGATTGGTTGTATTGGCTGCATTATGTGATGAGAAACATGGTGTATATAAAGCATGGTTAAATATAACAGAACCTTATAATGTTGCAAACATGTTCAATAGACTAGTAATCACAGGTTGGGGGTTGCTTAATGTTAAAATGAAGTTGTTCACTAAAGCTCATTTCATGTGGTTGCAACCTGCATGTGGAGTTTGATGCTGGCCATCGAGTAGTTACTAGTGTGCTTAAAGGATTGTCTTTTCCTAGTTTGTATGTTTGGGAAAGTAAATTATAGGATTGTAAAGCGCTAGAGCTTGTGGTGTTGTTTGAAGCATTCATGCAATTTGATTAGTGAGTTAAAACAGTTGAGCCTCTCATTAATTATAACTTGGTGGATTGGACCACCAAACCATCACATGGAATAAAGTGGAGGGTGAATGGAGCCTTTAAAAGCACCTTGATCTATAATTTTTCCTTCAGGGAAGGCACCATCATATTATTCTCCAATCATAATATGGATGCAATTTTTTCTTTATAAAGGCATGCCACCTGAAGAATGAAAACAACTAGTGGGTGGAGTGGTGATAGGCTTACCTCAAGGTTGCACAACAATGGTAGCGGCTGAAGAGTTCATCTCATAGACACTTTTTACTAGTTTCTAAAGAATATAATCCTCAGCAACAGGGGAGCTTGTAGGTATTTTCCAACCACTATATTATATCAATAAGAGACTCCCATTTGCAGTACAATTATACTAAAGAAATGATTGCCAAAAAAAATACGTCAATGATTGCTCTTCACAGCTAAAAGACACATTGTATTGAAGTCATTCATTTCTTTCTATTTTGTCATCTATTGTTGGTATTTCACATCAATGGAATTCCTCTACCACAATATGCATAGATTATGGTACCCATTTTCAATGATTATGCAACCATAGAAATTGGAGTTTAAATTCTCAACATAATTTTATTAATAAAGGACACACATATGTAAAAAATAATAACTAGCCTTGACAGTTAAATAAAGAAATTTCATGACATTCAATATAGTAGAACATAGTAGAATATTATAAAAAACTTTTAGAATGACTATATACATCCTTTAAGATATACTTTATCCATATTACTCTTGGGCTCCAGGAAGAAATATAGGGTTCATGCCAAGCTTGTAACTAATGCATTCTGGTCCACCTCCTTTTGCAAGCAATGTGACTTCCACATATGCATAGGAGACATTTCTCAATTGAAACTAACAATCTATTGGATGCATAACAACCTTTGAAGAGAACATTGAAATGGTTGTTTGTCTTTGCGTCTATAAAGGATAAAAATGGTGACATTATAGACCAAGAAGTTGTATTTAATATAAAACCACTACTAGTGATACTAGCATGTGTTTCTAAGAATTTCTTTGAATATGTGGGATCAACATTTAAAAGTTCACTAATCATTAAGTATTTTCTCAACCTCAATCTTGAGAATGTATGGAAAAGATCATAAGATTTGATTCCATATTGAATTTATGTCTTGATGATTGCAAAAGGTAGGTGCTACTAATTCTATGGCATTCAAGGAATTTATTTTTCATACAAGCTGAAACAATGTCAGTATCATGGTGAAATGATAGTTTGGAAGTTTCAAATATCCACTATTGACATATTGGATTCCCTTTTCATGATCTTGGCTAGTGAAATCTGTGTGCTTATGATAGACTTAGATTGGAGTAATGTCTTCAACATGAAGGAAATTGGTTCTAAATTCTTGAAGACAAGGATAGAACTATCTACCAAAAGCAATAGCCTTGGTATGTAGGTGTTACTTGGGAAATATGTTATTCATGACAAATTATTTCAAGAAGCTTCTAGCTCTGCAAAAACAACGAATACAGTCTCTATAACCATTAGGTTTGTAATTTTCCACTGGATTTTATATGACTAATGAAATAGCTAATGGCACATGATGGATTGACAGAGGTGTGGATGCAAATTTTCAAAAGAAATCATGTGCCTAAGAAAGAAAGATTGGATCCCCCATTGGTTGATATGTGTTTGTCACTCACATTCCCTAATACAGACCTACCAAAACAACATTGCTATATCATCTTTTATGAATTCATATTTGCAATTGGTGATAGAATAACTATGTTCCAGTATCCAAAAAATAAGCTTACAACCAATGTTCCCTTATATATTGTGTTTGAAAATAAATCAGCCAAATAGAAATAAATAAATTGGAATAATGCCTCCCACAGAACTCCCTATTTGAAAGTTTAAAATCTTGTTTATTAGTGGAAGGAATTAATATTCAAGGCTTGTAAGTTGTCTGTATGAAGCCTCATTTAAAGGGACCCCATTGTTGGCCTCTGGAGCTCTCTATCCATAACCGACTTGTTAGCCTCTACTGTCTTCTGATATACTAGGAGGGTCTACTCATTTTCATATATTTGCTTCAATTCAAATTTATTATTGATGTGCTTATATGTAGGTAAGAGAAACACATGTCCATAGAATATGATTCTTATTGATGCAATAAGTTCCCTGAATACCAAATTTCCGAATAATTTCTAAAATTTTGTCCACCTATGTTTTGAATAATTGCATTTTTCAAAATTTTGTCCACCTGTGTACGTTATGTTGTTCTAATTTAGAATCCATTTTTCAAGAGTTTATGCAGTAAAGTCACATGCAAAATGAGGGTGCTACCTGAAATCAATGAGCCAATGCAGCGACCTTAGAAATTCATCAATACAATGTTTTATTCCCTTATGCTTAGTCATCATGCAAAATAATGAAATATAAAAATTCCATTGTTCATAGGTCAGGTTCTCTATCACTGCTAGAATGAACAGGAATTTTGATACCTTCAAATTGGCGGCACCTTCAAGTTTCAAACACATGTAGGTATTGACATAAGCTACTACATGATCTGTCCATCCAATCTTGCATATGACAGGAATAATTATTGTCCATTAACTTTGAAAATTTCCCTTTGCTACCACATGGGAGAACATAATGTTGTTATGTTCTATCCCTCATGAAATATTCGCTCCATAGGATGATATAGTGATGTTGTTTTGGTAGGTCTGTATTAGGGAATGTGAGTGACAAACACATATAAACCAATGGGGGATTCAATCTTGCTTTCTTAGGCACATGATTTATTTGGAAATAAACTCTAAAATTTTGTCCACCTATGTTTTGAATAATTCATGCCTTTACTGCATAAACTCTTGAAAAATGGTCATCACATGGTCTCCAAAATGAGGGCAATAATACCTTTAATATGGACTTGAAAAAATCCTTTGTCTTTTTCTTTTGGTCTTTATTTTTTATTTTGTAGTCATATTGATATGATCTATTTTTAATACAGCAAATCAAGAGTGCCCATTGAACTTTAGTATGAAGGAGGAGATATATTTTACTATTCCCAATCTCTTATTGCTTTGTTTACCATTCCTAATCTCTTCCCACTTTGTATTTTTATATGAGATAGTATTGGAAAGAACATTAGTCCCCATTCCTTGTACCCTTCTGCTACTTTTGCACAACAATATCTAGGATTTATTCTGTGTCTATAGAGTTATTGTACATTTAAAGAGACCCTTATTGGGCTTTTGAATCATGTAAAAAGGTTAAGTATTGAGTCAAATATGAATTACGTAACCTCCACACCATGTCGGGCTAAGGACCCTATTCGACCCCAGAAAAATCCTATAAAATTAAGGTCATCAAATTCATTTGGAGCATCATTCTCTCATCAAGTTCAAATTCTCTTGTAGCTAGGAAGAAGTGCGAAAATCTCTCGTTGCTGGGCAGAAGTGCGAAGTTTTCTTGTAGCTGGGAAAAGATGTGAATTTTGTTTCCGGGAAGCCAAAGTAAAGGTGAGTTTGGGGAAGTCTATGGAGAGAAGGAAAAACAAAATTTGGTTTTTCTCTTTCTCTATTTCGTGTCTTGGATTGGGAGATCGAAGTCCTCCAAGTTTCATTGTTTCCTAGTTGAAGTTGCTAGAAAGAGGTCAAAATTCTAGGAGTTTGACTTAGTGTAGAGGGAAGGTTTGGTCTTGGTCAAGGGTGAAGAGTCTCAAATAATACTATTGAAAGGAAGAATTATCTTGACTAGGTTTTCCCCTCGATGGGGTTTTTTTCCCTCCCATGTGCCTACATTTGGCGTCTATTGTTTTATCTGTTGCTACTTTTGGTAATTGCTTGATGAACTAAAGAAAGAAGACATAAAAAATCATAATAATAAGAAACATCACAAGTAATTATCAAGATCAAGAAAATCTTTACTGCCTTTCTGATTTTCTAACAGTATGGAGATCTAAGGTAAGGTCCCTATTGTTATATTCTCACTCTTTTCTGTGTGTACTATTTTTTTTCCCTTTCATGAGTTAATGAAGAAAACAGATACATGTTTCTAACTATTTTTTGAGTACTTCGAATTCTTATTAGTTTGTTGTTAGTACTTTTCAGTTAGCTTATGAATTTTCAGATATAGAATAAAGAAGCAATTTAGTGAGTTCCTTTAAGTTTCATCTTTCTAGGGTTCATAGTTACGGATCCGTTTACCATATAGTGAAAATGTTAGAAATGACATCCTTCAGTTCATGATTTTCCCAGATAAGAAGTCATGTTTATATTGTACAAATCCATTTCTGAATCTGTCAACATTTCTAAAAGACATTAAAACCTATGTGGTATCACATTTCAATTTATCACAGTGATTCTAGTTCACCATTAATTTGAACCTTGAGGTTGAACTGCAACTACAGTAAATCATCTGTTTTCCTCATAGAAATGTTTTCCAAGTTGACAAATGATACAATGGATATTTCATTTTTTTACTAGTTTTCTCAAAACAAAGTGGCATCAACATGTTTACATTTAGATTCTGGATGCCAAACCTTATATGTTTGCGATTAATAAGAGAGATTACAAAATCTAAAATGGGAAGCAATGACGAGAACCAATGAAAGTAAAATTACATTGCAACTTCTGTTGCTCTAGCCCAATTATCACAGATTCAAGGCTTAGTCATTTTTTAAAGGAATGGAGAATAAGATCCTTCACTTAGAACAAATCAAAGAAAAATACCGAGTTCTTACGTAATAATTCAAGTATCAAATAAGTATGCTTCACCCAAACTACAAAACTGGATGTCGGGACAGAGTAATGCTTGAAAGCTAAGCCACGATAAAGGCTGTTTTCCTCCAACAAGGTTTGACAGAATCTCATGCTAGTCTTGTCAGCATTGACAAAGTTCCTTTTTTGAGCTAGTGGAAATGCCAAGAAGGGTAAATAATAATAACTGCTTTAGAATCTTACAAATGCACATTGACAACTCTATCTTTTGCCTTGCACTAAATCTCACCGGCCTTAATATAGTGCCTCCCAAGAAATAAAGAAATAAAACTAATCCAGGTGGATATTTGTGTCCACCCACCTATTCCACCAAGACCCGCTAGTCAGTTTCATCTGTTTCCTTAATTGTAGCACAATTTACTATTTTTGGCAGGTTTTCGGGTCCTGAACTTCCGGAGCCATTTTGAGGCCCTAAATGACTTTTTTGGCAAAATTGCTTGCCATAGCAATTTATAATTGGTATTTTTCCAAAAAAAACGTCATTTAGGGCCTCAAAATGGCTCTGGAAGTTCCGGACCCAAAAAATACCAAAAATAGTAAACTATTCTATAATTAAGGAAACATATGAAACTGACTGGGGGTCTAGGTGGAATAGGTGGGTGGCCACCAATATCCACCCAAATCATTCCTCCCCCCTTAGGAAGCAATGGTCCCCATTGCGTGCAGAGCCTCCATGAGTTGAGGAAATTTATGTTGAACATGGTCCCTAGTGAACCACTTGCCCTAGTGAAGGAGTTGGTCTACTTTGACAACTCAATATAGTTGTATCCTTTGTTGCCTAGTGTTATTGATCTGTGTGTCCATGATCTGATCAGTTGTGGCCTAATCCATGCAGTTCGGGTTAAGCTTTGTTGGTGTGAGTTGTTCTGCAATGTCAGATGTGTCCAACAATGGTGGAAACTATGGTCGAAGGCGATCTACATTGAACACTGGGTGTAGACCAAGGAATGGGGGAATCTTTCACTCCAAAGCATTGTCTCCCATAGCCTTGGTAATGGTGTAAGGACTATATCAGAATGGTCTGAGCTTCCAATGGGCTCTGGTAAGGCGTTCTTTCTGAAAATGCAACCAAACTTTGTCACCCACCTTAAACTTGTGTGGCATCCAATGTTGATCATGTCGCTGCTTGTACTTGGAATTTTCCACAATGGAGCGACGATATATCGGCCCGTTGGGTAGAGGTGCTTCGAGAGTCAGATCAAATGAATGCTTGACCTGACAGTGCAACGGTAACCCCTGTGGGTGAGGAGAAGATGTCCCTATATTATTTCATGACCATATCCACCTGCTTCTACTACGTGGAGGAACCCTTCCCGAGGGCCATGGATGTGGGTATGAGCTTCTCAATACTTTGAGAGTGAACTAGAAAGAAAATAAATTTCCTAGTCTGGGATATGATGTTGTTGCATTTCTTAGCAGAGATCAAAGACGGGGCGGTAGGTGGGGCTACCTTTGGTATCCTATATAACGTATTGCCCAAATAAATAATAACAAAGCAAGGTCTAGACTCATATACAACATGTCACTTCCATAAGTATGGTTGTCCTAATAATACATCACAAACATCAAGAGGAGCAACATTACACAATACCTCATTTGTGAAGGGCTTGATGTTGCAGGGAAGGTGTCACTGCTAGCTGACTCAGAGATCTCATCCTTAGTGAAGCCACCTGATATTGTATGGTTGCGGGTGTGGTGTAGTCGGTGGACCCAACTGCTTCACGACCTCTACTAAAATGAGGTTCTTTTGGCTCTCACTGTCAACAATGAGTTGCAATGGCAAACCCTTCACCCACATCTGTGAGTGGAAGAGATGCCCCCCTCCTCTAGATCTTCGGGCTCATTCTTTTGGATCTTGGCAGTGGAAACAGTGGTGCTGGGCTTCGCAGCAATAATCTGCTTCCCTTTGTCATTCCTCTTGTCAGGTTTTGACCCAGGGTTCGAACATGCATCTAATTCTGAAGCCTTCAACTCAGCCACCAGCGAATGCTTGGCCCGACACTCACTTGTGTTGTGGGTGTGGCTCTTATGTAACTCACACCACTTTCCTGTGTCCTTCTTTGACTTCGTGGTGGTTTTATTTTCTTGCAAATTCGACGGGTTGTATTGGGTCACCCTACCCTGGCTTTCTCCTTTGTTCTTCGGATTCGCAGATCCAAAGTCTCGCTTCTTTTGTTTAAACTTTTTCTCGATCTTGACAGTTTATCGGTATGCCATGCCAAGCGAAGAGATGTCCAAGAACTCCATCTAGTCCTGGATGTACCTGTGTAGGAAGCCACGGTATTTAAGTACTAAATTCCACTCATAATCATTGATACCCAACTTTGTGTGAAGGGTATGAAAAATACTGGTAAGCTATGGCATGTCTTGGTCTCTTCCCTACCGCAGTGTGGTCCAATTTATTTATTTATCCTTATAGCTTCCGACAGGGTAGTACTACTCCTTGATGGCATCCCAGAATGAATTCTAACTGGGTGCGGCTGAAAATAGTGAGGTCATACTTTCATCCTTCTGCTTGCAATAGATTTCTCACCAGTCCTTGACGTGGGGTGCAACTTTGAGAAGTGCAAAAGTGATCTTTTCCCAGATGGAAAAATCATGAACAAAAAAATATCCTTCTAGTAGATTTAACCATTTATCTACGACATCCTCATCTATCTGACCCTCAAATATGGGAATGTCAAATTTAACTTGTACCTTAAAGGGTGTGGCGCTTCCAGAGTAGCTGCTGGAAGTAGATGTGTCGCCCCTGGGTAGCCGCTAAAGGATCTGGGAAAAGTTGTCCATCATCATGTTCCTTTGTCACTCGAGGGCTTCTTTGAGCAAGATTTTGATAGGATCTCCTGCCCCCTCATCTTTATTTTCATCTGCCATGGGAGGCTTTTAGGATTTGCGAGGCTGGTCTTGCAAATGTTCAACCAGTTCAAGCCCTAACTCCTTATATCCCGACCTTATTGGGGACATGCAAAGAAAAACAGAGAAAGAGCAGACCACTCTGATACCATTGGTCCAGATTTAAACTGGAACGCAACAAATTACAAATATAACCATAAATACAGAGATGCATCAGAAATAACACTTTATTTCATTAATATCAAATACTAAAGTATGCTTTCAAACAGAATGGAAATAAGACTAGCTCGGACGAGGGTAGCTTATCTATGAGAAGAGATGTGGTGGATACATGCCTCTAAACTGAGTTACAATGAGGCTCAACGGCCTTTTTATTATTGAGCAATAAGAGAAAACCCTAAACAACCAAAACCCTAACCCTAAGAGATGTAACACCAAGTGTTTATGGGCCCCGTTTGGGTTAGTTGGGTGGCCAACTTCTGGGGTCGTAACTTGGTCATAGTATCTTTGTTTGATGTGTATGATACCTCTTTGGAAAAATCTCTCTGAGGACTACAACTGCTGACACAATTTCCATATCAATCGGTGACTGCTATGGAAATCGCGTTAGTAGTTGTAGTCCTCAGAGAGATATTTCTAACGAGGTATCATATGCGTCAAACGAAGATAATATGACCAAGTTACAACCCCAGGAAGTTGGCTGCCCAACTAACCCCAATGGGGCTCATGAACTCTTGGTGTTACATCTCCTTAGGTTAGGGTTTTGGTTTTTTAGGGTTTTCTCTTATTTTTCACTAATAAAAAGGCCCTTGAGCCTCATTGTAACTTAGTTCAGAGGCATGTAGCCACCACATCTCTTCTCAGAGATAAGATACCATCACCCGAGCTAGTCTTATTTCAATTATGTTTGTAAGCATACTGTTAGTGCCTAGATTTACCTTAGGCTGAGGAAGGTAGGATCCAGGCCAACATCAAACCACGCTTAACCTAGTAGCTAGCCCTACCAGGTCGGGAGAGGGCTCTTTCCGGGTCAATCTCAGCAAATTATAATCGATGAGGGCTTGAGATGACTGATAGAAATACTAATCTTAGGCTAGGTATATGTGTGAAAAATTTTGATTGAATAAAATGATGTTTTTGTTGGCTCAGATGGAAAGGTAGATTTTGGGTGTGGAGATTGAGGCTCAGTCTTGCAGAGATCTCAATGGGGCAAGGTAGGCAAATGTTTCTGGCACTTCAAGTCGAATGATATGGAGGGATTAGACAGGTGAGGAGTTGAATAGGGCAAGAAAACTCATGGATCCTCTCCAAACAACTGAAAACATCAAATACTAAAGCAAATCTCAAGTAGAGCACTGCAATTTCAATGGATTCTACTTACACTCTTGTTTGATTTAGCTGAGAAGAAATAAGAGAGATAATGGCATACAATCACATAAATAAATGCACAATTACAAAGGAAAGCACTATACCAAGACAAGTTTCCACATGGATCCCAAAGAGTGCTGCAAACCCTGGTCTCAATTCCTTAGCCAAAATGCTGATATGAGTGTACAATGAAGCTCAAGGCTTTCTCAAAAGTCCAACCATGCTAATGACTGAAAAACAACATAATATAGACAAATCATAGCTCATCCTAGCCTCTAGGGGTCGAGCTCACATTTTTAGGAGCTGTTCCAACTAATTCTAAACTGAGAACTAGAAATTAGGCAGTGGAACAGCATGCCTCTAGAAACAAGGGAACTGATTCATTCAGTTTCAAACAACTTTTTAACAGATGAATCTACCTCTATAAGTGAAAATTTGACATATTTACATCATGATCCATCAATTTATATTAAATTACATCACAAATTTTCCATTTAGAAAGTGAAAAAGTCAAACTGGCCAAAGCTGGGCGAAAAACAGAGTAATACTTGGTCAAACTGACAAAATTTTCCCTATGCGTCGCGCCTGATTTCTCTATGCGTAGCGCCTATTTGGAGCCACTTTTGAAGGCCTTCCCTGTGTCCAAATTCGCTCCAAGTGTGCTTTTTGGAAAGGTATGTCTATATACTTTCCAACCCAAGTGTAATTTTTCAATTTGGAGTTCATTTTCCCTGTCAAAAATCAAATCTCCCAAGACTGGTCAAAATGTGCCAAATGAGGCTGCCTCAAGGCAGAGTGTTGTTGCAGTCAACGTTTGAACGTCTTCCTCAACTCCAAATTGTGCTAATGATAGCTCATTGGAAAGATATTTGTGTCTAGTTATCATTTGACTCATCAAGAAAGTCATTTGGCCAACCAAGCTAGGATAAATCTTGATTTTCCCAAAGTCACTTTAGAGGTGCATCAATTCTCCTGAGGCAACTATATTTTTGACATTTATCTAAAACCATGACACCAGTGTAAAAAGTGAAGGAGGATTTTATTCCTTGGCCTATTTTGGACCAAAAATCTCTCTCATGTTTTCCAAATTCATATTTCCTTGCTCAGAAACATCATTTGAGTAAAACCTATCCCGATGTGTGGAACAGGGGATTTGTCGAAATGAAGTGAAATGAAGGGGATAAAGGGCTTCTAAATTCTTGAGAAAATTTGGGGAAGTAGGGAGGGATGTTAGAAAGTAGGGTAAAGTATAATTTCAAATATTGAGTGAGGGGAAGAGGTCCAAAAGGGAAAAACACAGGCCTAGCATAGAAAATTGTCAAGTTGTAGCAAGAAACTAGGGTTTGTGCGAAAATGAGGAATTTGGGGGATATCAATGATGGGAAGTGTTTAATAAGGTAAATTAAGGATAGGGGAAGGTGTATGAACATCCAAATACAAGTTTTACTGATGATTTGACCATCCAAGAAAAATTACCTTCAAAACCCTAGGAGAGGGAAATGAACCTTACCTAGGCACAACTGAAACATGAACAAGGTGTAAAATGACCCAGTGAAACTTGACATGATGATGACAACCCTCTGAATGATGGTACACTCAGCTGAATGGTGACATGGGCCGAAATTTGGACAACTTTGAAAGGAGTAAAATCAAACCCTAGACCTAATACCTAGTGACCAAATTTTACTTGAAGACTCACCGAAATGACAAAATTGACCTTGACACCTTAAACTCACTTTGTAAGAGCATGTTTGATCACTAGAGGAAGGCTACAAAGACTAACACTAACATTGGCTCCAATGGGGGATGGTAGCTCCTTGGAGGTGCCAAGAACTACAGATCTTTGGAAAGCAGACAGTGTCTTCATCCATTAGGCAATGGAGTCAAAAACTCAAGCTGAAATGCATGACTGAAAACTGATGACTTGACGACACAAATTGACTCTCACTAAACTAAAAACTGACTCGATACTTAAACACAACCGACAAACTAGAAATTATGCTCAAAGTAGAGCTTAGTCATCAAAACCTACTCTAACAGTTTCATTCATCACCTTATCAAGTGAAATGAAACAACCAATGCAACCAAGTAAGTATTCCGGTTGTTGTTTGAATTCTCCGCAAGTGCTCGCTTATGAACAACAAGAGAGAACTACTGAAAGGCAACTCCCATGAAAACTTGTGAACAGATCCGTTGAATACTATGGATTCTCTATCCGCCTCCAAAAACACTGCATAAGGATCTTGAAGTTCATGCACACTGGGACTTAGCTCATCCAATGGATTACTTCTCTTCTCTTCATACCATGAATGTAAACTTTGTTTTGAGCTTTGTGACGAGACTCCTGCTAAAAATGACAAAGAAACCAACTGCCGGATCAAATTTGTATCAGTACACGTTTCAAGTTCACATGTAGTCAATGGAGAAGGACTTGGACTGCAGACATCATCCAACACATAAGCTATTGGATCGTGAAAAACTTGAAAAGACTGCTGCAACCCATTTTCTATTGGTTCTGATGAGATTGCATGACTTTCTACAGGCTACTCATTTGAAGATATACTATATAGTTTTCCCTTCAGAAACTGAAATGATTCAAAACAAAATGGTACGGAATCATCTTGTATCATTTGATCATATGTGCCAGCTTCCAAGTCTTCATCTGCAACCTAACAATCAATGGCATTCGGGGGCTGCAAATCTGGATATGAGAAGTCTTGAACAAGGTTTTCATTGCCCTCAAGATGGTCCAAATCAAGACTTGTCGACAGTTGATTTCTGATTGCATGAAAGTTATCTCTGATGAACTAAAGCGAAGCAAAACAAAAAGGAAAAGATCCTTCACTTACTTCAAATTTTGTTTCGCTTTCCTCCTCACTTGCATAGCTGATATGTAATGGCTGATCACTGTATTCAAGCTACTGTAAGTGAACTTCCTCCTCCCACAAACTAGCTGCTGATTCGTCTGCAATATTAGCTTCTATTTGGAGAACATAATCATCATCATACTGATCAAATTGAGGCAAATCATCGGTATAAAATACATCATCAAGCATACATGTCATATCAACAGATCTCTCTTCTCCAAGATGATCTATAAAACAATCATTCTCAGATCTATGACAACTGGGATAAGAAAAAAGATGTTTGGGAGCAGCCATTTGTTCTTCTTCAATCAGTGAACCATGGGCTTGAACACTATACTCATTCCTTGTGATGATCCTTTGCATCATGTCTTCCACTGCACTTATCAAAATGTCAAGCTTTACCTCTAGAGATGTCGATTCCTCCGGATCTATGTTTTTCATCTCTTCTTCCTTCAACTTTGCCCTTCGAATCAGCAAATGAGCCTCTACATCTACTGCACTGTTCTGCATCTCTTCAAGTGTTGCAAGATTCCTTTCTATCAATTGGAACTCCATTTCCAGATCAAAGGCACCCGAGTAGTGCAAGAGAGTGGATCCAAGAGGAGGTCTTATATTAACCGGCATCGAAAAATAAACTTGGTTAAATCTGGCAGAAAATTGTTGTATTGTCTCGCCTGGTTGTCTTTTCAGCTGGTTATACTCTTCTATAATCAAGAAAGGGTTCTGTTTGACCACACACCTGTCGAGGAAAAGTTTGACGAACTGCTGGAAGTCTGAGATGCTCGCATCAGGCAGGGTTTTGAACCAACTCTTGACTTTGCCTTGCAAAGAAAGAGCAAAAAGCCTAATACTGACATCTTCTTCATCAACTTCAAAAAGATCAAGAAAAGACTCAAAATTCAGAACACGTCTCTCAGCAGTGATGTTGTCGTGTTCACCATCAAATCTTGGTAGATATAGGTCGTGATTTTTAGCGAAAGCATGGAATATAGGAGGTAAAATCAGAGGCTTTGTACCGATCTGGAATTTTACAAGGTAGTGGAGTATGTATAGAAGCTGTAGAATCAATATTTGTCTCTTGAGGTTCATCAATTTGAAGACAGTCATCACAAGATTCAGAAAAACGGTCTTGATCAAGCTCAAAGGCATGCAAATATTTGGTGTTTACAATCTTCAAAGGGAAGAAATCAAATGCAGGCCGAGGATCTTTTCTCTAACACAGTATACTTTGCAAAGCCTTCTTGACATTCTCGGGAAAAGAGAAGAAATAATTTACAACAAAGAAGAAAATGTCTTGGATGAAATTCCAACTTGAATACCTGATCTGTCCATATTGTACTTTCATATTTTTGCTGGTCGGGTTCGTCCTCCAGTGGAGTCTTTGGATCTGATCTCGAAAATGATTTGGAATCGCCAAGTGAATGATTTCAGCCTTTTCAGTGTCTGATTGTCGTCCACCATCAACAATCAGATCTGAACTTGATACATGTTACTGGGGCAATTTGCAAGTCAGATGTTCAGCTTATAAGACTAGACCAGAGATTGATTCAAGTAGCTTTTATCTACTTTTGCTAATGCAAAGCAAGAGCATTTCGAAGGCTACTTGGAAAACTTCAGGCTCCGTCTGTAGTTTATAAAGCAAGAACACTAACAAACAAATAAGCTTTTCTTCCCCAATGGAGTCGCCACTATGTTAGTGCCTAGATTTACCTTAAGCTGAGGAAGGTAGGATCCACGGCCAACATCAAACCATGCTTAACTTGGTAGCTAGCCCTACCAAGTGAGGAGAGGGCTCTCTCCGGGTCAATCTCAGCAAATTATAATTGATGAGGGCTTGAGATGACTGATAGAAATATTGATCTTAGGCTAGGTATATGTGTGAAAAAGTTTGATTGAATAAAATGATGTTTTTGTTGGCTCAAATGGAAAGGTAGATTTTGGGTGCGGGGATTGAGGCTCAGTCTTGCAGAGATCTCAATGGGGCAAGGTAGGCAAATGTTTTTGGCACTTCAAATCGAATGAGATGGAGGGATTAGATAGGTGAGGAGTTGAAGAGGGCAATAAAACTCATGGATCCTCTCCAAACAACTGAAAACATCAAAGACTAAAGCAAAACTCAAGTAGAGCACTGCAATTTCAATGGATTCTACTTACACTCTTGTTTGATTTATTTGAGAAGAAATAAGAGATATAATGGCATACAATCACATAAATAAATGTACAATTACAAAGGAAAGCACTGTACCAAGATAAGTTGCCACATGGATCCCAAAGAGTGCTACAAACCCTGGTCTCAATTCCTTGGCCAAAATGTTGATATGAGTGTACAATGAAGCTCAAGGCTTTCTCAAAAGTCCAACCATGCTAATCACTGAAAAACAACATAATATAGACAAACCATAGCTCATCCTAGCCTCTAGGGGTCGAGCTCACATTTTTAGGAGCTGTTCCAACTAATTCTAAATTGAGAACTAGAAATTAGGCAGTGGAACAACATGCCTCTAGAAACAAGGGCACTGATTCATTCAGTTTCAAACAACTTTTTAACAGATGAATATTCCTCTATAAGTGAAAATTTGACATATTTACATCATGATCCATCAATGTATATTAAATTACATCACAAATTTTCCATTGAGAAAGTGAAAAAGTCAAACTGGCCAAAGCTGGGCGAAAAAAAGAGTAATACTTGGTCAAACTAACAAAATTTTCCCTATGCGTCGCGCCTGATTTCTCTATGTGTAGCGCCTGTTTGGAGCCACTTTTGAAGGCCTTCACGGTGTTCAAATTTGCTTCAAGTGTGATTTTTGGAAAGGTCTGCCTATCTACTTTCCAACCCAAGTGGAATTTTTCAATTTGGAGTTCATTTTCCCTGTCAAAAATCAAATCTAGTTAGAGAAAGATTTCGGTGAAAATCACATGGAATCTCATTTGTCGACGCGTTTTGAACCAACTAGTGTGGTTCATCGTCAGGACAAGATGAAGAAACAGATCTAGCTTCTCATGCTAAATAGTCTGAGCAGAGCCTCCAACAGCTAGCATATCTCTAGCTGTTGGAGGCTCTGCTCAGACTATTTAGCATGAGAAGCTAGATCTGTTTCTTCATCTTGTCCTAACGATGAACCACACTAGTTGGTTCGAAACGTGTCGACAAATGAGATTCCATGTGATTTTCGCCGAAATCTTTCTCTAACTTGATATGGATCACAGAAGCCTAAACTCGAAAAATCAAATCTCCCAAGACTGGTCAAAATGTGCCAAATGAGGCTACCTCAAGGCAGAGTGTTGTTGCAGTCAACTTTTGAACATCTTCCTCAACTCCAAATTGAGCTCATGATAGCTCATTAGAAATCTCTTTATGTCTAGTTATCATTTGACTCATAAATCAAGTCATTTGGCCAACCAAGCTGGGATAAATCTTGATTTTCCCAAAGTCACTTCAAAGGTGCATCAATCCTCCTGAGGCAACTATATTTTTGGCATTTCTATAAAACCATGACACCTGTGTAAAACGTGAAGGAGGATTTTCTTCCTTAGCCTATTTTGGACAAAATGTCTCTCATTTTTTCCAAATTCATCTTTCCTTGCTCAGAAACATCATTTGAGTAAAACCTATCCCGATGTGTGGAACAAGGGATTTGTTGAAATGAAGTGAAATGAAGGGGATAAAGGGCTTCTAAATTCTTGAGAAAATTTGGGGAAGTAGGGAGGGATGTTAGAAAGTAGGGGAAAGTATAATTTCAAAGATTGGGTGAGGGGAAGAGGTCCAAAAGGGAAAAACACAAGCCTAGCCTAGAAAATTGTCAAGTTGTAGCAAGAAACTAGGGTTTGTGCAAAAATGAGGAATTTGGGAGATATCAGTGATGGGAAGTGTTTAATAAGGTAAATTAAGGATAGGGGAAGGTGCATGAATATCCGAATACAATTTTTTCTGATGATTTGACCATCCAAGAAAAATTACCTTCAAAACCCTAGGAGAAGGAAATGAACCTTACCTAGGCACAACTGAAACATGAACAAGGTGTAAAATGACCCAGTGGAACTTGACATGATGATGACAACCCTTTGAATGATGGTACACTCAACTGAATGGTGACATGGGCTGACATTTGGATAACTTTGAAAGGAGTGAAAGCAAACCCTAGACCTAATACCTAGTGACCAAATTTTACTTGAAGACTCACTGAAATGACAAAATTTGACCTTGACACCTTAAAATCACTTTGTAAGAGCATGTTTGATCACTGGAGGAAGGCTGCAAAGACTGACACTAACACATACTTCAGTATTTGATATTAATGAAATGAAGTGTTATTTCTACTGCATCTATGTATTTATGGTTATATCTGTAATTTGTTGCATTCCTGTTTAAATCCGAATAATTTTTTTTTTGTCAAATCAAAAAGGAAATAAAGATTCACATTATCAGTCATCCATGTATCTATATCAACTAGCATTACCATCAACCAAATTTTTACCTAACTTGAGAGTAGATAAGTGCTAAATTTTATCCTTTGATATTTTAATAAAATAAAGCATGGTACAAATAAAAGGAATAAAAGATCATCCTAAACAAAGAAACAAAAACATGTTAGGAAGAATGCTAAAACCAATTTAACTATATAGAGAAACTTCACTGCTACATCTAACAAAAGAAATCAAATATAAACCAAGCATTTTGTTTAAATCAGTTTTTTGTTTGGAAGTGCTTTGAAAAACATGCCCTACAAAGCTGCACCATAAAGAGCATATTTCCTTTGCCTTAAGTGTCAGGCTTGGGGCTTATGTGTTCACCTTGCTCCCAAGATTTTAACCCAATCTCATCCCTTTGATTTTCACACAATTAAGGTGGGCAAGACCACAGTGAGAATGGAACCCTGATGGATGCCCCGATCGACCTTAGCATTGAACCAATGCACCATTGGCATTTAAAGTAGTTGTCAACGACATAAATTTCAAAAGATAAAGTTGTTAATTAAAGACAGAGTTTAAGATGACAAAATATGAACATGCCTATATTAGATTTCAATCTATAGTACTTGAACTGCCATATCATAAAGTATGTCTTAAATGTTAAAAAGAAAAACAAGTCACAAATCAATCTAGTTGGTACAGTAAATGCTACCATCCCTATTAGAATGAGGTTCATAAATAAGTAAGTACCTATTCTTGCAGCCTTCTAGAAGAAACCTCGAAACTCTGTTATGTGCATGTGATCACGTGCGTGCATATAGTAGCTCATAATATCAGAGGAACATGTGATGGCTTAAGGGATAAACATTGATGGGTGCAACTATGGATAGTCACCATACCAACTACACCACACAGAGTAAAGGCTATTTTTAAAACTAGAAGATGGCATTCACCCATATATTATGCAATTCCATATGATATATTTTACTAGTAACAGAGTCTTTGAGGGGAGGTTTACACACTTTAGTTGATTAAGCCCTACTAACTCAAACTCTAATTTGCTTCTGATTAAATATGAAAGAGAAAGACACATATAAAGAAATAAGCACTTTATAGATATAAATATTTAATGCATATGGTTAAAATTATAGTTGTCCATCAACTCCTATTATGTTGGAGGCCCTATCAAATCTCTAGTTGCATGATAATAACATAAACAAACTTAGTGTGTAAGAACCCAAAAATATTTATACATGCAAGATCTCATTGATTATCATCATATCAATCAAAAACATAAATAACTGTTGATGTCATTATCGAAGGATATGCAAATAAAAGACAAGAATGGAAAATTCGTTGGGGATCTTGGCCTTGTTGGGTTGTTTAAAATGTGGTAGAGAAATATCTCTTTCTCTTATGCCTTCAACATGCAAACTATTGCCCCAACAGAGCCCTCACATGCATCAAAACCTTGAGGAGGTTATTCTTCATTAGCTAGAGCTTGGTCCATCTCAAAGGTTGAAATTTCAACCACAGTTTACTATTGGCTAGACCTTCAATCACTGGCTATGCACAAAGTATTCCCCAACTAAAAATCAATGGAAAGATGGAAAGGGAAAAAAAGGGTCATGGAAACAAATAACAATGAAAGAGGAATAATGGAAAGACGCCCACGATTCTATAGTTGTCCTCTCATTATGTACAACATGAGCTTTTACTCTCAAGTAGGGTCAAAAGTGATGTCCAATTTGATATCTTCGAGATTAATTCTTCTCCATCCCCAATCATATCACCATAAATAAGCTTTCCCTTATGGGTAAATTAGCAATTAAGCACATGTGAACTACTAGATGTAGAAAGAGGGCAATGTGAGGAGAACAACCACAAACAACAATGTTGCAAAGTATCCAAGGGGACAAAATATCACAGTCAAAAGGGATATGCATGACCTGAGTGTTTTCTCCAATCAAATCAACCTCACCACGGGGAAAAGGTAGTGTATGGATAGATATGCCAACAATTGAGAAAACTACACCTGTTCGAGAATCGGAGTTTGATTTGCAATAATAGAATGATGACTTATGAATATATTCTTGTTGCATTGTATTGTGTTATGTAGAACTTTTGTCAAATAAAGATATCTACTCCGAAGGACATTTTTATTAGAGTGTATGTGTTGGGTCCCTATAATACTAGTGATTACCCCATTACTATTGTAGTTATACCCCTTATTTATATTGTTGTGCCCCTATTACCCCCATATTGTTATTTCTGTGCCCCATAGAATCCCTCTATTGTTATTTTTGTGGCTTTATATTATTATTGTTAGGTCGGCTGGATTATATTGTGACTCCTTAGACTCCTATATATAGAAAGGAGGTTTTGTCATTTGTATCATCCAAGAATTGTTCATTTATGTAATGTAAAGGAGGTTGCCCCCTCGAAGAGGCTGAATTCTAAGGCGTGGATCTCTCTTTTCTATCTTTTTGTGAGCTGGTTTCATAACATTTGGTATCAGAGCTTTGGATTCTAGGGTTTCGCTGCTCCAAACAGGTCATCGTGGCATTTTCGCTATAACTTTTTTTCTGTGACGTTTCAGAAGTCGCAAAAAAAACCCATTTGAGAAGAATTGGCGCTGAACCTTGGGTCCAAATTTCAGAGCTTTTCGCGCGATATTTCGGAGATATGATCTGAGGAAGTTGGTTTTTTGCAGACTCCTGAATTACATTCAAAACAGGTGACCTGGGGAAAATCGTCATAACTCTCTCTCTGAGGATCGGATTGAAATTTCGTAAAAAGGTACAGAAAGAGGACGGACTTTAGTTTCTTGTGTGTGTGTTTCAGATTCAAAGGTTGAAACAGTGACTCGTGGCACGTCGTACAAGTTCGCTCTACTGAACCAGTCTAAAAGCAAGTCACTGTGGGAGATTTCACATAACTCTTCCTTGGAGAATCCAATTTGGCTCAGACTTGTGGCATTGGAAAGAGGACGCAGAAGGCTACTACAGGTAGAAATTTCAGAATTGGATGATCCAAATTACAGAGATACATCAGATTCAATATCAGGCTTCTATAAAGTGAAAAAAGGTGTGTAGTTTTTTTTTTAATTTTTGTGTAAGCTTGGTTTAACGGAATTCAAAGGGCATAGTAAAGCATTATTATCGGTAACTGATGCCCCGAGGAAAGAAAATGCAAACACCTAGTAAGGAACCTGAAAGCTCTAGCATGACTCATGAAGAAGAGGAAGAAATGCTACATGATATATCAAAATTACAAGAACAAGTGCAACAAATGTCACGCTCACAAAAGCTAACAGAAGCTAAGATAAGTGGCGTGGAATCTAAGATAAATGGCATGGAATCTAAGATAAAGGGAATGGAAGCTAAGATGGATGGCATGGAAGCTAAGATTGACGCTAAATTTGATGGCATGGATGATAAGATAGATGAATTGAAGAAGTTGCTACAAGAAAGGGTCACTAATGGTGAAAAGGTAGTAAAGGAAACTCATGATGAGAACAAAAGAAATGTTAATCATGATTCCATAGACTCTAATGTTGGATCGAAGACTCACCATGTTCCAAAAATCGATATGAGGAAGTTTGATGGCAAGGATCCCGCCACATGGATATTACAGATGGAGCAATTCTTCGATCTCAATAATGTGCAAAACACACAAAAGGTACGTATGGCAACTTTATATTTGGAACCAAATCAGTTTGTATGGTATCAATGGCTTTGTTCTCGTAAACAATTTATCACTTGGGCAATTTTTACGGAAGAATTGATAGCACATTATGAGGATACAAAAAGCAACACTTTTTTTAGCCAATTGATAAGTCTCAAACAAAAGGGTTCAATAATGGAGCACATTGAGGAGTTCCAAAAATTGAACATAAGGGTAAAAGATATTCCAGAGGAGCATAGGATTGATGTGTTCATAGGGTCTTTAAAGGATAATATCCAACATGATGTGCGCCTTTGGGAACCTGATTCATTAGAGAAGGCATTCAGGTTAGCAAGAAAAATGGAAAGCAAAATTATGGCAACTAGGAAGCATACCACTCACAACTATAAAGACGGAAGTGTTGTTGCCCATAGTCTTCCACAACCTACAAGGTTGACACCACAACAATTGGAAGAAAAAAGAGCAAAAGGGCTTTGTTACAATTGTGATAGCAAATACACAAAAGGTCATAAGTGTGCTGAGAAGAAATTATTCTACATAGATTGTGAAGAGGAAGAAGAAAAGGAGCAAGAAAGGTCAAAAGAAGAGGATATATTCCAGGAACAAAGCCTAGATGAAGAACAAATAAATCCGACCATATCTTGTAATGCATTGGCGGGAATTACCACTCCTCAAACCATCAAGATAGAAGGACAAATCAAGAAGAAAAAGGTAATAGTGTTGATTGATTCAGGAAGCACCCACAATTTTATTCATTGTAGGGTAGCAAAAGAATTGAATTGCTTCCTATATCCAGCACCAGAGTGTCAAGTGATGATTGCAAATGGAGGAACAATAAATTGTTCTGGAAAGTGCCATAATATCAAGCTATCCATGGGAGAATATGTATTGACTAGCCCAATGCTTTCCATTCCAATGGGAGGTGCTGATGTTGTACTAGGAGTCCAATGGCTACAATCCTTGGGTACAATAGCTTTTAATTTTCAAGAACTTTTCATGAAATTTTCTGTGGAAGGAAAGGAAGTTGAATTAAGGGGTATTGCAGGGAAACCAGGAAAGATAATCAGCTCTAATGGCATGACAAAGCTTCTAAAAAAGGAGCAAAGAGGTGTAATTGCACAATTATGTTCGCTAGATGTTTCCACATTGGAATCATCTATTTCTCCAGATCTCCAAAAAGTCCTGGACAATCATTCCAAGGTATTTGAGACTCCCAAAGGTCTCCCACCTATGCGTGATCATGATCATGCTATTCATCTGATTCCAGGAAGTGTTCCTCCAAACATCAGGCCGTACAGATATCCCTATGTCCAAAAAAGTGAAATTGAACGTATGGTTGCAGAAATGCTAGAGGCTGGTATAATTCAACCGAGTCAAAGTTCTTTCTCAGCTCCAGTAGTATTGGTGCACAAGAAGGATGGATCATGGCGCATGTGTCCGGATTATAGGGAGCTCAACAAGCTCACTATTAAAGATAAGTTCCCCATTCCTGTCATTGATGAATTACTGGATGAATTGCATGGATCAATTTACTTCACCAAGTTGGATCTTCGTTCGGGATATCATCAAATCAGAATGAAGATTGAAGACATTCCGAAAACGGCATTTAGAACTCATGAGGGTCATTATGAATTTTTGGTCATGCCTTTTGGCCTTACCAATGCACCTTCAACATTTCAAGGTTTGATGAATTCAATTTTCAAACCATTCCTTAGAAAATTTGTGTTAGTATTTTTTGATGATATACTAATCTACAGCAAGTCTTGGAAGGATCATGTTGAACATGTTGACAGGGTGCTACAACTATTGGAGGAGAAACAATTATATGCAAAAAGATCCAAATGTTTCTTTGGAGTCCAGGAGGTGGAATATTTGGGTCATATTGTATCTCATGAAGGAGTTAAGGTAGACCCTAGCAAAATTAAAGCCATTAAGGAATGGAAAATCCCCACATCCATAAAGCATCTGCGAGGATTTCTTGGGTTGACAGGGTATTATCGCAAGTTTGTTAAGAATTATGGGAGAATAGCAGCACCTCTAACAACATTATTGAAGAAAGATTCATTTTCATGGACTCCGGAAGCAACAAAGGCCTTTGAACATCTTAAAGAGGCAATGTGCCAAGCACCGGTCTTAGCTACACCGGACTTCACAAAAACCTTTATTGTGGAATGTGATGCTTCAGGAAATGGAATTGGTGCTGTTCTAATGCAAGATGAAAGACCCATTGCTTTTGAAAGTCGTCCAATCAAGGGAAAGTTTTTAAGCAAAGCTATTTATGAGAAGGAAATGTTGGCAATACTCCATGCACTTAAGAAATGGCGACCCTACCTAATGGGAAGACACTTCAAGGTAAAAACGGATCATGATAGCCTTAAATACTTTTTAGAACAAAGATTATCCTCTGAAGAGCAACAAAAGTGGGTCACAAAGATGTTGGGTTATGACTTTGAAATCATCTACAAAAAAGGGAAGCAAAATGTGGTGGCAGATGCACTCTCAAGAAAGGATGAGGATGTGGAAGCATTGTTGTGTGCCATTTCTATTATCCAACCAGATTGGATAAACGAAGCAAGGGAGGAATGGAAGAATGACGAAGAAGTGTGGGCACTTATTCGAAAGCTACAACAAGATTCCAGTACTTCTGATACATTTAGCTGGAAAAATGATTCGTTATGGTACAAAGATCGCTTATACCTCTGTAAGAATTCCCAGCTAAAACAAAAGATTCTTATGGAATTGCACACTTCTCCCTTAGGAGGGCACTCAGGATTTTTAAAAACTTACCACAGGGTTAAGAAGGAATTTTTTTGGGATGGCCTTAAATCAGATATTCAAAAGTTTGTGGCGGAATGTTTGGTTTGCCAACAAAATAAAGTTGAAACAATTAAGACACCGGGTCTATTACAACCTTTATCCATTCCAAGCCAACGTTGGGAGGAGGTTTCAATGGATTTTATCACAGGTTTACCCAAGTCTGAGGGAAAGAGTGTCATCATGGTGGTAGTTGACAGACTTACCAAGTATGCACACTTTTGTGCATTATCACATCCATTTAAAGCCAGTACAGTTTCTACTGCATTTATGGAAACAGTTCAAAAGCTACATGGAAACCCAAAGATTATTGTAAGTGACAGAGATCCCATTTTCACTGGAAATTTTTGGACAGAATTATTTTCTTGTCTTGGTACTCAGTTAGCTCATAGCTCATCTTATCATCCTCAATCTGATGGGCAAACTGAGATAGTAAACAAATGTTTGGAAGGATATCTTCGTTGCTTTGTATCTGATAAACAGACACAATGGGTCAAATGGTTGCCTCTGGCTGAATGGTGGTATAACACTTCCTTCCATACAGCAACAAAAATGACCCCATTTATGGCACTTTATGGGTATCAACCACCATCCATCACATCATATTTAAGAGAAAATTCTAAGGTTCAGGCAGTGGAACATCACATCGAACATCAACAACAAGTCCTCCAACTCTTAAAGGATAACCTCGTGTTGGCACAAAATAGAATGAAACAACAGGCAGATCAACATCGCAGTGAAAGAAGTTTTGATGTAGGTGATTGGGTATTCCTACGGCTACAACCATATAAGCAAATGTCCCTAAAGCAAGCTAAGAAGGATAATAAATTATCACCAAAGTATTATGGTCCGTACAAGGTGTTGCAAAAGATTGGTACTATGGCATACAAATTGGAGCTTCCTGCAGCTTCTCGATTGCACCCAGTTTTCCATGTTTCATGTTTAAAGAAGGTTATAGGTGACAAGCTCCCATTCAAACAATATTGCCAGAACTTGACGAGGAAGGAAAAATTATATTGGAACCGGAAGCAGTCACAGAAACAAGAACTCGACAGCTACGAAATCGATCAATTTCAGAGTATCTTATCAAGTGGAAGAACTTATCCGCTGAAGATTCCACATGGGAGGATGAGAATTTTATGCAGAAGTATCCAGAACTACTCAAGCGTTGAGGACAACACTTTTTTGAAGGAGAGGGGCATGTTGGGTCCCTATAATACTAGTGATTACCCCATTACTATTGTAGTTATACCCCTTATTTATATTGTTGTGCCCCTATTACCCCCATATTGTTATTTCTGTGCCCCATAGAATCCCTCTATTGTTATTTTTGTGGCTTTATATTATTATTGTTAGGTCGGCTGGATTATATTGTGACTCCTTAGACTCCTATATATAGAAAGGAGGTTTTGTCATTTGTATCATCCAAGAATTGTTCATTTATGTAATGTAAAGGAGGTTGCCCCCTCGAAGAGGCTGAATTCTAAGGCGTGGATCTCTCTTTTCTATCTTTTTGTGAGCTGGTTTCATAACAGTATGTGACTAGAATTTTACTTGAATTTTATTTTCATTGTTAATGAAATAGATATGATGTTTTTAGGATTTCCAATTTCTTCAATGCATCTTCTAAGTCACTTTCTATTTGCTTGTCACTATAATGAAATAAAATCAAGAAAGACATCTCCACCATATCATGTATTATTGCACAATGACAATTATAACAAATAGGATTATGATGTGCAAGTTTTGATGGAGGTTATCCCAGGAAAGACCCTTGATACTGTTGTTAATATCCTGCAAAAATCCCACTACAATGGCCTTGCATTCGTAATTATTTGTGCTTAGGTTGATGCTGAAGAACATTGTACACAGCTTCAAGGAAATAACTTAGTTCCATTGAGCCTGCCAATGATGGTTGTTGAATATTTCAGTCATATTGACTTGTCAAGAGCACTGCATACTATGATTAGGGTAGAGTTGTAGGTATGCACAACAATTTTAGTCATATAAGTACAATATGTAAAATTAACTATAGGAATCTTAGAATGCAGTCCCTTGAAAATGGAATGCTAATACCTCTATAATTATGAATGCACATTTGTAGCTCTCTGTAAATGAAATGAACCAAAGAAAAGAGATCATGCTACTTGTGGTAGTTCAGGAACTTGTATTATGAAGGAAATTATAGAGAGTATTTTTGTCTTCTTTCAGTTTGCATGGCTAAATTTTTTGTAGTGGATATCCTTGTCTGCAATTCATGGAAACTTGTCTTTAGTTGTATTTTATAAATTGCAAGATAATTCTTTTCCCTTGCAGATCATTTTGGTGACTTGGTCAAGTGCCTGTGAATAAAGCTTACTTCTATGATTCTATCTAGTCAATCATTCTACATTTTTATGTTGCTTTGCACCTTTATTGAGGTTGAAGGGGCAACCAAAATCTGAAAAGCTTTGCAGGTTTGACAAACATATATATTTTGTATGTATTTTCTTATTTTGATGATTTGATATGAAAGTTGTTTTAGTTGTAGATTATGTTATCTATAGCCCGAAGAGTACTTAGGTTAACTTGGAGGTAGCATCACATAATTTTGAGGGTTTAAATGTCTTAACACATTTCACAGATTTGTCAAAGTGAATATGCCATTGTGGTAATAGTTTCACTTATCCTAGACATTACAAAGATGACAACTATGAGCCAAAGAGGGCCATGAGGCACAACACGAGGTACGGCATTGAAGCCACTAAGGATGTTAATTCCAGACTGAGGAAAGATACGATCACATCCACCTGGGGTTATACACCCTGAAGCCAACTTCTAAATTGGCAAGGCTCTAGCAAAATACATTCATGTCTGGTTGTAAGACCCCATTACTAATATCTAAGTATCTCGGAACTTGTTTCTTGAAATGCTCGAACCTAAAACACAGAAAATATTCATGAGTACTGTGTGAGTTAGACAATGAGGATAAATGAATGACTTTAACAATCATTTAAGGTGTATGTCATAAAATGTTTCTAACAAGAAATTGTTGATAAGCATCCATAAGAAATTGAGTTTTTGCTCGAAACTAGTATAATTGCACAGAATCCTCACCCATATGTCAATATCCAATCAAAAAGTAATAATATATTTTATGCCAACTGGTCCCGGTAATGAGTTGCATGCCACACTATTCGATTCGAATGGGATAGTTTAGTTTGGACCAGTTGGTTAAAATAAGTAATTGATGCAAATTCGAGAATTCATTTCGGTAACAGTTCGAAAGCGAGTTTACCTGGAATTAATAGATTATGCAGTAGCTTAAGCAATAGGTCCAGTTCAAGGTGCAATTGATCTAAAGCCAGTGAATGATCCAACGACTTACTCAACAACAAAGGTATCAGACCCAAATCCAAGTAGCCCCGAGTGGTATAAAGTGAAATGATTGATTTTTGGGTTTGTAGAGATCATATAGTCCCCCAGTCCCCTGGAAGTAGAGATCTCACCAACTATGACCGGGTTGTAATTCCAGTTTGATAGCCATAGAAAGGAGTTTCAGTTGACCGAGTGAAAACAAGGGCACCGCCACTCATAGCACCTGATAACACATGCCACCATTATAATCACACTCAGTTTAAGCTTCCATTTAGCTGGCTATAGCCTCCTGCCCGGTCCCACGCCAAAAATATGAGCCTAAGGATATTTCCTGAAAGCGTGACAGGTAAGGATGTTTTCTTCCTTCCTGAAAGCAAAACAGGAATGTCAGGTTTAAAAGTTGCAGGACGACAGGCTCACTGAAATGTGCTAAACAAGAGGACACTGAAATGCAGTAATAATACGGAGACCCCATAATTCAATGCAAGGAATAACAAACCACTAAAAAAAAAGAAAGATACGGATATGAAAGAAGATAGCACATGAGGGAAAAAGATGTGACCGTGAAGATTGTGAAGGGGAATTAAATTCCATTAAATAAAATGTTGAGTCTTTTCTTTTGTTTAATGGGAGGTATTTCTGATTATAAATAATTATTAATTGTATGAAAATTGTTAGGTCTTTGTGTCACCAAATATTATTTGAGGGGATTTTGGTTGATTTATCAAAAGTGAATTATGGTGATATCGAAACAAGATTTGTGCCATTAAAAGGTGCAAAAAAGTAGTAATGTCATGGTAATGATCAATCATCATTTCCAATTAAATGTTTGGTTTAATAAGGATAACTAATTTATGGAGATTTTTTATGATGTTCAATAGAGGGAGTCAACATGGGAAAGGTAATACTTTGGCTCTCACATGTTTTAGAAAATTGATATCTCTTTGTCCATAAACATTAGGGGTGGAAAAATAACATAGGTTCTAGAGCTAAGTTTGTTCCAACTTAGTTATATCTTGAACCACAAATTGGTGTTGACCTCATGGATATGATAGAAATTTGGTGGCTTGTAGGGTAGTATTGTCATGAAATAAGAAGGGTAGACATCAAAATAAGCTTTGTGTGGTCAAAAAGTATAGTGAAGTAGTAATGTCATAGGATTAATGATCATTTCCAATGAAATGTTTGTTTTAGTAAGGATAACTAATCTATGGAGATTTTCCATGATGTTCAATAGAGGGAGTCAACATGGGAAAGGTGATAGTTTGGCTCCCACATGCTTTAGAAATTGATCTCTTTGTCCATAAACATTAGAGGTGGAAAAAAATCCTAGGCTCTAGAGCTAAGTTTGTTCCAAATTATCTATATCTTGAACCACAAATTGTTGTTGACCTCATGGATATGATAGAAATTTGGTGGCTTGTAGGGTAGTCTCATCATGAAATAATTTTGTCACTTATTATCTAGTCATATTTTTTAATCCTAGACTAAATTAGTCATTTAAGTTAGTCGCTTTTAGTTTAGTCACTTATTATCTAGTCATATATTTTATTCCTATACTAAATTAATCATTTAAGTTAGTCATTTTTAGTTCGGTCACTTAAAATTTCTTAAATTTAGTAGTAATTCACTTGAAATAATTGCAGTGACTAACTTTTTTAGTCACCTAGCCATTAATTTCATCATTTTCTACTAGTGTCTTGTCATGAAATAAGAAGGGTAGACATCAAAATAAGTTTTGTGTGGTCAAAAAGTATAGTGAAGTAGTAATGTCGTAAGATTAATGATCATTTCCAATTAAATGTTTGTTTTAGTAAGGATAACTAATCTATGGAGATTTTCCATGATGTTCAATAGAAGGAGTCAACATGGGAAAGGTGATAGTTTGGCTCCCACATGCTTTAGAAATTGATCTCTTTGTCCATAAACATTAGAGGTGGAAAAAAATCCTAGGCTCTAAAGCTAAGTTTGTTCCAAAATAGCTATATCTTGAACCACAAATTGTTGTTGACCTCATGGATATGAGAGAAATTTGGTGGCTTGTAGGGTAGTCTCATCATGAAATAATTGTCACTTATTATCTAGTCATATTTTTTAATCATAGACTAAATTATTCATTTAAGTTAGTCGCTTTTAGTTTAGTCACTTATTAGCTAGTCGTATATTTTATCCCTAGACTAAATTAGTCGTTTGAGTTAGTCATTTTTAGTTTGGTCACTTAAAATTGCTCAAATTTAGTAGTACTTCACTTGAAATAATTGTGGTGACTAACTTTTTTAGTCACCTAGTCATTAATTTCATCATTTTCTACTAGTGTTATAATCTTGTACGTTAAAATAATTTTAATATAGAACTTAAATAAACATTTGAATATCCATCTTCACTATATATATATATATATATATATATATATATATATATATATATATATATATATATATGTCCCCATGTTAAGTAAGATATTGTAATGTTAGCAATGTATATATTATATATGGCTGAAAAATAAATGCTTATATATAATATAAACCAATTGTCAACTATGCATATATATGGTTTAAAAAAAAACTTATATATTATAGAAAGTAATTAAAAATATATATATATTTTTATGGTTACACTCTCACTATTCTACATTTTGGCCCTTTTCGAGGGTATTTTTCATATGTAGCAAAACTATGTTGGAATTGCAAGCTTAAGTTGTATACTCTACACAATCAAAGTGCTCAAGGGGATATTCAAGGCATTGAATCCATTTATTCATCCGAAATTTCAATTTAAGCATTGAATCTATTTTTTATTGATATATATATATATATATATATATATATATATATAGATATCAATAAAAAATAGATTCAATGCTTAAATTGAAATTTCGGATGAATAAATGGATTCAATGCCTTGAATATCCCCTTGAGTATATATATATATATATATATATATATATATATATATATATATATATATATATATATATATTAACCATGGATTTATCAAGCATGGATTGAAAAAAAAGAACTTTAAAAGAGGGTTGTATCACAAGAAATTTGATCCCTCATGGTGTTTGGTAGATCCTAGGTTAAGATGGATCTATATTGGTTTATCTAAATAATCACAATTATCTTTTTTGATGGATGTGTCTTTGCATATCCTTTCAGAGTATAAGAATGATTCTTATGAATGGAAACAATTATTTCCATGACACAACATAAGTTTCTAATACTCCAATATAATAAATATAAAAAAAGGTTACATTATTGTGCAGAGAGCCACATTGTATAGCCTAGTATGAGTGCACGATGTGTTATTTCGTATGTGCTCAACATGGAGTTGACACACGTTCTTAATAAAAATTCTCTAAATAAAAAAAAATAATGTCAACTATAATTAAAACATAAGAAAAAATATAAATAAAAGATAATTTCAACTATAATAAAAACATAAGTGAATATACATATTTGGTTACATTTAATTAAAAGCATTATGAAACATTAAAAATCTCGTCTTTATTGTGCTCGCTCCATTCATTTTCTTAAATTACAACTCAATATGAAAGAGACATGGTAAAAATATTTCACTTTTTTTTTGTAAGTCAGTAGAGAATCTTTATATTACGAAATAAACATGGAGTACAAAAAAGGTAGTTGGTCTGCCAAATTGGAAACTAGAACAATTGCAGATAAAAGATTGTCTTAACAACAATTTAACCAGGCATGCCATAAGGTTTTTATGTCTCTAGTATCCCTTATATAGTTCAAAAAAATGACCTTTTCTGCCACTGCTAATTATCGGTCTACCACTAATTATCAATTTGTCTATCATTATGTTTGCACAATTTGGATATATAGACCTGAATTTAACAAAATAACTTTTATTTTTCCTATGAAGCCATGCAACAAAAGAAAACAAAAGAGGGGCCAATGGCATAATTATTTAACAACAATTGTTGTTGTTTCCTCCCCCCCCTGTATTAGTTGCAGCAGTTTCTCCCACACCTGGAGTTGTTGTTGATGTCACCCCCGCTCCTTGGGTCATTTGTTGATGGTCACCTACAACACTAACCTCTCTAACACACTATTTTCTCAGATGGGTCATATCCCCTTGCTCTTCCCTGAGCAAGGTATCCAAATTATGGATGTATTTAAGGTATATCGAAAACATCTTGTTCATGTCTCCAATCCTGTCATCCTGCAGTCATTCTATATTCACCACACTCTTGAGAACCTCCTCAACAGCTCTCAATGTTTTTTCAATCACCTTCAACTAGAGTTGAGACTCGATCTGCCTCGTAGTTTGCTCATTTGTTTCCTCCGCTTGCATCTGCCCAACTAGAGTTTTGACATGCCACGCTGTCTCCAAGGTCTTATGGTACACTGTCGTCTGCATTCGAGATTTCTCAGTGTCGATTATCTAGTCTACTTCCTCCTCAATTTGGTCATCTGGGACAACCCTATGTTGTCTTCTGACTTCATTCTCCCATGTTTCCATTATATCCTTCCCTTTTTGTGGAGAGTCGATTGATAGTTTATCGCAACCACCCTCGTCGCATCCTCCATTCCTGTGCTTTTCCTAGCCTCTGAACCCTGAGCATCCAAGCGAGGTCTGCCCCTCATCTTGCCCCCAACACTGTAACCCTTGGCGATTGCACTCCTTGAAACCTTAATTTACTTTGCTAAAATTGCTAACTCATACTCACAGTCACACCACCTTCCAACTTTCGAACTTATCTCTACAATTCCTACTCCCCGACCTAACTTACAATTTAAAGGAAACAACCAAGACATGACATGCCTCCCTAACTTTTGAGTGCATTCCTATTCTATTTTCGGTAATTTCATCATGCCAACAGTGTTACAATACAATCACGTGAGCCTGTGGGAAGCTTCCCTCTCATTCGCCCCTTCATTCGGTCTGTACAAATTCATAATCACCATGGACCTACTCTAGTATGCCTCCCCTCTAGATGTCGTACTTCTTCACTCCTCTCACTTCGATTTCCAATTAATGAGGCAATCTGATGGATGATCACTGAAGGTAAAATTTCCTTCTCTCCCGTCATCATTCATCGCCCATTTCATATACTCTAAACGCATACCCCTTCTCATTTCCCAACTGCCCACTACTTGTATTTCCATCATGAAGGTTATTCATTCACATCTCCAGGTGGGTCATTGGCCTGATTCAGGCCCACCACTTCTTTATTTTCCCACCTTCCTGACGTGGAGTAGTCTTGCTCTGCCAGCCTTCGACATTCTTCCTTTAACTGACCCTCAGATAGTTCCTCCCATGCCACCTCGGTAAGTGACTAGGAACTATCTACCCCTTTATTTTATATCTTGTATGCCAATGCGTTAGCCAAACGAAAAACTAAGGTGAAATCCATAGTTTTCAACGCCCCCAAATGTTTTTGAATTCATTGGATTAACTGGGCCAAGTGCTAGTTATTTGCTACTTTTCTCAATTGTGAGCCACATTGAAACTGTCATGCCGCTTGGATGGATATCACAGAATCCCCTTTGACTATCAGGTTCATCATTCCTTCCTAAATCATCATTTCCATCCCATGCTCCACGGCCTCGGATTATGCTACATTGTTTGAGTTTTGTCCCATATTTATGAAGTATAGTCTGTGAATTTTGCTTGACCAATCCCAAATGACACCTCCAACCCCTACCTTGCCCGAATTTCTTTTTGATGCCCGTCAAAGTTCAGTTTCAGGAAACCATTGGGGGAGCCAACCACATCGCAAAGCCAAGCTGGATATGGCACTCACTAGGCTGGTGGTTCAGAGCATTCAGGTATTCCATATCCAAAAATTTTAGAATTCTCACTTCCTGGGGGGAAGGTTGTTCATCTAAGATTTGAGTGCCTGTGCTAATAAATATCTCCTTGAGCTAATGTCTTATTTCATTCACCAAGTTTTCAACAGGAAGCTTCTTATCTTCGAATATGTGTTTATTTCACTCCTTCCAGAATTCCCAGAGGATGAATCTTGGAATTAAATTCCAGGTCATATTCACCACCTCATTTTTAGTATATTGCACCTATAATTTCTTTATAGTTTCTTGTGTGCTTTCCCTATTTTAGTCAGTTTGTCGAAAGATGAGGGTCATCCAGTCCCAAAGGGTCTCCATGTAGTTGTAGGTGTATAAAAGGTGGTTAATGTTTTCTTCATATTTCCTGTAGAGAAAACATCAATATGCACCTGTAAATCCTAACTTTATTAGATTGTCCCAAGTTAGAACCTTACTGTGTAAAATCAACCACATAAAAATTTTATTTTTTGGCCAGTGTGGAGCCAACCATACTTTTCTCCATGATGGGTCATTGGAAGCATTATGTCCCGCACTGAGATACGCTTTGGCTTCCTTAAGTTTGATCTCCCCTCCTTCTTTTTTCCCCCACCTAATCTGGTCTTCGTTGTTATTAAGCAAAATTCGTCTATTGCTCAGTTCCTTTGTTAAATTCTAAGTGACTGAGTTACTCAAGGTTGTCTGTTAAAAGATGTTCAAATCCCATCATATCCATTTGTTGTTCTCTAGTACATGAGCCCAAAATTGGTGGAATTCCTTATACCCTTAGTTTTCTATGCTTAATTGGAAGGGTTGCCATTCCTCTTTGTTTTTCGATTTGTTATGCCAAACATGCTCCCAAATTAGGGCATCTTTTTCATTTCTTATTTCCTAGAAGCAATGTTGTTGTATGATGTCCCTATTATTCCATGCCAAATTCCAAATAGCCGACCCCTAAATTGAACCCTAAATCCTAACTAGGTCTTTTGTTTGACAATTAGGGGCATATTTCGATTGCCACAGTTTCTCCCATGGTATCTCCCCCCGTTTTAACCATATCCACCAACTTTGGGCTTTGTTCGCTATGTTGCTTATCTCTAGATATTGAAGACTGAGGCCTCTTGCATTTTTCGGTGTACACACAGTATTCCAAGCCACAAATGCCCATTTTCGTTTTTCCTCTGCCCCTTTCCACAGGAAGTTCCTTTAGACATCCTTGATATTTTGGAACACTCTCTTAAGCGCGGGTAGGATAGATAACATGTAACTTGGGATAATCTGAAGCACCGCCTTTGTTAGGACCAGCCAACCAACCAAGTTCAAGGCTCTCACCGTCTATCGTTTAACCATGTCTTTAAGGTTGGAGATAACTTTCTCCCATTTGGACTTATTCTAGGATTTCACTGTTAGGGGGACCCCTAGGTAGTTTGATGGGAGGAATTTTCTTTGGAACCCTAAGATATTCGTTAAATTCCTCTGGATAGAAATATGGGTGTTAAAGAAAAAAATTATATACTTAGACTAATTGATATCCATACCCGAAGCAGACATAAAGGTGTCTAGGATGACTTTAAATGAATGAGTGATGAGCCTCATCATTGGGTAATTATATGGGCCTTAATTCACCTCCTAACTTAGTCAAACCAACTATTCTCATAACTTATTACATACTTTTGATTATATTTTGTTTATGAGATGAGTTAGAGTTGGATATTTTGCTTTGTGGTCTAATGTGCATTTAATGCAGGATTAAAGGATAAAAGCAAGGAATTTTGGCAAAGACCAAGGTCAAAACTTGAATGGGACAAGGGAGAGGGATTATAGGAGGTAAATCCTCCTCATTTACTACCCCTCCATTTGAATATTCCTCCATCAGCTCAGAGTGCAAACAACCAAATCATGAGGACTAGAAGGCAACCAAGCAAGTGAAAGACAAAGACCCAGTTTATCTCGAGTTTGGAGCCGAGCCTCCCTAATTTTAAGGAAGTCATTGGAGAATTCAGATGTATAAGTAGAGATGCCTAGGACCTCAGTAAGATTCGGATTTTTTATTGTAAAACTCTACCCTATTTTCGAGCTGCAAGACTTGTGACAATTTTTGATGTAATCCATTGTTTTGGTAATAAGAATGAGTTTTGTTTTGAGCTAGCACTGAGTTAACTCAGAGGGTTGAAGCTCTTGGGTTAGGGCCCAACCCTCGCAGCCAAGGCTCCTCTTTATTTTATGTGTATGCTAGTGTAGATTCATAGCTTAATTGTTCATTTGTTTGGTAGCTTCATTTCCATTACAACAATGTAGGTTAGATTGGTTGTGTGATAGTTTGCTTCCATTTGTGCCTTATTTCAAGTAACAGGTTAGCAAGGAGACAAAGAATCACCACAAGGTTTTCAACAGGTTTCTCGGCCTCACTTCCTCTCTCTGAGACCATGACTTGAGGAAGGGACCCTTCAGCAGCTCCAAAAACATAGATCTCTAGTTCTTGTATGAGCTTTGGAGTTTGTTGTCTTTGATTTAGTACTTGGTTAATGTTGCAAGGCAGATTCCATTGTCATCTTTTTCCATGTCTATTTTTGTAATAAGATCTCACTCATGCTTTTGTTCCCTTCAGCAACTTCCTTCATGCATAATGTAGGTAATTGGTTCATGCTTTTCTAGTTTATGAAAACATATCTAGTTGCATAATTCTTGGAAGACACACATGTTTTAAGCATAGAAGGTACTTCAAGAGGGGACCAAGACTTCATCACCAGCAACCACCTTCCACTTCATCCACCTTAGCCATCCCTTGTTTCACCATCACCCTCACTAGCTTTTCATCATTTTTCATTGAAATTCCCCTGGATACATTGAGCGAATCGAGCCATCTCTTATCTTGGATATTGACTTCTAAGTGCTCCTAGACCTTCTAACACCCCATTCCACCCATCACACACCTTTCCCAAGCTTCCCAACACCTCCAACACCTCACAATTAGCTCTCGGTTGTATCATGTAGGTTTCCTATAATTCCTACAGGATCATCCTGTAGGTTTCTAGTACATCCTGTAGGTTTTCCTGAAATGGCCTGTTTTGAGGCCAAATTGATGGGAGACCTCTAGGAAGTCACAAAAATCCTCATAGGACCCCTCCACATCATCCAACCACTTCATAAACCTTCTAGCCATCATTAAACACCTTCCATCCACCTGTCACATCCACAAGAACAATTAGTTTGTATATCTGATTTTTCCTAAAAAATCCCAAAAAAGTGAAAATAGATTTAGTTTAGTTTCTTTGCCTACACATCAGTAATTTTTTATGCTTTTTACTTATGCAACTTAGATAGTAGCATTTGTTTAGTGTTGATTTAGCAATTTTGCTTAGCATAGCTTCATAAATGGTTAATTAGGGTATGGTGTGATTTAGCATTACATGTTGTTTTTTTTCCATTACTGCAGTAGGGTAGCTCTCTTAGAGTATATTTTCCCTTCTTCCATCAAAGAATCAAGCTTCTTCTGACTCTATAGAAGTCTGGCTTGGAACCCCAGTGGTCTCTCGCTAGCTGAACAGTGACAACATGTAGAACCATCACTTTTACTTGTTCAAACAACACTGTCACCTCCAAGTTTGTATGAACCCTGGGTTGATAAGTAAAGCTGGTAGCCCAGGAGTTGCAGCATCATTGCTGCAATACTGGCACTCATCACTTTTTGGCGCCGTTGCGAGGGAGGTGTCTGAGTAGAATGTGATTACTGCTTTCTTTTCTTCTATTTCTTGTCTTCAATATTATGTCATTAGTTTATTTCTGTAAAAGTAATCTAGTTGCTTCCTTTATTTCATTTTTCATTATCTGCTTTCCTTTCCATTCTGCAAGTAGGATTTCATTTCAACAAGTTGCTTTTTCATTCTGCCAGTGATTTTCATTCAATCAACAATTTCATTTCTGCAAGTAATTTCCAGGTTAAAAATAAATAAAGAATACAAAAACAACCCAAAAATATTTTCTTTCATGCCTCGTAGGAATAGGGATAACTTAGGGAAATTTTTGCTGAATACACCCACTCCATCCAACAACCAACCTTCTCTCTTCTTCGGTGGCTATGATCTAGAGGAACCGTTAGGTGAGCAACCTGACATATTTGAAGAACCTACAGGGGAAGAAGAAGAAGAGGAACCCATTCCTACTGAACCAATGGCTGAAAACCGAAATGATAGAGGGAATAGAGAGAGAGTTGAGGGTGCCTTCCCCATCAGGGAAACCAACGGGGACACTAAGATGAAAAATATAAGCCCCTCTACCCTACCTCATTTCCATGGCCTAACCACAGAGGACCCCGACACTTTCCTATTTGAGTTTGTTGTTATATGTCGAACCTATGACTATACAAATGATGAGAAAAAGTTAAAACTATTTCCATCTACCCTCAAGGATGCAACATTGCGTTGGTTCATGGGCTTACCTAGAGATAGCATCACAACTTGGGCTCAGATGCAGCAGGCCTTTAACAACAAATATCGGGACTATTATCGGTCAAAGGATACTAAAGAAGAAATTTTCAGGATGACCATAGGCCATGATGAATCCTTAGAAGACTACGAAGAAAGATTCCATCTCAGTTACAAAAGGGCCAGGTGCACACTTGACCCTGAGTCACTAAAGCTAGTCCTGCTTAGGGGAGTAAGAGAAGATCTTTTGGATACCTTACATTTGTTAGCAGGAGGAGATATCTACCAATTACCCTATGAGGATATCAAGACTGTCTTTAGAAACCATTCTAGGGCGGCCAGGAAAAAGGGTAGGGGTAGTCAACCTATGGCCAGTACATCATCTTCCAACTCATCCATCAAGGGTGAAATTGGAAACATGTTGGAAGATTTCAAAAGTGAGATGCTGCAAACCCTTGCCTTGCAAATGGACACCATGAACATTAAAAGGAAGCAGGAGGAAGCAGAGAGAGCCTTGGCCATCTTTTGTCCTAGATGCACCAGGAGGCATCCTAGGAATGAATGTCCATTGAACTGTATTGAAATTTTCTCGGTCTATGAAGAAAACCACTCCATAGACAAGTGCCCTTCTTTACCCGGACTCAAAGTTGTATATCAAGGAGCTGAAGGGGTCACTGAGCAACTTTGCTACATTAAGCAAAGGAGACCTCCTGGGCAAAGACCATACCAGCAAGGAATGTAAGGGTCATCCCATGCATATTACAACCCCAACCAAACCACAACCATACCTTCTTGGGGACCCCCTGCTCATCCTTCCTGGTCTACACCCCCTCCTTGGTCCTATACATCTCAGTGTCATTCCCAACCAACCAACTAGTCATTTCAACCTTACGCTCTGCCACAACCTCAGTGGAATACACCGCTCTAAGGGTGGAGGCCCCAATACAACAATGCTCTAGCTCTATTTCCTCCACCACCTACCCAGCGACAACTCCTACACTCTTCTCCACCCAAGCAACCCCGGATGCCTGCCCAGCCAAATCCGAACCCGAACAATAGGTAGGCTCAGCAAGTATACAGTGGAGAGACATCATATCCAGCTTATGATGTGGAAATATAGGAGATTAACCTGAGATCTGGGAGAGTTCTTCCAGATAACCAACCTCACCCTCCACCTAGGGAGGTTGAGGAAGAGAGAGAGGAAAGCAAGCTTAAAGTAATTCCACCCTTTCCTGAGAGATTAGCCCAACCACTCCAGCCTACCCCAGAAGAGACTGAACTTCTGGGAGAATTGAAAAATCTGTGTAAAGATCCCCCTTCTCTAGGCAATAAAAGATGTTCCCATTTATATAAGTTGATTAAGGAGAAATGATTCAAGCATATAGGGAGGTGAAAAATTGATGCCCCTACCATTAATGTCATTGGGTAGCTATCCGACTTAATGCTGGGGTAGGTAATATGTCCAAAATATTTGGACCCTGGAAGCCTTGTAGTAGATGTGCACATCAATGGCACCATTGTCCCACACACTCTGATCGATCTTGGGGCTGCCATTAATGTGATGACCAAGGACACCATGCTCAAGCTCAACCTCCAAGGGTCATTGAGGAAGACCACAACAATTCTGCAACTTGCAGACCATTCCACAGTAACCCCTGAGGGAATTGTGGAGGATGTGATGGTCTCCATTGACTCCTGGGAGTACCTTATAGATTTCCTAGTTCTCCAGCCTAAGGCTAAGCTTACTAGTTATCCTCTCATCCTTGGGAGGCCATGGTTGGCCACAGCCAATGCTTACATTAGCTGCAGAGCTGGGAATATGACCATCAAGAATGGGCATATGTCCAAGCAGTTAGTCCTATACCCTCTTGCTCAACCTTCTCTAGAGCATGATTTACCTTTATGGTTGGAGGAGGAGGAAGAAGATGAGGTTTATTCCACCCAACTTTATGCTTTGGAAGCAACCATGGGAGGAGGACAACAAGATGAGGATGACTTGATTGAACACCTGCTCCAAAGTCCAACTCCTAGTTCATTACCTTTAGAAGAAGCAGTAAAGGAAACCCAGAACAATCATCCAATTGACTTATGCTTGGCCGATTCCAACCCACTCCATGTCAAAACCATAGAATTTGGCCCAGAGAAAACCTTGAAAATCAATCCATCTCTTTCTGCTCTCGAAGAGGAGAAGCTATGCAACATGTTAAAGGAAAATCTAGAAGCCTTCGCTTGGAGTTACAAGGAAATGAAGGGAGTACACCCCTTAGTGTGTACTCACCACATATACATCAAAGAAGGTTGCAAGCTGGTCCAACAACCAGAAAGGAGGATGAATCCAACTCTTAAAGATATAGTCAAAGAAGAACTGCAAAAACTGCTAGATGCATGATTCATTTACCCTATCTCCAACAGTGAGTGGGTCTCCCCTTTGGTGTTAGTTCCCAAGAAAAATGGTAAGTGGAGGATTTGTGTCGATTACAAGGAGTTGAACAAAGCCACAAAGAAGGATCATTTTCCTCTACCCTTCATTGACCAAGTGCTAGATAGCCTGGCAGGGAAAGTTTTTTCTCTTTCCTAGATGGATTCAATGGGTACAACCAAATCCGTATCTGCCTAGAAGACTAGGATAAGCCCACATTCACCTCGCCTTTTGCCTATAGGGTCCTTCCTTTGGGCCTATGCAATGATCCTGCCACTTTCCAGAGAGCAGTCTTTGAGTATTTTCGCCGAATTAGTCCATGATGTGGTGGAAATTTATATGGATGATTTTACACCTTACGGTTGTGATTTTCAAGAAGCCCTATCTAACCTAGGAAAAGTATTGCACAAATTCATTGAAATGAACTTGTCTCTCAGTCCTAAAAAATGTGAATTATTAATGACTGCAGGGACCGTGCTAGGTCATTCAATATCTCAGCAAGGATTGCAGGTGGACCCAAACAAAATAGCCATCATCCAAAGGGTCCCACCTCCTCAAAAGCAGAGAGATGTCAGAAGTTTCTTAGGGTTAGTTGGATACTACCGAAGGTTCATAAAGGACTTCAGCAAGTTGGCCTCTCTTTTATTTGGTTTGTTGGCCAAAGATTCTGAGTTTATATGGTCAAAAAGTTGTCAAGAGGCCTTAGACATTCTAAAGGATAAGTTAACCATTGCACCAATTCTCTGAGGCCCAAACTGGGCCCTCCCCTTTAATATTCATGTTGATGCCTCACACAAAGCCATAGGAGCAACCCTAGGTTAGGTAGAGGAAAAACTGCCTTATGCTATCTATTTTATCAGTAAGAACTTGTCAAAGGCTTAGCTAAATTATACAGTGACTGAAAAGGAACTCATGGTTGTCGTGCATTAAACAAATTCAGACATTACATTACAAGATATCAAACATTTGTGCATACTGACCATGCTGCAATCAAATATTTAATGAACAAACTAGATGTGAATGCTCGAATTATAAGATGGTTACTTTTATTACAACAGTTTGATTTAACCATTGTTGATAAATCTGATAAGGAAAATGTTGTTGCAGACTTTTTATCTAGGGTAAATGTGCCTACAGGTGAAGAAGGAATGGTGGATGACCAGTTACCAAATGAGAACTTGTTTGTTATTTTAGTTCTCTCTCCATGGTTTGCTGATATAGCAAACTATTTGGTATCAGCACAGTTCCCACCAAAATTGTCCTCCAAATAAAAGAGTAAGATAGTCAGGAAAAGTGCCCCCTTCACTTGGATTGGGAGCAATATTTTCAAAGTTGGCCGAGATCAAATCTTGAGAAGGTATGTCAAGGAAGAGGAAGTCTTTGACATCCTTTTGACCTGTCATGATGGGCCTTGTGGAGGTCACTTTGCAACAAAGAGGACAACATTCAAAGTGTTACAAGCAAGCTATTATTGGCCCACTCTTCATCGAGATGTGAAAACGTACACTAGTCAGTGTGATCGGTGCCAGAGGATGGGAAGGCCTACTCCAAGAGATGAAATGCCTTTGTAGCCTCAAGTGACTTTTGAGCCATTTGAAAAGTGGGGATGGACTTCATTGGGCCTATTGACCCTCATTCAAAGCAAAAATAGTGCGTTATTGTGTGCACTGATTATTTGACTAAGTGGGCTAAACCAAGGCAATTAAGGCAGCAACAGAAGAGAAGGTGGTTGAGTATTCTACAAATTTGGGTACCCTAGAGAGCTGGTCACAGACCAAGGTAGCCAGTTTACCTCCAACATGATTGAAGACCTGCTCAGCCATCACAAGACCAAGCATAGGACCTCCACTCCCTATCATCCACAAGCTAATGGGCAAGTGGAGGTGACCAACAGAGCACTGGATGGAATCTTAACCAAGGTGGTGAGCAGCAGCAGGAAGGATTGGGCAGAAAGACTAGTTGAGATCACCTAGGCCTATAATACCAGAATAACACCACTGGATTCACACCCTATGAGCTGGTATATGGAAAAAAGGCCTTTTTGTCCATTAAGTTTGAACATAACACATTAAGGATGGCAGCCCAACTAGATTTGGATCTCAATAGTGCATAGAAAGAGAGATTGTTCCAATTGAATGGCTTGGATGAATTCAGAATGCAGGCCCTCCTACATACAAAGGTAGTTCAACTTCAGAGGAAGATCTGGCATGATAAAAATATTAAGGAGAAGCAATTTTAGGAAGGCAATTGGGAATTGTTATATGATTCTAGGTATAAAGACTTCAAGGGCAAGTTAAGGACAAGATGGCTCAGACCTTATGTTGTGGAAGGATGCCATGATAATGGTTCAGTGAAAATCAAAACCATAGATGAAGAAGCCATTCCTTTGCTTATTAATGGAACAGATTGAAAATGTACAAGAGACCTTTATCAGAACAAGAGTTCGTTGATAATATCAATAAAATAGTGATGATCGTGAAGTAAGTTCTAGCTCCTCCCTCATCAAATCATTGAGAAAAAAAAAAGAATAAGGACTCTTGTGAAAACCTCCATGAGACGCCTGAGTCCCATCTTTGGGTTGAAAACCTCTTGTGGCGGCCCAGTGATGAAGAAAAAAGAGAAAAAAGGACATAAAGAAAAAGAGAAGAAGAAGATCCCTGGATGAAAACCTTCCTTTAGGCGCCCAGGGCAAACAGCTAGGGTGAAAACCTCTCTGAGGCAGCCTAGTTGTTTTTCAAAAAAAAAAAAATTATATATATATATATATATATATATATATATATATATATATATATATATATATTTGTCATGAAATTTCCATTTGCAGGTGGGCGAGAAAGACAGTCAAGGAGAAAAAGAGGATCCCAAGGAGACCCCTGCCTCTCACATATTCATCTTCTTCACTCCTTACCATGCATCCCTCCATCATTTTTGTCATTTTTCCACTCCATTGCTTTGATTTATGTAAATACTGTGTTTTCTACAGGATCCCATGTATTCCTACAGGATCCCCTGAAAACTTACAGGATGATCCCATAGGAATTATAGTGACACGGAAATCCTACAGGAAGCAATCCAAAGGCATATGATGGACTTCTTAGGTCCCTAAAATTCACCCTATGCATGATCTAGCACCTCACCTTGTCCACCATTATCATCCCTACACTCACCATTCAAAACAAAAAATGATCAGTTTCAACAGTTTTTGCCAGTCTTAAAAAGAAACAAAAAAAGAGAAACATAGAGGAGTAAAGAGCATTACCTGAGTATCCTTTTCTCTCCACACTTCTACTCCTTCTTTCCATCCATTTCACCATCCTCACAGCCCCAGCAAGCAAGATGACTATAGAATTCTGCAGGAGAAGCAGCTACATATCCCACAAAATGCCAATCACACCAGCAACAAGTCTTCACTAGGATGATCCAAGAGCTCCATAGCAGCAGCATCAGATCTTCAACCACATATACCTGCAAAAGCAAAGAAACCATTAATAGGTAGCAAGAGGAGGAAGAAGAATGGCATGTGGCAAATATATACTGCAGCACCTCTGGTCTTCGACAACTGCAGGATAGCATTGAAACCACAGGTAAGTATCCTTCTCGCTCTCTCATATGCATCATAATTGTAAGGGTTACGAGATAGTTGGTTTATAAGTGAAAAGGTGGCCAGTTAACTTGGCCACCTTTGTTCAGTCAACACATGCACAACCTGGTGTCCTTTCATACGTGGCTGCAATCAACTCAAAGACAGAGAAGGAGTAGGAAAAAAAGCAGCTAAACTACGGATCTACGAGGTGGGAGCTGATTACGAGGAGTGGGAAATGATGAGGTGGTAGTGGGGACCAACGGTCCAAAAATGGTAACGTACCTTTGCTTCAAGCACACCACCTCACCCCGGATCACCATAAGAGGAAATAAAACATCGTTCCCATGCATTCATGCATTTCTCCTCCTCTAAACTCCCTCATTCAAGTTGCTCTCATAACACAGGCCACCCACCGGAAGAAAAGATCCATCGTTCTGCACAAGAATTCCTGTAGGAGCATGCACAGGAATTCCTATAGGATACACAGAGACTGTCTATAGGATTGGCCGAGAAGAGTTCAGAAGGGATATCACGGGAATTGGCCACTGCAACTAGTCTAAAGAGGTAGGCTCTAAAATTTCATCCCCCTTTGCAAGTAAATGAACCAGCGATACTCTAAAATTGAGTGAATTTAGCGACTATGTGAAGTGAATTAAATACATAGTCAACTCTGTTTTTGTCCTGCATTTGAAAAATTGTGTCAACCCTCTCATTTTCTCCTCAAGCTTCACCAACAAGATGATAGGAGGGTTTAATAGGAGAGAGCCCACAAAAACTGTGAGAATCCAACAACACCCCCAGGTGCTTGAAATCTTTACAAGACACAACTAGATGGGGTTTTTCAAAAAATTCAGAGGGTATGATGATGAGGTGGCTCAAGAATTTGCTCTCTCCCTCACTCCACACAACAGAATCCATGCCACTATTGTAGTAAGGGGCCTCACTCTAGATATCACCCCAGACCTCATCAGTAGGGTCGCCACACTTCCCCTAGGAATCCCATGGAGAAAAGAAGACAAAGGAGACAGCCAGGTGGCAAAAAGAAAATTCTTTTTAGAAGGAGAAGAACCCACTGAGGACAAAAATGGAGTAAGGAAGGAAAGTATGCCATACCCATGGAGTGAGGTAGGCTACCAACTCATCAAATACATCTCATGTGAGGGTAGATATAGTGTTGTCTATGGCTATCATTTCAGGATCCTTGAGGAATTAAGATTTGGAGTAGAAACACCACCTCACCAAAGACTCAACATACCATTTTTCTTGCTTCAATCACTCATAGACTTAAGCATCAAAGTGAAGGAGGGGAATCCAAACAATTGGCTCACCATGGGTTGATTAGGATCCTCATTGAAGATGCCCTCCAAAACCTCAGAACCCCTATAACATGGTCAGTTTTCAGAGACATGCCAGTAGAGGATGACATCAAAGCCCTCACTTATGATGTTAGTCCTACTGTCAGTGAAGAGGAGGTAAAACAAGAAGAGGAAGATATATAGCAAGATAAGGATGATATGGATGAAGAAGGAGCTGACACAAAGGAACATGATGAATATGAAGAAGAAGAGGGAGAAGAGAAGGAGGATGATGAAGAAACAGAGGAGGAAATTAAGGAGGAAACTGATAGAGATGATGAAGATCTACAAGAAGAAGAAGACAGGAAAAACAAAGGCAGGGATGAAAAGGATATTGGCCAGAGAGCAAACTGAACCTATTTTTATCAGAGTTGAATAATCAAATCCCATGGCCCTCATCAATACCCATAATTTGATTACAAATGATTCTCAGTTGACACCTAGATATCTTGTTACCCAAGGGCAAGCAATTTCACATTTTGAGGACATGTTTAGGCTGCTAGGAGATGATAGTATACATGCTTGCCTAAGGAGATGGAACACATTGCCACACAGCTTAAAGATAAGAGAATATAACTCCCCTCAAAGATTGAGAGAGGCACTCAACATGACACCTATGTATAAGCAATCTATGCAAAGGTTGAAGGTCAATTGGATAGGCCTAAAACTCAGTCCACCGCTACTCTCAGGGATGCTAGAAGAGAGAAAAGAAGAAGAAGAAAAGAAGCAGTGGGAAGAGGAAGAAAAGAAACCAGGCTTCTATCAGCAAGAAGAGGAGACCACAACAGAGGCATGGGATGTCAGAGAGGCTACCCGAGCCATGAAGGATATGGATATTGACTAACTTGCTCAGAGGATGAGCAACACTTTCAATAGGGAGGTGATGATGAACCTCATCATTGGGTAATATGGGCCTTAATTCACCTCCTAGCTTAGTCAAACCAACTACTCTCATAACTTATTGCATACTTTTGATTATATTTTGTTTATGAGATGAGTTAGAGTTGGATATTTTTCTTTGTAGTCTAATGTGCATTTAATGCGGGATTAAAGGATAAAACTAAGGAATTTGGCAAAGACCAAGGTAAAAACTCGAATGGGACAAGGGAGAGGGATTATAGGAGGTAAATCATCCTCATTTACTACCCCTCCATTCGAATATTCCTCCATCAGATCGGAGTGTAAACAGCCAAATCATGAAGACTAGAAGGCAGCCGAGCAAGTGAAATACGAAGCACCAGTTTATCTCAAGTTTGGGAGCCGAGCATCCCTAATTTTAAGGAAGTCGTTGGAGACTTCAAATGTATAAGTAGATAGGCCTAGGACCTCAGTAGGATTCATATTTTTTGTTGTAAAACTCTACTCTATTTTCGAGCTGTAAGACTTGTGACAGTTTTTTTATGTAATCCATTGTTTTGGTAATAAGAATGAGGTTTGTTTGAGCCAGCGCTGAGTTAACTCTAGGGCTGAAGCTCTTGGGTTAGGGCCCAACCCTAGCAGCCAAGGCTCCTCTTTATTGTACATGTATGCTAGTGTAGATTCATAGCTTAATTGTTCATTTGTTTGGTAGCTGCATTTCCATTACAACAGTGTAGGTTAGATTGGTTGTGTGATAGTTTGCTTCCATTTGTTCCTTCTTTCAAGTAGCAGGTTAGCAAGGAGAAAAAGGATCACCACAAGGTTGTCAGCAGGTGCCTTGGCCTCACTTCCTCCCTTTGGGACCATGACTTGAGGAAGGGACCCTTCAGCAGCCCCAATAACATAGATTTCTAGTTCTTATATGAGCTTTGGAGTTTGTTGTCTTTGATTCAGTACTTGGTTAATTTTCCAAGGCCTATTTCATTGTCATCTTTTTCCATCTCGATTTCTACAATAATATCTCACAGTTGCTTCATTCCCTTCAGCAACTTCCTTCCCTTCAGCAACTTCTTTCATGCATAATGTAGGTAATTGATTCATGCTTTTCTAGTTTATGAAAACGTATCTAGTTTCATAATTCATGGAAGACACACATGTTTTAAGCAGAGCATGTACTTCAAGAGGGGACTAGCTTTTCATCATTTTTCATTGAAATTCCCCTAGATACATTGAGAAAATCTAGCCATCTCTTATCTTGGATATTGACTCCTGAGTGCTCCTAGACCTTCTAACACCCCATTCCACCCATCACACACCTTTCCCAAGCTTCCCAACACCCCCAACACCTCACAATTAGCTCTCGATTGTATCCTGTAGGTTTCCTATAATTCCTATAGGATCATCGTGTAGGTTTCTAGTACATCCTGTAGGTTTTCCTGAAACGGCCTATTTTGAGGCCGAATTGATGGGAAACCTCTAGGAAGTCACAAAAATCCTCCTAGGACCCCTCCACATCATCCAACCACTTCATAAACCTTCTAGCCATCCTTAAACACCTTCCATCCACTTGTCACATCCACAAGAACAATTAGTTTGCATACTTGATTTTGCCTAAAGAAACCCAAAAAAGTGAAAACAGATTTAGTTTAGTTTCTTTGCCTGCAAATCAGTAATGTTTGATGCTTTTTACTTCTGCAACTTAGATCATAGCATTTGTTTAGTGTTGATTTAGCAATTTTTCTTAACATAGATGATTAAATGGTTAATTAGGGTATGATGTGATTTAGCATTACATGTTGTTTTTTTCCATTACTGCAGTAGAGTAGCTCTCTTAGAGTAGATTTTTCCTTCTTCCATCAAAGAATCAAGCTTCTTCTAACTCTATAGAAGTCTGGCTTGGAACCCCAATGGTATCTCGCCAGCTGAACAGTGACAATAGGCAGGACCATCACTTTTACTTGTGCATACAGCACTATCACCTCCAAGTTTGTACGAACCTCAGGTTGATAAGTAAAGATGGTAGCCCAGGAGTTGCAGCATCTTTGCTGCAATACTAGCACTCATAAATGAGCCTCCTTTACCATAGGAATACCATGCAGCATGGTGTCATCGACGAACTATTGATGCATTGTTTCCTAACCTTCCTCATGCAACTTAAGGCCCTTTATATGTCCTTCTCTATTGGCCGCACCGATCGCCCTCCCCAAGCCTTCCATCATTATGATAAATAGAAAGGGAGACATGGGTCCCCTTTTCATATGTCTCTAGACGAGAAGAAAGGTTTTGTCAAGGCTCCATTAACCAAGATTGAAAAACTAGGGGATGAGACCAAGGCCATAATCCACCTGATCAAACGCTCATCAAACCAAACGCCCCTGGAACTGTTTTCATATAATCCCTACTAATATTATCGTACACCTTTGACAAATCTAGTTGAATAATCATACCTTCCTTTTTCTGGGTCTTCAATGAGTGAGCTATCTCATGTGCAAGAATAAAATTATCCAAAATATTTCTCCCCTTGACAAAACCAAACTGTTTTGCTGAGATCAAACATGGAAGAATCGTTTTCATCCTATTTGTTGCTACTTTTGATATGATATTGTATAGCACATTACATAGGGTTATTGGCTGAAATTTCTCAGGAGTGTTGACCCTTTCTTCCTTTGGAATGAGGGTGATAAAAGTCGAATTCAAGGCTTTGAGAATAGTTGTTGAATCCTGTGAATTTGATATGACCTTATAGATATCTTGTTTAACTACATCCCAACATTCTTTCAATAAATCTATAGTAAATCCGTTAGGTTCAGGGGCTTTTCCATTGGGCATCTCATTCATGGCCAAGGCCACTTCTTCCATGGACACTAACTTGTTCAAATTCATATTGTGCTCCTTCATGATCAACTTAGGTATATGCCAAACAATCCTTTGGATATTATCTCATATATCCAATGGAGGCTCCTATGTTATTTTTTGGAAGTGTTGAACCAGGACGTTCTCAATATCCTGATGCACTTCGTATGTGTGCCCCATCTCGTCCTTGATTCTTAGGATTCAGTTGGAATTTGTAACAACTCTGCTTAAAAATCCATGTAAAAATATATAAGTCCATGGTCATGGGACACATATTCCAAGATGAATGGTGGGCAAAAACATCTTAGTGGGGTGTCACCTCGATTTATTATGGCTAAGGAAATTGGCAAAGGCAAAAAAAAAGGCTTTGGAAAGGCATGAGGCATTTATTGACATTTTATTTATGAAAATAAAGGAGATTAGGAGAAAAGGAAGGTGAAAGGTCACGGGTTGCATGTGAGGAGGAAATTGAAGGAAAATAATGGAAATTGAAGAAATAGAGGCCTCATTGATAAAATGGCTTATGAGGATTAGTTGGCAAGCTTTTGATGGGTGTGGAGCTCTCTTCTATTCTCTATCTCTCTCATAACACTTAGAGTTTCTTGGAGCACTCTTGGAGGAGTGTGGCATAATTGGTATTTGGAGCAAGAAGAAAAGGGAAGCAAAGATCCAGCAAGGAAGAGCAAGATTAGTAGCTACAGTTGGTTTTCTTTGCAGGTATTGAGTTGCATGTATGGTTTCCTTGATAGTTTTGGCATGCATGGCATATGCATGTGTTTTATTAGTCATGATCTATCATTGGAATGGAGAACTACCTAGATTGATAATGTATTTTCCTATCCTTTCCATTTTTGGGATAGTCATGGTGTTGTGGGTTCATTTATTTGTTTTTCTGTGTTGTTATCATGTTTCCTTTAGCTTGGGTTGAGTTATTAGTTCTTGGAATCCTTGGTTGGACAAATGCTTGGAAGCCCTGTAACAACTTGGATTGAGTTACTAGTCCTGGAAGCCTTGGTTGGAAAAATGCTCTAGAAGCCCTGTAACATCTTGGGTTGAGTTACTAGTCCTGGAAGCCTTGTTTGGATAAACGCTCTAGAAGCCCTTGGTGGGTTGAGTTACTAGTCCTGGAAGCCTTGGTTGGAAAATTTCTCTGGAAGCCTGGTGACAGCTATGGGTTGAGTTACGAGTCCTAGAAGCCTTGGTTGGATAAACGCTCTGGAAGCCCGACGACAACTATGAGTTGAGTTATAGTCCTGGAAGCCAGGTTGGAAAAAAATGCTCTAGAGCCCTGGACATCTTGGGTAGAGACCAATCTAGTGATGGTTAGTGATGTCCGACCATGAGGTGGAATCACTGGTTGAGGGTTGAGGTGCTTTGGCCTCTGGAATCCCTGGTTTAGTTTTGATGGATCTATTTCATGATATACCACATTCATGCTTGGAATATGGCATAGGGGTGACTCGCTTAAAGAAATATTTGTTTCAACCTAGTCTATGGTCAGGTGGTTAATGGAAGTCCCAAACCTGGTTACATTTTGAATATATAATAAGAGCTTCTTTCCTGTTGTATTTGATGGGCAAGTATACGTGTTTATATGTGGTATTTATCGCTGAAATATCCCATGTTATTTCTATTGGTTATATGCTCATTATGAACATGTTTTATGACAATGGTGATGTATGGCTCTCATCATGATTTTACTTGTAAATGAATGAACAATGTATCTTTGGCCTAATATATGAAATTGCATCTAATGTGTTGAGGCATCAATGCTTCTTAGCGATTCCCAGATAAGTATGAGGCCCCATGCTCATTTCTACTATTAAGATCTATAGCTTTCACGTTTGTGACATGTTTGACGAAATGACTATCATAGCTAGTAGGGGTACAGTCTAGTCCTTGTTAATTTTTTTGCAAATGTACCGTTGTTCTATTGTGAAAATTCATTTCTGAAGGTGTCATTGAGTTTTGGGTGGCGACCTGGGCTCTAGACCTGAAAAAGTGGCACAAATCCCGAAGTTGCAAGCACAGTACTAGGAAAAAAGTCCCTCGACGCTCGCTTTCCCTTGTTCTGGGAGCGTTTGGAGCCTCCTAGACGCACCTTGGTCCATATCAAGGGAGCATCCAGGGGTTTGATGCATTAAAACTTCAATTGGTCTCAGGGGTCAGTTACCTGAGTGGTTGGGATGGCTCCTGGGAGTTCTGTTGCTGATGTGGAAGGTCTATGTGATGTGTTATGTCACTTCCACTTCTTTAACTAACACATAGGGATTCAAATCATATCATAGTAACTTCTCGTCACATGTTTACCCCAGTTGACCGGTTACTTAGGTAGATGTGGGAGGAGGGTGTTACAGAGTGGTATCAGAGCATGGGTCAACACTTGGACTAGATGGGCATAATGTGTTTGTTATGTATGCATTTAGGTTGTATATGTGTTTGATGTGTATGCATGGTGATGGTCATTTTTGCAGTTGTGTTGACATGTAGAAGTTGATGATGTTGTTGATGGGATGTGGTTGTCATGAATGAATGTCGGATGTATATGCATTTGATATGCATGTCAATTTCTATATGTTGTTATGTGTGCATTGTCCTGGTTATAGTTATGCATGTATAGTAGGTAAAACATGCATTTTGAGGTCATTGTATGTAGTTTCTGTCATCATGATGTTGTTGTTATGTTATGATGTTGATGTATTGGCCGAGAAAGCGCAAGAGATGTAGATCATCAAAGCGAGGTATGTGGTTAATGGTTGTTATAAGAATTAGGGTTACTTATATACTTGTCATTCTATTATTGTTATGGTTACATGCATGGTATATGCTAGTTGATCAGCGTAGTCATATGCACACGTGTTGAATAGTCATGCATGGTAGTAACTTGTAGTTGTTTTGTGCTAGTTAAGTTGATGATTATGCTATATGTTGTTGATGACTATGCTATATGTTAAATTTTTGTTGTTATATGTTATTTAACTTGATGATTAGGGTTATTTCATTTAATATATTAATGTTATACGTATTTTGTTAACCTGGATTGGCCTATGCAGATGGTTATGGTTACGATATTCAGGTATGAGCTGACATATTTGTGATATGGTGTTATACTAATCTAGATTGACTATGCATATGTGATTGTTAGGCATGAATGACAATTGTTTATGAGTTTATGATGTGAACATGTTAGCTAGTTACTGTTATGGACATCATGACCTTATTTATGTTTGATTTGATATGTTGTGAAGTTATATCGTGCTAATCTAGATTGATTGTGCAGACAAGATAGCCTCCCCTGAGATATGTCAAGGTATGATTTTGCTTATGTTGTACACTTGATGCTTGAATGATTGATTATGTCGTCTATTTGGTGTTTGAGTGGTTGATTATGTCATCTAGTTGAATTATCTAACAAGGTACATGTACAGTCTATTTGAATGTTTGACTAATTGCATGATATGACTATATGTTTGTAAGATTGCATGAAGAAATTACCTTTTTTAAGATGGTTGTACTAACACATATGTGTTGAGACAGTTGATGTTGTCTTGAGTATAAGTAGGTGATAGTTGTAGCATTATGTATTATGACTAGTGAATGTGAGTTGATTGTTGAGTATGACATGTTTGTTAGACTTGATAAAGGTTGATTTCAAATTCATAGACATGATGCCTTGATTTGTGGAACATGTGACTAACATGTGTGAACAGTTGTGGGGCAACATGCTTGGTATTAGCATGACAAGGTAATAGTTGAATTGTTTATATAACTAATAGTAGGGTGATGTGATAGTACATAGTAAGGCTTGATTGTGTCAAGGTAAAAAGGTAAAGAAGGGAGTTGGGTGAGGATTCCTTTGGCTATGTTTGGAAACTGAAAATCCAAATGTATGAATGCTTTGAATACAAGAAGTATTCTTAACCTAGACTTTGTCTGATATTATGTGGATATATGTTATATTCCAAAACATGTATTTGATAGATATATTAGCTAGTTTTTAGCCATAGTTGGGTTCATCAAAAGAATTGGAATCCCTTGAGGAATGATACATGAAGGTGTACAATGTGGAAATGTGCTTGGCACAACAAGGTAAGATAACTAGTATATTGTGATGTTTACTTATGCACTGACAGTTGTGTGTTTATGACAGTATGATGCAAGGGATTGCATGGAAAAAGAGACTACCATGAAATATTGAAGAAGGATCAGGTTGAATTTCCCTTGGAGGCATTGGGAACCCATGGGGTTGAGTCATGGTGTTTGTTGGGAGTTTTGTGCCTTCAGTATTTTGTGATTTGTTTGAGCTTGATTTATGGGTTTTGATTGCGTCTGGTGCAAGGCCTTGCCACTTTGTTTGTGATGTCGTATTGCTATTGGTTTTCATGGTTTTCTCTTGTTTGCTTCTTGTTCTTGCCTTTTATGTTTTGATTCTTGGGAATTGGTTGGGAAAAGAGGAAATTTAATGGAGCTTGGGAAGAGATGAATGAAACCCAACATGTAATGAATTTTGGTGCATGTATAAGGGCAATTGAAGGAAAGAGTATGACAATTAGTTGGATTGGTTGGGTCCATTGGGGTAAATGGACAATGGCAGGACAATCATGAGAAAGGTAACAGGAAAGGTGAAGTAAATGGATCTGAGGCATCAAATGCCTTGGCTATGTTGGGAATGATTGTTCTCAATGTTGTGCATGGTGTGCATAGATAAAGGGAGTTATCTTAACCTTGAACTTATGTTATCTAGTAATTATGTTGTGATCATGATTATGTTGATGTTTATATATGTATACATGTATTATGTATGTATGTATGTATGTATGTATGTATGTTGTGTCTGATAGGGTCATCATGGATCATGGTTGTTTAATGCTAATGTTTATATGTATATATGTGTGTATGTATGTCGTTTTCTGACAGGATCATGGTTGTTTTATGCTAATGTTGATGTATATGTATGTATGTATCCATGCATCTATGCCACTATCTGATAGGGTTTTCAAGGATCATTCTTGTGGAGGAATGATTGCTTATGCAGGTGAATGGCATGACAAGGTTCCTAGTCTTATGGGGAATCAAGTGGGGAGAGTAGTCATGAAAAATATACGAGGTCAGTATCATGTGGATATGAATTGATATTGTATGCTTGTATTATTCATATGTTTATGTTATGAGAGGTAACTCTGAGGGATACATCAGTTGAATGAAAGAAGTGAGATCTGAGGCATGCTAGGATAAACATGGATGACAAAGAGACACTAGAAGCAAGGTTTCCTGGTAGAGATAGTGTGGTTTTGGATGTGCGGTACTACAGTTGTGTATATGTTGTGCATGTTGTATATTTAGTGATTGTAACTATGGTGATTTGTACATGTAATATTTGTAGTATTGTGTACATATGAGGTTGTGTTCATGTTGTATGTATGGTGTTGTGTGTACATTGCACATGCAATGTTGGATATAGATGGTGTTGCATACATAATGTAATGTGCGCATGAAGGATATGCAGTGTTGTGTGGATATGGTGTTGTGCGCATGTTGGAAATGTAGTGTTGTGTACATAGGCTGTTATGTACATGTTGTATATGCAATGTTATGTACATATGGTGTTGTGTGCTTGTTGTACATGTGGTACTATGTACATATGGTGTTGTGTGCATGATTGTAGAAGTGGTGTTGTGAGCATGTGGTGACGTGTACATGTACATGTGGTGCTATGTGCAGGTGGTGTTGTGTACATGTCATGCATATGGCGTTGTGTACATGTGGTGTTGTGTACTTGTCGTGCATGTGGTGTTGTGTACGTCTCGCATTGTGTAAATTTTTTACAAGTGGTACAATGTACATGTGGCATTGTGTATAGGTCATGTAGTTGGTGCCATGTACATGTGATGTTTTGTACACGTTGTGAAGGTGGTGCTTTGTACAAGTGTTACTGTGTACATGTTGTACGTATGGTACTAGTGTACATGTGGTATTGTGTGCATGTCGTACATGTTTTGTTGTGGGCATGTAGTAGTATGTATGTGCAATGTGTACTCGTTGTGTTGTACTCTGTGTGGTACATGCATTGTGTTGTGTTGTATGCCAGGTGTAGATACATGTATTATGTGATGCTGTACATCAAGTATATATGTATTATGTTGTGTTGTACACCAGGTGTAGGTACATGTATTGTGTGTTGCTGTACCTCGGTATAGATGTATTTTGTTGTGTTGTACGCCATGTGTAAGTACATGTATTGTGTGGCATTGTACATTGGGTATAGATGTATGTGTTGTGATGTACATTGTGTATGTGTACATGATTGAAGAAAAGAAAAAGGCATTGTGTGTTTGTTGGGTGTGGCAACCGATCCGATGTGTGTACAGAAAGAACAAGGTAGAAGTAAGGATCGATGAAGGATAAGTATCAGTATTTTATTTATGTTTTATTATGCATGTGATCTATGATTTTGACTTATTATGGTTACATGAGATTTATGATTATGGTTTATGATGATTTCATGCAATTCATGTTTTTAATTTATGATGATTGAGTTTGAGCTAATCAAATGTGATATGTTTATTCATGATGATTAGGTTAAGAGCTAGTTTGACTTGTTGTGACACGAAGTGAATAGGATTGCAAGTGTACCTTATTAACAGGCCATTGATGAGGTATGATGTGACTTCATTTCAATTTGTTTTGAGTCTAATGGAAATTATGTTCTTGGTACATGAAGCATGGAAATTCCCAGTTCGGTGGTCGAAACTGATGGAAAGCATTAGCAACAACAACAAAAGGAGTTGGAATAGGAAACAATATGCTGGTAAAGCACTTTAGGAGCAGGGCCAATGTGGGACACTAGTGCCCAATAGTGTCCATTGATTGCCATGAGCATGCTATGATCGGTATGATGGTTTAAGGTAGGGATATGCCTTGGTTTCTGGACCTTCCGATGTGAGGAAGCCTTGCTAAGGGATGGACTACCCAGGATGGGGTTGCCAACAGAACTTGGAAGGTGTGTGACTGCACGGAAGGGGGTGACCGGATTTCCTAAGGGACTACGTAGCAGAGAAGGGAACGTAAGGGATATATTTGTTTTGGTCATTAACATTGCCATATGAACTCAAATGAACATTGGGAGTATGCCCTAGAACAATGAGTCGGTAACTGTTCTCTAAGAGGACAAGTGGCACATGATTATAGTGTTGGACATTGGATATATATTTTACCTTGCAATGGATTCTGTAATTCCTAAGAAGGAGGTGAATACTGGTATTACTTTGAGGGTGGATGTGTGAGCCTCTGGATTCTCTTGTTGTGGATGCGTACATCGTATCCTTTTATTTGCTAGTTGCAAAAATGTGCATATGTGTATATGTGTGTATTATTGTAAATATTGTATCGAGCTAGATTTATAAAGCTCCATAGACAATATAATTATTTGTTGAGTGAAGCAAATGTATATGTGTGTATATCTGGTTATTATTGACCACGATCATGGGACATGTATTCCAAGATGAATGGTGAGAAATTACATCCTAGTGGGGTGTCACTTTGGTTTATTATGGCTAAGGAAATTGGCAAAGGCAAAGGCAAAGGCAAAGGCTTTATAAAGGCATGAGGCATTTATTGGCATTTTATTTATGAAAATAAAGGAAATTAGGAGAAAAGGAGGTGAAATATCACAAGATTCATGTGAGGAGGAAATTGAAGGAAAATAATGTAAATTGAAGAAAATAGAGGCATCATGGATAAAAAAAACTTATGAGGATCAGTTGGAAAGCTTTTGAGAGGTTTTGGTGGAGCTCTCTTCTATTCTCTCTCTCATACTCTTGGACACTTAGAGTTTATTCGAGCACTCATGGAGGAGTGTGGCATACTTGGGATTTGGAGCAAGAAGGCAAAAGGAAGTAAATATCAAGCAAGGAAGAGTAGGATCAACGGCTACAACTAGATTTATTTGTAGGTATCGAGTTGCATGTATGGTTTCCTTTTTAGTTTTGGCATGCATGGCATATGCATGTGGTTTATTGGTCATGATCTGTCGTTGGCATGGAGGATTTCCTAGATTGATAGTGGATTTTCCTAGCCTTGCCATTTTTGGGAAATCCATGGTGTTGTAGGTTCATTTTTTTATTTTTCTGGTTGGTTCTCATGTTTCCTTTAGCTTGGGTTGAGTTATTAGTTCTTGGAAGCCTTGGTTGGACAAACGCTTTGGAATCCCTGTAATAGCTTGGGTTGAGTTACTAGTCCTCGAAGCCTTGGCTGGGCAAATGCTCTGGAAGCCATGTAACAACTTGGGTTGGCTTACTAGTCCTAGAAGCCTTGGTTGGAAAAACGCTCTGGAAGCCCTTGGTGGGTTGAGTTACTAATCCTGGAAGACTTGGTTGGAAAAACGCTCTAGAAGCCCGACGATAGTTGTGGGTTGAGTTACTAGTCCTATAAGCCTTGGTTCAAAAAACGCTCTGTAAGCCCGACGATAGTTGTGGGTTGAGTTACGAGTCCTAGAAGTCGGGTTGGAACAAACTCTTTGGAGCCCTAGATAACTTGGGTAGAGACCAATCTGGTGATGGTTAGTGATGTCCAACTGTGAGGTGGAATCACTCGTTAAGGATTGAGGTGGTTTGGCCTTTGGAAGCCCTGGTTCGGTTTTGATGGATTTGTTTCATGATATCCCACATTCATGCTTGGAATATGAAATGAGGGTGACTAGATTAAAGAAATATTTGGTTCAGCCTAGTCTATGGTTCGTGGAAGTCCCAGACCTGGTTGCATAAGAGTTTCTTTCCTCTCGTATTTGATTGGTAAGTATACTTGTTTAGATGTGGTATTTATGGATGAAATATCCCATTTTATTTCTATTGGTTATATGTTGGTTATGAGCATGTTTTATGACAGTGGTGATGTATGGATTTCATCATGTTTTTACTTGTAAATAAATGAACAATATATCTATGGCCTAATAGATGAAATTTCAGCTAATCTGTTGAGGCATAAATGCTTCTTAGTGAATCTTAGATAAGTATGAGGCCCCTATGCTTAGTTATGTTGTTAAGAAATGTAGCTTTCGTGTTTGTGACATGTTTGACTAAATGCCTATCATGGCTAGTAGGGGTACAGTCAAGTCCTTGTCAATTGTTTTGCAAATGTATCATTTTTTTGTTGTGTAAATTCATTTCTGAAGGTGTCATTGAGTTCTGGGAAGCCACCTGGGCTTTGGGCCTGAAAATGTGGCACAAATCCTGGAGTCACAGGCACACAATTTCCCCAGATGCTTGCTTTCTCTTGTTGTGGGAGCGTCTCGAGCCTCCTAGATGCATGCTGGTCCATATCAAGGGAGCGTCTAGGGCTTAGATGCATTAAAACTTCAGTTGGTCTTAGGGGCTGGTTACCTGAGTGGTTATGATGGATCCTTGGAGTTCTGTTGCTGATGTGGAAGGCTTGTGTGATGTGTTCCTCTAGTTCCACTTCCTTAACTGACACATAGGGAGTCAAATCTTATCATAGTAACTTCTCGTCACATGTTTAACCCAGTCGGCCAGTTACTTGGGTAGATGTGGGAGGAGGGTGTTATAGAATTTATATGTTCTATCATTGAGCGATGAGAGAACTTAGTGTTCTTCTTACCCTCCTTGAGCCATAACACTCATGATTTATGTCTCCATAGAATTTCCTCCTGGCTATATCTGTCCTCCCTCTGCTTCATTAGTTCCATCTCCTCTCCTATGCTTTCCTCTGAGTGGCCTTTTGTGATCAATTATTGTTGTAATGTTTCCATCTTCTGTTCCAATTCCTTTTTTTCTTGGAAGATGTTACCAAATGCTAACTTATTCCACTACTTTAATTTTGATTTGATATATTTTAACCTTGCCTATAATATGTACATTTTGGAGCCCCTAACTGGGATCTGTTTCCCCCACCATCTTTTAATATTCTCCCTAAATGTAGGGTGATCCAATGAGAAGGCATCGAATCTAAATGGTATATTTTTGGGAGTACATAACATCGCTATCATTAATATCAACGGACAATGATTTGATCCTCTATAGGGAAGGATATTTGATTCAACATCTATCCCTCACATGAAAAAATCCTCTAAAATTAAAATTTGTCAAGTCTAGACCCAACTTGATGCTGCCCTCCACGCTTATTACTCCATGTGAAACAACCATTGGTAGTTTCCATGTCAATAAGGTTGGCGTCCTCAATGAATTCCTTGAGAGCTTCAACATCTCGGTCTATGCATCTTTGGCCTCCCTTTTTCTATAATAGAGAGGTTATCATATTGAAGTTCCCCCAACACCCAAGGGAGATGACCTTTCCTAGTTCTTATCTCTCTTAAATCTTGAAGGAGTTTGATTTTCTTCTCTATTCTTTGAGGCCCATAAACATTTGTAATAGTAGAGATCCTGGAGTCCCTATAACCTGCATTTCCAATGATAAATATGACCTCATTGCTTCTGCATCATGTAATATAAAATATTGGGGGTTCTAACCAATCACTAGTCCCCCTGCAGAACCATGCTCTGTGACCTCCATTATCTCAAACCCCCTCGCTAATTTCAAACTTAATTCCTTGATTTTACCTACGGAGCCCTTTGTTTCTTGCAAGAAAATAAGGTTTGGCTATTCCATCTTAATCTTCTTCTTAAACAGTTGTTGTTTCCTAAGGCTACTTATGCCTATTATATTCCATGTTAAAACTTTCATGATTTAACTACGATTAAGGGGTTACAAGCTTAACGCTCACATATTACCTGAATTTATTAGCATGGCTCCCATCTCGTGGAGGGAAACACTATTCGAATTCATCCCTCTTTTCCGATGGTTGTGAAGTGGCACAAAAAATGCCTAAGATCCCATTTCTTTTACTCCCATCTCATCTATTTCTCGATGTGACCTTTTATGGCCTCTTATTTTCGTCTCTTCTCTCATCAGGTATAGATACTGGGTCCTATCTATTTGATCAATTGGGATAGCCTCCAGTCCCTATTTTCTCACTTGTTGCACCATATCCTAAAGGTCGATACCCTCCTGTTCTACTATTTGCTACAACTTTGGGTCCTCTGTTCCTAGCTTGCTTAGGGTCATTTACACATCTCCTTCAAAATCATTAGATGGATCTGGGATATCATCCCGTTGTCTAAGATATCTTGTCAGCTGCAACATTTATTATTCTTTACCTTCTTCTTTCTCCTCATTTTTCTCTTCTTTAACCCATTAACTCTCTAGGTTTTCTTCTGATAGGATTTCAAATCTATTTCTCTGTGATTTTCTCCCTCCCTGATTTCTTTGTTATTGTCTTTGATTTTCTCTTCCCCTTGGGTTAGGTATTACAAACCCATCTGGATCCTTTCACTCTGATTCCTTTCCTTGTTCTTCTGCTTTATTCAAAGGGAATTCCTTAATTAGGTGGTCATGTTCATGGAATCGTCTGCATTTGAACTAAATCTGTTGATAGTCCGCAGATTGTAACCAAAATTCATCCCAAAACTCTGGTTTGACTGCTTCAGGTAAGGCTCCAGAAACATCCATTTCCACACAAATTTTTGCATACGATGTCTACCTTCCTTGTAGTGTTCCCTCCAATATTTTAATAAAATTTACCAATGTAGGGAGTAAATCCTATCCCAAACTGGGACACTGGTAAAGGTCTCCTTCTCCAGGGTAAAATTATCCATCCATGGCCACATGTATAAGCCACCCAATGCGAAGAAGTAGGGACCCCCATCAAATAATCGGTCTATATATTCCATATTAGGAAAGACTACAATAAAAAAACCTTTGGATTGTAGATGTAGCTCTATCTCACCTCTTAGTTTCCAATGGTGTTTAATTCAATCACACAAGGATTTTTTTGTGGGCCAAAGACACATAAACTTTCATATGACAACATATGACCTCATGTGCTCCCTAAAGGCCTATCTCGGGATCAACGATTAGTGTCTTTGGGATCACTGCTATTTTTGGCTTACACAACCCCATATATCCTTTTAACTCTTGTTGCTTCTACATGCTTCCCTGATGTACTTCTATCCTCATCTCTTCTCTGACCATTCCCACCTACTCCAGTCGTACCTTAGGCATTCCTTGAAACACCATCTGCAGGACCACCGAAATCATACCTTGAACCCCTTCTCCTTGTCCATTACCACATTCTGATAGGAGGGAGCCTCGCTCCCTCCCCATATGAACACCATCAGTGTCAAACCTTAGGCATACCCGCTCGGAAACCCTAGCTCCTCTCAAGAAAGCTCCTTCACTCTCAATAATAATAATAGTAATGTAAAAATATTTCACTTTCATTCTCAAGTCATAATAAAAAAAAGAAAACAACCTTATATTTACCTTATAAATATTTCAATATAAAACTTAAATAAAATTTGAATATTCATATGAATTAATACATTTGAATATAGGCTTTCTATATGTGTATATAGATAGAGAGAATGTGTGTGTTGTTGAGAAATGACAACAAGAAATTCCAGTTTAATTTGTCCTTGATTTTACCCTGTGAATTAAAATAGAATTATTTTCTCATAATAATTTGAAAATAATTAATTAAATTTAATTAACTTAATTAATTTAAGAAATTTGAATTGGAAGTCTTTTAGAAGACATGTATATGTTCTCCCTAACTTACAGGAGTTCAGAATGAGTTATGAAATATTTGTAATTAGTTAACTCAGTTTATTGAGTTAAGTCCAGTTAAATTAGTTCCAATCAGTTTCAGTGACTAATAGTGAGTAAACAGTCAATTGGGACACTAGTGACCTAATTAGTGCTACTCTAGTTAACTGAAGATTCCACCATCAGAAACTCATGCATGTTGATTATGAGAAAGAAACAGTTAAGACTAGAGTAAAGGGATAGTGTACTATTTGTTTTAGATTTTTCTGAGTTGCACTGACAGTGCATGCAATCAGGAACTAATCCTTGAGGGATTGCGTTATTTATAGAGGCTTTATTTCCCTTTAAATACAAGCTATCCTTAATAGGAATTACAAATTGGAATAGAGACTTGGAGAGCTTGTGAAGAGGCTAGGCTTTGGCCTTGACCTTGCTTATAAGTTGGAGATTGAATTTGCTGAGTTTTGGGATTGTTCTAGAGAGAACAAGCATTGTAATTTCATCTTGATTTTCTAGATTAATACAAAATAGATAGTGGGGTTTTGAGCTCTGGCTTTCCCCAGATATTTATTGTGTTATATGCCTTTGATTCTCTTCCTCTATTGATTATTGTTTTCTCGATGTTTATGGGCTTCCATTGTAAAAAGTAGAAGTAGATTCTTGTCTCTTGTTTTAGTAGATTACATGAGCTTGTGAATCTACATGATTTTCTACATGGTATCGGAGCAAGATTGTTTTTTGGGTTGAGAGTTTGCAGAGCAGGTCTGAGAATTTTTTACAAAATCTTCATAAAAAATTTGTAGATTTGTATTCCTTAGGAAAAGATACTAAAATTCAGAAAAAAAATAAAAATATCGGCTGAATTGGAGTTCAGATGAGGGAGATATCATTGATTTGAAATCATCTCTCTAGAGGAGATTTCAAAGATTTGAGTTTCTGGCTTACAGGTGAAAGTCGAATTTTCATACATACTTTAGGACCGGTAGATGGCATTCCATGGGTTGAGGCTTGAGTATGCCTTGGAATGTAGCTCAAATTTTATAGCCTGGAGGGGCAGGGTGGAGGTTGTGCTAGAAGATAATGGCTTGAAGGAATTCATTGATCAAAAAGTCCCCAAGCCAACAGCTACAGATGCACAGAACTTGGCCAAATGGAAGAAGTGTGTGGCAAAGTCAAGGCGGATAATCCTTGAGGGAGTTCGAGACCACATTGTCTTGAGTCTCAATGGCAAGGAAAATTCGCATGCTATGTGGAAAACATTGACGGGCTTGTATCAGAATAGCAATGATCAAAGGAAGTTGGCATTGAAGGATAAACTTTGTAAAATCAAGATGGAGAAAGACAAGACGATTCCAAATTACTTGACCAAGTTCACTCAATGTCGGGATGAATTTGGAAGTGTTGGAATCACAGTTGTCGAGGAGGATATGGTGAGACTTTCTATTCTTGGACTCCCAAAGAGTTGGCATAGTTATTAGGACTCTGTCAATGGTCGGGAGAAGTTGCCAGATTGGGAACAACTATGGTTGGATTTGATGCAGGATGAGATCAGGAGGAACACTAGGGATGGCTCTTCATCAAAGATTGATGATGAAGATAATTGTCCCTTAGCGATTAAGGAAAGGAAGGGGAAAGGTAAAATTTCTTGTTCCAAATAAGATTCTTGTCATGGAGGTAAGAAGAAGGAGATGACGAAAGTTAAATGCTTTCATTGTCACAAGATGGGTCACTTTTCTACAAATTTCCCATTGAAGAAGTCCAAGGAGAATTCCTCAGGAGGAACGGTGGGTGAGGCTTTTGCCTCCCAATTCAAATTGGACTTTTCCCTCATTGCATACATGGTGTCTTCAATGATGGGAAGTGTTTGGTACTTAGACAGTGGAGCTTCTTTCCACATGACTGGCGACAAAGAGTTATTCAGTGAACTAGAGGATAAATATCTCAAGATGCATATTGAGATGGGTGATGATGGTAAGTATAGTGTTACTGGTATGGGCACTATTACTTTTTAGAGGGAGCATGCGACTCCACTCACCTTGAAGAATGTTATGCATGTACCCGAACTGACGAAGAACTTGATATCCGTTTCCATGCTTGAGGATAGAGGCTATGATGTGATCTTTTCGAAAGGAAAGGCGTTCCTTTGATACATAGCCACGGGTCAAGTAAAGAAGATAGGGATTTGAGTTCAGAATCTCTATAAGATAGAGGTAGAGGATTGTGTTGCTTTGAGTTCAAAGGCAGAAACGATGTTGAGCCGAGATGTTGGTGAGTTGTGGCACAAGCAATTGGGCCACTTGCATCATGGGGCTTTGAAGATATTGTAGAAAATTTATACCGGTCTTCCCAAAGGTATGCTTGAGCAAGTTGATACATGCAAGGGTTGTACTTTGGGAAAATACACCAAGTCTTCCTTTGGAGATAGGGACAGTCGAGCAGAGTCTATTCTAGAAAGAGTCTATTCAGATGTGTGTGGACCATTCTCAACAGTATCCACCTCCAAACACAGGTATTATGTTATATTTGTAGATGACTATTCTTGTAAATGCTGGATAATTTTCATGTAGAGAAAGGATCATACATTCACAAATTTTTGTGAATTCAAAGCATTGGTCGAGAAAAAGTCAAGCAAGAAGGTTAAATCTCTATGGAGTGAGAATGGTGGAGAATATTTCTCCAATGAGTTTAAAAACTTCTGTGTAATGGAAGGGATTAAACGAGAGTTGACAGAACCTCATAACCCTCAACAGAATGGGGTTGCCACAAGGAAGAACAGGAGCATTGTTGGGGAAGCAAGGGTGTTGCATGATCAGGGCCTACCACTACACTTGTGGGCTGAGGCATGCAACACAACGGTTTATGTTTAGACCCCCATGTCCTTCATCTCAAACTCTCTTGTTGGTAACTAGAGGAAGGAAGGAGGATGTTACTTCAAGAGAAGTAGTGGAAGCTACTGTTTACAGGAAACTTGTGGTTTCACTCATGTATTTGGTGAACACACAACCAGATATGTGTTATGCAGTTAACCAGCTTAGTCAAGCGATGGTTGGGCCTACCAAGCTATACTGGAAGGCGACGAAGCATGTATTGAGATACCTCATAGGCACTACTCAATTTGGTTGTGGTATAGACGAACAAAGGGAGTGAAGCTTCAAGGCTTCACCGATGCAGATTGGGCGGGGAGTCCATCTGACAGGAAGATCACATCAGGAGGGATCTTTAGTATTGGGTCAGCTGCAGTTTCTTGGTACAGTAGGAAACAAAGATCGATTGCACTCAGTTCGGTAGAGGAAGAGTACATGGCTGCAAGTCAAGCAGCATGTGAGGCTATCTAGATGAGGAAGATCCTGGTTGGTTTGTTTGGTTAGCAGATGGATCCGATAGTGATTTATTGTGATAATCAGAGTTGTATCAAACTCTCTGAAAATCCAGTTTTTCATGATCGGTCCAAGCATATAGATATTCGGTATCATCATCTCAGAGATTGTGTATTGAGGTAGATCATGTTGTTAGATTACATTCCCATGGAGGAGCAAGATGCTGACATCTTGACAAAGGCATTGCCAATATGTAAATTCGAGTTTCACAGAGACATGATTGGGGTAGTGGATAATACCTTTCTTGTTGAGAGGGAGTGTTGAGAAATGGAAACAAGAAATTCGAGTTTAATTTTTCCTTGAATTAAACTGTGAATTAAAATAGAAATCTTTTCTCATAGCAATTTGAAAATAATTAATTAAGTTTAATTAACTTAATTAATTTAGGGAATGTGAATTGGAAGTCTTTTAGAAGACATGTATATGTTCTCCCGAACTTATAGGAGTTCAGGATGAGTTATGAATAAGTTGTAATTAATTAACTCAGTTTATTGAGTTAAGCCCAATTAAATTAGTTCCAATCAGTTTCAGGAACTAATAGTGAGTAAACAGTCAGTTGGGACACTAGTGACCTAATTAGTGCTACTCTAGTTAACTGAAGATTCCACCATCAGAAACTCATGCATGTTGATTCTAAGAAAGAACCAGTTGAGACTAGAGTGCAGGGACAATGTACTATTTTTTAGATTTTTCTGAGTTGCACTGACAGTGCATGCAATCAGGAACTGATCCTTGAGGGATTGCATTATTTCTAGAGGTTGTATTTCCCTTTAAATACAAGCTATCCTTCATAGGAATTACACATTGGAATAGAGACTTGGAGAGCTTGTGAAGAGGCTAAGATTTGGCCTTGAGCTTGCTTATGAGTTGGAGATTGAATTTGTTGAGTGTTAGGATTGTTCTCGAGAGAACAAACATTGTAATTTCATCTTGATTTTCCAGATTAATACAAAACAGATAGTGGGGTTTTGAGTTGTGGCTTTCCCTAGATATTTATTGTGTTATGTGCCTTTGATTCTCTTCCTCTATTGATTATTGCTTGCTCGATGTTTATGGGCTTCCACTATAAAGAGTAGAAGTAGATTCTTGTATCTTGTTTTAGTAGATTACACGAGCTTGTGAATCTACAGGTTTTTCTACATGTGTGTTTATATATATATATATATATATATATATATATATATATATATATATATATATATATATATATATATATATTCATTCAATGCATAGAAGAACGAAATAATTATATGTAAAATAATTTAGTTTATTTTCTAATAAGAGGAGATGTGTAATTGATTCAATGTAGGTTATAAATAAAATATTTAACAATGCAACATTAAATAATATTGACAATTATTAAAAAATATATTAATAAAAAGGTAATATTTTAATATGAACAATGTGGTTTATAAATGTGACAATGTTCATATTAACTAAAATATTTCAATACCAATTATGCATGTGTATATATTATTGCACTGGAAAGTGTATTCTATAACTCAATATGAGTGTAATGTGTTCTATAACTAAATATGAGTGTAATATGTCATTCCATCATATGGGTCCCTTTTAAAATAAAAATGAATTATTATTTAAATGAAAAACAATTTCAGCTATAATAAAATACAAAAATGAATAAACATGTTTGCTGTGTAGGAGATGTGGTAAAAATATTTCTCTCATTCTCAACCATGAATAAAATATTTTGATATCCATGGGAAGTAACAAAATTTTATATTAACTTTAGAGAGAGATAAAAAAAACTAAAAGTAAGATTATATATATATATATAGATAGACTTTTGACTATCATCAAGATGTATAATTATTATACCTTTTAAAAATACTTTAAAACAAGTAAACAAATTGTTTGAATATCTATACTAAATAAGTTATTTCGAGATGAGTTTCATATATATGTATATATGCATAGAAAAACATTATGTTAATGTTTACATAATAAACTATTTCAATGTAAAAAAAAAAAAGTAATTGAAAGTAAAAAAAATCATTTAGTGTCTAATTAAGAAAAATGTTTCAATATCAATTATATGTGCTTTTGGGGCTCTTAAACAAAAAACTATGTATATATTATATGAAACAATTGAAAAAAAATCTTATGTTTAAAGGTTTTTTAGCCTTACTATTCTACACGTTGGTCCCTTTGCAAGTCTACTTTTTGTTCATTTTTGTATGAAATCAACCAAAGATTCGTTGTAATTACAAGTTCGAGTGGCCGACACAATCCAAGTGGCCAAGTATAAATAGATAATATGTGATTCTATACGTGTTCAATATGGTGTTGGAATTGACACATGTCCTTTTAAAATAAAAGTAGAATATTCTCTAAAAACAAAACATTGTTGGCTATAATAAAAAACAAAAATGAATATATGTTGTTAGTATGAAGGAGGTGTCGTAAAAATATTTCACTCTCAGCCATCCATAAAATATTTAAATGGCAATGAGAAGTAATATAATTTTATATTAACTTTAGAGAGATAAAATAAATAACAGTTAAAAAACCATACCTTTTTAAAAAAATTAATACAACGTTTAAAAAAATATTTGAATAGTCATACTAATTGTTTATTTCAAAATCAATTATATATATATATGAAATACAATATTTCAATGTACAAAGAAAAGAAGTAATAGAAAGTAAAAATAAATCAATTATTTAAAACTAATAATAACCATGTGTAATTCATTTAATTATTAATATAAAATTAATATGTAGCATCTCAAAAATATAACTAGTGATAAATAAATTCTATTGTGGATCACAGACAATATTTTCATGTTTATATATATAAACAAAAAATCTATGTATATATTATATAAAGCAACTGGAATATCTATCTATCTATATATATATATCTATATATATATATATATATATATAGAGAGAGAGAGAGAGAGAGAGGTCAAAACATTTAAGAAATATCATTATTCTACATTTTGGCCTTTTTTACATGTAGTTTTTGATATTCTTTTTATGAAAGCTTATGTTGTGTAATCTACACAATCCAAGTGGCTAAGGGGATTTTCAAGGCATGAATCCATTTATCCATTCAAAAATGTAATTTAAACAATGAAAAATGTTATGGAAACAAGTCGAGGAGGACATCTGGAAAAGGGACCCCATTCAATATGAAGGTAGCATAGGTATATTAAGTGCACAGAGAGTTGTGGAGATAGATTGACAGGTCTGAATTTTCACTATCCAATGATTTAGCCACCAATCAGGGAATATATGAAGGAGTACGAGCTACCTAGAAGGGAATAATTGGTGTACTGGAAGGAAATTCAGGCAAAGAGGAGGATACTTCCATGAACATGAGGTAAGGCAAATTTATTACAACCTCAAGAACATTCATGGGATCCTCACCTTCTTATACTTAGATTGAATGTTGTTTGCATAGGGACATGCAATGAATTTGGTTGGGGAAAGATGACAGGTGCCCAAATTTGCATCTTTTTAGAACTCGTCCAATACCAATTTTTCCATAGTTTCCCCATATTCATCTCATCTTTACACCTTTTTCATAATGATGCAGGTTTTTTCAAGCTATGACTAGCCTCTTAATATTCCATTTCAGTGGTTATTCTTATGTATTTTTAGGAAATTGTCACCTTTTTGTAGTAACAATGGTATATAGGAAGTAAGATTGCACAAGCACCTTCCAAGCATAGGTGCTACAACTATCTTGAAAATTGTTGTGACTCACTCAATAGCTATTACAACTCCAAAATGTAGTTGTTGCAAATTTTCCTAAGCACAAGTTTTGCAACTCTCTCAACAACTGTTGAAATTCTCAAGTGTAGTTGTTGCAACTCTACCTAAGTGTGATACTGCAACTTTGAGTTGTGATCACAAGTGTTGCAATTATAAGTTGTTGTCACCATTGCTACAACTCATCATGTTGTGACTCTCACCTCACTACACCACAACTCTGCCTCACTGTGTTGCAACTCTCACTAAGGCTATTGCGGCAACCCTTAATCAGGCCTGTTGTTGCAACTCTGGAGAACGATATTGAAACTTTGCAACAATTGTGCCAACACATCATTCAACCAAATAGTTGTCACTTATGGATCAGCTAGGTAGTCAACAACTAGAGGTTACCACATATGAATGTGAAAAAGGAAAATATTCACTTAGGAAAGCATGTTGACTTAATCGCCACTTGTCATGCAACTGATTAAGTCAACTTACGCCTTATTTTCACTATCTTTTGGAAAGTTTATGTAACAATATGGAACAACCTAATTCTCATGGTTTTACATCAACTTATTTTATTAATTTAGTTAGAAAACATCATGTATAAAAACATCTACTCTCATTGAGCTAGGTAATTGAAATTAATCAGGATTAGAATCAAAAGAGATATTTTATTGTATTTTCAATTTCCTGCAATATAAAGTTCCTTTCCATTTGCGTTAAATCGATTGTGTGTTGAGTAACGAGTGTTGTACTACTTTCATAAACTAGTGCCTCATATAAGGAGGTAGGCCCCCTCCTTATCTACGTACTATTTGTACTCATATTATGCCCATAGCATTATTTACAATTTAGTTTATTTTTGTAATTACTCTGTTTCTTTTCCTATTATTGCAACTCTATATTCCAACTACGACAATTCTAATATTTCATATTACTACAATTCTAGATATAGTAGGTTTATTGTTGCAACTCAATCATTAACATTGCTATTAATTAATAACTAATCATTATCATGGGATCTGGACAATAGTTCATGACTTAGGTTGTTGCTACAACCCCTATTGCTGCAACTCAATGCTAAAACTACAATAATCTATTTCCCAGAACTATTATTGCTCTATTTTCAATTTGATTTAGTTTGTTCATTCTATTTATAACATCTAATTCATGGTCTTGTTTCATTCATAAACAAACTATGGTGTGATAGTTTATGAGCATTGCACATGCAATTGCATTTTTGTTACAACAACCAAGATCATCTTAATACTTTAGCAAGCCGCCTTTGATGTATGTGTGATTTAATTTCTACATGTATGAATATACTTTCTTGCAAGTGTGCTCTTTACATTCCTATAAAGTTAGATTGGATTTCAAGTGTGGAGTGGATTTCTCCTAGTGACTTATGAAAGCATCTCATATCTTTCCCTGTGACATGCATTTAGAATAATACAACTACATAATTTAGATTTAGGTGCCTCACATTATATGGTTGGTTCAAAATATTATCTCTTCTTTGGATTCATATACTAGCCCCCCTATTTTAATTGGAAAATACTCCTATAAAAGTTTGTGTTAAAGGAAAAGTTGATTTATATTATGGGTGTTTATTAAATGTATTAAATGTTCTAGATGTATCCATGAATCTATTATTGATCTATCATATCACTTATTCAAGGACAAGAAAGTTGGTAGAGTTCAATTCATATTCAATGGTTATCTCTGAGATCTTATATGGTTTTAATGTTGCAATTGGGGAGGTGCATCACCATTCCAGGTTGTATATCATTTCTCATTTTGTTCCTAAATTTGATTTGATATTCTCTAACTCAAGCTATGGAAATAAACATAAATAGAAGGGATACATTTGAAGAAGACTCTTTGTACCCACTTCATTGGGAACCAATGCCAAATTATCCACCACTACATGTTGTTGATCTCAAAGATGATTCTTCATATATTTTAGATCATATTTTTATCATATTTCAAATTTTAATTTAGATGATCATGAGAATGATATTGTAGATATAGATGGCATACCACAATAGGCACAAGAAGATGATCCCTTTAAATAAAACCAATGATTTAGTAGATAAAGGAGAATTAGATATAAGTTTGTAGGTGTTGCATGAGCACACACTACTGTAGGGCCATTCATTTTCATGCATTTTTAAATTATGCTTGCATATGATCCTTAGTCCTAGTAGAGAAAGAGGAATATAATTATGTCATCTAGAACCACACTTGGGATATGGTTCCTCTTCTTCTTGATTAGAAACATGTTTGATGCAAGTGGATATATTGGACAAATATGGATATATATGGAATTCATGCACTTTAGATCGTTATGGATGATCCATGAGGGATACAGTTTCATATTAGTTGACATAGTATGCATTCCATTTTGGGGGGAGGTTTCTTCCCACTAGGTTTTCTATATTTACCCCATATTTTTTGCCATACTTTTATCTATTTTTTATACATTAGTACCTAACATGGCCAAATTTTTTTGAGACTCATCTATTGTGCACATCCCAATTGTGGTTTAGGTGGGGTGTTGGAGTACATGCACACTACCTACATTTTAGGATGATTTATATTTATACTAGTTTATATCTTTAGCAATTGATGCTATGTAGGATGACATGTGGTAATGACTAGGGAGTGACATGGCCATGACATAGATCCTAGAGCGCATATCTAAAAATCGATCATCCTCTAACACTTTGCAATTCGAGAAAATTTTGGGTCTTCAAAATTTAACTTAGTTCACACTTGATCAACTGCGGGTAGTTAATTCAAACAAACTTAAAGATGAAACAAAATCATATGCAATACAACATGGTAAAAACAAAGAAGAGAATGACCAAGTGTTAATGGAGTTTGTCCAGTGTAGACTACGTCTCTATGCCTTTCTCCAATGGGTAGGTTTATTTATTGATCTCAACAACAAAAAGAGTACATTAAAAATATTTTACTCATAAAGTAAACTTCCTCCTAGAGTGGCATTGTTTCTCCTTCAAAGAAACATTCTCCTTCAAAGAAATATCACTCACAAGTTGACTCAATTCAACAAAGAAATGATGGTGTCAAAAGAAAAGGACTCTCTCACTGAATGTGGCAATAGGTCGTCATACTCATTCTGAGATAAAAAATCACAAATCACCCTACTTCGTAATGAAGTGTTGAAATGATCTTTTCCCATAATCATATTGAGCATAGACTGAAAATGGATGCCCTAATGAAGAAACAAATGTTGTAGTTGTGCCTAGAAGGCTTGAAAACCCCTTGTCTAGGCTCTTTCCATGCTAAAAAACTATCTCTATATGGCCTTAAAGAGCCAAACGCAGTCTCTCTCTACAACACAAAAGGACTTAGCTCTACAAATTTTCCAACATAAAGTGATCAAATCACAAAAATAATACTACCATTGAGTTCAGAACACCCAAAAACCCTTGTGTAAGCTCTTCTTAGGCTAAAAACGACTAAAAAATGGCCAAGATATGCCTCCTTACTACTTTCTCTACTATCTGTCCTACAAAATGGAAAAATTCCCTAACCACTCATCCCTTTTGGAAAAACACCAAGTGATAATTTTGCTCGGGTAGGACGCTAATTCCACCACCAACGGTATAATTTGTTGAATGAATAAATGTGCCAATAAGGCCCTTAGCACTAATGCTTTAGCTCCCAACCTAGTCATATGAGTCGCATGTGGCCAGGGGCATGGGTGAGAGGCCACGCACCCACCGACACTCTACCCCTAGTCGCCTTTAAATTCCATGTGGCCTGGGGCTGGGCCACAAACCCGCCCCTCTGGTTTGGGCCCTGTGCCTATAGTTTTGGGTTATTCAATGTGACTGGAGCCAAAGCTTAACATCTGGACCTCCCGCCTTTGCACTCATCTTGGTTACACACCCAATTGTGGCTATTAATATGACCCAGGGGCTAGGCTAACTGCCTACCCCTACCTCCTTGTCACTCGAACATATGGATTGTCGTGTAATCAGGGGTTGGGGCCACGTGCCCCGCCCCCTCCCACCAATATTAAATCATTTAAAATTTAAATATAATGTCTCCCATTACAGTTAACAAGTCGTATACATGGTTCAACGATGGAGCGGTAATTTTGTAGCTGACAGGTCATGGGGTCAAATCTGGAGGAGGGCGGTCGGCCCACTCGCCCAAATTTGGCATAAATCTTGAGGGACATGTGGCGCCCTCTCATTGGGCCACCCAAAACACATCAACCAATCACAACTCGCCAAATCACCCTGTACGACCATGCCACATTTCAGCATGTGATTGGCCAACTTGTCTATTGTACAAACCAGTCACCTATTGATGTCAATGCCACATCACCTATATGACCTGCCTAGTCAGCAACCTAGTCAACCCTGCAAGTTGACTTTTTAGTTGTTTACCAAAAACTTCAAAATGCGATAACTTTAGCTTACGGTGTCGGATTGAGGCGATTCAAGCGTCGTTAGAGTCAAAACAATGAGATCTATGATTTGGCTTTAGTTTTGGGTGATTCTGAGAACTTTTATTTTTGAGCATATTTTTTTATCTCTTGGATCCCTTCCTTACCATTATTCTCCTACTACAGATTTGCACACTTCCATTCCTATTTCTAGAGATAACCTTATCTAGTTACCTTATATGCTTGTCCTTTTGACCTTGGTAACATTATCTCCTAAGAATTGGAGCTATTTTTGGATCTTGTTGCATATGTGCCAGTGTTTTTTTCACTTTTCACTTATTTATGGCTTATCCTATCCTTACTTAGCTCTATTATTGACTCCAAATTCATTTTTGACTAGATAACTTCATTTTTGGGCTAGTTAACTGAAACTAAGGGGAGTTGCTTTCTGCTTTTGTGCATGCAATAAGCGACTCCATCCTAGTGTTGGTACCTAAGGTTATGATGGCTCATAACATTTATAGATATTTTGGACACAATCAGTTGAAGAATCAGCTAATAGGAGATAGGCAGTCAAGTGGTCAACGAGGGGAGAAATTGAAAGTCCATTTGACTAAGTAGTTGGTGAGTTGGTTGAGTAACTGACTAGTGGAAAGTTGGTTCAGCAATTGACTAGTGGTATTGCTGACTAAGTGGACAAAGGAATCTACTAATAATTCAAGTCAACTTGGGTAGTATATTAGATGTTGAGAAGTGGTTTGACTAGAACATTCAACTATTTGATGAAGCAATACATATTTCACTGAAATGGCTGGAACTATTGATGCTTATTTATGGATCGAGTCTTCCACAATTCAAGGAAATTTGTTACAATTTAGACACTATAAATAAAGAAACCTATCAGTTTAATATGTATTATAAGTATCAAAGTGAATTGAATAATGCATTGTGATGTTCTAATCATAATGCATTGTGCTTAAGTGTTGTAACAATGTCTTTCAACACAACATGTCATCTCGGATCATAAATAATATTTTTTATTAGTTTTTTAGATACTATTTTCTATCATCTGTTCTAATGTTCCCTCTATCCTCAACATGGTATTAGAGCTTAGGGTTTTGACCTAGCTGTGTTTTCTTCAAATTGTGGCTAGCGAAATATTCTTATAGTGATTAACTATGGATTGATTGATTTGTTTACTAGAGCCTATTTTTTGAATAAATAATATCTATTATAAATATGAAGATGGATTCCAATATTTATCCTATCATTTTGAATGGAAAAAATTATGTTGTTTCGAAACCAGACGTGGAAACCCTACTGAAGAGCAAAGGACACTGGTAGTATATAAATACCATTATTTTAGATCTGAAGGATGACCGAATGAAATTTTTCATTAAGAGAAATAAATATGAGTGTGTCGAGGTCATTTCAATGTATACTATTCAAGAGATTCATTTTCATAAGAGTATGATCGACTGTCCTCATGAGGTTTGGAATAAGTTAAATTCAATGTTTGACAAATTGGATGACAATTAGGTCACGCAATTAGAAAATGAATTTATCTCTCTCAATACCCATTCCTTTAAAAGGATTGAGGAATATCTGGCTCATCTCAAAGAGCTATAGTTAAAGTTGAGAAAATGAGGGAATAATTTTCCAAAGAAATACAACAGCTCATTAAATTGGTGTTGATGAATTTGATAACACCTTATGATGTGTTATTTTCCTCACTCCACACCAACTAGAGATCACACAAGGAATATGGTAAGGACTACACCTTTAACACCTTTTGTGTGTATCATGGATCAATATAGGTAACTTGATGAAGGAAATATTGGTATTAAACACCAAGCTCACTTGTTTAAAGGAAAGGGAAAGTCAAATTATAAGGAGAAAGGAAGTAGGATAGAATGCCTCAACAAGAAAGTTAAAGAGAAGGGTGATGGATTAGTATTGACCAAAAAGAATTGAAAGAATAAGTCATGTCACTATTGTGGAAAGTCGAGACATGCAGAGAAAACCTATTGGAAGAAGTGGGATGACATGAAGGAGAAAGTTATATGACTTGAAGAAAATGTTCCAACTAAAAGATCGGCTAGTTGGTTAACTAATACACCTTCTTAGTATTAACTCAAGCATTGCATACTCACATGGCACAGAATAAATGGGTTGTCAATTTTGGTTGCACTCATCATATGGTGGGGGTTGCTTCTATATTTTCTTTCTTAGATAAGGTTGATAAGAAAAATATTTATCTGGTATATGATTTTCCTCTCAATATTGATCATGGTCACATAGCCTATCAACATGGTAGAACTGTGAATGTCTATCATGTGCCTAATATGAGAGAAAATGTGTTGTTAGTTTCCCAACTAACACAAACTAGTAATATTTGAAGTTTGGTTGGATTATTCTTTATTAAATATCTAAGGAAATACAAGTCAATTGTCATCAGATGGTTTCTTGACTCAAAATATGGACTATGTAAGTTATGTGACTTGTCCCAACTAGTTGATGAACTGACTCCTCTAAGCGCATAAACTTACAATTAGAGAAAACTATGGCATAAACGACTCAAACATATAATTTTTTGAATTTTGAAGATAATGGAAACACAAAATATAGTTTTTGGTTTATAAAAGTTCCTTCCACCTAATGGAGTCTATAGGGGGTCGTGTTAGGAAAGCATAATAAGGCACCTTTCAACTATAGAAAAACACAATGTGTAGAAAACAATTGGAGCTTGTTCATACTAACCTTTGTTACATTAATAAGCCTTTATTGGCATGTGAGAAGTATATTTCAAAATTTATTAATGATTTCTCAAGGTTTACTTTGGTTCATTTCTATTGAATCTTTGAAAGATTCAAGGAATTTAGGACATTAGCTAAAAAATAGTTTGGTCAACCCATTAAATTCCTAAGATCAAATAATGGAGGATAATATGTGAATCAACCATTTGAATAATACCTTGTTCAATCGAGTATCTCTTGGAATAGGTATATGCCTCATACTCCTCAATAGGTGTGGAAGAACATAACAATCAAACCCTAGTCAAAATCGCTTAATGTCTCTTATAGGCCAAACATTTACTAACTAATTTTTTGGTTGAAGCTATTTATTGTCATAACTATCTCCTAAATTTTTTTCTAACTAGAGTTGTTAGTTCTATGACTTTAGTTGAGAAATGGTGTGGTAGGAATACCTCATTCAACTTCCTTATTTTATTTTGGATCTATTGCTCGGGCATATATTTATGATGATTGGAAAAGGAAGTTGGATACAAATATTCATGTTTACATCAGGATGGGATAATCTAAAGAGTTGAAATCCTATCGACTATTTGATTCTATAAATAAAAAAAATCATTATTAGGAGAAATGTAATATTTGATGAGAATAATTCTAGCATTAAGTTTTTGAATTCTTCCTCTAGACTATTGCATAGTGATCCCTTTGATATTGTTGTAGATTTCGAATCAACTATCCCTTTTCTTAGTATCTTGACCTCTCAATCAATCCCTTTTTTTGAGTTTACTGACCAATGGTCATAGCTACATAAAACCATAACCTCCCTTGATCAACATTTTGAAGTCAATTTCAATTCATTGACATCTTGCTTTCCTTGATGGGCTACTAAAATTATTTAATCCATTGGACTAGATAATTTGGTGATGTTTTCTTAGGCCGTTAAACTCATAGTCATAAGTTAAATGTTGGTATTACATTAATGGATTGTGTTCATGAGACATGTGATCCATAATCTTATGTTTATGCACAATGACAACCTAAATGGGAATAGGGTAAGTAGGCTGAGATGGATTCCGTTTTAAAGAATCACACTTGGGACTTAGTCCTTGACTACAAGGGAAGAACGTCATGAAGCGTAGATGGGTATATACGACCATATTCACTTATGAAGGTGTTTGTGAGTATCATAAGGATTATTTGGTCATAAATTTATTTTTCATAGCAAGAAGGCATCAATTACATCAATACCTTATCCCCTATTACAAAGATAAACTATATTCAACCAATCATTTACCTTTCTACTCATTTTGGATGGAAAACTCATCATATGGATATTAATAGTTCCTTCTTCATGGTTACCTATATGTAGAATTATATGCAAAATAATCCCCTAGTTTTGTGATATATTCCAATTTTGTTTGTTGACTGCGGAAGTCATTGTATGGTTTGAAGCAAACCCCCTGGGCTTGGCATACTAAAATTGATTGATTCTTTGTCAATCTTGGGTCAAACATTGTGAATCTAACCATAGTATTTGTGTATTACAAATTAATGGTGTTACCTTGATTTTTGTTTTATATGTTGATGATTTAGTCATAACTAGAAATAATACTTCCAAATTCTTAGATTGAAGAGTCGACTTGCTAACACCTTTGAGATGACAAACTTTTCCTTTTTTTGCATTTCTTTCTTGGTCTTCAATTTTTCCACTACTTAATGGTATTTTCTTCTCTCAATCTAAATATGTATTATATATATTGAAAAAATTTAATATGGATGGTTGTAATCCAAATGTTACACTCTTTCAATTGAGTATCAAGTTGACTAAAGAGTGTCAATATCCAAAAGTCAATAATACCCTTTTCTGATATCTAGTCGATAGCCTTATTCATTTAACTGATAGTTGACCTAAGACTTCCTTTGTTGTTAATGTGGTTTCCTAGTTTATGGTAGTGCCCCGCTCTAGTTGACTAACCTTGATATGACATTAACATTGATTTAACTTTAAGGTTCAAACACATTATTCTTTGAGGACCTCAAATTGTGGATCCAAACACTTGACTCTACTGTTAATGGATGTGATGGTTATGTTGTTTCCTAATTGATGTTAGGATGATGATGGATTTGTAGAAAATGTATGTATTCTATTGATATTATGATGATGATAGCATTGATGGATATGTATGTTCTCTATTGATGTTATGATGATGATAGCTTGATGGATATGTATGTTTTCTACTGATATGATGATGGTAGCCATGATGGATGTGTTCCTTATGTTGGCTACTTGCATTAGTTCTGGTTCACAATGAACGACTATGTGAATGACTAGGTCATGTTGATTATGTTATTATGACAATGACTAACATTGAGAAACTTTATTACTGATGATTATCGAGTATGACAGGAAACCACCAGATGCACTCGCATGTGATGAGTCGACAACATCTGGTTTGATGGAAATGAATATTTTCTCTTTGAAATTTTAAAGTTCAGTTTGAATCTTACTGTAAATTCTAATTACATGTTAGTAGCTATAGGCAAAAGTTAGTTTCTTGGTCGAATTACTCACACATGGATGGTGGGGTTGTGCAAATTGATGGAACTACATGGGAGGGGTGGGATAGTGTCCCTTATTTCACTCGTTAGCATTCCTAATGTGACTTGGGCTAGAAGGGTTGGGACGCCTTTTCCTTGAAGATCATGATGTCATGGGGATTTACTGGGGGGTGTGCATTAAGGTGGATTCCTTGATCCGCAACACCATGAGTCTCACTATAGGGGGAAACACAAGAGATGATAATGGTCTCTTTCGTTGCATCTATATTTTCCCCTCGTAGCCACTGGATGCTTGAAGGGTAAGCAATGTGGCACCCTTGGAAATTCAAGGGAAGTTCTTGAAGGGCACGACCGACTTGGCACCCTTGGCATCAAGAAGAAGCTATTAGGTGTGGCACCCTTGGAACTTCAAGGGAAGTTATTGAAGTACACGACCATCTTGGCACACTTGGAATCAAGAAAAACTATTATGTGTGGAACTTCAATAGGAAGTTATTGAAGGGAATGACCAACTTGGAACCCTTGGCATAAAAAAAAACTACTAAATATAATCAAGATGTGAAAATTCCACTCATTCACATTAGGTGGTAAATGAGTTTAGAACCAAGGCATTAAAATCAAGAATAAACTTGGGGTAAAGGGAGAATAGGAAAAAATAAAATATTGTACCTTGAGAACTCCACCCTTCCCATATTGGAAAAATATTAGGTAGATAAGATACATAATTTTTAATAGGTAATTGGAAGAAGGAGGGAATAGAGAAAATTATAAATATTAATCTTAAAATATTTAAACTTCATTAAGAAAAGAGGGTGGTGAATTAAAATATATATTAATAAATTAAAATTTGAGAAATTTAGAGAACCTCCATGTGAAAAGAGTCAACGTAAAAATATCCATCTAAGATGAAAATTTTGTTAAATTAGGAGGTAGTTAGGGAACCAAATCTAAGACTAATCAATTGACTGCAGTAATGAACACAAATTAAGGAGTAGACAGGGGGATCAAGAGACAACTAGGAGAAGAAATAGGGGGTCTTGTATAATTCCTCTAAATCCATGGTAACAAGATTCAAAGTGAATTTAACCATTATGTACTATGAACAAGCACCCATTTTAATATAAAACATATGAGCTTTTACTTAAAATAGTCTCCCATATGAAGTTTCACATTTTCACATCAACATCCACATTTCATAATACCTCCATTCACTATCATAATTAAAAGTTATGCTTTACATGGACATAAAAATGGGTTTCCTCAACCACTCACCCATGATAAAAATTATGGGTGCCACCATTGTTAATAAAAATAATCATCTTATGGTTCTTGATGTAACAATTCATCTTCAAATTTTGGGGTATAGAAGTGTCAAATAAAATTTGGGGTTACTCACAAGGAGATTCTAAGGTTATTTCTTCTCAAGGAGGAGTGGAATCTATTAGTTCCATTTTGGGAGTGAATTTTGCTACATTATCTTCCAATTGGTCTTGGTAGAACATATCCATTTGGGATCAATCTTCTTCTTTACACTTATACACTTGGAACACCACTCATCGCAATTATAGCAAAGTTTGAGGCATTCTCATTCTACAAAATATTATGGATACAACTTATGGAATCTCAAGGGATAGGAGATGGAGTCAGTTGTATTAGGTTCCAAAGAGGGGTGAGGGTGGGAACTAAAGGAGGTGGGAAGTGATGTCAGACATCAGCTTCGCAGAGGGTGATGTTTTAGAGTTAGGGTAATGCTTCAGCAGGTTGCATTACTAGAGCACATTCCTTTCTAAGAGGGAGTGTTGATTTCTGGTAGCATCAGATGTGCTCTTAGCCTACAAATTTGTAGGGAGGCTAGGACACATGTATTCCACAATACCCAAAAAAATGTTTGGGAAATTCCACTCGGAAATAGTTTTATTAAAATAATTAATTATTTTTAGTGAGTGCCTAAGTCTAAACTTAGGAAATTAAAATAATTAAAGGGTATTAATCAACTGAGGGTGAAACTTCTAGAAGAAGGTGAAGATCAAGTTAATATGATATGAGCCATTAATTAGAATCTAATCTGGGTCATTGATTACTGAACTGGAGGATTATAAGAAGGACTTCGATGGGCATTTGGAAGACACACCAAGCAGATACTCAGTTACCCAAGTAAGATCGATTTTCTCACTGATCGAAGTTCGGCAATGGAAATCGAATCAGAGGAAGAGTTGTAGGTGAGAAGGAGAGAGGGCATAAACATTATTCGAGAGTGCAGGAGTAGAAATAAGACGCAAATCATAGGAGGGACAATGCAGAGGCAATGACATTAGGACTGCGCAGTCCCTAAATAGAAGTTGACACAGTGTGACAGAGAGAGGGCAACAAGTCCTCTCCAAAGTCACAATCACGCTGAGAAGCGTGAGAATATTGTCTTAAAATTTCCCACAAAAATTGCTCTTCTATTCTGCTGCTTGTATCTTGTACACGATATTTTCGCTGAAGATCAATAAAGAAACCCTCATCTGCTGCACTAGTTTTCCCGCATTGGGTTTTTCCTGGGACAATTGTTCAAAAGTAACTGTGTCATTATGATTATACTTGTGCTAGTATTTTTATTTGCATTTACTTTCCGTAATATTTTAATTGTGATGGTTGCAATAGAATTTATTTCGATATTTGTTGTAGAAACACTGTCAATAACTTATTTCTGAATTAATAAGTAGAAGAAATAATATCAGTCACTACAGTTGTATTTCAGAAATTTTGATAGTAAAGCCCATCGAGAGTATGCAACATGTGTACTCCATGGATGAGGAATTAAATTTTGCATCCAATGAGTGCTCCCTCTCGAAATTTGAGTAAAACTGTAGGGAGATAAGTTGAAAATACGAGTTGAAAAAGTAGTTTTGTTATTTTTTTAGTTTTAATCTTTTTACTTCTTTACTCCAAAAATGGTGGATCATCCCCCATGTTTGACATCATAATATTGAATCCTATTGGTTCTTATAAAGTTGATTTTGTTTGTACATCTTTGTTTTGAGGCTCATTTTAGACCTCAAAAAGTATCTAATGAAAGAAGAGTTGGTGGTGCAATAATAGTGACCTAAATAGTTAAATCTATTGCAAACAAATAAGAAACCCATTAGAAAATTAATAATGAATGGTCCATTTTTTTTTTAATATGTATGCTTTTTCTGCCAGGGTTAGGGTTTGATTTTGTAGAAAATTTTGCAAACTATGTTTTTATGATGGCTTTTAACCCCTATCAAGAAATTCTTTTTGATTTGGAAACTATCACTTCAGTGAATTTTGGTCTCCTGAATGAATGCCCATATTGGGAGGGGTGAGAAACCCTCCTATAATAAATTAGTAATTGGGGAAAACTAGACCACTACTAGGGGCTCAAGTGCTTTATAGGGTGCTAGTAATAATCACAAAAACCCAATATTTGGTGAATAATGGAAATCGAAATTTAAGAGTAGATGCTTGCCTAAGGTAGCTATAAATGATAAATATTATGTTCAAACCAACAAATTGGAATGATACATTTAGTATATGAAATACCACACTCTCATCTATAATTTTATTGGGGTATGATCATCATAGAGGGATTTGGCTAGATGGATTCAAAGTAAATGGCAGCCAAAAGGCCAGATTGACCTGAAATTCGGAGTCAAGGGCTTTTTCATGATAATATTTTCCATTTTAGAATATAGGGCCTGTGTCTTTGAAAATGACCCCTACTTTTTCAACAACACATGGATTTTTATGAGATTTTGGGAGTATTATAACCTAGAAAATGAGCCTTTTTTGGAAGCATTGGTGTGGGTAAGGCTTTTCTCTTTACTTGAGGAGTTTTTGGATATATATTCTTGAGGGGATTAAAAAATCAAAAGGATACTTTACAAATATCTTAGAGATTAATGGATGTGGGATTTGTACCTCATGCAAGAATTTGTGTCTACATGAACATATCCCAACATTTACCAAAGTTCATTGAAAATTCTTATCATAATGAAATCTGGTGCCAACACTTGGATTACAAACATGTTCCATTTTAGTGTCGCAACTGTCATGAGTACGACTACTTATTTCACGGTTGTTCGATTCGGTAAGCAAAATCATAGGTCAAATCTCAAAAGTAGACATTGAGGAGTTTTATAAATTGGTAACTAGAAGACGAAACTCCATAAACACTCTTGGGACATCTAGCATCACTTCCAAATCGAATGATAATATGTATGTGTCACTCTTAAATCAGAAATAAAATATTGAGTTGCCAGGTGATTTGATGAATCTAGACTCACATGAGATGGAGTTACCGGTCAAGCCATCTCTAAAGAGGAAATATCCATAAACACCCCAATAAATCCATATGGATGAAGAGACACCCTTAATAGATCATGTGGAAATGGAAGAAAAGGAGGAGACTGAGACTCTGATGTAGGCAGAGGAAATATTAGAAAAGTTATTGGAAGAGTGAAAAAACAAAGACCTCAATACCATCCCAGAGCACCAAAAGGCACAATATCATAATATATACCTCCAATTAAAATCCCAACCTTTGTTAGAGGGAGGAGGATCTGACTTCATTGCCCAGGGTTTGGATGTTGCCACTCAAAGAGGTAAAGGAAAAGGTACCATGCATACGGATTTCAAAAAAAAGGTAGAAAAACCACTAAGGCTTTGATCCAAGAAGCATGGGACAATCTAGTAAATATTGGTCAGGTGAATGTGTTGTTAGAGGTGTTTTCCTTCTCCAAACACTCCTCCAAATGAAGACCATTTTCTGGAATATTTATGGCCTTAATAGCCATGGAAAGAAAAGATACCTCAAGGATCGAATAAGGTAGGAACACCCATCTATAATCATGTTACATGAAATGAAAATATCATATGATAACGTCCAATATATTGCAAACAAATGTCAGAAGGGGTGTGAATCGATGGTTGTGGATGCCAAAGGTAGTGAAGGGGGGATCACCATTATTTGGAACCACCTCGAATTTTCTTTCTAGGACTGGGTGGCTCTACCTCATAACCTTTCAAGTCATTTCCATTATATGGGAGCAAAGGATTCGAGATTCCTATCAGCTATTTATGGTCCATACATCCCCATAGAAAAGTTAGCCTTCCTATCAAACATAAGAACCATTAGGTATATTCACTAGGATGAGATTTGGATCATTAGTATAGATTCCAATATTATTAAATTATTGGTGGAGAAGAAGGGAGGAATCATAAGACTTGATGCAAAAAAAACTTATTTGTGGATATTATTCATGACCTACAACTAGATTATTTAAACACAATCAATGGAATTTCTACTTGGAATAACCGCAGATATAGTAAGCACCAATTTTCTAGTAGATTAGATCGTTTTCTAGTTTTAGAAGCTTTATTAGACCATGATCCTTTTGTAGAAGCAACCATTCTTCCTAGTTTAGGCTTTGATCATTTTCCAATACACCTAGGGATGGATATGAAAGTCGCCCCTCATAATTTCCCATTTTTTTTTTTAAGTTTTTGGTTACAAGATGTTATCACTCAGGTTTTCCCAGAAGTTGTAAGAAGGGGAAAGGAGGCTGAGGTAACCACAGACCAATCTTTTAGATATAGAATCTAGCCAATCTGTATCCAGAGAGGGCTCTCTCTTTATGATTTAACTTTGTTTTTAAAGGTATTAGGCTAGTTATGAAGTTCAAGGGTTTTGTTTGAGTTTGGGTGGTGAGATTCAATAGAATAGAGAGGTAAAACAGAGTAGTTCAGTCCATTGGGCTAATGGAGTCAAAGAAGATGGCTTTCTGGATTTGGTTTCTTAACAAAGGATGGCTTCACAAAGCAAGGTAGTCAAACAGGGAACAAATAGAGACTTGAAACAAATGGAATGGGCTCAAATGGGTGAAGGGCAGTTAAGAATCCTTCAACCTATTGAAAGAGGGAAAATGGATGATTACTGATAAGGAGCAGTTAAGAATTATTTAGCAAATAATCACCATGAAAGAATCAGGAAACAGGAGCAATTAAGATTTCACTACTTATTCTAATTCTAAAGAAAACACAGAGAACAATAAATACTTAAAACAGAGTGCAATCAAGCATATTCTGAAATTAACCTTTTCTTTATCATTCAGATTATGAAACACAGATGATATAATAAACTAAGAAAACTGTAAAACACAAGATATAGAGGACTTATTGATCCAGTGGTTGATTCAAGAAATCTGTGACAAGTCCTCTACTTCAATTCTTCATCTAGTAGACCATACAACAGTTTGATTCCAACAGCTCTTTATTCCAAAAGTTCAATATTACAGCAGAGTCTAGGAATCCACAATCCACCCTCAATACTCTAATGGAGGGGGTATTTATGCTCAAAATTTACAAAACAAATATCTCATAACAGTTGTGAGCTGCATCAAGTATAATGTTTGCCTTGCACTTGTGATAGAAGTGAAAGTTAACACATTTTAGAAACATAATCCATCATAGGTATCATTCTGCAACACCAATCTGCATACCCTGCCTACTTTAGCCTAGCATTTTTTCTTTCTTTACTTGGGTGCACTTGGGCTAGCAAACCCTCATCAACTTTTCTTTTCTTTGCATGGCAAGCCTACCTAAGTCTGCACTTATTACATCCAAGGGCTCAGATTAAACCATTGAGCTCCTTTGTTTCTCTACCTATCTACTTATCTGTCAAGATTAAACAGTTTGGTCAGATTTTATTCTCTATCTCTAAAACATGAAATTCAAAACCTAAACTAGCCAAGATTAAGCTGTTTGGCCCTTCATCAATTGTGGCAAAACTTTTAACAAGCTGCACACAATGCTTTACTTACAGAAAATGAAAAGTAGTGGTATTTTGGACTTGCACACTTTCTTGGTCTTTCTTTATTTGGGGTTCATTTCTTTCACTTTTTTGACCATCTTATTCTTTTTACCCTTTGATTTTTCTTTTAGGGCATACCCTCTTTACATTTTTTACATTTTTTTATTTTTGATAATATGGAAACCCTTTGCAACAAGGAAAGGGATGAACATATTACAAAGCTCATTAAGTCAATCATGAAATATGACACCTATTGGTATAGGAGTATAACAGTGGCTCCACTTGAGGATGGTTTTCCCTGGTGGAAAGTCAAGAACAGTAGGTCAGATGGCATTCTAAATAACTCTGATTATGCTTTGAAAATTCCTTCTGCTGGTTTCTTTATTGTATGTATGTCAACACACTTGTGAAGCTTAGGACCTTCTCTTCGGGCTTCAACTATAGCAAGTTACTATCCAATCCAAACTGTGACATTATTAAAGATATAGTATGTACATGTTAGAGTTAGAATACATTAAAAACTGGATCAAAGTAATGTTTCAGCATTCGACCATTCACTGGTCCTTCTTCTGTTTCTGTACCATCCAGGCTCTTCAGAAAGTAAGTATTGTTCCCTTGCAATGCCTGGATGATAAATGGCCCTTTCCACAAGAAGTCAAACTTCCCATGTTTTCCTTTGTCTTCTCTCCTGGAATCCCATCTTAGAACTTTGTCTCCAAGGTAGAAGTCTTCTACTTTGGTCCTTTTATCAAATATTTTCTTGAGTTTTTCTTGTAACACTTGGGATCTTTGGTGCACTTCTTCTCTGGTCTGCTGCAAATGGATGGTCTGATTTATTCTCCTTTGAATGTCATTGGGTTCCACCTGAGCTTCTTGCAGCAATTTCATTACAGGAACTCCTAAAGATGAAGGAAATACAGCCTCCATGCCATAAACTAACTCATAAGGGCTAGTTCCAATGGATCTCTTTATAGTAAGTCTGTCTGCCCATAGTGCATTTGTAACTTTCTTGTGCCAGTTTTTCTTGTTCTCTTCAAACATTTTTTTAATAATATTGATCAGGCTTTTATTGGAAGATTTAGCTAGACCATTACCTTGAGGGTAATAGGCTATGGAATGGCCTAAAGTGATATGGTATTTGTTACAAAAATTTATCATTTTCTCGGACTTGAAGGCAGCAACATTATCAGTTATGATCTTTTCAAGACAGCCAAATCTAGACAATATGTTGGTTTCTAAGAATCCTATAATCACTGTATCATTGGCTTTTCTAGAAGGAATGGATTCTATCCATTTGGTGAAATAGTTTGCGGCAGTAAGAATCCATTTATGTTGGCCGGAAGAGGGAGGGTGTATTTCTCCAATGAAGTCCAAACCTCATTGTTGAAAGGGCTTTCAGTGGAAATTGGTCTCAAGGGTAAGGGTAACAGTTTCCTTTTGCCTTCAAAAATTTGGCATTTGTGGCAAGCAGTGACAAACTTCTTTACATCAGCGAACAAGGTTGGCCAGTAAAATCCAGCCCTTAGGATTTTGTCTGCAGTTGATTTCCAGTAAAGGTGTCCACCGCAGTCCACTGCATAAAAAACTTTGAGAACTTTGTTAGCTTCTTCTTTTATTAAACAATTCAATAGAATACCTTCATGATTTTTCCAAAAAAGAGCATTATCTAAAAGACAAAATTTTGAAGCTTTCATCTTTAAAAACCTTTTCTTTGTTCTGGATAACCCTGGAGGAGTCTACAGGTTTAATAATACATGAGTTATATCAGCATACGAAGGTGATTCTAAGAAGGCCTGGCTGATTTGTGGAGTCGCCATCTCCTATTCATTATCCATTTCATTAATATCCAGGGCTTGCAAGTTTGTTTCAGTCATGAGTTTAGCCAATCCCTGTCCTTTTATAAGCTTTGTAGGTTTTATCTCAATATCATACTCCAATATATTAGCTATCCATTTACCTTGTTTGCCTTCAATTCCATCCTGAGTCAGGATGTCTTTGACAATAGTATTTGGTACATAAGCTATTATATGTGAGTACAATATGTAGACTCTGAAGTCTTTAATAGCTTTCACAAGTGCAAAAGCCTTTTTTTCCATGATTTCATAATTTAGAGGTGCATCTCTAAGTGCTTTACTGAAAAAGGCTATGGGTTTTTCACATCCTTGATCATCTTTTTTCAGTAAAACCACTGCTATAGTGTGTTCTGATGCAAATGAGGAAATTATGAAGTCTCTATCGAACTTTGGACTTGTAAGGACTGGTGTTCTGGTCAAAGCCATTTTAATCTCTTCAAATTCTTGTTTGGCTTCTGTTAGCACTCAAATCTGCCTCAGGCTGAGGAAGGCAAAACTCAAGGCAACATCAAACCAAGCTCAGCCTCGTAGCTAGCCCTACGAGGACAGGAGAGGGCTCTCTCCAGTCAATCTCGATAAAATGAGCAATAGGGTGTGAGATGACTCTAGAATGGGAACTGATTTTAGGCTAGTAAATTGATAGGAAAATTTGATTTAGATTTTTTGGGTTTTTGTTGGAGAAATGGGAAAGAACAATTTTGGGTGCGGGGATTAAGGTCAGATCTTTGCAGAATTCGAGTTGGGGCGAGGTAGGCAATAGTCTTGATGCCTTTGATCAGGTGTATGGATGGATCAGAATGACAAGGAGCTGAAGAGGGAAAAGGAGAACATGGATCCTCTCCAAACTGGCGAAAACATGTAAAACTAAACAAATTTAAAGGAAGAGCACTGTAAACAATGAATTCAACCTCATTTACTCATTCATTTAGTTTCAGAAGCATAAGAAGGGAATGGCATACATTAAACATGAATAAACTTACAATAAACTGAGAGATAACACCATCAAGAACTGAAAGCCACAAGAATCCCAACAGGTGCTGCAAAATTTCTGATCTTTCCTTAGCCAAAATATGAAAAATATGTACAATAGTGTGCCAAGATCTTCCCAAGAGTCCAACCTCTGCTATTGATTGAAAATTTACATAATATAGACCATGCCAACCCATTCCCTAACCTCTAGGGGTCGAGCTCCTCCTTCTATGAGCAGTTTCAACCAATTCTAAACAAGGAACTGAAATCTAGGTAGTCAAACAACTAACCCCTATATGATAGGAAACTGATTCATTCATTAAATTTTTGCTATTTTGTGAATGAATCAGCTAGAATAGGTAAATAAGTACCAAATTTACATCATGTACATTAAATTACATCAAGACAAACCAAAAATTACATCAAGAGGTGAAAAAAGTCATAACTGGTCGAATTCCTGAGCTAGCAATTGAAAAATTGACCAAAAACCTCTATGCGCAGCGCCCTGATCTCTATGCGCAGCGCACATTTCAAACTGATTTTGAGGCACTTCCCGGCATCCAAATTGAGCTCATGATAGCTTGTTGGAAATCCCTAGATGTCTACTTTCCAACCCAGGTGGAATTTCCCAATTTTGAGCTCATTTGCCCCCTCAAAACTGCATTCTCCCAGAGGTACTTCCTGCTGTTGCAAAAGGTGGCAACAAGGTGGTTTTCATGATGTTTTTGGGCCTTTTGACTATCCAGAACTTGATGAAATGCTTCGGAAATAGCTGAGCATTTGTAACTTACCATGAAAAACCCAAAAATACAAATTTTTCCTCCAGCAAGTGTCCCAATCAAAAGCGAGCGCGCATGCGCGCTGCGCGTATAGCCGAAAAACTTGTTTTTGGGACCAAAAATTTCAAAATGACAAAAATTTCTCTGAATTCGCTCAAATTCGGAGTGAAGACCCTCCATCATGTGTTATGCTCAACCAGCGAAGCCTCGGCCAAAACTCGAAGTGGATCCGGCCTCTTTCGCCGTTTTAGTGCTTGGCTCAACCTCCTTTTCAAAATCTTCATTTTTGCTTTGTTGACATGCATGCGAGCCCAATAATGATGTTTCATGTGACGGAGCATGTCTTTGTCTCTATTAGCCTTTGCCAGCAACTTCTCTAAGTGGATGTTGACCCTCTCAAGCCAAATCTCTCGGTTAGCCTCTACCTCCTGCTCATAAACTGAATCTGTGTCTGACATGGCTTTGAAAACAAGATGTCTGCAATATGTATGTTGATATAGGTGTAGTGAAATCAAAAGTTCAATGTATGCTCAAAACCTAAACATGTTACATGTATACCAAAGCATCATAGGAAACAAGCCACAGTGGTAATAGCTCTTTTTAAGTAGATTGGCATAAAACAGTGACTGTTTTGATCACAAGGGTATTTGACAAATGAGTAAAACGTGTTATGTGCAGCCTTTGTGATGCTGGCTAAAATTTGTCAAAGGGGAAAATGAGTATGGGATTGTATTTTATCAATGGAGGATGGGAAAATGATGTGATAATGACCATAATAAAACAGAGGAAATAACAGTGGTAATACAATGGCAATGGCAGCAGTGGTAAAATGATAAACTGAAAGCGTGAGGGCAGTGACACTTTGACAATAGATGCATAGGTACATATATCAACCATACAAGCTGGGAAAACCCTCACAAAGCCATCAACATGTTTTTAAAACCCTAAGGAATGAGTCTGCTTATGAGCATAGGGTGTCACCTCTCCATACCCAACACATTAATTTCCCCACTTTAAACACACTATAAGCATTTTCAAAATCGACTGAGCAGCCATGAAAAACCTACTTGCAAGTTTTGGAGTCGATTTGGCAAGATCTGGTCGCATGAACAAAGTTTTCTTGGTGCTATAACCCAATGCGCAGTGCACAAACCCAATGCGCAGCGCACCTCTATATGTGCAGCGCCCTTGTTAATTTACACTAGCCAGTGAGGCCCAATGCGCAGCGCACCTCTATATGCGCAGCGCACACCTTGTATGAGAAGTGCACTTTTGCAGGAGGCTTTTGGAGGCCTTCCCGGTGTCCAAATTAGGCGTGTGATAGCTTGTTGGAAAGGGATTTGAGTCTACTTTCCAACCCAAGTGGAATTGTTCAATTTGGAGTTCATTTACTCTGTCATAAATCAAATCGCCCAACACTACTTCCAGCAGGTGCATCAATTCTCCTGAGGCAACGGTATTATTGACATTTCTCAAAAGCCATTATACCTATGTAAAAAGTGAAGGAGGTTTTTCTTCCTTGGAATGTTGTGAACAAAACCCTCTCTCAGTTTTCCAAAATTCATCTTTTATTGCTCTGAAACATCATTTGAGTGAAACCTATCCCGATGTGTGAAACAAGGGATTTTGTCGAAATGAAGGGGATAAGGGGCTTCTAAATTCTTGGGGAAATTTTTGGAAGTAGGGAGGGATGTTAGGAAGTAGGGGAAAGTGGAATCTCAGAGATCGAGTGAGGGGAAGGGGTCCAAAAGGGCAAAACACAGGCCTAGCCTAGAAAATTGCCAAGTTGTGGCAAGAAACTAGGGTTTGTGGAAAAATGAGGAATTTGGGGAATCTCAGTGATGGGAAGTGTTTAATAAGGTACATGAAGGATAGGGGAAGGTGTATGAAGATCTGGATACAAGTTTTGCTAATGATTTGACCATCCAAGAGAAATTACCTCCAAAACCCTAGGAGAGGGAAATGGACCTTACCAAGGCACAACTGAAGCATGAATAAGCTATAAAATGACCCAATGGAACTTGACATGATGATAACAACCATATGAATGATGATAGACTCAGATGAATGATGACATGGACTGCCATTTGGACAACTTTGAAAAGAGTGAAAACAAACCCTAGACCTAAAGCCTAGTGACCAAATTTTGCTTGAAGACTCTTTGAAATGACAAAATTTACCTTGACACCTTAAAATCACTTTGTAAGAGCATATTTGATCACTGGAGGAAGGCTACAAAGGCTGACACTAACAGCTTCTACTGTCCATTTAACCTTTGAATCCTTTTTTAACATATTGTTCAGCAATCTAATTAATTCAGCCAAATTAGATATGAATCTTCTCAAAAAGTTAATCTTTCCTAGGAAAGCTTGAATTTCTTTGATATTTTTGGGGTGGGGTATTCGCAGAATAGCTTCTATTCTAGCAGGATCAATTCTAATGTCTTCTTTGGAGATGATATGGCCTAACAATTTGCCTTCTTCTAGACCAAACAAAGACTTTTTAGGATTTAATGAAATACCATACTTTCTGCATTTTAAAAACACTTGTCTCAAATGATCTAAATGTTTTTGATTTGATCTAGAAAACACACTGAGGTCATCTAGATATATAACCAGAAAATAGTGAATTTCTTTTGCAAAAGTTATGTCCATTGCTCGTTGAAAGGTTGCCCCTGCATTCTTAAGTCCGAATGGCATTTTAACATATTTGAATGTACCCCATGGTGTTGTAAATGTAGTCTTTTCTTGGTCATCAGGATGAACCAAAATCTGATTAAAATCTCAAAACCCATCCAAAAGTGAAATCCTAGAGGCACCTACTACTCTTTGTAAAATGTGATCCATCTTAGGTAAAGGGTAATTGTCTTTCAAAGAAACCTTGTTTATATTCCTTAAGTCAACACATAATCTGATTTCTCCTGTTTTCTCCCTGGGGGCACTAAATTAGACACCCACTCTGAAAATCTGATTGGAGCATTTATCCCTGCATCATGCATTCGTTTGATTTCTTTTTCAATTAAAGGAAGTAGTACAGGGTTGATTCTTCTGAGCTTTTGTTTGAATGGTTTTTTATTTTCCTTGAGGGGTATTGTATGTTGAATTACAGAGGTGTCATAAGATTTCAGGTCCTCATAGCTCCAGGCAAAAACATCCTGGAATTCTTTGATCAGTTCAACATACTTAAGTTTTCGATCAGGGGGCAAAGATTTGGATAATTTTACCTTTTTTGGATTCTCTTCAGTTCCTATGTTGTAGTCTTCAATGTCTGCTTTGAGGGGTTCCATCTGGAGTTTCTTTGGAATATCGTTGAAGTTAAAGAGATCTTCCAAAGGAGTTAATCCTTTGGGAAAATGATTGTCTTTCAAATTGATAACTTCAGATTCTCCTTCAATAATCTCGTCAATGTCTATTTCTTCAAGATCCTGTATTTCCTTTTCGGTAAATTTCGTTGGATGAAGTCTTTGAGTTGCATTTTCTGTTGAAATGTTTGTTTCTATCTGATTTGTTGAATCAAACTCACTAACTGCATCTCCATCTACATTAGTGCTAGAAAATTCTTCTTCTAGGGTTAAAAAATTGTTGATCTGATTATTACTATCAAACACTTGCCAGTTCTTTACATTATCAGATATGGCTGGCATGTGTCTAATTTTAGCTGTGAATTGATGATTTGGTTCAAATGGTAATTTACAGGTGCTAGCAAACGTTGCCAGACTATGAGCTTTCAAGTTATGTTTTCTCGGGATTTTGGCAAGCTGAGTTTCTAGAAATGTATTGAGGATCTCTATAGCTGTCCCTCTATACTCTCTTAATCTGGGATCATTTGTTAAGAACCTCCCTTTTATCTGTTGAATGATTAAATCAAAATCTCCTAGGACTGACACTCTAATTGCTCCCAATTTCTTAACCAGTTTAAGACCTAGCAATAGAGCTTCATATTCAGTCATATTATTAGTGCACTTAAAGTTTAACCTGTAGGCATGGCCTTTAGCATGATTTTTTTCAAGATTGTGCACCCAAACTCCTACTTCTGCTCCTAATTTGTTCACAGAACCATCAAATTCTAAGTACCAAAGGATTTCATGTTCACAAATAGTATCTGGTGTTTCAGGGATCTGTTCAATAGGGAGATCTGGTTTTTCGGTTTTTTATGGTTTATCTAATGTTTCATGATTTAGAGAAATTTCTTGGATTCATACATTAGACCTTTCATTTGCAAATTTTTCTATTTCATCTGCTAGAACTTTTATTTCATGTGTGGGATCAATCTCAGCATTGTAAAGGATAAAAGAATCCATATCTGAATGTACTGAGTAGATAGGGAAATTTTGAGGTTTCTCTTGACTACTTACTACATACTTTATTAAGGTTTCTCTGTATAGTCTCTTGGGTTGACCAATCACTGAAATAGTAGCGTAATTCATGTCTAACTGTAGGGATCCTTGAAGCTTTGCACCCCAAGATCCAAACAATAACATGCCATACTTTGGTGGAATATCAGCTACTACTATGTCCATTAAGATGGTTTTGGCAGGATATTGGACTAGGGACACACATAAGTCTTTGATTAAACCCAAACATTTGACTTGACTTGAATCAAAAGAGAAAAGGTCTTTATATGGCCTAGTGATGTCAAGGTCTAATCTCTCTATTACAGATTTAGGCATTAAGTTATGGGAAGCACTAGAATCAAACATGGCATTATGAAGTATTTTATCATGTATGTTTAAACCTACATAGAAAGGAGGAACTTCTCCCTCTCCTGTTTTTCCATTTACTCCAAGGCCAAATATCAATTCGGGCTAGTCATCAAAAACATTTACTGAATCTTTGTTCACAGAAATTTTGAGTGATCTACTGATTTGACTTCTGTAGACATCATGTTTAGCTAATTCTGATAATGGAACATCTATCTTTAGTCTGCCTACTTCTGTCTCAAGATTGAAAGGTTTTTCGGTCTAAGTTCTTGTATTTCAGACAGATGGATTTTTTGTGTTTCTTTCCTCTTCAGTAGTGGGATTATTGGTTGAAGTTGCTTCTAAACCAAGTTCTAGAGGCTCTCCTACTTTTCCTTTAGAAGGAATAGAAGTGGAAGGTTGTCTATTAGGTGGTTGATTATTTGATACATCTTCAATAATTGGGTTATTAGGGTTAAGAACTGTTTTATAAAAAATGTGTACAGGGGGGTTATTGATCTTACCTTTGTTAGGATGTTTGTTATCTTTCTGTTTATTGGTTTCAAGGACATCTATTCTTCTACTCCTCAGATTGTATTGTTTGTGGACTTCATAAATGGTTGTATCATATCCCTCCCTAAAGTCAAATGATTCACCTGACTGAGTTTGGAATTGTTTAAGGATGTGAGCTTCCTGATCCTCTTGGGTCAAGAAAACTTGTTGTTCATTGTTGAGTCCCATTAGATTAATTTGAGTGTCTTTCGTTGGTTCATCAGAAGTTGAGGCTTCAGCATAATTTTCTTGAAATGGGGGCCTAATATTTTGGTTAGGCCCTGTCTTTCCAGTGTTAGGATTTTGGTTCTTCCTGAAATTTGGATTTCTCCTAGTATTGCTTGGTTGACCATCCCAAGGGGATTTTCTCTCGATTGTTTCTACTCTATCTCCAATTCTATCCTTTCCTTTAATAATAGCATCTAATTTTTGTTCAAAGGAAGAAGGTTCTTCTTTGAAAAGTGTTCTCCTTTCAGCTATGGCTCTAGATCGTTTAGATATCAGGTTGGCCTCAACACTGATAGCTATACTCTGCATCTCTTCTAATTTTCGAGGAGCTCTTTCCCTAAGTTGGTATGCAATATCAGAATCAAATGCATTAGGGAATTTGATCAAGGCCAAATCTGGAGGAGGTCTGAGATTTTGAGGAATAGTATTGTAGACATTATTGAATCTGGTACAGTAATCTTGGACAGTTTCTTGTGTGCCTCTTCTTAGGTTTCAATACTCTGATAAAATGTGGAGAGGATCTTTCTTATTTTCCCATCTATTCAAGAAGGTCTGATAAAGATCTTGTGGGTCATTGATACTGTTTGCAGGGAGGGCTCTAAACCAGGTTCTAACATCTCCGGTTAAACTTTGAATTAATACTTTCATTCAAACATCATCAGCATCCATCTCATAACTTTCAAAATAGTCAGTCATTTTATTGGTATGTTGTTGAGCTGTGTAAGTGCCAGTGCCTTCAAAAGAAGGGGTTTTACTTTGATAGTCTTAGGGCATAGCCCCTAGATTGGCAGGTAAGTGCAAAGGATTATATCGGTTTGCCATGGTTGCAGAAATAGATGTGACAACCAAAGGAGTAGGGATAACAATGGGAATGTGTGTTGTAGATGGGGGAGTGGAAAGGGTAGTTTGAGGTGCTGATGGTGAACTTGGAGAAGCTGTAGTAATCATAGAAAGGTTTGGTGTTCTTTCAGAGGTAAGCTCAGATTGAATGGAGTTCTGCAAATGTCTGTTAAGGTGTGAAGTAACAGCTTCAAACTACAAATTTTCAATGAATATTGGATTTTGAACTATGTGGGTTAACCCAGATTTTGAAAAGGTCTCAAATAAAGAGTTTTCAAAATACTTATCAAAAGGTTCGTCCTCAGGGCAGATCCACTTCACAAGACAGGATCTTGATCTGTATAGAGGCCTAGAACTAGCAGAATTTTCTTGGCTCTCTTGTCTTCTTAGAATCCTAGGAATCAGATTAGGATTTTCAAACACAGGTGGGGGATTATGATCAGGATTTGATCTGGTGTAATGAATGTTTTGTGAGGCCAGTTTTCTAGGCGTATTTTTGGTTTTTTCTTGAAATAGATCTGACAATACAAATTTAACAGTCTCTTCTAGGAGGTTTCAGATGTGGGAATTTTGAAATTTCCTAAAGACTTATTTGAAAAGAGGAACTGATCAAGTAATTTGAAACCAACTGTCCAATCTATAAGCTAGACCGGAGATAGACTGAAGTAGCATTCATTTACTTCTGCAATTGCAAAGCAAAATCATTTCAAAGGCTACATGGCTAACTTCAGGCTTCATCTGTAGCTTATGAAATAAACAATAGTAACAAACAATTATTTAGGTCCCCAGTGGAGTCGCCAATGATGTTATCACTCAAGTTTTCCCAGAAGTTGTAAGAAGGGGAAAGGAGGTTGAGGTAACCACAGACCAATCTTTTAGATACAGAATCTAGCCAATTTGTATCCAGAGAGGGCTCTCTCTTTATGATTTAGCTTTGTTTTTAAAGGTATTAGGCTAGTTATGAAGTTCAAGGGTTTTGTTTGAGTTTGGGTGGTGAGATTCAATAGAACAGAGAGGTAAAACAGAGTAGTTCAATCCATTGGGCTAATGGAGTCAAAGAAGATGGCTTTCTGGATTTGGTTTCTTAACAGAGGATGGCTTCACAGAGCAAGGTAGTCAAACAGGGAACAAATAGAGACTTGAAATAGATGGAATGGGCTCAAATCGGTGAAGGGAAGTTAAGAATCCTTCAACCTATTGAAAGAGGGAAAATGGATGATTATTGATAAGGAGCAGTTAAGAATTCTTTAGCAAATAATCAACATGAAAGAATCAGGAAACATGAGCAATTAAGATTTCACTACTTATTCTAATTCTGAAAAAAACACAGAGAACAATAAAGACTGAAAACATAGTGCAATCAAGCATATTCCGAAATTAACCTTTTCTTTATTATTCAGATTATGAAACACAGATGATATAATAAGCTAAGAAAACTGTAAAACACAAGATATAGAGGAATTATTGATCCAGTGGTTGATTCAAGAAATCTGTGACAAGTCCTATGCTTCAATTCTTCATCCAATAGACCATACAACAGTTTGATTCCAATAGCTCTTTATTCCAAAAGTTCAATATTACAGTAGAGTATAGGAAACCACAATCCACCCTCAATACTCTAATGGAGGAGGTATTTATGCTCAAAATTTACAAAACAAATATCTCATAACAGCTGTGAGATAATATCTAGGATGACTAATAATATTTTACAAGTAAAAATAGAAACAACTAGTCTTCTTCAGTAACTCTGCGCTGGTTGCCTGTCTTAATTGTGCTCTTTAATGCTGATCTGATACTCTTTAATTCTGATCTGCTTTGCCTTCAATTCTGATCTGATGCATTTAATTCTAATCTGATGCATTTAATTCTAATCCGATGCATTTAATTCTGATCTGATACTTTTTAACTATGCTTTGACTCCTGCTCATCGTTGTCCATCGTGTTCTGGTAAAACAAAACTGCTAACGTGTCTCCCCACCACTGTTCGCTAGAAATTTATGTCTCTGAAGGTCCCCTGGTTAGGGTAGAAAATATCCCTGTATATCTTTATTTCTTTCTTCTGCAAGCATCGGAAGTCCCTCTGTTTGGTTTAAACTGCGTTTAAAGAGGAAAAGACTGTAAAATGGCAAGTTGGTTGAGGTCGCGAGCTCATTGCTGGAGTCTTTCTGGTTAGGAGGCGATCGAGAAACTGGAGCCGTGAACTTGGTCGATTTTATGCCTGGAGCGCGATATGCAAAAAAAATATAGCAAAAATGACATTTTTACCCCTTTATTTGAAAAAATAAAGTTTTTGGCAGGATCTTTTTGATTTGATGGGCAGATGACGTGGCAGTACGGATGACGACATGGCGGGTGATGTCAGCAAAGGGCAGATGACGTCAGCGGGGGGTGGTAAGTGGTTTGGCGGAGGTACGGCAGAAAACCGCCGAGCGATCACGCTTTAAAAGGCGGAGGTTAGGGGGGTCACGAAATGGTTATCAACCGTCGGATGAGAACGGGTTGATTGGACGGCTATTAATCGTTAAAGGTGGCGGGAGTTTAAGTAGCGGGGCCGAAACAATAAACTGTGTTTTTTATGTATCGGGGCTATTTTCATTGGTCCGCGGGAACGTTATTAATTAACCCAAATGGTTAATTAACCCATTATGTGCAGCGGGAAGGTTATTAACAGGTTTCAAATAAACCTGTTAATCCCTGCTTATACAGTGTTTTATGATCGTAATCGACTGGGGCGGGGATATGTATTATTTGGGGATTTTTTAATATATTCACATAATACGGGGAAGGGTATTAATTTACATGGGATTTATATAATAAAAGTTAATGGTTAATATGAACTTGAAATGAAAGCGCTAAGTATAAAAACAATTTGACTTTTGTAGTTAAACTTAGGCTCAAGATAAAAAAAAAGGGTTTTCATGAGGAATATTTGCCAATTTCCTAAGTAAAATAAGGTTTTACTTAGGCAATGTTTATGAAATGAGATGAGTGATAATGAATGTTATTAAGAACAGATTCTTAATATTTTAGGGGGAAATTAGTAAATGATTAGGGAAAAATATGAAGGGGAGTTAGTTATGAAACCTTGCCTCGCTTGAGCTGCATCAAGTATAATGTTTGCCTTGCACTTGTGATAGAAGTGAAAGTTAACACATTTTAGAAACATAATCCATCACAGGTATCATTCTGCAACACCAATCTGCCTACCCTACCTACTTTAGCCTAGCATTTTTTCTTTCTTTACTTCGGTGCACTTGGGCTAGCAAACCCTCATCAACTTTTCTTTTCTTTGCATGGCAAGCCTACCTAAGTCTGCACTTATTACATCTAAGGGCTCAAATTAAACTGTTGAGCTCATTTGCTTCTCTACCTATCTACTTATCTGCCAAGATTAAACAGTTTGGTCATATTTTATTCTCTATCTCTAAAACATGAAATTCAAAACCTGAACTAGCCAAGATTAAGTTGTTTGGCCCTTCATCAATTGTGGCAAAAGTTTTAACAAGTTGCACACAATGCTTTACTTACAGAAAATGAAAAAGTAGTGGCATTTTGGACTTGCACACTTTCCTGGTCTATTTGGGGTTCATTTCTTTCACTTTTTTGACCATCCTATTCTTTTTACCCTTTGGTTTTTCTTTTAGGGCATACCCTCTTTACATTTTTTATATTTTTTTATTTTTGATAATATGGAAACCCTTTGCAACAAGGAAAGGGATGAACATATTATAGAGCTCATTAATTCAATCATGAAATGTGACACCTATTGGTATAGGAGTATAACACAAGACACAACTGTCATGAAAAAATCCAAAAGTTTGTGGGAAGACATTCAAATTAGAGGCTACAATTTTATGAATACTTTTCAACTTAAGCTCAAGGATTTTAAATTAAAGTTAAAGTATTTTAAATGAACAAATTTTAGTCAAATACACACTGAGAAACATTATTTTGAAACACACAAGTGAGATCAAATATTTACAATGGGTGCATAGATGATTTGATTCTAGAAGAAGGACAACCAGTCAATCAACTTGAGCAACGGTAGAAACATGAGGAGATTCTATGGAAATAAAATTATTGAGTTCAATCGCTAAAAGAGGGGGAAAGGAACTCTAAATTATTCCACAAAGAAATGATTAAACATCGCCATAACAAATATATTTGTCCCTCTCCTCCAGGGAGGGACAATGCCTGGTTCAACATGAGGAATTGGAATAGGAGATGGTTTTTAATATCAATCCTTTCTTATGGACCCCTCTACAAATACATCAATATTTTTTCATCAAATCACTTCACATGTTCCTAATCTCATCCATCTTGATTAGAATATGGATTTAATAAGAGAATTCTTGTTTACAGAAGTGGAAGAGGTGGTAATGGTGATTCCCATGAATAAATCCCTTTGTCTGCATGACTTTAAAATATATTTGATTTAGGATCTAGTAGAATAATCCTAATGCACTCGGAAGGTATGAATAGGTCTCAATGCCACTTTCATTACTTTAATTTCGAATTTTGGTAGGTCAAAGGATCCTGGATTTCATCCAATTGCTCTCTGTAATGTGATATGCAAAATGGTCTCTTCTGTCATTGTAAACTTCCTCAAGCCTTTGCTTGACAACATCATCTCTCCTAAGAAAAACTATCTTTGTGGAGGGTCATCAAATTCTTGATGCAATTGTAACCATACATGAGGTTATTCACTCTTTGAAGAAATCAAAACATGCTAAGATGCTTATTAAGGTAGATCTCTCCAAATCCTACATTGATTGAATAAATTCGGATTATCTCATCCACATCCTTCAAGCCTTTGGATTCTTTTCCCAGTGGATCGATTAGATTAAATCCTTAATTTCTACCCCCTGCTACTCCATTCTTCTAAATGGATCTCCGACTATGACCTTCAATCCATTTAGAGGTATTCACCAGGGTGACCCCATATCCCCATTCCTTTTTATCTTGGCCATTGAAGGGTTAGGTTGATATCTTAAATATGTTGTAAGTCAAAGTAACATTTAGGGTCCCTATCTTTATGGAAATGATCTCCCCACTAATCATCGTAAATTCATTGATGATATCTTACTTTTTTCCCTACATTTTACGAAGGAATCCTTGGTCTTGAAATCTATTCTATATAAGTTTATGGAGGCATATAGGATGTTAATTAATGGTGAAAAATCTAACATATATTTTTTCAAAATTAATGCAATTGTTAAGATATACCTTACTCGAATCCTAGACTTCCATATTAGTAATCTCCCATCTAAATACTTGGGAGCACCCTAGTGGAATTCCTCAAGATCTACTTGTTAGTAGGGTGTTCTTCAAAGGATATCCAAAAGATTGAAATTTGGGCTCATTTCTCTTTCTTAATTTGACTGGTAAGCTTGTACTCCTCAAGTAAGTTCTTCAATCTCTTCTTGTATATCAATTGTTAGCTCTAGCCTCTCCTAAAGTCACCTTCAAGTCCATTACCTCCCTCTACAAATATTTTCTCTAGCGAGGGGCCAAGAAGGAGTGAAAGTGGTCTCTATTTTCTTGGAATAAGTTATGCATCCCTAATTTGGCAGAGGGTTTAGGATTACGAGACCTAAAGGAGTTTAGTAAGGCCCTAGGAGAAAAATTATGGTGGAGATGGCTTTAGGGAGGTGAGGAATTCAAGAGAATAATATGGGATAGAAAATATGCCCCCTTCTCCTCCAAATCAGATAAGTTATGAACAACAAAGTTTCCTTTGGGGTCCTCCATATGGAATTTGGATCGGGCTAACCAACATTTAATACAAAGTAATGCCTTTTGGGAGATTGAGTGTTGTCACATTTCATTTTTTTAGAAATATGCTTGGAAATAGTTACCATCGATGGGAGATCAAGATGACTTCAAATATCTGGAAATATTTAACTCAGAGCATGAAAGTCCTATTGTAGCAAGTTTCTAGAAGCCAACTCAAGGTACATGGGTTTGGGTGGAATGGAAAAAAAATTGGCGATTAGCCAACTCACCTAACTTTTTTTCGTGGTCAAGACTATCCTAAGAGCTGCAACAGTGGAAAATAACCATTTCTTAAGAGTCGAACAAACTTTGATGGTGATATCAACCAAATGAGATGTTCACTCTATAGGAAACATACTCTCTCATTGTAGGTCACTAGAACATGAATCAAGACCCTATATGGAGGAAGATTTGGATGAACATTCTTTTGTAAAAGGTTATTAATTTTTGTGGTTGGTGGGATGATGAAGGATTCTCACATTGGATCAAACTAGGAAAAAAAGATTTTAGGGACCATCACTTTTCACTTTATGTTGTAACTAGGAATAATCTATGAATCATATTATGAATACTTTCCCTTTAGTTGAGTACCTCTAGAAGAAAACTCTTCTTCCCTTTGGAGCTTCAAACATAAATTGCAATGCTTTGGTGGAGATAGTGGATAATTGGAGGCTCAGTATTTTAAGTAACCTGATGGTATATGGAGAATGGAATATAGTCTTGGGCTTAGTTATGTTGGTATTATGGAAAGAAAGGAATAACATAGTATTTAAGTGAAGGAAAAAGGATGAAGGATCACTTTGGAGAGTTTTTAAATAGAATATTTGGGACCATTTTATCTGAATCTTGGACCCAAGACAATCGGAACACGAATAATTAGGAGTTAGAGATTCTTGGTAAGTTGGAACTCTCCCCATCAATGATTTCTTCCCTCCCTTCCAAGACTCCACTTAAAGCTTCTTACTCTTCATATTTTACTCCTCCACCTATGGGATTTGTGAAACTAATTTTTTATGGTTTGTCCAAAGGTAATTTTGGACAAGTAGTATTTCACGAAAATTTCCATGACTGGGATACCCAACCTTTGAAGGTCTATGTAGATAGTTGTGGTGTGACAAGCAACAATGGTGCATAATTCCTTAGTTTGGAAAGAGATTTTACCTTGGAAGTCAACGAAGGATATTTAAAACTACAAGTCGATGGGGACTATCTACTAGTCATAGAGACATTTTAGAAACTTCTTAATGGGGTTCCTACAAAACAATTCTAAAGGAGTTGGAGAATTTAACACATCATCTCTTGCATCCAATTGTTGCTTTGCTCTATCCATTATGTCATATCTTCCCATTCCATGTGAACTGGAACAAAAGTGATAGAGCCCTTATCAAATTTAGGATGTCATAATAACAAGATATGTCTTTCAAAATCTTGGTTAGATGGGCGATCACTTGAATGGATAGATTTCTTGCAATCTATTTTAGAAGTTGACCAAAGACCCCCGATCATGGTGGATGAAAAAATGGAAATCGAGGTTGAGTGGGGTGCCTGTCACCTTGCCACCTCCCTCGGTATTAAATAGGGGGGTTTGTTGGCCTGTCCACCCCATACAAGAACATGGAAACTTATTTTCCCTTGTCATCTGATGAAATCTCCTTTATTCTTCCACTCGTCTTGCATATTAGATAGAGGTTGATGGGAATTTATGTTGGATTTGGATACACTCCCCACTGCGAGTGGGAATATTGTCTTGGAGACTCTTCAATGATATCCTAGTGATAGGAGTGATATTAATTTTAGAATGGCATAACCTTTAGCCTTATTCTATGCCTAGGTCGCTTGTCTCCAACTTAGGGGTGGCAAAGGCCTAAGCATTTATTCACCTTATTCTAACCCATGTGTTCAGAAGGCCTTATATTCTGAATTTGAAGGTGTTAGATGGGTTTGTGATAGAACTTGGTTTCACCATGTGTCAATGTGATGGTTTGTTGCAGGGTACTCCAAGGATAATTCTATTTTTCGGTGGCATTGCCTCCTTTCATGTTGCATCAGTGACAGAGTGGGAATTGGACAAGAGGTACAATGGTTTCAGGCTCTAGACTTTTGTTTCTAGTTATGTTGTCTCTTATTTTGGTGTCAAGTCTTGTGGGTTTCATTTTGGAGATTTCTTTGTAATCATTTCACAAGTAATTTAGGTCTGGTTGTATAATATCTACCAATGGGAGGGAATCACTACTTGGTGAAGTTGTGTAGTGATTTCGCTTTAGGGGACTTTTCCTTTCTATAAACCTAGTTTGATTGGTTTATGTTGCCTTTAATATTGTCATGTGCTTTTCTTTTGGAGACACTATGCCTCGACAACCATGTGTGGTCGAAAGGGTAGTGGGGGCAAAGGCTAGCAAGGTCATCCTAGGGCCTAGTATCAAGCTCATGAAGCCACAACTATGTTTTGCTTCGTCACTCATCAAACATTTGTGATGAAATTCACTAGCTAGAATCTCACGTTGTCAATGATATTTAGGCATATTCTAATTCTAATATCATGGAGTAAGTTTCTAACTGGCTTCTTGACCCTGGAAATACCACAGGAAGAAGGGACCAGACTCTGAACTCAATCACCTTACATTGGCAATAGAAAACTATTTTGGGTAGTCTTGAAAGAGAAACATGAGGAAAAAAATGACATTATATCTTGGTTGAATGAGATTCAAAAGATGCAACATCAACAACACTCCTATGTGTTTAGTCTGGGTGCTTGTTTAGCTCATGTGGAGAGCCACATCTAGTGTGATATCGAGCCTTCTACTCCTCCTAGTTCTAGTGCAAACGATTCTACTCCAGTGACCTCATTAGATTCTTGAGCTCTATAGATTTTTGTTTCTTTATGGTTTACTAATAGTGTCATATTTTGTTGTTATCAAATGTAGACTCTATATTTTGACTCTTACTAGTACATTACCAGTCAACAGATCTAGTTTCCATGGCAGATTGAGATTGATAATTGATTAAATTGTGCTAATCTGTGATGGCTGGATGTAAATTTCTATCTTGAGGTAATACAGATAAACTTATAAAAAAATATAATGAATGGCACAATGATGGCAAATAACACTAGAAAAAACAAAATTGGAAAATACCACCAAAAAAAGAATAAAATTAATATTAAACCTATAACGCACATATATATGAGAAAATAAGTAAATATAAGGCATCTGAATTCTAATTTCTATGAAATAAGAAGTGTGATATTTTAATAATTTTGCATCTTCTAACTTAACTGTGTAGTCAAATTGCCCCACTAAAATACCTAGATCTAAGAAGTTTCCATGTAACCAATTTGTCAAAGCCATATTTAGCGTATTCAAGAATTGAAGTTTATCATAAAACCACTATGATACTATGTTTGAAATCACACATGGATGATGATAATAACATTATAAAAAAAATCACAAATGACACATTTTTATGTGATAAAACGATCAAAAGAGAAATATCCACAAAGCAAATAAGTAAAGGTCAATTATTTCTCTATTACCTCTCTTCTTGTATAATAAAGACTTAAATCCTTTATTTATAAAGAAAATGATTATCTACAATCTATTTATTTACTTTTAATTAACTAAAATAATTTAAATAATCTCCAGATTAATTTGACTTAAATTTGAAATCCATCAATGTATAAATAAATCACAATAAATTTAATTTTAATAAATACAAAATTATTTACTATATATAATTAATAAAATATAGAGATACAAATAATAAAATAATACATAATTGTGTACAAAGAAAATATACATAGCATTTAAATTACAACAAAAAAAAATGTTATTTTTTAATTAATACCAATGTAAGTGGCACCACATAAGGATCATTTTGAGATAAGTCTCTTGCAATGGTGTGATTGACTCTATGAAAAGAATGTTCACACAGAGTGGCATCTTGGTGACTAGCAATACTGCACAAGGATTTTTTTGAAATAGGTCTCCTATAATAGTTTTATTAGGTCCCAATCTCTTTCTCTCTCTAACAATTTTAGGAGTATTAGTTATTGACCAAGTATTACTATGTTGACATAATTCCCAATTTCCTTATATATTTGAAGAAGTAAGAATTTCATTGTTAGTGCTACAAAGGTTGGGGTTTTGAGGATCTAAAGGAAAAAAAAATATCCAGTGTGATAGCTCTCTGATATACTAGAGCGTTTCCAACAATATTACTCAAGTGAATTTTTCATGGTGCCAACTAGGGAGGATGTACAATACCCATAGATGTACTACCGAATTCCTTGGTACATGAGATTGATCTTCCTTAGGGTGATCTCAATGTATTATGGAAATTTATAGTTGTAGTTTTAGGTAAAGTTGGTTTCAAGTGCACCTATGGGGTTTTATGATATCCCTAAGGCTAGGTGGAGAAATAATCTATTATAAGTGTTAGCTGATGCAGTACCACTTGAAGGGATACTAACATAAGTTACAAGAGTGTTGAACCAAGTGATGCCACTTGTATATTCTATGTGTATTTCCTAACCATAGGCTTACAAGCTACAAGACAAATCTATATTATTTGAAAACATCATAACATGTCTTTAGCCTTAATTTGTTTTTAAATCTGAGAACATTTTAGTTTAGGAAAGAGATTTGGAACAATTTATAGTGAACCTTAACCCTTAAAATCGAATCATAAATAAGATACTCAAAGAAATATAAATGCATAAAAGTATATATAAGAAAGAATGAGATGAAACATGAGAAATTTAACCCTTGCATTAATGATTTTTAAATGAGAGAGAAATGTTCATGGGCCTTTTCGAGGGGCAACTTCTTATGTGAAGAGATTTAATCAAAAGAAACAAATATGACAAAGCATTCCATAGCCTTCTAGCTCTATAAATAGATTCTTAATAGAAAAGCCATAACTACTTGCGGTCCCATAATTAATGAGTATCAGCTACCCAACGAGACTTATTTGATAATATGACCCTTTTACATTAAGTAACTATATTGTACTACCTGTCTAATGAGCCTTCTTTCATTGAGAGGTGCTCTCTAGCCTAGTCTAGCAGAGATGTTGTAATGTCCTGTTCTGTATTGTTAAACATTTTGACTCAGTGAAATTACATAAAAATAAAAATTAAATTAAATTAAATTAAAAATAAATAAAGTAAAGTAAAATAACAAAATAAATTAATAATCATAATATAATATAATTAATTATAATTAATAATTAAACCATCCTAGATCCATCTTGACTCTAGATCCACCAAGCACTCATAGGGATCAAATCTCTTAAGGTACAAACCTTTTTTAGAGTGAAAAGAGATTTAATCCCTCTTGGCACTTGGTAGATCCAGAGTTAAGATGGATCTAGGCTAGTTCAAAGAAGATTGTCGTGTATGTTAATTGACTAACTCTTAAGTACCCCAAAAGGAAGGAGCTTAGGGTAATAGGACCTTAAAAAAGGTGGAGGATTCCAATAGTGGATCAAAAGGGAATTGGTGGTGGTATGTGTGTTAACAAGGTGGGTAACCACAAGGGGGATTTACAAGGAAGGATTCAAAGGAAAATGTTGGCGGGAGGGGGAAGCACTATAAATAAGGGGTGGTGATGCAATAGTAGTGACCTAAAGAACTAAATATATTGGAAACAAACATGAAACCCATTGGGGAAAAGTAATAACGAATGCCCCAATGATAGCATATAACACTAGAAAAACCAAAATTGGAAAATATCCCCAAAAGAAGAAGAAAATAAATATTAAACCTACGAAACTAACATGTAGATTAGAAAATAAGTAGATGTAGAGCATATAAAGTATGAATTCCATGAAACAAGAAGTATGCTTGACTAATTTTGCATCTTTTGGCTCAACTTTGTAGTCAAACTTCTCCAAATATGCACCAAAATATCTTGATCTAGGAAGTGCCCATGTAACCAATTTGCAAAAGCAAGATCTACCCTATTTAAGAATTAGAGTTTACCCTAAAAACACTACATTACCATGTTTGAAATTGCACATGGATGATGATCATATCATTATAACAAACTCGCAAATGACATATGTTTATGTGATAAAACCCTCAAAAGAGAAATATACACAAAGCAAATAGGTATAGGTCAATTATTTCTCTATCCACTCTCTTCTTGTATGATAAAAAGTTAATCCTTTATTTATAAAGCAAATGCTTATATACAATCTATTTATTTACTTATAGTTAACTTTTAAATATATATATATCCAAATTAATTTAACTCAAATTTAAAATACATCCATATATAATAAATAAAAATAAATTTATAAATAAATACAACATTATTTATTATATATAATTATTATATTAGAGACATACAAATAATCAAATAATATATGTAATTGTGTACCAACAAATTATACATAACATTAAGTTACAACAAATTAATTTATCTTTATTTACTTAAAAAATTTCAATGATTAATTCTTTCCAATATTTTTTCATTTTACCAATATAATATTTTTTTTAAATAAATATATTCAAGATTTGATCACATGCATCCCATATTCCATTATGGATATAAAAATAGGCATAACTGCCCTATGGTAACAAGACCGTTTTGATTGCACCCAGAGGTGGAGATGTTGTAATAACATATAGTGTAGTGTCTTCTTATGTAAACATTTTGACTTGGTAAAATTTCCTACAAATCAATATAAATCCATTTTAACCATCGGTCTACCAAGAGCCTAGAGGGATCATCTATTTATAAAATTCCTCATTAAAATTGAATGAATTACACATTTCTCTATTATTAAGAACTAACAAAAGTATTTTACTTTTAATTACTTCTTCTTTTTTTAGCATTGAAATATTTTACTAAGGTGAACTCTCTCTCTCGCTCATTATATTAGTTAATATGGATATTTAAACAATTTATTTAAGTTATATATTGAAATATTTATAACATTTTTTAACTTTTAATTACATTATTTCTTTAAAGTTGATATAAATTATTTTATTTCACATAGACATCAAAATGTTTTATTTATAACCCCAAGAGAGAAACTAAAATATTTTTTACCACATCTCTTTCATACTAGATTGTAATATTAACAACTAACCAAGTGAGCAAAATGAGAATGGGATTATTGATGTTTTATAATGCTTATGTATAATTATTTATATTTTTATGAGAAAGTGAAATATTTTTTACCACATCTCTTTCATAATAGATTGTAATATTAAAAACTAACCAAGTGAGCAAAATGAGCATGAGATTATTGATGTTTTATAATGCCCATGTATAATTATTTCTATTTTTATTATAATTGATATTAATTTTTTAATTAGAGATTTTTTTCTAAAAAGAAGGATATGTGTCAACTCCACATTCATTAGAGACAAAATCACACTCATGCTAGGTGGTAGAATTCACATCCCAACACAATAAAAATAACAATTAAATAATAATAATAATAATAATAATTATTATTATTATTATTATTATTAAAATGTTGAAATTTTCTTGTACCCAAGATCTTGTCTATGTCTATACTTGATCATAAACTCACTGAAAGTACGCAACTAAAATAACTTTACACAACAAATATATAACAACAACAACAGCGAAATCAACAAAATACATAAGAAAAGATGAGCCCAAATATGATTTTTCATTTGTCCATCAATAAGAAATAGTAGGGTTCTTGTACCAGGGATCATGGCCCTTCATAAACCCTAATACAAACTAGTATACATAGTATACAATAAAATACACATTATGCCTTTTGACTGATCTAGGACTTGAGATCTTTGTTGGCTTGAGGGGGCCTGACCCAGGTTCAGAGTTAATTAGCCAAACAAATCCCTACACTACTGGCCCTTTCGGCATCATCCCGCGGAGCGCGGACTGAAGTCTCACCTGAAGTAGCATGGGGGATGCTAGAACCAAGTTTCCGCACCCTTGAGATCTCTGAGGGGTCAATTCACTCCAAATGTGAATGGCTTCATGCAGGTCACTTCGCGCACTGCCCAGACCTGCGAGGCCTTCGTGATCTGTTATAATCACCTTCGCACATCCCTAAATAGGGGTGGAGGTGATTTCGCGCTGCTAAGGCAACAATCTACGCTATTTCCCCAAGTTACACCAGGGATCTTACTTATGTTATTATAATTGTTAGTTAGCTTCGCATAAACAGATACTTTATCTTATATTCACTTAATCAACACAATCATATAAGTTCACGCACCATATAAATAGTGAAATTACAATTTATACCCAATACATTCAATGCACAAAATAGGAAAAAGATACACATAAATGATATGAAACTTCTCTTTATTACTTCTCCAACGGTTACAAACTTGACTCGCCCTACGCACTCAGTTGCAGGGGTCCGTGCACTCAGCTGCGGACTACTAGGCCTCTGCGCACTTAACTACAGAGCCTTCTCCTACTCTACGACCCAAGACTCGACTCTACACTTAGATAAGACTCAATTCTTCATCCTTCATTCATGACTTCCTTCTGTCCTTTTTTTTCAACTTAGAGCCTCGCTCTATTTATACAATCCCATGGTCCGCGGACCATGGGTAGATCTCTAAAGCTGACATTACATTACAAAAATGAGGGTGGACAACCCTATGAATCATTTACAAGCTCGTACTCTGCTCCCACAAAACTTGGAGTCTTTACATCGAATTTAGTCAAAATCTAGGCTTTAAGCCCCAAAACTTCCTTTGGGGGATCCCACACCCAATAGGCCCCCAACACAAACATCGTGACTCACCCTCGAGTCACTTTGTCGGTGCGGAGATCTTCACATGGAGACCTCCCAACTCTGCCTGGACTTCTACAAGATCAACAGCGCACTGAGCAACTGCCAGATGTACCTCCTGGATGCGATGTTCAGAGACCATGGTACCTAAACTATTTCCCTGCATCTACTCCTGTGTTCCCTGCATCTGCTCCTGTGTTCCCTGCATCAGCTCCTGTGTTTCTTGCATTTGCTCCTACGTTCCCTGCATCTGTGCGAGCTTGGATTCGATCGAGGCTGTAATGATGAATGCCTCAACGATCCAAGGTTGTACATGCACCTTCAAAACCGCTTCCTTATGTCGCGCCATGTCTACCTGCTCTTTGAACGCTTTTTCCTATTACGTCCGCGCGAGCCTCTGTGTAAGGTCACCATCTGCGCGGTCCCTTTTATGTCATTGTACTTTTGCTGCAGCTCATGCGCCTCTGTTTCTGAGTGTTGTATGTTCGGGTCCTCCTACAGAGTGGTGAGGACCTTGAACGAATCTTCAAATAATTTGGCGTAGTCCTTCACTGCACTGTTGATCTCCTCTATTCCCGTTTTAATGGTACTGTGTTAAAATTGGAAACCAAGGCAAAACTTCATGTGGGTCATCTTATTCATGGCTGATAATATTTTTATTAGATTCCTCTCGTCGAGAGGTGTAGGATTGATATAAATATCATCCGATTCCGATAAGTATTCATGAAGATATGAATTTATTTTGATTATGGAATTATTATCAAGCCGACCTACAACTCATGTAGGCTCAGAAGCCCAACAGTCCCATCTATTCACCCACCAATGTTGTGTATAAATATAAGAGGACTTTTCCTCATTTGGACTCACTCATCTCATCACATCTCTCTCTCTCTACTACGCAGAAATGAGTCTCTTCTCTAATGCGCTGAAATGGGTCTCTCTCTCACACATGTGAAGCCGGAAGCTGTTGAATTTGAAGCTGCAACTGCAGAAGTAAAGATTGACTTGCATGGCCTAGAAGATCTCCTCTTTGGAACTGCGCTGTAGGTTCATCTGAACCTCCTCTGAAAGCTGCAACTTTTGGTGGTGGAATGAAGTCAATCTGACAAACGGTTTGCAAGATATCGACTGCCCTAGTTTGAAGCTGGAAACTGCTGAAACTGAAGCTGCAACTGCAGAAGTAAAGATTGACTTGCGTGGCCTAGAAGATATCCTCATCTGAACTGTGTTGTAGGTTCATCTGAACCTCCTCTGGAGGTTGAAACTTTTGGTGGTGGAATGAATTCAATCTGACGGTCGGTTTGTGAGATATGGTCTGCCCTAGTTTGATAATGAAGCCGCTAATGTTGATGTTGTTGATCTAGGGTTTTCTACTGCTGATATGAATCATATTTATTGTATTTTTTCTCTCTGCTGAATTATTGAAGATAAAGGAAGATTTGATCAAAGGGTTTCCCCACACATTGTGGGGTTTGTCCCTGGCTAGCCGCCACATCTTGTGTCTCTTGTCTTGGCTTGTTTTCTGTCGATCGTTTAATGTTCTATTTGCACTTTACTTTATGTACGTGTGATTGCTAATCTTTGGAATATAATAAGGAAAAGAAGTAAACTGTTATAAGAATAGAACATACCATAACTTAACATGGTATCAGAGCTGAGGTGAAGACAAAGCCCGAGCAAGAGCAAGAGCAGTCATCGAAGAGAAGATTGGCAAGGCTATCCTAAAAGAACTATGGGGTCCTCAACACTCTTTCCTGTCGAAGACAAGCTCCGTGAGAAAGCTGACTATCACGGATGGAAGATGTCTATCAATCTAACCCTTGAGAATCAAGGAGTGTTGGATCATGTGAGAGGCAATATTGTTGAGCCTCCATCAAATGCATCCATTGCTGCCTGGAACAAATGAAAAAATGGAGAAGTCAAAACAATAGAAGATCATCCGGGATTCTATCGACAAGCACTTGGTGGCCTACATCTCTGAACTGGACACCTCCAAGGAAATCTACAATAGACTGGTGAGTTTATTTAAAGTTAATGATGCAAATCAAGTTTTGTTTCTTAGAAATAAGCTGAGGGAAATCAAGAAGGGTAAAGATGAAAGTATGCAAGCATGCTTCTTAAGAATCACCGAGATCAAGAATGATCTCCTATCTATTGGGGAAACTATTACTGACAGAGAAATGGCACTCACAACTCTTGGAGGATTGCCATTTGAATGGTATGTGTTCAGGACTACTCTTTTGAACTATAATGTAATTCCTAGTTGCGAGGAATTAATGGCTAGATGCATTCAAGAAGAAACAAGGGAAGAAGAGCAAGAAATTCCCATGCCTAAAGGTCCTCCTGTTTCTTTTTCTTCTCATGCTAAGAGAAGAAATAATTCTGGGTCTAAATCAAAAGGAAAGGATGGATCTAAGGGTGGAAGAAAAGGACGATGTTTCATCTGCGATGAAGCAGGTCACTATGCAAGGAAGTGCCCTGATAGAAAGTACTCACACTGGGATGATGATCAAAATCCCTCTGATGGCAATCAAAGGAATGACAAATTCAATAGCAAAGGTAAGAGGAGAGCTGGGAATCAAGGAAGAGGACAACCATTCAAGAAGGCTAGAAAGTCTAGGATGTATTAAATGCACCTGACCTCAAAAAGAACCTAGTGTCCATCTCGGCAACGGAAGACAAAGGCTACAAGGTAACCTTCAGCGATGGCAAGGTACGTATATGGAAAAATAATGTTAAATATGCCTTTACTCTTGGGTTTAGTGTTGATTCATTATATCAAGTCGATGGAAGTCCACTAGGTGTCATGTCTTGTGACACAACTCTTCAGTCCGAACTTTGGCATTAGAGGTTTTCCCCCCTTCATTATAAAGCTATACTTGGTGTAAGACAAATGGTGACAGGGATGCCCGAATTCTGAGTAGAGAAAGAAGGTGTATGTCTGGGATGTGCCGAAGGAAAGCTCAAAAGGGGACCATTCCCCTCAAGCCAAAGTAAGACCTCCGATATATTACAATTGGTTCACTCAGCCATACCTGAGGTTGGCATTAAGAGGGAGACTACTACACCACATACTCCTGAGCAGAATGGTGTGGTGGGAAGGAAGAACCGCACGATGATGGAAACTATCCGGGCCATGCTACATGATTAAAGACTTCCGAAGTTTCTATGGGTTGAAACTACAATCACCGCCGTATATGTACAAAATCGATGCCCTCATCAAGCATTGGGTTCCAAGATTCCTGAAGAAAAGTTCACCGCAAGGTGAACAATCTTCCGACTTTGAGGAGCTCTCAAGAAGCCGACACCAGGGAACCAAAAGAAAAGGATGATGAATCAATGCCTGATGATGAAGAACCCATGGATCCGATTGATCCTCATCCAAATGAGCCTTCCTCTTCTAGGAAGAGGCCTTCATGGCTTAGGGGGATACTTGATGATGTTGAAGGACATGCTGCACCCTGAGGAACCTTCCATCAAAGTAAGAAACTTAACAGGTATCAGGGATACCTGACCATCATGAGCATGATCATACAAAATGAACCTTCATCATTCTCAGATGTCATCAAGCATTAACTATGGAAGGATGCTATGACCATAGAATATGAGTCTATTATGGAGAATGATGTCTGGGAAGTAGTTCCCAGACCCTGGACAAGACAATTGTTACTTCAAAATGGCTTTACAAGATAAAACATGCAGCAAATGGAAGTATGGAAAAGTATAAGGTTCATTTTGTTGCATGTGGTTTATCCCAGAAGGGAGGTATAGACTATGATATTTGCACCTGTTGCCAGATATATGACCATCCGCTTGATCATAGCCCTTGTGGCTTCACAAGGATGGAACCTACATCAGATGGATGTTAAGACCGCGTTCTTGCATGGTTCTATCAAAGAAGAGGTCTATGTGGAGCAACCTGAAGGATTTGAGATTTATGATTGAAAATCTCATGTATGCAGGTTGAAGAAGGCTCTCTATGGGCTGAAGCAAGCACCCCGAGCATGGTATGAGAGGATTGATAGCTACTTGATGAAGTTGGGATTCACTAGGAGTGAAGCTGATCCTAACCTTTACTTTAAGGTTGAAGATGACAAGCCTCTCATACTGGTGTTGTATGTGGATGACCTCTTTCTAACAGGTGCAAACCCTCTCATTCACAAATGTAAGAGGGAGATGGCTTCTGAATTTGAAATGAAGGACCAAGGACTTGAAGTGTGGCAGAAGCCAAGGGAAATTTTCCTATCTCAAGGAAAATATGTGGTAAATATATTGGAAAGATTCGGTATGATGGACTGCAAGCCTGTGACTACCTCGAGGATCTTAACTTTTAGAAGTTATATGGTAGTGATGTCGGACCATACTTGGGAAATGCCTCTGAGTTTCAAAAACTCATTCGCATTGATGTTCTTGGTGAACCTCCGTCCGAACATATGTTTTGCAGTTAGCATTGTGAGCTCATATTTGGTTGAGCCTCACTGGATTGATGCCAGGAATCTTCTGAGATGTCTTCAGGACACAATCTCTCATGGATTAAGATACGCTGCCGGAGATGTGAGACTACTTGGATATATTGATGTTGATTAGGCAGGCAATGTGGTGGACCGTAAGAGCACTTCCGGGTACTGTTTCACCTTGGGATCTGCTTCGATATCCTGGATGAGCAGGAAGTAGAAGTCGGTGGCTTTGAGCATCGCCGAAGCATTATATATTGTTGCTAGCATAACCTCGTGTGAGGCAGTCTGGTTGCGAAAGCTCTTCAGTGAGCTGTTTGGATTTACATTGGATACCACTGTGATTCTCTGTAACAACCAGAGGTGGGATTCGATTATTGAGGAATCCCATATTCGTCAATTGCTCCAGCAGATAGACGTCATCTGGGATATTGTAAGTCGATGAGCAAGAAAGCTCCATTACATTAAAATGATGTACAGGTTGATACACCTTGTCAAAGCCCCGAGGAAAGATCTAATCTATGATTTTCCCAAACGACTTGGAGTCGGCAAGAAACCCTTGTACAAGGGTCCTGCATGTTGCATACATTGAGCTCTGGGAGCTCTGAGGGCTTGCGGTTCCTACTGGAGCAACATATGACCACAGGATGACTCACCCTCCCCTGGTGGTGCACACTGGAACAAGATGATTCGCTCTCTTGTGGGACAAGATGATTCACTCTCTTGTGGAACAGGATGATTCGCTCTCCTGTGTAGCAGGATGATTAGTTCTCCTCTGAGGCCTGGATTGATGTGTTCTCCATGGCAGCATGGATTGATGTGTTCTCCACGGCGATTGTAGCAGGATTGATGTGTTCTCCTGTGAGGATAGGATTGATTAGTTCTCCTGTCAAGGCATCCTACCCATGCAGTCTGGGACTCATGGGAAGTACCTCTCATCTGATCAATGAGCATGGAAATGAAGTTAGGGACCATAGTAGTACCGATGGACGCATCGTTGTATCTACCGTACTCCCTACGCTAGGATGACCTCCATTGATCTGGGATCAATGATACTGGTCTGGGACCAGTAGTAGGAGTTGTACCATACTATGACGCTGACTTCGGGTTGGTTGAGACTGGTCTGGGACCAGTGGTACATACTCCGAGACTGACTTCGTGTCAGTGCAGTACTGGTCTGGGACCAGTGAGAGTGGTACATACTATGACACTGACTTCGGGTCAGTTGAGACTGGTCTGGGACCAATGGTACACTCTCTGAGACTGCGATACTGGTCTGGGATTAGTGGTAGGAGTAGTACTTACTATGAAGCTGACTTCGGGTCGGCTGAGACTGGTCTGGGACCAGTGGTACGCACTCTGAGACTGACTTTGAGTCAGTGGAGGATGATACTAGTCTAGGACCAGTGGAGTTGTAATCACTATGATGTTGACTTCGGGTTGGTTGAGACTGGTCTGGGACCAGTGGTACATACTCTGAGACTAACTTTGAGTCAGTATGATACATCCTCGATCATTTCTTCTTCTTCATAATTCGGACAAAAGCAGAGCAGAACAGAACAATGCAAGAGCAGAGCAGAACAGAGCAAAACAGTACAGATCAGTGCAGGGCAGAACAAGACAAAGCAGAACAGGCAGAATAGAGCAGAGCAAGGCAAGGGTCAGGCTGTACAAGGCAGTGCATTTGATGGATGAATAGTAACGACCAATAGACAGATTGCAGATGAAGTTCTCTATGGTTGAGAGGGAGTGTTAAAATTGGCAACCAGGGCAAAACTTCATGTGGGTCATCTTATTCATGGCTGATAATATTTTTATTAGATTCCTCTCGTCGAGAGGTGTAGGATTGATATAAAGATCATCCGATTCCGATAAGTATTCATGAAGATATGAATTTATTTTGATTATGGAATTATTATCAAGCCGACCTACAACTCATGTAGGCTCAGAAGCCCAACAGTCGCATCTATTCACCCACCAACGTTGTGTATAAATATAAGAGGACTTTTCCTCATTTGGACTCACTCATCTCATCACATCTCTCTCTCTCTCTCTCTACTACGCAGAAATGAGTCTCTTCTCTACTACGCTGAAATGGGTCTCTCTCTCACACATGTGAAGCCGAAAGCTGTTGAATTTGAAGCTGCAACTGCAGAAGTAAATATTGACTTGCGTGGCCTAGAAGATATCCTCTTTGGAACTACGCTGTAGGTTCATCTGAACCTTCTCTAAAAGCTGCAACTTTTGGTGGTGGAATAAAGTCAATCTGACGAACGGTTTGCAAGATATCGACTGCCCTAGTTTGAAGCCGGAAACTGCTAACACTGAAGCTGCAACTGCAGAAGTAAAGATTGACTTGCATGGCCTAGAAGATATCCTCATCTGAACTGCACTGTAGGTTCATCTGAACCTCCTCTGGAAGCCGAAACTTTTGGTGGTGGAATGAAGTCAATCCGACAGTCGGTTTGTGAGATATAGTCTACCCTAGTTTGATAATGAAGCCGCTAATGTTGATGCTGCTGATCTAGGGTTTGCTACTGCTGATATGAATCAGATTTATTGTACTATTTCTCTTTGCTGAATTATTGAAGATAAAAGAAGATTTGATCAAAGGGTTTCCCCACACATTGTGGGGTTTGTCCCTGGCTAGCCAACACATCTTGTGTCTCTTGTCTTGGCTTGTTTTCTGTCGATCGTTTAATGTTCTATCTGCACTTTACTTTATGTACGTGTGATTGCTAATCTTTGGAATATAATAAGGAAAAGAAGTAAATTGTTATAAGCATAGAACATACCATAACTTAACACACTGGAGCACTGTTCCCTCACCTCTGGTGGAGTTGAAGGCTACACCTTCAACTGCAGCTTAGCTATCTAAAGGTTCAGCTCTAGCTGAACCTTAGCCATCTCTTCCTTCGCCTCACGCACCCCTGCTACTAGCCTCCAGATGTGCGCCTCTACTGGTGCCTCTGTTGGGATGGCCAACTCAAGGACCATCTGGCAAGCTTCTTCAACCACCTGCACAATTTGTCGGTTCTACGCCACTACCTCGTTGCACTGCAGGCTCAGTTGTTCCATGTTAATTCATTGTTCGCTCATCACCTGGAGCGAGCGGCCCTCCCTAGCCCATAGTTCTGCAATCACTTCGTCCTACAGAACATATAGCATCTCCCGAGGGAGCGCAACCATGTTGATCCCAACTCCCTTCAACATACTACCCATAGGCCTATCGGCCTCATTTTTTGTAACCAGTGCCCCATCTGACAGCACTATAGTGTTGGTCATGCAGGCGCGTAGCATTTACTTAACTGCAGTCATGCCTATTGTGAGGATGGTCGGCATAGTACCAGCTTGAGGAGTGCGCACCTGCCACTCTTATATTTGTGCCCGAAGGGCGCCCAACACCATTTGATTTTCCTCCGCGAACTGTTGTAGGGCCTCCATGGTGATGTCACGCACTGTCTCCCCTATGTCATGTAGATCCCCCTCAGTGAAGGTGATTGGGTCGAAAGAAGTCTTGGAGGATTTTTACTTCTTTCGCTACCCCATCTGCTCTCTCGGATGCTGTCACTTCAGCTGTGTGGACGCTGTCTATGGGTCCGCACCACCTTCCTCTGTTTTGGGCTCCTGTTCAGGTGAGGGCGACTTCTGGCCCTCGCGCTCCTTCTCTGCTACTTGTTGTTGTTCTTCTGCTGCATTCGCAGTGTCCCGCACCACCTAGGCCTTTGCCACTACTGCTTTGTTCCTTCTATTTTCTGCCAATTGTGCCATCCACAGTTTTGCCTCCTCTTTCTTCCTCTGTGCAGCATACTTCTCTAATTCCAATGCGGAACTGACTGGAGCACGCCACTCTGGTGGTCACGACTCCAACACAGCAAAGATGACATCATCCGTGGCCAAGTAAGGGAGCTCATTCCATTTATTCACGTGGTCCTTACGCGCCCTGATAAACTACCTGGAGCACTAAGACTGTGCTTCCTGCGGATAGTCAGCTGGCCGGGCCACTTATGTAAGGCTTCAACCGACTACCATTTACTTTTCCTGGGAAGAGTTCTCCATTTAACTTTACCAACTTCACCGCGCCACCATCTGTGATTTCCTTAATAGCACAGGTCTCATCTCATGCAACAAACTGAGAAACTCTCGGCGGTGACCCCCAATTCTGTCAATGTAATCAAGCTTGTCCTGCTTTATCACTACAGTCTTTCTATCAATAAAGTCCTTCTTTATTCCTTCCTCAAGCTTCTTGACTTACGCTTCTGCCATGGCACTAATCTCCCACAACCGAACTCTTTCATTCATGAGTTCTTGGAGCCTAAGATCACCCTGCTGGATCTCCTCATCGAGTCCCAACCATTCGTCTTCGAGCTCTTCCAACGACGCGAGCCTTTCTTCCAGGTCTCTGCAGTCCGTTACCTCGGTGAGTGCCACTATGCACGAACTAAACAAGATAGACTCCATAGGCATTACGACTTCTACTCTATCGACCACTCAGAAAGGTGTCTGTCTAGGTACGTGCAGGTCTCAGCCACTTCACTGCACGTTGCATACCTTGTTCAATGCGTTGCACACCTTGTCAAATGCTTCCGCAGGGATAACCTTCTACGCAACTGTTCTTCCCACATACTGTATGTCCAACCTTAAGAGCCAACTGCACATATGTCCCCCCAACACAAGCTTATTGACCATACCTCTGAGTGCGGAGTTCATGCGCATCTGCGTAGGTTGTTTTCCATATGTCGGCATCTGCCTGGCTAGATGTGAGTGTGGATTATCTTTCCCATTGCATTTATCTATCAATCGCACTCTAGGCCTCCCAAACCTTCTGTGCATCATTCTCCTGCATTCGCGCCAATCCTAGCGGGCGTAGCGCGCCGTACCCAATTCAAGGCTTGGAAGCATTTCTTTTCTGGCACCTCCCTTTCAAATTTGTCCAAGAAGGTATCTACCTCACTTAACCCATCATAAGTAGGCAGATCCCTCACTTCCTTCGATATGCAATGCAGTGATCTTGTCATCATATTACAGTTCAACGTGGTTACCTCATGTAACCAGTTTTGTCATCGCTCTATCTCCTCATCAGAATCTGACATACAAGAGCTTTCGCGCTCCCATGAGATCCATCCATCCACTTTGGGATTTACCCAATCTTGCTCTCACACGGTTATTTTGTAGATGCAATCCAAATTATCGTCACTTTCATAGTCACGCATAGTCCAAGGGTGTAACCATGTGCAGATAATTCTTCTCAAAAATCATTTTGCGCTTCTTCAGATTAATCACCCTATTCATGTCAGTGTCCCAATCAATTCCTAAGAGTGCGGGGTAGGGATTACTGTCATCAACAATCTCTATTACTTCAAAGTCTGCTAGTGTGCTCTCTCCCTCAATATCCACAGTGATTCCCTGCAATCACCCCATGGGTATTATTTTCTATTGGTTCGCCATTCAAAACTGAATAGGAGACCATTGTAGCGTAGGCCTCCCCATGTGCTCCCATGTCTGCTTTGGTAGAACATTTGCGTTCGATCCTAAATCAAGAATTACTTGGTCCATCTCATATTCTCCAATCTACATAGTTAACCTCATTTCTCTTCCCGTCCTTGTCTTATGCTTTCCAATCTTCTAGAGTACGTGCAGTTCTCCTGGCGTGGTCCCAGTGCATCTGTTAATGAGTTCCTATAATCCTTTCACATATTTACTATCACGCAATAACTTCATGCATGTTTCCAGGAACGTCGTAAGCATAGATGGGTCCATCTCTGGCTCCGGTCTATCTTTGTTTCTTGAAGTGGAGGCATCAACGAAGCTCTTCTTAGCTTCCATGAAGGTTTCCTTAGCGCGCTCCAAATCAAACTCTACTTCTTTTTCCGGATCTTTGTGAACCCAAGTACTATCTTCAAGTTGTTTGCCTTTATCATCTCCCATCGCGATTCCACTTCGGAGCACAAAGTTCACATTCGAATCTTCCTCGCATGTCTTAGACCTCATCATCTGCAGGTTCTGAGTCGGGGGAGGTGGTAGCACTCCCTTATAGCGTATCCTAGCTATCAACGTAGGACAATCTTTCATCTCATGATCAAACAAGGTACAATACAGACATGATGGACGCGTTGGGTTCATACAATCGCGGGCATAATGTCTTGTCCCTCCATAATTGTAGCATATCAGCTATCCATGACCTCTTCCAGGTCCTCCTCCACCTCCGCCTCGTCCGCGCACCTGAAATCCTGTTCGCACCACTCCTGCATTCTAGTCTAGGGGCTATATTTCAACTTGAATTCTGTAGGTGGGAGTTCTATCCATCATTAACTCATAACTTCTACAAGTGGGCTCATCGTGTCCAACCGACCTACAGAAATTACAGAACAACTGTTACGTATTCTACGTGTACTTCTGTAACAAATGGTAGCTGTCCATAGCATGTTTTCCACCTATTTGACAAATCGCGCACCACAAATCAGGCAATGCGCTAGGTCCTACTTGCGCTTTAGGTCTTAATGGCATCGGTCCTCCTCCTGTGAGGTAATTCACAAACACTGGGTAGTGGTCCTTACCATGACCCTGACCCTTACATTTTACACGCCACACTTCTTCGAGCACTTCTGGTCGAGTTGTTTTGTCCTGCTTCGGACTCTGCATCTCAAGGCATAATTTTTTCAACTACACATGGATTTGCTGAACTCCTAAGTTAGGATCCTGCATTAGGGTCTCATGAAGCCTCATCCCGATCTCTAGGGCCTCTGCCTGAGTCATTAACTTCTGTTACGACAGCGTGCTCCTCAGATGTGGTGTTAGCGACTCTACAAACCATTCGTGGTGTTGCCCATCCGTCAAATTCATATTAGCTTCGCGAATCGTGCACTTCAGCCTCTGATCCAGCTCCCAAGGAGTTTTTCCTAGTAGCATCATGTTTCTTTGAACCCAATGATCGACTGTGCTTCATACTTTGGCCTGCTAAATTCTCTGTTTAGCATTTCTTGGATATCCACGATCCTCGCATTTGGATTATCATTGGAGTGCTTAATATACCAGGTCAGCGTGCAGTCCTGCAGGGCGCTAACCAATGTCGCTTTCTTTATATTGTCATCTATAACTCCCTGCGCTTCCCATACGGCTTTTATGACGAACCAAAATTGGTCTGAATCCTCATTTCCCACTCCCTTGAACACAAGAAACTTTATCATGCTTGCCATATTGACTCGCGGTGGTGGCAGAGGTGGTATAGGTGAAGATGGAGGTGATGGTGGTGAAGCTAGTGGTGGTGTGGGTGGGGGTGGTATGTGCGGAATCCTCTGCCTTATCAAATGGATCGCACTTCGCGGAGATACCTTCGCGAGCTCTTCCTCGTCCCCTTGTGGAGGTGAAATCAAAGGGCTATTCTCTGGTCCCTTACTTCCTTCGTTTCTGTAGGTTTTTCCGCTTCGCATAGCTCTAAACATCAAGGTAATTGCATAACCCTCTTTTCACACAATAACATTTTAATCCAAGTATTCAGAGACTTTACGTACTTACCTCGTGGTCCTTTGAGAAAGTGTCACTCTGCCTTGTTGTAGCTAACTGAAGTGTCTACCACGAACTCAGTAATGAATCCTCCTATAATCTGATTGAGCCAGTGATCAAAGGCGCATGCAATCTGATCCTCTGATGCTTCCAATCTGCGCACCAACTCTGGGGTCCACACAATAGGACCATCGATCTTCCACCTTCCTTAGCTATCTGCTAGCTTCGCGGTCCAGTCGTACAGCTCAGTAGGGAAAGATGCGAAAACGATCTCGTGGATTTCTGTGTACAGGTAGCAGTCTAACCACTCTTCTTTTGTCAGTCACGGATTCCTGTTCTCCTACGCCGTGAACTCGTGAATCCTCCTGTCCAACCAACCTTCAATTTCCTTCTTAGTTGGATTCCAATGATACGACATCATACATCTCTATGCAGATTCCGGTCCCGGAAATGAAACCATTTTTTGGCTTGAGGGGACCTGACCCAGGTTCGGAGTTAATTAGCCAAACAAATCCCTACAGTACTGGCCCTTTTGGCATCAGCCCACGGAGTGCAGACTGAAGTATCACCCGAAGCAGTATGAGGGGATGCTAGAACCAAGTTTCCGCACCCTTGAGATGTCTGAGGGGTCAATTCAATCCAACTGTGAATGGCTTCACGCAGGTCACTTCGCACACTGCCCTGACTTGCGAGGCCTTCATGATCTGTTATAATTGCCTCCGTGCAGCCCTAACCAGGGGTTGAGGTGCTTTCGCGCTACTAAGGCAACAATCAGCGCTATTTCCCCAAGTTACACCATAGATCTTACTTATCTTCTTATAACTATTAGTTAACCTCGCGTAAACAAATACTTTATCTTATATTCACTTAATCAACACAATCATATAAGTTCACGCACCATATAAATAGTGAAATTGCAATTTATACCCAATACATTCAATGCACAAAATAGGAAAATGATACACATAAATGATATGGAACTTCTCTTTATTACTTCTCCAATGATTACAGACTCGACTCGCCCTACGCACTCAGCTATAGGGATCCACACACTCAGTTGCGGACTACTAGGCCTCTGCGCACTCAACTGCAGAGCCTTCTCCTACTCTACGACCCAAGACTCAACTCTACACTTAGATAAGACTCAATTCTTCATCCTTCATTCATGACTTCCTTTTGTCCTTTTTTTTCAACTTAGAGCCTCGCTCTATTTATACAATCCCATTGTCCATCTCTATTTATACAATCCCATGGTCCATGGACCATGGGTAGATCTCTAAAGCTGACATTACATTACAAAAATGAGTGTGGACAACTCTATGACTCATTTACAAGCTCCTGCTCAGCACCCACAAAACGCAGAGTCTTTACATCGGATTTAGTCAAAATCTGGGCTTTAAGCCCCAAAACTTCCCTTAGGGGGATCCCACGCCCAACAATCTTATCCTTTAGATATTTAATCCACCCAATAAATCAAATGCATACTTGAGCTAGTGCCCTTAGCTCAAGGTCCTTGGATTCTTGTTGTTCTTGGGAACTAGTCCCTCTGCAGTCACACTACAGCTTCTCAGTCTGCTAGATCTACTTCTTCAAATCATAGATCTAACTTTATTCTTGTAGATATGACCTTGCAACACTCAAAATTGACATTCTTCTTGTATATATGATCTTACAACACTCATATTTGACTTTCTTCTTTCATATCTGACCTTCCAGCACTCAAATCTGAATTTCTTCTTGCTACTACAGCTCCTCTAAGGAAAACTTTCAGCTAGGTCCTTTAGCCTCCCTCTCCTTAATTGAAAGTCCTTCTCAACTTGTGTGTCTATGCCTCTCCTTTGGCCTCTTATTTATATTTTTTTGTGAGTGATCTTGGGGGTTTTCCTCGTCCATCAAGAAACTCTCATTTAATAACTCAAACACAAATGAGAATAAACAATTAATTAACTTGGGTCTGAAGCCCAAAACTTTGGGTCTCAACTCAAACCACTTGGGTACTTTTCCCAACCAACTAACTTTATGTGGGTTTTCACCACTCGAAAATACCTTCTGAGCTACCCAAATTCCAACACTCCCTCTTAGTGAAGAAGGTATTTCCATCACATCTTGAAATCTCCAACACAATGAATTTCCTTACATATCCGTGATCGTCCTCACATGAGTCATGAATTTCCTTTGCATGGTCATGTACGTCCTCACATGTGCCACATCTTCTTTTGTACTAGGCTTAGATTTATTTTGCATGGTGCATGATTGTCCTCACATTCAACATGACTTTTCCTTTGAGTGTTCTTACATGGTTTGTGATTGTCTTTGCATGGGCTAAAAACTCCACTCTCTCTTTAACCTGAAGATTCAAACTTTCATTGGCTAGTTGATGTTCCTTTACAATCTCCCTCTAAAGTTATAATTCCTCTGAGTCTACACAACCTCCACTAACTCATTCTGCTTTCCCTCCCAGAAAGTGATGCTACTGAACTTATGTCCTTCCAAGGTGCTTCCAATGTTAGCCTCGATTTTCGATTGAACACTATGTCTAATCCACTCTAGACCATGACAGCTCAACTCTACATGAGTCCTCATCCTCCCAGGTCAAATACCTCAGGTGCAAATGGCTCTACTGCCAGATGTGAAACCCCACAACCCAATGAAGATAATGTCTCACCATCAACTTTCAATCCACGTGGAGCTATCTCGCCCATGCCAAAGTACCTTCTCTGTTGAACCTTCTACTCCATGTCTATCAATTTCATAGCTCCCTCTTAATTTTCTTCCTATGCACACTTTGATTCCAAATTCCCTTTAAATTAGCTCTAATACCATGTGGAAATTCCTTTGTACCAAAGATATGATCTATGTGTAGACTTGATCATAAACACATTGAAGTTACCCAACTAAAAGCACTTTTCATAGAGGAAATATAAAAACAGTGAAATCAACAATAGTACACAAGAATATATAAGCCCAATTCTTATTTATCATTATTTTATAAATAAGATAGGGACCATGGCCCTTCATAAACCTTAATACAAACTAGTATACATAGTAGATACTAAAATTCTTAGTCTGTCCTTTGACTGATCTAGGGCTTAAGATATGATTCTTTAGATCTTTAATCTGCCCAGTAAATCAAATGCATACCTAAGCTAGTGCCTTCAGCTCAATGTCCTTGAATTTTTGTTATCATTGGCAACCATTCCCTTTGCAATCATTCTACAACTTCTTGATTTGTTATATCTACTTCTTCAAATCACATATATGAATTTATTCTTGCAAATCTGACTTTCCAACACTCAAATTTGACTTTCTTCTTGCAAATCTAACCTTCCAGCACTTAGATCTAAGTTTCTTCTTGCAAATTTGAGCTTCCAACACTCAGATCTAACTTTCTTCTTGCTACTACAGCTCATCTAAGGAAAATCTACGGCTAGGTCCTTTAACCTCCCTCACTCCACAAGTGAAAGTCTCCCACTTGTGTGTCTAGGCCTCTCCTTTGGCCTCTTATTTATAATTTTTTGTGAGTGATCTTGGGGGTTTTCCTTTTCCATTAAGAAACCCTCATTTAGCAACTCAAACAAAAATTATAATAAACAATTAATTAACTTGGGTCTCAAGCCCACAACTTTGGGTCAAAACCCAAACCACTTGGGTACTTTTCCCAACCATCTAACTTTTAGTGGGTTTTCACCACTCGGAAATACCTTTCAAGCTACCCAAATTCCAACAAAATTGGGATTAAATAGCCAATTTACCGTTGGTGGTTTTTGGGCTCCAAGATTTGACAATCCATGGTTTTTTCAATGATATATATATATATATATATATATATATATATATATATATATAACCAACCTAGATCCATCTTAAGTGTGTCTTTACTCCATATTTACTAAGCACCAAGAGGGATCAAATCTCTTGAGGTGCAAACCTCTTTTAGACTGAAAAAAGACTTGATCCCTCCAAACGCTTGGTAGATATAGATTTAATATGGATCTAGGTTGATAACATATTAGATTTTTTATTAAATTTAGGATCATTTTATTAAATCAATTCCAACACAACATACACACCCACTAGAAAAATATTTTACTTTTATTTTGCGATAAATTGTAATAGGTTTGAGGCCCAATTATTGAGCTAGAGGTGCTATCTAGTCCAATATGGAAGAGATGTTATGTTATCTAAATTTTTTGACTCAGTCAAATTACCAGTTTTGGATTTTGAGTCTTGACAACCCATGGTTTTTCCCACGATTTTCTTCTATGATATAGCCAATTTAAAGGCATAAAATTGAACATCTCCATAGGAGCATGGAATTTAAGTGATATTTGAAGAGATTAGGTACATAAATAGTTCATCCTAATAAGATAAATATTTGTTTAGGTGATGGCTATATTTTTATTGGAAAAGGGGTTTAAAACATTATTTACAAGAAGATAAACTAAAACAAATATTCATTGGCCATACTTTTAATTGAAAAGGGGTTTGAAAAATTATTTATAAGAAGGATAGATAAAATAAGGCTCGCATGGAAAATTTTAGGGGCTAATATTCGCCCAGTGGGCTAATTTTCCATGATTTTTCCACAAAAAAGATTCACCAATTTCCAATTTTTATAAAAGATGATTCGCCCAAATTTTAGAATATAAAATTATTTTAGCTTAAAAATCACCAACATTATATAGAGACTATATATAAAATCATTATAAATGTGAATAATTTTACAAATATATCAATAAACATTTTATAGTTTGCATCTTAGGGATTAGTGAGATTCGCCAATGTTTTTAAACTTCTAGAAATTTTTCCATAAAATTTTCCTTCTAAGAGATAATGTTTTGAAGTGTAAAATTGTTTAATATCTGTGAGATTCGTTTAGGTTATTTCCATACTTTTATTGGAAAAAGGGTTTGAAAAAATATTTATAGGAAGGATAAATAATCTAAGAGATCATATTGTGCAGTAAAAATTTTCAATATTGGTGAGAGTAACTTTTCTTTAGTAATGCACACACAGAGACACATATATTGAAGAATTTTGTCCAAATACAAATTCCTCATATTTGTTAGTTGTAGAGCATTGAATTTAATTGATATTTGGGCCTTAATTAAATAATTAAAGGGGTGTTTCTACTATATGTAGGAAACATTTCTAGACTCTTATTATTTTTACAAGTTGGAAAACCTAAAACTAATTTTTCGTGCCTACTCATTGATAAATTGAAATGATAAAATTGTAATCATATTTTCTCTGAAAATTTGACAAGAATATAAAAACGCTCTCAATTGAAGGTACTAATCTTTTAAGTCTTTAATATATTACATTTTTGTTAGCTTTATAGATCTATTAGCTATAGTTTATATTTCATTTTTTAACTATTAATTATTATATTTAAATATAAATAGAAAAAATCAAATCAATAGAGGAGAAAGTTGATTTGCTTTTCTTTTACAAAATGCCATGAGGGAAAAGTTGCTTTGTTTTTTTTACCAAATGCTATGAGAAATAATAGAAAAAATTTACACAATATTTTTTGTAGAAATCAAATCATTCTAATTGCTTTGCTTTTATGATAGAGGAAAAAGCTGCTATGTTTTATTTTTACCAAATGCTATGAGAAATAATAGAAAATTTTGACCTAATATTTTTAGTAGAATTCAAATCACTGTAATCTTGAAATTTACAACGATATTTTTAAGAGGAGAAAAATGTTTTGTTCTTGAAGTGATAATTCGTAAGTGAATTTCGATTTAGCATTCAGTTTCATCCACTGTCTATTTGGAATTAAGTGCCACCCACCAAACAAATTGCAGGTAAGTCAATCACTCAGTGGATTGAGAAAACAATCTTTAAATGTTGTGTAAAAGGATGGATAAGTGTGAAGGGTCAACGAGAGAGACAAGTAGATCTCAAACTAGAAATTCCCAAAGAGAAGTAGATCTCAAACTAGAAATTCCTAAAGACAGGTAGATCTCAAACTAGAAATTCCTAGAGACAGGTAGCTCTCTAGGCTCTAGGAAAGGGTGAAGGTGGAGGTTTAGGGTTAGAGTTAAGCCTAAAGAAAGGTAGCTCTCTAGGATCTAGGGCGAGGGTGAAGGTTGAGATCTATTAGATGTTAAATTTGGATTTCTTGGGATGGTATCATTCAATTATGTTATTTAATTCTAAAACTTTTTAAAGAGCCCATTGACATAGTGATTTAAAGCTTTAACAAAATCACATAAATAAACATAAGTACCTAAGGAGTACAACCACATGCATGATAATTCAACTCTAAAAACTTTTGAAGAACCCGTTGATTTAATGATTTAAAGCTCTAACAAAACCACATAAATAAATAAGCAATACGACCAAATCACATAAACTAGTGTAGATTCATCTTAACATCGGATCTATAACCTTAGATCTATCAAGCAGTGAGGGGATCAAATCCTTTAGGGTGCAAACTTATTTTTTGAGTGCAAAACTTGAGGAAAGGTTTGTACCTCAAGAGATTTGATCCCTCTTGGGGCTTGATAGATCCATAGTTAAGATGGATCTAGGTTGGTATCTTTAAATAGAACTAGTCTAACTTATAAATGAAATAGCCTTTTCACCAACAATATAATCTCAAGCAAGATTGTGATGTTTTCTTGTTTAAAATACACTTTTAAATGCATAAATGGATTCAACACCATGAAAAACTGTTGGGCACTCCAATTCATTAGGGGAATTTTGAGGTCTAAAATGGGCCTCCTAAGGAAATTATAAAATAATAGTGGAAATAATCAAATAAGATTAGATTACATCATCAAATTTTAGAGGGAAAAAGAAAAAACTATTTTTTCAACTTGTCTTTTCAACTTATCTCCCTATAGGTTTACTCAAATTTCGAGTGGCAACAATCGTTGGATGCATAATTTGATTCATCATCCAAGGAGTTCCCATGTTGCATACTTTCGATGGACCCTACTACACGAAAAATGAGAAATACATGAAAAACGTGATTGCAATCATGTTTTTTCATGTATTTCTCATTTTTCGTGTAGCAGGGTCTATCAAAGGTATGCAACATGGGTACTCTTTGGATGATGAATTAAATCTTGCATCTAACAAGTACTCCTGCTCAAAATTTTAGTAAAGCCTTAAGGAAATAAGTTGAAAATATGAGTTGAAAAAGTAGTTTATTATTTATTATTTATTATTATTTTTTACTTTTTTACTCCAAAATGGTGAATCATTCCCATGCTTGACATAATCATCTTGAATCCTATTGGTTCTTATAAAGTTTATTTTGGTTGTACATTTTTCTTAGGAGGCCCATTTTAGATTTCAAAATTCCCCTAACTACAAACTAAACAACTTAAACTCAAGTTTTTAAAACTCTGGATTTTAATTAAAATTAACCAGAAAACTCTCTGAAAAAGGGGAATTTCGTTTATAAGTTAAGCTACATCTCATAATTATTAATTATTAATAATTAAACCAACCTTTAGATCTGTCAAGCACTAAGATGGAGCAAATCTTTGGAAGTGCAAATATTTAACTGTAATTTACTAAAAATAATATGTGTGTGTGTGTGTGTGTGTGTGTGTGTTGGGGCCTTCATTTTGGATTTTGGATTTTGGCAGGAATAAAGGTCAAGAACAGGTGGCAGGAACAATGGTTCGGGTTGTAGAAATGGTAACCAAAGGAAAGAGACATGAACTAGGAGTGAATGGGAAGTTGTGGCAAGGTGGTGGGAGCATACAAAAGCAACCGATCAAGGGAAATAGAAGGCATTAGAGGGCAGGGTCAGCCGAATGCAACTGGAAGTGGGAATGCAGAGAAAGGGATAAAAGGCAAAAGATAGCATGAGGAAGGGGTTGGTGATGAAGAGGGTGAGAAAGGGTGGGATCTTGAGAGAGGGATCGATTGCAGAATAGCTAGGACTATCCTCAGCTCTGCTTATGTCCACTCTTGTCAATTATTTTCTATGAAAATTACTCTGTGTGTATTTGATGAATGGGCCTTGAACCTTTTATATTATGTCATGTACTCTCTTATATTCTAGTTAATGAAAGAAGCAGTTTGGGTTCCTTATTATATTGTTGTGTTCTTTATGGGCTATTTAAAATTTTAGATGAATGATCAATAGCTAGGTATTTTCTTGTGATGGCATGAACAAAATGACAGTCTTAGATAGTACATCAAATTGAGTGTCATGAGCTATTGTTGTATGTTCTTTACATTTCCTCGATACCCCTCCCAACTCCATCTAACTTCAGTCGCGACACGCCTCGAGTGAGACTCCTTGCCCTCTAGGTAAGGTGAAAATGTTGATGTTGTCCTAGACTATAGTGGAACCTTGTTGGCCCCTTAATCCTGAACCTAGGGTCTCTTCCCTATTGTCATTTTTGTGCCAACAAATGGTTCCATTGCTGGGACCTGAAATCAAAAAGAGGGGTTCGGAATATGGTATCGAGGATCTTTAAGAAAGAAATAAGAAATTGGTGGGACGACCAAGTGGATCGGTTTGTGTCACAACAAGCTGTCCTTCAAAGCCAGACGATTGCTAAGGTGAACGACGAGATCTTGTACTCAGAAGATGCAAGCGATTAGAATAAGATATTTTGGTGTAGGTTCCCGAAGGAATTATACAATTGGCTAAAGAGACTGCAAGTGAAGGGTCAGCCAAAAGGACAGCAACCATCTGGTCGTGGTTGGGGCTCCATTGATATTTCTGCACTCTAGCACCTAGACACTGATCTGACCAGAGCAGTAGAATTTTGTGTACAAACTACTCTCCAGGGATATGTGGTAGCGTTCACAGCATAAATTTATCTCTCCTTCTCGAAGGATGATGTGGTGCTTAGATTGGGGCTAAGGGGAAAATTGTTGAAGGAAGTACCTCTTTGGATTAAAGTTCTAATGGTGGAGGAAGGTTTAATTTCTTTCCAAGAAGTGAGTATGGCACTGTAAAACCCCAGTGCTAGGGGAAGGATACAAGGGGGGAAATTCTACTGAACAGGGGACTATGATACTGCTGAAAGGATGGGTGTAGGAGACTCGTGAAGGGCTAGGGAAATGAGAGTGTAGAGGAGGGCATTGATAGTAGAAAAGTGGTAGGAAATTAACATGCAGGATATGAAGGTGCATGTGCAGGGACCACACCAAGCAGGAGCAATGTTGAAGGGTCCAGAAGGAAGAGACTATATGGTGGAGAACTCAGAGAAAGGAATAGAGAATGATGGTCCAGACGAAAGCACAGAAGGCGGTAGGATCCCTCCCTCCCCTGTCACGGGGGAGGTGTCCAATGGAAGTGGTCGCAACAGTCTCGAGGAAGAGATGGATGATGAGATGTGTGATCTTATGAGACAACTGTTTGCGGAGGGCAATGTGGCAGATGAAATCAAGCATCTAGCCCCCCGAAGCTTAGGTAGTGTTCATCCTGACCTTCCCTTGGTACTTTACAACAATCCTGATAAATTTGTTTCTAAGTTTCTTAAAGAAATACAAATACATAGTGTGCATGTTAGATATAAAACAAATTCTAGTACCTTTAATAGTAGTGGGAATAGTAGTATTAGTAATCTAGGATTGCAAGGATCTCAATGGTCAAGGACCGAAGGATTTGTGCTTCTAGCATGAACTCAGGCCAAAATGGCAGGATCCTTTACTAGATACCCGGAGTTCTCTGGTCGAGGGAATGATGATGTGGAGCAACACTAGTACCTCTGCGAAGTGATATGGAGAGCTCGCCAAATGCCAAACAATGTGAAGGTGATCAAATTTGTTGGTTCCCCATACAACTAGTGTAACCCATTATTGTTATTAGTGCAACCCCCTTACTGTATTATTGTGCACATATAGTCTGCATGTTTCTATTATTGTGCCCCATAGAAGGCCACTATTTTTATTGTTGTGCCCCTACAATAGTATTGTTATGTAGGCTCTAATTGTATTGGGACCCCTTAGACTCCTATATATAGAAAGGAGGTCTTTTCATTTGTATCATCCAAGAATTGTTCATTTGTGTAATATAAAGGAAGCTTCCCCCTCGAAGAGGTTGATTTTGAAGTCGTTGATCTATCTTTTCTATCTTTTTGTGAGCTGGTTTCATAACATTTGGTATCAGAGCCTTTGGATTATAGGGTTTTGCTGCTCCAAACAGGTCATCGTCGAATTTTCACTATAGAATTTTTTTTGCGATGTTTCAAAAGTTGAAATTAAAACCCATTTGAACCGAACTCTCGATGTACCTTAGGTCCGAATTTCAGATCTTTTCTCGCTATACTTTTGGAGATAGGATCCAAGGCAGTTATGGTTTTTGAAGGCTCCCGAATTATATCTCAAAGAGGTGATTTGGAAATAATCATCATAATTTTCTCTCTGAGCATCAAATTGAAAGTTTGTGAAACGTTACCGAAAAAGGATGACCTGTATTTTTCTTTGTATCAATTTCAGATCCTAATGTTGAAACAATGACACGTGGCACTTTGTACAAGTTCTCTCTACTAAACTAGTCTATAATCAGGTCATCGTGGGAGATTTGGCATAACTCTTCCTTGGAGAATTCAATCATGATCAGACTTGTGGGGTTGGAAATAGGACTCAGAGGGCTACCGCAGGATGAAATTTCATACCTTGGAAATCCAAAATTACAGAGATACAACAGATTCAATATCGAGCTCCTACAAAGTGAAAAAAGGTGTGTAGTTTTTCTAAAATTTTGCATAAGTTTGGTTTGAAAAATTAGTTTGAAAGAATTCAAAGGGCATAGTGAAGAATTATTATCATTAATTGATGACCCAAAGAAAGAAAATGGAAACACCGAGTAAGCAACCTGAACTCTCTAGCATGACTCATGAAGAAGAGAAAGAAATGCAACATGATCTATCAAAATCACTAGACCAAGTGCAACAAAATTAACTCTCACAAAAAGTAACAGAAGCTAACATGGATGGTTTAAGGAAAGGCATGGAAGCTAAGATGGATGGTTTAAAGAAAGGCATGGAAGCTAAGATGAATGACGTGGAAGCTAAGATGGATGGCATAGAAGAAAAACTTAAAGGCAACATGGAAGATTTGAAGACAGATTTGACAAAGTTGCTACAAGAAATGCTTACTAATGGAAAAAGGGTAGTAAAGGAAACTCGTGATGAGAAAAAAATAAATGTTAATCATGATTTCATAGACTCTAACATTGGATTGAAGACCCACCATGTTCCAAAGATAGATATGAGAAAGCTTGATAGCAAGGATCTTGTAACATGGATACTATAGATGGAGCAATATTTCGATCTCCATAATGTGCAAAACACACAAAGGGTACATATTGCGACTTTATATGTGGAACCAAATTAGTTTTTATGGTATCGATGACTTTTCTCTCGTAAGAAAATTGTCACTTGGGAAATTTTTACGGAAGAAATGATAGCACATTATGAGGATACAAAAAGCAACACCTTTTTTAACCAATTGATAAATATCAAACAAAAGGGTTCAATGATGGAGCACATTGAGGACTTCCAAAAAATTGAATTTAAGGGTAAAATATATTCCAGAGGAGCATAGGATTGATGTGTTCATAGGGACTTTAAAGGATAATATCCAACATGAGGTTCGCCTTTGAGAACCTGATTCATTGGAGAAGGCATTCAGGTTGGCAAGAAAAATGGAAAGAAAAATTATGGCAACAAGGAAGCCTACCACTCACAACTATAAAGATGGAAGTGTTGTCGCCCCTAGCCTTCCACAACCTACAAGGTTGTCACCACAAAAATTGAAGGAAAAAAGAGAAAAAGGGCTTTGTTATAGTTGTGATAGAAAATACACTAAAGGTCATAAGTGTGCTGAGAAGAAATTGTTTTACATAGATTGTGAAGAGGAGGAAGAAAAGGAACAAGAAACATCAAAAGAAGAGGATATACACCAGGAACAAACCCTAGAGAAAGAATAAATGAATTCGATAATATCTTATAATGCATTGGCCGGAATTACCACTCCTCAAACTATCAAGATAGAAGGACATATCAAGAAGAAAAAGGTAATAGTGTTGATTGATTCAGGCAGTACCCATAATTTTTTTCATTGTAAGATAGCTAAGGAATTGAATTTCTTCCTATATCCAGCACCAGAGTGTCAAGTGATGGTTGCAAGTGGAGGAACCATAAATTTCTCTGGAAAGTGTCATAATATCAAGTTATCCATGGGAGAATATGTATTGAATAGCCCAATGCTTTCCATTCCAATGGGTGGTGATGATGTTGTACTAGGAGTCCAACAGCTACAATCCTTGGTTACAATAACTTTTAATTTTCAAGAACTTTTCATGAATTTTTTTTTTGAAAGGAAAGGAAGTTGAATTAAGGGGTATCGTAGGGAAACTAGGAAAGATAATCAGCTCTAACAGAATGACAAAGCTTCTAAAGAAAGAACGAGGTGTAATTGCACAATTATGTTTGCTAGAGATTCCCATATCGAAATCATCTATTTCTCCATATCTCCAAAAAGTCTTGGACAATCATTCCAAGGTATTTGAGAATCCCAAAGGCCTCCCACCTATTCATGATCATGATCATGCTATTCATTTGAGTCCAGGAAGTGTTCCTCCAAACATCAGGCCTTACAAATATTCCTATGCCCAAAAGAGTGAAATTGAACGTATCGTTGCAGAAATGCTAGAGGTTGGTATAATTCAACCCAGTCAAAGTTCTTTCTCTGCTCTAGTAGTGTTGGTGCACAAGAAGGATGCATAATGGTGGATGTGTCCGAATTATAGGGAGCTCAACAAGATCACTACTAAAGATAAATTTCCCATTCCTGTTATTGATTAATTATTGGATGAATTATATGGAGCAATTTACTTCACCAAGTTGGATCTTCGTTCAAGATATCATCAAATCAGAATGAATACTGAAGACATTCCAAAAAAAACATTTAGAACTCATGAGGGTCATTATGAATTTTTGGTGATGCCTTTTGGCCTTACCAATGCACCTTCTACGTTTCAAGGTTTGATGAATTCCATTTTCAAACCCTTCCTTAGAAAATGTGTGTTAGTATTTTTCGATGATATATTAATCTACAACAAGTCTTGGAAGGATCATGTTCAACATGTTGACAGGGTGCTCAAACTATATGAGGAGGTTTCAATGGATTTTATCACAGCTTTACCCAATTCCGAAGGAAAGAGTGTCATCATGGTGGTATTTGATAGACTTACCAAGTATGCACACTTTTGTGCATTATCTCATCCATTTAAAGCCAGTACAGTTGCTACTGCATTTATGGAAACAATTCAAAAGCTACATGGAAACCCAAAGATTATTGTAAGCGACAAAGATCCCATTTTCACTGGAAATTTTTGGACAGAATTATTTTCTTTTCTGGGTACTCAGTTAGCTTATAGCTCATCTTATCATCCTCAATCCGATGGGAAAACTCATATAGTGAAAAAATGTTTGGAAGGATATATTCGTTGCTTTGTATCTGATAAAAAAACACAATGGGTCAAGTGGTTGTCTCTGGTTGATTGGTGGTATAACACTTCCTTCCATACTGCAACAAAAATTACCCCATTTATGGCACTTTATGGATATCATCCGTCGTCCATCACATCATCTTTGAAAGAAAATTCTAAGGTTCAAGCAATGGAAGATCATATCGAGAATCAACAACAAGTTCTCAAACTCTTAAAGGATAACCTTATTTTGGTGCAGAATAGAATGAAATAATAGGCAGATCAACATCGCATCCAAAGAAGTTTTGATGTAGGTGACTGGGTATTTCTACGAATACAAAAATACAAACAAATGTCCCTCAAGCAAGCTAAGAAGGATGATAAATTATCACCAAAGTATTATGGTTCGTACAAGGTGTTGCAAAAGATTGGTACTATGACATACAAATTGGAGCTTCTTGCATCTTCCCGAGTGCACCCAATTTTCCATGTTTCATGCTGAAAGAAGGTTATAGGTGAGAAGATCCCAGTTCAAACAATATTGCCAAAAATTGAAGAGGAAGGAAAAATCATATTAGAACCTGAAGCAGTCACAGAAATAGGAAATCGACAACTACGAAATCGATCAATTTCGGAGTATCTCATCAAGTGGAAGAACTTACCTGCCGAGGGGCATGTTAGGTCCCTATACTACTAGTGTAACCCCTTATTATTATTAGTGTAACCCCTTATTGTTATTAGTGTAACCCCCTTATTGTATTATTGTGCCCATATAGCCCCATGTTGTTATTATTGTGCCCCATAGAAGCGCACTATTGTTATTGTTGTGCCCCTACAATATTATTGTTATGTAGGCTCTGATTGTATTGGGACCCCTTAGACTCCTATATATAGAAAGGAGGTATTGTCATTTGTATATTCCAAGAATTGTTCATTTGTTTAATGTAACAGAGGTTGCCCCCTCGAAGATGCTGATTTTGAAGTCGTTGATCTATATTTTCTATCTTTTTGTGAGATGGTTTCATAACATAATTCCAGACCACCCTTAGGGAGAGAGCCCTGAGATGGTTTATCAAATGGGTAGAGCTAAACTAGAATCCGACGGTGGATGACATCAAGAAGAGCTTTGTACAAGAATTCAAGCTTCCACAGACATATCAACAGGGGCTTTTTGAATTATGGGAGATAAAACAACGGGATGGAGAGACCACCTGAGAATTGATGTAGAGGTTCAAGGACACAATCGAAAAGCTAAGTTACCCCATAGATCCCAATCACCAAAGGGATTGGTTTATCAAGGCACTCCTACCCCTTACCTAGATGCCCTTAACACAACAAAAGATTGAGACCCTGCAGGATGCTCTAGAGCAGGAAACTCACATTGAGGCGATGGCAGGGTACCCACATGAATATCGGGGGGGGCAGGGTCACACGATCCGTCAATCATGGGACTCTAGCACCAGATAACTAGCTTAACAAAGAAATTGAAAGACTTACAACCGGTCCGCCCAATGAGACCCAATGTGTGGTGCACCCATTGTTTGGTTGAAGGTCATGTTGCAATTGAATGCCCAAGGCTAAGAGGCACAAATCCTACATCAAGGCCCACCGGACCATCGGGGACTCCAGTTATAGCTGGGTTTGCGGTGGTAGGATTGCAAGGGGTATTTCCGGGCCAAAACCAACCTAAGTATTGTGAGGTCTATAGGAGCTATGAACACTCACCTCGATTGTGCCCGATACTGCAGAAATATTCAATTGTACCAAACAATACTTACTGTGAGTTTTTTGCATCCACGACTCACCACAACGAACAATGTCGAGAATTGGATTCTATGGTGGATAGGCTAGACTGTTTGACTTTTAGAATCAATGATACCACTCGCGGAGGGCGGGGAACAAGAGGAGGAATGAGAGGATGAAGAAAAGTGGGTAGGGGACCTGTGTCATGCTACAACTACGACTAGGAGGGACATGTCACTAGAGATTGCCCTCTTCCAAGAAGACCTTGGTGCTCTTAATGATGGGTCAAGGCACATGCAACATAGGACTACCCCAAGTTGATCGCAAGATGGGAAGAATGAACCAGGAACAGGGAAGCTAACTTGATCAATGAAAAACCGAGAGCTATTGAAATAGTTCCATTATCCAACATAAACATAGTAACTATAGGAGGAAAGAAGACAAGGATTGGTCAGGGTGCGTCAAATAATTCCATGATTGGTTGAGTAGCTTCCCCAAAACAATCATATGACCCTGGACAGTAGAAATGATACTATCAAGAGGCAACAATTTTTTTGAAAAATTGGTAGAACCCCAGAAAAATTTTAGCAAAGTCCATCGTGTCCCGCCTAATTTAGGAATGCTTCATAATATTCTTGCATATTGTCAACAACAATCAGATGTTAGAAGAGCTAAGCAGGAGTCTAAAAGCAGTTCTGTCGAAAGGAGAAATTGGGGAAGAAGGTATCTTAACAAATCTACCAGAGAAGCACGTGAGGAGAGTCCGAAGAAACAATAAAAGAACAAGAAGGGAGTTCTGAATTGATGAATAAGTGGTAGGATTCTAGATCAAAGACAAAATGCTTAACCTAGGTTCAAACATTAACATTATGCCTGGGAAAACATGAGAGGCACTGGGAAAACCACAGTTGAAGTACTCACCAATCCAATTGCGAATGGCTAATCAACACTGCATTCTGGCCATTGGGAGGCTGGAAGAGTTGGAAGTACATGTCGTAGGGGTCAAAACACACGTAGACTTTGAGGTAATAGATATAATGGGGGACACATATCCTTACCTAGCACTACTTGGAAATGACTGGACTTATGAGAATTATTTTTTCATTGATCTCAAGAAGGATTTGATGATATTTGAAGTAGAATCAATGTGGGTAATATAGCTGCTAGATCCGTACCAAGGACCAAGATTCATGGAACCAGTAGATGACCGAGATGAACCTAGAACACTAGACCAACTATACCGATTAATAGTTGGGAGTAGGGAAGACTACATCAATCCCACGGCGAGGGGTCAGTCAGCTAGAGGAGTATATAGAGCTTAGAGGTGGGCTCTAAGGCTACGTGGGATTCCTAGCTGCAAGGAGGATATGAATTCAATACAAGACACTGCGCTACAATATGTCGCATCAACTGGATTGGGAAAAAGGTAAGTGATTATCCTACTTTCCATGGCATAGACTCGGTAGACGTATTTCTAAGTAAAGTTGATAGAACCATAAGGGAAAGCCACAAGGTATCGTTGTTGGACATTGCACTATAAGCAACCCCAACACGATGGTGGGGATCTCATTGCAACACCCTTCATGATTGGGACAAGGTCTAGTGGGCCATGAGAGAAAGGTTCAAGTAGGAAGGGGACCAACTGCGAGAGGGTGTAAAATACAGGGGGGGCTCCAATCCTCGATAACACCTAGAACGCTGCACAAAAATATGGAACATGGAGCAGATCCTGAAGGAGCCATGGGTACACACCCTGGGTAGAGTCCTGTGGGATTAGTACATACAAGAAGAAATTCAAAGACAAATTGGGGACTGGGACGCATTGGCTGAACAATTCCGTAGTAGTTTTTCATTTAAAGATAGTGACAGACGACTAACCGAGGCTTTGTATGCCATCAAAAGAATACTCTTCACCTCAGGAAAATTATGGGAAGGATGCATTGACAAAAATTTCCTGCAATACTTTTATGAGTCAGGGTACCCAGAGTCCATGGCTTGCGGGATGGTGAGCGCAGATCCAGAGGAGGACGATTTAGAGGGACTGAGGCACCTGACATTTCAAGAGACTGAAGGAGAAAGGGATATTTAGGAGGGACCAGTAACAGATGCTCCCCACTTACTCCTAGTAAAATTGCGGAAGCATAACATCGGGATGGAGGACAAACCAAAGATGGAATCTATAGGGGACTACTGGGATGAGCACACGACTAAGGAAATTTTTTATCTGTTGCACAAGTATGAGGATTTATTCCCAGCTTTAGTCATGGAGTTAAAAGGAATCAAAGGAGATATCGGTGAAATGAAAATTGTGTTAAAGCCAGATGCCAAGCCTGTGAAGCACAGACCATATAGGCTGAACCCAAGAGTAAAAGAAAAGGTCAAGAAGGAGATAGATAAAATGTTAGAGGCAGGACTCATCTTTCTAGTAGACGAAGTAGAATGGATCAACCCAATAGTGATCTAGAACAAGAAGGACACCATAGAAATAAGGGTCTGTGTAGACTATCGTAGCCTCAACAACGCTTGTGTCCATGACCCATTCCCCATGCCTTTCAGTGATGAGGTCTTGGATAATGTTGCAGGGAATGAAGCCTACTCCTTCACAAATGGGTTCTCAGGGTACCATCAGGTTTGCATAGTAGAGGAGGACAAGAAGAAAACAATGTTCACCATAGAATGGGGCTCGTAGAGGAGGACAAGAAGAAAATAATGTTCACCATAGAATGGGGCTCGTACGCATACCACGTCATGCCTTTTGGCCTAAATAATGCACCTGTTGTGTTCTCCTAAATTATTATCGCCACTTTCAGAGACTACATTCACCGGTTCTTGGAGGTATACATGGATGATTGGACAATTTACAACCTGTTGAAGAAGCATGCCATCTTACTTAGAGTAATGTTCGATCGGTGCAGACAACTACAAATCTCCCTAAACCTGAAGAATTATATCTTTGCAATTACGTTTGGTACATTGTTGGGCCACATCGTTTGAAAATACAGTGTTTGTGTGGACCCTACAAAAGTTTCGGAAATTGTGAATATGGATCCGTTGGCTAGTGTGAAGTAGTTACGATTGTCGCTAGGCCACAAAGGGTATTATTTTCGATTCATCCACAACTATGCATCCATAACCGCTCCCATGGAGAAGCTGCTCAAGAAGACAAAAACATTCAACTAGACAAAGACTTGTCAAGTGGCGTTGAACGTCCTCAAGGAAAATTTGGTAAGTGCACCCATCTTAGTATACTTGGACTGGAGCAAACAATTCCATGTACATATCGATGCATTAAGCATTGTGTTAGGGGCAGTGTTGGCACAACCAGGGGAAGGGAACTTGGATCATCCAATCTACTTTGCAAGTAGGAAGTTGTCGACTGTAGAAAAGAAATATACTACGACCTAGAGAGAAGCACTAACCATGGTATACTCCTTGAAAAATTTTCATCACTATTTACTTAGAGCCCCATTAAAATTATTTACAAATCACTTGGCATTAAAATAATTGGTTGACAAGTCAGTCTTAGAGGGAAGAATTTGCAGGTGGCTACTGTTGTTCCAGGAGTTTACATTCGAGGTTATCATTAAACTAGGTTGGTTGAATGTGGGACCAGATCACCTCTCCAAACTGGAATAAGGGGAAAGTGGGGGCTCCCTAGATGATCAACTACTAGATGTTCATTTATTCTGCATAGAAGTAATACCTAACTACTTGGAGGAAATCATAGCTTTTCTAGCCTCAGGGCAATGTCCGAAGGGACATATGGTGACACAGAAGAGACACATGGTGGTGCGAGCAGTTGACTATCATCTAATCGTATGACATCTGTATAAGTCGAGCCTAGATCAAGTCTTGCAGTGATGGCTCCTCCCGAATGAACGACAAGATGTCCTATGGGAGTGCCACTCTAGAGTTGCGGGAGGGCATGTCGAGGGAAATGCAACAACAAGGAAGGTCTTGCAAGCGGGGTTATGGTGGCCTACACTCTATAAGGATGCCCAGGAATATGCGAAAGGCTATGATGTTTGTCAAAGAGTTGGAAAATTGTCGCATCGTGATGAATTACCACTATATCTGATACATACAGTGCATATCTTTGAAAAGTGGGCAGTTGATTTTATCGAGCTGATCAATCCACCAGCATGTCATTCTCACGCACGATATATCATCACAACTACCAAATATCTCACACGATGGGCATAGGCAGCACTAGTGAAATATTGTACAATAGACACAGCCGCGAGGTTCATTTTATAAAACATCATATCCAGGGTTGGATGCCCAAAAATCCTAATAAGTGACAAAGGGACTCATTTTATAAATGAGATAGTTGCGTCCCTCCTGCAAAATTTCCTAGTCCGACATCATAAGAGCAGCCCATACCACCCTCAGGCTAACGGGACGATTGAACCATTCAAGAAGATACTGGAAAAGGGACTAACAAATATATGTTCGGAAAGTTGAGACGAGTGGGATGAGCATGTACCAACCACACTATGGGTGTGACGAACAACAGTCAATCGATCACACAAGCAAACACTATTCCAGTTGGTATATGGATGGGAAGTTGTGGTACCACTGAATTTGCAGTATCGATCATCTTTATTGATCAAGCTACAAATATGATAGATGATGCATCGCTATAGAAGCGGTTGGAGGAATTGATCGAATTAGATGAAACCAGATTTCTAGTTGAATTCCACCAGTCTGTTGAGAAAATAAGGCAGAAAGCATGGCATGATAGGCACATTAAGAGAAAATCGTTCACAGTTGGAGGACAAGTTTTATTATACGACAACAAGTTTTAGAAGTTCCCGTGTAAGTTGCAGATGAATTGGCTTGGTCCATTCATAGTTGCAAAAATTAGGGAATTTGGAGTAGTGAAACTAGCGCAACTAGATGGAATATTGATATCAGGATGGGTGAATGGCGCACACTTAAAGCCTTTCTACCATCACAACACCCAATATTCTAATTGATGAGGTCTCTGAAAAGGGCCTATAGGTAGGTTTAAAGTTAGTAGGAATAAGACAAACAAGAAGTCCGTCTATTTAAGTTTTATTTTATTTTCCATACAATAATTCTCACGTGTTAGTTTAGTTATGGCACTTATGCCGCCTCACTACAACTGGCTGTGGTCGGGGAGGTCAATCACACGTTTCACAAGTCTTATCCACCGTACTCAAAGTATTTTCTGTAATAATACCCCTATCAGGTAAATTTCCATAGAATCTTTTCCTGTTATGGAAAGAGTTAACCAATAAAGCCGCCATTACGGTCACATTATTACCCATCTGCTCCACTTTGTACTTTTCCTATCATGCGTCATCCAAGTCAGGTACAACTCAGCCAACGGCCAGAGTCTACATAGGGAAAGTTGCCATAGTAATTAGTTACTGAGTCTAGTCAAAAACGTCGTGTTGAAGCTGGTCTACTTAATTTGCATATCTATGTAGGAATTTTCAGAAGTTCCAATTCAGGTGATAGAATTCTTTGAGTCTTGGTTCGAAACTTAGCAACGTCACTCAGGCACTTGCTATCGGCCTCCTGTAACTATTCTATATCAGCGACGCATAAGTATGATGAAGATAATCTCAGTTCCTGAAGACAAATTAGATGACCGAATTACGGTTATAGAATCATTGTATGGGAAATATGACAAGGCCACACTAGTAGACAATGATCTTTCAGATTTCTTCTAGTTTCTAGCCTCAAGCGAGAGGTATATACAGAAGAAGTGCCAAAGGGTGATGGCACAATGGTGACAAAGATCAAAGGAACATTTCGGTCACTTCAGTGGTCGACTTTGATCAATTTGAGGAGTCTGCCAGTTTTCAGAATGTCTTTTACTGCAATGCAATGCACTAAACTTCTGGTGAGCAGGATGCATGGTGGCTTGCTCTGGTTAGACAAGGAATATCCAATTCATGTGGAAGACATTCAACACCTCACTAGACTCTCAGCAACAGGAGATGCAGTCTCGACAGCGTTCCAAACCGAGTCGAAGTGAGCCAAGAAAGAAGGGGACAATGATTATTACACCAAGTATAACACCAAGCGTGGTGGCAAGGGCGCTAAATAGATTTGGTCAACAAGGACCACATCGGATTTTCCTACTACATCATTGCAAGGAAGGTAATGAGACACATCTCCAAAAATGAGTGCATGTTGGACACCATATCAGTTGCAAAGCACTGTTGCGAAGGAATTTCACTCAATTGGTCAACATTTCTGCTGAATGAGTTATTTGAAGCTTGCGAAGATGTATACAGACAAAGCAAGGATTTCATTTTCGGGTATTTGATTATGTCTTTCGCGATGTGGAAATGGTGCCCACCAGGAGGGAGGAACCTTGCAGAAATCACTAATGAGCATCCATTGGCACTTAGATACACACCATGGAACGTCCAGGGACACCTACAATAAAGAGATCAATGAGGTATGATTTAAGGACTGGTACCAAAAGATGCTCGCGACCATAAGGGTGATGGAAAGAATCCCCAAGGGATTTCTCGATAGCTACTCGCAAGAAATCTAGTTTGGGGTAACACACGACCAGACTTATATCAGGCCACAATGCATCCATCCAGAGACTTTCCAAATGAGGCTGCAAAGGTTCACATTAGCAGAAGGGGCATTCCACACGGAGGTTAGATTGTGGCTAGGGGTTTCTCATGAGATTACAGATGGCTAGTTCAAATATTTGTTCGGGGGCATGCAACCGCAACCGCTGACAGGAGACACGATCAGGAGCAATAGGAAGAGGGGGCCGGAGGAGGATTTACAGTTGATGGTCTGTCAAATGGAGCAACGGATGAGCTCCATTAAGCAGACAATTGCCAACTTCATGGGTTCACCAGGTATGACTCCCCAGTCCGGTGCTTTTCAAGGGTTTACTTTGTTCAATTCAATCATAACTACTCCCCTCATTATGGTTATTCCACATCGTGACCCTCACTCTCAGACTAAGCCAACCATCCCCAAACCCAGGCAGCCCAAAGGTACCAAGGTACCAGCAGCCAAGAAGCAAAAGACAATGCCTGTCGTGACTATTGTTGACCTCACCAGAGATGGACTCTAGTCAGCATCGACCTCCCCAATTGTTGAAGAAAACCCACAATCTACCTCTACTATTTCACCCGGGTTGCGGGATCCCTCCCCCCATACAACTTCCACCTCCGCAACCTTGTTTGATGCAATCCATCCAAACACTCGCATGGACACAGAAGAAATGGAAGTCGACTCGGCTATCCAGTCCACTTAGTTGCTTAATGGGGGTGAAGGCCATACTGTTGTTCAAAAATCCTTGGTATCCCTATTGCTAGGAACAGGCCCACGCCCGGGGGAGGAAGCAATCACCTCACAACCAAAATCCATTGTGATTGAACTGTTTAAAGCCTCATTTCCTATAAATTTCCCCATTGTTCCAGAACCAGTCATTATCCCTCTTGCTCCCTAGTTTCTTGAGACCACGTAGACTGTAACTTCCCCCTAAGGCCACTGAGAAAAATCCATTGCTAGCAGCCAACCCCTGTAAAGCAACTTCCCAGGCCCATCAACAATGCAACCTAAGAACCTTCAACACTGGTCATCCACACAGTTGTTCGGATTTATCCAACAGGAAGCTCAAAGGGTTGAACAAATCCATAACGACCTGGTCGTCGAGAACAAGCAGCAGAAGCAACAAATTGTCTCTACCACGGCGGACCAAGATCGGCTCTGACAGAACAATCAACAGCGACAATCGCAGGTCGAGCAGGTGACATTGAAGCTAAGAGAACTTTGGCCAATAGTGGCCGATTTAGTAATTGAAGTGCTCGAGGATTTTTCAACCATCACATTGGTCGACTGCTGCGACCATATTCATACAACATGTACGAAACTCGTGGCTGCCAACAAAGAGTTGAAGAAGATTTTAGATACGATCAGAGCAGCACTGGTCGATCCAACTACAAGCTACATTGCGGAAATTGAGCATAAACTAAACATTGTTGTTGCACTAAGATCTTTGCTAACTGATGCCCTGGCAGATGGTTATGTGCTACTAGAGTAAGTCAATGATTGGTCAGGCAGCTTGGCCATGAAAAACCAACAAGTCTATCCACTTCGCCAACAACTCCAACAACGCATCGCTGATAGCAAAACCCATAGGGTTAAAGGCCAACTGAATAAAATCGATGACGAGATCACCTCTCTTGAGGCCAGGGTAAAACAAATTGAGGAGGAATCGAACAAAACAAAAAAGAAAATTAGTGACCTGAGGCCACCTACCCATAAACATGTAAGAGTGTTGCAGGAGGTATGTGACGATGTCGAAGAATAGTGGAGCACCCTATAAATTCCCGACCGGAGCAACCGAACTCCACATTAGTGGCGAGTTTCTCCAACAAATAGGAACCCTGACAGGCATCTAGCAGATAACATTGGAAGATTATAACCGCTTCTACAGGGAAACGATTTTCGCAATACCTGAGTTGGGGCCTTCATTTGGGAAAGAAGGCCAAAGTGTAGTAGGCGCAACCCCGCACAAAGCATGATCAACACAGCCAGGGGCAGAAGCAACAATGCCACAAAAGGAGGAACTAGCACAAAAACAAACACTAACGACAAAGACTCCGCCAGGAGCAGCAACAGAGCCGACAACACTGGAGATAGATTGACTCGGGAACAAGTCAAAGAACTGTGGTCGGGGCCTTCATTTTGAATTTTGGATTTTGGCAGGAAGAAAGGTCAAGAACAGGTGGCAGGGACAACAGTTCAGGTTGCGCAACTGCCAGTCAAAGGAAAGGGACAGGAACTGGGAGTGAACGGGTAGTTGCAGAAAGGTGGCGGAAGAGTACAGAAGCAACTAAGCAAGGGAAATAGAAGGCAGTTGAGGGCAGGGTCATCTGAACGGAACTGGCAGTGGGAATGAAAAGCAAAGGATAAAAATAGCATGAGGAAGGGGTTGGTGATGAAGAGGGTGAGCAAAGGTGGGATCCTGAGATCGGGATCGATTGCAGAAGAGCTAGGACTGTCCTCAACTCTTCTTATGTCCACTCTTGTCAGTTGTGTTCTATGAAAAGTACTCTGTGTGTTTGATAAACGAGCCTCAAGCCTTTTATATTCTGTCATGTATTCTTTTACATTCCAGTTAATGAAAGAAGAAATTCCGGTTCCTTATTGTATTGTTGTGTTCTTTATGGGATATTTAAAATTTTATATGAATGATCAATAGCTCGGTAATTTCCTACGATGGCATGAAAAGAATGATAGTCGTAGATAGTACAACAAATTGAGTGTGATGAGCTATTGTTGTAAGTTCTTTACATTTCCTTGATACCCCTCCCAACTCCATCTAACTTCGGTCGCAACACGCCTCAGATGAGACTCCTCACCCTTCAAGTAAGGTGAAAATGTCGGCATTGTCCTAGACTACAATGGAGCCTTGTTGGCCCCTTGAGCCTGAACCCAGGGTCTCTTCCCTGTTGTCATTTTCATGCCAACAATATATATATATATATATATATATATATATATATATATATATATAGAGTTAACTTATAGACGGAATGACCTTTTTCACGACCTTTTTTTTAGTTAATTTCAGAGATTTTTAAAAACTAGAGTTTAAATTGTTTAATCTGCATAATTCTAGTGCCCTAAGGGTTTTTCAGGGTGTTGAATATATTTATGCATTCAAATTGTATTTTAAGCAACAAAAAATCTTGAAATTGTGTTGCCAGATTTTGGAGAATTCTCGTGAAAAAGGCGATTTCGTGTATAAGTTAGACTACATATATTATATATTATATATATTATAATTTAGTAAAAGTCTAGTTGTGTTTAAACATATTCATGAGATATTTTTTATTTAAAGTATATCTATCCTTTTATCTTTACCATAATAATTAACTATTGCATTAGAAATTTAAATTTGGATAAAAAAAATTGTGTAACTTACCTCTTTAAATAATGATAAACTACTTATTTTTATTAAAATATTAAAAAGAAAGAAGTTACTTAAAATGATATGTTTTTAAAGTGTAATTTTATTTTTTATTTTATTTTATGGTGAATTGGTAACATGCTAAAGTAATTTGAGTTGCTGCCATTATAACACCAAGAATATGTTCGATCACTAGTTGTCACAGTGACATCAAGAATATATTTAATTGCTAGTCAACTAAATATACCAATAACTTATTATTTAACAAAATCAAGACTTTAAAAATAAAAAGGTCACTTACTCTTAAAACTTCTTCACAACTACCTAAAATATCTTTTTTACCTGAACTAATATGAATCAAACTAACCCAAAAACAAACTATTTTACTAACCACTCAAACTAACCCAAAAAAACCTAACTTATATTTTTTATTTCATAAAATAAAATAGTGAAATAATTTTAAATCACTGGCTTCAGTTGAAGGCATGACCCCCCTTGCTCTTGCCATCCCAACTTGAAGGCAACTCATAAGGGTTGACATGTCTATTTTGGGCTCTAACTGTGATGACACTCATGTCATGGGGTCATCCCTTTAATTTTTTTCGATCACAAACCCTTGGAACCATTGCCTTTACTCCAACCCTTACTTCATAGGCAAACTCCATATGGGCCAACGTGCTTGTTATAAGCACAAAATATTGTTTTTCAAAATTTTTCCATATTCAGGGTCACATTTTAGTTTTTCAAAATTTTCCCATATTCAGGGTCACATCTTAGTTTTAAGTCACGACATATGATCTATATTTGGTTAGCGGGTGACTTTCACGTTTAATATTTTGTTATATTAATTTTTATTTTATATTAGTTAATCTGTTATAATAAATTATTATTAATACGGTTTTTCTCGGGGTTTGTACTATGCAGATATCTTTGAATGCAAGTTCATATGCTGGGAAAATCAATCTAATTTTAACGCGGCAGTGTGAATAAATATATTTTTAAAATATGTATTGTGTAAATGAGTCCATGTTTGTTTGAATAAGGTAAATTTGGTTAGTGAATTTGCATATATTAAGCCAATAGAATTTTGCAATGTAAATGTACATTAAATGAAAAATTTTAATTTTTAATATATATATATATATATATATATTTTTTTTTAATTTTTAATATATATATATATATATAAATAAATAATTGTGGAGTGTTAGTTTATATAGAAGAAAATTTATTAAATTTAATTTTCTTTGCATGAGGGGATGTGAATATTATTTTTCCAGAAAATTTATGGCATAGATGAATATATATATATATATGTGTTGAACAAAGATAAATTTGATTAGTGCATCTCATTAAGTTAATTTTTTAATTTAATTTTTTAATTTTGATCATAATTGATATTCTTAGCATAAATATCTTATTTTTTTTTAAGAGAATCACAAAAACTCTTAATATAAATAATTAGAGCTGTAAAAAGTCTCCTTAACATAGGTTTACATGCTTTGATTGTGTGTATTAAGTAACTTATGGTAGTGTAATTTTTGGATTATTTTATTGTCTTGGATAATGGTTATTGTGATATATAAATAATTAGAGCTGTAAAAAGTCTCCTTAACATAGGTTTACATGCTTTGATTGTGTGTATTAAGTAACTTATGGTAGTGTAATTTTTGGATTATTTTATTGTCTTGGATAATGGTTATTGTGATTTTCTTTTAGATATTAAGAAAGTTGCCAAATGGCTTAATCAAAATTGATGTTTTTAAAGAATAAATATGTTATTATAAAGAATCATAAAAGCTCCCATTAAAGATGGGTTATAAAAACCTTCTTTCACTTAGTTCACATATTTTAATCATGTATGCATTGAGTAACTTATGATAGTGTAACTTTTGAATTATTTTATGGTCTTGGGTAATGGCTATTGTGGTTCTCTTTTAGATTTTAAGAAGGTTGTCAAATTTACATCTTTCTTTTTATTGGCCTAATTTGTTAATAAAGGTTTGGAAATTATCTCTTAGATGGTAAGAGGGTTGTCAAAATTGCATTATTCTTTTTATTGGCCTAATTCATTAATAAAAGTTTGAAGAAAAGAAGATTGGTGAAGGCATCAAATACGATTTGACATAATAAAATCTTAAAGACAAAGAACAAATCACAAAGAGAATGGATTTGGATCCTTGATATCTCCTCATAAATATGGACCTTGTGGATGTGCTTCTTTCTTCTAGTTAATATATTTTTGATCTTTTACCTCCATTTACTTTTGTAGATTCAATGTTATTGTTTGAATCTATATGGTTAGATATTGTTGAATCTTATATGTTGATTAGAAGGGCTTTTACGTTTTCTTATAAATTATATTAATATGTGTGTAACTTTTAAAGAAGGAATGTGTTTTTATTTTCTTATGTGTGTGATTATAGGAGTTGAGCTTCTTATTGTTGTTTATTTAGTCAAGACTAGAAAATCTAGCAAAGAGCATAAGTTCATGCGTTCCTCTCTATCCTTCTCTCTTTCAACCTTAGTTATCTTTATTAATTAATTCACATAGTAAACTAAAAACTATTTTCTCTCACTATTCTTCCAATTATCTAATAAGATTTAAGTAGTTTAATTTTATGAATAATCTCATTAACAAATGTCATCACAAGCATGCAAGTAAGTTGATGATGATGATGATGATGATGATTATTTGGTATCCCAAAGGAACTTAGCAACCCGCTTGACATGTAGCTGCTAGTAACCCTCTGGGGGTTTACAACCTATCCTCCTCTCCATAAACTAGATCATAATCAGGGAATTTGAACCTTGGATCTCTCGATTTTCTCAAGATTCACATTACTTCAATCACCAATTGAGTTTCCCCTTGCGACATGTAAGTTGAATATTTATAGAAAATAATTTTATTATTTATTTTTTAAGGTGTTAAGTGCTTCATTACATAAGGAGAAAGCTAATGCTTTTGTTTTTGTTTGTCAAATTATCTGTGATCCTCTAGGATTGACCTGTGGATTGATAAGTCGCGACCTAGGGGCATCTAGCTTGGGCCACACCAACCCATAGCTGACTATATTTTTTAACATGTCTCCTCCCCTACCACAAGGGACAAACACCCCCCGTAAGATTTGATCCTGGGTCGCCTTACTGACGAAGCCCATCCTCAACCGTTTGTGCTAATAAAACTTGATGAAAAAGCTAAAACTTAATAATAATACTAATTTTTTTTATTTTTTATTTTTTTTCTGAGTGAAGACTAATTCTATTAAGAGAAGAAAAGTATAATACAATCAAGCTTGCATGCAAGCGAAGAAGAAAAGCAAGGGAGCCAAAGGTGAAAGGCTAACCACTTCGCTCCACAGTGACAAACAAGGAAAGGACCATAGAGAACATGGGAAAACAAAAAGCTAGAACTTCATAGAGAGAAGCTACCCTGAGAGGGCAGTTGTTGCCACACGACATTTTTTGCCTTTTGTCTTGCTTACTTTGACCCATCCAGAAGAGTTTGGCTGAGCCGTAACAAGTTGTAGACTATTCTGCCCTAGCGGCTGAATATCCTTATCAGAGTCTGAGGACGAAGATGAATGAGAACGTTTCTAAGAGCTCTGAGGGGCAGAGGGGTTTGTCGGACCGACCGAGGGAGCGTCCAGCGAAATCTCCACATTCTGCCCATCTACTACGATTTCTGCCTCATCCGAACTAGAGAAATCTGTATCGTCCATAGGAGGGGGAGGCACACATGGATTCCAGCTTTTGGATTTGGGTTTGCGATTCAGATTCTTCTTTTTGTCGAGGAACTGGGTACAGGAACTTTGGAGGTGCCCCGTTTGATGACAATGGCGGCAACGAAAGGTTGTGTTCTCATAATCCAAGGTTTGAGTCCAGAGGAAATCGCCATACTTGATATTAATCTGATCTGGCAGTCCTTTGCTAATATCTATTTCTACACAAATTCTGCCGTAGGTGAAGAGTCTATTTTCCCTTCGTGTAGAGTCTACCTGCAGGTAGCGTCCTAAAGTGTCTGGAATGGCTAAGAAGACAGAGATATGCCATAGATGCGCCAGAAGATTCGGGAGCTTGACCCAAATGGGAATCTTGGTGATGACACCTGTAGAAGGGTCGAAGTCTGGAAACCAGGGGGTGAGAAAGAGCCCAGCCGAGCCCCAAAACCAAGGGCCTCCGGTTAAGGCCTTCTGGTAATCTTCATTTGAGTCAAAAGCCACAATGAAGAATCCTTTTGAACATAAGTAGATCTCGCTTTTTTTAGTCCAGTTGGTGTGGATCCACTGGTATAGATCTGATGTGCGAGGCCAGAGCCCGTTAAATCTGCATATTAGTGCAGATTCTGCAAAATGCTGATAGCGATCGTCAATCCCAGAATGTGAGAGATTGATGGAAGGAATTTCCTCTGATTTGTCTACCAAAAATGGCTTTGGAGCCCCAGAAGGTTGGGCTGCTTCCGCAGAGGGCTGCGGATGGGCAGCGTCTTTGCGGATTGCATCTTTATAAGAGAAGGAGGGGGCTGAGGAGGATTGCCTAAAGGAGCCACCTCTTAAACGAAAGGTAGCCACAATAGAAGCGTCCTTGAAAATGTTGTAAGCAGAGAGAGGAAGGGGATTCATAAGTTGCTTACCCTTATATAGCAATCTGAGGTAAGAGGAGGGGATCCTCAGTCGGTGTTCGAGATTTTGCAAAAGATCCTGCACGAGATCTGTTGCGCGTACCCATAGCAATGTCGTTTTGCCCGAGAGATTGATTTGGATTTGAAATGCATGTTTCTCTTCAGGCACATTCCGCGTTATGACCTTTGAAGCCGGTGTGTTGCGAGGCTTCAAACCCTCGGCTATGACCCTCGTTGCCACCTCCTTGTCGGTTATGATTCCAGAGCGAAAGGCGCTGTGATCCGTGAGCAAAGCAGCGTCAACCCTGCGCATGGCCATACGACGGCCAGCTTCATTTACTGACTTGCCCTCTGTAATGCTGAGCGCCTTGAACAATCTCAGCCTTTTCACGGTGTCTTGGCACATCTGTTGATTGTGAGCTGGATCGGTTAGATCCGGGGCTGAACCAGGGATTTTATGCCTTTCCACGGTGGGAGAGGACAGCGCGGCTCCATACAGCAGCCTTTCTTGGGTTGCAGTGGCCGATCCGGTGAATGGACTTGCAGATCCAGCCTTGTTGGCGCCGAAAACCCCAATCCTTTGCTTCCTTCTGTTATTGCTCAGTGAATACGGCATTCCTATATGTTGCTGGAGGTGGTTTGCTCTGGCCCCTTCTGCAGTGAGCTTGGATGCTGCTTCATTCTTTATTATTCCGCGTTTCAAGACCTTCCGTTCTCCAGAGCCATGATAACTTGCAGATGTGTGAGCGTAAAGGGTCATGGCGCAGATCTGGGCGCTGTGCATTGAGTTCTCCTGGCCTGGAAAGCCCTCCCCGACATCTTTTGAGCCGAAGCGTTGGGTTGCAGAGGCAGCCATGGGAGTCGATCTATCACCACTGTATCTGGAGCTCTCGCTTGTTACAACTGACATTAATAATAATATTTCTCTTCATAATAATACTAATTATTAATATATATAATAATAACTATTATTATTTTTAAAATTAATTATACACAAATATAATTATTAATCTTTCATAATAAATAATAAATATTAATTATAATTAGTATGTCAATGTAATATTAATAAGATGAAGTGGATATTTTAACACCAAAATAAATGACACTTATATGAATGTAATATTAACAAGGGAGCCACTGTCGTAGCGGTAGTCCTTGCCGGGGTTGAGAAACTCGCCACAATCCGCATAGGTGCACAACTACAACACTAAGTGAGCCCATATGTCAAACACTCGTCCACAGTGAAATACATCAACATGCATGTTTACCAGATGTAACCAGATGTTGCCAACACAGTTCAAATGGACCCGCGTGCATGAATTACACTGGTATGAATTACACTTCCATATTTGTTTGACCAATCCCAAGTGTGCGATCCATGGTGAATTGTCAAACCTTCATAAACGAAGTCCCTGCTCCTCTTTGTCCACCATTATTCCTAGTTCCTCACACTTGACAAGCTGCTCATTAGTTAACATGCTCCCTATACCTTCCTCCCTCAGCTGTTGGTAGTAGCTTGAAGATGGCTTGCCCAAAACATCAAACTTCCATCCGGTTTGCTTACTTTGGAATTTAGAACACATGATCTCTAAGTTTAAACTTGAGCAATTCAGATTTAATACATTCGAATTCAGAAGTATTAAATCAGAACCCATGTTCTCTTCAACCGCTTTAAATATATCATCACATAAAATAGCCAGATATTGAATACTAGAGCCAGACTCTTGGCAATGTTCCACTGGACAACCTTCGTTCTTCAAGCGAGAAATCAGTAACTTCTTCTTCTCGATGCCCACAACGATGGATTTCGATCGTTTCTTGCGTTTTGGGCATTGCCCTTCTTCTGAATTTTCGCCATGTTCATGAACATGATGATTTTGAGAGTGAAATAGTGCATGATCCAATCCAAGAAGCCTGCACGGTGAGCATGGAAATTTAAGAATGGAAGCTTATTTAAAATATTTAGAAATATTGTAATAGGAAAAATAGATTATTTTTAAGAATGGAAAATCTACTTACCTGTGAGCTCCTAAAATTTTGCGAGATGATGAGAGCCCAGGTAAGCAAATTGTTTCGTAGTTGGGCAAAAATGGTCCCTGAAAATCATGGTTAGTGACGTACCTTATTATTGTATCCCCACAAAGTCTCACCTCTACTATACTAACTTTTCCTGAAGTTTTTTCGTCGACCAGAACTGTAGGTTCAAAGGCAGGAATTGCTCCTCTAGCGACACTTTTCTCACAAGAAGGTTGTATTTTGGGGGGCCCTAATAAGTATGATTATGCATTCATTCATTTAATTGATGAGTAAATTAAAGAAATAGCCGAAGAATATATAAAAAGTAAATTATATATATAATAATTAATTCTTTAAAAAGAACGCGTGCAATGTCCTAATTTGCATGCTTAATTATTTAAAAAGAACCCATGCAATGTCTTAATTTGCATGCTTTACACTTGTCCAGGTCGACTATTTCACCTTGAACCTTTCTCCTGTTTGAGTGTTACTTCAACATCTCATAAAAGAGATATACCACTGCACTGATAACTTGCAATTTTTGACATCGCTTAAGAGCAAGAACGCTAGATTCTGTCAATGGTTGTTTGGTTGTACTTGTCATCCCAACAATATAGGGTGAGATGGCCATTCCAACAACTTCAATATGACCAGAAAAATGCAAGAAATTCACAGCACGTTAACCAAGCTATGTCTAATGACAGATGGCCATCCAGCCCCAGGCTTTGGAGTATTTCATCGCCATCTAGCCTCCTTTCAAGCGTAGATTTGTTACATCTAGCCTTCTTTCAAGTGTCAATTTGTTACCCAAGAAACGCAGTCAGATTTGCCCTAGGGTTCCTTTCTGGTAACCACTCGATCCAACCCTGCCTTCCGCACTTCATTTGCACTGTATGTTTCGGTAAGATTCCTCTCTGAGTATACTCTCGGTGATGGAGGGCTTGTAACCCTTCCAATGTTCACCATTGTTGGCTATTGTCAGTTGTCGAGCTGCTACTTTAGCTCTGCACTTTTCCAAGGGATTTTCAACACTAGGAGACCATCCCTCAGGTGAGTGGCAACACATTTTATGTCTATTGTGTTATTATTACTCTGATTTGCTTCCCATTTTCTGTGTTTGGGATTCTAATCCACCTTGCATTTGGTTGTTGACAGGTTACAGTACGTCGACCTTCCTCCTTTGCACGTAGGCTCAAACCATTAGGGTTTTGCTTCAGGGTAAGATCTCCGGCATATTTGTTTTCATTGTTTTGACTGATAATTTGCTTTATATATATGAAAAAACAAAAAATCACACTGTAGCCAAATTTCCAAAATTTTTATCGCAGACATTAAAAACACCATAATGTAGAGAGTACACTTTTAAATGCAAATGATGGTCTTTGCCTTGAAATAAGCTTTAAAAAAAGTTTACGGCGCTCTGAATTTTATAAAGTTAACAACGCTCTAATTTATATAAACTGTTTTAAATGCTACTCTCTTTTTTTTTGCTTTAAACTTCTGATCTTTGCCCTGAAATAAGCTTTAAAGAAAGGTTACGGTGCTCTGAATTTTATGAAGGTTATGGTGCTCTAATTTATTTACATTGTTTTAAATGTAATGGATGCTCTTTCACTTTTTAATTTCTGGTCCTTACCCTGAAATAACTTTTAAAGAAAGGTTCAAGCACAACAAAACTAGATATTCGAAATGACATATGGGCAACTTAATAACACAAACAAGGTTTATATTTCTATTTTTGTTCTATTTTTACTGTAACTATTTTACCATAGATTGAATAATTGCTCAAATTTGGAATTTGAAAATATCTTTCAGTGCTTCTTCTGTAGGTGAGTCCGTAGAATTCCACTGCTTCTTCTATAGATGAGTCTGTAGCTATGCATCCCTGTGTACTGTACTTGCAGCACTTGCAACAAGCGAGGGTCAGGGCGAGGGTCAGTGGTTGAAGAGGCAAATTCTTCGTACGCTTCTATCACAGTAGGGTAAGACTACTATTCAACTACGCCTCTTCTTCAGAGCTCGGGAGGTTGTCCAACACTATAAACCTATGGCGAGTTTAAGATGGATGAGCATGTGTGGCAGGTGTAAGCAAGCTGTGTGGCATGTGGCAAGTGTAAGTGTGAAGTGGCAGTCGATGCATGAGTTTTTTGAAACTTTGGAGTAAGAAAGGAAGAAGGAATAAATGGGTTTGTGGGGGCATTTTAGAGGAGTAAGAAAGGAAGAAGGAATATATTTGGGGCATGATTAGTTTTATTGGTTTTTAAGTGAGTTTTCTGGTTATTTGTATTTTTAAATTTTTCAAATTTACAAATTTATAGTTTTGGGTTTTGAAAATGGGGTTTGGGATTTTGGATATGGGTTTTAAGTCAATATGAATGATGAATTTTGGAGATGAGATGTGGAATTTGGGTTTTGTATATAAGATTTTAAAATAAATAAAAAAAAAAATAAATTTAAGCATTGTTTTTTTCTTTTTTTTTTTTTTTTTTTTTTTTTTGGCTTTCCTTTATTTCTTTATCCCTCATTCTTTTTTCTTTTTCTCTTCATTTTTTCTTTTTATTATTTCAAGAGAAAATAACACTCTAACACTATTGCCAAGACAATGATTTCCACTGATATTTATTATTTTGTTTCTAGATTTTTTTGTCTAAAACTACAAAAAAAAATATTTTTTTACTAATTTCAAATTTCATATTAAAAATATAAAATCAATTTATTTTTATGGATGTGGAAGTAATGATTTGAAAAAATTATATACAATGAGTGTAATAAAAATGTGAGAAAACCTAAGTGTCCTTGGGATATTTAGGTCCCTAAAGTCATGATATGAAGTCATGAACCTTTGTTGGTTGAGAAGTAATATTGTATTATGTTTCTATTCTTTTTCATTACCTAAAATTGGTTAAAAAATCTTGTTCCATATGAAGTCACGAACCTTTGTTGATTGAGAAGTAATATTGTATTATGTCCCTATTCTTTTTCATTACTTAAAATTAGTTAAAAATTCATGTTCCATGAAATCTTATTTCTTTTGAATGTTAATTTTTTCCACATAAACACCTTTTATATATATATATTTATATATATATATTTAAAAAATCGTTATTAAAAGTTATATAATTACCTTTATCATATGGTTAAATAAGAAATTCTACATATCCATATATGTACTCTCGTAAAATGGACTAAACAAGAGAGGTTGCATAGCAACTAGTCCCTGTCTTGAGTGGGGAAATGGAAACAGTAGGCATGCACGTAGAGATTTTAGATCAGAACTTCTAATACTAGAGATTTCAGATTGCAGCCTGTACATTTGCAGTACCATGTTTCAAGGAAAAAAACCTGATTTGGGCAGCAATGTTGGTATTTTCACCTTCTAGTAAGCGTTCCACTCATAATGAAATGTAGGTTCACATCTACTTGACTTTTAGTATTGTGATTATGAAATGTAGGCTGACATCTACCTGACTTTTAGTATTGTGATGTAATCATGGTCAATAAGAGTTTAAGGGTTGTATTTGGAGAAGACTGCTATATTGATCCTTGAGTGTACTGTAATTTCATATATTGATCCTTCAGTGTACTATAATTTCATATATTGATCCTTCAGTGTACTATAATTTCATGTAATAAGTCGTGTGATGAAGAGCTAAAGAGCTGCTTGAAAAGATATAGCTTTTCTCTGCTAAAGGGAAAACCTATTGGCTACTCGACCATCCATCCAGCCATGTCATCAGGAGATGCATTTTGTTTAGAGATGTAGAACGTGTATCAATATCACAGAGATGCATTTTGTTATGCTTAGTGGAAAAACTTGTGAACCATTTATGAAACCAACGTTTCGGACTAGCTAGGTGAGTCCATCATCAGGGCAATGAGATCTGTATTTTGAGAAGAGAGAGTTGTGAAAAATATGGAGCTATTAATAGTTGTTTAGAAAGAGATTCGATAACTATTTGTTTATAATGTCGGCCTGATTGATTCATAATTATTAATTAATCAATTTTTATTTTTATTTTTTTTATTTTATATATATATATATATATATATATATATATATATATATCCTTCTTTATTTTATTATCTATTAAATAATCTTATTAATTAATTATATTAACTATTTATTTAATATTAATAATATTATTAATATGATTTATAATTTTAGGTTTTAATGTTTGAATATAATTAATAATATTCTTAATATGATTTAAAATTTTAGGTTTTAATGTTTGAATATATCTCAACGTATTTATTTGTTATATATATTATATTATTTTATGTGTTAATTTATTTATTTGTATTATTATATTTTATCTAATTGTATATCATTTATTTAATTATTTATTTGTTATTATTATTATTATTATTATTTTATTATTTATTTAACTATATACTCTATTATTGTTGTTAATATTAATATTTATTTATTTATTTATTTATTATTATTATTATTATTTTATGATTTATATTTATTTTCTATTAATTTATTAATATTAATTACATATTATTCATTTTTCCATTTTTTAAATATTGTTTTTATTATTAGTTATTTATATGTTAGTTTATTATTATTATTATTATAAAGATATATTATTATTTCATTTAATTATATGATATGTTATATAAATGAGTTACTTGTTATGAATTAGTTAGAAAGTATTAGAATGATTTAATGATTTTTCATTCTGTTTAATTAGGGTTTCCAGGTGCTACTTAATTTAAGACCGTCATCCCTATTCATGTTATTGGAGGATTTCTCAATTTCAATTGCCTCTTTCACCATTCTTTTTAAATAATGGTCTTCCTTGTGGACTAATTTTGCTTGTTCCATACAGATATAATGTGAGGAGAAACATGCTTGCTCTGCTAGACCTGATTTTTCCGACCTATTTCTTGTAATATCATTAATGTGTTCTTTTAATCTTATCCCAAAGGATCTCCCTGTTTCACCTATATAAACTTTACCGCAAGAACAGGGAATCGAGTATACTCCTTTGTGATTTTTTGGGTCTAATAAGTCCTTAGCAGACTCAAGCATGTTTCTTAGGGTGTTAGGCGGCGTGAAAGCAACCATAATGTTATGCTTGGCGAGAACTCTAGCAATTTTATCTGTGGTTCCTTTGATATAGGGTAAGGAGATTCTAGGGTTTTCAAGAGATTTTCTTTTCTGTTTATTGGTTATGGAATCTTTAATTATTTTATGGATAATGTGTTTTTGATAGCCATTGTTTACAAAGACCTCATGGAGATGGTTAAGTTCTTCCTCTAAATGTTTAGGGTCAGAGATTCTGGAGGGTCTGGTGGCTAGGGTTTTGATGACACCAACTTTTTGCTTCGGATGGTGGTGGGAGTTTGAATGAAGATATCTGTCAGTGTGTGTCTGCTCTCTGAAGACCTGGTGGCTTAGTTTGCCATTTTTCTTGGTAAGGAGGACATCTAAGAAGGGGAGCTGGTTGTCTTTTTCAATTTCAATAGTGAATTTTATGTGTTTAGAGAGGCTATTTATATGAGATAAAAATTCCTTAAGTTTGTCCAAACCATGGCTCCATTTAGCAAAAATGTCATCTACATATCGTTTCCATTCTTCAGGGGTAAAGGGGAAAGACCTAAGGGCCATATGCTCAAAGTGTTCCATGTATAGATTGGCAATCAATGGTGATAATGGAGAGCCCATTGCAACTCCATGTGTTTGCTCATAGATTTTTCCCTCGAAACTGAAGTATGAAGATTTAAGGCAAATGCCTATTAGTTCCACCGTTTCAAGGTCTGTGATTTTCTTCAATACTTCTAAGGCTTCATCTACTGGAATCATAGTGTAGAGAGACACTACGTCAAAGCTAACCATTAGGTCATTGTCATTAAATTCTAGGTTTTTGATCCATTCTATGAAGGAAGTGGAATTTTGTTCAAAGATGCAGAACATGTATCAATGTCACGCTCACGAGAAGATATTGGCCTGCTTGATGACTAGAGGCCACCTCTTGATTTGTTGCTATAAGATTCTTTGCTTTCTTTACTTATTTCTTTAACTTGAAAACATGTATTCATTGTAACCTTTAGTGCCTTCAGTGCTTAAAATTCAAGGAAATACTTTGTCTCCATCATCATTTCTATGCTTCATAGAAAAGCAGGAGCATATATGTGTAGTCCTCATTTAAAATCCTAAGTAGATAGGCCATCGCAGAAACAACCAGCCTTGCTCGTCCATCTTTCCTGGCTGGCTCAATGCATCCATCTATCCTGCCTAACTGTTGTTTCTACCCACCTCTAGGTTGTCTTCCTTGTCAAATCCCTGCCTTCCTGCCTAATTGTCATCTACCTAGCCAAAGAAAAATCCAGCCAAGCTAGCAAGTTAAAAAGCCTGCTATGAATAGATTTTGAAATTGCCCCCAAATTTTATCCTTGACACCTATGGCTGCCAAGAATTACAACAAAATATGCCAAAACTTTCCCAAAAAAAATGAGTTATACCAAAAACATTTCTCGATTCGAACCCAAGACTTGGAGTTTCTAATAATAAGAAAACCCCGGATGTGGGACAAAGAATAAGAACCTTCTGCAGACTCGAACCTTGGAAACTCGAAATGGGTCGACGAGTCCAATGAATTTAAGGCGATTTGGATTTGCAATTGCAGCAAATCGTGGAGCTTCCAAGCCAGCTATGACATTGAATTAGAATATGATGGGCAATAAGGGTTTCCTCATCCCCTAAAAAGCAAATGAACTATGAAAAAGAAAGGCAAAGATAAAGGTGAAATTAAATGTCAAAGCACCCGAAATTCAATAAACTAGAAATGTTTAGTTCATAAAAGTTAATACAGTTTCTTAAATTTCCGGGAAGATGACATTGATTGACACATTTTTTTCCTTGCGATTGAGAAAAGTAAGACAAACACAATAACGGTTGCATTGCATGGTCGCCACTTGTGGCTTTTCCTTCCCTTACCCGCATTCTAAGAGATACTTTCAATGTTGGTTACACAATTTTCTTAATGCCATGTTTCCTTCAGACGAACCGTCGAGGTAGAGGAAAAAGCCTCAACAACTCCCCCTGGTTCAATCACATCTCATAACGTTTTCAGAATTGACCAGAACAACTAGCATGGCACGAACTGAGTTGCTACTTCCTGCGTTCAAGAGCATAGGCAGTAGGTATAGATATGGTTTGTTGAAAGAGAAGAGAGTAGTTGTTCTATTAGTTTGTCTTTGAGGAGTAGTTTTTCCATTAAATGCAGTAGACATCTCACAACAGTCTGAGGCAGCCTAGCTTTGTCTACCTAGCTCCATTCTACCATTCCATCTATAATCGAGGGAGCGGGAAGCACTCTACTAAGAGTATTCAGCCAGTGAGACGAAGGAGAAAAAAGAAGTTTCCCTACGGCCTCCTCGTTCTGATACATTATGGCTCTAGGGTTGGACCCGGTAACGAAAGGGAGATGTGTAAGATCTATGTTAGCCTAGTTGGGGGATCTATGTCTTCCCCCAATTCGTAAGTAAGTAGGGTAGCTCGGGGGTAAATAGAGGTTGGTAAAGAAAGGTGGGTTGGTGGTAACAGTTCAGTAAAGGAAAGACAGCTACAGAAGTTTTGATCAAAGTCCCAGATTCTTAACCACCAGGAGGAAGGGTGACAGGAGAAATTCATGACGTTGATGTGTGGAGGCCCAGATTCATAACTACTAGGAGTAAGGGTGACAGGAGCAATTCATGACGTTGACGTTTCAAATAGATGGAGAAGCAAATTCAATTTTTTAAAGCAATTCAGGGTATTGACATGTCTGAGGAAACCTACCTTTGTCTGCAACTCGAAATGAAACCTCTGTCTACGTCTCTACCATATTAGGTACAACTTTTGACTCATAGCAGTAGGACTTGTGACTGAATGAGCCCTTGCACAACATCATTCCTTCTCTTTGATTGTCACATGGAGTGAAGGGGGAAGTAGCATTTCCAAAGAAAGCAAATCTCTCTCGTTCTTGTGGTTGGGATAATGGAATGAAAGCTAGAGCAGAGCATGCCCGTTTCAGTGATAGATCTGTGTTGATGGGAATAATAAGATCATAGGTGATGAGTAGGTAAAATCCCAGTCGGTATGAGCAGCTCGCCTTGCTCATTCACTCAGGGCGGTGGGTGGGGGTAGAGCCTCTAGCGCCAATGTTGATTAATAAAAGGTTTCTTTTTATGGTATGGAATAGGAACAACAAGAATGGAACCGCTCTCGCTTGTCCTATCATCCGCGCTGAGCTTATTTCATTCGTCAGTATGGGTAGGTAGAGTCCTTTGCTCGTATGCTTGGCATTACTATAGTAGCACCAGTATTCCTTTTTAGTGCACATGAAACGGAAACCCTAACAAAGACTATGCACACGGTGATCAAAACTCTTCCTTTTGATTCAATAGTTTATTCTTTATGAAGCAATTGTTATATATTGAAATATTGATCTAGTAGCACCTACATATTGAATATCCAGATCCTTCTATAATTACATACATAAGATACATACCCAGATAAGTTAATTGACTGAGCAGAAGCGAAAGAATAGTAAGTTCGAAAGCAAGAGTAGACTATCAAGATACAATTGATCAGCCAAACCAAAGGTGTGATGAGCTGAGCCAGAGGTGGGAGCTAGAGCATATAGTAGCTTGAGTAATCAATACCTGAGCCTTCAATCTTGATTTCCAGCCTTTCAGTACACCTAAGCTGATGCAACCCTAAAGTTCAGTAAGTATCGATAACCAAAAAAAAAATTAAAATGTGTAAATTTGATTTATTGTTCTGAAATTATAATTGATAATTCTGCGAACACAGACCTCTAGAGAATTAGGGTGGTGCCACAATCCACCATGGTTTAATCTCCAACCACAGTGCAACACAGCACTCAAATGCCTCAACGCTAGACATCTAGAGAATCAGGGCGGTGCCACAATCTGTCATGGGTTAATCTCCTGCCATAGTGCGACATGGCACTCAAATGCCTCAATGCCAGATCGCTAGATTATGAGGCAGTATGCCATGGGTTAATCTCCTCTTGCCACAGAGCGCCATGGAATGTTACATACATGGACTCAAATGCCTCAACAAAATAGTCCCAAATGCCTCAGCAGAAAGAGGAGACCAGGTTGATGAACAGTTCTGATAATGTGAAGTCAGCGGAGACAGGGCTAATGAACAGTTTATACCTCACTTTGCCACTTGTATCTTAATGCTGGCCACTTGCATCGTTTCTAGATGTGGAGCTCCTTCAAAAGCCAGTTGATCTTGTGCTTGTTGACAACATATATGTTCTTCAACATAACAGCAAGCCCAGGTAGAGTTGCAGTTGCATGAAGGAGGAACCACTGTTGCACGCTCGCCACTCTCGCCACGTGCATTTTCATGCAGGAAATGATATGAGATATCAGTGAACATTATCCCAAACATTAAATGTCTAGGAATTAATGTTAGCATTAAGCTAACATTGTGCTTGTCGCGCTTGTCTAACCATGATCAGAAACAAATAAATAATTATAACGTAATGTTTTTGCCTCCATGCCTCAGGAAGAGGCCAAATAAGATGGTAAATGACTATATACCTAAAAACTTTGATTATACTAGATTAACCGACCCTAATAAACATTTAAAGTAATAGTAGCCACCTCGTTTCTGATTACTATAGTCACATGCCATTGCCAGATGACAGGGACTAATTAGAAATAATGGTAGTAAAACTTTCTATTAAATATATTAAGCGGGAAAGAGAACACTCAACTTGATGCATTTGAACACTCCGATTATAGAACACACATTTACCTATATCATTAACGATACCAAGGTAACAACCATAGTTCCGTCATTTCAACTATAAAATTCCCTACCATTATAGTCAGAGCAACTTTAAATAGGAATTTTTTTTATAATTTTATTATTGAGTAAAAGGAACATGTTAGGGATGTAATATCTCAATGTTTATAGCGTTATGCTCAGAAATATTTTATTTTCTCATTATGTAATAACATATTATGCGTTTGTTAAGTTTAAAAGTAAATATGAGAAGAGCATATTATGCGTTTGTTAACATATTAAGCGTTTGTTTGGCTTCACATTTTAGGTCAATTAAAGAGTACTATGTACTCATTCATATTTCCTATCCCCATCCTACCAATAACCTAGTCTCCACTATCATTGAGAATATTTAATGAATGAAATTCTATTTCTTTATTCGGAACATTTATACTTTTGTGTATGTATCTTAATTTTCTCTTTCTTAAGTGAATAATGACCACTTTCTTTCCATACAATAAAATCAATCTCTTTTTAGAAAAAGTGATATCCTCACATTTATATTGAAATCAAAAGAATATAAACACTTGGTCAAAATTATTGGAGCGGTTGTGAATGCAATTAATTATGTATAAATAATTTATAATGCAAGCCATTATAAATTATAATGCAAGCCAACCAGTTACCGATTCACCATGTGGTATAAAATAAAAAAATTATAATGCAAGCCAACCATGCTCCAGCTATCCTTTTGTTAGTTGGTTCTCCAAGTCTTTAGTAGTGTTGCATATTGTACTAATCCTATCATGTTTATCACCTATAGTGAATCATAAACATTGCAAATAGAGGCCTTTAGTCCTTTAGGCTATTTTTCTTTATATTGGTTGTTTCATGTCTAAAATAATTATATTGAGAGATATGGGTAAAAATTATATTGAGAGAGATAAGAGTAGATACTATGTTTGAGAGTTTGGATTTTATGAAGAGATGACACAATAGATTTGTGGGACATATGTATTTTTGAAATATATAAGGAAGAGATATTAAATATGTTATTAGTTCTTGCCAAGGCATGACTTTAGAAATCGATTTTTTTGTTGACCACTATTAATTTAGCATTGACCAATGCAAGTTATAATGTTTAATTTTGAAAAACAAATATTTATTTTTCAATATTATTGAAAAAAATATTTTTCAAACATTTGATTAGACCATAACTTTGAAGGTTTTATTGCAACCTTTGTGCCATGTGGATAACTGCCTTATATTTTTTTGCCATAATTTATGGATGTAGTTGCAATATTTATGCCATGATTTTTAAATATTTGTGCAATGATTTTTCATTGTTAAGCTTCATAGGAAAACAACCTAAAATTAAAATCCTTGAAAATAGCTCATGCCCACCATAATTTAAGCAAGTATCTACATAAAAAATGAATAGGAACAAGATGGAAATAAATATACTTATCACAACGTTATTTATGTTTTCTTCAAAGCTTCAACATGTAGGAGTAAAAGTGTAAATGTGAAAACTTAGTAGTAATTACTACCCACTAAAAATTTATGCAAGTCCTCATCCGTTAGTAGGCAATTAAAGAATGGAGATTTTTCATGTTTGAACATAAACAATTTTATTTATTTCATACAATGTTTTGAAGGATATAAAAAATAATATATTTCATTCATATATTTAAAATAACATGACAAACGAAATAAGTTCTCCCCAAACAAATAAATTCAACACGTATACTATATGCCTCATTGAGACAGTTACTTCCAACAACCCTTGCCTTACAATTTTGGAATCCTAATCATTTGGATGCAGATTTTACTTTTAGTTTTGTCCCATTTTTTACTATTAAATTGCAGTTAATTCCATGATCACTGCAAAACATTGAACTTTTAGTTTTGTCTTTTTTTTTTTACTATTAAATTGTAGTTAATTCCATGATCATTGCAAAACATTGAATTCTTGATTGATAGTAAGTCTTGATATGAGTATGCCATTATGGGTTTTTGAGTTTTTTTAGAGATTTTTCTTCTGAAAAAACCTTATAAACATCTTGGGTTCTTTCATTCATTGTGAAATATATGTACAAAGTGTTTAATGGTGTTTCCCGTGTTGTTTAATTTGTCAATCTTTCTCTGTAGAAATTGCAAGAAATATAAACATCTTGGGTTCTTTCATTCATTGTGAAATATACGTATAAAGTGTTTAATAGTGTTTTTCCTGTTGTTTTAACTTGTCAATCTTTCTCTATAGAAATTGCAAGAAATTTTCTATTACTAATGAAATCGAACTGAAATCAAGAGACACAAATTTCTTCTACTATTTGCGAAAAGGAAAATCCATGATAGAAACACATGCAATAACACACAACAATTAAAACACAAGGAACATAATAATTTAACAGGAGAACCCCATTGGGAAAATACCCTCCAATGACTTGCTTCAATCCTAAAGCACACCTTACACTGCAATTCTGATCTCTTGCTCACTGACTTGCTCTGCCCAATACTTAGCCAAAATAGGCCTCTTTTATGCTCCTATTTCCTTTCGCAATCCTTTATGAAATTAGCCCCTAAAAATAGGAGAATTCCCTATTTCCTTGCACAAATCCTAAAGGAATTGGCCACCTGCTCAATGCAAAAACATTGTACACTCAACTAGTATACAATTGATAATTACAATGTTCCTCTTCCTCCACTCCAATTAGGAAATTTGAATTCCATGCATGACTGGGACTATTTTTAGTATATTGATCAGTTAATTAAGAGATTAGTGAGTTAGCAACTGTTATAACTACTCAACTACACTCCTCTTGACTCCACTAAAGAATAGAGTTCAGCGAAATGAGTTTAACTAACAATAACTCAACTAGATTGCTAAATTTTAGCAATCAACCCATGCACAACTCTACTTCTAGCACCATGGGGCTTCACTCAATGACTCAATGAATCTATGACATATCGAATTCATGGCATACTAAACAATACCCTTAATTTGACTATGTATTGGAAAATATCTCTAAAAATCACATTAGTTAACCCCTTACCAATACAAAACCAATACACATCCTCAATTTAAAAAACCCCTACTTTCACTAGATATTGTAGGTATCTATTTTTTCATTAACATTTTTTATACCCTTTTATATTTTTTCATTAACTTTGAGCTCCATTTTTTATATATTCCAATATACAAACCCTTTATCCCCTATATATCCCCCAATCTATTATGTGATATTTTTCTCAATATAAATCCCCAATATCAATGTACGTGGTATGGTATTTCTTCCTCAGTGAAGCCCCCGTGACTCCAACTAACTGCAATCCAAGTCATCCTGCTAATGTGGAAAATCATGTTTCTCCATTTGACTAAGGCACAAGTCAAATGAAGCATTTCCTTGCTACAATTTTAACATAAACTGTATCACAACAAGTTTTCAAATTTTCGATTCCTTCATATATGGTTTAGGGTTGTTTTGGTTTTGTAACCCGTTTGATATTTTCAGTAGCAAGCTGAAGGTTTTAATCCTTTACAGAAAGTACCTACAAGCCAATTAACATAAAAAAACATATATGACAAAGCATTCATAAACCCTAGTTCATTAACCTTGGATTAAAACATAACTGTAGTTCCCTTGACCAGATCTACAAAACACCATTGGCTGAAAACCATCATGCCCCAAACCATGTGCAAAACCCATGCACAAAACCATGCGTAGGTATGCCCACCATCTTCAGATCCAGCCCCCATCCATGGGTTCGCCCAACTAGTCGTGGAAAGAATATAACACATACCCAACACAAGCAACATTTTATCACATTTTTTCTTTGTATAAGTATCTTGTTCCTTAATTACAGTCTTATGGTGTTTATGACTTCAAGAAATCTAAATTATTGAAACAAATATAGATCTTATAATTCTATCATGTTCTACAAAATAATTTTGATGGTAACTTAGTCTATTGAATAGATGTTTTAGCTATCTTGGTAGAAGATAGATGAATTTAGGGTTTGATATTGCTTTGTATGCATATATCATAACATGCTCCTATGGAAAATATGAAAATAACTTTTATTAGAAGACAAATAATTTTCATTTTCTATGCAAAGAACAGTCCCGGGTGAATTGGTACCCACACTTTTTCATCTTTACAGTACCCACACTTTTTCATCTTTAAATCTGTGACATCTCTCATGGATTTGAAGATAAATTTCATAACTTCTTTAACAAACATTGAAGACAACTAATAAATATTAGGTTCCAGAAGATTTGACGCCATGGCTATTTACAAGAATTTTCTCCATCTCCATGCCTACGATTATTTATGTTTTCTTCAAAGCTTTAGCACATAGGAGGAAAAGTGTAAATGTGTAAACATAGTAGTGGTTACTACCCACCAAAATTTATGCAAGTCCTTATCCCTTAGAAGACAATTAATTTTTCCACTTCATATATCAATTTGCATTTTTCCTAGAAACATAACATCCACTTAAGAGAGATTACAATTGTTGTAATGGTTTAAAAAGGTGATTTTTTTATTTTCATCCAAATAAAATTTTCAATAGATTATGTTTGAAATTTTATTAAAATAGAGAAATTGTAAAGTATCAACAATGAAAATACCCTATTTTTTTAAAACACTAAATATATTTGTGAATTTAAAAATATAATTTAAATAATAAAACATTACCTTTAAAATATTAAAAACATATTTAAGATTTAAATATCTTTTTAAAATGGATATTATTGTTTATATTAAAAGACTCTATTTTCCGAATTAAAAACCTTCCTTTCATCTTGAGTAGATAGTAAACTTTATTTCCATCGAAGAAAAAGTGCAACTAACTCCATTGAATTCATAAAGGTAATGCAAGTGGAAGATATTGAAGACAAATGGAAGAATATTTAGAGACAAATCTGAAGAGAGATTATCATTGGAAATATTATTGTAAAGGGGGCATTTTGAAAGCTTCCCGATCGTGACATCACTTAACATACTGGAAAGCTTTTATGTGCAACCAAGGGACAGATTACTAGAAGGTGTAAAATTAAAGAGGGGATATATGAAAGGAAAAGAATTGAGGCTTTAAAAATTGATATTCATCCGCATCCTTTTTCTTAGTTGTTCTTTATAAAATGATTGTTCCTCTGGTTGAAAACCCAATTGGAAGCACAATGGATTACTAAAAGGGTTAAATTATAAATAGTTGGAGTGCATTTTTCGTTATTAACACTTTAGAGTTGATAATTATTTATATATATATATATAAACTTTAAATTATATTTAATTAACAAAAAATTTGCAAACATTTATTTTTAATTATTATATCAAGATTAATAGAATAGATGATATGAAGTGGTTGAGTACACTGGATTATTTTGAGTGGTTTATAGATTTTAGATTTATGTAAAAGATTTTAATATTTATTCATTAAATTGGTTATTTTTTGTTGTGTATTTTATTAACATTCATGTTGGGTTAAATATTATAACAAATTTTGATGAATTGATATTGGGTATTATTTGTGAATGTGAGGAAGTGATCGAAGATTTTTCTAGGAATCTTGTTTTGGAAAAAATAATTATTGAATTGAGAGAAGTGAAGTGTATTTTACAATCCAATATAAAGCATATTTGTAATGGTTGTGCATATCTCTTCGATGGAAGTGATATCACTAATGTTAATGGCGACTCCTTGTGAGGTGTGCCCCCTCAATAGATGGCTTAAACCCATTATGATGTGGCAGAGAATCAGTGGAGGGCGTTGAAAGATGTACTGTAGGTCCCGTCAATTTAAATGCAAGGTTGTGTCTTTGGGGTGGCGAGGGTATGTAACTTGTGGAAAAGGAGGTGAGGTTGTATGGTCGCCCTCCTTTTCCTTAGCCTGGGTGGTGTCACTATTATTTGTGCTTCTATGGAGTGTGGGTGAGGATGATTTATCTCAGGAGTTTGGCTTTACGATAGAAATTGCATCTGCACTGGGAAGAGTGCTACGAAGCATCGAGGTATTATGGTTCTTACTTCATCAATTGTTTCACTATACTGTGAATTTGGGTTTGTGTTTGTATCTCCTTGAGTGTCTATTATCTCTGTGGCGTGTATTGGGGTTGTAATTGGTGCATTATCTTCATGCATTTGGATTTTAATATGTCTCTATCTATTTGGGTCTATACTTTACATAGGGGTATTGTCTAGCCTTGCACAATGTTGATTTTGTTGGGTGGTTCCTAGTCTTTCCTTTGGGAACCCTTAGTGTTTACCTTAGGGTTGTTTTTGTTATTTTGTTTTGACCTCGATTTGGATGAGTCACTTTGTGTTGTAGGGAAGGAAATTGCTCTGATTGTGAAGTTGGGTACTCGTTTTTTTCTTAGTCTAGTTAGGCTCTTAGGGTTTTTGAGTCTTATGTCCTTGAATTATTCGGAATTAGGTTATTTCCTCATGTTTGGTCCTGTATTGTGGCGTTGTGGGGATGATTTTTTAGTTATGCATTCACGAGAGAAAGGGTTAGTCATTTTTCTATCCTCTTGTATTGTTGGTCGTGGGTTTTGTACTTGTTTGGTCTACTACCCTGTTTTTCACTTCGTGCCTCCTCGTCAGAGAATGCTGAGTCAGAGGGGTGGTATGAGTTCTATTGGTTTCAAACGCACTCGTCCTTTTGCTTTTGATTACGTTGGAATTTTCTTTGATGCAATTCCTCTTGAAGTCACACGAGAAATGTTTCTCTTGGAGGAAAAAGAGGTTGAGGAGTGACCCTATCATTCTGATTTTGAGCTTCCAATGTCAAGTTTGGATCTAAAAAGGGTCCCAAAACCAAATAGATTTCGTAAGAAGAGGTTGCATTTCTTGTATTCTCTTGCCTTGCACCAACAAATGGACATTTTTCTTTGGTTGATTTTCAAAGATAAATAGGTTGAAAGCTATAATTTATTCTCTATATTGGAAGACATTAAGCACACATTACACAATCAACATATTTGTCTTTATAATGTGGATTCTAGACTAGCTTGGGTGGAGGGTTTTCTTGTGTCAGATTCTAATTCTGGTGATCTGAATGACCCTCTTGTTGATCCCAGTGATTGTATTGGCCCTCTAGTCGATAGTGTTCAGGATCTTACCATTATTTCATCTGATAAATATTAAGTTTAGAGGACTCATGTTTTTGGACACTTTTTTTCCATTTTCATTATTATGCTGTTGTTGAGTCTCTTAGAATCCTATTTTGGATTTTGACGGTTTTACAATGGTCTATTTGCTAATCATGGAAATCGATGTGTCAATATGCAGCTCTGTCATGTTAGAGGATATTCCCTTTCAGGTGGACCTTCTTGTTTGGTTTGAATGGTGCAAAATGCTATCACTCCTTGGCCTCATTTTGGAGTTTTGTTCGCACTGCCTCTGGGCAAAGACTCTCTATGGCCTGACGGCTCAATATTGGAACTTGAACTTACTCATTTCATGTTTTTATTATGTCATGACGGCATATAAAATTTTAGGGGCGATTGTTCGCCCTTTGGCGAAATTAAGGGGTTTTAAATTTTTAGTGGGCGAATATTTTGTATCATAGTACATTTTTACAAATCACATCAAATAGCCCACCTTATTTTAAGGGAGAGGGTAAAAAAGGTAAATTTAGCCCTTGAAATTAGGAGTTACAACCTTCCATTCGCCCATTTTCAAGAATAGATTTTATTTAAGTGAATCCATTCGCCCATTTGTTTTATTTAAGTGAATCCTATGGGCCAAATACCATATTTATAAAAGAGATATGGTAAATTAATAAAAATATAAATAAATGAGAGGTATGGTAAATAAATAAAACATTTTTTATATTTACTCCATAAGTCACCTTATATACATGTAAGGGTGTAAACAAATAAAAATATAAGTAAAGTGGAGGTATGGCAAATAAATAAAACGTCTTTTTATACTTACTCAAAAGGTATGGTAAATGAATAAAAATATAAATAAACTAGACGTATGGTAAATAAATAAAACCTCTTTTTATATTTAGTCCATAACCCTCATTCTATTTATGAAGGCTCAAGAAAGAGGTTTTATTTAAGTGAATCCTATGGGCCAAATACCATATTTGTAAAAGAGGTATGGTAAATTAATAAAAATATAAATAAACTAGAGGTATGGTAAACAAATAAAACATTTTTTTATATTTACTCCATTCACCTTATGTTTAGGAACACTAAAAAATGCGTTATATTTAGGTGAAACCTATGGGAAAAATACTATGGGACAAATACCATGGACTAGATTGTTATTAATACCATGCAAAAAAACATTATTAACCATAATATTAGTATTAATAAAAATAAAAATGGCACATGGTATTGACCCATGGTATTCACCAAAATGGCACATGGTATTGACCCATGGTATTCACCTAGAATGTAGCCTATTTAAATGGGGAATTAAACTAGCAGAGATCCATCTTTACTCTGGATCTACTAACCCCGGAGAGGTATCAAATATCGTGATATGCAAACTAGCATAGAGTGAAAAATTATTTGATCCTCTCGGGGGTGGATCAAGAGTAAAAATGGATGTTGTAATTTAATGTATGTTAAACATTTTAGCTTGGTTAAAATAAAAAATAAAATAAAAATCAACTATTAATTTTATTAATTTTTATAAATTACTAATAGTAATTTTTAAGCTCCAGGTTTATGATAACCCATGGTAATACCAAGATCTTACAAGATTTTATAATTGAGTAAAATATTCGCCATGCCTGGTGGCTCCAGGTTTATGATAACCCATGGTATTGACCCATGGTAATACCAAGATCTTACAAGATTTTATAATTGAGTAAAATATTCGCCATGCCTGGTGACAGATTCGCCAAAAAATTATATATACATATTATATTATTGATAAAATCGCCTTCCATTTTTCCTATATACCATGGAGATTCGCCCATTTATTATACATATAAATTTAGGGGGGGTTCTTAAAATTTTCCCTGCATGACGGTGATATTGATTAGGAGGATAAGGCCAACATTGCATCTCCCCGTTTTGGGGGGCTTATAAGATATTCTGGCATTTGTGGCATGCACTCATGGGTGGTTTAGTTCTTGGCACTTTTCATTTTGATGGCAATTTGGTTGTTTCGCTTTGTATCTGGTAATTCCTTCTTGAAGTCTTTGCAACCTCAAGTATTTTGAAGGATTGCTGGTGGTTGTTATTTCTTGTTGTGTATATATTCGCCTTGGCAAATGGCGGGCTTATGGTGGCGTGGTGCAACTATTGCCTTTCAACTGAAATCGATAATGGTCTAGTTTTGGTTTTGTAATCCTATCCTTTAGGGTCTAAATGGTTCTTCTATTTATTATGGTGTTTGTATTGGTAATGTGTATCTACAATGTACCTCATTGATTAATAAAACGATTTTTGTTCCAATTTACAAAAACAATGTTTGTGCCTATCATTCATTGGGTCTCCACTTAGTGAACCTATGGCATAGCACAAACATTCATGGCATATTAAGGAATACCTTTAGTTTCACTAAATATTAATCAATATGTGTCAAGATAAATTTTTTAACCCCTCTTCCAATACATCTTTCCAATAGAAAAAAAAAATGATATTTTTACTAGATATCCCCTATTTTTATCAAATACCTCATTTTATATCACATCCAATACCTATAGCCACATCCTTCTCCCAAAAACGACCTTGTATCTCCCTCCAATACCTAAAATACTTTGACTCATTTTTTCACAATTTTAAAACCCCCCTTTATGAATGAACATGATAGGATATTGATTAATTAGGTGAAGTCCTCATACTATCATTAGTGTGACATGTGGTATAAATTAGCCCAATATAATATTTTTTAAACATAAAAAATAGCATTTAGATATAGATGAATGTGTAACATCCACATATATATATATATATATATATATATATATATATATATATATATATATCCATTCCAAATAAATCCTCACAGGATGTTGCATTCTTCCTCAAAATATCTAGATTAATGGTGGTTCAATTGCTAGTCACCAGGTTGGCAACCCTAAGGCACTCGTCTGGATTTGAACATGTGACTTATGGTCTTCCCATCGAAAACATGCCTTTGGTGGATAGTTCATTCAATTGAGCTAGCCCTTGGGATCATTATGTGTTTGTAAAATGTAAAAGATATATATTTTTTAAAAACACCCAAGTTGTGCTTACATACATTTGGACGTGCCATCTTTAATAAACTCATCATTGTAGACTAATTTTCCGAACACGATGAGAATTAACCTCCTATTAACATTGCTCAAAATTATTACATTTCATTCATAATAAAAAAGACAAATCAACTATATAGTCCTTTGTTTTCATGCTAAACATCAATCCAAATCACTTGGCCTAAAAGTGAAACACCATGGACTCCACTTCCTCCCCATCCATGAACTCGTAGATACCGTTACATTGATAGGAAGAGACAATGCTTACTTGGATAGCTCGTATTCTTTAAAATTTAACTCCTAGAGGATATGATTGAAGGAGATCCATTCAAAAGATTGGAAGGCCTACTTTATATCTCGCAACAAGGGCTCAAGCCTCACATTAAACACATAGGACTTTTTCCTTTCCCAATCAATGACCAACTTAGAATCAACTAAAACTTGATTCATTTACTTTTTTTTTATTGTCATCTCCAGTAGGGCCCATAACGCAATAAATTTAGCCAAGTTATTTGTTCCATGCCCAATAACATGTATAATATGCATATAATGATAATGATTTAGAAAAAAAGACTCCAACGCCACATATTGGGGGGTGGTGCGTGCACGCACGCGCGCACACACACACATAATCCACTATTGTGATTGGTAATTAAGTCACCCTCCATCCAAATATTCAAAGCAAGAGGGGTATATTTAACTAGGTTTTTTGGTGTTGAAGTCATCTTCCATATGATTGAATATGCTAAGGAAGAGGAGGAGATCTCAAAATATTTAGATAAAAAGGAATTTAATGATTATCTCTCCCTCTTCCTCAAAGATGAATGGTAGCTTAACCACTAAAAAACCCTGCAAGGTCTCCTCCTCTTGGAATATTTTAACTATAGAGAGTGGTTTAACCATTAATCACAATAATATCTTATACATATAATATATTTTCACAAAAAGCATTTAGAGATCTCTTCATCTTGCTCCATATATTTAGATAAAGAATAATTTAATTACTAATCACAATAAAAATTAATACAGCTTAATAAAGTTTGAATTTCAAATTAATTAAAACCAAAAAATATAATAATAAACTTCTTTTTAAAATATATTTTTCAAAATTAAAAAACTAAATCATTTAACTAAATATATTTACATTTAAAAAAACACAAATCTATTAAAATTTTAAAATTTTAAATCTTTAAACATTAAAAAAATAAAAATAAAAATAAAATATTATTTTAAATTATTTATTCTTCTTAGTTTTATTGAATAAACTAAGATAAAAATACATTAATATTACTTTCAAAAAATTAATACATGAACCTATTATTCTATTCGCAAATATTTACCAACAACGCTACAAATTTCAATGTTGCAAGTATTTCCAACAACCTATCAAATTTGCATGTAGTTACTTTGGCTTTATTCTACAACTATATCCCTATCATCCATTAAATATTCATCTTTAAGTCTACAGGTATATTAATTTATCCTCCTACAAATGTCATACCATCCATTAAATGTTCTTGGGGTTGCATAGTGTTTTCGAGATTTCTCTAATTTCATGTTAGGTGTACATCTAAACCATTGACAAAGTACCTTATCATCTGCCACATTTCTCCACATATAAATCAATATCAGTTGCACATGACACTAAAAATCGTATAAGCTTCACATGGTCAATTACAAAAATCACACTCATTATGGCTTGGTTTTTGACTTCAAATTGTTTAAACAAGCCCGTATAATTAGTGTTTTTTATTAGTTAATTTAAATGTTGAACTTTAAAAATATAAATCAATTACTACATTTGAACTAGGGAAATATTGTAAATATGTTATGATTTATTTAAATGTAATTTTTTTATTACTACGTTTGTACTAGGGTAATATTGTAAATATGTTATGATTTATTTAAATGTAATTTTTTTGATATGATTTTTAATGTAATTTCTCAAAGAAAGAGTAAATTTGGTCGAAGATGAGCCAAAGACAAAGAAAGAAGAAAGAAGGAATAACAACAATATTGAAATTGGTGTGCACATGTCGACTACCATCCCTCTCACCAACCATTATCAACTGTCATATGAGTGCCTATTTCACTTGAAACACTTGTAATACAACATAAAACTTATAATCTAGTCGTTGAAAAACATATGGGTAAAACTTATAATATGGTCGTTGAAAAATAAGGTCCCAACTCACATTTTCACCAAATATAACTGTCGGATCCTTAAATAAGAAAACAATGCATATGGTTTCAATTGATTTCATACACCCTTACCCTTGTCATTTCCATAATGCTCCCATTCTGAAAATGGATTTGGAACCTATCTTGTCATATTTCATAAATGGTTTGCAGTTTAAATAGATTTTAACATAATTTTTACAAATGGTCCACCAAAGAGTTTGACATGTGTCTCCTACCCATGAGACACACGATCTTAGGAGAACTCAGAACACACAATTCAAGGTATTGATTATTGAAATGTGTCTCCTACCCATGTTGTGTTGTACACTACTCCCACGCATTCTTTACTTGTTGGATAGATCAATACAATATTTTGTACTACTTACAGCTGCAAACATACGATATGGTGACAAAAATCATCATTAAATAAGAGTCAAGAGTATTGTAGCTTGTCATTATCACAACATCCAAGCTAAAACACCAACGAAACAAATCACAACAAAGGAAAAAATGATAAACCAATAAACTCACTATTAAATGAGTATTGTAGCTTGTCATTATCCCAACATCCAAGCTAAAACACCAACGAAAAAAATCATATTGTGAGATGGTTAATAGATTAATGCTCAAATCATAATTAAACTTCCCCACTCATCACTTACACACTTCAACTCAATGTGCAATGCTTTAATCACATACTAGCAAATTAAGTGAAAGAAAAACTTGTAATGAACATCTTATAACAAATTTTATTTTTTTAGAGAACAATTCACTATAGAGAGGAATACATTTATTTATCTCACACTCATTTTGTCTAAAGAAAATTGTACTTCAATAAATCTTTTATATACTTCTTTCTAAAATAGGTAAAAGAAATCCTCGTGGTACTAAATTGCTATCAACATATAACACCCTTTCTTTACGAATCCACTAAATTGCTACCAACATATAACACCCTTTCTTTACGAATCCTATACTATACTATCCTCTTGATCGCGTTTTATAAAATCTTTTTCATTCAGAATTCATTTTAACATTTTGATAATCCTTAGCAAGAAATTTTCCCTTCATACAAATATGCTTATCTTAGTATTTTTGTTGAGTTTAATCTATCACCTTTAAAATAATTTTGCACCTTGTCTAATAAACATTTGATAATGTATGATGGTATAAAAATTTGATAATGTATGATGGTATAAAAATGTTTGGATTGATTATATAAAAATACATTATTTCTTTGCTCACCAAAATACTTGATTTATATATATATTTCTATGCTCTTTTACCTTTACCAAGCTTATGAACATGCAATTATCATCAACATCACTTTGAACCCTACATACAATATTCAAGGCTTATATATTTCTATGCTCTCATTATCATCAACATCACTTTGAACCCTACATACAATATTCAAGGCTTATATATTTCTATGCTCTTTTAGCTTTACCAAGGTTATAAACATGCAATTATCATCAACATCACTTTGAACCCTACATACAATATTCAAGTCTTAACCTCACAAGAGGATTTAACTAGATCAACTATATTGCACATATCATATCTCTTTGTTATGTAACCCACTGTATGGGCCTATATTAATGTGTACTCTTTCAATTCATTGTTTAAATGTGGTATATTAATTCTTAGTTCTTGGTATCATAATTCATTATAGTTTATAAAGATCTTAATGAAATGTTCTTTGGATCCTTTTGTGCGTATAGGTGTTGATCTCTGGCACTTCCACGTATGGTCCTTTCAAACCACTTAATCCACGATGTGTCACTTTTATAGTTCATTTGTACTCGAACTATTATTAGATGATGTTTATTAGGGTTTACTCTCCTTATGGACTAACCTTGACATGATTTGTCATTGTTAGGTTGTTTGAGACTAATTTTATAACGTTTCTTAATGAGGGTTTGTTTCAAAACATTTGACCCTTGGTTTTAAGACTTTTTCCAGTGTTCGTTGTTGTCATATGAAGCAGTGCTTTTTTCCTTTCAACTATAATATTTTCCAAGTGAATCTTTGTAATGCATTCATAATGTTTTTTTATGACTTCTCAGTTACAAAATTTGGGTTTTGATGGTTAAGAAGATATTCATAGACTCTTCTTTTGGAATATGTTTTTTGTTGAAGAAAACACCATGGTTCTGCGTTTTTATTCTTCAATCTTGTAGCTAAGCAATGTCTCAATTTCCAGGTAAATTATATAGGGTTTCTTTATGTTTTTTTCCCTTAGTATTTCAAGTCCTATGTTGCCCTTATTTCTATAGAAAAAAATTATTTTCTTTGAAATGTTGTCTAGGGTTTACTCTAGTTTCATCTTCATTTTATTTTAGCCAATTTCGAACAAAATGTTCTATTATTGAGTCGAATCTTTATTAGGGTTTGGGTTTTTCCTAAACCCTGAATGCATTATAGCCACTAACATGCCTCGTCCCAATTCTTTGTAGTTGGGTACAATATCAAGAATGTATTTATATGTATCGTTTTTGAATTTATAATATATATATTACCTAGGTGTTTTTGGATAGAGTTTACACTCTCAACCATACCTTTACAAGCACAATTATGTAGTAACAAATATGTTTGATCTATTTCGTTTTCGTGTAAGAATTCTTACATTGATTTGAATTTCTTCTTCACTATAAACAAATATTTAAACTCTCTTTCTCCGTATGTTATTATTATAATTATTCTTTAATTTTATTTATTATGTCTCTATAGTTGTGGAGCTACAATATTTCTCGTACATTAATTTTCATGTATAGTTATACGCATATAATCATACTCTTTGTTAAAGTTAGGAATTCACATTCTTATACCAGTATTAAGTTTGTTTGCCTCTTTTGTAGCTCATTGGAGCAAAATAAAGTCTATCACTATTTCATAGTAATTATAAACTTATCCTTAATTTTTTCCTTCTCACTATTGTTTTTCATTTATACTTTCTAACACAATTTAATATTAATTATTGGAACTGTGTTCCCTTTTGTTTTCTACATGTAACTATTTAACACCTAGTTGGAATTACACTTTTCATTCGATGTTTCCAATTCAAGTGCTGTTTAACTTCAACTCACAAGACATTTGATTATTTTACCAAGTCGGATGCTCCTATACGTGGCTCCTGTGTCTATGACTTCGTTGACAAAGCTCTGTTACACATTTTAATAAATTATGAATGTGTTTGTATTTTCTTACTTCCAAATTATTTGGAAAAATGTAATATCCAGGCCTTTGTGCATGCTTGCATTTTATTTACAACATTAAATTTGAGTTTTATTTATATTACAATCAATGTTTCAACCCTAACTTCTGTTTAGCAATTCTCTCATATACTATCTTTTTAAGCATTTAAATTGAATGAAAAATAATTTTCTCTTTGTTTAATGTTGTATACATTGTTGAGCCATACTTACTAACAATTTTATCAAATGCTGTCAAATTCACAATTATTTTCTTAGTGTTTTAGTTCGAACTATAAATATTTTTCCTTTCATAGTTATTATGTTTTAATTAAAAGCTTTTCTGAACAAACATGTAATCAGCTAATATGCTTTGTCTTTACATATATTTTCTAGATCACTCAACATTAAAATACTTGGTCAACAAGCAAGTCTTAAAAGGAAGAATCCATAGGTGGCTATTGTTGTTCCAGGAGTTTACATTCGAGGTTATCATTAAACCAAGTCAGTTGAATGTGGGACCAGATCACCTCTCCAGACTGGAATCAGGGGAAAGTGGGGGCTCCCTAGATGATCAACTACTAGATGCTGATTTATTCTGCATAGAAGCAATACCTGACTACTTGGAGGAAATTGCAGCTTTTCTAGCCACAGGGAAATGTTCGAAGGGACATACGGCGATGCAGAAGAGACACATGGTGGTGCGAGCAGCTGACTATCAGCTGATCGCAAGACATCTATATAAGTTGGGCCTAGATCAAGTCTTGCGGCGATGTCTCCTCCAACATGAACGACAAGATGTCCTATGGGAGTGCCACTCTGGAGTTGCAAGAGGGCATGTTGGGGGAAAAGCAATGACGAGGAAGGTCTTGCAAGCAGGGTTATGGTGGCCTACACTCTATAAGGATGCCAAAGAATATGTGAAAGGCTATGATGTGTGTCAAAGAGTTGGAAAATTGTCACATCGTGATGAATTACCACTACAACCGGTATGTACAGTGCAGATCTTTGAAAAGTGGGTAGTTGATTTTATCGGGCCGATCAACCCACCAGCATGTCATTCTCATGCATGATATATCATCACAGCTACCAAATATCTCACGCGATGGGCAGAGGCGGCACCAGTGAAAGATTGTACAGTAGACACAACAATGAGGTTCATTTTTGAAAACATCATATCCAGGTTTGGATGCCCAAAAAGCCTAACAAGTGACCAAGGGACTCATTTTATAAATGAGACAGTTGTGTCCCTCCTGCAGAATTTCCTAGTCCAACATCATAAGAGCAACCCATACCACCCTTAGGCTAACGGGACGGTTGAAGCATTCAACAAGATACTGGAAAAGGGACTAACAAAGATATGTTCAACAAGTCGAGACGATTGGGATGAGCATGTACCAGCCACGCTATGGGCGTACCGAACAATAGTCAAGCGCTCACACAAGAAAACACCGTTCCAGTTGGTATATGGATGGGAAGTTGTGGTACCCCTTGAATTTGTAGTATTTATCATTTTCATTTCTCAAGATACAAATATTTAGATGATGCCTCACTACAGAAGTGATTGGAGGAATTGATGGAATTAGATGAAGCTAGATTTCTAGCCAAATTCCACCAATCTGTTGAGCAAACAAGGCAGAAAGCATGGCATGATAAGCACATTAAGAGAAAATCATTCATAGTTGGAGGACAAGTTTTATTATATGACAACAAGTTTCAGAAGTTCCCGAGTAATTTGTGGAACCATTGGTTTGGTCCATTCGTAGTTGCAGAAATCAGGGAATCAGAAGAAGTGAAACTGACGCAACTGAATGGAATATTGATATCAGGATGGGTGAATGGTGCATGCTTGAAGCCTTTCTACGAGTAAAACACCCAATATTCTAATTGATGAGGTCTTTGAAAAGGTCCTATAGGTAGGTTTAGACTTAGTAGGAATAAGACAGTCAAGCAGTCCGTCCGTTTAAGTTTTGTTTTATTTTATTTTCCATACAATAATTCTCGCATGCTAGTCCAGTTGTGTCACCTATGTCGCCTTACCGCAACCAGATGTGGTCGGGAAGGTCAGTCACACGTTTCATAAGTCTTGTCCAGCATACTCATAGTATTTTCTGTAATAATCAAGTAATAATACCCCTGTCAGGTGAATTTCCATAGAATCTTTTCCCGTTATGGAAAGAGTTAACCAATAAAGCCACCATTACGGTCACATTATTACCCACCTACTCCACTTTGTACTTTTCCCGTCATGCGCCATCCAAGTCAGCTATAGCTCAGCCGACGGTCAGTTAATGTAGGTTTTAACCCCTTATAGAAATTACCTGCATACGAATTCTAAAAACAGAAAATAAACAATGGTGAGAGTGTTGGGTCAATTTACTATGCAAATTAACACAAGTATTTAATTATCAATCTGGGTTTGTATAACTTAGAAGCATGTCCAAAGTCTATGGATTCCAATGGTAATCAATGTTAGAAGATGAAATATAAAGATTGAAAGAAATGGATATTACAAATATAAAATCTAATTAAGTAACTTCTGATTCATTTATGTAATATGTGAGGGATGAGGCTCATAACTTAGGAGAACCAGGTTGTCCTTCCCTACAATACTAATTTCATGAAGAGAAATCTAAAAGAACTAATTAACAATGGTTTATGATGCAGAAGATGTAAAAGAAGAGGCTCCTAACTAAGGAAGACCAGGTTGTCCTTCTTCACAATTCTTGCTTCAAACCAGAAATGCAGAAATAACTTCAAATAAGAAAAGGAGAATGAAATTCAGTTTTAGTTCAAGATCAAATAGAAGGGGAATTTAACTTAAATTCCCGTGTGTCCCTTCATATGTAGATTAGAATTAAACCAATATCCATTCAGCAATCATCACACATCTAAATACATTTGAAACAAGAACTAATTTATGAAAACTATGAAAATTTAACCAAGAAGTGCACTTAGCTTGGTGTGGGGGCCCTCCACCCTTGCCTTGCACACTTGAAGAAATATCAGCTACAACAACTTCAGTAAATCAACCAAGCATGAAAAACAAATTGAAATGAAACAGGTTCTTCAATTAACTTTCAGTCTTCAAAGAGTCTCAAAATCAGATTACATAAATTCTACCTCCTTAAGCCTTCAATAGTCTTGGCTTAAATAGAGAAATAATAAACAAACTTGACTAAAAAGTCTCTAACAACCTTATCTATCCTAATCCCATCTATCCTGGTCGAATCCACCCATTCAGTTACACAAAATTTGGAAAAATCCCAAAAATCACTAATTTTGGCCTATTTCCTAGGGATTTTCTGGACAACAGGTCATGTTTGACCAGAGTTGACCAGGCCTGTTTTAGCTCGGTTTGACCGAACCAATAGGTACACGTCCATTCTTAGTTCCCAAGATTTCTAAATCCATGCTCAGCTCGCACCCAGGTGTCCTGCAAGTATGACTTCAATGGAGCAATTACAAGAATTTTCAGTTCTGTCCAAAAATACTCTTAAAAACCCAATTTTTACTAAAATTTCTAAAAATTGAAAAACTTAATCTAATTACCTGAATATGCAAAATAAGGGTAAAATGAAGCATATATGAGTGGAATAAGGTGGAATATGATGGTAATTAAGTGGGTTTATGATAAACAAAAATGACCAAAATTGAGGGCCAACATCTCCCCCTTGCTGATGTTCAAGCATGTCCTCATGCTTGCCTCTATCTCTTTGATATTTTGTCCCTATATGCTGACTAGCTTGCTGATGTACCTGTGGCTCTGACCCTTGAAGATGAAGCTTCCTGTTGAGCTACCTATAAAAGGATATCTATGCCTTCATGTACTTTTTCTCCTTCCTTGTAGATGGCATTCTTTACTTTTTCTCCTTCCTTTTCTCTGTTTTTCTAAAAAGAAATTCCATCCTCTCTCTTTAAAGTGTTGCTCTTTGTAGTATTCTTTACCTATCAGTGGAAAATTTTTGGCTTGAGCTATGTATTCCGGAGTGATGGGAACAATTTTTTTTTGAACTGGAATGCTAATTTGGACCATTGTTGTATACCCATAAAAACAAGGAGAGATACTGAACTGAAATGTCAAATTTCAATTTTGATTATTGAGTTTTAGCTCTAGCACTGAAATCGATTTCTGAAAATAATTATCCACTTTGCCTTCAGAGATCCTCAAATTTTGAAATGAACAATAAATTTTGGAAAATATACTGCTCTCTATCCTTTAAACCAATTTTGAGTTTTTTTAAAGCAAACTCTTCTCTAAGAAAAACATTCTCAGATCAATATTCTTTAATTCAAGGACACTACTCAAACTCCTAGGAAGCAAAAATTAATACATTTCTTTGAAAGTTTAATCAAAGGATAAAAATAAATAAATAAATCAAAATCAAAATCAAAAAATAAAAAATAAAAAATAAAAATAAAAATAAATAAATAAATAAATCTCGACTCTAACCTCCTGAAACAATGAATTAAAGAACTTCCAAAAATCATTACAGTTCATCAAAGAGAGAAGTTGTTGCTTAATGACTAGAGTCCTCCTTTTCACAGAATGTCGTATATTGATCTACATCCAACAATGAGTCCATGTTTGTAGCATTATTCATGTGTACTTTTGCTATCCATCCACCATTGTATGGTCTTCCATTAACCAAACCAGGAGAGCCATTAAACTCAGAGTTGACTTCAACAACTTTCCCACGAAATCTACAAAATAAGGGTTGAAAGAACGAGGAAAATATCCCAAATAGAAATGAATTTGAGAAAACTGCCTGCATGGAGCCTAATTGGGTTCATTCTAAAGAAAACTCATGTTTTCATTTTTCAAATTTCATTTTCATTTGCTCAGAAAAAGCAACAAAATATAGTGTCTTCTTAAAAATTTCGAATTTGATTATGAATGAAACACTCCTCTCTGTCCCTCAAAAATCGAATTTGATTTCTAGAAATGAATATTGCAGATTCTTTTGCTTCCATTTTTCTACTTTTCATCTCACCCCGTTCTAAAAGTTCAAATTCTACATTTTGTTCAAAACTAACCCCATGCACACCATTTCTCTTGTAATTCTGAGGCTTGCTTCCATTAGACAAATTTTTGTGATGCACATTGGTAAGGAAGAAAACACTCACGACAATGCCAGCAATGATAAATATCTGAACAGTTTTGAAGATATAGACGAACAAACTTTTCTTCATTAGCAAAATTTCTCTATCAAAACATGCTCTGAAAAGTTCCATTTTGTTCAAACCATATTCCTTTGTTGTGAGAGATGTTGGGTGGAATTTCTTTCTATCGTATGGAACTGATAACTCTGCATTTAATTGTGGATAGCAAAGACGAAATGTTGATCTTTGAAAGGCCAATACTTGGCAAGGAAGCGCCAATAAAAAAAATCCAAACACAATTCCAAAAACTGCAGTAAGAATAAACCTCAGAGTCTCATTTGGCTTCATCACAACTCCATTGCAATTGATGGATGCCATTATGGCTGTCATTTTTGAACAACTAAACAAGTATGTTGATGATACAAAATAATTCGTCCATTTTAAATTTATTGCAGTTAGCATGGTTGTTTTTGCAACTAGAAATCACTTCATAATCTACTTGCATGTCGACATTTGTATTCCCCGAAGTGTTATCAATATCTTTCCTTTTGCAATGTTGCCCCTCACACATATTGCATAAATCTCCTTTGCTTTGAAAAGAAATGAAACTACTCTCTTTGCCTTCAATTTTGTGTCTTCTGCTGTAAATAATACAAACACAAGGTTTTCTGCCCATAAATCTGAATGAAGAAGAGAAAAATGTTGGTTGTGTAAAGACCCAAAACACACAAGAAAAACCTTCACTGTAAATATCTTCTCTGTTCTGCAATTCGGTTTTTAATTCTCTTTGTTTTGCAAATTTCATTTATGCAAAGTACGAGAAAGAAAGGGAAATTATGCTTGTTGTAACTTTCACTGTGCAACACGTTTGTTAAATTGTGCATGAGGAAATCGAGAATTGATACCTGAACTAGAAGAGGACTCTTGAAAAACTCCGTGTTAATTATGCCTCTTCCTGTTAGTCATATAGTTCCATTAAAACTACTTCCCTGGCATTTCGTGAAGTTGTTGATTCTTACAAGTGGCAGAGGATTTTAAGCAAAATAAATATGGAACTAAAGTCTTCTTTCAACAAATCCCGGGGTTTGATTTTCAAAATCGTTTTTTTTAGATTGCTGGTGATCGATGCTTTCCTTCACTGGAGTTTACTGCGCAATTCAAGGGATTTGATGCGTAATTTATGGGTTTTGCTGGAGCTTAGCACAAAATCCTCCACTTTTAAATATTTCTTCAACTTCCCACGCTGATCACTGCTTCTTTTCTTCTTTACGTAGCATAGAGCCTTACGCTGCTTCCTAGGCAATTTTCTCACAGCTATTTTCTCACGTTTTTTTTTATGGCTTTTCTATGGATGAGTAGCTCTGCATTTTATTTCTCTGAATAGGGCTTCCTTATGCTGTGAGTGAATGCGCAGTACTGCTCTCTGACTCTGAGCTAAGTTTGGCTATGAAGGAGAATACGCAGAACATGCCTTTGAAATTTTACTTTTATTTTTTTTATTTTTGACCATTTCACTGTTTGACTTGTCTTGTCCATTTTCGATTTTGGCTGCCACTTGTGTTAATGCATCATAGATCATTTACTTATGACTGTGCTATCCTTTGTACACTCCTTCGACACTTGTTTTATGTCCTCTAAAGTTGCATCATGGTTTGTATATTAGAGTTTTGAATAACCACTAATATTTACATTTTGAATACTCATGACCGTAAGGATCTTTTCTTATCCATCATATGTGCATGTTGCATATTCATGTTTTTATCAATGTAGTCTTGTGTCCATTTTTTTATTATCATATCCTCTTGTATTTGATTTTAAAATGACCATAGTTTTTTTTAGGTCATTTTTAAATCAAAATTCTTACAATGATACTAACCCTTTCTTGTCTTTTGATTTTGTAGATGCATATCCCAATTTTGGCTTGATGGTCAACAAATCAATAAAGGAAGGAGATGTGGTCAACAAAATTTATCAAAATTTGTAAATAAAAAAATAAAAAATTAGGGTTGTAAATGATAATAAATATGGGTTAATAGGTGAATATATGGTGGATGAATGAATAAATGTATAGGGTGATGATATGATACATATGGCTAGAATTTTCATTTTCAAGTATTTAAACTAAATTATCAATCCTAGAAAAAATTTCAAATCAAAGGCTTTAAAAATAATTTTAACTTACAGTACTTCCCTTTGATCTCATAGCTCATTACTCTTTTTGACATCAATTGACTTGTCAAAGTGAATTCTTATCAATGTTGGACTATAGATAGATGTTTGTAGTAGCTTTTCAGGTCCCTTCTATATTGTTCTTGTTCAAGTCCCTTACTGATAAATGTGGATGCAGGTTCTTTATTCAGGTCCCTTACTCATAAATGTTAATGATGATGTTTCAGTTCCCTTCTATAAACTGTTGCTTGATATCAAACCATTGCATGGTTTGATTTATTATGAATCTTCCCCCCTTGATGATCTTGAGACTTGTCCTCAAGTCTTGTAAATTTTTGGGGAATGATCCTGCAAAAATGAAAATGAAATGAAAAACCTGAAAGAGAATTCATATTGGCCAAACAAGTTGGTTTTCCAATATGAATTCGAGTTTGTATTGTGCCAGTTTCCTGGATTTTCACAACCAAAATCCTTTATTATTTTTTATCTTTTTCTATTTATTTTTATTCTTTTCTTTTCTGGATGGAGGTGGGGTGTAAATGGAGGTATGGAAAGCTTATGAAAGTATCATAGGTTGAAATCATGATTTGGACTTCAACATGATAGATCTGAATGATTGTGAAGCTTAGCATACAATATGGATGATGAATGAAATCATGAACAATATGGCTTATGAAAGCCTTCTTAGGCAATAGATGTGACTTGACATGGTACAAAACTTGACTTCTTCTTCTGATGATTATCTTCATGCATTTTTCCTCGATCTCGATTCATGTTGTAGGGTTTGTTGGTGTTGTTGGTCAGCAACTAAGAGCAAGCTTCACAAATTTGAGTTTCATTGGATGAACTCAATATCAGGTGAATTCCCACTTCATTTTCACTTGAATAATTTCATTTCATATTCGTAGATATGAATTTTTAAAGATTGATTTTAAAAATCCTTCATCTATGAAATTGACCTCTCAAATCTTCCGGGGACCTACAAAAACATAGCACTTGCCTGCAATACAATATTAGATGATGGAGGAAGAGAGGTGTACAGTCTCTCTTCTTCCAAGAAATATGTATAATAATTACAAGCAATGCTTAAAAACAATTCCAAAGATGATATTCAAAGAAATTGCATTTGTTTACCCCTTGAGGAATGGTGGCTAGCCTAGACCTCCTAGTGGTATTTTGTTCACAAAATCTTTGTTTTATGTCCAATTAGAGTGATTCCAAAGCCAATTTAAATTGAATTCATATATATACTTCCAATATAAACAGGTTTTCAAAATAGTTTGAAATGATATGCTAAAAATGATAAAAAGTACCATGTTTGATATAGCTGCTTGTGATTTGTTTTACTAGACCAACAGTCACTATTTGAAGTGTAACTTCTTCATTAAAGATCAAATCGATGTGATTCCACTTGGATATTAAATTAGATTCATATTTTTATTTCTAGTAGAAACGAGTTTTAAAAATTCTTAAGCTTGATATCACAAAATTGGTGATGAACAACCCCAGGAGGCAGAGTTTTACTATGCTGATTTGAAGACATGCAGTCATTAAATGTGGCGTATCTTTTTCATTTGACCTCCAAATGGGATGATTCAAATTGTGTACTGATTTAGAATTGAATATCTATCTCCCATATAAACAGGTTTTGAAAAGAGGATGATTTGGTATGTTAAATATGCCAATGAATAGTCAAGACCTAGAATTGTCACCATACATAGTTTTTGAAAAGCAGTTAGTATTTTAAGAATAACTTTTTCATATGATACCCGATTGAGTTGATTCAAATTGATTTGGAAACTAGATTCCAAGGGCTATCTTCCCTATGAATATTAGGTAAAAATGTTTCCATTAGACACCTCAAATATAGATTGTACTAACTCCGTCTTTAACATTTCACTTGAGACCTAGTTTTGCTTTTGATCACATTTTTATTTGTGATATAAATTGAAAATTTCAAAAATGGATTTAAAAACTAGATTTCAAGAGAGATATTAAAAAAACATGATTTAAAAATGATCCTATATGGTTACCCAAAATAGGATTGTTCTTACTGCATTTTGCCATGCAATCCTTTCAAATGAGTACTGAACAAGGACGTGAAGTTTTATTCATAAGAGTTTGAAACAAAATTATTATGGAAGTCTTATTATGAACTTATTCTACTTATTTATTTATTTATGTTATTCTATCCTACTCTATTGTAGAAAAATAGATCATTCTCTCAAGTATAAGAGAATTTCCAATGCATCCATTTTCGTAACAAGAGCATGAGTAAATTCACATCCAAATTTGAAAAATATACTTTAATGAATGTTTGGACATGAAAAATGATTTGATCATAAATATTTGATGCTAAAGGATGTTGAAAAATGGAGTAGTGTTGTGACCTAATGACTAGTTGAAACCAAGTTTTAAGATGATCTTTGTTTGCTTGGCTCTTGTTAATTGTCATAGCACAAAACTCTTCTTGTGGTACTTGTTCAAAATCTTGTATGAATAAGGGATCTTGTGATATACATGCTAGAAATTCGTCAATTTCTAGATCTAATGTTTGATCTTCATTGCATGTGATCCATGACTCATTCACCTCCTCACAAAGATAGCTAGAAGAAAGTTCTAGATTCTCTTCTTGAGGATCATCTTCATGGATGCTTTGTTCCTCTTCTATCTGTCGAAATGAAGATTCATCCCTAGTGACTATTCTAAATTGTGGACAAGGGTTTGAGAGGATCCCTGTGGTTCCATACCCTCCTTCTATAAATGACTTCTTTAACATCATTTTTAGACCTTGTCTTGCAAATGGATTTTGTAGTTATTTAATTTCTTTTTATTTTTGTTGGGGGTTTTGTTTTAGAGATCTACCTTTCTAATTTCTATGTCTAAGCATGAATAACCATAATGAAAAGTATTTTTGTTTTTATGTTTTGTTTTGTTTTGCTTTTTTATTTTTTAATCTTCCTAATTGACTATATTGAAGTATGCTTCCCCGGCAGTGGCGCCAAAATGTTGGGTCAATTTACTATGAAAATTAACACGCGTATTTAATTATTAATCCGGGTTTGTAGAACTTAGAATCATGTCCAAAGTCTATGGATTCCAATGGTAGTCAATGTTAGAAGATGAAATATAAAGATTGAAAGAAATGCATATTACAAATATAAAATATAATTAAGTAATTTTTGATTCACTTATGTAATATGTGAGGGATGAGGCTCATAACTTAGGATAACCAAGTTGTCCTTCCATACAATACTACTTTCATGAAGAGAAACCCAAAAGCACTAATTAACAATGGTTTGTGATGCAGAAGATGTAAAAGAAGAGGCCCCTACATAAGGAGGACCAGGTTTTCCTTCTTCACAATTATTGCTTCAAACCAGAAATGCATAAATAACTTCAAATAAGAAAAGGAGAATGAAATTCAGTTTTAGTTCAAGATCAAATAGAAGGGAAATTTAACTTAAATTCCCGTGTGTCCCTTCATATGTAAATTAGAATTAAACCAATATCCATTCAGAAATCATCACACATCTAAATGCATTTGAAACAAGAACTAATTTATGAAAACTATGAAAATTTAACCAAGAAGTGCACTTAGCTTGGTGTGGGGGCCCTCCACCCTTACCTTGCACACTTGAAGAAATCTCAACTACAACAACTTCAGAAAATAAACCAAGCATGAATAACAAATTGAAATGAAACAGGTTCTTCAATTAACTTTCAGCCTTCAAGGAGTCTCAAAATCAGATTACATAAATTCTACCTCCTTAAGCCTTCAATAGTCTTGGCTTAAATAGAGAAATAATAAACAAACTTGGCTAAAAAGTCTCTAACAACCTTATCTATCCTAATCCCATATATCATGGTAGAATCCACACATTCAGTTACACAAAATTTGGAAAAATCCCTAAAATCACTAATTTTGGCATATTTCCTAGGGATTTTCTGGATAGCAGGTCATGTTTGACCAGAGTTGACCGGTCCTGTTTTAGCTCAGTTTGACCGAACCAATAGGTACATGTCCATTCTTAGTTCCCAATATTTCTAAAATTTCTAAAAATTGAAAAACTTAATCTAATTACTTGAATATGAAAAATAAGGGTAAAATGAAAAATATATGAGTGGAATAAGGTGGAATATGATGGTAATTAAGTGGGTTTATGATAAACAAAAATGACCAAGATTGAGGGCAAACAGAGAGAATAACACATAAAACAAATATACACAGAGATTTTCCCCTGGATCCTAAAACCGGGAGTACCAGATTGATTTTTTATTATGTTCCTTTCAATGTTACAATACATATATATACATGTTGAAGCATCCATAAACCCCAATCCATTAACCTTAGATTAGAACATAATCATAGTTCCCTTGACCGGATCTACAAAATACCATGGACCGAAAACCATCACGCCCAAAACCATGTGTGAAATCCATGCACAAAACCATAGGTAGGTCCACCCACCTAATATAGGGTCCAAAAAAAATTTCCCCGGGGCACTACCGCGGACCTCGTAGAGGGGGGCTATCGCCTCCCTCAAACCCCCTGACAGGGGGGGCTGCCAACCCCCCTCTAACCCCCTGATTTAACTACTGAGGCTAGTCACGGAAAGAATATAACACAACCCAACATTCTCCCACTTGTTGTTTTGTTTCCATAGGGAGCCACATGAGAGCTTAGTTATTGATCCAGCCCTGCAACGCCCATTGTTTCTCTACACGAAGAGAATTTCTCAGAGCTCATAGACTTTGTCAATGCATCTACAATATTCTTCAAAGTGTCCACCTTTACTAGCAACACCTTTTTGTCTTCTACCATATCCCTCACAAAGTGATACTGAACATAAATGTGCTTTGTCTTTGAATGATAAGTAGGGTTCTTTGCCAAGAAAATCGTACTTTGGCTATCAAAGTCTATCCTTGTAGTTCGTTGTACTAACCCCATACTTGAACACAATCTCTACAACCAAACTGCTTCCTTGCTTGCATGAGTGACTTCCATGTATTCTGCCTCTGTAGTTGACAATACCGCTACAAATTCTCTCTTACTCATCCAACTGTTTGCACATCCAAATAGGTTAAACACATTACCACTTGTAGATCTTCCTGATCCAGGTCTCTAGCCTAGTCTGCATCAACAAAGCCACGGATGTCCAAAACTATTACCAATCCTGGTCTTCCTTGGTAGCACAAACCATAATCACTAGTGCCACGCAAATACCTGAAAACCCGCTTCACTACTCTCCAATTCTCCTTCCCTGGTTTTGACATAAACCTTCTCAATACTCCCACTACATGTGTAATGTATGGTCTAGTACAGATCATCGCATACATTAGGTTACCGACTGCACTTGCATATGGAACACGGGACATGTCCTCTTCCTCTTCTTGTGTCTTGGGACACTGTTCAACAGATAACTTTACACCTACAAGAATAGGAACCTTCACAGGTTTATTATCCCGCATATTAAACCTCCACAATGTTGTCTCGACATACTTCCTCTGGTTTAACTAGAGCTTCCTCTTTTCCCGATCTCATTTAATTTGCATGCCCAAAATATAGTTTGCAGCACCAAGATCTTTCATGTCGAATTTGGAGGACAATTGGGTCTTCAAATACTGGATAATTTCTTTGTCATTTCCAACCAGAAACATATCATCCACATACAAGACCAGATAAATAACACGGTCACCAATTAATTTAAAATATACGTAGTGATCTGCTTCTCTTCTGGTGAATCCAAATCCCCATATAAATGTATCAAATTTCTAATACCACATCCTTGGTGACTGTTTTAACCCATACAGAGACTTTTTTAACTTGCATACTAGTTCTTTCTTGCCCTTCACCGCAAAGCCTTCAGTTTGCTTCATGTAGATCTCTTCTTCCAGATTTCCATGAAGAAATGTTGCCTTCACATCCATCTATTCTACCTCAAAATCAAAAGCAACAGCAACAGATAAAAGTAATCTAATAGAAGCTACCTTGACAACAGGAGAAAAAATATCACCAAAATCAATTCCCGACACCTGGGAATAACCTTTTGCTACCAACCAAGCTTTGTATTTCTCCACCTTTCCTTCTGCATTCATCTTCTTCTTGAACACCCATTTGCTGCCAATGGGTTTCCTTCCAGCGGACAACTCCACCAAATGCCAAGCCTCATTTTTGTGCAAAGATGCCATTTCATCAACCATGGCCTCTTTCCAGAGTTTTCCATCCCTTGAATCTATTGCTTCCTCATAGTGTTGGGATCATCATCAATAATAGATAAATAAAAATTTGAACAGAAAACAGATGGACTATAGCTTTCTGGTTGCCTTCTTTCTCGAAATGATTTTCTCACAACCGGAGTTTGTGGCTCTTCATCTTCTGATTCCTCTTCTGCTATAGAGTCTAATTCTTCCTCCTTTAGCTCAAACTCTATCTTCTCAGGTTCCTTTGGTAGGACTTCATGTTTAATAACATATTTCACCTCTCTAAACACCACATCTCGGCTGTACACAACCTTCCTTGTTACTGGGTTCCAAATATTATAACCTTTTAAACCATCCTTATACCCAATAAAGATGCACTTTTCAGATTTACTATCCAACTTTGTTCTTTTCTCCTTTGGAACATGTACATATGCATCAAATCCAAATACCCTCATATGTGAAAGAGAAGGTCTCTTACCAGTCCATACCTCTTGTGGACTCTTATCCTCCAACGCTGATGAAGGTGATCTATTGACCAAGTAACATGTAGTCTCCACTACCTCTGCCCATAATTCTTGACCTTTCCAAAATGTCTTGTTCATTCTTTCTGCAACTCCATTTTTCTCAAGTGTGTATGGAGTAGTCTTCTCCCATGCTATACCACACTTCTTACAAGACTCTTCAAGTTCCTTCTTGCAAAACTCTCCACCGTTATCTATCCTCAGCACCTTTATCTTATTCTCTGTCTGGTTTTCCACCAGAGCCTTAAATTCTTTAAACCTATAAAAGAACTCAGATTTCTTCTTGAGGAAATATATCCATGTATTCCTTGAGAATTCATTTATAAATGATACAAAGTACACAGACTTACCCAGTGATGGAACTGGCACAGGTCCAAAGACATCATTGTGCACAAGCTCTAATATCGGTTTCGCCCTCTTACAACCAAAAGGGAAAACTCACCCGATTCTGCTTCCCATATACACGATTTTCACAGAATTCAAAATCCAAAGAGCTATTAGACATACCTTCTACCATACATTTACCATGAAGTATTCAAAGGCCCTTCTCTCCAATATGTCCAAGCCTTTGATACCATAGCATGGTTTTTTCTCCAAAGACCAGTGGATTTTCTGCTCCACTTTCAGGAACCATAGAACTGTTGCACCCATCAATCAAAGTGTTGCCTTGTAGCTTGTATAGAGTTCCAATACAAACTCCCCACATCAATACCAATTATCCCTGAACCATCTTGCATGTATCTTTCTCGAACATTGTTTTTACACTTGCATCATCTAGCTTTCTTACAGAAATTAGATTTCTGGGTAATGCAAGAATATGCAGAACACCTAGAAGTGTTCTGATCCTTCCACCTTGCAACTTCAACTTGATTTTTCCACGACCAATTATTCTAGCCTTCTTGTCACCCCCTAAGGAGACATCACCACCATAATATTTCTCATACTCGCAGAACCACTCTCTACGGGGAGTGAAGTGAAAGGATGCACTTGAGTCAATCAACCATGCCTCATGATCTACATGTGTACTTGAACAAGAAGCCAAGTACACATCCCCACCTTCATCTAAGGTGGTTTTCGCCTCTGCAGAAGGGGCATCATCAAATCCCTTTCCTTTCTCAAGAGCTTTAGATTTACAGTCCATTTTGTAGTGCCCTTCCTTTTCGCATGTCCAGCACACCTTTATAGGTTTTCCTGGAGATTTAGATCTCCCACTCGAGGACTTATTTTTGTTTTTGTTCTGGGACCGTCCTCGTATAGACAAGGCATCACCATTCTCGCTTTCCATATTTTTCTGTCTCATCTCCTCTGTCAGCAAGGATGAGACTATTTCATCAAACTGCAAGGCAGTTGCATTGCTACCTATAATATCAATAGATAATAATTGGCTTACCACAGTATTAAATGCGTTTAGATGTTTTATCACCGAGTCTCCATCTTTCATCCTCAGGTTATACAACTTTTTCCGTAGGAACAGTTTATTCACCAGAGACTTAGATTGGTACAAAGTCCCTAACTTATCCCACAAAGCCTTCGTCATAGCTTTCCTTGATACATTCAGCAATACTGAATCTGAGACACACAATCGTATTGTTCCTTTTTCCTTCCAATCCAACTTCTTCCAGTCTTCATTGGACATTGTCATTGGTTTAGTACTTGGATCTACTGCAATCTATTGATCTTTATCCATCAATAGATCCTCCATCTTGAGTTTCCACAACTCAAAACTCTGACCATTAAATTTCTTGATCTCTATCTTTCCACTGCTTGCCATCTTTTTCTCCACAAGAATCGATCCCGCAGAGCTCCCACTGAACAAGGTCTACCACAGGCTCGAGCAAAATCCCTCAGCAACAAAGGCGTCCCCTTGAAGCCAAAACAACTCTAATACCAAATGTAGGTTTTAACCCCGTATAGAAATTACCTGCATACGAATTCTAAAAACAGAAAATAAACAATGGCGAGAGAATAACACATAAAAAAAATATACACAGAGATTTCCCCTGGATCCCAAAACCGGGACTACTAGTTTGATTTTTCATTATGTTTCTTTCAATGTTATAATACATATATATACATGTTGAAGCATTCATAAACCCCAATCCATTAACCATGGATTAGAACATAACCATAGTTCCCTTGACCAGATCTACAAAATACCATGGACCGAAAATGATCGCGCCCAAAATCATGTGTGAAATCCATGCACAAAACCATAGGTAGGTCCGCCCACCTAATATAGGGTCCAAAAAAAAATTCCCCAGGGAATTGCCTGAGACCCTGTAGAGGGGGGCTACCACTCCCCTCAAATTCTCTGACAGGGGGGCCTGCCGTCCCCCCTCTAACCTCTCGATTCAACCACTGGGGCTAGTCGTGGAAAGAATATAACACAACCCAACAGTTAACACAATCAAGTCCACATAGGGAAAGTTGACATAGTAATTAGTTACCAAGTCTAGTTAGAAACATCATGTCGAAGCTGGTCTACTTAATTTGCGTCTCTATGTAGGAATTTTCAGAAGTTCCAATTCAAGTGACAGAATTCTTTGAGTCTAGTTTGAAACTCAGCAACGTCACAGAGGCGCTCGCTATTTCCCTCCTGTAACTGTTGTATATCAGCGACGCAAAAGTATGACGAAGATAATCTTAGTTCTTGAAGACAAATTATATGACCGAATTACGGTTATAGAATCACTGTATGGGAAATATGACAAGGCCACACTGGTAAACAATAATATTTAAGATTGCTTCCAGTTTCAAGTGCTCAAGCGAGAGGTATATACAAAAGAAGTTCCGAAGGGTGATGGCCCAATGGTGACGAAGATCAAAGGAACATTTTAGTCACTTCAGTGGTCAAATTTGATCAATTTGAGGAGTCTGTCGATTTTCAGAATGTCTTTTGCTGCAATGCAATGCACTAAACTTCTGGTGAGCAGGATGCATGGTGGCTCGCTTTGGTTAGAAAAGGAATATCCAATTCATGTGGAACGCATTCAACGCCATTGGACTCTCAACAACAGGAGATGCAGTCTCGACAACGTTCCTGACCAGGTCGAAGCGAGCCAAGAAAGAGGGGGACAATGATTATTACACCAAGTATAACACCAAGCACGACGACAAGGGCGCTAAAATAGATTTGATCAACAAGGACCACATCAGATTCACCTACTACATCATTGCAAGGAAGGTAATGAGACATTTCTCCAAAAATGAGTGCATGTTGGACACCATATCAGTTGCGGAGCACTGTTGCGAAGGAATTTCACTCAACTGGTCGACATTTCTGCTGAATGAGTTATTTGAAGCTTGCAAATATGTATACAGACGAAGCACGAATTTCATTTTCGGGTATTTTATTATGACTTTTGCGATGTGGAAATGGTGCCCTCCAGGAGGGAGGAACCTTGCAGAAATCATATATGAGCATCCACTGTCTCTTATATACACACCATGGAATGTCTGGGACCCCAACAATAAAGAGATCAACGAGGTATGATTTAAGGATTGGTACTAGAAGATACTCACAACCATAAGGGCAGCGGAAAGAATCCCCAAGGGATTGCTCGATAGCTACTCGTAAGAAATCTGGTTTGGGGTAACACATGGCCAGACTTATATCAAGCCACAATGTGTCCATCTAGATACTTTCCAAACGATGCTACAGAGGTTCACATTAGCAGAAGGGGCATTCCACTCGAAGGTCAAATCATGGCCAGGGGTTGCCTGTGAGATTATAGATGGACAGTTTAAATATTTGTTCGGGGGCATGAAACTGCAACTGTTGACAGCAGACACGACCAGGAGCAGTAGGAAGAGGGGTCTGGAGGAGGATTTAAAGGCGATGGTTTGTCAAATGGAGAAATGGATGAGCTCCATTAAGCAAACAATTGTCAGCTTCATGGGTTCACTAGGTACGACTCCCCAGTCCAGTGATTTTCAAGGGTTTACTTTGTTCAATCCGATCATAACTACTCCCCTCATTGTGGCTATTCCCCATCGTGACCCTCACTCTTAAACTAAGCCAACCATCCCCAAACCCAAGCAACCCAAAGGTACCAAGGTACCAGTGACCAAGAAGCAAAATACAATGCTTGTCGTGACTATTGTTGACCTCACCGGTGATGGACTCCAGTCAGCATCATCCTCCCCAATTATTGAAGAAAACCCACAATCCGCCTCTACTATTTCACCTGGGTCGCAAGATCCCTCCCCCCATACATCTTCCACCTCTGTAACCCTGTCTGACGCAATCCCTCCAGACACCAGCATGGCCACAGAAGAAATGAAAGTCGACTCGGCTATCCAGGGAAAATTTTAGGGGCTAATATTCGTAAGTGGGTTAATTTTCCATGCTTTTCCCAAAAAAAAGATTTGTTAATTTCCATTTTTTTCTATAAAATTTTCACCCAAATTTTATAGTATAAAATTATTTTACCTTAAAAATAGCTAAAATGTTACATAGAGACTATATAAAATTATTATAAATTTGAGTATTTTACAAAAATAGCACCAAACATTTTATATATGGCATATCATGGACTAGTAAGACTCGCCAAGGTTTCTAAATGTTAATATAGATTTCCATCCTTAAAATTTTCCCTGCGGCTATATAGTCCACCTAGTTGTTGAATGAGGGTGAAGGCCATATTCGTATTCAAACATCCCTGATATCCCTATTCCTAGGAGTGGGCCCACTCTCGAGAGAGGAACCAATCACCTCACAACCATAATCCACTGCGATCGAACCGTTTGAAGCCTCATTTCCTATAAATTTCCCCATTGTTCCATAACCAGTCATTATCCCTCCTGCTCCCCAATTTCTTGAGACCACACAGCCTGTAACTTCCCCCCAAGGCCACTCAGAAAAATCCATTGCTTGTGGCCAACCCCTACAAAGCAAATTCCCAGGCCCATCAACAATGCAACCTGAGAACCTTCAGCACTGGTCATCCACACAACTGTTCAGATTTATCCAATAGGTAGCTTAGAGGGTTGAACAAATCCATAATGACCTGGTTGTCGAGCACGAGAAGCAGAAGCAACAAATTGTCGCTATCACAGCGGAGTGAGATCATCTCCGATAGACCAATCAACAGATGCAATCGCAGGTCGAGCATGTGACATCGAAGATAAGAGCACTTTGGCCAACGGTGGCCGATTTAGTAATTGAAGCGCTCGAGGATTTTTCAACCATCACATTGGTCGACTGCTGCGACCATATTCAGACAACATGCACGGAACTTGTGGCCACCAACAAGGAGCTGAAGAAGAGTTTAGATATGGCCAGAGCAGCGCTGCCCAATCCAACTACAAGCTACATCATGGAAATCGAGCAGAAACTCAACACTTCCATTGCACTAAAAGATTTGCTAACTGATGCCTTGGCAGATGGTTATGTGCTACTGGAGCAAGTCAATGATTGGTCAAGCAGCTTGGCCATGAAAAACTAACCAATCTATCCACTTCGCCAACAACTCCAACAATGCATCATTGACAACGAAACATGTAGGATAAAGACCAACTAAAGCAAATCGATGACAAGATCGCCTCTCTTGAGGCCAGGGTACAACAAATTGAGGAGGAATCGGCCGAAACAAAAAATAAAATTCGTGATCTGAGGCCACCGGTCCGTAAACATGTAAGAGCGTTGCGGGAGGTATGTGACGATGTCGAAGAATAGTGGAGCACCCTGCAAAATGCCCAGCCCAAGCAACTAAACTCCACATCAACGACCAAATTTCTCCAATAAATAGAAACCCTCATAGGCGGATAACAGATGACATTGGAAGATTATAACCGCTTCCGCCAGGAAACGATTGTCGCAGTACCTGAGTTGGGGCCTTCGTTTGGAAAAGAAGGCCAAAGTGTAGTAGAAGCAACCCCACATGAAGCAGGACCAACACAACCAGGGGCAGAAGAAACAACACCACAAGAGGAGGAACCAACACAACAACAAACAATAATGACATAGACCCTGCTAGGAGTAGCAACATAACCGACAACACTGGAGATAGATTGACTCAGGGACGAGTCAAAGAACTGTGGTTGGGGCCTGTTGGGGCCTTCGTTTTGAATTTTGGATTTTGGCAGGAAGAAAGGTCAAGAATAGGTGGCAAGGACAACAGTTCGGGTTGCGGAACCAACATCCAAAGGAAAGGGACAGGAACTAGGAGTGAACGGGCAGTTGCGGCAAGGTGGCAGAAGAGTACAAAAGCAGTCGAGCAAGGGAAATAGAAGGAAGCAGAGGGCGGAGTCAGCCGAACAGAACTAGCAATGGGAATGTAGAGCAAAGGATAAAAGGCAAAAGATAGCATGAGGAAGGGGTTGGTGATGAAGTGGGTGAGCAAGGGTGGGATCCTGAGAGTCGGATCGGTTGCGAAAGAGCTAGGACTGTCCTTAGCTCTGCTTATGTCCATTCTTGTCAGTTGTGTTCTATGAAAAGTACTCTTTGTGTATTTGATGAACGGGCCTCGAGCCTTTTATATTCTATCATGTACTCTCTTATATTCCAGTTAATGAAAGAAGCAGTTTGGGTTCCTTATTGTATTGTTGTGTTCTTTATGGGCTATTTAAAATTTTAGATGAATGATCAATAACTAGGTAGTTTCCTACAATGGCATGAACATAATGACAATCTTAGATAGTACAATGAATTGAGTGTGATGAGCTATTGTTGTATGTTCTTTACATTTCCTTGATACCCCTCCCAGCTCCATCTAACTTCGGTCGCAGCATGCCTCAAGTGAGACTCCTTGCCCTCTGGATAAGGTGAAAATGTCGGCGTTGTCCTAGACTACAACGGAGCCTTGTTTGCCCCTTGAGCCTGAACCCAGGGTCTCTTCCTTGTTGTTATTTTCATGCCAATTTTATATATATACACACGAAATGACCTTTTTCACGACTATTTTTCTAGTTAATTTAAGAGATTTTTAAAAACTTAAGTTTAAATTGTTTAATTTGCATAATTCTAGCATCCTAAGGGTTTTTCAAGGTGTTGAATACATTTATGTATTCAAAATTGTATTTTAAACAACAAAAAATCTTGAAATTGTGTTGCCAGATTTTGGAAAATTCTCGTGAAAAAAACCATTTCGTGTATAAGTTAGACTACATATATTACATATTAAGTATTATAATTTAGTAAAATTCTAAGTATCTTTAAACATATTCATGAGGTTTTTTTATTAAAAATATATCTATCATTTTATCTTCACCATAATAATTAAGTATTGCATTAGAAATTTAAATTTCGATAATTTTTTTTTTGTGTAACTTACCTCTTTAAATAATGATAAACTACTTATTTTTATTAAAATATTAAAAAAAAAATAGCTACTTAAAATGATATGTTTTTTAAGTGTAAATAAATATCTTTTATTTTATTTTATTTTATGGTGTATTGGTAACATGCTAAAGTAATTTGAGTTACTGCTATTATAACACTAAGAATATGTCCCATCACTAGTTGTCACTGTAACACCAAGAATATATTTATTTGCTAGTCAACTAATTATACCAATAACATGATTTAACAAAAATCCGAATTTTAAAAATGAAAAAAATACTTACTCTTAGAACTTCTTCACAACTACCCAAAATATCCTTTTACACGAACTAATATTAACCAAAACAAAAACAAAAACAAAAAAAACTATTTTCCTAACCACTCAAACTGACCCACAAAACCTAACTTATAATTTTAAATCACTGGCTTCGGTTGAAGGCATGACCCCTTCCTTGGCCATCCGAACTTGAAGGCAACTCATAAGGGTTGACACGTCTATTTTTCGCTCTAACTGCCATGACACTCATGTCATGGGGTCATCCCTTTAACTTTTTTCGATCACAAACCCTTGTGACCATTGCCTTTACTCCCACCCTTATAGCACAAAATATTGTTTTTTCAAATTTTTTCCGTATCGAGGGTCACATTTTAGTTTTAAGTCACGATATATGATCTATATATGGTTGACTTTCACGTTTAATATTTTGTTGTATTAATTTTTATTTATATTAATTAATTTGTTATAAAAAATTCTTATTAACATGGTTTTTCTCGGGGTTTATATGTACTATGAAGATATCTTTGAATGCAAGTTTATATGCCGGGAAAATCATTTTTTTTAATGCGGCGGTGTGAATAAATATATTTTTAAAACATGTATGGTATAAATGAGTCAATGTTTATTTGAATAAGGTTAAATTTGATTAGTGAATTTGTATATATTAAGCCAATAGAATTTTGCAATGTAAATTTATATGAAAATAAATATTATTTTTTAATATATAAAATTTTGGTATCTAAGTTTATATAGAAGAAAAATTATTAATTTTCTTTTCATGAATTGATGTGAATAAATGAATCAATATCTATGTATATGTTTTGAACAATTTGATTAGTGTATCTTATTAAGTTATTTTTTTTAATTTTGATCGTAATTGATATTTGTAGTACAAATATTTTAGAAATTTTTTAGAGAATCACATAAACTCTTAATATAAATAATTAGAGTTATAAAAAGTTTCCTAAACATTGGTTTATATGTTTTGATTGTTTGTATTAAGTGACTTATGATAGTGTAACTTTTGGATTATTTTATGGCTTTGGATAATGATTATTATGGTTTTTTTAGATGTTAAGAAGGTTGCCAAATTTACATATTTTTTACTAATCGCTTGATCAAAATTGATGCTTTTAAAGAACAAACATATTATTCTAAAGAATCATAAAAGCTCTCATTAAGGATGGGCTATAAAAACCTTCTTTCACTTAGGTTCACATATTTTAATCATGTATGCATTGAGTGACTTATGATAGTGTAACCTTTGGATTATTTTATGGTCTTGGGTAATGGCTATTGTTGTTCTCTTTTAGACCTTAAGAAGTGATGCAGGAGCATCAGAGTGAAAAGGCGATAGCTGGGGAAATGTTTTTATTTTATTTTATTTTGCTAGATAGAGAGGAAAACGCTTTGAGTTTCTGTTTCATTTAAAATTAAGGCTGGCTCAGCCATTGTTAGTTTTTAAAATTAGGCAAGCAGATCAAGATAGGATTAGTTAGGGACTTGTTTGAAGAAACTGTTAAACAACTGAAAAGTAACTGAGGAACAATTCCTCAAACTGTAAAGAAACTGCTAATAATACATTGAAAAGGAAAAACTAGAGGGGATGGAGGGGCTGCCATCTAGAGAGGAGAGAGAGCCCAAAAGTTGTAATTTACAATTATTTTGAATCTCTATAGAAGCAAACAATTCAAAAATATGTCATTAAGGAAGTAGAGTAGTTTTTATTATATTCCTTGTGCATAGATGTTTCAGGCATCAAAATGAAAGCAAGACAGTGAAACAATTTATCAAAAAATCTGAATAAGCATCGACAAGAATTTTGTAACAGGAAGCATTTCAAAACCGAGAACCAAACAGAGGTACACTAGCATATATTTTTTCCTTTTTTTTTCCTCAACAAAAAAACCAGGTACTATTATATTCAACATTTTAAGCATTTCCTGTACATTTCATTTTCGTTTTCCATTAAGCAAAGTTCATTGTACAAAATCTATAACCTGAAAATCGTGGAGGGTTCCAAACCCATGCAAACCAAAAACCTCACTGTCCACAGGCTAGACCCTAATCAAATAGTGAGCGCATGAACACCTCGAAGACCACATACATACACGAAGGAACCGAAACCCCAAGGGTATAACCGATTACAGACAGAGCAAGCAACAGAGAAATTACAGACAGAACAAGCAACAAAGCAAGCAAGAAACTGCTACAGCCACGGAAAGACCCTACTCGGGTTTTCCCTAAGCCCGCGAACAGTCCCAAGGATGAAGCCGTGGAGCAGCGTTCCCCTAGAAGGGCCTGCACACCACCACAGAATAGGGCAGCGGTTAGTTAGGGCCACGATACCAAAACAATAGTGAACAGCAAACCGAAAGAGGAGCGAGGGTTTTACCTGGAGGAGGATCGATTCTGCAACGAAGGATGAGATCCGAGACCCACAACAGAGGGTTTCTACCAACAAAAGTGCCATGAACGCGTTCTGCCTGCTCACCAAGGAGCCAAAGCGTTAGAACCTCAAAAACGAAGGGTGAAATTGCAATTGGAACGAGAAGATTACCTGAGAGCGAGTTCGCCAAGCCGTCCTGTGCAGCAGCTAGGTAGGAACCTGTGTTTGCAGAGCCGAACCATCACCAGACCCAACATCAAACATACAAATCACCACAAACAAAGCAGAAACGAAGCTTGAGCCAAATGACAGAGACAAATAGACTTGCGGGTGGAAAATGACCTGAAACCCTCCAAAAACCAGAGTAGTGAATCACCACAGAGAGCGAGCAGAGGCACAACACCAACAAACCACAAAGAACCAGTGAAGCACAACAAACCACCATACGGGACAAGCAAGGCATGATACTTACCAACCATCACAAGAACCAGGCAAAAGCACCGAGCACCCACAGAGCCAAACCATAGCAAAGAAGAAATGAATTCCAAATACCCTCGGCGAAAGTGATAACCCATGGTTGCAAGCCCGAGGCCAGTACAGAGGGCGGGCAACATACAATAAACCACATTAAAGCCATATACCAAAACCCTGCCACTAACTTTAATTCGAAAGCGAAAGAATTAAACGGTCACAGCTACGTGTCCCTCCTCGGGATCGCCACCAATTTTTGGTATCAGAGCAGATTGTTCCTTTCTCTCAGCAAAGATGGAGGTAGGAAGAAGGGGTCGAGGAAGAGCCATCAAAAGAGTAGCAGAAGAAGGGTTACGAGAAGAAATTAGGAATTTAATTGCACATTACAGCAGTGGAAGCAATAAGGAGTAGAGATCCGGAAGGTGGGGATGACAGTGAGGAGGAAAACATAGCCACAACGGATTGGTCAGATGACGAAGGACTAGAAATTAAACTATTGAGGTCAGTTTTGTTGGCTAGCAGCAAGCCAAGACCGGAGCTCTCTAATTATGATGGCAGTTTGTCCACAGAGGCAGTGTTATACTGGATAAGTGAATTAGATAAATATTTTGAGTATGAAGAAATTAGAAAAGACAAGAGGATTACGTTTGATGTCACCAAGTTGAAGGGACATGCAGCAATATGGTGGTATAGTGTACAGGCAGAAAGGAGGAGATTGAACAAACCACTGATTAAAAAATGGGACCGGATGGTTGCTAGAATGAAGAGCAAGTTTCTACCTAAAGATTATCAAATTTCCCTTTATAGACAAGTACAGAACCTGAGGCAAAGAATGATGACCGTAAAGGAATATACTGAAGAGTTTTATAAAGTTAACCTAAGAGCTGGTTATGTTGAAGATACCCCTGAGAAAACAACGAGGTTTGTAAATGGTCTACGGATGGAGATCCTAGACAAAATTAGTATTCTTTCCCCTAAGACCATAGAGGAAGCTTATTAGAGTGCTTTGAAGGTGGAGGAAAAGATTGCTAGGAAACAAAATGCTAGAAGAGGACGTGGTTCTGGTAGAGGTTAGGGGCAGACCTTTGGCAAAGGTAGGACTGCCAACAGCAATGAAGAGGTCAGTAATTCAAAGACTTCGGGACAGAGTGAAAGGGAAGGTAACACCAGAGGAGGAAGGTCATACCAACGAGGAAGAGGTAATGGCAGAGGTAGAAGAAATGACTATCAGTGTTACAAGTGTCACAAGTGGGGACACAGGTCCTTTGAATGTCCTAAAAATGAACAAACTAGGCAGAGGGGAGCATATGTCGCTCAGCCCGACGAAGCGGAGACAACACCACAAGAGGTGGAAAATATGCCAGAAACTGGGGAAGCCTTGGTGTTGAACAAGGTATTATTAAAACCAGCTAAGGAAGTAGCTCATCGGACACAGAGGAAAGCATTGTTTTGAACTGTGTGCAAGTTGCATGGGAATGGTGCAAATTAATCATAGACAGTGGAAGTACTGATAATATGGTAGCTACTGAAATGGTGGGGAAATTGGGTTTGAAGAAGTTGAAGCACCCAACTCCGTATAGGGTGTCTTGGTTGCAGAAATGTCACCAACTACTGGTCGATGAGCAGTGTGAAGTAGAGTTTCATATTGGCAAGTACAAGGACAAGGTGACTTGCGATATCATGCCTATGGACGTGTGCCATATTCTGTTGGGCAGACCATGGCAGTATGATAGGAAGGTCGTCCATGACAGGGCAAATTTTTTTACAAGTTGTTAAAGATGGGATGAAGCATATTCTAGTGCCCATGAAGGAAGAGGATGTTGTAGAAACCAGTGGGACAAAGCATTACTGCTAGTTGGAAAAGAGTTTCTGCGACAAATGGAGGATGATGAGGTGAAGTATGTAGTTGTGTGAAGGCCAAAACTAGTATTGATCCATACTGAAGTCATTGAATTACCTAAAGAGATACAGGACATGCTACAGGAATTTAGTGATATTGTGGTAGACGATCTACCGGACAAATTACCACCGAAGCGAAGCATTAGTCACCATATTGATTTTATTCTAGGAGTCAGTCTGCCAAACAAGGCTGCCTACCGGATGAGTCTGAAGGATAATGAAGAAATCTGGAAGAAGGTGCAGGAGTTTTTGGATAAAGGACTGATTCAGGAGAGCTTAAGCCCTTGTGCAGTTTTGACAGTTTTATCTCCCAAGAAAGGAGGCGAGTGGCGAATGTGCACAGATTCCTGGGCCATTAACAAGATCACTATCAGGTACAGGTTCCCTTTACCTCAGATGGATGATATGATGGATTGTTTGAGTGGAGCAGCGTACTTTTCAAAGATAAACCTAAAAAGTGGCTACCACCAAATCAAAATTCGAGAAGGTGACGAGTGGAAGACAACTTTCAAGATTAATGAAGGTCTGTACGAATGGCTGGTTATGCCTTTGGATTGAGCAATGCCCCCAGCACGTTCATGTGGTTGATGAACGAGATGTTGAAGGAATTCATTGGTAAATTTGTGATTGTATATCTGCATGATATACTTATATTCAGCAAGACGGAGGAAGAGCATTTTCGACACGTGAGGTATGTATTGGAAAAATTGCAACAAAATAAATTACTGATAAATCTGAAGAAATGTTCTTTTTTCAAGAAAGAGTTAATTTATTTGGAATTTATGATTTCCAAGAATGAACTAAAAATGGATCCAGAAAAGGTTGCAGCCATAGTTAGTTGGCCGTCTCCCAAAAGTTTGTTTGAGGTACGAAGTTTTCATGGATTGGCGAGTTTTTATCGGAAATTTATTAAAAATTTTAGTGGGATTTGTGCACAGATGGTGGACACTATTAATAAGGCAAATCAACCTTTCCATTGGACAAAAATGGCAGAGAATAGTTTTCAACTGCTCAAAAGAAAAATTACTGAAAAATCGATTTTGAGATTACCAGACTTTAACAGACTTTTTCAAGTTCGTTGTGATGCCAGTGGGACAACCATTGGTGCAGTACTCAACCAAGAGGACAAGCCGATAGCCTATTTCAGTGAGAAACTAAATGAAAGTAGGCAAAAGTACACATCTTATGACAAGGAATTTTATGCAGTGGTTCAAGCGCTAAATCATTGGAGACACTATCTATTGGCCAATGAATTCGTCTTATTTTCAAACAATTCTGCGTTGCAGTATATTATGCAGCAGCATAAGCTGAACCATAAACATGCGAGTGGGTGGAGTACCTGCAGAGTTTTACGTTTGTGTTGAAACACATCAACAGTCAAGCCCACAAAGTGGCAGATGCATTAAGCAGGAGGAATTTGATCCTATAGGAAAGTACGAAACAAGTATTAGGATTCGAACATCTTATGGACTTGTATGAAGTAGATACAGATTTTAAGGAAGCTTATGAAGCTTGCCAAAATCCATTGTTGAGAGATAACAACTCATGGCTGGACTATAATATGCAGGAAGGGTTGTTGTTCAAAGGAGGGCAGTTGTGTATTCTGGAATGTTCTATGAGAGAGAACCTAATCCAGGAAAAGCATAATGGAGGTTTAGCTGGGCATTTTGGCATAGAAAAAACCTTGGATCAATTGTGCCACTTTTATTATTGGACGAAGATGTGCAGAGATGTACAGAGTTTTGTGACTAGATGCAAAGTGTGTCTGCTTGCAAATGGACACAGCCAGAACACAGGGTTGTATACACCCTTACCTATTCCAAACAGACCATGGGACTCAGTCAGTTTAGACTTTGTCTTAGGTCTGCCGAAGACACAACGAGGATTCAATTCCATCATGGTGGTGGTGGATCGTTTCACCAAAATGACACATTTCATTCCATGTAGGAAAACCAGTGATGCCACACATGTAGCACATTTGTTCTTCACAGAGATAGTCAGATTACATGGCTTGCTGAAGTCTATTGTTTCGGACCAAGAAGTTAACTTTACAGGACAGTTTTGGCGAACCTTATGGACAAAATTAGGCACCAAACTAAACTTTAGCTCAACTTATCATCCACAAACCGAAGTGGTGAACCGAACTCTGGGAAATTTATTGAGGAGTTTGGTTGGAGAAAATTCTCGACAGTGGGATCGTGTGCTTGCACAAGAGGAATTTGCTTATAATGATTCGCCCAACCAAAGCATGGGCAGTAGTCCTTTCTAGATCCTATACGGAATTCACCTGCGTGGAGTACATGAGTTACAGGATTTGGGTCAGTTGGAGTGCAGGAGTGATGATGGTGAAGATTTCGCAAAGGCAATCAATGATCTTCATGAACATGTGAAATTAAAATTACAAGACAACAGCCAAAGATACAAACAGAAAGTAGATTTGAAAAGGCGAGAGGTACAATTCAACGTAGGAGACCTGGTATTAGCACACCTATGCAAGGAGAGGTTTCCTAAAAGTGAATACAACAAGTTGAAATGGAAAAAAATTGGGCCTTGCAAGATTCTTTGGATTTTTTTTGCGAATGCTTATGAATTGTAGTTACCCCCAGGTATTGGAATTTCACCCATTTTCAATGTGGCATATTTGTACCCCTACATTGCGGCATATGAAGAAGACAGTTCGGAAAGACGAACACGGGACACCCAGAATGAGAATGATTCATGGATTAAACAAATCCCCCCAGCAAAGCCTCTAGAGATCGAACAGATCTTAGACACCAAGGTGGCCAGACGGACTCAAAGGAAAGAATATTTGCAGTACCTAGTCAAGTGGAAGGGTCATCCTATTGAAGATAGTTCTTGGTTAGATGCTGGCTAGATTCAAAATATTTGCAGTACCTAGTCAAGTGGAAGAGTCATCCTATTGAAGATAGTTCTTGGTTAGATGTTGGCTAGATTCAAAGCGTCGGGTACTCTATTGAAGAGCTCATGGATAGGAGCTATGAGTTTAATTTACCCCGGGATCCTAATGCAGGAGCATCCGAGTGAAAAGGCGACAGCTGGGGAAATGTTTTATTTTATTTTATTTTGCTGGACAGAGAGGAAAACGCTTTGAGTTTCTGTTTCATTTCTGTTTCATTTTGTTTCATGTAAAGTTAAGGCTGACTCAGCCATTGTTAGTTTTTAAAATTAGGCAAGCAGATCAAGATAGGATTAGTTAGGGACTTGTTTGAAGAAACTGTTAAACAAATAAAAAGTAACTGAGGAACAGTTCCTCAAACTGTAAAGAAACTGCTAATAATACATTGAAAAGGAAAAACCATAGGGGATGGAGGGGCTTCCATCCAGAGAGGAAAGAGAGCCCAGAAGTTTTAATTTACAATTATTTTGAATCCCTATAGAAGCAAACAATTCAAAAATCTATCATTAAGGAAGTAGAGTAGTTTTTATTATATTCCCTGTGCATAGATGTTTTAGGCATCAAAATTAAAGCAAGATAGTGAAACAATTTATCAAAAGATCCGAATAAGCATTGACAAGAATTTTGTAACAGGAAGCATTTCAAAACTGAGAACCAAACAAAGGTACACTAGCATATATTTTTTCCTTTTTATTTTCCTCAACAAAAAAACCAAGTACTATTATATTCAACACTTTAAGCATTTCCTATACATTTCATTTTCGTTTTCCATTCAACAAAGTTCATTGCACAAAATATATAACCTGAAAATCATGGAGGGTTCCAAACCCATGGAAACCAAAACCTCACAGTGCATAAGCTAGACCCTAATCAAATAGTGAGGGCATGAACACCTCGGGGACCACATACATACACGAAGGAACCGAAGCCCCAAGGGTATAACCGATTACAGACAAAGCAAGAAACAAAGCAATTACAAACAGAACAAGCAACAAAGCAAGCAAGAAACCGCGACAACCACGGAAAGACCCTACCTAGGTTGTCCCTAAGTTTGCGAACAGTTCGAAGGACGAAGCCGTGGAGCAGCGTTCCCCTGGAAGGGCCTGCACACCACCACAGAACAGGGCAGCGGTTAGTTAGGGCCACGATACCAAAACAACAATGAACAACAAACTGAAAGAGGAGCGAGGGTTTTACCTGGAGGAGGATCGATTTCGTGACGGAGGATGAGAGCCGAGACCCGCAACAGATGGTTTCTACCAACAGAAGTTCCATGAATGCGTTTTTCCTACTCACCAAGGAGCCAGAGTGTTAGAACTCAAAAACGAAGGGTGAAATTGCAATTGGAACGAGAATATTACCTGAGAGCGAGTTCGTCGAGTCGTGTTGTGCAACAACTAGGCAGGAACCTGTGTTTGCAGAGCTGAACCATCACCAGACCCAAAATCAAACATACAAATCACCACAAACAGAGCAGAAACAAAGCTTGAGCTAAATGACAAAGACAAATAGACTTGCGGGTGGAAAATGACCTGAAACCCTCCAAAAACCAGAGCAGTGAATCACCATAGAGAGCGAGCAGAGGCACAACACCAACAAACCACAGAGAATGAGCGAAGCACAACAAACCACCATATGGGACAAGCAAGGCACGATACTTACCAACCATCGCAAGAACTAGGTGAAAGCACCGAGCACCCACAGAGCCAAACCATAGCAAAGAAGAAATGAATTTAAAATACCCTCGACAAAAGTGATAACCCATGGTTGCAAGCCGAAGGCCAGTATAGAGGGCATGCAACATACAATAAACCACATTAAAGCCATATACCAAAACCCTGCCACTAACTTTAATTCAAAAGCGAAAGAATTAAACAGTCACAACTACGCGTCCCTCCTCGGGATCGCCACCAAGAAGGTTGTCAAATTTACATCTTTCTTTTTATTGGCCTAATTTGTTAATAAAGGTTTGAATATTATCTCTTAGATGTTAAGAGGGTTGTCAAAATTACATCCTTCATTTTATTGGCCCAATTCATTAATAAAGGTTTGAAGAAAAGAGGATTGGTGAAGGTATTAAAGACTATTTGACATAATAAAATCTTAAAGACTAAGAACGAATCAGAAAGAGAATGGATTTGGATCCATGAAATCTCTTCATAAATATGGACCCTTTCGATGTGCTTCTTTCTTCTAGTTAATATAATTTTGATCTTTTATCTTCATTTACTTTTGTAGATTCAATGCTATTGCTTGAATCCATATGGTTAGATATTTATGAATCTTATATGTTGATTAGAAGGGCTTTTACTTTTTTCTTATGAATTATATTAATATATGTGTAACTTTTAAAGAAGGAATGTGTTTTTATTGTCTTGTGTGTGTGATTATAGGAGTTGAGCTTCTTATTCTTGTTCATTTATTCAGGACTAGAAGATACAACAAAGAGCATAAGTTCATATGTTCCTCTCTATCCTTCTCTCTTTCAACCTTAGTTATATTTATTAATTAATTCACATAGTAAACTAAAAACTAATTTCTATCACTATTCTTCCTATTATCTAATAAGATTTAAGTCGTTTAATTTTATGAATAATCTCGTTAACAAATGTCACCTCAACCATGGAAGTGAGTTGTTGTTGTTGATGATGATGATGATGATGATGATTATTATTATTATAATTATTTGGTATCCCAAAGGAACTTAGCAACTCGCCTGACATGTAGCTACTAGTAAACCTCTAGGGGTTTACGCTCTATCCTCCTCTCCACAAACTAGGTCACAACCAAGGAATTTGAACCTTGGATATCTCGGTTTTCTCAAGACTCACATTACTTCAACCACCAATTGAGTTGCCCCCTCCGACATGTAAGTTGAATATTTATAGAAAATAATTTTATTATTTATTTTTTAAAGTTTTAAGTGCTTCATTACATAAGGAGAAATCTAAAGCTTTTGTTTTTGTTTGTCAAGTTGTTTGTGATCCTCCAGGCTTGACTTGTGGATTGAGGAGTTGCGACCCAGGGACATCTATGTCGTTAAAGCCACCCGGGGATTGCACCCATCTTGGGCCACACCAACACCCCCGTTAAGTTTGATCTTGGGTCGCCTTACTGACAAAGCTCATTCTCAACCGATTGTGCTAGTGAACTTAACGAGAAAGCTAAAACTTAATAATAATACTAATTATTAATATATATAATAATAACTATTATTATTTTTAATATATAATTATTAATCTTTCATAATAATAACTCATAATAATTAGTATGTCAATGTGATGTTAATAAGATGGAATGAATATTTTAACATTAAAATAAATGACACTTATATGAGGGTTATATTAGGAAATGCCATATTGACATTGTTCTAACACACATTTTGTTTTAGCATTGTGTTATTCGATTTAGAATTGATTTAAAATTTATGTTATATATAATGAAACACAAAATATACCATGCTAAATGATATTTTGTTTCAAGCTCGTTGTATATTTTTAATATTCGATTTAGAATTGATTTAAAATTTATGTTATATATAATGATACACAAAATATACCATGCTAAATGATATTTTGTTTCAATCTCGTTGTATATTTTTAATATAAATGGAAAAAGAGGGGTTTCTCATTTCACTTTATTTCAAGTTATCAGGTAAAGCTTTTTGGAGTTGAAATGGGTTTGTGGGGGCATTCTAGAGGAGTAAGAAAGGAAGAAGGAATATATATGGGGTATTATTAGTTTTATTCACTTCCAAGTAAGTTTTTTTATTATTTGTATTTTTTAATTTTTTTAATTTAAAAATTTAAATTATGAGTTTTGGGTTTTGAAGATGGGGTTTGGAATTTTGGATATGGGATTTAAGTCCATATGAATGATGAATTTAGATGGAAGATGGAAGGTAGAATTTGGGTTTTGTATATAAGATTTATAAAATAAACAAAAATTAAATAGGTTTAAGAATTGCTTCGTTCTTTTTCTTCTCTTTTTTTTTCTGGATTTCCTCTATCTTTTTATCCTTCATTCTTTCTTCCTTCTCTCTTCATTTTTCTCTCTTACTTTTTCAAGAGAAAATAACACTCTAATACTATTGCCAAGACAATGATTTCAACTATGATGATATGTTGATATTTATTTTTTTGTTTGTAGATTTTTTTGTCCAAAAAACTCATAAAAACTAAAAAAAAAATTAGTAATTTTAAATTTTATATTAAAAATATTAAATTAATTTATTTTCATGGATGTAAAAATAACGATTTCAAATAAAGTAAAATATACAAGAAATATAATAAAAATGTCATAAACCTTATTCTATGAAATCTAATCTCTTTTGTATGTTAATTTTTTATATAAAAACCTTTAATTTTTATAGCTTTTTATTTTATTTTATTTTTAATTTTGAAAATTTATTGAAACACAAAAAATTAAACAATTACCTTTTATCATATGATATGGTTATATAAGAAATTCCACACATCCATATATGTACACTGGTAAAATGTACTAAATAAGAAGTAACGGTAATAGATTCATTACCACTTTCTATTAAACAGATTAAGTGGGAAAGAGAAAACTCAACTTGATGCATTTGAACACACGGATTATAGAACACACATTTACCTATATCATTAGCGATACCAAGGTAATAACCATAGTTCCGTCATTTCTACTATAAAATTTGCTGCCTTGTAGCCGGAGCAATCTTAAATAGGATTTCTTGATAATTTTATTATTGAGTAAAAGGAACATGGGAGGGATGTAATATGTGGTTACAAATATTTTATTTTTTCATTACGTGATAACTTATTATGCATTTTTTAACTTTAAAAGTACATATGAAAAGACCATACATTGTGACAATTTTGTTTTGTTTTGTAATTTAAGTTAATAGAAAAGTAGTATGTACTAATTTTATATTTAAGTTGTTTTTAGTAAGATTTTTTAGAAGTATTTTTAGCGGGTTTTTCTGGTTTAATTTCTCTAAAATCTGGTAGGAATTTATTGAAATCACAAGTTTGATGGGTAACCCTTGCACAATCAAAGTGCCATAAGGGTTTTCAGAGTACTGAATCCATATATACAATCAAAAACCAGTTTAAATAACTTAAATCAATATTTCACCTCAAATTTTTCTATTGGATTTCAACACTAGAAAATTCAAAAAATCACACTAAAAACTTTCATATTTCCTAATTCCCATCTTACCAATAACCTAATCTCCACTATCATTAAAAATATTTAATGAATAAAATTCTATTTCTTTATTTGAAACTTTTTCTTTGTAGTTTTGTGCATCTTAATTTTCTCTTTCTTAAATAAATCATGACTACTTTCTTTTCGGTACAACAAAATCAATGTCTTCTTAGAAAAAGTGATATCTTCAAATTTGTATTGAAATCAAAAGAATATAAAGACATGGACAAAATTATTGGAGGGGTCGTGAATGCAATTAATTATGTATGAATAATTTATAATGCAAGCCAACCATGCTCAAGCTATCCTTATGTTAGTTAGTCCTCCAAGTCTTTAGCAATGTTGCATATTGTACTGGTCATGCCATGTTTATCACCTATATAATCTATAATGCAAGCCAACCATGCTCTAGCTATTGTTATGTTAGTTAGTCCTCCAAGTCTTTAGCAATGTTGCATATTGTATTAGTCATGCCATGCTTATCACTGTAGTGAATCATAAACAACCATGCTCTAGCTATTGTTATGTTAGTTAGTCCTCCAAGTCTTTAGCAATGTTGCATATTGTACTAGTCATGCCATGTTTATCACCTGTAGTGAATCATAAACATTGCAAATAGAGGTTGTTAGGTTTTTTTTTTTCATATTGGTTGTTTTATGTCTAAAATAATTATATTGAGAGATACGAGTAATAATTATATTGAAAGAGATAAGAGTAGATATTAGGTTTGATTAGAATGTTTGAGCATTTGGATTTTATGAGGAGATGATACTATAAATTTATGGGACATTATGTTAATATGTTTTTGTTTTTTTTCGTTTTTTTGTTTTTTAATGATAAATCAATGTATTTTTTTGAGCTATATAACGAAGAGATATTAAATATGTTATTAGTTTTTGTCAAGGCATGATTCTAGCAAATCGATTTTCGTGCTGACCACTATTAATTTAGCATTGAACAATGCAAGTTATAATGCTTAACTTTGAAAAACAAATATTTATTTTTCAATATATTGAAAATTTTATTTTTCAAACATTTGATTGGACCATAACTTTGAAAGTTTTATTGCAGCCTTAGTGCCACGTGGATAATTGCCTTTCAATTCACGGACGTAGTTACAATAATTATTCCATGATTTTTAAATATTTGTGCAATGATTTTTCATTGTTAAGCTTCATAGGAAAACAACCTAAAATCAAAATCCTTGAAAATAGCTCATGCCCACCATAAGTTAAGCAAGTACTGACATAAAAAATGAATAGGAACAAGATGGAGTAAAATTGTAAATGTGCAAACTTAGTAGTGGTTACTACCCACCAAAAATTTATGCAAGTCCTCATCCCTTAATAGGCAATTAAAGAATGAAGACTTTTCATGTTTGAGCATAAACAATTTTGTTTATTTCATGTAAGCTTTTGGAGGATATAAAAAATAATAATATTTTATTCATATATTTAAAACAACATGAAAAACAAAATAAGTTTCCCCTAAACAAATAAATTCAACACGTATACTATATGCCTAGTTGATGAAGTTACGTCCAACAACCCTTGCCTTACAATTTCATAATCCTAATCATTTGGATGCAAATTTTACTTTTAGTTTTGTCCCATATTTTACTATTAAATTGTAGTTACTTCCATGATCACTCCAAAACATTGAATTCTTCATTGATAGTAAGTCTTGATACGAGTATGTCATTATGGGTTTTTGAGTTTTCTTTTGGAAAAGTCTTATAAACATCTTGGGTTCTTTCATTCATTGTGAAATATATGTACACAATGTTTAATAGTGTTTCTCGTGTTGTTTTAATTTGTCAATCTTTCTCTGTAGAAATTGCAAGAAATTTTCTATTGCTAATGAAATTGAACTAAAATCAAGAGACACAAATTTCTTCTACTATTTTGCGGAATGGAAAATACACGATAGAAACACATGCATAACACACAATCATTAAAACACAAGGAACACAATGATTTAACACGAGAACCCAACTGGGAAAAAAAACTCCACAGTTTTTCACTAATTCATATGAGAATATGGATCAATTAAAATGTCTTGCTTCAATCCTGAAGCATACCCTACACTGCAATTTTGATCTCTTGCTCACTGACCTTCTCTGCCCAACACTTAGCCAAAAATGGTCTTGAATTCCCTATTTCCTTCCCCAAATCCTAAAGGAATTAGCCACATGCTCAATGCAAAATCATTGTACACTCAACTAGTATACAATTGATAATTACAATGTTCCTTTTCCTCCACTCTAACTAGGAAATTCGAATTCCATGCATGATTGAGACTATTTTTAGTATATTGATCAGTTAATAGAGAGATTAGTGAGTTAGCATTTGTTAAAACTACTCAACTAAACTCCTACTGACTCCACTAAAGAGTAGAGTTCAGTGAACTATGTTTAACTAACAATAACTCCTCTAGATTGCTATATTTTAGCAATCAACTCATGCACAACTCTACTTATAGCTTATAGCTTGAAATTATTTATTTAGCTAGGAAACAAAGGCATGTCACTCCAACCATAGGGGCTTCACTCAATGACTCAATGAACCTCTAACATATCATGTGCGTTCATGGCATATTAAACAATACCCTTAATTTTACTATGTATTGGAAAATATCTCTAAAAATCATGTTATTTAACCCCCTTCGAATACAAAACCAATACACATCCCCAATTTAAAAAACGCCTACTTTCACTAGATATTGTAGGCATCCATTTTTCATTAACATTTTTATACCAATTTATATTTTTTCATTAACTTTGACCTCCATGTTTGATACCTGCCAATATAAAAACCTTTTATCCCCTATATATCCCCCAATATATTATGTGATCTTTTTCTCAAATAAATCCCCAACATGAATGTACGTAGTATGGTATTGCTTCCCCAGTGAAGCCCCCATGACTCCAACTAACTGCAATCCAAGTCATTCTGCTAATCTGGAAAATCAAATTTCTCCATTTGACTAAGGCACAAGTCAAATGAAGCCTTTCCTTGCTACAACTTTAACATTCTCTGTATCACAACAAATTTTCAAATTTTCTATTCCTTCATATATGGTTTAGGCTTCTTTTGGTTCTGTAACCCATTTGACATTTTCAGTAGCAAGCTGAAGGTTTTAACTCTTTACATAAATTACTTGCAAACGAATACTTAAAACAACAAAATATACAATGAAGAGAACATAAAACAAATATACACAAAGATTTTCTCTTGTATCCCAAAATTGAGACTACCAGACTGATTTTTCATTATATTCCTTTCAATGTTACAAGACATATATACGTGCCAAAGCATTTATAAACCCCAATCCGTTAACCTTCGATTAGAACATAACTGTAGTTCCCTTGACTGGATCTACAAAATACCATTGGTAGAAAATCATCATGCCCAAAACCATGTGTAAAACCCATGCACAAAACCATGGGCAAGTCTGCCCACCATCTTTGGGTCTGCCCCCCATCCTTGGGTCCGCCCAACTGGTCATGGAAAGAATATAACACATACACAACACAAACAACATTTTATCACATTTTTTATTTGTATAAGTATCTTGGTCCTTAATTGTAGCCTTATGGTGTTTATGACTTCAAGAAATCTAAAATATTGGAACGACTATAGATCTTGTAATTCTATCATGCTCTACAAAATAATTTTGATAGTCACTTAGGCCGTTGAATAGATGTTTTAGCTATCCTGGTAGAAGATAGAAGAATTTAGGGTTTGATATTGCTTTGTATGCATATATCATAACATGCTCCTATGGAAAATATGAAATAACTTTTATTAGAAGACAAATACTTTTCATTTTCTATGCAAAAAGTAGTGTTGTCCCCAGCAAATTAGCACCCACACTTTTTCATCTTTACATATGTGATATCTCTGATAGATTTGAAGATAATTTTCATAACTTTTTTAACAAGCATTGAAGACAACTATTAAATATTAGGTTTCAAAAGAGTTGATGCCATGACTAGCTACAAGAATTTTCTCTATCTCCATACTTACAATTATTTATGTTTTCTTCAAAGCTTTAACACGTAGGAGGAAAAGTGCAAATGAGTAAACTTAGTAGTGGTTACTACTTACCAAAATTTATGCAAGTCCTTATCCCTTAGAAGGCAATTAACTTTTCTGCTTCATCTATCAATTTGCAATTTTCCTAAAAGCATAACATTCACTTAAGTGGCACAGACTACACTGTTTAAAGGGTGATTTTTTTGGCCTTTATCTAGGTAGAATTTTCAACAGATTATGTCTGAAATTTGGTTAAAAATAGAGAAATCGTAGTTTTAAATTGTGAAGTCTCAACAATCCAAATGCCCTAAGTGTTTTTTAAAGCACTGAATATATTTGTGAATTCAAAAATGCAATTTAAATGATAAAAAATTGTCATTTTACCAAAAATAATGTCAAGAGTATAACAAAATAAATAAATATAATTATTAAATTACACTATTCTATCTAAATTACATTAGTTGGGCTTGGAGTATGCCCTAAAAGTGCTTTTGCTTGACTAAGATATAAGGAAACATGTTAACGGCCCAAGATCGAGAGGCCCCTGACAGGAGTGAAAGCCTGCCCCCTTACGGACCACCAACAAGTTATTCAAGGTGGCATGGCTTTCATTGAATAATAATGATGAGTCATTTTGCATTCGTGGATAATAGCGAGAAATCATTGCTAATTTGACAATTAAATTATAATAAATTTTCCTAACCTAATAAAAATTTTAATTTATTTACTACAACCCTACATTTTCATAATTTTTTATTTTACTTTTAAAACATATTTAAAATTTAAATATAGGTGTAAAACGGATATTATTGTTTATATTAAAAGGTTTTATTTTCCGAATTAAAAACCTTCCTTTCATCGTGAGTGGATACTTCACTTTATTTTCCATCGAAGATAAAGTGCAACTAACTCCATTGGATTCATAAAGGTAATGCAAGTGGAAGATATTGGAGCCAAATGGAAGACAAATTTGAGGACAAATTATCATTGGAAATATTATTGTAAAGGGAGCATTTGGCAAGGATGATTGTTATTTTGAAAGCTTCCCGACCGTGACATCACTTAACACACTGGAAAGCTTTTATGTGCAACCAAGGGACAGATTACTAGAAGGTAATATTCATCCACATCCTTTTTCTTACTCATTATTTATAAAATGATTGTTCCTCTTCTTGGAAAGCCAATTGGAAGCACAATGGAATATTAAAAGGGTTAAATTATATATAGTTGGAGTGCATGTTTTTTAGTTTAGAGTTGATAATTATGTTGTATTATCCATGTATTTTTATTTTATTTTATAAAATTTGCAAATATTTATTATATCAAGAATAACATAATAGATGATATGAAGTGATTGAGTGTGTGGATTATTTTGAGTGGTTTAATGATTTGATATTTATGCCAGAGATTTTAATATTTATTTATTGGATTGGTTATTTTTATCGTGTATTTTACTCAACATTTATGTTGGATTAGATATCATAACAATTTTTTATGAATTGATATTGGTATTTTTTTCTTGAATGTGGGGAAGTGATTGAGGATTTCTCTATGAATTTTTTTTGGAAAAAAATAATTATTAAATTGAGAGAAGTGAGGTGTATTTTACAATCCAATATAAAGCATATTTGTAATGTTTTTGCCTATCTTCCCGATGGGGTGATATCATTAATGTTAACAAAGACTCCTTGTGAGGTGTGCCCCCTCAACAGATGGCTTAAACTCATTATGGTGTGGCAGAGAATTGGTGGAGGGCGTTGGAAGATGTACTGATGGTCTCGTCGATTTAAATGCAAGCTTGTGTCTTTGGGGTGGCGAGGGTAGGTAACTCGTGAGAAAGGAGGTGAGACTGTATACTTGCCCCTCTTTTTCCTTAGCTTGGGTGGCGTCATTGTTATTTGTGCTTCTATGGAGTGTGGGTGAGGATGATTTATCTAAGAGTTTGGCTTTACAATATCAATTGCGTCTGCACTACACAAGGTGGTACGAAGCATCGAGGTATTATGGTTCTTACTTCATTAATCATTTCATTGTACTGTGAATTTGGTTTTGCGTTTGCATCTCCTTGAGTGTCGTATAATTGATGGTTGGATCGTTGTTAAATTGCACTAGTGATATTATCTGTATGATGTGTATTTGATCCAGGTGGATATTGGTGGCCACCTGCCAGGTCCACCTGGACCCCCACCATTGTCTTTCTCAGCATTTTCAGTTTCCTTAATTGTAGCACAGTTTACTATTTTTAGCAGTTTTTCGGGTCCTGAACTTCCGGAGCCGTTTTGAGGCCCTAAACGACGTTTTTTTGGAATTCTGGGGCGACCGAGCCATATGTTGCCTCCCAAAGTGGTAGTACTCGGATAGATCTTTCTAACGAGCTATCGTACGCGTCAAACGGAGATCGTATGCCAAAGTTACGACCCCGGGAAATTGATGTACCAATTTACCCAAACGGGGCCCACAATTTGGCGTTTCATCTTCTAGGGTTAGGTTTCGGTATGTGAAGGGTTTTCCATTGTTTCTCAACAATAAATAGGCCTTCGAGCCTCATTGTAATACAGTTCAGAACAGTTCAGAGGCATGTAGCCATCACATCTCTTCTCAGAGATAAGCTACCATCGCCCTAGCTAGTTTATTGCCATTTCTGTTTGTAAGCATATGTCAGTATTTTCCATTAATGAAATGAAGTATTATTTCCGCTGCATCTTTGTGTATATGGTTATCTCTGTAATTTGTTGCGTTCCTGCTTAAATCTGGATCAGTGGTATCAGAGCGGTCTGCTTTTTCTCTGTTTTTCTTTGCATGTCCCCAACAAGGTCGGGATATAAGGAGTTAGGGCTGGAACTGGTTGAACCTTTGCAAGACCAGCCTCGCAAATCCTGACGGCCTCCCATGGCGGACGAGAAGAAAGACGAGGGGGCAGGAGATCCCATCAAAATCTTGCTCGAAGAAGCGCTCGAGCGACAACGGAACGCGATGATGGACAGCTTTGCGCAGATCCTTCAGCGGCTACCCAGAAGCGGCGCATCGGCTTCCAGCAGCTCCTCTGGAAACGCCACACCCTTTAAGGTACAAGTTAATTTTGAAATCCCCATATTCGAGGGTCAGATAGACGTCTATGCCGTAGATAAATGGTTAAATCTGCTAGAGGGTTATTTTTCTGTTCATGAATTTTCGAGTCGGGAAAAGATTGTTTTTGCTCTTCTCAAAGCAGCCCCCCACGTCAAGGACTGGTGGGAAACCTACTGCGAGCAGAAGGATGAAAGTACTGGCTCACTATTTTCAGCCGCACCCACCTGGGATTCGTTCCGGGATGCCATCAAGGAGCAGTACTACCCTGTCGGAAGCTATGAGGATGAATACATAAAGTGGACCACGCTGCGGCAGGGAAGGGACCAAGATGTGCCGGAGTTCACCAATCTTTTCCATACCCTTCGCACAAAGTTGGGTATCAAGGATTCAGAGCAACATTTGATACTCAAATACCGTGGCTGCCTGCACAAGTACATCCAGGAAGAAATACAGTTCCTAAACATCCCCTCGCTCGGCGCAGCATACCGGTATGCCGTCAAAGTCGAGCAGAAGTTTAAACAAAAGAAGCGAGACTTTGGATCTGCGAATCCAAAGCAGGGGAAAGGTGCCCCTAAACCACAGAACAAAGGACAAAGCCAAGGCGGGACAGCCCAAGACAACCAGCTGAAGCTGCAAGCAAAGAGCAACGCCGCGAAGCCGAGAAAGGACACTGGAAAATGGTGCGAGTTCCATAAGAGCTCCACTCACAACACAAGTGAGTGTCGGGCCAAACAGTCACTGGTGGCTGAGCTAAAGGTTTCAGAATCAGATGCATGTTCCGACTCTGAGTCAGAACCCGATAAGGGGTATGAAAAAGGGAAGCAGATCATTGATGCGGATCCCAGCGCCACTGTTGCTACCGCAAAGATCCAGAAAAATGAACCCGAAGATCCAGAGGAGGAGGAGCGTCTCTTCCACTCCCAGATGTGGGTCAAGGGCTCCCCGATACAGTTCATTGTTGATAGCGGGAGTCAAAAGAACCTCATTTCGGCAGAGGTCGTGAAGCGGTTGGGCTTACCGACCACAGCACATCCACAACCATACACCATTGGGTGGCTTTACCAAGGGCGAGATCTTCGCGTGAGCCAGCAGTGTCGCCTTCCATACAACATCAAGCCCTTCACGGATGAGGTATTGTGTGACATTGCTCCCCTTGAAGTTTGTGATGTATTACTAGGACAACCATACTTGTGGAAGCGACATGCTGTGTATGAATCAAGGCCCCGTGCTGTTATTATTACATTGGGAAATAAGTTGTTCAGGATACCAGAGGTACCACCACCTGCCGCCATCTCTTTGATTACTGCAAAACAATGCAGTAAGATCATTTCCAAAACCAGGAAATTTGTTTTCCTGATGATACGCCCTCAAGGGAAGAAGAAGACAGTGGCCGCGGCCTCCAAACGAGGTCCCTCTGCACGACAGCTACAAATGGACAAGATTGTGGAGGAGTACAAAGACATCTTCACCTCCCCGGCAGGGGTTCCTCTGCACTGTCAAGTCAAGCACTCCATTGATCTGACCCCAGGTGCGCCGCTACCCAATGGACCAATTTATCGGCGCTCCGTTCTGGAGAACAATGAAATCAAGAGGCAGATTCAGGAGCTCCTACAGAAAGGTCACATCCGTCCGAGTTCTTCGCCCTGTGGGAGCCCGATAGTGTTGGTACAGAAGAAGGATGGGACGTGGAGACTCTGTATTGACTATCGGGCGCTGAACAAGATCACTGTCCGTAATAGGTACCCGATCCCGCGGATTGATGACCTCCTAGACCAACTAAAGGGGGCGAAATATTTCAGCAAGATCGATCTGAAGTCAGGATATCACCAGGTACCAATTGAACCCTCAGATGTGTGGAAGACTGCCTTCAAATCCAAGGAGGGCCTCTTCGAATGGTTGGTCATGCCTTTCGGATTGACGAATGCTCCTGCAACCTTTATGAGGCTAATGGATGACATCTTGCGGCCATTCACCAACTCCTTTGTAGTAGTATACTTGGATGACATTCTGATCTTCAGCCAGAGTTGGGAAGAGCACCTCCACCACATCCGACAGGTTCTCCAAACACTGCGGCAACACAAGCTATGTGCCAATTTGGAGAAATGCACTTTTGGCATGACCGAGGTCCAGTATCTGGGATACATCATTGATGAACAGGGGGTGCATGTCGATCCAGCCAAGGTCCAAGTCATTCGGGATTGGCCCTCTCCAACCACTCTAACAGAGCTCCGCAGCTTTCTAGGTCTTGCCAACTTCTACCGCAGGTTTGTGTTGGGATTTTCTCATATTTCTTGGCCCTTGAGTCAAGTCACCAAGGGCGGGGCGAAAGCAAAATTCTTTTGGTCTGAATCTCAACAGAAGGCATTCAGGGAGTTGAAGGATCGCCTCTGCACGGCACCAGTGCTCGCGTTACCAGATTTACAACAACCATTTGAGGTCGAGACAGATGCCTCTGACTATGCTATTGGGGCAGTCCTTACTCAACATGGACATCCAGTGGCATATCACAGTGAAACACTTTCAGACACAGTCCGGAAGTACCCCACTTATGATAAAGAGATGTATTCCATTGTACAGGCCTGCCGACAATGGAAGCATTACATTTTGGGGAAGGAAACGGTCATCCACACAGACCACCGACCTCTGCAATTCATACAGACCCAAGGGAAATTGCAGAATGATCGCCATCAGAAGTGGTCTACATACCTGCAACAGTTTCACTTGAATATCAAGTATAAAAAGGGCAGCACCAATAATGTTGCAGATTGCCTCAGTCGACCACCGATCATGGCGCTAACCACCGTGCTCAACTCTTGCGGGCACGAGACTTCTGATTGGCCACTTCTCTACAAAAGCGACCCAGAATTCGGCCACACATACCAGACACTCTTGGAGGGTCGGCAGGTTGCAGATTTTCACCTCCAGGATGCCCTATTATGCCACCTCGGTCACCTTTGTGTTCCTTCAAGCGAGCGTGCCAAGATGATTTGGGAAGCACACTACAGTCGGGCTGCTGGGCATTTCGGGGTCGAGAAAACAGTGGCAGTACTGCAAAACTATTTCTATTGGCCGAATCTTCGACAGGATGTTGGGAAGTACATCCGATCATGTACTGCCTGTGCCATTGCCAAACCGACCATTAAGAAGCAAGGCCTCTATACCCCGTTGCCTACCCCTAGTCGACCTTGGGAATCCATCTCCATGGATTACATGTCAGGCCTTCCTTCCACTAAGCATGGAAATGACTGTGTTTTTGTGGTCGTCGACAGGTTCTCAAAGATGGCCATTATGATGGCCTGCAAGAAGAATATCACAGCAGAAGCCACTGCTAAACTCTTCTTTGAACGAGTGTGGGTGCACTTTGGGATCCCACAGTCTATCATCTCAGATCGGGACAGTCGGTTTCTCAGCACATTTTGGTCCAGTCTCTGGTCAATGCTGGACACCAAACTCACGAAGTCCACAGCCTTCCATCCTCAAACTGATGGCCAGACAGAGGTTGTCAACAGGATGATTGTGCACATTCTGCGCATGTATAACTCAAAGCATCCACGCACATGGGACGAGAGCCTCCCCTATGTTCAGCACAGCTACAACCGAGCTCTTCACAGCTCCACTGGCCATAGCCCTTTTCAGGTGGGTTTAGGATTCCAGCCACTATGCCCCATTGATGTGGCCATGCCACTTGCAGCTACTCACATGAATTCAGCTCATGTCCAGTCCGAAACAGATAAGGCCACCAGCTTCATTGAGCGCATCCAACATATTCGCCAGCAGGTCCATGACATTCTTGAGAAATCAAATGCCAAGTACAAGCAGCGACATGATCAACACCGGGTGCCACACAAGTTTCAGGTGGGCGACAAAGTCTGGTTGCATTTGCAAAAGGAACGCCTTACTGGAGCCTATCGGAAATTGAGACCACTTCGATATGGTCCTTACACCATTACTAAGGCTATGGGAGACAATGCATTTGAGCTCAGCATTCCCCCATTCCTTGGCCTGCACCCAGTGTTCAATGTGGACCGCCTTCGGCCATACTTTCCACCATTGCTAGACACATCCGACATTGCAGAACAGCTCAAACCCACAGAATTAAATCCAGATTGCTTGGAACAAGCTGCAACTGATCGGATCATGGACACACAGATCAAGAACACTCGCCAACAGCATATCCAACTGTATCGAGTTGTCAAAGCAGGCCAACTCCTTCAGCAGTGCAAGTGGCTCACCAGGGAACAAGTTCAGCAGAGGTTTCCTCATCTCATGGAGGAGCTCAACGCAATGGGGACCATTGCTTCCTAAGGGGGGAGGAATGATCCAGGTGGATATTGGTGGCCACCTGCCAGGTCCACCTGGACCCCCACCATTGTCTTTCTCAGCATTTTCAGTTTCCTTAATTGTAGCACAGTTTACTATTTTTAGCAGTTTTTCGGGTCCTGAACTTCCGGAGCCGTTTTGAGGCCCTAAACGACGTTTTTTTGGAATTCTGGGGCGACCGAGCCGTATGTTGCCTCCCAAAGTGGTAGTACTCGGATAGATCTTTCTAACGAGCTATCGTACGCGTCAAACGGAGATCGTATGCCAAAGTTACGACCCCGGGAAATTGATGTACCAATTTACCCAAACGGGGCCCACAATTTGGCGTTTCATCTTCTAGGGTTAGGTTTCGGTATGTGAAGGGTTTTCCATTGTTTCTCAACAATAAATAGGCCTTCGAGCCTCATTGTAATACAGTTCAGAACAGTTCAGAGGCATGTAGCCATCACATCTCTTCTCAGAGATAAGCTACCATCGCCCTAGCTAGTTTATTGCCATTTCTGTTTGTAAGCATATGTCAGTATTTTCCATTAATGAAATGAAGTATTATTTCCGCTGCATCTTTGTGTATATGGTTATCTCTGTAATTTGTTGCGTTCCTGCTTAAATCTGGATCAATATTAGGGTTGTAACTGGTGCATTATCTTCATGCATTTAGATTTCAATCTATCTCTATCTATTTGGGTCTATACTTTACATAGGGGTATTGTGTGGCTTGGCACAATGTTGATTTTGTTGGTGGTTCCTAGTCTTTCCTCTGGGTGGTTCCTGGTCTTTACCTTAGGGTTGTTCTTGTTATTTTGTTTCAAACTCGATTTGGGTGAATCATTCTATGTTGTGGAGGAGGAACTTGCTCCAATTGTGAAGTCGAGTACTATATTTTCTCAGTCTAGTTAGGCTCTGTCGGTTTTTTATTCTTATGTCCTTGAATTGTCTAGAATTGGGTTATTTCCTCGAATTTGGCTCTCTATTGTGGCATTGGGGGATAATTTACTAATTATGCATTCATGAGAGCAAGGGTTAGTCGTTTTTCCATTCTCTTGTTTTACTGGTTGTGGGTTTTGTACTTGTTTAGTATACTATGTTGTTTTTGGATTCATGCCTCCTCAATAGAGAATGTTGAGTTAGAGGAGCGGTATGAGTTTTGTTGGTTTCAAACGCACTCGTCCTTTTGCTTTTGATTTTGTTGGAGTGTTCATTGATGCAATTCCTCTTGAAGTCACAATATAAATGCTTCTCTTGGAGGCAAAATAGATTGAGGAGTGATCCTATCATTCTAATTTTGAGCTTCAGATGTCAAGTTTGGATCTGAAAAGGGTCTTAAACCCAAATAGATTTAGTAAAAGGAGGTTGCATTTCTTGTATTCTCTTGATTTTCAATGAAAAATGGACACTTTGCTTCGGTTGATTTTCAAAGATAAATAGGTTGAAAGCTATAATTTATTCTCTATATTGGAAGACATAAGTACATATTATGCAATCAATGTTTTTGCCTTTATAATGTGGATTCTAGATTAGCTTGGGTGGTGGGTTTTCTTGTCTCGGATTCTAACTCTAGTGATTTGAATGACCCTCTTGTTGATCTCGATGATTATATTGGCCCTCAAGTGGACAATGTTTAGGATCTTACCATTATTTCATCTAATAAGGATTAAGGTTTGAGGACTCATGTTTTTGGACACTTTATTTCCATTGTCATCACAGTGTTGTTGTTGGGTCTCTTGGAATCCTATTTTTGATTTTGACGGTTTTACAATGCTCTCTTTCCTCATCATGGAAACCAACATGTCATTATGCAACTCTATCGTGTTAGATGATGCTCCCTTTTAGGTGGACCTTCTCGTTTGGTTTGCATTGCACAAAGTGTTATCACTCCTTGGCCTCTTTTTGGAGTTTTGGTCGCACCATCTCCGAGAAAAGACTCTCTATGGTCTGATGTCTCAATCTTGGAACTTGAACTTAGTCATTCCATGTTTTGATTATGTCATGACGGTGATATTGGTTGGGAGGATGAGGACGACATTGGATATCTCCCTTTTCGAGGGCTTATTAGATATTTTGGCATGCACTCATGGGCGGTTTAGTCTTGGCACTTTTCATTATGCTAGCAATTTGGTTGTTGTCATTTGTATATGGCAATTCCTTCTTCATGTCTTTGCGACCTCAGTAGTTGGAAGGATTGTTGGTGGTTTTTATTTCTTGTTGTTTTTATACTCGCCTTCGCTAATGGCGGGGTTATGGTGGCATGGTGCATCTATTTCCTTTGGACTGAAACTGACAATGGTCTAGTTTTGGCTTTCTAATGTTGTCCTTTAGGGTCCAAATGGTTCTTCTGTTTATGATGTTGTCTTTATTGGTAATGTGTATTTACGATGTACCTCGTTGATTAATAGAAAGCTTGTTGTTGCAGTTTACCAAAAAAATGTTTGTGACCATCATTCATGGGGTCTCCACTTGTTGAACCTATGTATTAACACATACATTCATGGGATATTAAATAATACCTTTAATTTCAGTAAATATTAATCAATATGTGTCAAGATCATTTTTTTAACGCCTTCCAGTACATCTTTCCAATAGAAAAAAAACCATATTTTTACTATATATCCCCTATTTTTATCTAATATCTCTTTTTATAGCACATCCGATACCTATATCCACACCCTTCCCTGGAAAAAAACTACCTTGTATCTCCATCCAATAGCTAAAATACTTTGACTCATTCTTTCACAATTTTAAAACCCCCTTTATGAATGAACATGATAAGAAATTGCTTAATAAGGTGAAACCCTCATGCTATCATTATTGTGGCATGTGGTATAAATTACCCCAATATAATATTTTATAAACATAGAAAATAAGTATTAGATATAGATGAATGTGTAACATCCATGCTTATATCCATATATATATATATATAAGTATTAGATATAGATGAATGTGTAACATCCATGCTTATATCCATATATATATATATATATATATATATATATATATATATATATATATATATATATACACACACACACACACACACCCATTCCAAAGAAATCCTCATAGGATGTTGCATTCTTCCTCAAAATATCTAGATTAATGGTGTTAAAATTGCTAGTCACAAGGTTGGCAACCCTAAGGCACTCGTCTAGATTTGAACATGTGACTTATGGTCTACCCATCAACAACATTCCTTGGGTGGATAGTTAATTCAATTGAGCTAGCCCTTGGGCTCATTATGTGTTTGTATAATGTAAAAAATATATTTTTTAAAAAATACCCAAGTGGTGCTTACCTACATTTGGAAGTGCCATCTTAATAAACTCATCAATGTAGACTAGTATTCCGAACCCAATGAGACTTAACCTCCTATTAACATTGCTCAAAATTATTACATTTAATTCATAATAAAAAAGACAAATCTACTATATAATCCCTTGTTTTCATGCTAAACATCAATCCAAATAAATTGGCTTGAAAGTGAAACATCATGGACTCCACTTCCTCCCCATCCATGAACTCATAGATACCCTTACACTGATAGGAAGAGAGAAGGTTTGATTGGATAGCTTGTATTCTTTAAAATTTAGCTCCTAGAGGATATGATTGAAGGAGATCCATTCAAAAGATTGGAATCCCTACTTTATATCTCGCAACAAGGGCTCAAGCCTCACGTTAAACAGATGCATTTTTCCTTTCCCAATCAATAACCAACTTAGAATCAGCTAGAACTTGATTCATTTGCTCATTTTTTTTAATTGCCACCTCCAGCAGGGCCCATAACACAATAAACTTAAGCTTAGTTATTTGTTCCATGCCTAATAGCATATCTAATATACATATAATGATAATGATTTCGAAAAAAACAACCCCAACACCACATAATAGGGGGTGTTGTGCGCGCGCACACACACACACATATAAGCCACCATTGTGATTGGTAATTAAGTCGCCCTCCATCTAAATATTCGAAGGAAGAGAGGTAGATTTTACTAGGTTTTCTTGGTGTTGAAACCACTTTCCATCTGATTGAATATGCTAAAGAAGAGGAGGAGATATCAAAATATTTGGATGGAGAGCAATTTAATCACGATCTCTCCCTCTTCCTCAAAGATGAATGGTAGCTTAACCACTAAAAGACCCTGCAACATCTCCCCCTCTTCCTTGGAATATTTTGACTATAAAGAGTAGTTTAACCATTAATCACAATAATATATTATAAATGTAATATATTTTCAAAGAAAGTATTTAGAAATCCCCATCTTTCTCAAAATATTTAAATGAAAAATAATTTAATTGCCAATTACAATAATAATTAGTTAAACTTAATAAAGTTTAAACTTCAAATTAATTAAAGCAAAAAACATAATAATAATATATTTATTTTTTAAATATATTTTTCAAATTAAAAAAACTAAATCATTAAACTAAATATATTTACACTTTAAAAAATACAAATTTATTATACCTTTAAATCTTTAAACATGAATTAAAATAGATATACATTAATATTACTTTCAAAATATTAATACATGAAACTATTATTCTATTCACAAACAGTTACCAGCAACCCTACAAATTTCAATGTTGCAAGTATTCCCAACAACCCTATCAAATTTCCATGTAGTTACTTTGGCTTTATTCTACAACTATATCCCTATCATCCATTAAATATTCCTCTCTAAGTCGACAACTATATTAATTTATCCTCCTACAAATGTCATGCCATCCATTAAATTTTCTTAGGCTTGCATAGTTCGTATAATTAGTATTTTAGGTTGCTTATTTTAAACTTTAAACCAACTATTATATTTGAACAAAGGTTACAGTGAACCAAAACTATAGTGTAAATATGTTATGATTTATTTCAATATATTTTTTTAATATAAAAAATTAAAATTTTAAATTTATTTACTGAAAAGATTTGGAAAATTAAAATAATGCGATATTTTATATGCTTTATAATATTAGATTTTTTTTTTAAATATTTTTTTAAAAGAAGCGACTATAAAAATTAATTCCCTTAAAGAATAGCTGTTTATGTCGGATGAACTGTGATTAAATTAAAATTTATAATTAACATAATATTTTTAAATAAATAATATATTGAATTTTATTAATAATTATTATATTTATAATTTTTTCATATTTAAAAGACTTGAAAAGTCAAAAAAATCCATGCGATGGTGTATTTTTGGGATACAAATTAGTTTAACACTGTTTTGAACAACGTAAATAGATAGAATTAAAAAAAAATTATTTTGTAATATGAATTATATATTTATTTATATATATATATATATATATATTTATATTTTAATTTTTAGTTAACTAAGGGTCAACGCATTACCAAATGTGTAATATCCTGTTTGCCATAGAGATAATAATGCCAAAGTTTACTCATTGGCTCTCATTTATGAACATTATACTATCACCAATAAGTCGTTCATTAATGAGAATTTATTTACATGCTTAAACATGCAAGCTATTTTCATTCTCAAATTTCGAGACACTTTGTATGTGCCCATTAAACCTAATGACCAAATAGAAATTTGAACTTCACTTGTTCTCTTTTAAATGCATGGTGGTTTCTTTCGATTATGCTTGCACAACATCTATTCATCACTGATATCTTGGCAATGAGTATGTATCATGCAGCAAATTTACTTCTTCCCCAAACCAAAAAAATAAATTGAAGATCTTCTCCTTTTGAAATCAATTGTATTTTATTATGGAAATAAATTTGTAATAGGCAAGTGTTGACATAATACTTTCTATTTATAGATAAATAAATTAAATGCCATCTTTTATGTATAATCACAACATATTCCATTTAAAATCTAATAGATTTTAGATATGTATGATTGGGTGACAATAATTATTAAGTTAAGGCGATGGCTTTTACACAACATTCAAAGAAAAAAAACAAATGATAAGTAAATGAATTGACTATTAAATGATTATTGTAGCTGGTCATTATCACAACATCCAAGCTAAAACACCAACGAACAAAATGATTGTGAGCTGGTTTATAGATTAATGCTCAAAGCATAATTAAAATTTCCCACTCATCATTTACACACTTCAAGTCAATGTGCAATGCTTTAATCACATACTAGCAAATTAAGTTACAATAAAACCCTGTAGTGAACCCATTCTAACTATTTTTTTTAAAGAACACTTAATTGTATAGAGGAATACATTTCTTTATCTCACACTCATTTTCTCTAAAGAAATTTCTACTTCAATAAATTTTTTATATACTTCTTTTTAAAATGAGTAAAAGAAATTTATGTGATACTAAATTGCTACCAACACATAACACTCTTTCTTTACAATTCCTATACTATTCTCTTCATCGAGTTTTATAAACTCTTTTTCAATGAGAGTTCATTTCTTACCAAGAAATTTTCTCTTTTTCATCTTAGTATTTTTGTTGAGTTTTATCTATCACCTTTAAACTCGATTTTCACCTTGTTTAATAGATCTTTGATAATGTATGATGTTACATAAATGTTGGGATTGATTATATAAAAATATATTATTTCTTTGTTCACCAACATGATTTTTTTCCCCAAGGAAAAATCACAATTTTATTTATATTGAACAAAATTACATATTGTAGATGCTAAAATTCATATGCATTAAACAATAGATCCCATAGGTTTTAATCCTATATAGAAATTACCTGCATACGAATTATAAGAATAGAAAATAAACGATGGCGAGAGCATAAAACATAAAATAGATATACACAGATTTTCCCCTGGATCCCAAAACCGGGAATACCAGATTGATTTTTCATTATATTCCTTTCAATGTTACAATACATATATATACATTCTGAAGCATCCATAAACCCCAATCCATTAACCCTGGATTAGAACATAATCGTAGTTCCCTTAATCAGATCTACAAAATACCATGGACAAAAAACCATCATGCCCAAAGCCATGTGCGAAATCCATACACAAAACCATAGGTAGGTCCGCTCACTTAATATAGCGTCAAAAAAAAAAATTTCCCGGGGCAGCCTGTGCAAGGGGGCTACCACCCACCTGCGCGTGGGGTAGTCGTGGAAAGAATATAACACAAATCTAACATATCCTAGTGTCCAAGATCAATAAAAAACTCATGAGAGAGTTAACACTAATCTACTCTTTTCTACCTTTATTTTTTTCCACTTTCTGCCAACCACTAGAGTTGGGTGTGGACGATACAATAGTCATTTGATTCTCTTTTATCAATGTATTATCAATGTATTTTTATTTTATTTCATAAAATTTGCAAATATTTATTATATCAAGAATAATAGAATAGATGATATGAAGTGGTTGAGTGTGGTGGATTATTTTGAGTGGTTTAATGCTTTGATATTTATACAAGAGATTTTAATATTTATTTATTGGATTGGTTATTTTTGTTGTGTATTTTACTCAACATTTATGTTGGGTTAGATATCATAATAATTTTTTATGAATTGATATTGGTATTATTTTTGAATGTGGGGAAGTGATTGAGGATTTCTCTATGTTTTTTTTTTTTGAAAAAAATAATTATTAAATTGAGAGAAGTGAGGTGCATTTTACAATCCAATATAAAGAATATTTGTAATGTTTTTGCCTATCTTCTTGATGGGTGATATCACTAATGTTAACAAAGACTCCTTGTGAGGTGTTCCCCCTCAATAGATGGCTTAAACTCATTATGGTGTGGCAGAGAATTGGTGGAGGGCGTTGGAAGATGTACTGTTGGTCTCGTCGATTTAAATGCAAGCTTGTGTCTTTGGCGTGGCGAGGGTAGGTAACTTGTGAGAAAGGAGGTGAGACTGTATACTTGCCCCTCTTTTTCCTTAGCTTGGGTGGCGTCGTTGTTATTTGTGCTTCTATGGAGTGTGGGTGAGGATGATTTATCTAACGAGTTTGGCTTTACGATATCAATTGCGTCTACACTGCGCAGGGTGCTACAAAGCATCGAGGTATTATGGTTCTTACTTCATTAATTGTTTCATTGCACTGTGAATTTGGTTTTGTGTTTGCATCTCCTTGAGCGTCGTATAATTGATGGTTGGATCGTTGTTAAATTGCACCAGTGATATTGCCTGTATGATGTGTATTAGGGTTGTAACTGGTGCATTATCTTCATGCATTTGGATTCAATCTATCTCTATCTATTTGGGTCTATACTTTACATAGGGGTATTGTGTGGCTTGGCACAATGTTGATTTTGTTGGTGGTTCCTGGTCTTTCCTCTGGGTGGTTCCTGGTATTTACCTTAGGGTTATTCTTGTTATTTTGTTTCAAAATCGATTTGGGTGAGTCACTCTGTGTTGTGGGGGAGGAAATTGCTTCAATTGTGAAGTCAAGTAGTATTTTTTTCTCGGTCTAGTTAGGCTCTATCGGTTTTTTATTCTTATGTCCTTGAATTGTCCAGAATTGGGTTATTTCCTTGAATTTGGCTCTCTATTGTGGCATTGGGGGATAATTTACTAATTATGCATTTGTGAGAGCAAGGGTTAGTCGTTTTTCCATTCTCTTGTTTTACTAGTTGTGGGTTTTGTACTTGTTTAGTATACTACGTTGTTTTTGGATTCATGCCTCCTCATCAGAGAATGCTGAGTTAGAGGAGCGGTATGAGTTCTATTGGTTTCAAACACACTTATCCTTTTGCTTTTGATTTTGTTGGAGTGTTCATTGATGCAATTCCTCTTGAAGTCACAATATAAGTGCTTCTATTGGAGGCAAAAGAGATTGAGGAGTGATCCTATCATTCTAATTTTGAGCTTCAGATGTCAAGTTTGGATCTGAAAAGTGTCTTAAACCCAAATAGACGTAGTAAAAAGAGGTTGCATTTCTTGTATTCTCTTGATTTTCAACGAAAAATGGACACTTTGCTTCGGTTGATTTTCAAAGATAAATAGGTTGAAAGCTATAATTTATTCTCTATATTGGAAGAAATAAGTACATATTATGCAATCAACGTTTCTTCCTTTATAATGTGGATTCTAGACTAGCTTGGGTGGAGGGTTTTCTTGTCTCGGATTCTGACTCTAGTGATCTGAATGACCCTCTTGTTGATCTCGATGATTATATTGGCCCTCAAGTGGACAATGTTTAGGATCTTACCATTATTTCATCCAATAAGGATTAAGGTTTAAGGACTCATGTTTTTGGACACTTTATTTCCATTGTCATCACAGTGTTGTTGTTGGGTCTCTTGGAATCCTATTTTGGATTTTGACGGTTTTACAATGCTCTCTTTCCTCATCATGGAAACCGACGTGTCATTATGCAACTCTATCGTGTTAGATGATGCTCCCTTTCAGGTGCACCTTCTCGTTTGGTTTGCATTGCAAAAAGTGTTATCACTCCTTGGCCTCTTTTTGGAGTTTCGGCCGCACTGTCTCCGGGAAAAGACTCTCTATGGTCTGATGTCTCAATCTTGGAACTTGAACTTAGTCATTTCATGTTTTGATTATGTCATGATAGTGATATTGGTTGAGAGGATAAGGACGACATTGGATATCTCCCTTTCTGAGGGCTTATTAGATATTCTGGCATGCACTCATGGGCAGTTTAGTTCTTGGCACTTTTCATTTTGCTAGCAATTTGGTTGTTGCTCTTTGTATATGGTAATTCCTTCTTCATGTCTTTGCGACCTCAGTAGTTGGAAGGATTGTTGGTGGTTGTTATTTCTTGTTGTGTTTATACTCACCTTGGCTAATAGCGGGGTTATGGTGGCATGGTGCATCTATTTCCTTTGGACTGAAACTGACAATGGTCTAGTTTTGGCTTTATAATGTTGTCCTTTAGGGTCCAAATGGTTCTTCTATTTATGATGGCGTCTATATTGCTAATGTGTATCTGCGATGTACCTCGTTGACTAATAGAAAGCTTGTTCTTGCAGTTTACAAAAAAAAATGTTTGTGACCATCATTCATGGGGTCTCCACTTGGTGAACCTATGCCATAACACATACATTCATGGGATATTAAAGAATACCTTTAATTTTAGTAAATATTAATCAATATGCTTCAAGATCATTTTTTTTAAACCCTTCCAATACATCTTTCCAATAGAAAAAAAAACCATATTTTTACTAGATATCCCCTATTTTGATCAAATATCTCTTTTTATAGCACATCCAATACCTATAGCCACACCCTTCTCCCAAAAAAACTACCTTGTATCTCCCTTCAATACCTAAAATACTTTGACTCATTCTTTCACAATTTTAATACCCCCTTTATGAATGAACATGATAATAAATTGATTAATAAGGTGAAGCCCTCACACTATCATTATTGTGACATGTGGTATAAATTAACCTAATATAATATTTTTTAAACATAAAAAAAATAAGTATTAGATATAGATGAATGTGTAACATCCATTCTTATATATATATATATATATATATATATATATATATATATATATATATATATATATATCCCTTCCAAAGCAATCCTCATAGGATGTTGCATTCTTCCTCAAAAAATCTAGATTAATAGTGGTTAAATTGCTAGTCACAAGGTTGACAACCTTAAGGCACTCGTCTAGATTTGAACATGTGACTTATGGTCTACCCATCGACAAAATGCCCTGGGTGGATAGTTAATTCAATTGAGCTAGCACTTGGGCTCATTATGTGTTTGTATAATATAAAAAATATATATATTTTAAATACCCAAGTGGTGCTTACCTACATTTGGAAGTGCCATCTTAATAAACTCATCAATGTAGACTAATTTTCCGAACCCAATGAGAATTAACCTCTTATTAACATTGCTCAAAATTATTACATTTCAGTCATAATAAAAAAGACAAATCTACTATATAGTCCCTTGTTTTCATGCTAAACATCAATCAAAATAAATTGGCCTAAAAGTGAAACATAATGGATTCCACTTCCTCCCCATCCATGAACTCATAGATACCCTTACACTGATAGGAAGAGAGAAGGCTTGATTGGATAGCTCGTATTCTTTAAAATTTAGCTCTTAGAGGATATGATTGAAGGAGAGCCATTCAAAAGAATGGAATCCCTACTTTATATCTCGCAACAAGGGTTCAAGCCTCACGTTAGACACACACCTTTTTCTTTTCCTAATCAATAACCAACTTAGAATCAACTAGAACTTGATTCATTTACTTTTTTTATTACCACCTCCAGCAAGGTCCATAACACAATAAATATAGCTCAGTTATTTGTTCCATACCTAATAACATATCTAATATGCATATAATGATAATGATTTAGAAAAAAACAACCCCAACACCACATCTTGGGGGGTGCTGCACGCGCGCGCACACACACACATATAAGCCACTATTGTGATTGGTAATTAAGTTGCCCTCCATCCAAATATTCAAAGGAAGAGGGGTAGATTTTACCAAGTTTTCTTGGTGTTGAGGCCACTTTCCATCTGATTGAATATGCTAAGGAAGAGGAGGAGATCTCAAAATATTTAGATGAAGAGCAATTTAATCATGATCTCCCCCTCTTCCTCAAAGATGAATGGTAGCTTAACCACTAAAAGACCTTGCAAGATCTTCTCCTCTTCCTTGGAATATTTTGACTATAAAAAATAGTTTAACCATTAATCACAATAATATCTTATATATGTAATATATTTTCGAGGAAAATATTTAGAGATCTCTTCCTCTTTCTTAAAATATCTAAATAAAAAATAATTTCATTGTCAATCACAATAACAATTAATTAAACTTAATAAAATTTAAACTTCAAATTAATTAAAACCAAAAACATAATAATAAATTTCCTTTTAAAATATTTTTTTCAAATTAGTTAAAATATATTTTTCAAATTAAAAAAACTAAACCATTAAACTAAATATATGTACACTTAAAAAGATATAAATCTATTATAACTTTAAATCTTTCACAAAAATAAATTGATTTTAAATTATTTATCCTTCTTAGATTTATAGAATAAACTAAAATAAGTATACATTAATATTACTTTCAAAATATTAATACATTAACCTATTATTCTATTCGCAAATATTTACCAACAACCTTACAAATTTCAATATTGCAAGTATTCCCAACAACCCTATCAAATTTCCGTGTAGTCAGTTTCCTTTGGCTTTATTCTACAACTACATCCCTATCATCCATTAAATATTCCTCTTTAAGTCGACAACTATATTAATTTATCATCCTACAAATGTCATACCATCCATTAAATGTGCTTAGGTTTGCATAGTGTTTTCGAGATTTCTCTAATTTCATGTTAGGTGTATCATCTGCTACATTTCTCCACATATAAATCCTGTTAATTGGCATCAATTGCACATGACACTAAAAATTGTATAAACTTGGCATCACGAAATGGGTAATTATAAATATATAATTACATTACTTATGGTTTAAGTTTTGGTTTTTGATTTCACATTGCTTTAAAAAGGTTTTATAATTAAATTTTTTTTGTTATTTAGTTTAATTATTAAAGTTGGAAAAGGATGAACTAATTATCATATTTAATGAGAGTTACATTATAAATATGTATGAAAAAATAAATTTTTAAATTTATTTGGTGAAAAAATTTAAGAAATAAAAATAATGTGATTTTTTATATGTTTTTTTTTAAAATAATGATGGGAAATTTTAAATATCTTCATTATAAATGATTAATTAAATAATTTACACTTATATAATATCATCAATTATAATATTTAATTTTTTTAAAGAAGCAATTATAACATTTAATTTCCTTAAAAATAATTGTTTATTTTTTATGAATCAGTGATTAACTTAAAATTTATAATTAACCTAATATTTTAAATAAATAACATTTTATTAATAATTATTATCTTTATAGTTTGTCATATTTTAAATATTTAAAAATTGGAAAAAATTCTTGCGATGATGTATTTTTTGGAATACAAATTAGTTTAACACTCTTTTGAACAATACTATCTTTTTTTAGAAAGAAAATCTTTGATATTATATTGAGATTTGAACAATACTATCTATTGCTCGCAAAATTTTGGATGGTAATATAAATATCTTTTTACCACAATAAAATGATACGCAATTTATGTAGACTACCAAACGTGTTGAACATAGGAATAGGAATAGGAATATATCAAAAATCATTTCTAATAACCAAGAGACATCGTAACACATGCTCAATACGTGAATTTCCAAAAGGAAAAAAATATTTCCTCAGATTTGTATGAAAATCAGATCTGAAAATATGTAAATATTAGGTATCCATATTTTTCTAGACATAGGTAGATCGACTGATCTGGTTTATTGGGTACACATCTATTGCATTTTAGTATAATAAAATCTTTCCACTACACATTTTATTTATATTAATAATAGTTATATCTAAAAAAAATATTTAAAAAATTTGATTTTTCCAAAAATTCAACACATAATAAATTACTAAAATATTAAATATTAACTCATATTAATATAGAATTCTCATCATATAAATAAAGATCATCTCATTTCCATTAGTATTTAAAAAAAATAAAAAAATCCACACGTACAAAAGTTTCGGAGCTAACTCCATGCCAAAGAGTCCTCGTTGACTAATAATCACAACAAATTCACGCCTAATCTCTCGTGCTGGTTGACTAATAATCACGTTATTGAGGTGGAGGAATTGTATGGACGGTTAAAAGTGATTTGAATCTGGGCAAAAAAAATTTCAAAAAATCTTGTAGAGACAGTGTTTGAATCGTGTTTTTGATGGTGGAAATGAATTCAGCACCATCAAAAACATCTAGAACGGCTAAAATTTTGAAGTTTAACAACTATAACTTGGATTTACAAAAATGCTTGCCAGATTTTCTCTAAATATGAACAGAATTTCCATAACTTTCTGGACAATTCCTGGCAATAATCACAGCGAATTCAAGCCTAATCTCTCTCATGTGTAGCTTGACCGTGGATACCTTGGATTTGGAACCTGTCTTGTCATATTTCATAAATGGTCTGCAATTTAAATAGATTTTAACATCATTTTTACCAATGGTCCACCAAAGAGTTTGACATTTTCATTTTTCATAAACTCGTCAATTTAAAATTACATGTAAATAAAATACGATAACATTTTTTTATGGGTTTTATAAATTAAAGCAATGATTGCTTAAATTCGAGTTAGTCGTTAGTTGCATGGTACGACCCCGATCTATTGCGATGTACCACAGACTAGTCAGCATTCAAAGAAATCGACGTGAGAACTAGGTATAGAGAGCCGCTATATCTTGACTTTCTTGGCTGAATAAGTATTTAGTTAGTATTGAGATCACACGTGGGTGGATTGTTTATGATGCTGACTGTACAACCCGCTACCTTAAATAGCGTCTTTGTTTTGTAGACAGAGGTTTCTGTAGCATATCAAATCATTAATGGCGATTTGAAAAGCCTCCCTACTTCTAGAATGTTGAGAATCTGAATTTCTGTATTGCAGGAAGTCATAAAGCATAGGCCCGTAAGACCTATATATTTTGGTTACGATCAATCTTAGGAGAGCGCACAATTCAAGGTATCAATGATTGAAATGTGACTGTTGCACATGTTGGACGCTACTCTCACACATTCTTTACTTGCTGTATATATGGATACAATCTTTCGTATTACTTACAACTGCAAACATACGATCTGGTGGCAAAAATAATCATTGGGAAATAAGAGTGAAGCTTTCTCAACAATCACAACGTAAATAGATAGAATTAAAAAAAAATTGTTGTAATGTGAATTTTATATATTTTTTTGTTTAATTTTTAGTTAACATTAGATTAATTAAAATTCAATGCATTACCAAATGTGTAATATCTTGTCTGCCATAGGGATAATAATGCTAAAGTTTACTCATTGGCTCTCATTTATGAACATTATACTATCAACAATAAGTCAAGTTCATTAATGAGAATTATTTACATGCTTAAACATGCAAGCTATTTGCATTCTCAAATTTCGAGACAGTTTGTATGTGCCTATTAAACCTAATGACCAAATAGAAATTTGAACTTCGCTTGTTCTCTTTTAAATGCATGGTGCTTTCTTTCAATTATGCTGGCACAACATCTGTTTATCAGTGAAATCTTGGCAATCAGTATGTATCATGCAACAAATTTACTCCTTCCCCCGATAAAAATAATAATTGGAAGATCTTTTCTTTTTGAAAAATCAATTGTATTCCATTATGGAAATAAAATTGTAATGAGAAGGTGTTTACATAATACTTTCTATCTATAAATAAATATTTAAATGTCATCTTTTATGTATAATCACAACATATTCTATCCAAAATCTAATAGATTTTACATATATATGATTGGGTTACGATCATTGCTAAGTTAAGGTGATGGCTTTTACACAGCATTTAAACAAAAAAACAAAAGATAAGTCAATGAATTGAATATTAAATTAAATGATTATTGTAGCTTGTCATTATCACAACATCCAAGCTAAAACACCAACAAACAAAATGATTGTGAGATGGTTTATAGATTAATGCTCAAAGCATAATTAAAATTTCCCACTCATCACTTACACACTTCAACTCAATGTGTAATGCTTTAATCACATACTAGCAAACTAAGTCACAATAAAAGTAGTGAACTTCTTCTAACTATTTTTTTTAAAAGAACAATTAATTGTATAGAGGAATACATTTCTTTATCTCACACTTATTTTCTCTGAAGAAATTTCTACTTTAATAATTTTTTTTATATACTTATTTCTAAAATAAGTAAAAGAAATTTATGTGATACTAAATTGCTACCAACACATAACACTCTTTCTTTACAATCCCTATACTATTCTCTTCATCGAGTTTTATAAACTCTTTTTCAATGAGAGTTCATTCCTTACCAAGAAATTTTCTCTTTTTCATCTTAGTATTTTTGTTGAGTTTTATCTATCACCTTTAAACTCAATTATCACCTTTAAACTATTTTTATTCCAATTTACAAAAACAATGTTTGTGCCTATCATTCATTGGGTCTCCACTTGGTGAACATATGGCATAGCACAAACATTCATGGCATATTAAGGAATACCTTTAATTTCACTAAATATTAATCAATATGTGTCAACATCAATTTTTTAACCCCTCTTCTAATACATCTTTCCAATAGAAAAAAAAAAATGATATTTTTACTAGATATCCCCTATTTTTATCTAATACCTCTTTTTATAGCACATCCAATACCTATAATACCTTGTATCTCCCTCCAATACCTAAAATACTTTGACTCATTTTTTCACAATTTTAAAACCCCCCTTTATGAATGAACATGATATGATATTGATTAATTAGGTGAAGCCCTCATACTATCATTAATGTGACATGTGGTATAAATTAACCCAATATAATATTTTTTAAACATAAAAAATAGCAATTAGATATACATATACATATACATATACATATACATATACATATACATATACATATACATATACATATACATATACATATACATATACATATACATATACATATACATATACATATATATATATATATATATATATATCCATTCCAAATAAATCCTCACAGGATGTTGCATTCTTCCTCAAAATATCTATATTAATGGTAGTTCAATTGTTAGTCACAAGGTTGGCAATCCTAAGGCACTCGTTTGGATCTGAACATGTGACTTATGGTCTTCCCATCGAAAACATGCCTTTGGTGGATAGTTCATTCAATTGAGCTAGCCCTTGGGATCATTATGTGCTTGTAAAATGTAAAAGATATATATTTTTAAAAAATACCCAAGTTGTGCTTACATACATTTGGATGTGCCATCTTTAATAAACTCATCATTGTAGACTAATTTTCTGAACCCAATGAGAATTAACCTCCTATTAACATTGCTCAAGATTATTACATTTCATTCATAATAAAAAAGACAAATCAACTATATAGTCCTTTGTTTTCATGCTAAACATCAATCCAAATCAATTGGCCTAAAAGTGAAACACCATGGACTCCACTTCCTCCCCATCCATGAACTCATAGATACCATTACATTGATAGGAAGAGACAATGCTTACTTGGATAGCTCGCATTCTTTAAAATTTCACTCCTTGAGGATATGATTGAAGGAGATTCATTCAAAAGATTGGAAGGCCTACTTTATATCTCGCAACAAGGGCTCAAGCCTCACATTAGACACATAGGACTTTTTCCTTTCCCAATCAATAACCAACTTAGAATCAACTAAAACTTGATTCTTTTACTTCTTTTTTTTATTATCATCTCCAGCATGGCCCATAACGCAATAAATTTAGCTAAGTTATTTGTTCCATGCCCATTAACATGTATAATACGCATATAATGATAACGATTTAGAAAAAAAACCCAACGCCACATATTGGGGGGTGGTGCATGCACGCACACGCGCACACACACACACATAAGCCACTATTGTGACTGGTAATTAAGTCACCCTCCATCCAAATATTCAAAGCAAGAGGGGTATATTTAACTAGGTTTTTTGGTGTTGAAGCCACCTTCCATATGATTGAATATGCTAAGGAAGAGGAGGAGATCTCAAAATATTTGGATGGAGAGAAATTTAATGGTGATCTCTCCCTCTTCCTCAAAGAGGAATGGTAGCTTAACCACTAAAAGACCCTGCAAGGTCTCCTCCTCTTGCTTGGAATATTTTAACTATAAAGAATGGTTTCACTATTAATTACAATAATATTTTATATATGTAATATATTTTCAAAGAAAATATTTAGAGATCTCTTCATCTTACTACATATATTTAGATAAAGAATAATTTAATTACTATACAACTTAATAAAATTTTAACTTCAAATTAATTAAAACCAAAAATATAATAACAATTTTTTTTTAAAATATATTTTTCAAATTAAAAAAACTAAATCATTTAACTAAATATATTTACATTTAAAAAAAACACAAATCTATTAAAACTTTAAATCTTTAAACGTAAAAAAAAATAAATTAAATTATTTATCCTTCTTAGTTTTATTGAATAAACTAAAATAAATATACATTAATACTACTTTCAAAACATTAATACATGAACCTATTATTAGTCCCTGCCTGGGACTATATGCGATCGATCGATCGCTGACCGTAGGTTGACCGTTGTATTTTTTCATTATATTAGCATTTTAACCTAAGTCGAACGAAAGTTTTGGGGTGGAAAATTATTGGAGTCTTATTGCGAGCTTCACATTGTTCGATGCAAGGGCGGCAAGTTGGCACGTATCCAAACGGTTGTCATTGAATGCGTTTGTCACGAATTTAGTAGCTGGTACCAGATGGCATGCTTCGGCTCAAGTGTTTTACGTTGCTATGGTACACCTGGGGACTAGCATGCCACTGTTCTCTCGCCATGCCATGAATCATCACTGGAATATCAGATGCAGGGGGATGTTTTTCACACTTTGGGTTTTGGGGATGGTTCAGATCGATCGAAGTGATGTAATACCCTAACTTAATTCCTTCTGGTCATTTGTGTGACGGAAAACCCGCCTGGACATGGAGTAGATCTGTCCTTTATCTTTTGTAATGGCCTACACAGGACATTGCATAGTGCCCTGAAGTCAAATTCCTGAACGATAGATATAAGTTCGGATGGTTTTTCTTTTGCACCGCCGTTTGCATAACTCCACGTTGATTTACTGGTAAGTTTTGAAATTTGGTTGGTTTAGCCGAGTTCCCTATGGTTTTTTATGCTTCCAGTTAGGGTCTCGTGTAATCATTCACATGTTTAAAATCATCTACTACAGCAATGGATTAACCCCTAATTTTGTTGTTGTAGACGGTTAATATTCCTCGTCGATTCTTCAGCAGAGGAGAAACTTTTATTGTGTTTGTTTGGGTAACGAGTTTTCGTCCCAGCCCTCTGGTACTCTCTTTTTCCTCCCACTTACTAGTTTCGATTTTACAATGATCCTGAGGTGAATTTTTATTGGTTAGTTATGCCAGGAGGCCGAAAAATCTTATCATGCCCACGGTTCTAGATTGTGTTGCTTCATTCTGAGTATTGTAATATTGTTCCTTTCGGATCTTGCAAAATGCGTATCTGAGACTTCTGAGATTGGTGTTTGCGGTGTTGTAGTTGTTCCGGTATTCAGAATTTGGTTACAGCCAGAGTCCAGGACACCTCCTCGTCATCCGGATATCAATGGAAAGTACAGAAAACAGGCCGAATTGGATCAGTTAAACCGAGAAATCTCATCGCTGGAAGTAAGTTTTTTGGACGGTTGAATGTCTTCTTTTCACCATGTTAAAAGGTTGTTCTGTTTCATATTTTGTGCAGTGTAAGTTTTGATTTTGATTTCGACCTAGAGGCTTAGGGCTCAAATGTAGCTCCATTCTTAGTACGCAGTCATGTTCACACTGTGGGTTGGGAGGTACACAAGGAATTTCCAGTCATCATGGTCTATTCAATTATGACTTTGATCATAGCACTCATGGACCCTTGTCATCTGGGGCGCTTTGCAAATCAAACTCCCAAAATAATCCAACAAAGCAGCTCCAGGGGGAGATTGAAGGTTAAAGCCTAATACTTTTCCTCTGTATTCCTTAAAGAGAGTGCAGGTCTTACTGGTATGGCCATGAGCTCATTACAGTTCGAGGATGTAATGGATTTGTCACTGAGATTGTATGCCCATTAAAACTCGCAAGCTCTGATTGGTAAATTTCATTGCTACATCAGTTTGGACACGTTTTGTCTAGCATTGTTGGGTTTCCTATCACAACCGTCCTTAGTTGAGGTTTTCTGAGAGTCAAGTTTATTCTGGGGGTAATCCAATGGCACTCCAGTTATATTGGGAGTAAATTTCTCTGTCATATTACTTCCACTGTGTGCTTCTTTGAGTAGATTGGTCTTTTGTATTACCAGTTTCTTAAGAGAATGCTTGTGATTATAAGTCAAGTCATATACCTTTTTCTGCTCAAACACAGCATCACGAATATTTGAAACAGTGGTGGCAGAGTTGTCACACTTTGGGTTATATTCAGCTTTACTAAACCTTTGCTTTACAGATGAGGGGAAACAACTGAAAAATAATAATAGATATACCTGTATTCTGTCCTGATTTTATGCTTTTGGTTCGAATTGACTTGTGCCTTTGGGACTCAGATTCTTTATTCCACAATGACTGTTCTAACGGTTACCAGTTTGCAAATGCCACCTATAACCGGGTATGAAACTTAGGTTTATTTTTTATACAAGGATTGTGTTGCATATACAGATCATTTATCGAGGATGCAGTTGAATGCTTTACTTTTAGTTAAATCCAATTTTTATCTGAAGTTCTGTTTAATATGTTTTCCTTTTTGGACGTACTAGTTTTCTTTTTCCAGTTTCCTGCAGCACTTTTGATTATTAAGGTACTGGCATTTTCATGTCAAATTCACTTATATTATGCTTCTAGTTGGAGATGTCCAGTCCTCCTTTTGGAAAATCATATTTCATGGTAGCATTATAGTTCTAAAAAACTTGATTCCCAAGTGCCAGTGCTCTTTACAATGATATATTGTTTATCTTTTAGAATGGAACTAACAGTTGATAGATGAGTGGTATAACGAAATAAGTTTCATCGCCTGTTCTAGTTTGCACTTTGACCTTTAATGAGTGTAGGGGATTTGCATAGTGTATATTATTGGTCACTCAAAAAGTACCATCATTGTTTCCTTCCAAATGGAAGAGTATTTTTTATTTGACCTCGTACCATATATGCAAGAATGAAATTGCTTTCCATAAGTGATTTCTCCCCAAGGAACGTTCATAGTAAAATCCCTTTGCCTGCTATGTTGATCTATTTCTAGTATGTTTTATGCATACATGAAAATCAGGGAAAATATACCATACACCCTCATATTTACCAATATCTTAAAGTTGCAAGGTTACATTTTATTTTTTCTATCTTTTGTGGGTAATCCTCCGCGGATCACAAGAAATGTTTCTTTTACTGCGCTTTCCTTTACAGACATTTCTTTCTTCTATCTGTGCATCCAAATGACTTCTAAACATTATTCTGCTATTTCAAAATACATATTTGTACCATACTCCGGGTAAACCCTGTACTTGAGAAGGGGTCATTCCGCATAACCATTTTGTACTTTTATCATCCATGACAAAGTGGATGTATTGCGATGATGTTAATTGGGGTCAATAGCGCAGACAACTTGAATTAGCATATGTTTCAACTTTCCAGTTTCGGAGCACTTCATATAATTAATTAAGAAATTATTCTCGATTCTAATGATTTGTACTATCTTATGTTGGTAAAGTATATCTTAACTTTAAGGTACAATGTTAGAGAAACACTTGACCACGTTAAAGTTAGATGTTAGTTTAGACTGGGAGTCTTGTTTGAGATGATCCCAACAAGTAGAAGTTGGGTAATGGATCCAACTAGCTGCGTATAATGATGTATGAAGAGATTCTGTCTATTTAACCCTTAGATTAAAATCTCATGTTAGGTAGTTATAACCAGATTGATTCTGATATGATGTTAGGCTACCTTATTCTCCTTAGGGAGAAACAATAATTTTATTATGAAAACAAAATTACATTTACTATATGTGTTTCTGCATTTCAAAGATATCCTTAAGCATAGGAAGTGATAAAAGTATGGCTGAGAAGATATCTTGCTTCATAAACAGTTTTCAAAAATGTCAATATGACAGCCCTATCACAGTCATTCTAACATATATCACAGGTTTGAAACCAGTTTTGTCTCATAAAAAATTAGCTCCTAGATATGTTCATAAACAGTCCCATAAAAAAATATACATATAGATATTCACATTTAAACAGTCCCATGATTATATGAAAGGTGTATGAAGACATTCCATGAGCTACCCTTCCACTTTCTTCTGAATGATCCAAGCTCGTGCTTCCAAGTGTAATCCAGCTTTTGAGAGTCCATCAGTTTCCATGTTCCTCTCTCTGTACACATGTTGAAATATAATGTGTTAAATACTCTGTTCAAGCAAGTTGAATCTCCTCAAATATAGGCTGAAATTTATAATTATCCAATGAATTTGTTCCATTCATCCAATTCACCACAATTTGTGAATCATCAAAGATCTGTAATTTTTGGGTTTTTTTTTTTTTTTTTTTTTTTTTTTTTTTTTTTTCAGGTGCCAGAATCGGCAGCAGTCTTGGGGCAATTTGCTCAGGCAACTTGCTGGTGTGTTTGCCAAGGCTGTCCTTTGAACATATTACATGTTGATCATTTATATGAATCATACCTCCAGCATCACATAATGATGGATCTTCTTGACAAGCCTTATGGAAGTAGGCTTATGCACTACTCCTATATGCTTCTCAATGCCCTGTTGGGGCTGCTTGATCCTTTAATTCTGTGTAGATCCATACAATATAGCCATACTCTCATACTGAATAGGAGGAAACTTTTTCCTTGAAATATTTTGGACTTGCGACCTAGCAGCAATTGGAGGCAATACTTTGTATATTTTGACAGCTGAATTGCTGCACCACTTATGTAAAACTCTCTTCAATTATGATGCCTCCCCAAACCTCCCCTAATCCTGTCAGTGTCTCCAATTCCCTCCAGACCTTCTTTGTATATGGACAATTCATTAGTAAATGATCAATAGATTCATTGCATTCTTTACAAAGTATACAACAGCCAGGACTTTGCATGCCTCTGTTTTGTAGCTTTTCCCAAGAGAGGGATTTATTATTCAATTCTGACCACATAAAGATCTGAGCCTTAAGGGGCTTTTAAATTTACACAAACCCTTCCACCATCAGACCCTATCCCTCTTTGTTTAGCTGCATATGTAGTGTGAGAACCTAGTTTAGGAGTGTAGACCCCATTTGCAGGGCTTTTCTCCCCCAAATGAGTTCATGTTAATGTTCCCTGATGCTAGCATGACTAGGTCTAAGGGAGTGTATATATCTTCCCCATTCTTCAGCATCCCTCGCATCCAATCCTAAAAGCTGAACTTGTTTCCATTCTTGCCTCCAAATAATGGTTAAATATGAATGTGCCACCTGATGCAGAAAGAAAAAACCAGTCCTATGTAGAACCTCAATTAAGCCCTCAGATAGTTTGAAACCTTCTCCACATCCAACCCAAGCACCAATACCAATCCTTAGTTTCTACCCATTTCCTATCCTCCAGATAAGTCATTGACAGATTATTGGGAATGCTACATGTTTAGTCAATTTAGTGTTCCTAAATTGATGTCATTAATTGTCAACCCGGGGCTCGTAAGCTGATGAAGTGAAGGTGTACTATATGTACTTAAGCAACCTCTTAGAGCTTTTTGTCGTTTGGGGTGTTGTTTGTGGTTAATTTATCTTCCTAAGATGGAATGGAGTTTTTATAAACAGATGAGTGAGTGTGTGTGTAAGGTGATTTCTAACTACTTGCTGAAAAGGAAAAGCTTTGAAAGAAATAAATAACTTGAAATGAACTGAAAGCAAAGAACCACTTTCTAATGGCACTAGACACCATTCATGCTGCTGCAAATAAAAGGTAAGAAAATCACTTTAAAAACCAATGATAATGTTTATCTCTTCCTAACTCTCTGCTTCTAACACATAGTACTGTGTAAAACACGATTAGGAAGTAGCTAGAGATGAGTTTAAAAAGTGATAAAAAATGAGAAAAATCTACTTTAAAGACTAGTTATAATGTTCAGCTCTTTCTAACTCTCTGCTTCTAACATATGGTACTATGTAAAGCACGATTAGAAAGTAGTTAAAGATTAGTCTAAAAAGTACTCAAAGCCAGCTGAAATTTATTAGTATTCTGATCTCTAAAAGATGAACAATTTGTGATAAAGAGACCATCAATATGTTAGCAGACAACTTTGAGAAACTAAACTAGAAATCAGCTATGAAAATAAAGTAAAGGCAGCAACTTTGAATCTGTCAACTGAAAATACCATCAGATATAAAGCAAATACATAAAGACAAAAACAATCCCGGGTTAAAAACCTGCAAAAGAACAATACTGATCAGTTTAAGTGAATGCTGCAAATGAAATGACAATGAAAGTGAATCAAGCTGTACATGTTTCAAAGAAAAGGAAATGCTGAATGGAAAATAAGGAAATAGCAAGAATATGAACATAAAATACTATACAAGGGCAGTCATGAACGGGGGCCCTCCATTCATACAACCCAAAGAAGACTCAAGGATTTGAAAACGTCAGAACAGCACTGTCTTCTATTACTCCATATGCAGAAAATTACAGTCAAGAGTGCTAGAACAACACTATCAAAACAGAGTCTTGAAATGCACTAAAATTATAACAAGTTCATAAAACACAGCAACTAAAAAGTAACATTAAGCGTACACAGACGCAAGTTTTTATAGGCATCTAAACGATTGCCTAATGCGTAAAGCTAGAAACTGAAAATTAACTAATCTGTCATGCGTAATAAAGGTTCAGCAACACGTCATAAGCCTCGTGGATGAGCTGGAGGTTCTGGTCGTTATGGGAATTGAATCCAGAGTTGGATTATGTTTCCCACAACCTACGTAACACGGACAAATCACCAGTTGCATTGACGTGACCCAACAGCTTACGCAACACCGTTTAAGCTGCCTTTGTTGACCGTGGCTTGACCCTCGTTGACCGGAGGTGTAGATGATGTGGCTGACCGAACCAATAGCACAGGAACCTTGAGCACCTTTATTGCCACGTGCCCATGTGGTTCGTTTTGCAAAATGACACGTGGAACCTTGAGATTAACAAAAAGGCTGCGGAATCATCAGATGGCTGCGGAATCGCTGAATGGCTGCGGAATTGCCAGACAGCTGCGGAATCTCTGCAAATATGTCAAAATCTAAACAAAACAGTCACACATTAGCAAAGTTCACTAAATCATGCTTAAAGACATCAAATGTAATGATCTGGGTAGGTTTGCAAGGAAAATGAGGCAAAAGAGAGAGATGAGTGAGGGAAAACTGTAGGTAATGATGGATAATCAAGTGCAAGTTAGAGGCTCTACACTACATTCATTGTGAAAGCTATCGGTTATACCAAACATTCAATTTCTTCTTAACCTTGGCAATAAGCGATAGCCAATCCTTTTTACCATAATCTTTAGGCTTGAGATAAAAGCCCAAGGATTTCAGCCTCTCCTGAAAACCAACCTGTTGGTATGGGAATAACTAGGAAAGAAAGCTAACTTCATCGTCATTTAGTCTAGAGAAGGATATCGTCGACTAAATGATCAAAAGAAATCAATGTCACACAACTCATAAATAGCCTCAGAGTTATTTTATTTCACAAATGCAATCGACAATAATGTTAACTTTCAAAAATATTCTTAAAGTTATGGTGCATTTTTTCATTTTGTCTTTCCATTGCTTCCTTTTGTTAACTTGCAGAAATATTCTTAAAGTTATGCTCCATTTTTTCATTATGTCTTTCCATTGTTTCCATTTCCAATTTCTTTGTTATTTATAAATATGACTTGTTGCTAGAAATTTGATATTTGTTTGGCAACATAATGCAAGACCCTATTTTTTTAATATATATATTTTGTTCGAAACAATCATCTTCACTTTTTGCTAACTTGATCAATATTTTTTGCAAAGCTGTAGAAGACAATTGCAAAAGGCAACTCTGGTAAGCAATTGCAAATGATGGAAGAAATAATAGATGTTGACAATTACAAATTCAGATTGCAATGCATTTTGCCTGACAACATTGATATTGTATTAAAAAGAAATGGTCTTTTTAGACTAAATGCATTTTCATATACTGTAGGAGATTCTCTATTTGACTCATTCGAAATGCTTCTACATTTTCGTTATACTTCAAATGAACTGCGAAATGGGTTAATAGAACACTTTCTTTTTTGCTTAAACAACAATGATGTTGAAGCAATAGAGTCATATGAGTATGAACTAGCACCTGACTTCCTATACGAGTTACATGGTGTTAATGATATTGGTGCATATCTTCATAAAATGCGTTGTTCTGCATCTACAAATATAAAGGAGTCTGACCGAGGTTTATGGGGTGATACCTTTTGCATACATTGGTTAGCTAAATGGCTAGATATATCAATTGCAGTTTGGTCATTGACAAGAAAAACAAGATATTTGCTTTTTAATCAACATGAAAATGCAATTCCATATTGCATTCTCTTTCATGATGCAAATCCTGTTAGTGGTAATTATGAACCATTGGTTTACCAAAAGTTTCCAATATGCATTTGCAACCAGTCTAATATGTACCTATCACCTATTTGCAAAGATATTGAAAGCCACTGGATGCATATTGCAGATAATATGCTTTTAAATGAACTAACAATCACAAAGCAAATGACATCTAATTGTGGTGACAGTCTCTTTAATGCAATTTGCTATTTAGTAGCAACAGAATTCGATGCAGAGTGTTTGCGACTTTACATTGTGCAATCTTTTTGCAATGCACTTATGCATAAGAATCGAGATGCATTGCATTGTTTAGAACAATACCTAGTAGTTGATGTGATACACTATACAATGAATAACAACTGGCAAATAAATATGGCAATGCCATATGAGAAAGGACAGGTATAAGGCGGACCATTCTGTTTGCAATGGATATCTATGATATTCAAAGTCAATATCCAAGTATGGTCCTCTGTTGCTAATAACTTTGTCAATTACAGTTCTGCTTATTCGACATGCAATCATATTGTTAACATCATGTCATTCAGGACAGATACATCACATATTCACTACCACGCAATGATACAAAAATATGTTCACAATTCTCAACAAGTGCACATGGAAGCAAACGACGATTGTAATCAATTGCATCATAAGCATATACTAGAAAAACAACAATGTATATCTCAAGTACATTTTAGCAATAATATTGCATTTGAGATAGCATCTCATTTAGAACAAATGCAGCCAACTAAGCATTGTAGGCTGAATTATCACAAACTAAAGAAATTCATACGTACAAAACGCAAATGCAATGACATATGCAAAAAACCATTTTCTAATAAGAAGTCAAGAATTACAAGCAAGAAAAATGCAGTACAGATTTATATGGAAAAAGTCGAAGACACGCCTAGGAATACATGTGCAGTTTGTACTAGATTGCATTTTGCAAAAAATATTAGATTCTTCACTATATATTTGCAAGAAAAGCATATGAATTTGACATTGAACAATAGGACCTTCAGCAATGAAAACATATTTGTTCCTTGCAAAAAAGCACTCAAGAATGGAAAGCTACCACAATTTGCAACACCTGAACAAATAAGACGTAACATTCCATTGCCAACTGTAAATACACTTTCAGATCTAGAAGAAAGACTTGTGTCATTGAGAATTGCATTTGCACAAATCAGACAATGGGGATATAGGCGATCACAAATTGGCTTAACATGATCAATTATCAATGTACCAGTTCATATGGACGTTGTGCAAAAAGCATTGCCACAATATCTAAGTGATACAATGACAATTGCAGTTGCATTAAAAAGACGATTGCAATACAAAAATGCATACCAAACAGGTAAAGTACGTCCAATTATTGTCATGAAAGCATTGAACGAACTATGTTCTAGAAGTCTTTATAAAGCTGACAACATTTGTATAAATGAGAATTGGGCCCATGTTTTACAAGAGAATAATGAATACATTGTACAAAATTCAAACAGCGACAATGAAAGTGATACAGACAGTGATGCAAATAACGAAACACCTACTGAAACATTGGTGCATGGATTAATAGAGTCACAACGCATCTACGATTTGCAAGACAAGATTATTGAACTGGCACCTGCTGAAGGACAACGACCACTAGGCATTTTCAAGGACAAATATGCAGAAGAAATGAACTTTCCAACATTATTTTATGGCGATGCACGTGATCATGACATCACAAATAGGTTTAGTTACCAAAAAATTGTACAATGGGAATTGTTACAAGCAAGTGGTGACTTCTCATATCATACAACAAATTTGTTCTTCAAGACAATGCGAATAATAATTGATAAAGTGCTTTCTTGCATATGGGTACGAATAAGAAAAGGACAACTAAAAGGCAGGAGAATATTAGCAAAAGATGTCAAGTATCGAGCAAATTTGGAAAAGTTATTGAAATCTGATATTGGATACATAGATTTCAAAAACATTCGCATATCTTCTGATCATTTGGAACAAATTAAGAAAAAAATATTTGCAAAGATACGACAATTGGGGCCTCCAACTTTCTTTGTGACATTTACAAGTGCAGAACATCAATGGAAACCATTAGTAGATACACTTGTCACATTGTTTAGAAATAAGGCAAATAAAAATGCTATTGATATATTAGAAGATGATGACATTGACTACCTTATAAGAAAATATCCAGTCACATGTAGCCAATACTATAGACATAGAATTAATGCTGTAAAGTGACTGATATGTCAAGATACTACATTCTTTGGAAAAATATCTGATTACTATTTCGTAACAGAATTCCAAAATAGAGGAACTGAACATGAACATGGACTGTTATGGATAGAGAATGCTCCAATATATGGAAAACAAAGCAATTCAGAAATTGAGAAGTTTCTTGACAATTACATAACTTGTAATACAGATCATTTGGACCCAGATGTTGCTAAATTGCATAAACATCACCATACAAAAAGTTGTAAGAAGCGAAAAAATTCAAATTGCAGATACAACTTCCCCATGCCACCAATGAAATCAACAATGATAATTGAGCCAACCAATGCACAAAATAAAAAAATCGTAGAGAAATCAATATCACTTTTCACATTCTTGGAGCAAACAAACTACAATGATTCAATAACCCATGACAATTTCCTCCTAGAAATAGGACTACTAGAAAGTGAGTACATAGAACTATTACAACATACAATAAAGCAACCAACAATTTTCCTGAAACGAAAACCTTCTCACATTTGGAATAACAGTTTTGCGAAGGCTATGCCTACTTTATGGAATGCAAATACAGATGCACAATTTGTGCTAAATGCATATGCCGCAACGTCATATTGTAGTTCATATATGACCAAAATTGACAAGTCTATGACAAATGCATTTAGAAGAATACGCAAAGAGCATCAGAAAGATGAAATTGATGCTATGCAAATGATTCGTAAACTTGGAAATACATTACTCAATCTACAGCAAATGTCAGCTCAACAAGCAGTGCATATAGCACTTTCATTGCCATTGAGTTGTAGTTCAAGGGAATGTATATTTGTAAACACATCTCCAGTTGATGAACGCACATTTATGCTTAAACCACCTATTCTTTTGAAACAAGAACCTGATGATTCAGAAGATGTTATGTGCCATTCCATTATTGACTACTACATTGGACGGCCAAGTTCCATTAGCAAAATCTACCTTGCAGAATTTGTATCAAATTACAGGAAAGATGGCACACCCATATCTAAAAGGAAAAAACCAAATGTTATACGATTTGTCAAATATAACAAACACAATGATATTGAAAACTTCTGCCGAGAGAAATTATTATTATATATGCCATTTGAAAATTGTGAAAATACATTGAAACAAGAATTGCCTACATGGCTCTCTGCATATACATTACATGAAAAAACAATTCAAGCCAATGAAGCCAAATTTACATATAACATCACTCCAACATGGGGTGATTTAGAGACTGCAACAAATGAGCAAATTAGTTCTTTGAATACTAACCAAATGAATATGCGAAACCAAGAGAACAGTTCCCATTATGAGGAATATGATTTGCAATCAGACTTGCAATTTCCAAAACAATTTGAAATGAAGAAAAAAATCAATCTTGGATTTCAAATTACTACCCATCCATTTTTAATGGAGAACAATGAATATTACAAACTTAGAAGAATCTTGAACAAAGAGAAACAAGCAATTGTAAAAGACATTGCAATTAAAAAAAAAAAAAACCCCAAGGAACCAATTTACCTTTTTATTATAGGTGGAGCAGGTGTAGGTAAAACACTCACAGCAAAAGCAATTTTCCAAATGATTATACGGATTTATGATTCACAAAACACAACTGATCCTATGAAACCAAAAGGTCTAATATTATCATACACAGGAAAAGCTGCATATAATGCAGGTGGAACAACAATCCATTCTGCATTGCTAATGCCTTTTAACAAGTCTCAACTATTCTCACTCAGCAAAGAAGTATTGGACAACTTATCAAAGCTATATCAAGAATTGCAGCTAGCTTTCATAGATGAGATCTCGATGATTGGTAGTCGGTTCTTATATTCTATTGACAATAGATTCAGAAACATAAAACATGTCCAAACCAAATACTTTGGGAACATTGACATCATATTTTGTGGTGATTTCTATCAAGCACAACCTATTCAAGACTCTCTTATTTTTGAACAACCAACAACCAACAATCAACAATCAAACAATAACACATGATTTCTGGAAGGATAATGTCAAGTGCTTCCAATTGCATATGACTATGCGACAAACAAATAAGAGATTCATATCAGTGTTAAATAGAATGCGAACAAATTGTCAAACAGCTGATGATATAACATATATGAATACAAGTTGCATGCGCCCTGTACCAAATGATCCGACATTTCCCTATTTATTTTACAAAAACAAAGATGTTGCAATGCATAACAAGAAAATGTTAATGCTGATGCCTGGCAAAGAAATTTTAATTAATGCAATTGATGAAAATGAGGAGAATAACGGCAATTTCCCAACCCATCAACATACAACTATTTTGCCTTCGCACCTTCTGATAAAGTTGAACATGTTAGTTGAAATGTATGCTTGCAATTATGATGCACCAGATGGGCTAGTGAATGGTGCAGATGGAATAGTTAAAGCATATACCCATACAGATAAGGTCGATGTTCTATGGATTAAGTTCCATGACCCTAATATTGGTCACCGACAATCTAGAAAACTAGCTCATTTGTATACTTTAGACATAGCACATGATTGGACACCAATACTGCGAATATCAAAAGCAATGCCTATGACATCAAAGATGGCCCAATTGAAAATACGGAAACAATTTCCAATTCAACTTGCATGTGCACGCACAATACATAGATCACAAGGCTTAACCTTGGATAGGCTTGCATTCGACCCTACTGGAGTACAAGTGCATGGCCTAGTATACACAGCACTATCACGTGTCAGAAACATAGAATCATTGTATTTGCTTAATCCTCTTAAACACAATAATTTTAAGGCTAAGCAAAAAGTAAATTGTGAAATGCAACGTTTGCAAACCACTGCAAAATGGCAATTAGAATATGACTCTTCATCAATACAATCATTGCAATCCATCTTTATTCTTTCATTGAACACTCGTAATCTTCATGCACATCTTACTGACGTATGCAATGATTATGACACAATGCAATCTGATATCTTATGCTTACAAGAAACACATATGTCACTGTGTATGGAAAATGAATATTTCAAAAATTTCAATTGCATCTCAAGTTGCATTAAGCATGGAGTAATGATATTGATAAAGAAAAATATCATTATCCTTGAACATACCCATTTTGAAGAGTGCTTTGTAGAAGCATTGCTCGCAAAAATAAAAGTTCACACATTACAAATTGCAATACTCAATATATATGCATCGCCACATGCAAATCTAAACAATATTCTCAATGTCATTGCAAAAGCTTTATGCCACTTAGATCTAAACAATATCATAGTTATATTAGGGGACTTCAATTTTGATATGCTACATTGCAATCAAAAAACAAAGCAGCTAGAAACCTACATGGAAAACTACAATCTTCATTTCCTAATTGACAAAACTAATACCATGCATAAATCATTGATTGACCATGTTTGGGCAAATCTAGCTAATATAAAATATAGAATTTTCGTATTGGATACATATTGGTCTGACCATGATACAATATCTCTTGTCCTTCAGCTATGATATACACATGAAACAGTTTACAAAATTGCAAATTTTGACATTTTTGCAATACCTCATTGGTTTTACCATTTCTATTTTACTAAAGCATATTACAATATTCTTTTTGTACTAAACCAAATGATAACAGCATACATACTATGCATTCTATCGTACATTTACATATATGAGGTCGTGTATTCATCAATGCAAATTATGCCAAAGACACCCTTTTCAATTAACCAACACAAGCATCCTATCATAAATTTGCAGATATGACCTCATCTATTTATGAATGCAGATTCTGCCAGTAAAACCTTTTTCAATTGAACAGAACGACCAAGAAAAAGGAACAACAACATGGAACATAAACAAAAATAGTATATTCTTCTTGCCTTTCCTTTCCTATGGATCTTCTGTTCTTGTTCAACTTTTACTTTTATATGTTCTTCTAGCTTGCACTAAATATGTCTTACTATTCTATAACATAGAATAAATCTTGAAAGAGGAAAAGAAACAATTGAAGAAATAGAATGCATAAGCCAATTAGAAAGGGCAAGCCAACCGCTTGTTTTGCAAAGGTATGTCTATGAGAACTACACAAATATGCTAATTTGTATTTAGAATATTAATGTTTACTATATATGCATTCTATTTTTACATATGTATGGTTCTATGGTTTTAATGTTCTTGTTCACTTTTTACTTCTAATTTGCACTAAATATATGTTACTATTCTATAACATAGCCTAAATCTTCAAAGAGGAAAAGAAACAATTGAAGAAATAGAATGCATAACCCAATTAGAAAGGGCAAGCCAACCACTTGTTTTGCAAAGGTATGTCTATGACAACTATACAAATATGCTAATTTGTATTTAGAATAATAATGTTTACTAAGGTATGTCTATGACAACTATACAAATATGCCAATTTGTATTTAGAATATTAATGTTTACTATATATGCATTCTATCTTTACATATGTATGGTTCTATGGTTTTAATGTTCTTGTTCACTCTTTACTTCTATATGCTCTTTCAAATTGAACTAAATATATGTTGCTATTCTATAACATAGCATAAATCCTGAAAAAGGAAAACAAACAATTGAAGAAATAGAGCGCATAACTCAATTAGAAAAGGCAAGCCAACCACTTGTTTTGAAAAGGTATGTGTGACAACTATACAAATATGCTATTTTCTATTTAAAATATTAATGTTTATTATATATTCCTTCTCTTTTTACATATGTATATTTAAATGTATATAAATTAGAAAATCTTGGACGAGTGAAGAAAGCACTAGTAGTAAGTCCCCCCAAACAATGTAGCAAGAAGACATGTACAGGTTACATATCACAATTTCTTTATTGATTGCTTATCACAAAATACATGTGATAATATCCACATCATATTGAAATGTGCATTTACTTGTGTTAGTCCAAGTGAAACAATCACAACAAAACTTGATTCAACAAATGTACAAAATGATACATCAAAAAGGTATGCATATGAAACACAACACTCTAATCTATTTATACTTATTCAGTTTTTAGGAGAAACATAGTATTGTAGAAATGTTTATAGCAATTTCTAACTAAGAAATTTTAATAGGCAAAAACAGATACTGCCAATTAAAGTATCAATTGAAGATCTCAATAGTCGTAAAATTGGGCAGCTATTTGTTGGAGACATAATGGTTGTCTATACTGCATTCCTTGATAAAGCAAACAAATCACGTCAAATATTACGAGCTGATTTGACAGATGCTCAAGGAATGATGACTATAACGTTGACTGTACTTGCACATTTAGTGGAGCGACATGAACAGAAAATTTTGCAAGGCAACAGCATCTCAGTTACAAATTTCAGGATATTGCCTAAAACTGTTTATGATCGCGGTGACTATGACAAAATAATTTTGCTTAATGAATCAAGTATCATAGAAACTGTACCTGAAGTTTGCAAAGAATATTGCTTCATTCCCAATACAACCATTAGGCAATTTGCAAACAAAAAAGAAATGTACCCAATTGGCACAATCGCTGCAGCCGTTACACTTGCCAAACGGGTTGGATTGCATTACATACTCCATATCAAAGATGGAGATTCTGAAAATGACAATGCAACTGTATGTATTCGCATGTTACTTATTCCTAATTTTCAGTAGATAACATGCATCACTTCAATATATAGTTATTGTAATTTGTCTATAGTTTTTGTAATTTGTCTCTTGCACTTGCAATTTTTCAACACATACGAACAATGTATTTGCATATTACTTTTCGTATTTTTCAATAGATAACAATTTCTCTTTTGCAGTTGCAATTGTTTGACACATATGAACAATTTTTCCTTTCAATGGAAAAACAATTGCAGAAAGGACACTTCCCCCTCATCCTTTTCAAAAATTTAACAAAAAAGGTAAACACAAAAGAAACAATATTCAGAGCATCAAAGTCAACGTTCATGACTGAACTTAACACAGATGCATTGAACAATCTCATAAAACTAACTACATCTACCTATGCTGTAAGTATAACAATAATAGTGTTTTTACTACCTTTGCATTTGCCATGTAATAATGTAAATTAACATTTGAATATTTTATAAACAGGTCGAAGGTATTCTGATCGCAACAAATCCATATTCAACTCCTTTCGAACCTGTTTGTGCAATTTGTAACTCCCCAGTGAATTCATCCATAGTGATAGCCAATGGAACAATTTTCTGTTCACAATGCAATGATAATTGCCCTTTCGTCTACAAGCATTGTATAAATGCTGTAATAGAATCCATTACAAATAAATTTGTCTAGTGCATTATCAGGCAGCCCTTATTACATGACTTACTTCCTGATTTAAAAGCAATGTCATATGAGAGATATTTGCAACAGAAAGCTACCACTGTTTACATGTTACGTGACTTCAAAATTCAGAGCAAGTTCACACTCAATGAAGATAGTGAGCTATTACATGTCAACTAACAAATGGAAGGTACATCAACATATGCCTTAACATCTTTTGTCTCAAATATGTCCTCTCTTCAATTCACAATGTTATCATTTTATTCTAACTAACTATTTGTTATACAGATTACAAAATCCAAGAACATGGCGGCCTTCATGTACACAGCAAATGCAAAAGTGATATGAATATGTTTCTTCATATTATGGTCTTACTGTAATACAACTATTTAAGTTGCAATTTCCACTCATTTACGAAGAAAATGTACTTTCAATATTTTAAACTCCATTGCTACTTCAAACCGAGAACAGAAGATTTTAAATTTCTGTTGTCGGTTCAAATTTTAGTCATAATGGGCTTGTTATAAGCCATCTTGTTTTGTTAGTTTTTGTTTCTTGGGTAATGTACGCAACGGTTCAGGAAAGAAGGCTAGAAAGTCTTTATGCATGTGTGTTTGTACTGTTTCTGTTTCTGTTCTGTATCTCAAATGGAAGGCATTCTGCAACATGCTTGAAGCTTGACAACCAGACATTGTCTTGCCACATTTTGTATTTATATTTTTGCTCCATCTTAAAAAGTACCACGTTTGGTTTAAATTATATCGTTGAATACAACAAATGCAACATCAGATGAGCAATAATTTTGTATCTACAGCTGCTGAATGCGAACACCAAAGGTTCCATAGATTGATTAAACATGGTGCTTATTATCCACTGAAGTTAAATGACAAATTGTATATTGAATCGGTTACTCATTTCTGTTTCTTCCTATGTTATGCCTAAAAGCTATGTTAGTTTTTGTTTCTTGCGTAATCTAGGTAACGGTTCAGGAAAGAAGGCTGGAAAGTCTTTATGCATGTGTGTTTGTACTGTTTCTGTTTCTGTCCTGTATTTCAGATGGAATGCATTCTGCAACATGCTTGAAGCTTGACAATCAAACATTGTCTTGCCACCTTTTGTATTTATATTTTTGCTCTATCTTAAAAAGTACCATGTTTGGTTTAAATTATATCGTTGAATACAGCAAATGCAACATCAGATGAGCAATAATTTTGTATCTACGGCTGCTGAATGCGAACACCAAAGGTTCCATAGATTGATTAAACATGGTGCTTATTATCCAGTGAAGTTAAATGACAAATTGTATATTGAATCGCTTACTCATTTCTGTTTCTTCCTATGTTATGCCTGAAAGCTATGAACTTCTGGAGATGGCATCTCTTATTTGTCTTTTTTCCCAATTTTCCCTAGTTTCAGATACATACACTGAAATGCTAAATTGCAAAAATGAACTTCCATGGGCTTAACTGCCAGATTCCACCAAACTATTTAGCACTTTCGACCTAGCCTGCTCTCTCTTTGCTACTCTGCTATACACATTGGGTTGGATTATAGCCTGCTCTCTCTTTGCTACTCTGCTATACACATTGGGTTGGATTATAGGCAATTGGAACACTGGTGAACAGTTGTAATGGTACGTTCATCTCACTACAAAATCGAAATGCATACATGTCCCAAGTATCAATAGCTGATTTAGTAGCTAAATATATCAAAGTATCAATAGCTTAATATCTGCTTTAATAGCTAAACCTAAATAATCCATACCTAGGATAGATCTATTAAGTATTAATAATTTATTTTCCCTGTATAGATCTATTAATTATTAATAATTTATTTAATTTGTTGTACTATGGCACTTTCCTCTATTAAATTAAGTACTGCAAACTACTTAGAAGCAATATGTTAGCATACCAGGTAAACTTTATAAATAGCACCAAACTATATGGACTTTAAAATGAATATATGTTGTTTGAAGATGGAATTATGGCATAGTGCTATACAAAATCTACTGATAACTAGCTATGATAACAGAGCTTTGCTAATCAGCGGACAGCTCCGTACATTGCCCTCAAGGCACCACAGAGGTTTGTATTGCATTTGGTATTATTTTATTTTACCTATGTTTCTGTTTATTGTTAACTGTACAATTTGCTTAAATTTTTTGCATGTTACTAAACACATGTGATCCAAAGTCAAACGTAGAGTTATATTTTCAAAGCGAATGCTACAGGGTAACTGCTTTGCATAAAATCTGGTAGCACTACCAGGAAAGAATTTATCCCAGACACCATCTGAATATGCCATATATCTGAAGAGTGCTGACATGGTTTCCAATTTACAATCTGAAGAGTGGTCACATGGTTTCCAATCTACAAAGCACGAAGGAGAGATTGGCCGATATACATTTCTGGTAGCTTCCACAGAATTTGCAAACGTCCAGCTGAGTAGTAATGTAGATAATGACTGATATACATTTCTCTGGTTAACTCCAACATATTTCTCAGATTCCTCTCACGCTGCTGCCCTACCTGCATTAACTACATTTGCACTAAATCTAGAGTGATCTGCCCAACTACATCAAGTACAACGTGTTACATAATCCTAAATCCTTTTCCTGTGTGTTTAAACCTGAATATAAAGGAAAGGCCACAATGCTTTGATTTGCAACATTGCTATATAATCCTAAATCCTTTTCCTCTGTGTTGATTCAGGACTGACATTTCACCTGGTCTTTTGGCTTGCAAATTTATTCACTGCAATAACCATTATGTCATAGAATGGTATAACAACCAGAAGCATGTCATCCTTTTTGAAGAGTATAGCTGCAGCGTAAGTAATCTAAATTCCTATATTCAATGTTCTAGTCTGCTTGATTGAAAAATAGTTATAGAGTAGCTGCAACTAAGATCTTGCAATAGAATGCGCTGACTGGACCTGAAATATATTTGCAGATGGCTTTTCAAAACTTCAAGGCGCACAGAAAATTCAACACCTCCTGCAGCCAATATATCTCAAGCAGCAGGGGAAGAATCAATGGCAACAGTGGCGTCTCCTGCCCTGTCAAGATCTGGAGGCACATCAGCAGAGGAGTCTTTTGCTTGCACCCAGATAGAAACTCCAGCTTTCCATTCCATTAGCTCTAATAAGAGCAACCATCTCCACTGGGAAGCCAATGCAGGTTCCTCTGTTTTTCCAACCGAATCCTAAGTTCATCAGCCATGCCTGCACTGAAGGAAGAGACATAAACGGATACTTGGAATAGTATTGCACCCAAGAAGCAAAGCCATCTAGAGATGGAACAGAATTATTCTTCCTGTGTGTGCCATTAGATTGGCAATTGACCGCCTTTTCTTTTATGTTCTATCCATTAGTAAAGACCTAATGTGCATCTACCTAGATGGGAAGTTCGTTGTTCTCGTCACTGTTCTGCGTTCTACCAATGATGCCTTGCATTTATGGCATATTTATGGCATATGTGTCAAAGGAATCACTTGTAGTGGGCTCTGGGAAACTTGTTTGGGATGCTCGTTTAATTGCTCTCCATTACTTGCGTTCTCTCAAAGGATTTTGGTTTGATATATTTGTCATAGTGCCACTTCCACAGGTGACTGTTGATTGACAATTTTCTAAATTCTTACACCAGCTGGGTGTTGATTGACATTTTACTACAGTCCTAGAGCAGTTGCGTGTTGATTGGCATTTTACCAAATTCTTAGACCATTTGGATTGACAGTCTTTGGATTTACATATTTCTAGATTCTTAGATTCTTTGATTTTAATTTAAATATAGAGATCCAGATATATTTTTAGGTGAAGGCAAAGATGAACTTATCTTGAAGTATAAACAGTTTTTTTATTATAATTATTTAATCTTTTCCATAAATCCTACATACACTTTATCACATTCTAATTCCTATTGCTATTGAATGCTTATTTATTTGTGCAGGTGGTCTTCTGGTTGGTTGTGCCAGACCTTATAAAAAGGGCAGAAATCACTTATATTATGACACTGCTGCTCCTAATATTCTTATTTCAATATCTACCCAGGGCTTACCATTGTGTCTGCCTCATGCACCGGATGCAAACAGTAATAGGTTACATTTTTGGTACAGTTTGGTGGAAATTCGCCGTGAACTTGATAAGATATTTTATACCGTCCCATGTAAGTTCAAGCTTCCAACCGTTCTGAGATCAGAAATTTTTCAAAATAACTTATATATAAACTATCTTATGGTATATTGTGATATTTTATAATATCTGATCTAACTTTAGGCTTCAAACCATAATCAGATCACAAAAATTTCAGTAAGCGTTGTTTATTTCTTACAAATCTTGCAGTTGTTTTGAGTTGTATATTATGTTTTAGTGTTTTGACAAATTTTGATTATATGTAAGTCAAAACCTTGGAACAGTTAAATAACATCCATTTCAATAACTTATATCTGGATTTTTCATTGGATTTTGTCTAAGGGGAAGCTTTTTAATCTTTATGTATGGTTTAAATTTATGTCTGCTGCAAATTTCTCTTAGAGTTTACTGAATTAACGAGGCTGAGCAACTGCGAGCTCTTCTGAGATTTTGATAGTATCGAAGCTGAAGTCATTTGCTGATTTGGTGATAAATCTCTGTTCAGCCACTAATAAGTTTGTGGGTATTGAACCTCCAGATCTGATCGTGCAAGCACGGAGGGCATACAACACCCATTGATTAGCATTTTCTGCAGCAAATTATGTCTATGAAGAAGGGATGGAAGAAATATGGAATAGTGTTGTTTTTGGTACTTCTATCCATGCTCATTCCATTGGTATTCTTGCACGGACTCAATGCTGGATTTCAGAGTAGTAAGTTTATCTGAACCCATTTCATTTTTTATATGATTTGAAGCCCCCTTCACACAGAATGTCGTGTATGCAGAAGCTGCCTTTGGAGTACTTGGGCAAGGGGACTTAAAGGTTTTTATGAAACCCGTTCCTGGAATTTGTAGTCAGTTGTTTGCATTTTTTTGCACCATTTTGCCCCTTTGTTGTATACTAAGACAATGGGCATTTGATAATTGCCTAGATCCTCAGCACTGTGGAATATTTTGGGCCAGTGTTTGTATTAGATCTCATTGAAAAGCAGGCACTGCGAGGCTTATTTTAGAACTTTATGAGTTTGTAGGCTCAGGGTTTTGATCTCTCCTTCTGCATTGTCATGTTTAGCTACTTAGGGTGAGTGTGAGGTTTGAGGGCAGATACAGTTTAAGGCTGTCGCATTTGCGCACATTAAATGCCAAAGATTAGAGAACACAGGATTAGTTTTACAGTTATTCTTTTGAACTCTTAAAAGCTGCCCTTCTTTAAAGCTCCTAAAATTATTAAGTAGAACTGAGCCAGAGAGAAAGTAGCAGTCCCCAATCTGATGCCCATTGTGTCATTCCCATCTTGGTGCAACCTTGTGTCATTTGATAATGATAGATCTGTAACCAGTAGTAGGATTGCTTAATTTGCAATCTTCAGTAGCCACTAGAAACACTTTGTGATGAGGAACTTGCATGTGATAGAGTACCTTTGAGCAGCTTGATCTTATTTTGAAATTTTGAATCCTCTTTATCTCTTCAACATCAAAGAAGTCATTTGGTTGTTCTGTAACCTGTTGTATGTTTCTCTTGCAGGCTATATCAATGATCAAGTCCCTCCAACGTTGGTATACATTCTGTTAACTTGTGTAACATCAATATATTGTTAACTTCATATTAAGAATTTGAAGGAAAGACATCCAAAGTCAATAACTTAGTCAATTTTCCTTCTTCTTCTTCTGTGCAAGTCGTATATGTACTGAATTCTGTAATGATGTCATCAAAGTTTTCTAACATTTTACTTGCTACATTTGGTGTGTTCAGAACTAAACAGATTTTACCAGGACTGTCAGTCTGTCTAAACACGATGATGCTTCACAACAAACAGAGGTAAGGTTTATTACATAAGATTTCACCAAGATCTAGTGGCTAGGAATTAAATACAATTTTCTTTCGTGCCTTTTGCCACTTGGTGGTAAGAAGATCAAATTCTAATGAATCCATGTTATACAATGTACTTGCACAATATGGCACTGACCCCATCAGAAATACAACCCATCTCATAACTACCATAGTTCTTTTGTAAAATTTTCACTGCTTTATTAAATAATATATCCTTGTTTCCATACTATGTTGGTTTGTTGACGTCGGTGATCTATGAAAGAAATGGATTTTGATATCACTGCGCTTTTAAATTATAAATTTTAAAATGAATTTTCTGATTAAAGCCAGCTTTTGTTGTCTCCATTTTGCAGAGAAATCTTTCTAGGCATCTCGATGATCTAAACAAATTGGGGTCTGAACTATCAAAGGTTTCCAAAGATGAAGTTGTAGCAAAGACCTCAAATTTTTCTGCAATGAATGTACACAAACTATCTTGCTTTACTTCTATTAATGTACCATCCTTTGTACTTTCCTTAATGATTGCCCACGGATATTTACATCATTCCAATGAATGGTTTTAGGTTATTATTTCCCAGACAAAGCCATATATAGTTGCCAAAGATACTGACTTCAACACTGGTTACAACTTCTCTGGCACGACTCATGGAAATCTGGATATATTATTAACCAAGCATCCACTCTCAGGAGGTACACACGTAAATACTTGTCTACCTTCAATCATCCTCACTTTTCGGTTTCTGAAATTTTTCCAAGACTGAACAAACTGCTATTTCTAGATGATGATGTGGTCGTGCAAAGGGACCTGACACCTCTTTGGAGTATTAATTTCCATGGGAAGGTAAATGGTGCCATGGTCATTTGTGAAGTAAGGTTTCATCACTTGACTAAGTACCTTAACTCTTCAAAGTTTTTCCCAAATGGTTTTGATAGAAATGTGTGTGCATGGATGTCTGGATTGAATATTATTGATCTTAATGTTGCTCTTTCCCTGTTCAATAGCAAAATAGGTATAATATTCCGTGGAGATTTGGGACATTGCCTGCAAGTCTGATTACATTCTACAATATGACCCAAAGCCTGCAAGACTCTTGGCTTTCAGTTGGTTTAGGGCATGACTTTGGAATTGATCAGCTTGAATACAATGTCAATGGATGATGCTCTCATATATTTATCTGGATCATATCTCAGAATGGCAGATGTGTATTGGCTCATGGGCTAAACCTTTGAAACAAAATTATTCTTTTATTCAAGATTGTAATATCATTTAGTAAGCGTTTCCAATTCTGGAAGCTATTCCAATTCATGAATCGTGTCCTTTTAGGCTCCTACGGTTTTGAATCTATGATTAGAATGCTGTTAATTTTCTGATATTGGCCTAGTGCCCTGGCATTTTATTGTTGTAAATGTCAAAACAACAACTTATATGAATTACTTATCTCTGGTTCACTCCATTTATTCTTTCCAAGTTCTGCACTTCCCTGCAGACCCCGGCAGGGACTACCGCCACAGCAGTGGCTCCTTGTTCTATTCGCAAATATTTACCAACAACCCTATAAATTTCAATGTTGCAAGTAAACCTATCAAATTTCCATGTAGTTACTTTGGCTTTATTCTACAACTATATCCCTATCATCCATTAAATATTCATCTTAAAGTCGACAACTATATTAATTTATCCTCGTACAAATGTCATACCATCCATTAAATGTTCTTAGGGTTGCATAGTGTTTTCGAGGTTTCTCTAATTTCATGTTAGGTGTACATCTAAACCATTGACAAAGTATCTTATCATCTGCCCCATTTTTCCACATATAAATCCTGTTAATCAGCATCAGTTGCACATGACACTAAAAATTGCACATGACACTAAAAATTATATAAGCTTCACATGGTTAATTACAAAAATCACACTCATTATGGCTTGGTTTTTGACTTCAAATTGTTTAAACAAGGCCGTATAATTAGTGTTTTCTATTAGTTAATTTAAATGTTGAACATTAAAAATATAAATCAATTACACATTTTTTTGACTTCAAATTGTTTAAACAAGGCCGTATAATTAGTGTTTTCTATTAGTTAATTTAAATGTTGAACATTAAAAATATAAATCAAATACACATTTGAAATTTAAATGTAATTTTTTAATATGAAAAATTATTTTTTTAAATTTATTTAATAAAATGATTTGATAAATTAAAATAATGTGATATTTTTATATACTTCATTAATTTTTTTAAATTTCTTCATAATAATTAATTACATAAGTATACTTTTATAATATCATCAATTATAACATTTTTTTAAAGGAAGCCATCATAATCAAACTCAATATCCTCAACTGCTTGCTTGACTTTCTGTAAAGATCTTTTTTCTAATCAACCTCTCTAGATCCCTTAAAAAATAGTTGTTTATGTTTGATCACGCGTGATTACCTCAAAATTTATAATTAACATAATATTTTTAAATAAATAATATATTGAATTTTATTAATGATTATTATATTTATAAAATTTTCAGTGGAAAAAATCTATGTGATGGTGTCTTTTTTGAGGTTACAAATTAGTTTGACATTGTTTTGAACAATACTACCGCAAAATTTTGAATGGTATCATAAATATTTTTTTAAGACATTAAAACTAATGTTTATGTAATTCCTAATGATATTTCAAATCCAATTTGATTCTCTTTAAAACAGTCACTCAATCAAATGAATGTCTAACTCAAATGAATTCAATTTTAGATGCTTTAGAAGTTATGGATGGCATTGAATTTATTTTCACTATCAAAAATATGATTTAAATACTGTCTCTGCAAAAAAATTTGAAATTTTTTTGCTCAGATTTCAACCACTTTTAACCATGCAAACAATTCCTCTGCTTCATTTGATATTATGTTATGTGATATTATGTTTTGAGGTTTCTGTAGCAGAAATCATTAATCATTAATGGTGATTTGAAAAGCCTCCCACTTTTAGAATTTTGAGAATTTGAATTTCTGCATTACAGGAAGTCATAAAGCATAGGCCCGTAAGACCTATATATTTTGGTTACGATCTATCTGGCGGCAAAAATAATCATTGGGAAATAAGAGTGAAGCTTTTTGCACAATCACAAGAAATAAAAAAAATTGTTTTGTAATGTGAATTTTATATATATTTTTATTTAATTTTTAGTTAACCTTGGATTAATTAAAGGTCAAGGCATTACCAAATGTGTAATATCTTGTCTGCCATACGGATAATAATGCTAAAGTTTACTCATTGGCTCTCATTTATGAACATTACACTATCAACAATAAGTCAAGTTCATTAATGAGAATTTATTTACCTGCTTAAACATGCAAGCTATTTTCATTCTCAAATTTCGAGACACTTTGTAAGGGCTGGAGCTAACCAGCCATATATTGGGTATTTAATGCGCTCAGAGCAGCACGCCACTTAGCCCGATAACACGGGAGCGGGAAAATATTATTTAATGCCGAATTTGCCAGCTCCTGTGTTATCGCGTTAAGTAGCGTGCTGCTCTAAGGACATTAAATACCCAATATATGGCTGGTTAGCTCTTTCCCTTTGTAAGTGCCCATTAAACCTAATGGCCAAATAGAAATTTGAACTTCGCTTGTTCTCTTTTAAATGCATGGTGCTTTCTTTCAATTATGCATGCACAACATCTCTTCATTATCTTGGCAATCAATATGTATCATGCAACAAATTTACTCCTTCCCCAACAAAAAAAAATAAATTGAAGATCTTTTCCTTTTGAAATCAATTGTATTCTATTATGGAAATAAATTTGTATTAGGCAAGTGTTTACATAATACTTTTGATCTATAAATAAATAAATTAAATGTTATCTTTTATGTATAATCACAACATATTCTATCCAAAATCCAGTAGATTTTACATAAAGATGATTGGGTGACGATCATTGCTAAGTTAAGGTGATGGCTTTTACACAACATTTAAACAAAAAACCAAATGATAAGTCAATGAACTGACTATTAAATGATTAATTATTGTAGCTTGTCATTATCACAACATCTAAGCTAAAACACTAACGAACAAAATAATTGTGAGATGGTTTATAGATTAATGCTCAAAGCATAATTAAAATTTCCCACTCATCACTTACACACTTCAACTCAATATGCAATGCTTTAATCACATACTATCAAACTAAGTCACAATAAAATCCTGTAGTGAACCTCTTCTAACTATTTCTATTTAAAGAACAATTAATTGTATAGAGGAATACATTTCTTTATCTCACACTCATTTTCTCTAAAGAAATTTCTACTTCAATAATCTTTTATATACTTCTTTTTAAAATAAGTAAAAGCAATTTATGTGATACTAAATTGCTACCAACACATAACACTCTTTCTTTACAATTCCTATACTATTCTCTTCATCGAGTTTTATAAACTCTTTTTCAATGAGAGTTCATTCCTTACCAAGAAATTTTCTCTTTTTCATCTTAGTATTTTTGTTGAGTTTTATCTATCACCTTTAAACTCGATTTTCACCTTGTTTAATAGACCTTTCATAGTGTATGATGTTATATAAATGTTGGGATTGATTATATAAAAATATATTATTTCTTTGTTCACCAACATACTTGATTTTTTTCCCCAAGGAAAAAGCGCAATTTTATTTATATTGAACAAAATTACATATTGTAGATGCTAAAATGCATATGCATTAAACAATAGATCATGTAGGTTTTAATCCTATATATAAATTACCTGCATACGAATTCTAAAAATAGAAAATAAACAATGGCGAGAGCATAAAACATAAAACAGATATACACAGATTTTCCCTTGGATCCCAAAACCGGGAATACCAGATTGATTTTTCATTATATTCCTTTCAATGTTACAATACATATATATACATCTTGAAGCGTCCATAAACCCTAATCCATTAACTCTGGATTAGAACATAATCGTAGTTCCCTTAATCAGATCTACAAAATACCATGGACAAAAAGCCATCATGCCCAAAACCATGTGCAAAATCCATGCACAAAACCATAGGTAGGTCTGCTCACTTAATATAGGGTCCAAAAAAAAATTCCCCGGGGCGCTGTCTCGGACCCTGTGCAGGGGGGCTATCGCCCTCTTGCGCGTGGGGTAGTCGTGGAAAGAATATAACACACATCCAACAGATCCTAGTGTCCAAGATCAATAAAAAACTCATGAGAGAGTTAACACTAATCTACTCTTTTCTACCTTTATTTTTTTCCACTTTCTGCCAACCACTAGAGTTGGGTGTGGACGATACAATAGTCATTTGATTCTATTTTATCAATGTATTTTTATTTTATTTTATAAAATTTGCAAATATTTATTATATCAAGAATAATAGAATAGATGATATGAAGTGGTTGAGTGTGGTGGATTATTTTGAGTGGTTTAATGCTTTGATATTTATACAAGAGATTTTAATATTTATTTATTGGATTGGTTATTTTTGTTGTGTATTTTACTCAACATTTATGTTGGGTTAGATATCATAATAATTTTTTATGAATTGATATTGGTATTATTTTTGAATGTGGGGAAGTGATTGAGGATTTCTCTATGAATTTTTTTTTGAAAAAAATAATTATTAAATTGAGAGAAGTTAGGTGCATTTTGCAATCCAATATAAAGAATATTTGTAATGTTTTTGCCTATCTTCTCGATGGGGTGATATCACTAATGTTAACAAAGACTCCTTGTGAGGTGTGCCCCCTCAACAGATGGCTTAAACTCATTATGGTGTGGCAAAGAATTGGTGGAGGGCATTGGAAGATGTACTATTGGTCTCGTCGATTTAAATGCAATCTTGTGTCTTTGGGGTGGCGAGGGTAGGTAACTTTTGAGAAAGGAGGTGAGACTGTATACTTGCCCCTCTTTTTCCTTAGCTTGGGTGGCGTCGTTGTTATTTGTGCTTCTATGGAGTGTGGGTGAGGATGATTTATCCAACGAGTTTGGCTTTACGATATCAATTGCGTCTGCACTACGCAGGGTGCTACGAAGCATCGAGGTATTATGGTTCTTACTTCATTAATTGTTTCATTGTACTGTGAATTTGGTTTTGCGTTTGCATCTCCTTGAGTGTCGTATAATTGATGGTTGGATCGTTGTTAAATTGCACCAGTGATATTATCTGTATGATGTGTATTAGGGTTGTAACTGGTGCATTATCTTCATGCATTTGGATTTCAATCTATCTCTATCTATTTGGGTTTATACTTTACATAAGGGTATTGTGTGGCTTGGCAGAATGTTGATTTTGTTGGTGGTTCCTGGTCTTTCCTCTGGGTGGTTCCTGGTATTTACATTAGGGTTGTTCTTGTTATTTTGTTTCAAACTCGATTTGGGTGAGTCACTCCGTGTTGTGGGGGAGGAAATTGCTCCAATTGTGAAGTCGAGTACTATTTTTTTCTCGGTCTAGTTAGACTTTGTCAGTTTTTTATTCTTATGTCCTTGAATTGTCTAGAATTGGGTTATTTCCTCGAATTTGGCTCTCTATTGTGGCATTGGGGGATAATTTACTAACTATGCATTCATGAGAGCAAGGGTTAGTTGTTTTTCCATTCTCTTGTTTTATTGGTTGTGGGTTTTGTACTTGTTTAGTATACTACGTTGTTTTTGGATTCATGCCTCCTCATTAGAGAATGCTGAGTTAGAGGAGCGGTATGAGTTCTGTTGGTTTCAAATGCACTCGTCATTTTTCTTTTGATTTTGTTGGAGTGTTCATTGATGCAATTCCTCTTGAAGTCACAATATAAATGCTTCTCTTGGAGGCAAAAGAGATTGAGGAGTGATCCTATCATTGTAATTTTGAGCTTCAGATGTCAAGTTTGGATCTGAAAAGGGTCTTAAACCCAAATAGATTTAGTAAAAAGAGGTTGCATTTCTTGTATTATCTTGATTTTCAATGAAAATTGGATACTTTGCTTCGGTTGATTTTCAAAGATAAATAGGTTGAAAGCTATAATTTATTCTCTATATTGGAAGACATAAGTACATATTATGCAATCAATGTTTCTGCCTTTATAATGTGGATTCTAGACTAGCTTGGGTGGAGGGTTTTCTTGTCTTGGATTCCGACTCTAGTGGTCTGAATGACCCTCTTGTTGATCTCGATGATTATATTGGCCCTCAAGTGGACAATGTTTAGGATCTTACCATTATTTCATCTAATAAGGATTAAGGTTTGAGGACTCATGTTTTTGGACACTTTATTTCCATTGTTGTTACAGTGTTGTTGTTGGGTCTCTTGGAATCCTATTTTGGATTTTGACAGTGTTACAATGCTCTCTTTCCTCATCATGGAAACCGACGTGTCATTATTCAACTCTATCGTGTTAGATGATGCTCCCTTTCAGGTGGACCTTCTCGTTTAGTTTGCATTGCAAAAAGTGTTATCACTCCTTGGCCTCTTTTTGGAGTTTCGGTCCCACCGTCTTTGGGAAAAGGCTCTCTATGGTCTGATGTCTCAATCTTGGAACTTGTACTTAGTCTTTTCATGTTTTGATTATGTCATGATAGTGATATTGGTCGAGAGGATAAGGACAACATTGGATATCTCCCTTTCCGAGGGCTTATTAGATATTCTGGCATGCACTCATGGGCGGTTTAGTTCTTGGCACTTTTCATTTTGCTAGCAATTTGGTTGTTGCTCTTTGTATATGTAATTCCTTCTTCATGTCTTTGCGACCTTAGTAGTTGGAAGGATTGTTGGTGGTTGTTATTTCTTGTTGTGTTTATACTCGCCTTGGCTAATGGCGGGGTTATGGTGGCATGGTGCATCTATTTCCTTTGGACTGAAATTGACAATGGTCTAGTTTTGGCTTTATAATGTTGTCCTTTAGTGTCCAAATGGTTATTCTATTTATGATGGCGTCTATATTGGTAATGTGTACGTGCGATGTACCTCGTTGATTAATAGAAAGCTTGTTCTTGCAGTTTACAAAAAAAAATATGTTTGTGACCATCATTCATGGGGTCTCCACTTGGTGAACCTATGCCATAACACATACATTCATGGGATATTAAAGAATACCTTTAATTTCAGTAAATATTAATCAATATGCTTCAAGATCATTTTTTAACCCCTTCCAATACATCTTTCCAATAGAAAAAAACCATTTTTTTACTAGATATCCCCTATCTCTTTTTATAGCACATCCAATACCTATAGCCACACCCTTCTCCCAAAAAAACTACCTTGTATCTCCCTTCAATACCTAAAATACTTTGACTCATTCTTTCACAATTTTAATACCCCCTTTATGAATGAACATGATAATAAATTGATTAACCAAGTGAAGCCCTCACACTATCATTATTGTGACATGTGGTATAAATTAGCCTAATATAATATTTTTTAAACATAAAAAAATAACTATTAGATATAGATGAATGTGTAACATCCATGCTTATATATATATCCCTTCCAAAGCAATCCTCATAGGATGTTGCATTCTTCCTCAAAAAATATAGATTAATGGTGGTTAAATTGCTAGTCACAAGGTTGAAAACCTTAAGGCACTCGTCTAGATTTGAACATGTGACTTATGGTCTACCCATCGACAAAATGCCTTAGGTGGATAGTTAATTTAATTGAGCTAGCCCTTGGGCTCATTATGTGTTTGTATAATGTAAAATATATATATATATATATATATATATATATATATATTTAAATACCCAAGTGGTGCTTACCTACATTTGGAAGTGCCATCTTAATAAACTCATCAATGTAGACTAATTTTCCGAACCCAATGAGAATTAACCTCTTATTAACATTGCTTAAAATTATTACATTTCAGTCATAATAAAAAAGACAAATCTACTATAGAGTCCCTTGTTTTCATGCTAAACATCAATCCAAATAAATTGGCCTAAAATTGAAACATCATGGACTCTACTTCCTCCCCATCCATGAAATCATAGATACCCTTACACCGATAGGAAGAGAGAAGGTTTGATTGGATAGCTTGTATTCTTTAAAATTTAGCTCTTAGAGGGTATGATTGAAGCAGAGTCATTCAAAAGAATGGAATCCCTACTTTATATCTCGCAACAAGGGCTCAAGCCTCACATTAGACACACGCCTTTTTCCTTTCTTAATCAATAACCAACTTAGAATCAACTAGAACTTGATTCATTTACTTTTTTTTAATACCACCTCCAGCAAGACCCATAACACAATAAATATAGCTCAGTTATTTGTTCCATACCTAATAACATATCTAATATGCATATAATGATTAGGAAAAACCAACCCCAACACCACATATTGGGGGTGCTGCAGGTGCGCACACACACACACACACATATAAGCCACTATTGTCATTGGTAATTAAGTTGCCCTCCATCCAAATATTCAAAGGAAGAGGGATAGATTTTACCAAGTTTTCTTGGTGTTGAAGCCGCTTTCCATTTGATTGAATATGCTAAGGAAGAGGAGGAGATCTCAAAATATTTGGATGAAGAGCAATTTAATCATGATCTCCCCCTCTTCCTCAAAGATGAATGGTATCTTAACCACTAAAAGACCTTGCAAGATCTCCTCCTCTTCCTTAGAATATTTTGACTATAAAACATAGTTTAACCATTAATCACAATAATATCTTATATATGTAATATATTTTCAAGGAAAATATTTAGAGATCTCTCCCTCTTTCTTAAAATATTTAAATGAAAAGTAATTTAATTGTCAATCACAATAACAATTAGTTAAACTTAATAAAATTTAAACTTCAAATTAATTAAAACCTAAAACATAATAATAAATTTCCTTTTAAAATACTTTTTCCAAATTAGTTCAAATTAAAAAAACTAAAGCATTAAACTAAATATATCTGCACTTAAAAAAAATATAAATCTATTATAACTTTAAATCTTTCACAAAAATAAATTGATTTAAATTATTTATCCTTCTTAGATTTACAGAATAAACTAAAATAAATATACATTAATATTACTTTCAAAATATTAATACATTAACCTATTATTCTATTCGCAAATATTTACCAACAACCTTACAAATTTCAATATTGCAAGTATTCCCAACAACCCTATCAAATTTCCGTGTAGTCAGTTTCCTTTGGCTTTATTCTACAACTATATCCCTATCATCCATTAAATATTCCTCTTTAAGTCGAGAACTATATTAATTTATCATCCTACAAATGTCATACCATCCATTAAATGTTCTTAGGGTTGCATAGTGTTTTCGAGATTTCTCTAATTTCATGTTAGGTGTATCATCTGCTACATTTCTCCACATATAAATCCTGTTAATTGGCATCATTTGCACATGACGCTAAAAATTGTATAAACTTGGCATCACGAAATGGGTAATTATAAATATATAATTACATTACTTATGGTTTAAGTTTTGGTTTTTGATTTCACATTGTTTTAAAAAGGTTTTATAGTTATTTTTTTTGTTATTTAGTTTAATTATTAAAGTTGGAAAAGTATGAACTAATTATCATATTTAATGAGAGTTACATTATAAATATGCATGGAAAAATAAATTTTTAAAATTTATTTGGTGAAAAAATTTAAGAAATAAAAATAATGTGATTTTTGATATGTTTTTTTTATAATGATGAGAAATTTTAAATATTTTCATTATAAATGATTAATTAAATAATTTACACTTATATAATATCATCAATTATAATATTTAAATTTTTTAAAGAAACAATTATAACATTTAATTCCCTTAAAAATAGTCGTTTATTTTTTATGAACCAGTGATTAACTTAAAATTTATAATTAACCTAATATTTTAAATAATAACATTTTATTAATGATTATTATATTTATAATTTTGTCATATTTTAGGTATTTAAAAATTGGAAAAAATTCATGCGATGGTGTATTTTTTTGGGATACAAATTAGTTTAACACTCTTTTGAGCAATACTATCTATTGCTAGCAAAATTTTGGATGGTAATTTAAATATCTTTTTAAGAAATTAAAATGATACGCAATTTATGTAGACTACCAAACGTGTTGAACATAGGAATAGGAATAGGAATATATCAAAAATCATTTCTAATAACCAAGAGACATCGTAACACATGCTCAATACATGAATTTCCTGAAAATATGTAAATTGTAGGTATCCATATTTTTCTAGGACATAGGTAGATCGACTGATCTGGTTTATTGGCCAGACATCTATTTCATTTTAGTATAATAAAATCTTTCCACTACACATTTTATGTTAATAATAGTTATATCTAAAAAATTTGATTTTTCCAAAAATTCAACACATAATAAATTACTAAAATATTAAATATTAACTCATTTTAATATTGAAATAATTTTATTCTCATCATATAAATAAAGATCATCTCATTTCCACTTGTACACAATTAGTATTTAAACATAAAAATAAAAAAATTCACACGTACAAAATTCAGAGTAAGGAGTCCTCGTTGACTAATAATCACAACAAATTCACACTTAATCTCTCGTCCTCGTTGACTAATAATCACAGAGTCGTCTATTCGAGGTGGAGGAATTGCCAGGACGATTAAAAGTGGTTGGAATCTGGGCAAAAAAAATTTCAAAAAATCTTGTTGAGGGAGTGTTTGAATAGTCTTTTTATTGTGGAAATGGATTCAGCACCATCAAAAACGTCTAGAACAACTAAAATTTTGAAGTTTAACAACTATAACTTGGATTTACAAAAATGCTACCCAGATTTTCTCTAAATATGATCAAAATTTCCATAACTTTCCAAACAATTCCTCAAACTAGTTAGTATATAGCAATAATCGCAACAAATTCACGCCTAATCTCTCTCATGTGTAGGTTGACCGCTGATACCTTGGATTTGGAACCTGTCTTGTCATATTTCATAAATGGTCTGCAATTTAAATAGATTTTAACATCATTTTTACAAATGGTCCACCAAAGAGTGACATTTTCATTTTTCATAAACTCGTCAATTTAAAATTACATGTCAATAAAATACGATAACATTTTTTATGGGTCTTATAAATTAAAGCAATGATTGCTTAAATTCGAGTTAGTCGTTAGTTGCATCGTACGACCCCGATCTATTGCGATGTACCACAGCCTAGTCAGCAGTCAAAGAATCGACGTGAGAACTAGGTATAGAGAGCCGCTATATCTTGACTTTCTTGGATGAATAAGTATTTAGTTACTATTGAGATTATACGTGGGTGGATAGTTTAGGGTGATTCTTATTTCTGATCTTATAGCAATATTAATGTTATCTGACATGCAAGCGGAATAGTCATCGTTCTTTGAGTGACAGCAAGTGGAGAGAGAGAACGAAAGTGGAGAGGGCACTCTATGGCTATTCCCCTCGCATGTCAGATAACATTAATATTGCTATAAGATCGGAAATAGGAATAGCCTTTTTGGAATACTGAGTGTATAACCCTCTCCCATTATGAACCCCACTGCTTTAAATAGCGTCCGTGTTTTGTAGATTGAGATTTCTGTAGCATAACAAATCATTAGTGGCGATTTGAAAAGCCTCCCTACTTTTAGAATGTTGAGAATCTGAATTTCTGCATTACAGGAAGTCATAAAGCATGTGCAACTGCAATCTCAAGATCCACATGGTGGAAGAGCCAAAGGCCTTGAGACCTCACACATAAAGGCTGCGAGCATGAGCACAAACGCCATTTCGCTCACCAGTGTAAGGGGGGACTCCCTCCCTAAACACCTCATTCTCTACAGATATCGCAGATGTCACCATGCAATTTCAGGTGAGACACATAGTCAACATTTTGTGGTTACACGACGTTGGACTGCGAGCGAGATAGGCCCGTAAGACCTATATATTTTGGTCACGAATCACGATCTTAGGAGAGCGCACAATTCAAGGTATTAATTATTGAAATGTGACTCTTGCACATGTTGTACACTACTCTCACTCACACATTCTTTATGGGTACCATCTTTCGTACTACTTACAACTGCAAACATAAGATCTGGCCGCAAAAATAATCATTGGGAAATAAGAGTGAAGCTTTCTGCACAACGCATTACCAAATGTGTAATATCCGGTCTGCCCTAGGATAATAATGCTAAAGTTTACTCATTGGCTCTCATTTATGAACATTATACTATCAACAATAAGTCAAGTTCATTAATGAGAATTTATTTACATGCTTAAACATGCAAGCTATTTGCATTCTCAAATTTCGAGACAGTTTGTATGTGCCTATTAAACCTAATGACCAAATAGAAATTTGAACTTCGCTTGTTCTCTTTTAAATGCACGGTGCTTTCTTTCAATTATGCTGGCACAACATCTGTTTATTAGTGATATCTTGGCAATCAGTATGTATCATGCAACAAATTTACTCCTTCCCCCGACAAAAAAAATAATGGGAAGATCTTTTCTTTTTGAAAAATCAATTATGGAAATAAATTTGTAATGAGAAGGTGATTACATAATACTTTCTATCTATAAATAAATAATTAAATGTCATTTTTATGTATAATCACAACATATTCTATCCAAAATCTAATAGATTTTAGATATATATGATTGGGTTACGATCATTGCTAAGTTAAGGTGATGGCTTTTACACAACATTCAAACCAAAAAAACAAAAGATAAGTCAATGAAGTGACTATTAAATTAAATGATTATTGTAGCTTGTCATTATCACAACATCCAAGCTAAAACACCAACGAACAAAATGATTGTGAGATGGTTTATAGATTAATGCTCAAAGCATAATTAAAATTTCCCACTCATCACTTACACACTTCAACTCAATGTGCAATGCTTTAATCACATACTAGCAAACTAAGTCACAATAAAAGTAGTGTACTTTTTCTAACTATTTAAAAAAAAAAAACAATTAATTGTATACAGGAATACATTTCTTTATCTCACACTCATTTTCTCTGAAGAAATTTCTACTTCAATAAATTTTTTATATACTTCTTTCTAAAATAAGTAAAAGAAATTTATGTGATACTAAATTGCTACCAACACATAACACTTTTTCTTTACAATCCCTATACTATTCTCTTCATCGAGTTTTATAAACTCTTTTTCAATGAGAGTTCATTTTACCAAGAAATTTTCTCTTTTTGTTGAGTTTTATCTATCACCTTTAAACTCAATTTTCACCTTGTTTAATAGACCTTTGATAATGTATGATGTTATATAAATGTTGGGATTGATTATATAAAAATATATTATTTCTTTGTTCACCAACATACTTGATTTTTTTCCCCAAGGAAAAGTCACAATTTTATTTATATTGAACAAAATTACATATTGTAGATGCTAAAATGCATATGCATTAAACAATAGATCCTGTAGGTTTTAATCCCATACAGAAATTACCTGCATACGAATTCTAAAAATAGAAAATAAACAGTGGCGAGAGCATAAAACATATATACATAGAGATTTTCTCATGGATCGCAAAACCGGGAACACCAGATTGATTTTTCATTATATTCCTTTCAATGTTACAATACATATATATACATGTTGAAGCATCCATTAACCCTGGATTAGAACATAACTGTAGTTCCCTTAATCAAATCTACAAAATACCATGGAAAAAAAACCATCATGCCCAAAACCATGTGCGATATCGATGCACAAAACCATAGGTAGGTCCACCCACTTAATACAGGGTCCAAAAAAAATTCTCGCAGTGCTACCCCAGACCCTGTGCAGGGGGGCTACCGTCCTCCTGCGCGTGGGGTAGTCGTGGAAAGAATATAACACACATCCAACAGATCCTAGTATCCAAGATCAATAAAAAACTCATGAGAGAGTTAACACTAATCTACTCTTTTCTACCTTTATTTTTTTCCACTTTCTGCCAACCACTATAGTTGGGTGTGGACGAGACAATAGTAATTTGATTCTCTTTTATATTTACTAGGATTTCTTTATCAGAATCTAAACTTTATGATGCATGAATTCGTTTGGTACCACTTACTTCTTTTTCAGATGTAATCATCTCAATTTGCTACTGTTGAACGAAAGGCATTGGAACTAATGCAGAATTATGCTCGACCTCATCCTTCTGCGAGGTGTCTTGGGATTTCTGATCATTTATGTTTGTGGTGTTTTTTGGGGTTTCTACACCTTCTACTTCTACTTCCTGAGTTTCTAAAAACTGCCAACCTTTTGGCTTTTGAGGTTGTCTCTTTTTTCTTTTGGGATCTTTTTTAACTTGAGGACACACGCTTTGAAGATGACTGATTTGAAGACATGTACGACAACAAAAAGTCGTATTCTCATAGTCAAGGGGTTGTGACCACTACAGATTATTGTGAAACAACAAAATGTGATCAGGTAAACCTTTACTAAGGTCTACCTCTACACAGATTCTAGCAAAAGTGAAAATGCCTTTTGAGACTCGATCTGCATCCACCTTTAAGAATTTCCCCAAAGAATTCCCAATTCCTTCTAATACTTTGTGATGCCAAAAATGCAATGGTAGATTATGTAACCTGACCCACACAAGCATTTTGGATACCACCATGGTGTTTGCATCAAAACCCAAAAACCAAGGTATCATGAATAGATCCACATTGCCCCAAAACAATGGTCCCTTGTTTATTACACAATCCATATATTTTGGTGTATCAAAATTTACAATAAAAAACCCCTAAAACATAGATAGATATCACAGTTTTCTGTCCAAGTAGAGAAAATCCATTGATGTAGAGCCTCTGATTTGGGCCAGAATCCATTAAATCTGCATATAAATGCTCTTACATGGAAATCAGCATAAAGCTCATTTACCTCGGGCAAGTTGATTGTCAAAGTTGGTACTCGGGACAACTGCTCCATAATATAGGGTCCATGAAGATTATGAGGCTGTTCTAGATGTTTTTGTGGCTCCGCCTTCCCTTTGACTACATCCTTAAATGAAGCTGGGCCTTTTGAGCTAGATCCAGGGAACCCTCCAAGAAGTCTCATGTTAAGGATTTTGAAGTCTTGCTGGAATACCCAATTGTTCTTGAATATTTTTCTTAAGAGCTTGTACCTGCTCCTAGATCCAGACCCTCATAAACATAGTTTTACCTCTCAGTATTCTAATAAAAATTTGGATTGGACCTGCTTCAAGTGGATCTCAGGATTGATCTTCAAGATTCGTCCATTTATTGGTCTCAACCAGTATGCACTCTCCACTTGCATTCAATTTGTACTGAAACTTGAGGGAAACATCATACTTGCCTCCCGCCTCCCACGACTATACAAATACTGCAACCCCATAACAACAATAAAAAATCCCTTAACAAGAAGGCCGACGTCATTAAAAAATAGGATATCACAAAAATGGAGCGAAAATTGAAAACATAAGCTCTATTTTGCAGATCCAAAGCCAAGATCTGGTAGTGAATATGATGGGTGTAACCTAAATCTACAAATAAACTCATCGCCAGAGGTCCCTCTCTATTATGAACCAGCTCACAAAAAGATAGAAAAGATAGATAAACGATTTCAAAATCTGCCTCTTCGAGGGGGCAACCTCCTTTACATTACACAAGTGAACAATTCTTGGATGATACAAATGACTAAACCTCCTTTCTATATCTAGGAGTCTAAGGGGTCACAATATAATCAAAGCTGACATAAAAATAATAATATAAGGGCACAACAATAATAATAGTGGGCTTTTATGGGGCACACTAATAATAATATGGGGACAATAGGGGCACAATAATAACAATAAGGGCTAAAATGACAATAGTAATTGGGGAATCACTAGTATTATAGGAACCTAACACGCCCCTCTCCTTAAGAAAAGTGTTGTCCTCAACGCTTGAGTAGTTATGTATGCTTCTATATAAAATTCTCATCCTCCCATGTAGAATCTTCAACAGGTAAGTTCTTCCACTTGATGAGACTCTGGAATTGATTGATTTTGTAGCTATCGAGTTCTTATTTCTGTGACTGGCTTAGGTTCTAATATGATTTTTCCTTCCTCATCAAGCTTTGGAAATATTGTTTGAACTAGGAGCTTGTCACCTATAACCTTCTTTAAACATGAAACATGGAAAACTTGGTGCACTCGAGAAGCTGCAGGAAGCTCCAATTTGTATGCCATAGTACCAATCTTTTGTAACACATTGTATGGACCATAATACTTTGGTGATAATTTATTATCCTTTTTAGCTTGCTTGAGGGGAATTTATTTATATGGTTGTAGCCGTATACTCGGTCACCTACATCAAAACTTCTTTCGTTGCGATGTTGATCTTCCTGTTGTTTCATTCTATTCTGCGCTAAGGTGAGGTTATCCTTTAAGAGTTGGAGAACTTGTTGTTGATGCTTGATGTGATCTTCCATTGCTTGAACCTTAGAGTTTTCCGCCCCCAAGGCAAGTTTTGGGGCTTAAACCCCAAGTTTTGACTTAGTCCACTGTAAAGACTCCGCGATTTGTGGGTGTGGAGTGCGAAGTTGTAATGGAGTCATAGGGTTGTCCGCCCTTACTTTTGTAATGTAATGTTGGTTTGAGAGATCTACCCATGGTTCACGGACCATGGGATTGTATAAATAGAGCGAGGCTCTAAGTGTAAAGGGAAAAAAAAGGAATGCAAGAAAGGAAATCAATCCATGAATCATTGAGTCGAAGTGTAGAGTCGTGTCTTTGGGTCATAGAGTAGGAGAAGGCTCTGCAGCTGAGTGTGCAGAGGCCTAGTAGTTCGCAGCTGAGTGCGTGGACCCCTGCAGCTGAGTGCGCAAGGAAGGTTGAGTCTGTAACCGTTGGAAGCATTAAAAAAGAGAAGTTTTACGATATTTCTATGTATCTTTTCCTGTTTTATGCATTGAAGTATATTGGGTATGAATTGCAAGTTTACTGTTTATTTACTGCGCGAATTTATATGAATGTGTTGAATAAGTAAATCTAATAGAAGGTATCTGTTTACGTGAAGATAACTAATTGTTATAAGAAGATAAGTAAGATCCACAGTGTGACTTGGGGAAATAGTGCAGATCACTGCTCCAGCAGTGCAAAAGCCCCACAACCCCTGGTTAGGGTTGCACAAAGGCGAATATAACAGGGCACGAAGGCCTCGTAGGTCAGGGAAGTGCGTGAAGTAACCTGCGCGAAGGTATTCACAGTTGGACTAAATCAACCCCTCAAACATCTCAAGGGTACAGAAACCTGGTTCCAACATCCCCCCATACTGCTTCGGGTGAGACCTCAGTCCGCGCTCCGCAGACTGTTTCTGAAAGGGCCAGTAGTACAAGGATTTGTTTGGCTATTTAACTCCGAACCTGGGTCAGGTCCCAACAAGCCAACAAATGGTTTTGTTACTGGGACTGGAATCTGCATAGAGATGTTTGATGTCGTATCATTGGAATCCAACTAAGAAAGAAATTGAAGGGTAGCTGGACAGAAGAATTCACGAGTTCGCGGCGCAGGAGAACATGAATATGCGACTATCAAAAGAAGAATGGTTAGACTGCTACCTGTACACAGAGATCCACAAAATTTTCTTCGCATCTTTCCCTACTGAGTTATACGAGTGGATAGCGAAGCTAGCAGATAGCCAAGGAAGGTGCAAGCTCGACAATCCTATTGTGTGAACCCCAGAGTTGGTGTGCAGATTGGAAGCATCAGAGGATAAGATCACACGTGCTGTTGATCACTGGCTCAATCTAATTATAGGAGGATTCATTACTGAGTTCGCGGTAGATACTTCAGTCAACGGTAGCGAGGCAAAGCGACGCTTTCTCAAGGGACCGCAAGGTAAGTACATTAAGTCTCTGAACACTTAGATTAAAATTATACTGTATGAAAAGCGGATTATGCGAATACATTAATCTTTGGGGCTACACGAAGTGGGAGAATTTACAGAAACAAAGGTATTGCAGAACTAGAAACTAGCCTCTTGATTTCACCTCCGCGAGGGGACGAGGAAGAGATCGCGAAGGTCTCACCAAGAAGTGTGATCAATTTGATAAGGCAGAGGATTCCACGCATACCACCCCCACCCACACCACCACCAGCTTCACTGCCTTCACCCCCATCTTCGCCCATACCACCTTCGCCACCACCGTGAAGCAATATGGCAAGCGCGATAAAGTTGCCGATGTTCAAGGGAGTAGGAAATGAAGATCCAGACCAATTTTGGTTCGTGATAAGAGCTGTATGGGAAGCGTAGGGAGTTATAGGTGATAACATAAAGAAAGCGATGCTGGTCAGTGCTTTGTAGGATCGCGTGTTGACCTGGGATATTATGCATTCTGATGACAATCCGAATGCGGGGATCGCGGATATCCAAATTGCGCTAAACAAAGAATTTAACAGGCCAAAGTCAAAGGCGCAGTCGATCATTGGGTTCAAGGAGATCACAATGCTACCTGGCGAGACTCCTTGGGAGTTGGATCAGAGACTGAAGTGCACAATTCACGAAGCTAATATGACTTTGACAAATAGACACACTGTGAATGGTTTGTAGCATCACTAACGCCGCATTTAAGGAATGAGCTATCACAATAGAGGTTAACAACTCAGGCAAAGGCCTTGGAGATTGCGATGAGGCTGCATGAGACCCCGATACAGGATCCTAACCTGGGAGTTCAGCAGATCCATGTGCAGTTGAAAAACTTATGCCTTGAGATGCAGAGTCTGAAACAGGATAGGACGGCTTTCCCGGAAGTGCACGAAGAGGTATGGTGTGTTAAATGTAAGGGTTAGGGTCATGACAAGGACAACTGCCCAGTATTCGTGAATTACCTCGCAGGAGGAGGACCGATGCCATTAAGACCAGAGGCCCAAGCAGGACCTAACACTTTACTAATAGAAAATCACTAATAGAAAATCATGAAACCACTATTCCAAGGCGCAGTCACATATTCTTCTACAGACTTTACAACAAAAATCCCAAAATAAAAATGGGAAATCACACCATACAACTTTGTCAATTGAAAAAATAGTTAAATAGGTGTTTTTGAAAACATTTCCATAACAAAGTGTTATGTTTCATAGTGATAGCATTCAAACCACTATAAATCCCACACATTTACTACTATAACAAATGGAACACTTTCCCATAGGGATTTCAACCAAAATACAAAAGAACCATGCACAACTACACAATGGTTGAGGCCACAATATTCAGGTTTCCTTTCAATATGAACTCAACATACGATATACTAGCACCAACAACATATCAATAGCAGGTACTCAGTTATCCATGACAATATAAGGCCCAATAACAGTATACCATCAATACATAACATCTACAACCACTACGCTTCTCAACACATTCAGATTCTTAACATAAATCGACTCAACAAGTGCAAAAAAATAACTTGACTAAGAATATGCAGATAGAGAAGTTAACACACATAGAGGCATATAAACAACGCTCATTAATCAAATTCAACTATACATTAAATTGGCTAGATATAAAATGTGGGCATGTGCATCCTAGGCCTCTCGACCTCTGCCTCTTCTCCTTGCTCTGGAGCTTCTCTTCTTCTCCTCCTCTTCTACCTCCACTGCACTTCTCTTTTCAAACACTCTTTCTCTTTTAAAAAAAAATCTAACATGGGACAGCCAAGAGTCATAAGATGAATCATTTCCACTTATCCACAAAGTAAGAGAAACTGAAATTATAATTACATTAGGAAATAATTCCTCCAACTTATTCTAAATACAAAAAATCACTTCCTAATGAAAATATTTAAAATTTATTACAAAAGCATTTAAATTTCTCCCAAAATCATCATGTGACCCTCCCATCACATTGACAAGCTTTTGGTCCAGTCTTCATTGAATTTTTTGCTCCATGTATGCTCCTGCATCAGACTCCCAAGGTATGAAAATTAATGACCTCCTGGTCATATGCTTGTGGTCTTCTTGTAACAACTTCAATTCGTGAGCTACAACACTCCTCTGCGGTAACAAGTCTCCACCTTGCTACACGATACCTCACCAAACTTTCTCCCGAGTTTGGGCTTTTGGCATTTTTCTGGTCCTCTTCTCTGAAACCCTTCAAGCATTTCTCTAGGCTATTGTAAATATCCTCACCTTCCTCTATTGTCACATGCATAGTGAAATAAATCTCTTACCATATATTTAATCAACGTGTACCTTCTTCTACTGCTTCTGATGTGAATTCTAACCTTAACTTGTTGTCGAATTATTCAAACTTGCCAAAAAAATTCCCCATGATCATGGGTTGTCTCTTCATACAACCAACTATACCTTCTTACTTTCCTTTTATCTATTTCATCTTCTAATTCAGTCCTTGGTTGAATTTTTTTGTCTTCAGTCTACTCATCAAATATTCATCTACTTCATCCACTATAACAACATCCTCATTAACATCCACACACATGTGTTCATCACCCTTAGGTTGCAGGCTTCCATGGTTGCGACTCAACTCACCTGAGCTTTTCCTCCAACTGAGCATTTCATCTTTGTCTCAGCTTCACCTACAAAAAATTCCATATTACTTTCTTCCAAAGGGTCCATCTATAACCGTGGTCTTGCTCATCTTTCTTGTAGCTATCCTCTCATATCTATAACTGTAATGTGATTTTGGCTACTTCTCTATCAAGTTTGTCTTGACCTGATCTACTATGTCTTGTCTCTGAACCTTTACTATGAATCTCAATAGTCACAAATTTCCCTCTTCTATGAGCTTCTCCTTACTCACATTGAGCTGAAAACAAGCCAATGCAACAAGCTAACTCCATCAACCTATTTGTATATACCATACTAAGATCTTCCATGCCTAGTCTTCTCCTGGTCTTTCTTATGACTCCTTCCTCTGGAATCTCCATCTGAGCACTATCTTCTCTTATGGCTTCTGCATGAAATTTAATCACCTTCTTCCTCTAAGAAATGTGTTGTTCTTCCTAACTTTCTACTACAAGGTTCCTTGCCATCATCCTCGACTACAAACATTCACCATTGCTACCCGTAATCAACAATTAATCCACAATTAACTAAAAGAAAAAGACCATTACCTCCTTGTTCAATCTTTACTTGAACACACAATTGCTCCTGAAAAATTCTTCTTACTGTTGTCATTCCTCTGTTGTTGCATACCTTCTCGTTATTTAAATAAACACCATTCTTCCTCTTGATTGCTCATAACTCTGGCCATGTTAACTTTCTTGTAGCAACTATTTCACAACATTGAGTTCTTCCCATAACTCAACCACCTCCTTCTCAAATTATTAATCACTCATTCCGTTGAGCCCAACTTCTTTGACACTTTTCTTCTTATGCTTGTGACTTTCCTTTGAACCCCTGCTATGACTTCATAATCAATAATCTATGTAAAATAATTTCTTCTCAGCACACTTATGACCTTTAGTGTATTTGCTATCACAATTGTAACAAAGCCCTTTTTCTCTTTTTTCTTCCAATTGTTGTGGTGTAAACCTTGTAGGTTGTGGAAGGCTAGGAGAAAAAAAACTTCCATAATAATAGTCATGAGTGGTGGGATTCCTTGTTTCCATAATTTCGCTTTCAATTTCTCTTTCCAACTTGAATGCCTTCTCCAATGAATCAGGTTCCCAAAGACGAACCTCATGTTGAATGTTCTCCCTTAAAATCCCTATGAAGACATCAATCCTTTGCTTCTATGGAATATCATTTACCCTTATATTCAATTTTTGAAATTCCTCAATGTGCTCTGCCATTGAACCCTTTTTTTAGATTTATCAATTGGCTAAAGAAGGTGTTTCTCTTTGTATCCTCATAATGTGCTATCATTTCCTCAGTGAAAATTGACCATGTGATAAGTGATTTACGAAAACAAAGCCCTTCATACCATAACAATTTATTTCAGTTCTAAATATAAAGATGTAATACGTACCTTTTGTAACAGTTGCACCTCATGTAGATCAAAATATTACTCCATCTGTAGTATCCAATTTAACGGATCCTTGCCATCAAACTTCCTCATATCACCTTTTCTTGATTTTAGGAGTTAGATCTTGAAATGACTGTAACTCTGTAATTTTACATCTCCCATTTCTGAAATTGTGTCTTGAAGTAGCCATCGAAGTCCTCTTTATAACCTCGCAAGCCTGATCAAGATTGGATTCCGCAAGGAAGAGCTATGTCAAATCTCCCACGATAACGTGATTATAGACTAGTTTAGTAGAGTGAACTTTTACAATGTGCCACGTGTCACAGTTTCAACCTTAGGACCTGAAACCGATACATTGAAAACTACAGTCCGTCCGCTTTCTGCAACTTCTTACTAAATTTCAATCTGATGCTCAAAGAGAAAGTTATGACGATTTTCCTAAGGTCAACTATTTGGGATGTAATTCAGGAGCCTGCAGAAATCCTAAATGTCTTGGACTGTATCTCCGAAAATATAACAAAACAAGATCTGAAATTCGGGCTCGAGCTTCAGATAGTTTTCAACTCAAACAGGTTTTAATTTTAGAGTCTGAAACTTTGTAGAAAAACAATTATAGCGACAATGCCACAATGACATGTTTGAGATGGAATTCTAGACCTTACAAAAGCTCTAACTTCCTCAGATCATATCTACGAAAATATAGGAATACAAGATCTGAAATTCGGACCCGCGGTTCAGAGAGATGTCTTCTCAAATGGGTTTTAGTTTTAGCTTCTTAAACGTCGCAGAAAGAAATTTATAGCAAAAATTCCACGATGACCTGTTTGGAGCAGTGAAACCCTAGAATCCAAAACTCTGATACCAAATGTTATGAAACCAGCTCACAAAAAGATATAAAAGACAAATCAACACCTTCGAAATAAGCCTCTTTGAGGGGGCAACCTCCTTTACATTACACAAATGAATAATTCTTGGATGATACAAATGACAAGACCTCCTTTCTATATACAAGAGTCTAAGGGGTCATAATATAATCAGAGCCGACATAACAATAATAATGCAAGGGCACAATAATAACAATAGTGGGCTTCTATGGGGCACAATAATAACGATATGGAGACTACATGGGCACAACAATATAATACGTGGGTTTTACTAATAACAATAAGGGGTTACACTAGTAGTATACCTAACATCAGGTTACCTTGACTGCTAATAACTTGGGACTAACTTCACAAACAACTCTATATTTACCCAATTATGGAATATTTCAGGAACCATTTGAAATATGAAGTCAAATCAAGAATATGGATTTGACTTTGATAAATTCCATGAGAGGGTTTTCTCTCACCTTCCAATCTTTTCCTCACCTCAACAAATTTAATACATGTCCATTCATCAAATGGTGCAATGGATATGCCAAAACATGCTTTCAAAACCTAATACACAACCTTGAAAACTGTTGGCTATAAGTGTTGTGAAATAATTTCATAATGTAGTAAAAGCCTTGTAGGCACTATGAAATGATTTCGTAGTGCACCAAAAAAATGGTATTTTGAATTTCGGGAAGGTGAAACGACTTGACCTTATTCTAATCGACTTCCCATGGCATTAAATTACTCCTTGACAAGGAATGATTTCATATTCCTTCCTTCACCTCTTTTCCAAGACTAACTCAAATCTACAAGGGTTTTGACAACATTCAACAAAACAGGGTCCTTTGGTTTTCTATTGTAACAACAGATCAATCACTAAAATAAAATCATGCAACCACTATTCCAGGGCACAACCACTGTTTCTGGGAAAACTAGTATCTTTTCGATTGACTAGCCCTCTAGGATTGGCAGCTACCTTAGAAACAAACAGTTTAAAGCAATTTGCGATTTCCTCTATGTATGATAGATAAGAGAGAGACAAAGGAACCAACCTAGATCTTCTGCTTAACTCCTTGCTTGATCTCTCTCCCCCTTGACAAATTTTGCAACTCCTCTCTGTACTTATCCTGCTTGGAGAGTACCTGTAGAAACACAGTAACAAAACACCATCAAAGCATCTTGATCTATTATATCATAAGCATTGCAGAATCAGAAATACAATGAACATACAATGGCATTCACAAATAACAACATTCACAAATACACAATTGTATGGAGGAAAACTCAAAGAACTTTATTAAATAGAAGGGAGAATTACAACCCAGCTGTCTAATCCAGCATCATCCTCCCAGCATCAAAGCCCTCTTCACCTCATGAAAATCAATATCACCCAACAATACAATGCTCTTTCTTAGACACAAACTATCAACACTTCCTTACAAATTACAAAATTCCAGCCTCTAGATCTCTCAGATGAGGGATCCATTTATAGATGTATGCAAGGGTGCGAGTCATCTCTGGGTTTTTGATTAGTGTCATTCCACTTGTTGTTTTTGTTTCCACTCGGAGATTTATTGGATCTCTTACTCATCCCTGGGCGAATTCATAGAGGCAAGTGTCATAGGAGAAGTTTCTAGAAGATTCCATGAGCATCCACTTAGAAAACTGTCTCGGACATTTGTCCATTCTCGCTCATCACACCCCACAGAAGCCCTCTTTAGTATGCATCGCACCCTGATAGTGGAGTTTTTAGTATGGTCCAGTTTAGGCCAATTCTGGATGGTTTTTTAGGTGGAACTTTTGGGGAATGACATAATCAGTTGACCATGATCTTTTAGGGTATGAAACAACACTTTTAGGGTTTAAAGAGCCCTAGTTTATCGACATATAATATTGGGGTTGTAGTGCCCAAATATGTCTATAACTGTTGCCCCCTAAAGCACGAAGTCGTAAATCTTTGATGTCGGGTGAAATGCTTTATCATGAGGATCCGAGGTTTTCAAAACTGGAAGGTGACCTATATAAGATACGATACAATACATCATCATCATATAATTTTCATGATCTAGTTAAGGTGGGCATTCCCATGCTCAGCTTTTATAAATTCATTTCATGTACATAGGACAGATAATCGTCTGCAGTTGCAGACTGGTGATTCTTCATATGTAGGGTCATCCTCCCTGGCTTAGATGACCATCTGTGTAGCTTCTGTGTACATTTGATGTCTTTATATCCCTGAATATATCACAGCCTAGATGGATGAAACTAGATCTGGGGTCTTCAAACTCGTTCAATCTTCGCTCGATGTACAAGTCGATCCATGTGAAAAGATGTTCTGAAGTCGAACATGGAAAGACATCGCCTGATTACCAGCCAATAATGTGAGCTGTTAACAGACGCGAGAGGAATCACCGATAATGATAATGACCCTCAAGGTACTACAGTACAATTCACGTGGTGTGAATATATGATCCGATGTTAAACACCACGCAAAATCTTTCGGTCGAAGGCCATTGATGTCAACCTATCGCCGAAAGTGAGAAACTTGCCATTGAGGCATGCAAGCTTCAAAGTACTGAAAGGGTTGTTTCTAAGTCAACTTCTTGGATAATGAGCTGATGTCGACAAGAAGTGACCCGTCGTAGGAGGGCCTTAATGTATCCCACATCTACAACACGAAACGAAGCAAATGATTTGGAGGTGAAAACGATTGACGACACAAGGTTCAGGAATGACGGTCATGAAAAATGGAGGTTGAAAGTATTACAGTGGATGAGACATTAACTGGATGGTGAATTCTCAACTGAATGACTTCTCTTGAACATATTGGCGACACTGAGATGGATTGGTAGCGTTAACCCCAAAAATGGATGGTGTGAAAGACCAATGGTGAAATGACTGGTGAACGGAATAACCCAACCCGACTCAATCATGGTGATGGAGTGAAAGTGTCATGTTCAAGAGCGACCTGCTACCATAAAATTCTTCAAGTTTTCTTCCCTTTTTCCCCAGTCATTGCTGACCAGTACCTCTTTATTTTTGTCAAGCTTGAGGAGGATAACATATGCTTGTTCTATAATTTGCCCTTCAGGAAAACTTGTCGCTATGTTCTTAGTGAGTCTAGCGACAATGAAACTCATTCTGGTCTGGGTGGACAAGTTTGTTGCTATTGTTTTAACGAGTTTAATGACAAGGATAACTCGGTCCTTTTCATGTTTAGAGAGTTTGAAAAGGGAAAAAAAAGAAACTCTAGTAGTTCTTTTTCGTAGCATAATCCCTTAAGTCTGAAAAAAGATTAAAATAATACAAAAGCGATGAATTTTCGATCACTTTAGCGAGCCGAAAAAGACAAGCGCTCGAACTTTTTCGTAAGATAATCCCTCAAGTTCGAAAAAGATTAAAATATACAGGAGGGATGGCATTTCCCATCACTTTAAAGAGCTGGAAAGGCCAATTTGTCGACAATATTTTCATATTTAACGAGTCTAAAAAGGGTTTAAAGAGGACTTGTTTTTGAGGAATGAGTGATGTCTAGGGTAGTAACTGGTTCCAGGTAAGTTGGAACTTCTCAAAACATGGTGATGTGCAGAGATTGACTAATAAAACCACTCATCACATATGTTCCTCAAAAGGGTAAACAATCAAGTGGAAGCGTATGATCGGCCAAAAGGATGGAGGTGATGGCAGGAACACAACCAAGGCTCAAAAAGCTGATGGCATGGCAATCACAGAGGTTATTTACTGGAGGCAGGTTCATTTTTTAATGAGCTTGAACCTTGCGGAAACTATGCTTAGTGGTGGATGTGGGTTTATTTTCTAACGAGCTTGAACCTTGCGGAAACTATGCTCAGGTGGTAGGTTTATTTTTTAACGAGCTTGAACCATGCGATAACATATGCTCATAGTGGTCAAAGATGTTCAATTCACTGTTTAGCACATGAGATTATTTCGACGGTCGTTTAACCTGCTCAATCACTCCATCAAATTGATTAGAAATACATATATATGTACGAAAAATGAATTAAAACTAACATTTTACTTGAAGTACGTGAATAGTAAACATAAAAAGTAGTTTTACCTTTCATTTTCATCATTTCATTTCAAATTTGGGATTTTGGAGCTCTGGAGTGGTTTTCCCCCTCAAATTTCATCAATTGATTTCGGGAGATCTGGTGGACTATTCTCCGCGCTGTCAGGACCAGGTAGGAGCTAACCCTGAGCTCTTCATTTTCATTCCATCTTTTCTTGATTCTGAGCAAGTTTTTTCACATTTTGGGCCCTTGGGGTTTGAAGATCTCGTTCCCCAATCATCGCACCTAGCTAGTATCGAAAGGTGCGATTCATACTGAGTTGCCAATAGGCCAGTCAGTATGCATCTCACCTTGCTCAAAGGCAGGGTGCGATGGGCGCAGAAGGGCATCTTTACACTATGATTTTTCATCAAATTTTTTCCTATTTTTGCTCAAATTTGGATCCTAACTCATCTTTTGTTTGCATTTCATATTTTTGTTGGATCAAGATGGTTGTCACATGGCGTGAACACGAACATGAAGAAGAGGACATGATTTCCTTACATGACCTGGGCACAGTTGCTGCATTACGAAACTGTGGCTTGATGAAGTTCTTTCGTATATCCAGCATGAGGCAAAAAATCAGTTTGCTGCAGTATTTTCTCAATGCATGGGATCCGATTGACCAGATATTCCAGATTAGAGGTAAATCTATTCCATTGATAGTCGAGGAAATTTACTTTTTGACGGGTTTGTCAAGGCGTGGTGCCCCTCTTTCAGTATCAGGATTTGCCCGTGGAGGTGAATCCGTGAAAGACTATATTCGTCAGTTCTGCAGAGATGGATCTCAGCCTAGCAGAGATGGCAAGATCAATATCCGGGATGTCACTAATCGGCCCTTGAGGACCATTTTATTTACCTTTTCTAGATTGGCTGGCAGCGCGGCCCTTCATTTGGAAAACAGATCTTATATGTAGTACGCCCTGGAATGCCTGGAACCGAAGGTGTTCAACTGGTGCGAGGCGGTACATATCCCCCTGAAATTCACTAAGTCATCGCTTGGAGCGAAAATGGCCCAAGCTGCAGAAGATAGGTTCTGTGTACTACGGCTAGCTCCATCAACATACCCAACAAATGGTTCCAAAAAGTTTGACATCTGCAACAAATGCAAAGTGGATTACCTAACCAAAATGACAACTCTAACAGAAAACACAAAAAATGTAATAAAAGCATATTTACAATGAGTTTACTACACTTAATCAAGCATAGTAACGTTTAAGATACAACCCGTTTCGGGGCTGCGACAGTAGATTCCTTTTGTCAATACCTGTTTAACAATGTAGGGGCCCATCCATAATGGTTCGAATTTACCCGCTCCTAATTTGTTAGAGTCCTGATCGTAAAGCAAGACCAGGTCACCTTCTGAGAAGACATGAGGCTTGACATTTTTGTCAAATTGCGCCTTGACACGTTTCTTATGTGCTTCGTTAGCCAATGCGGCATCACGACGGGTTTCATCCAGGTGGATTAGTTCCAAGAAACGAGCCTCTTCCTCAGAAGTTTCGGGAAGCAGATCAATTGCAAGCTTGAGGGACGAGATTTCACACTGAATTGGTAAGACCGCTTCCAGACCATACACCAACTGAAAAGGCGTAAATCTGGTCGCATTTCTCACCGAAGTCCTATATGCCCACAGAGATGAGTACAGGATTAAATGCCAATTCCGTTTGTGGACTCCAATCATTCTCTGCAACATACGCTTTAGGACCTTGTTGATTGCCTCAACCTGTCCATTAGCTTGCGGATAATATGGAGTAGAACTGTCATGGGACAACCCTAATTTGGCAGTCAATTCAATCATCATGTGATTGCGAAAATGCGACCCATGATCTGTGACTATAGCCTATGGAACACCAAATCTAGAGACTACATGATTGAAAAAGAAAAGAGCAGTTGTTTAATGTAGGCATCGCCTCAACCCATTTTGTAAAATAGTCGACAACGACTATAATATACCTGTGCCCCCCGGTCGAGGTGGGGTTACATGTCATGAAATCAATGCCCCATTTAGCGAATGGCCCAACAACAACTACTGGATGCAGTGGTGCAGGTGGTAATCTGGTTTTGCGATCAAAAATCTGACAAGCATGGAAACTTCTGACTGCAGTGATGCAATCTTTGAATATGGTGGGCTAGAAGTAACTTGCTCGTAAGATCTTTTGTGCAGTAGCGTAACCAGATAGATGCCCCCCACAAGCACCTGAATGACAATCATTCAAAACTTTTTTGGCCTCCTCATGCGTGAGGCACCTTCGTAGAACTGTATCGACACCACGATGGTAAAGCGTATCGCTAATGATCAGGTAGTCTTTGGCTTGGTATCGAGTACGTCGCTGTTCAGAGCGAGAGGTGTTAGGCATAAAAGTTTGGGTTTGGAGATAGACCAGTATATCCCCATACCATAGATCACTTGATGATATCAAAAACAGTCTCATCCACGATTGTTGCTTTTGATGTTAAATCGTTGGATGACGAGGGAAGGTCACAAAGTAACTCCGCAAAGATGAGAGATTTGTTTGATTTGGATTTGGTGAATTCCAGATCAAACTCCTACAAAATGGCTATCCATTTGAAATATTTCCCCCCCAGCAATTGACGCGACAGTATGTAGGTCATAGGGTTGAAATCTGACACAATGGTAGTTTTGAGAAAGAGAACATAGTGTCGAAATCTCTGTACTGCTTGAACGACTGCTAAAGCCAACTTTTCAACATAAGAGTACTTTCTTTCTGTATCATTAAGGTTGCAACTTAAATACTATATTGGATGTTCAATTCCACTATCTTCTTGAACTAAAACCATGATGATGGTTGTATCTGCAGCGATGAGATATAGGTTAAAGTCTTTTTGATAGTCAGGAGCGTACATTAATGATGCTTTTATGAGGGAATCTTTTAAAGCATCAAAGGAAGCTTGCGCAACCTGATCCCAGTTGAAGGCTACTCCTCTTTTCAAAAGACACGTATAACCTTTAGCGAGTTCAGCATAATGTGGAATGAATCTCCTCATAAAGTTAGCTTTGCCTTGGAGTCTCTGAATCTGAAGTAAATTTGAAGGTGGAGGCATGTCAAGGATTGCCTGAACCTTAAATGGGTCGAGTCGAATTCTGTCCTTAGAAACTACGAAACCAAGTAGTTGACTAGAACCAACACAAAACACACACTTGTGCGGATTGAGTCATATCTTGTAGTGTCGGCAACGTAGAAATATGGCTCTCAAATGCTGTGGATGATCAGTCCGCTTTCGCAAATGAGCTGGTAGATCATCGAGATACGGTTGAACGATGTGTTTGATGTCATGGAAGGCATAGTTCATTACCCTCTGAAAAGTTGCCCCTGTGTTCTTCAAACTAAAAGGTAATTTACGATATGTGAATGTGCCCCACGGACATATAAATGCAGTCTTTGACTGGTCCTGTGGGCAGATATTGATTTGATTGTATCCGGAAAATCCATCCATAAATGAAAAGATTTTGCATCCGGCACATTCATCAATTATCTGGTCGATGAAGGGTGTAGGATAGTTGTCCTTTGGACATGCTTGATTTACATCCCTATAATCGACACACACTCTAATTGTTCCTTGTTTTTTCATTACAGGAACAATGTTTGATACCCAATTAGTGAGAGGAACAAGGTAAATGAAACTAGCATGCAAAAGTTTTTCAACTTCTGCCTTAATGGTAGTGGCTTTCTTCGGATGGACAGGTCGAAGCCATTGTCGTACTGGTTTGACATCTGGATACATCTTTATTTCATGTTCAACAATTCTCGAGTCAATGCCTGACATTTCTTCATATGACCATGCAAAGACATCTCTGAATTCGTGAAAGAGAGCGCAAGAAATTTCCAGTTCTTTTGGAGAACAAGATTTGCGAATGTGAATATTCTCTACAACATTAGGTTTGGTCGAGATATTAATGGCGATAGTTTCTTCAATATTGGATAGATTTCACTCAGAATCCACTATATTTACAGTATTTGATAGAAAATCAAAAATTGAAGGATGATTAAGGTCGCTTGAATAATCTTCATTGTTATCTTGAAGGTGGGAACGATGGTGGTAATCTTCCCACGACGTCTCTCCTATCATCATTGACTGGATGATTCCTTCATCTGTAGAATGTACATGAGACCAAGGATCGGAAGAGGTACCATACTCTAGAGACCTATCTATCCAAACACTCATTGAGTGCTGATTTGGGTTCGCCGCCCAGGCCCAGAAAATTGATTGCTACAAAGATTCTATGGGGCTTGGGGGCAACACCTCGTGGTGATCCACACTATCAAAATGGTCAGAGTTCTTCTTAATCTTAGATGATGTAGAAGAGATCATATGACAGGTTTCCATTGTGGCCACTTCTGCAAGTCTAGGTGGAGGCAGGAGGGCAAAAGTACCCATTAAGGAAGGGTCTTTTAGGAGACCTACTCTGACATTTTGAAGTGATTGAGAGTTTCCATGGATCAATGGAATGCTTCCAGTAGCTTGTGAACTGTTAGGAAAAAAGGCTAGTTGGTCAACGATTGTAATTCCGCCTTGGAAGGGAAATGCAATCTTTCTAAAATATGTAGACACAACGACAGCCATAGCATAAATCCAGGGCCTTCCCAGTAAGATATTGTAATCAAGGTTTCCATCAATGACCTCGACTTCAATCTCTATTGTCTTGCCCCCCAGTTCAACTTGCAAGTTACTTAAAATCCCATATGGCATGTATGTTATTCCATCAAATGACTTTAATGTCGTTGATGATCGCGACAAGGGTGGTGAATCTAAATTTTTCCAACAACTCATTGACATAATACAGGTAGATGCTTGTTCGATGAACAATTTTATTAAGGGCTTTTACCTATATAAGGAAAGCGAGTTGGGCTGGTAACTGAGGTGTATATCCTTTATGGTTAAAGGCCACAAGATTGGAATCCACTAGGTCAATCCCACCTATTGCTGATAACAAAGCTTGCTTTTGGGAGGGGCAATTTTGCAGTACTTCAAGTGTCGACATAGCGGATGGTGATTGAGCCAGATCCTCCACTATATTATAATTCTGTGCAGCTCGTGCACGAGGATTAAATGTCGATTTATGAACGACTCCCTTTGGTGGCTTTATTGTTAATTCAGGAATGATGGGCGAAACAACTTCAGGTGAAGTCGTTGTTGAACTACTGGGTTGATCTGTAGCCTTGTTGTTCGACGATGGTGGATTCCCATAATCTTTATTCCTTGTCGATAACAAAGCATTATTTTGCTGTTTTGAGATGGATAGCATAAGCACTTGGGATGGGGAATCTTGATCGATAGTAACCAGATTGGTTTCTGGGTTTGGAAATGGATCAGTCAACACCGCTGAGGTATTTGAAGTCTTTAAAAATTTCGCAACCTCAGCTCGATGTGGAAAATCTTTCGTCCAATGCTCGTCATCGCATATGAAACATGGATAACGAGGTTTCTTTTGCCCAGTAGGGTTTTCAGAAGATTTTTCAGGAGTTGCATTCTCCTGTTTCTTCTTATTATTTTTTCCTTTCTTCTTTCCCCCTGGTTGCTTTGGATTCTTGCCCTTGTCAGATGACATGGCATTAATCTCCGAGGCAAGAGGTTTGTCATTTTATTTTTGACTAGAAACTGCAAGGGCTTTTTTAGATGGAGCCTTTGTGGTTTGCGTGCTTGTGGCACCTATCACACCATCACCGGTGTGAGAGTCCCTATTTGATTTAGGAGGGGGTGGAACGGAAAATTCTGGTCTAGGAGTGTCAGGAATTTTGTCGTAGAGTGTGCTAGGCCGAGTATAGATCAAGTCTAAATATTGGGCACGAGCAATTACTTGCTTTTCAGTGACAACTCCTCCTTTTGCCACATCCTCAGTTATAGAAGGCAATAAGGACTTAATAAACCACTTAGCTAAAAACTGATCAGGAATATACGTCTTTACCATTTGACCACAACGTCGCCACTCATGAATATGATCAGATATGTGAGTGGCCGTGGTCTGTTTAAAGTTGGTAAGAAGTTCTATTCCAGTTTCGTACCTTATGGGTAACTGAAAGTGGGTTAGAAACATTGTGGCAAGGGTGCTAAAGTTATCGAACAAAGCTCTAGGCAATTCAGTATACCATTTCGTTGCCGGACCAGTAAGCGTTCTCTGAAAAAGGTGAAGCCTAATCGAATCATCATTCAGGGTGTTAGATGAGCACCACAAATGAAAAGTCATTACGTGATCCGATGGATCTTCACCTTGATTTCCATTTAATTTAGGAATATCGGAGGGAAGTTTATGAGGAATCACTGGCCACCAAGGGGCATATGACATTGGATCATTAGTCAGCCGGTTTAAATCTGGTAATTCTAGAGTTGCTACAAAAGGCAATTGTTGATTCAGGTTAGGCGAAGCATACCCAAGATAAGATGGAATTGCCTGAGCAGTAGGTATTTGCATACAAGCATAATGTATTTGATGCTGGTAACTTTGATAAGGTTGTTGGACATAACCATTATAGTATGGTTGATGATAATCGTTTTGAAAATGTGGTTGTCCATTACCTACAAAGCCTTGTTGCTTAGGTCCTCAGTAGGTTTGCTGGAATTTCGGTTGTTGGTATTGTACCAGCCATGGTTGTTGGACCATTTGTTGTTGCCCAATACTAGAAGATTGACCAAGATGCGGAGTGATTATACCCGTTTGAGCCTGAGTCGTTCCAGGTAAGGAAGCACTAACCTGAGGTTGTGATTGAGCCGTAGAGACAAGAGGCTATTGTATTGCAACCTGAGAGACTTGAGGTTGACACACAACAGGTAGTGCTTGTACTTGCGACACAGTCATAATAGCAGGTGTAGTGGAAATATTCGACACAAGTTGGGTCGGTTGCATTGAATATACAACCCTTGGTTGTGGACGTAGTATTGGTACCCAACCGCTAGATGTAATTCCAGTTTGACTTGAATTTTGTTGTAAACTCTCATATGGTTGTTCTCCACGAGGGAATAATGAAAAAGCATACTGTCGTCCATATGGCGGCAGTCCAGTGTTCAAAGGATATATTGGTCTTTGAAGACTGGTCTGCACTAATTGATACTGGCATGCCAGATCAACTTGCTGAGTTTCAACATAAGAAATACCAGATGGGACTCTGGATGAACAAATAGGAACAGACCATGTCGTCGAAACAACCCTTGAATGGACTCCAGCTAGTGATTTGTAACTAGCCCGGATAAATGGTATACCAGAAAACATTATAGGAATGGCAACAGGAAGCTCTACTGTAACTGTATCAGATGATACAGTCCTAGATGTTGATGGTTTCTCAGACATATTTAGTCTATCCAAAAGATTTTCTAGCGATTCGATTGGAACTTCCAATGAAGGATGATTAAAAGAACCAACTTCAAGAGTAGAAGGATACAAATGAATCCCAATTCCAAAATGTAACGGGGTACTAGATGGAGGATCCTCTACTATCTCCTCTATAGCAATCAGACCAGGTGGAAGAGGTAGACCGTCAGGTCCGTAAAAGATTTCTGGAGCCGAAGAAGGTATAGCTTCTGCAGTGACAGATACTGGAGGGGTGACACCTTTTGAATTCTGAAACTCAACTTCCAGATGTTCAGGTAAGTGAACTTCAGTTTCTGGATCAACTCTAGATGGAGTTGTTTCAGGTATAGAAGTGTCTACCGCTACACTAGGATCAGTTCTAATGTCCTCTTGTAACTGCAGAACTTCTTCTCTAAAGGCAGATGTACCAGAAATGATCGGAGTAACTGTAGTCTCTGACGATGTTGAAACAAAAGTTTCAAATAAACCAGATGAATTGGACTTAGTTAAATGAGACCATTTTGCCTGGAATGGCTTTGTTTCCGGAGTCAAAGATGGTTGACTCGCTAGCCTCTACGAACGGCGGGTTTTGATTGAATTTCTTCCATGATTGCGGATTACTTGATCAACTCAAAATTAAGGGGGGAAAGATGTTATTCTGAATTAAATAAATTTTAATGACGCTTTGACACAACTTTGCTTTTTCAATTTTTAAGAGTCGAGAAAAAGCTAAAGATGACTCTAGTCCCCTTCGATTTTTAATGAACCTGAAGTGACAAGTGCTCAGATGGACCTTTTCTTTTAAAGAGTCGAAAAGGAACGAAAGTGACTACTCTGGAAATCTAGACAGAGGGATTACCAAACCAATCGCAAAACTGAAAAATACACCTTGGTGATAAATTAAAGAGAAATTACCAAGGACTTATGTACGGCAGTCAATCTTCCCGAATGCTGTGTTCAGTGCATTGCGATCGATAGGGCGGCAGACATGGCTTCCTATGGATAAAGGATATAAGCCTATTGTGGTCTCCCAATATATACTCGACGGTACAGGGAGCACAAGTCCGTGCTAGCACTTGTCGTATCAAAGAGGAGGAATCACCTAACCTTTGATGAAAACGATAGTTACTAGTTTTTACGACGCCAGAACACATCTCTAGCCTAGACTTCTAGATGTGTTGCGTTAAGTTCCAAAGCGTTGTTAAGTTCATTGAAATTTATTTTAGAGTTGATCTTGTTTAAAATTTTGCCTTTCAATGGTTCACCACATGATGTAGATTTAAAATTCTCAAATATGCAGTCTACAATGATAAACAATCATTGTTTATTTTGAGCAATGAAAATCCTAGCTACTAAGGAAAGAAGATTATGATTCTTTCAAACAAAGAGCAAAAAGCACACACTAAATGCACTTTTCCTAAATCATTTTCCGCACATAGTCTAAATGCAAATGCAAATGCATGTATTTGTTTTTTGTTCCCCTTAATGTGAAAAATGCCAAAAAAGGAAAACTAAGTAGAGAAAAGCTTTGAAATATTTTTATTCAAAGCGACATTTTGACAATTTCTTTTTCAAAATAGAAAGGAAGACTAAACGAAACTTTTCAATTTCGAATAGAAAATGCTTTTGACACTTCAAATATCCACAATTCAAATCAAATACATGACAAAAATTTCAATCGACTATCTAGGGAAGGAAGACTCAACGACAATTCTCTTTTTGACGCAAAACGATAGTTACGACACTTTTTGTACCAAAACGATAGATCGATTTAAGAAACATTTTGACAAAGGATCGTAAATGATGGACAAATACATAAAAACATCTACTAATCCTAATCAATGGAGGCTAATCTATGTGATGCAAGGAGGCTTCAGTAATGAGGTATTGTTCATAAGAAGCAAAACAACTAAACAGAGTTGAAAACAAGGACAAAAACCCCAAATTTCAAGAAGGGAAATAGGCTCAGTCAGTCATCGCACCTGGGCTTCACAGAAACAAGGATGCATTGAAATTTTCAAGCTCGGGAGGTGCGATGCATATTGGTTGATAGTGATAGATAGTGCAATGGGCCAGGGAGTGCAACTGAAATGGGTTTTGGCTCAAATTTGCAACTGATTTCAGTGAGTTAAGCTGAGCTATGATGGACAGTGAAGAGAAAAGTACAAAGGAATGATTTTGAGAGATTACTGAGCTACCAAAAGGGCATCTAGAATGCTTGTAAGTCAAATGTTCAATTCATAAACTAAACCGGAGATTGACTGAAGCAACATTCATCTACTATGCAATTGCAGAGCAAGAGCAGTTCGAAGGCTATCTGGCTAACTTCAAGCTCCGTCTATAGTTTATAAAACAAACAACAATAAAAAACAAACATCTATTCGTTCCCCAGTGGAGTCGCCATTTTGTTTCTGGGAAAACTAGTGTCTTTTCGATTGACTAGCCCTCTAGGATTGGCAGCTACCCTAGAAACAAACAGTTTAAAGAAATTTGTGATTTCCTCTATGTATGACAAATAAGAAAGAGACAAAGGAACCAACCTGGATCTTCCGCTTAACTCCTTGCTTGATCTCTCTCCCCCTTGACAAAGTTTGCAACTCCTCTCTGTACTTATCTTGCTTGGAGAGTATCTGTAGAAACACAGTAACAAAACACCATCAAAGCATCTTGATCTATTATATCATAAGCATTGCAGAATCAAAAATACAATGAACATACAATGACAGTCACAAATAACAACATTCACAAATACAAAATTGTATGGAGGAAAACTCAAAGAAATTTATTAAATAGAAGGGAGAATTACAACCCAACTATCTGATCCAGCATCATCCTCCCAGCATCAAAGCCCTCTTCACCTCATGAAAAGCAAGATCACCCAACAATACAATGCTCTTTCTTAGACACAAACTATCAGCACTTCCTTACAAATTACAAAATTCCAGCCTCTAGATCTCTCAGATGAGGGATCCATTTATAGATGTATGCAAGGGTGTGAGTCATCTCTGGGTTTTTTATTAGTGTCATTCCACTTGTTGTTTTTGTTTCCACTTGGAGATTTCTTGGATCTCTTACTCATCCCTGGGCGAATTCAGAGAGGCAAGTGTCATAGGAGAAGTTTATAGAAGATTCCATGAGCATCCACTTAGCAAACTATCTTGGACATTTGTCCATTCTCGCTCATCGCACCCCACAAAAGGCCTCTTCAGTATGCATCGCACCTGGCTAGTGTAGAAGTCAGTATGCATCGCACCTTGACAGTGGAGCTTTCAATATGGTCCAGTTTAGGCCAATTCTGGATGGTTTTTCAGGTGGAACTTTTGGGGATTGATGTAATTAGTTGACCATGATCTTTTAGGGTATGAAACAACACTTTTAGGGTTTAAAGAGCCCTAGTTTATCGACATATAAGATTGGGGTTGTAGTGCCAAAATATGTCTATAACAACCACACATTATTCTACAGACTTTACCATAGGAATCCAAAAAGACAAATGGGAAATCGCACCATACAACTTTGCGAATAAAAAACAATCAAAGAAGCATTTTTTACAGCGTTCCCAAAACATACTGCTATGTTTCATAGTGATAGAATTCAAACCGTTGTAAATCTCACACATTCACTACTAGACCACAAGGAACACTCTACCACATGGATTTGAACCAAAATAAAAAAGAACCGTGCACAGCTACACAATGGTTGAGGCCACAATATTCAGGTTTCCTTTCAATATGAACTCAACATACGATATACTAGCACCAATGACATATCAACAATAGGTAATCAGCTACCAATGACAAGATAATGCCCAATAATAGTGTACCATGAATACATAACATCTACAACCACTACGCTTTTGAACACATTCCAATTTTTAACATAAATCGACTCAACAAGTGTAGACAAACAACTTCACTAAAAGTATGCAGAAAAAGAAGTTAACACACACAGAGGCATATAAACAACTACTCATTAATCAAATTCAACTATACATTAAACTAGTCAAATACACAATGTGGGCATGTGCAGCCTATGCCTCTCGACTTATTCCTCTTCTCCTCGCTTTGGAGCTTCTCTTCTCCTCCTCTTCTACCTCCACCACACTTCTCTTCTCAAACACTCTTTCTATTTTAAAAAGAAAGCTAAGATGGGACAACCAAGAGTAACAAGATGAATCATTTCCCCTTCTCCACAAAATAAGGGAAACTAAAACTATATTTACATTAGGAAATAATTCCTCCAACTTATTATAAAAACAAACTCACTAACTAATGTAAATATTTACAATTTCTTATAAAAAGCATTTAAATTTATCCCATCATCATCATGTGACCATCCCATCACATTGGCAAGATTTTGGTCCAGCCTTCATCGACGTTTGTGCTCCATCTATGCACTTGTATCACTAGGTTTTCTGTCTCCTAAAAGTGTTGATAGTTGCTTCATGGTAAAGATTCAACTACTATGATACTATAGCTTTCATGTCTCACTAGTAGAGATATTTTGCGAAATTGAATATTGGTTGTCTCTATAGTCATAATCAACAATTAATGCTAGAATCATGCATCACCAAAATGGTTTCATGGCCATGAATAAATGGAAAATATCTTCAATTCTCATTACAATTCTATATTTCCAAGTTGCATACTCTGTGTAATGTAATGAGCAACCATAGGACATGGTTCTAGTTCAATCATATCTCCCCATTTAATATATATTTAGGCAATACATCCAAATCAAATTTTAATGCATTCTACCCCAAATGCTTATTGGATATGTTTGTGTACATTTTTTTTTATGAATAGTTCCAAATGCTTGGGTTTGTTTGTGTGGGTGTGCATAAATTCAAAATAAAGATTCAACCCATTGTATGGAATGTAAATCCAAAAACAAATTTTCTTATGCAAACTTGCACTTGGCATTTATCAAATAACACACCAGCGCTATAGCAAACACTTGAGAATTTTCATGAACAATATCACTTTCTTGGAATCATCATATTACATTATAATTTTTGAATTAGAAAACAAGGAAACATACATATGTTTAGTTATGCACTTGATTGGATGTATGGTACCCAATCACCTTTCTTGTACAACAAATTTTTATACAACACTTTATTTTTCACAGTATTCCAAAAACCGAAGGAATACAATTCCCCAGTATTAATAAAGAAGCGAATTCTTTAGAAACATTAATAATTTTACTATAAATCTATTAGGTTAAACTTGACTTGATTACAAAGTTGTTTTGATAGGATAATTAATGGGTTTACCATTGGCAGTTTAGGACCCAAGCTTTCGATAACCCATGGTTTTCCCTATGATACTTGATATAAAATAGTCTATTTAATGGCTTGATGACTCCAATGTATTTTTTCCAAGAGTAATAGATATATTACGAGTTGATTTCCAGTTTAAGGTTTCTAGGATAATAATGGTGTTTTCTTGACACATTTTATTAGATTTGCTTTTTGATTATTTCCTCTTACATTGTATTTTTAAACAAATGGTATAAAGTCAAGGGTAACTTGGATTCTCCAAGGAACCAAAGTGATTTAAGGTTCATGTTATAGAAGATGATGAAATAAAATAGATTTCCCCATGCCACAATTGCTCAAGTATAGACTAAGGGTTTTAATGGAAGAAATATTGAATACATAGAGAGGTTGGAGGAGAAAAACTAGATATTGTGATCAAGCACAAGGATTTTTTGGCAAAATCCCCACACAAAATGGGGTTTGTTAATTATAAGCTAGAGGGTTGAAGGTCAATTAATGAGATCTAGAGAAAGCTATTTTGGTTTCTTTGGAGCTATGGCTCAATGGTTTCCATACCGAGGTTTGGACGCCGACATTGACTAAGAGCTCATTATGGGGTGCTCTCACCCTGACCATAGCTAGAGATAATGGCATGGAGGACCTCTGCTACATGTGATGATCTATACCTTGGGGGGGCAAGATACGGGAGACTTGAACACCAAGAGAGAGGAAATAAAACACACAATATTCCCTTAATCTATTTTAAAAAACATTGATAAAAATACATATTGAATACATGCCAACAAATAAAAGGAAAGTTAACCATTCAAGATAACAAATTATTAAATGAGAGAAACGTTTTACCACTACATTGTGGTGGATGAATATGTCCTTTTGAATGCTGAGGCCCGTTATTTATAATATTTTCGATGATTTATTGAATTACATCATTCAATACCATGGGTGGATACCACTTTCCATTCAGATAATGTGACAAGCTATATAAAGATGTTGGGAAACATTCCAAGTTGTTTTAAGAGGACAGAGAAGAGTGATTATCTAAAAAGTGCATGTAACATTCCTTGAATCTAGATGAGGTGTTAGAAAGGATGCATCATGATTATCATTCGAAAACTTGAGTTTTACTCCTGCCTATAGATTATTCATTAGTATTAGAAAAGATCATGGGCTTGGGGATGAGTTAAAGGTACTGGAAGTTGGTGCAAGGTCCCTAGTAGATATTCTCATGGAACATGATGTCAACATGGATGGCTCCTAGATGCTTTGTGCATTGATAAATAAAATCCAAGAGGAAAAGACATTGTTGAAGGAAAGAGGATGACAAGATTTGTAAGTGTTCACATAACAATTAAAATAAAATTTTAAGTGAATTTTTTTTTTTTTTTTAATTACATGTTAATTGACATGTGACTATAAGACATAACAAGGCATGTATACACATGGCAAATTACCAATGAAGTCTAAAGATTGACCTATGTGATTAGGGATATCATGTGAGATTCCTTGATAGCCTAGTTATACTTTGAGAGAGTTAGGGCATGGAGATGAGTGGTAAAGACTCACTTAGCTGATTTGACCATATTTGATAAGGGAAGCCCCAAGTCAAGTTTAAAGGGGAAATGTTAGGTTAAACTTAACTAGGTCAATAGTGTTAGTTTTCTAGCCCATGGATTACATGTAATGAAGCCCTTAAAATGTATTGCATATATTCCATTGTAATGTGCCTAGCAGTGGGAAGTTTAGGCTCACTTGGTTGCCTTAGCTGGGTTTGGTCAAGGGAATAATAGATTGGATAGTTTTCCCATAACCGTCCTCTAGGATAAATCAAATGTTATTTATATGTGCATTTGTCCAAATTAGCCAAGTGAGCCTTAGTCGCTCACCTCTAGGCCCTAGACCCCTCAAAATATATAACCAAGGTATCCATGAATTGACATGCCCTGTCCTATCACACCATTAATTTATCAGGAGTATGTCTAGCTAACTAGGTCTTACAATCATATGCCCATTTACATGAAATTAAAAAATTCTTCATTAAAACCTTCTTTCCTACTAGGTCTTACATGCCCATTTACATGGAATTAAAAAAATTCTCCATTAAAACCTTCTTTCCTTTTATTGTTGCTATGCCAGTACTTATCCCACAATCGTCTCACCTTCCACACCCACCACTCCCCTCGGGCCACCAAATTCTTGGTTATAAACAAGTTCCATTAAAACCTTCTTTCCTTTTATTGTTGCTATGCCAGTACTTATCCAACAATCGTCTCACCTTCCACACCCACCACTCCCCTCGGGCCACCAAATTCTTGGTTATAAACAACTCCAACTCGAACTTAATATTTGCATGCTCCGGCTCATACTCTTTCATGTGCATGGTAAATTCTAACTTTGTACTGCAATATCATAGAGAGCATTCTATCTTAATTTTGGTGGGTAGTAACCACTAGTAAGTCTGTACATTTACATTTTTACTCTTACTTGTTAAAGATTTTGGTGGGTAGTAACCACTAGTAAGTCTGCACATTTACATTTTTACTCACTCTTGTTAAATATTTTGGTGGGTAGTAATCACTAGTAAGTCTGCACATTTACATTTCTACTCTTACTTGTTAAAATGTTGAAGACACGTAAGTTACTGTGGGAAGTAAATCTTGGTAAGTATATTTATTTACATCTTGCTACTATTCATTTTTTATGCAAGTAATCGGTGAAAAGTAAATCTTGGTAAGTATATTTATTTACAACTTGTTACTATTCGTTTTTTATCCAAACACTTGCTTAAATTATGGTGGGTAGTAATTGATGGTAAATATGTTATTTACATGAACTATTTTCAAAGGTTTTTAATTTTATGAAAAATCATTGCACAAATATCTAAACATCATGACATAAATATTGCAACCCCATCTAGAAAACATGGCAGAAATATTTGAGGCAATTATCCACATCATTTTATTGTGCAAAGGCTGCAATAATTATAGTCAAATCAATGTTTGAAAAACAAAATTTTCAATAACATTGAAAAATGAATATTCATTTTGCAAAGTTAAACATGGTCAATGCTAAACTAATAGTGATTAGTGTGTTAATTGATTGCTAGAGTCTTACCTTAGCAGACTAATAAGCTAACAATGAAATATTCCTCAACCTTTTAAAAATTTCATTACATGTAATTATTAACTTGATTTAAATTGGATAACATACATCTACAATCAAGATAAAAATGTTTTTTATTACAATTTCTATGTGTGATTAAAGATTAGTTAAAAGTAAGTTGTGATAATGATTAAGGAGCAGTTTTCTCATCATCTGAGCTCTTATTATAATATATCTCAGCTCTTATTGTAATATATCTCATGATTGGATATACTCTTAGCGCTGATAACAGGTTCACCATAATAATAGATAAATAAAAAACCAAGCAGCCAAGCCATTTGTGCGCAAACGAGTGATTACAGGAACAAAAAAAAGTTGAATTGGCTTCACGTTTGTACAACAGCTTGGCAGGGAATCCACTCCATGATGTTGACTGTACATATTTCTTTGTGTCACGTGCATTTTTAAATAAATTTAACATTTCTCCTCATAAAGTGTTTTTCCAAATTACATGCGAGACACTCGAATGCTCAAATTTCCCATCTGTTGACTTTGGTGATGGAAACTTACAAGGCAAGAATGAAGTATTTATTGATGTCGTAGTCTAGTGAGATCACAATTTGATTCAATAAATAATGGAAGGATTTTGAATGCTCAAATTTCCCATTTGCTGACTTTGGAGAGTGATGGATATGACCTTAGTGATGGAAAGTTACAAAGCAAGAATGAAGTATTTATTGATGTCTTAGTTTATTGAGATCACAATTTGATTAAAAAATAAGGGAAGGATTTTTTTTTTTTGTAAGCTAAGGAGAGACTTTCTTTTTCTATTATTGCAAATTGAAATCACTACATGTTTGTGGTGATCTCAACCCGCCCCTAGGAGAAACCGGGTTTCTTGATCACCTTAAGTTTTTAATAGCCAGCCAAAAATAATAGGTTCTCATTTTGTCTTTCCATGCTTTATACACATCAACCTTATAGCTACTAAAACTGTTTTTTGTCTGCATATTAAAATAACAAAAGTCCTACAGATAACTAACTATAACTAGAGAGAGACTTTATAGAAACCTCTAATTATCATGCTATCTCTACTGGTTCGCTGTGCCTGCCTGTTGCTCCTTCTCCTTCTTGATTCCCGATCCACTCGCTTGTAACTGCTGCTGAATTTCGTCCATCTTCTTATCCTGCATGAACAAGGTGATTTGGATGTTCCTTAGCTCCTTTTTCAGATTAGGAATCCCCTGGGATAATTTTGCCATTTCCATGGCTACTTGTTCCATAGCCTTGGCAAGCAGTCTCTTCATAACCCAATAGACGTGAAGAGATTGTTTGTATAATGTCATTCGGCCATGCGTATTGCCCGGATCTGGGAGAAGATACTCCCAGTCCTCTAATTCCGACTCCGACTGAGCCTGAATTGCCTCCTCTTCCATCTGCTCGATAATCCTCCTGATTTTTGGATTGGTATGCTGGCAATAAGCCCTTTCGGTGAACTGCACTCTCCTTCCTATCGCTTTCCTCCCCCTCCTGCCCTTCCCTGTTACGCTGGCCTCTCCGACTCCTGCCGTTCCTCCTCTGCCTCTTCTTCCTCGCCCGCTTCTCTCTCCAGCTCCTCCCCTTCTCCTATATCCTCCCCTGCCTCGCCGTCTTCTTCTTCCTGCCGGACTTCTGTCATCCTCTCCTTCCTCCTGTTCCTGGTAGCCCCCTGCATCATCTCTTCCTCTTTTCATAGCCTTGGTCCCTCCTGGCTTTCCGTTCCTGCCGAAGCTCACATTCACTGGTTCTCCTTTCTCTAATAAGAAAAGGATTTTGAATTTTTTTGAAAATTTGAATTATAATAATTAAATTTTAAGATTTTAGTTGCCTTACAAATTTTTGATAATACTAAATATATTTCCACTATTAAAAAATCTAATCAAACATTCCAAATATTATATTTATTAATATTTTTTTCATAAATTCCAAACTAAAATTTTGCCATCCAAATAAAATTATTACCTCAGAAACCTTTCTTGATAAGGAATAAATTTGTATGATATGTCCCTGTATTGACTTTGTACAAATGTATTGTAATAGCTTTGGAAACCTGCTAAGAGTAAATACCTTGACTTTAAAGGAATGAGCAATAGGATAATATCATAGCGAGGGAACTTTACATAGATAACAACCTTAAATAGATGGTACATTAATGAGGAAGAAAGAGTAACACCAAGAAAGTTTCTTATTGGGCATTGACGTTGTAGGTAGCTATACTGTAAAGCTTATAACGCATTTATATATAAATATTAATTATTATTATAAATATATTGAATTTTTAATATTAATAAAGTGTAGTCGAAGATTTTATGTTTATTTTTTATTTTTATTTTGAGTATAGATTTCAATTGTTTAAATTGTATAATTTAAATGTTTATTTGGTTTATGAGGGTGTTGTATTAGTTTTATATATTTAAAAATGTGATTTAAGTAATGAAAAGTTGTGAATTTACTATTCAATTGTATTAATGAATTTTAATGATAGTTATTGACAGAATAAAATATTTTAAGCATTTAGATTTATTTTTAATATAAATACTTTATTTTTAATCATGGTAAATTGATACCAAGAGTATATCTAATCACTTATAAACTAGATATACCAATAACTTATAACATAGCAAGAAGTCTAAATAGTCTAAATATAGCTAGAGAAGAGGGGTGCCTACTCTTTGAGTCTTATCACAACACATCTACATGTCTCTCTACTAAAATCAAACCTAGAAAAAAGTTAAGAAAACTAGTTTCCCAATCACTCATATTAATATAAATACATCAACATTTTATTAAAAAAATATTAACAAGGAAAAAAGAGTAAATTTATATTAATGGGAAACAAATTTTCAAGATAGATATGTTATTATAATAGTAATTTGCAACGAATTAATATCTCTGGTAGTGACTAAAATGTTCATGGAATACTTTGAAACCAAAGCTCTCAAATATTGGCATCTAAAATTGAAGTGTTGGTTCTAATTTGTAAATGACACATTTGTCATTTGGAAACACAACTTAGTGGCACTTAATTCCTTACTCTCTCATCTCAATATCATTTTCCCTCATATTCAATTCACCATGGAAATCAAATATGATAAATCCATTCCATTCTTTGACATCCTTATTACTTGAAGACATGATGGCTCTATAACCCTTCAAATCTACAAAAAGAAGACTCACATTGACTGTTATCATCACGCCCACTCGCACCATCGCCCATCCTAAAAGTCAGTTGTTCTAAAAACTCTTATCTCTCAAACCCTTAAAATATTGGCTCCTCAATTCCTTCCCTTAGAAAAAGCCCACCTATTCCAAGCTTTCAGAGCCAATCGATATACCTCATCCAAGATCAAGAAATCATTTCAGGCTATCTCTAATCCCAAGTCCAACCTCTCTATTTCCTCTCCTCCCTAGGGCCAAGTCTCTCTCCCCTACATAAAAGGAACCACCAATCTCATTGCTAAGATCTTATCAAGAAGGAACATAAAAACCATTTTTAAACCCCATAAAACTCTTAAGTCGATATTTTGGTTAGCCAAAGATAAGTCTAACCCCATGCTAAGTTGTGGGGTTTATCAAATTCCTTTTTCCTTCAAGAAGTCTTACATCAAATGCATTGACCATTCCTTCAAAGCTTGACTTAAAGAACATATAGCTAATACCCGCCATCTCCAACTATCAAAGTCTGCCATTTTTAAACACTCTTTTAATTCTAAACACTTTGCTTTTATCAATCCAAAATCCTAGCCTCTATCCCTATAAAAATAGCCCAATTTTTTTTTTGTAGCAGAGGTCACTAGAGGGGCTGGGCAGGCAGATGTTTTAGGATGTTTTTTAGCAATGCATCTATAATACACTAACACACCAGTGCGTTATTATAATTACATACACTGGTGCTTAAAGAATATGGTGTGCCATGGCAGAGTTTTTTTTAACATAAAAAAATAACGGTATGCTAAGCGCATAAGGTGCATCGATGCGTATACTATTCGATAGCATCAAAAAAAGGATAAATTTTAAAAAACGCCAGTCTTAAAATTCATTTTGCCTAGTTTGGTGCTATACTCTCACGATGCCCTGGTGCTTAACTCATATACGAACACCCTAGTGCACCATTGTAGGGTTTTTAATTTAAAAATAGTGGTGCACTTCTTATATTATACGCACTGGTGTCGTTAATTTCATGAAAGGCCCCATTGCTTAATAGAAAATGGTGCAACATTGCAGGGTTATTTTTTATACAAATAAAAAACAACGGTGTGCTACGTATATAAGGTGCATCAATGCATATACTATTCAATAGCACCAGACAAGGGTTAAATTTAAAAAAGAAAAATGTTAGTCATAAAATTGATTTTCACCATTATGGTGCTATACTCACATAAAGTATTGGTGCCTTCCCTTTTTATGGAATCCACGGTGCATAAAAAACATGGTGCATCGTGGCAAGGTTTTTAATTTAAAAAAACATCGATGCACTACTCATATAATAAGCATTGGTGTCATTGATAGAACTGTACATCCCGATGTTTAATAGATAATGGTGCACTGTTCGAAGGTTACTTTGAAAAAAATAAACAATAATGATGCACTATGTATCTCTGCAGCACTGCTGTCTATATTACTCAATAACACCAGACTAGTGTTAAATTTAAAAAAAAATGTTGGTTGTAAAATTCATTTTCTCCATTATAATGCTATACTCCCACGAAGCCCCGGTGTTATGACCTTTTCCGAATGCCTTGGTGCGTATACAACATGGTCCACCATTGCAGGGTTTTCAATTTAAAAATAGTAGTGCACAAGGTGAATCTAGAGCATCGATACGTATACTACTCGATAGCACAAGACAATGGTTAAATTTAAAAAAATGTCTATTGTAAAATTAATTTTCACCATTTCGGTGCTATACTCCCACAAAGCATTGATGCTATTCCTGTTTTGAAACGCCTTGGTGTGTAAATAACATATAACACCATGGTAGGATTTTTAATTTAAAAAATGGCGGTGCACTTATTACATAATCTGCACTGGTATGTCGGTTACTCGAGCACACCGAAACAGGGTTTAGTTAAAAATAACTTACCGGCCATAAAATTAATTTTTACCATTTGTAGTGTTGTAGAGCTCTCAAGCACCGATGTTACTTTTTCCTCTATGAAGTGCTCTGCCAATGGTGCTTCCCTTGATTTCCATCCTTCCATCCATTTGGTAAATGGAAACGCACTGGACCATGAAGTTCCATGATGCATCGCCTTCAAATTTTTAATTTTTACGATGGTGCATAAGATCAACACACCGAGAAGTTACGTTTGAGGATGCACCGTCGTAACTTTTTTTTTTTTTTTTGGTTGTGTGTTTGGTCAATGTAAATTCCCAATGCATTTTTTTTTTTTTTTCCAATGTGGTTCACGGGCACTCAATGAGTGGCCGCTATGTCCACGTAGAGAAGCGGGGCAGTTCCACCCGAAGGGATCTGCCGGTCGGCCATATCAGGCCTAACCCCGAGGGCGTCGAGGAGATTTGACCCCGTGACCTCCCAACTGGGAAAGTGCTTAGCAATGGGAACTCGACCATTTAAGCTATCCCTTGGGGCTTGCCAATGCATTTATTTTTACCAAACACGTTGCATAATATTAAAAAATTATAAGGTAATGTGTTCATTAACTTGTACCTTCTAGTGCAGTGCATCAACATAAAATCAATGCACCAATGAGAAATGTTATATCGATGCATCACATTGAAAAGTAAAAAATAACTAATGTTATGTATGTATGTGCATCAAAAGTGATGTGTCAATTTGATGTATGCACCATGTCTAGTGCATTCCTATTTTTTTGGTGCACTAAGGTTGATTTTTTTAATTAAAATTTATATGTCCATATTTATAAATACTTTTTCATTTAATAAAAAAAATATGTTTTATGTATGAGGCTGATGTATTTTATATGTTAATTATGCAGAGATGTCAATAGAGAGAGGAGCAACAACAACAGGAGAAAAGGGTAGACCAATACAATGTGGTACGATAGTGGGAAGAATAATAGAGGGAGAGAGATTTGTAATCTTACCCTCTTACAATAGCGAACCAAGGCCTCTTGAGGAATGTATGCCTCCTTAAGTTGTATCAAAAGGTTACATCCCTAAAGGGGCACTCTGAGTTGTTGGTACAAATTATCTGTCGGTGGGATGTTCACTGACAGGGTTTTCGTGTCGGTCATGACATGTGGTACTAGCCCATTGAGGAGGGCATATATTATATCACTGGCCTATCTGGGAGAGGGGAAGATTTTCTCCAGTTCCATAATGTCCCCCTCGGTGTTGCAATAGAGAATTGACTTGTCTAGTATTAGAGATACGCCAGAAATCACATAGTTTCTCTAACAGATTTTCAGGTGTCTAGTGGACAACTACAAATCTCTTTTTTTGGTGTACAGGAGGCTAGGTGCCTCTCACTATTAGCGACTACCATTGCACACTCTACCAGTGATGGGATGCACATTAGTTTCCCTCTTTTATTTTATGTTAATTCTTTGATGCAAAGGCCACGATGTATCAGATGGTCTTCCATTTTTTTACGACAATTTTGTACAGATTTAGATAGATGTCATGCAACGATAAATGGGAGGTCTAACTTCTCTTTGCTTCAAAGTTGTTTTGTTTATTTTTGAGAGGTTACCGGAGACAAGGCCTACTTTTTACCTTCACCCTCCTAGGTCGATCACTGAGGTACGAATGCACATGTTGAGCAAGATGATGCTCAAGAGGGGCCAACTAGAGTATCTAACTAGGATTTCCACCAATGCACTAGGGCTACTAACTAGTGAGGATGACCACATGCTTATCATGGTTTCATTTCCTTACGCGGGGATAGATTGGAAATAGTGTTCCAACATGCTCTTTATGTAGGATGAACCAACAAATGATAGAGGTAATATTAGTGTTTTCTTTAAATTTATTCTAGCACATTCTTTAACTTGTTTTATTAAATTGTATAATTATTGTTGTGTACTATATATTTTGTAGATATTGGCACATTCGTTGGGGACATGCCTCCTCCCCCACCGGATGTAGATGTGGAGATGGTCGAAGAAGTGGTGGGTGAGGGACATCTTCAGATGCAGATACCCACAGACATATAACCACGTAGGTCTGATATTAGATTCAGGATGGAGTTGGGTGATTGACTCTCTACACTTTTGGTCGAGGAGGGTGTTTGCCTTGTGACAACTTGAGATATCAAGGAAGATCCTAGGTTCTTGGAGATTTGGAGGGATTTGCTGCACAATATGATGACTCTTATGCATCATATCATCGAAGATACCAGGATACTGGCAGCGAGGAGGGATGGCCATGGAAATACACAGTATTCACCCAGTACTACCCCATCAGATGATGATCCTTCTGGTAGTACTCCACCTCTTCCTCCTTCACCTCACCCACTACATGTTTTTCCTCAAAGAGCAGACCAACCACCTCCTCCTCCACCTCCTACTTTGACTCTGATGGCAGTTGACTATCCATCATCTTTTGCTACATACCAAGCCTACACTAGTACTGTTGTACCAGATATTTTATAGCAATTATTTGACTTGTGTGTGTGTGTGTCTATATATATATATATATATAGACACACACACACACAAGTCAAATAATTGCTATAAAATATCTGGTACAAGTTTTTTTTTTTCATGTTGATATACTTGATTTATATGTTGGTGTTGATGTGTATATTGTTAGGCCATGTTAGATATGTTTATTTAATGTCTTTACAAATAGATGTGTATGTTATAGCAATTATTTGACATGAGATGTATATTTGAGGATGTGTGTGGTGATGATGTTAGACAATGATCGTTTTTTATAAGATGTGATCACGATGATGGTGCCTTGTTAGATTATTAGATTTTTGTTCTAGTTGATGGCATTTATATGTGCTAGAGGTGTATAAAATTAGACGACGTTAATGTATTTGAATGTGTATTTTAGATGATGTTTATGTTTTTATATGATTACCATCATGATGTTTATTTTTATGAAATGATATTTATTATGGATTATGTATTGGTGAACTTATATCAAAAATTTATATATGAAACTACATGCAAAATGACTTACTTTAAATAAAAAATGCAAAGGTATTTTTATAAATTACAAAGCTTAATATGGTTGAAACTATAATCATAAAATTACCATAAATATTTTTCTATTGCATAGATAGTTCATACATATTCATTCTAACTAAATTCTTATTCAAACAAGGGTTGTGAGCAACATAGTCTCTGCCTATAGAAAACACAAAAAAAATAAAATAAAATAAAAAAATAAATAAAATAAAATTGTTTATAAAACATGTCTAAAAAATAGTCAGTGCAAAACAAAATCAATTTTACACACAATTAAAGTGTACAAACCTCTAAACAAAACTACCTTTCTAGCCATAGTAAAGCGTAGAAATCATAAAGTTGTGACCTATACTTATAATACAAGAGTTAGACAATATCTAATTAATCTTTGCAATTAATTTTCAAAATGTATATTGCAACATGTAATCATTAAATAAAAAAATTCAAAATATTTATAATAAAATTAAAATACATAATTGATTGGTCTATAAAATAAACTATAATTAAAAAAAATTGCTCATAAAATATTGGATTATAAAAATAACATTACAATTAATTTGTTTTTATCAATTTAATAAATTAAAGTTTATTTATTAATAATAATTATGAATGAAAGAAAAAGCCAACATACGACTAGGATGGAATTGTTCCGCGCTGCAGGCCCTGCTCCCGCCTGAACCCCTGTGCGCCTCTGCCCTCGCCCCCAGGCTCTGCCTGGTCGGGCCCTGCGCCCGCTCCTCGGTGTCTTTAGCGTGGACCCTCTCGGGGTCTGCTGCCCGCCGCTCTGATCCCTCGCGCTCTCAGCGGGCCTGCAATGGCAGGATTCGCTTCCCCCATCCCGGCTACAGAAAACCAAGAAGAAATTTTCGCCTCTCTATTGACTGAACCATCGGATGCAAGACCGCGCCCCTCTCAAACAAAGTTTATAAAAAAGTTGGATGAAATACCAGAGGTGAATCTTCCCCCCTCTCTCCCAAGGAAATCAACAATAGCTCTATCAGAAAGAGGACTCGTCGGCCAGTTTACTGGGCTCTGGCCGTCCCCAAGAACAGTGCAAAAATGGGTGGAACGCAACTGGAGCACTATGACCCAAGGAAAGATCGCCATCAGATTTTGTGGCCGCGGGTATTACACATTTCTGTTCGAATCGAAAGAAGACAAGAACCTTATCTTCCGCAATGGCCCCTACTTCATGGACACTAGGGGTCTATATCTGAATAGATGGACCCCGGATTTTGATCCGGAAATGGATATACCTAATGCTGTTCCTGTTTGGGTGCGCCTCCCTCACCTCCCACTTCACTGTTGGGGAGACGAATCGGTAAAGGCCATCGGCAACGCAGTAGGAAAATACATCGACAGATCAGAGCCAAGAGAGAACATGCACGCATGTGCAAGGATCTGCGTTGAAGTCGACCTCGGGAAAGGACTGCCGGAAGCAATCAAGATTAATGTGGATCAATGGGCGCATATCCAGCAGCTGGACTATGAACAGCTCCCCTTCAAATGCAAGGTATGTCATGAGTATGGTCATTTTGCCAATAGATGTAATAAGTTAAAAGCAAAAGAAATAGAAAACAACGAGGAAACTACAGAGGGAACTTGGGAACAAGTCAAAAGGAAAAAGTCCTCTTCTAATCAAGGCCCCAGCTCTACAGCTCCTCCTGAAACAAGTCCCACTCCCCCCCCCCCTCCTCCCCCTGTCTCATCCTTCCCATCATCCTCTAATCCCTTTGAATCTTTAGCAGGGGAAACCCCAATATCCCCCCCTCAATCCCCGCGCCCAGCTTCTCCCCGTTCAAACCCCCCTCCCTCTCCTCCCCCCACCATCGAAAGAATCCTTACCCGAAACAAAGCCAAAGAAGCCAATCAACCATCAGATCCCCCGAGAAAAGTTGGCAGGAAAACGAACAAAGAACTCAGGGATGAAACAGCAGCAAAGGAAATGGCAACTGGAACTCAGCAACCCATGGACTCATATTTAGGAAGGCTAAAAGGAAGTGGCGAAAAAACAAAGGAGAGGTCCGGATCTCACCCCACAGTCGGTAAATAATGAATTTGGTCTCTTGGAATTGTAGGGGAATGGGCTCCTCCCTAAAGATGAAAGCAATCAAGGACCTATTAAATCAGGAACAGCCAGATATTCTCCTACTCCAGGAGACCAAAACCACCGAGCAGGACTTTCTCCACCAAACTCAGCGATTTAAAAACTTCTCAGGTCTCTCCATTGGTTCAGATGGGGCATCAGGAGGAATAGGAACATTGTGGAACAAAAATAAGTGGGAAATCACCAACTCACACCAATGCTCTTGGTGGATCAGATCAGATCTAAAGTGTAAAAGCTCGCAGGAAATTTACCACATATACAATATATACGCACCCAACCATTACAGGGACAAAGCTAACTGCTGGAACACCATAGAAGAGGACATCAGCGTTCTCCAAAGCAGCAGGCTAATTCTCGGGGGAGATATGAATCTTATAAGGCAAGTGGAAGAAAAGTACGGAGGTATTTTTCATGCAGACCCCTCAAGAGAGAAGCTAGAAACTATCATACAGCTCTTCAACTTGATAGATATCCCTCTGTCAAATGGAAAATACACGTGGTCCAACAAGAGATCAGGCTCCCACAACATAAAGGAGAGATTGGACAGGTTTCTCATTCAGGAAGGAATAGCAGGCAACTTTCAGTCAATCAAGAGCAAAATAATCCATGGTTCAGCGTCCGATCATAAACCCGTGGTCCTCCTTTTGGATAAAGGTCCAAACCTCGGCCCTCTCCCTTTTAAATACAACAAAAATTGGGATCCCCACGAAGATTTCCGCACCCTCATACGCAAGCAATGGGCTAAAGAAGTCATAGGGTCGCCTTATTTCGTTTGGGAAACGAAGTTAAAACAGCTCCGGACAACAATAAAACATTAGGCGCGGGAGCAGGCAAAATCTGATAAGAAAAAGAAAACAGATTTGCTAGTAGAGATGGAATGCTGGCACAAAGAAAAAGAGCAAGTTCAATATACAGCTGAAGACCTCGAGAAAGAAAAAACTTTGTACAAGGAGCTCTATAGGCAAAATCGGGTTGAGGAAGAGGAGCAAAGAATAAGATCCCGCTGTTTATGGCTGAAGGCTGGGGACAAGAACACCTCTTTTTTCCACAATAATATCAAGACCAGAAGAGCCAGCAACCAAATAGACAAAATCGAAGTGGCAGGGAGGGAGCTGAAGGAACAAGAAGAAATAAAAGGTGCAGCCTTTAATCATTTTAAGGATCTCCTTACTGCAGACCCCCAACATCAAGACAGCGAGGCTTTCCTCAGTATTATAGAGAGCAAAATAAAAGATAACCACAATAACAAGCTCGAACAAGAGCCTTCAGAAGAAGAAATCAGAGAAGCCACCTTCAACATGCAGCAAGACAAGGCCCCTGGGCCGGATGGCTTCACGGTGGCGTTCTACAGGCAACATTGGGAAATTATAAAGAAGGACTTCGTGAGAATGATAAAAAACTCCTTCAGAAATCACAAGGTGGGGGAAAACACGAAATCCTCCCACATAGCTTTGATCCCAAAGGAAGCAAATCCAAAAACCTTTGACAGATTCCGCCCCATTTCGCTCTGCAATGTCTCATACAAGATTATCACAAAAATTCTCGCCAACAGATTAAAGGAATTCCTTCCCATCTTAATCTCTGAGAATCAGGGCGGTTTTGTTCCGAGCAGGCAGATCATTGACAATGTCATTCTAGTCCAAGAAGCCATTCACAGCAGCCTCAATAGAGGAGAGCGGGGAATGATCATCAAATTGGACATGGCCAACGCCTTTGATCGGGTGGACCACTCGTTCTTAAGAGCAGTCCTTAAAAAATTTGGCTTCTCCTCCAACTTCATCAGTATCATCTTCGGGTGTATCTCCAACCCTTGGACAGCACCTCTGATCAATGGTCGCCCCAGCAGTTACTTCAGAAGCTCGAGGGGACTAAGGCAGGGTTGTCCCCTCTCACCTTTCCTTTACATTCTTATGGCAGAGACTCTGAGTGCCCATCTTGAAAATCTCCGCAGTAAAAAAGAAATTACGGGCATCCGCATTGAACGAGGATTAAAGGAGATTAATCACTCGCTTTTCGCGGATGACACCTTGCTAATCGGGGGAGCTTCTAGTCTAATGGCCAGGAGGTTCAAAAGAGTCCTGGACGCTTTCCTCATCGCCTCTGGGGGCAAACTAAACAACAGAAAATGTAAGATTTACACTTGGAATGTCTCCCTTCAGATTCAACAAAGAATTTCTCAGATCCTAGACATTCCCTTACAAAGAAACTGGAGCTCCTTCTCTTATCTGGGCCTACCTTTGGCAAAAGAACACATTAAAGCAGAAGTTTGGACAAAACTTATTGAGAAGATGCGAGGCCTCCTCCAAAGTTGGGGTGCTTCCTGGTTGAACCTTGCTGGCAGAACCATTCTCATAAAGGCTGTTCTTTCAGGCCTCCCCATCTACCAGTATGCGGTTATCATGGCTCCCGCTAGTATTCACAAGCACATTGAGCTCATTATGAGAAGTTTCCTCTGGCAAGGGGGAAAACAAGACACAAAGAAATTCAGTCTTGTCAACTGGGAACAAGTCATTCTTCCGTATGAAAAAGGGGGCTTATCCATAAAAAAACCTAGTCTCTCCAATCAGGCCCTGGGGCTTAAACTAATCTGGAAGATCCTGTCAGGAAATGGCTCGTGGTGGGTGGAGATAATAAAAAGAAAATACCTCAGTGGCCAGAATTCCAACATTCTTCAGGATCCAATTATGGACAGGCCATGTACCCCAATGTGGAGATTGATTAAAAAAGTTTTGCCTCACTTCAGAGGAAATGTCTCTAAAGTTCCAGGTAGCGGAAAGAAGGTTAAAATCTGGGTTGACAGAATAATGGGCTCCAATCAACGAAATTCGCTTCAAGAATTGCAACCTCTTCAAGCATGGATGGAGGAGCGAAACATCCACACTCTGTTTGACATATCCTCTTGGTCTCAAAATAGGTGGCTCGATTGGAAAGATCTTAATCTTCCTCCGGAGCTTCGAGACCCATGGCACAATCTGAGACTTTCTCTCTCTGGCTCTGCCCCTATTAACAAGGAAAAGGAGGACAGATACATCTGGGATACCTGTGGGGGAAGCTTCACAGTAAAAGAAGGCTATAAATCTCTGCAGAACATGACACTAATAGCAAATTGGAATCTTCATAAGGCAGCATGGAAGAATGAATGCATCCCAAAGGTGAAACACTTCAACTGGGCCCTCTTAAAAGGAAAAATTTTAACAGCCGAGAACCTGAGAAAGAGAGGCATACAAGGCCCCTCGATCTGTTGTTTTTGTCGAGCTGCAGAAGAGACAATTCAACACATTTTCCTTAATTGCCCTTTCGCTCAAAGCTGCTGGGACCAGTTAGTTAGTCCTCTGGAAATCAATAGAAGATTTGATCAGGTAAACAACCTTCAGAGAAACTGGAAGAAAGAATATCCTTTGAACAGGAGAGGCAAGAATAACCTCATAAGAATTTGGAAATGTATCCCAGCTACGCTGTGTTGGAACATCTGGTTAGCTAGGAATAACTACGTTTTCAAAAATGGAAAGCCAACAATAGAAAGGATCATCGCCAAAACAATTGCAGGGATCTCAGAAGCTATCAGTACTAATCATATAGCCCGCCCAGATCAACAAAGTTGGACAAAGGAAGAGAAAGAATGGTATAACAGCTTCAATATCAGTCATTCACAAAGTTCCCCTCCTCAGCCTAAAGCAACGCAGAAGCACAACAATTGGAAACTTAGGGGAGATAAAGAGGAAATAAACAAATGGATTCTTGCCCAGAACCGTCCCCTTCTTCTATTTGACGGAGCTTCAAAGAGCAATCCCGGGAGAGCCGGTGCTGGGGGTATAATTAAAGATCAGAAGGGGAACCTCATATGCAGCTACGAATGGGGGCTCGGGACCGCCAGCAATAACGTTGCAGAAGCTTATAGCCTGTTACTAGGTTCCTCGATTCTCCATAAGCTTGGAATGCGGAATGCCTTAATCCTTGGGGACTCGGCAATCATTATCGCAGCAATGAATTCAGGCAAAGAATTCACTAAAACAAGCCTCAACAACATCAAAGAGAGGATAATTGACAATATCAGACACCTGGGGGAAGTCACTTTTATGCACGTGTTAAGGGAGAACAATGCAGATGCGGATTCTCTAGCGAACAAAGCGGTCAACCGGCAGCAAGGACAGGTCAATGAGAATGGCAGAAACTATGAAAGAGCAATCCCTTAAGAATCCTATTTGTCTGACAGACTTCAGGATTAGCCTCTGCAGAATTTGTCAGTACCCCAATCCCACTGCGGGCTCTCCCTCACTAAATCCTCCCTTTTCTCTCATTTTGCCGGCGTCTCCCTTACACCTTGATCTCAGAGTATCTCTCCCTCATCCTCCTCGTGACTTCCCCTACGAATTTGCAGTTAAACGTCCTCTCCACACTCGCGAACTTTCCCTCCTAAATCCACAATCGGATCTGTTTGCAGTTCCCCAAGCAAAATATCTCCTCCCCGACTGCCCCCTCCCGCTCCTTTATATCCCCCCTCCCTCCCATTCGTTTTTCACTCCTCTCTCGCATAACCAGTTTCAGTTTGGGCTAGTGAAGTTCTCAGAGCAAGGAAGCTCTCTCAGCGGCAACAATCAGCCGTCCCCAGCACCCGACCACCTTACCAGCGTACAGCAAGCAAGCCTCCAGAGTTTTATCGGCCCCCCGGCCTTTCACTCAGCGCTCAGGTATAAATTCAGTATTCAGAAAATCGTTTTTATACTAATCAGTTCGCTCTCAGTCACGGCAGAAAGACAGCAACCTGGAGCTCAGAGGGATGGAGCTAATCCGCTTGACAGAGTTCTGGACAATGACACCTGCACCCTTTGCAGAGAGCATTGTTTCATGATTGCTCGCTTTGTGAAGCACCACAACGAACTCCGGGAGGACTTCATTGCAGACAGCCGATCCAAGCGCAAAAAGCTGGAAAAACATAAGAAGGAAATTGAGAGCCTCAAGGACAAGTGTGAACATTTAGAGGAGGCAATCAAACACATTAAAAGCATCACGGAGAGCATGCAGGCAGAGGCTTCCTCAAAAGACAGTCAGCAGGAACAGCAGAAAGAAGCTCAAATGGAGGACACAGTGAACCAGTTCTGGAGTTAATCCCATGAAAAGCAAAGTATGCCTAATAGATGGCCTTTTTGTAAGACAGTATAGTAGATATCTTTTTCAGTACCCCTTTATCAAGTTAAACTCTCAGAAGTCAAGGGCTGCGCCCCTCTTTTGGACTTCTTTACTTATCTCTCTTCTAGCATCCTATGTATTTCCCCCTGCTTTCTGCAGTTTTTATAATATATGAGTAGACGACCTTGTAAAAAAAAAAAAATTATGAATGAAACATCATTAAAAACACATATTTATTAATTATAATTATTATTTAAAATATATATTTTTAAGTTAATATGTATTTTTAACTTTTAATTATATATATATATATATATATATATATATATATATATTTTAAATTTATAATGTTTAAATTAATAAATAAGAAAATACAATCAATAAATTATTATCAATAGTATTTATTTAAAAATATATAAAAATAATATTTTAAGTTTATTTATAATAATAATAATATAATATCCATTTTTAAGGTCACGGCCAAGCCAGACACGAAATTGGTGTATGAGACCCCCTTATTTGTGGGACAAGGGACCCACCTCCACACAGCGATTTCACTGCCAAGTCTACGAAGGCATACATACTCTACCCCCCTCTGGTTTTGAACCTGTGACCTCTTAGGAGGAAACACATGCTCTTAACCATTAGGCCCACTCAAGTTGTATAAAATTCAATCTATTGTTAAATTTAAAAACCTTAAGTCATATTTTTTATAATTATTTTAGATTTAATATATCTTAAAAATTTATATTTTAATAAAATTTAATTTATCACTAAAGTTATGAGAGTTTCAAGCAATTTAAAATTAATATTTATAGCAACTCTTACCAATTATATAAAATGCCAACAAGGCAAATAAAAAAAATATTCAATTAGCATGAGATATTGTTAAATGTGACCACGATAATGGTGCAATGTTAAATTATTAGATTTGTGTGCTAGCTAATGACGTTTATAATGCAAAAAGACATACTTTAAATAAACAAATGCAAAGATATTTTTATAAATTACAAAGTTTAATATTGTTGAAACTATAATTGTAAATTTCCCATACATATTTTTCTATTGTATAGATAGTTAATACATATTCATTCCAACTAAATTCTTTTTTGAAAAAACAATTACATATGAATAAATGTTATTTTCCATTGTACTATTTACTCTTTTTGAATAGACTCTTCTACCCTAAAAATTGTTATTATAAAAAAGTTATCATCTTCAATCATAAGCATTCTATTGGCCCTAAAATTTTATGGATGCAAATCTTCTATATTTATTGTTTTTGTCATTATTTCGTAAGTTGATTGCCAACAAAATTTTAAATTACTTTATTAATTATGGTTTTAGTCAACATTGGGGGCATAATTTAAATATTTCCAAAAGCAATGATAAAAGTATGTAAACTAACAAACAACTAAGTTGAAAACCAAATTATCATAAAATCCAAATTAAACTTATCACAAACTTAGAATTAAACAAATATGTTAAAATTTTAATTTTTAAATTATAAATTACACAATTGAAAATACTTAGTTTTAAGTGTAAAATCATTTCCACTGAAAAAAAAACATGTAAAAATGTTTATGAACCTTACCAATTATATAAAATGCCAACAAGACAAATAAAAACAAAAATAATTAGCGAAATAAAGAAAATAAAAATATACAACAACAATATAAATGATGAAACAACACAAGTATATATCACTCTCTATTGTCATCACCATGATTATCTTCCTCACTTGGTATGATAATATTGTTATTCTAAAAAATATTCTTTGGTCTAGGATCGTCTCTTAATACGAACCACCAATCCATATCCTACACATCTCAGTAAAAAAACACTTGGTTGGAGTGTTTGGGGAAAACATAAGGCTCCCTAGCTTCACGCCACATCTTTCTAGAGTTGATACATATCAACCCACTATCACAATCTTCCTTTACATTCTTACAATCAAAGGTGTCCCACCACTTGCACCTAAAAATAACACATTGAAACAAAGAGAGGTCCACATCAATGATCTCTTCTATCTTTCTGATGTAACCTAACATCCCCCGTGTTAGGTTTTCATTATGGTGGCTAGCACAACTAGATTGGTTGAACTCGACTTCCACTCCACAGTCTTGTGTCATGTGTCCATCATTGACATCCTCCATGTGAAAATGATGTCCATATGCCCACACAGATGGGAACAAATGCACCTATAAAAAGTGAAAAAATCATACTGTCATATGTCTAATAACCCAAGCATAATTAAAATATAAAATATAGATGTTACAATTCAAAGGTGCATTATGAAGTTAAAAATGTATAGAAAGAGATTATTACCAAGTTGTTGGACCCGATCCTTATGTTTAGTGCATCCTCTTCATCATGCAGGTAATGACAAGATGCGTTGTATATCTCTCTGACTTTGTCAGCAACCCAATTTTTGGGGCATATCATTGGCATGTTTTCTTTTAAATGATTATGATAAGGCACACTTCTACCATTCAACCGTATGGATTATTTCCTGTCACTATCCCATTCCCTTTTCTTCTATTCTTACAATGCGACCCACAACTGTGTCACTTTTGAATTGTAAATAATGAATTTGTTGATGGCTTCAATTTCTGAATTCGCTAATAAAATCAAACCGACATATAAAGTATGTGTGAGATCAAAATATACATTAAGAATTTTAGGGTGAATAGTTACTGCGTAGAAATTTAACAAATGATAAGCCACTTACTCATTATCACACACCTTTTTTCCATTCGTTTGGAGAAGCTCCCCTTCTCTTTTGTCTTCATCCCTTTCATCATCCCAAAACAACACACGTGGTGTGTTGTTGATCTACTTGATGTACTCACTGTCATAATAGAAATACTCATACAATATGTACCCCTCTACCATAGACACTTTGGGTTTTTCCTTTTGTAAAAAATAATCTTTCAATTTCTTCATGTACCTCTCTAAGAAGAACATCCAATGACAAGAAGCCACCCCAACTAATTCAACCTCATCTACTAGGTGAATTAGAAGATGAACCTACAAGTCCATGAAACTCATCGGAAGTACCTTCTCAAACATACATATAATATCATCTATCTCTTGATGCCACCGTGGAATGCTAGCCATATGAATCTCTTTTGATGCAATGTAATGTACAAATGAAAATAATTTAGATATGACACATCTTCGGCCTTGGGGAAAACCATGGTTCACACACCCACGCAAGAGTAGAGGATAATGTAACTGCAAAGTAAACATGCACACATAATAATTATATTTTATCCCATGGCATAAAAATAATAGAAAATAATAAAATCATGTTTTTGACATACGTACTCTTAGAATGTTCAAATGGTCATGCGATTTCAACCTCGATAAATGTCTTCCACAATACTAAAGTAGCAGCATAGTAAAGACCCATATATAGAAGCCACCCTCACATCCATTATAACTCCTTTACAAAAGAAATATCAAATTTCTTTAAAAGCCATGGGACAACACCTTCTTTGAAAGACTAAGAAGGACCAACCTCTCCTCTACTTCTTAGATTGGCCAATGTTTCTTTTAGTTTTTGAAGACATAATATCTCTCTTAATAGCTAATGTGTCACTTTCTTTTGATGATATGTGTCTCCATAAAAAATATGAAACATTTTTTAATATATTCATGGGATATAATAAGTGGGAAATCTTAAGATGCTCCCAATATGGGTGCTCATAAAATAAAGATTTCCTTTTCATCCCAATGGGCAATTTCTCAACATATGTGTTGAAGAATTCTGGATCATCTATGCTCCCCATTTGAATCGAAAATGTATGTAATATTCCTCTCCTTGTCTCTCTCGTATGCTCTAAGCCATTCAGTTGGTGTCATTATTTTAGGTATTTGGATTCTCTTTGGTTTACCATTGAAAGCAGATGTTCCTCTTTTGTAAGGGTGTTCTTATTGGAGGAATACCTTAGAGCAGTAATACAATGGATTTTCTAGGTAGTTGGACCACCTAGCCTTTAAAGAAGGTCCACAACATTTACATACATGATACCCTTTTGTTACAAGACTTGCAAAATTATTGTATACACGGGATGTTAGTGATCATGAAGATCAAAAGAATTGCAGCGAATTAAATTAATATGAAAAACAATATTGTTACATATATAAACAAATCAATAACACATGTAATTTACCAGAGGAAACTCCTAAGCCTGGATAATCATGTGCGGTGTAAACACATATGCCATATAACATTAAAATCCTCTCTATTGCGATGAGTCTTGATACATCGTATACATGTATCCCTTCCCATAATTATTTCAATTCATCTACCAATGGTTGTAAGTAGACATCCATATTCTTCACTTGTCTTATACTAGGTACTATGAGAGCCAAGATAAGATGTTCATTCTTCACGGACAACTATGGGGTGATATTGTTATTAATCACTACTAGATGCCAAACAAAATAGTTGGTGTTTTGGAGGGAATATGGGTTGACGCCGTGCATGGATATGTTGAGTCGTAGACTTCGTACTTCATCCTTAAATTTTTTGGGCCATGTATACTCTATATGCTTCACGACTATTGAATATGTTGGGATTCACATAAATCCCGACTCACTTCTGTGTGAGCATGCCATCTCTGTGGCATAGCTAATTATTTTCAATGAAAGTGCCTTTGAATCCTTTGGATTATAGGCATGTGCCTCAATATCTTATGAGGAGGACCATGTGATTTACCCTTTATTTATTTATTTATGGTACCTGTCATGCCCACATTTTAGACATATCTCTTTTTCTACATATTCTCCTCTATATAGAATACAATCATTTGAGCATGCATGATATGATATGTACTCAACACCCAACATTTTCAACAATTTATTTGCCTCTTCACAACTATCAGGTAAGACATTATCTCTCGGAAGAACCTTATCTTTAAATAAACTACATTTGGTGGGCAATATAAATGTACAATGTCAATATTTAACGTTCATAAAATCGACCATTTTTAATGTTGATTGTGTGACAAGATTTCTCAAAATATAAGGGACTTGATCATGGTCAATTACCTCAATATTTCCAAGAAACATGCATTCAACATGCCAAACTTTGCTTTCAAGTTGTACAGTAACATTGTTGTCCCCAACTGGGTAGACTTTGACTGGCTTCCAGGTCCAAAGAGAGGGGTGGTGGAAGCAGATTTTAGGATTTCAAAAAATGTATCAGTGATATGAGCATCATCCCCTAGCTCATCATTCTGGAATGCACCTAACAACATTTTCTCCATGGAATTCATATCCCATAAGTAATCATCCATACCAACCTCTATTTGATTTCCTCCATTGTCAAATTATGTCGAAGAAATATTATTGTTGTATTCATTCCTAATTGGTTAATCTAGACGTAGTGGAAATTGAATAGGTGGGTGATTCAACCATTTTTGGTGTGCTTACTCTCTGAGTTTTTCTCTTAATGCAACCTTCTCTTGATTTGGCATTATAGTGGGATGCACTGGAAGATGGTAGGTGGGTTGCTCATCATCACTAGAATCCCAATTTCAAAAAATATTGAACATTAGTACATCAATGATATTAGTAAGAAAAATGCAATTTGTTCGTTGAAATGACATTATACCAAACAACTATTACCATCATTGACCCATGAATGCGGTTGGAAAAAGGCATGTTACAATTGGTAGGGTAAAGCGGTTGCCCATTTTCATCTACCAACTGCTTATGGTATGCTGCTCCTCATAAGAGCTTCCGATGTTTTTGAACTGGTGGGATATTTTATGCATCTGAACTCGATTATGAATCAAGATTCTACAAATTTGAATACATTTTTATTAAAATTGACATGGATTAAAAAAATGAATTCAATTAGATAATAAAAATATAAATAAAATCAAAACTTACTATAGAAGGAAAGGGAGAACTCCGAAAAGAACTTTGAGCAATATGGAGCGAGTTAGAATTTGAAGAATTGACCCTTTGATATTATGAGATTTTCTCCCTACATCTGAGCAAAATCAACAATAATTTTTTGTGCATACCTAATTTCGAGAACCATATCACAATCTGTATTTCAATATAGTTTTCAAACCATTTTTTAAGAATAAGGTAGAAAATGTATACTATGAACTACTGTAACTCATGTGGATGCATCCTAAAGGATAATTTGAGATGAATATGTCATTTTATGTGAAACTAAAATTTAGATAACATTTACAGCATATTGGTATTCTTGTAAAACTAACCGCACTGATGCATTTAAATAATAACCACATCGATGCGCTAAAAATAATAACTGCACCAGTTTCCAGGATTTCGAAAATAAAAAAGGAATTCTATCATATCGATGCATTAAAAAAATTCAACGCATCGATAAGTTATCTTAATCATCATGTGTTACTAGTAAACACACTAGTGCCTTTTACTAAGAAATCCACCGATGTTCTGAAAAAGTGAAAGAAAAAAAGAATGACTTTGTTTTTTTTAGATTGAAAAATGAGTGGTAATTGATAGTTCAAAATCTAATTTCATAAAGTCTTTTAAATAGCAAGTACCTATTCACTATTTCATTATGTTTCCTAAAATTTCAAGGGAGAGATTTGCAAGATAGACATACTAGGAGTATTGTGTAGTAGTAAAATACTTTGGAACAACGAAACTCTTCAGAAGATTAGAATTTGAAAGGTATGGTGATTCACTCAAAACCATGCATAGTAAAAATTATAAATTTTCTTGTTGATTTTACTAATATTGTTTTTTACAATTTCTGTTAGGTTTAATTAAAATTCTAAAAAAATAAAAACCTTGAATAGCAAAATATTTACTATTTATTTTACAAATACAATTTTTTACAATCTTTGCACGCCTATTTAGATTTAATTAAAATTCATTAAAAAACAAAAGAAAATCAATACTTACCTTAAACCCTTGCTTCTTCTTGCTTATGTGACTACAAAATTTCACCTTAGGGTTTAACTCCCTCTACCACTTCACAACTAGGACTTTTGATTTAGACATTCTAGATTTAATGGGTTTGTGTTACTATATATAAGGTGTTTGACATGTGAAAAAGGGGGACCACTTATTGAATCAAATCCAAACCCTGTTAACCTTGTCCATTTAAAAAAAAGGGTTTTTGTTTATCGGTGCGCCATGTGTAATATAACGCACCAGTGCACCTCTAACAAATAGAACAGTTAAATCCAAAAAGTTTGTGTTTAATTCTTTATGTTTTCGTTTTTTATTGTGATGGTGGTGATTTTATCATTACATATCACATCGTCATAATTTGAAGTTATTAAAAAAAAAAAAAATCTTTGTTGGTGCTCAAAAGTTAAACATCGAGTGTGTTTTGTAAATTAAACGCAAGGATGCGTTTATTCACATAAGCCTAGTGTTTACCAGACCTCTTTTTCGATGAAAATTATGTGATTTATTTATAAATATATTTAATGGATTATGTATTAAATGGTACATGTCGTATATTGATAAAACAAATATCTAAGAAGAGGTCAAGTAACAAAAATATTGATCGACACAATGATAACACATCCAAAAAAGCATAAAGGGAAGTTCTTTTTAAATTATTTACAAAATTAATATGTTTGAACTATATGTAAGTTTAACTAATTTATATTGGTTAGTGTGTTTCATGTAGAGCCACAAAATGAGGAAGATCGATATGATTCTTTCTAATCTAAGTGTATAAGACTGTAAAATCCCTATGGAAAAATTGTAGATGGATGAAACAGGTGAATGAAAAAATATTTTTCAATATGATTTTTTTTTTAATTTTCATTAATAATATACTTAAGAATATTAGGTAACATGTTTCAAAGAATCTATTAATTCACATATGTTTAATGTTCTACTGGGACCAACAACGAAGGAAAAGAAAGTCGTTCTAAGAAAAATAAAAATTATAAAGCATGTAATTGATGATGAATTTGTTCTTAGCTCATCTAGAGTGGTGATGGAGGTCAATGAAGGGAGGAAAAAAATTTACAAAACTATGAGGGATATAGTGGAATGAATGTATAGACATACTTTCCACGTACAATACATAAACCAATCTAATGATTACAAGAACCAAGTTATATCTAAATTAAAAGAAGTATTTCTAGAGAAACGGTCAATGAGATCTGTCAAACTTGCAATATCAAAAACATACAACAAAAAAATAATCATTCAAAAAGTAATATTCCTAATTATTATTTTTTTCTAGAATTATATGTATATATTACTGCAAAGCATTCATTTATTAATATCAATTTTGTTATATTTAGTTTTCATATATTAATAAAAAATAGTTTATTACTTTTTCAGGAAGATTATGAAAATCCCAAAGGATCAATGATTTGATATCCGAAACGTGCTAGTAGGAATGTCGAGCAAAGTGTACAAGGAGATGGTAAAATAAATGGACACAACTGCATCACAGGAGGAGCCATCTTAACAACAACATGCTTCAAATATATGTAATCATTGAATTTTTCTATTAGGTACATATAAACAAATAATTTAGCATTAAATATTAATTTTCAAGTATTTTCTTGCAGAAAAGAAAACAAAATGGAACCCATTCAGCACATAAAACAGGACGACAAGGAAGAAAAGGGTTGATATCAAAGTTTGTGAGTAATTGTTAATATTTCCTTATAACAACTTAAGATTTCATTTTTGTATATTTTAAGTTGTTTTACAGCAACCATCCTTGAATGTCTTCAAATAGGTGCTAACATACAAAAAAGAGCCATCAGAAGAATTGATTGACATTGGGTTAAATATGGGTTGTGAGTATATGTTGGCATATCAAAAATTAATTGTGGAATTTGTAAGTATCTATGTTGTTTTACTTCTTTGAGTTTATAATTAATAGAACAAAAATATATTTTATATTAAATCTATGATTTATTGTGGGGTATAAAACTTGCAGAAAACAAATAATGGAATTGCGCCAATAGAAGAGTTGTTGAAATAAGGCATGAGATTTTGTTTTTGAAAGAATGTGTATAGTTTAAGACTCAATTCTTGCTATGGTACGTTTCTTTTTTATTTACATTGATGTAGATAATTTATTTCAATTCTCATTATTCTCACCAATGTAGATAGACTAATTACATTTTATTTTTATGTTTGTAGATGGAACTTGAAGAAGACAAAAAAAATCGATGCAATCAACAAAACATTTGTCCAAATAATCCAAGTCATGGAAGTAGCTCGAGCACTGACAATAGTTCCAGCGAAGAATGATGATCTATTTGGATATCAATGCAAGCTATTGTATTTTTTTAAATAATTGTTTGTGAAAATCAGACATTTTGTTTAATGTAATGGACCTAGTGTCCCAATTGAAAGATATGGGGTTACCAATAATTATCCCATTTTGTATGACAAATATCCTATTATTCATATATAACAAAATATATTTTAATTTATTCTAATGTGTTGTCGAATGTCGTTGTGAAATGTTACAACACTAATTAAATATATGGATAATTAAATATTATAATGAAGAGATGCGAGATTTGATGATAAAACATTTTTTTCCAAACATCATATAAAAATGCACTAATCAAAATTTAATTTATATGAATATTGTTATAAGATATATGTCAAATTTCGATGAATACCAGATTTAAAAATTCACAATAATTGCACTGTCACAGGTCAACGTTTCTAAAAAAGAGAAAATGGAAACTGAGACATCGTATATTAATGTGCACCACTCCAAATACAAGTTTTTCAACAATGATATTTATAATAATAAAAAATGATATTTTTGTGTGTTCGTACATACAAAATATGGTTCGTGTGTAAACTCAATACGTACCAGGAGGATATACATTCCATGCACTGGTGTGATTTGTCTTTAACACTGGTGCATCATTACCATTAATGCACAGGTGCTTTATACAACTCATTAGAACCTATGCATTGTTATACATAACGACCCATTGCGTTGGAGAAGATAAAAGAACCAGGGCTGTAATTTTTTTTCTTTCCCTAGTGCCCTTTCTGAAAAAAATGCCCGGGGTGTTTTTAGAAGACATAAGCACACAGGTGGTATACTTTTTAGGCATTGGTGTTGTTTTCATTCAATGCCCCGGTGCATGGTATCATAGATTGTACGAGTCAGTGCTTTTTTATTATTAAAGCATCAACGATTTTATAAAGTGTAATGCACTAGTGCTCCAAACGTTTGTTTCCAGTCCTAATGCTTTTATTCAAATTTATAGCACTCGTGTGATATTTCTATATAGCGCACTGCTTAGAAAACATTTCCTAAAACCTTTGACCACCCAATTTTTTTTAGTTGTAATGAACTTCTATTATCAGCTATGATAAAACATCCACTACAACAAACGAATGTTGTAGCAGAGGTTTAGTGTTATAACCTTTGCTAGAAATTATTTTCCTTTTAGTGTTTTTCCTTTTTTATTTTTCATTTTTTTTGGTGATCTTTTATTCCTTTTTTATTCTTGGAATAAATTTATCAGTCTTTATCTCTTAGTCCTTTCCCTCCCCCGCTTTCTTCATATATATTTCATAATCATATCTAATTTCTAACTCTTCATTGCCTCATTATCCCCCTTTCCTTCTTTCATGCCCCATATCCTTTCATCCATGCCCCCCTTCTTTCCATTCTATTCTCCTCGATCCATAGATTTTGTTTACATATATTTATATTTGTATATAGTTTTGGATAGATATACATATTTATATGGTTCAAATTTTCTTTCTTGTCTCTTCCCACTCTTACATATTGATTGAACATTAGTTTTTGATTAAATTTTACTATCTTGACTTTCTTAATCGTGGCACTCCATTTTGTCCCTTATTTTATTTAATTTCAATAATTTAATATGTTCAACCTTTTGACTTGGCCCTTTTTTAATTTATTATTATTCTTTAACGACTACTTTGAATTCTCCATTAATTTATTATTATTCATTAATGACTATTTTGAATTCTTCTTTATTTAAGGCTCCTAAGCACTCATTTGATATCATTGTGTTTTTTTGTCCCTTATAATTGGTGGAATGTTCACCCAAAACATGGGACGAATTAAAAATCCTTTACAAAGTTTCTTCAGAAAATTCTCCACAACATGAATAACTGTGAAAATTTACACTCACTTATATTATATAATATTAATATATATTTCTTACATACATATAATTAAATTATAAATATATAAATAAAATACAATATTTATAAATAATTAAAAAAAAATATTTATATTATTATATAAAACCATTTATAATTTTAATTTCATCAATTGGGCATATTCTAGGTCATTGGGAGCTAGGAGTGGAATCTTCCACACCCAATTCAAACCCCACAAGTGACAAGATAATTGTTTACAACATCTACAAAATATGTATGTTACACATGAAATGTTAAAAAAAATTAAAGTATTATAAAAGATATTAAATAAATTTTAATTTAATATTTAGAATTTTAATTTAAGAAAAGTAAAGATATAAAATAATAAATTTCAAATAAATTCTAGTAATTTTTTTTGGTAAAAAATATTATTTTCTAAGAAAGAAAGGTATTTTATTTTTTTAATGAGATATTTTTATTGTAAGTGAATACATTGATCTTACACACATTTTATTTTATAATTTGTAGATAAGGGTAAGATATTCTCGAGGGAATGGTGGACGGGAAATGAGGGTTTTTGTGGGATACCAAGGCAAGTATAGGAAGAATAGTTTGGAAGTGGATGACAACAAAATAAACAGACCAATTGGTGGATTATTTAAGATATGTTTAGTCTAAATATTAAGTCTTTTTCCCTCCACCAAATGTAGAAGCACATGTGGAGACTAAGTGTTGATTTTTTGGGGAAGGAAAAATCACTTCCTCATACTTTAGACAATATGAAGAGAATGATTTTTTGAGTCCAATATTAAATGGCATGTGAAATGATAATACTGGTGACAAATGCCAAAATAGGTTAAATTTTAGACCATATAATGACCCTCCTGAACAAGCCATACCTTTATGTGTAATGTATCCAACTAATTTTGTTACCATGGGAGTTAAAGTTTGGGAAAACAAGCACCCTCCTTCATGTTTAAACCATACAAACCTGCTGGCAGAAGGTAACATTAAAGAAGTGGCTAAGGAACATGTAGTTTACTTGGGTTTTAATGAGGTGATGTCTCCTATATTTTTGGGGAAGATATTTTGCTCAACGTGATCCTTGACCTTTTAGAATGCAGTTTGGTTGTCAAGTTTCTAAGTAGGAGGGTAGGGATGATTTCCTTTTGAGATGGATAGAGGATAATTTTGGTCCAGGTGTAGGTTAGACATTAGAATCTCATTTATTAGTAAGAAAATGGCTTGGTTTCATCTTTCATAGTGAAGAAGATGTAGTTTTGTATTAAAATAAGTTTTGTTTATGGACAGATCAAACCTTTCCATAAAATCTTGGCACCCTATTTTTATGTTAGGGAAGAGACCATGTTAGGCATATAGATGTGGATAAAATTTCTAGGGCTCCTCATTGAGTTCTAGAATGTTTAAGCTTTATGTGTGATTGGTAATCAACTTGGAAAAAACTATGATAGATTCCTTTTCGAAGGATTCAAGCCGATTAAAAGGATTTTATTTGATATAAATGTAAGTAGAGGAACTTTTGAGATAGTTGAATCAATTTTTAAAGATAAGAGGTACTCGTAGTCATTGGACTATGTTAATATAACTTTTTGATGCTCGAGGTGCCACGCGTATGGATAAATATTGAAAGACTATTCTAGATCCTACACTAAAAGGGTTTGGAAGAAGAAGGGGTCTCTCTATGAGGATGAAGGATTATCGAAGGAGTTTAGTATTGAAGGTGTGTAAGGCATGGTAGGGAGTTTTGTAAGGTTCCTCCAATTTAGAGATGGATAAGTCAAAAACTGAATGTGGCCTTGACACACTAGTTGGGGATGTTTCTATTTCTTTGATAGTTAGTTTAAGGCATCCCTTGGGTAATGATAATGATGCTAAGCATGTTGTAGATGCAGGTGCTACTTTGTGTGTACCTTCCAGCTCCAAAAATGATGACAAGAGTCATGCCATCAATGACCTGGATTCACTGGGTAAATTCATTAATGGCATGACTCCTATTGTTCTTAAAGTAGGAAATACAATTAATAATTATATAAAGGAAAAACACAACATTATTTTCATATTAATTCCCTCCTTTAGGAATGAAATCATCATTCCTTTTCATTTTATGTATAGTTTCATACTTAAAACTAAATTAAAAACCCTAGATCCTAAATATCTATTTGAAGGTCATTCCCCTTTGTTTATTACTCATTGACCTTTTGTTTTAACTGTTATATGACATCACTCGCCTCATCATTGAAAATATCCAAAATGCTAAATTATAGAAGCCATATAGTTGGTTTAGGAATAAAGTAACTAAACTTTGGCAAATATTATGTAGGCCTTCTGGGCCTTGCTAGTACTAGATCTCAAATCTTAGACCTCATTCAATCACCTTAAGCCATTTTCATTGAATATCATTTATGTGACCTTTTAGGGAATCCTCCCTCGTGGTTATATACAACTAAATAATAGGAGAAAGGTTGTTAAGGTGATAGTGACAATCAATCTCTTATTTCCTTAAATTTTTGTTTTGCCTAGTGGGGCTTTGCACTAGGTATGTTAGATTTTTTGGCAATATTTCTTTTCGCGTCACTTCCAGGGAGGAGTTGAGTTTGCCTCCTTGAAATGATAAGTCTATGCTTCACATATTATTAATCAAAATATCCCAATGCTTGCGTTAGAAATTATCATATGAAAACTCCCATAACTAATTCATGTTCCCTAGCCTATTGTAGTTGGTCAAAAGGATCCATTCCTCCTAGAAAGAGAACTACTTGTAAGACCAGTTCCTATCCCCTGTAGTAAATAATTTGTTCGGTAGTCCTCATACCTTAATCACAATGGCCAAGTTATGGCTTAACATTGTGTTCAAGCCCCTCGACATGAGTGCCTTTGAGGGGTCTCCCCACAAAATTTCTAATAAGTATAAGGAATGATTTCCTAAGTTTAATGGTATTGATGTATTAATGGATGAAAAACATATGGATTTTTTTTACCAATGTGTTGGTGGGATGGTGATTGAGGAAGAAGATATAGTCATGATTTTGTTTTCCCTCTCCTTCGAAGGAGATGATAGAGATTGGCACATAAATTTTCTCACAAAAGGACTTAAAAACTGGGACTAACTCCATGAGGCATTTAAAAGAAGATGGTCCACTATCAAGGAAGGCATGCAACTATTTGCCAAATTACAAGAAGCCAAAAGCACTAATAATCAGAGTGTCAAATATTTCACTAAAAGGTTTGATAAGTTACTCAAAGAAGTACCCAAGTTGTACAAACCTACTGAGTAGACCATCCTTTAATTATATGTTGATGCTTTCTGAGGACATATATCATATGCCTTAAAGGATAAATACCATCAAACCATTAATCAAGAAAAGTCATTTGCTATAACCATAGATTAAAATCTAACCTCATCCAAAATTTCTTTTCTTTCACATCCCTAAGCCAAAGTGGAAGTCAAATCTAAGCCAGATGTCGAGGTTGACCTCACTTTGCATGCTTTTTCCCTAAAATATGATAAGTTTACTAATGATATTATGTAGGTGAAAATGTCGATGCTAAATAAGTTGACCATATTTAATAAAGAAAGAGGGTCTTGCTAAAACTATCCTCCCAAGTGTAATAGCCCTGGGTTGATTTTCCATGTAAATAAAATAAGGCCAAGGTCATGGGACATATATTCCAAATTGAGTGGAGGGGAAAACACTACAATGGGAATCACTTGTGGTTTATTAATGGATATGGAAATTGGAAAAAGAAAAGAGGAAATAAATGGTAATTTAATATGATAAATAAAGGAAAATACAAGAAAATTAAGATGAAGAGACACAAATATTCATGCAAGGGAAATTAGAGGAAAATGAAAGAAAAAAGAAAAAATGAAAGGAAGATACTAGAAATCAATGATAAAAAGGCACCTGAGAAACAATTGACATATTTTTCTAAGCCTTTGATCAATTTTCATAAATCATACTCTACGAAAGAGAGAGAGGGGGGAGCAAGCAAGGACAAGAAAAGATAAGCAAAGGAAAGAAAGGGAGTGCAAGAGGAAGTTTGGACAATAGAAGGTAAGGGCATAAAATAGTTTTGGTTTTGTAGGAAAAAATGTGCATGTGTGATTTAGCATGTTGGGATTTGATGCATGGTGCATGCATTGGTTTATTGATTATGTTTGTTGTCATTGGCAAGGGAATTTCGTGGATTGTCAGTTGTTTCAACCTTTCCTTTCCATTTTCTGGATAGCCATGATGTCGTCGGTTCCCTATTTTGGTTTAAGCTTTGGATGGATGGTAGATTTCAAATCCTAGTGAGGTGGTCTCACGAAAATTCCCAAGGGTTGAGGGTGCATACAGGCTTTGTCCTGGAACTCTTGACGGATGGGTGGAGACAGGAAAATTCCTCTAGGTATGTTGAAGAAGTCAGAGCCATCCAAGCTTGTTTGGTGTTAGTGATTTTTTGACTAGTTCAAGTGAATCATTGTGGTTGAGGGTTGAGGTGGTTTAGCCTCTGGAAGCCTTGGTTGGTTCTATTTTGATTTATCCCATGAGATCCGACATTCATGCTCAGGATATGGCATGGGGGGTGATTGGTTGAAAGAAAGATTTGGTTCAACCCAATCTATGGTCGGGTGGTATGTGGAAGTACTTAGCTTGGTTGGCTTTATGCATAGGTTGTTATATTTTATTTCTTATTGAGATCTATGAACGCATATATTCATTATTGTGTTGATTTTATGACTCGTTTATCATGGGTTCATTCTGGTTAAATGTTGGTTACAAGCATGGTATACTCTTGGTATATGATGTGCTCTTGTTATGGATCTTTCTTATGGCTTGATACGTTATTGAATGATTATGTGAATGTATGAGATAACAAGTATTTGATCCAGCTAGCTTGAGAATGGTAGTGAGCCTCCTTGATGATTCTTTGGTGAGATGAATGAGACCATGATAAGATATGCATTCATGACCTGTAGCTACTATTTTTACCATATGTTTGTCAATTTTTTTTGTCGTGTATTAGGCATGTTTGGGAAATATATGAGCCTAAGTACTAGTTATGCATACTTGTGGTTATTTTAGACTTGATTCTAGAAAGGTTTAGGTAGTTTTGGGCAGTGGCTTGAAGAATAGCTTGAAAATATGGATCTGAGTTGCTAGCTGCACCCTTTGAATGGATAAATTTTGGCTACAAATGCTCAAAGGAAGGCTTGTGGGTGTAGTTATAGCCTTCCAACCACATGAAAAAATTGGCATGTGTGTGGCTGGGGTGTAGGGTAAGAAGAAAGTTAGTTCCAGCCCAGGGTAAGTTCATCAACAAATGTTGTATGGTATCCAGGTGATTTGGTGCTCCTGGGAGGTTGTAGTATGTTTCTAGTTTGTATACCCCATCTACATAACTGGAACTTGGATGTTGTGTCATGTCATAGTAATTCTCAGCTCATGTTTACCTCGGAGAGCTTGTAAAAGCGGGTAAATGTGGGGTGGGGTGGTTACATAGTGGTAACAGAGTGAGGTTGCAACACTAGACCTCTGGGTAAATGTAGATTGTTATGTTTGCATGTCAGTTGTTTATATGTTATTATGCATGCATGTTAGATAATTATTTTTATGGTTATGATATCCATGTATGAGTTGGTATGCTTGAGATGTTGTATTGTTCTAATCTAGATTGGCTTGTGCAGATGTAATACCCTCCCCTGGGATATATTGAGGTATGATTTTGATTATGTTTTATATTTGGTTTATGTAGCATGGTATGTTTGTGGGACAATAGAAGACTAGGGATGAAGAGCAGAATAGTTGAGTACAATTCATATGACTCTATGTACATGCCTGAAGAGACATTGGTTAGATAGGATAGATCAATTTTGAAACATGGAGAGATATATTCTCCTAGGTTGGTAGATACATTGATAAGATCGAAGGAAAAAATTGTGAGTTTCAAGGAAGACAATGAGCATTTGATTGAGGCATAGGAAATGTTTTCCAGAGTTCAATAAAAGCAAGTTGAGGTTGATGTTCTTCAGAGCCTATCAGATTTGCAAAATAAAGGATAATTGAGGATCAGTCATGGGGACAACCGAGAAGAAAGACTAATGGTGCAGATAAAAGCAGGTCTAATAAAAGGTACATGATGGAAAATTATGATATAGTGAAGAGTCAAAAACTCTTGGATACACCTAAGAGGAGGGATAACACTTGTGGACTTTATTCTAGTTCTGCTTCTGTGAGACATCATCACCATCACCGTCAACATCATAGGAGGAGTGATTATTCACTAGAAGAGTTCAAGAAATCCAAGCTTCCTACTTTAGATGGTGAGTTGACTAAGTCAGAAGACGTTGAAGAAACACTTCATGGGATGAGTTTGAAAGACTCTTCAGGAAGAAGAGCATGTCTAAGACATATCATGATCAAAAGGCTAAGGAATTCTATGATCTCAAGATGGGTTCCATGCCAACAAACATATTCCTGGAGATGTTGAGATAGGTGACCTATCTTAAGGATGAGAAATCAAAGATCCAAAGGTTCATCAATGGATTTCCATTATCATTAAAAGACTGGATTGATTTTTTTGAGCCTCAATCTTTGGAGGAAGCCATCAAGAAGATGAAGCATTGTTATGAACAATCAAAGCACAAGCCTGAGTTCAAGTGTGACTAGAAAGGTAATGTGAAGACTAAAGGAAAAGGGCTCGAGAATCAAGGAAGATCTTAGGATGCAAGTGATAAGGAAAATGTTGCACCTCATAAGAAGTTCAATGCAACTGAGAAAGGACATGGGTTTAAGCCTGTGGAGTAGTAGAATAAAGGAAATGGAAGAGAACCATTGCAGCGTTGAAACTGTGGTGGAGATCATCGAAGTAAGGATTTCCCTTTGTATTAGAGTAGGCATAGTGGAAGCACGAGAATCTCAGATCTACAGTTCTTAGGAAGCACTGATATTTGGGGATGCGGGACAGAGCATTCCTTGGATCTATGTAGTAGTTGATAATGGGTAGGAATATCACCAGGAATCCATCATTGAGGTGGAAGATGGAACCAGAGGGAGAGTTCCAGGTAGACCCTCAATATATCCTGCAACATAATAAGCTCATTCTCGAGAACAGAGAAATAGAGAAAGTTAAAGTGCATAAAAGCACTTTGGGGTCGAGGAAGCTACATGGAAGATGGTTGATCAAATTCAGGCTTGATAGTTAGTTTCCATTTATAGCTAAATTCATCAAGAGAATTTGAATCTTTGAGAGATGATATGTGCAGGTGTTCAGTTGCAGGGCATTGTTCTAGGAACAACAGGGAAAGGTAAGTGGTATATTGTTATATTTATTAATGCATTTACAATTATGTGTTCATGCAAGTATGATGCAGGGAATTACATGGCAAAAGAGACTGCCATGGATATTGAATAAGGCTTGGCCTGAGCTTTCCCTTATGAACCCTTGGAAGCACTAGGAAACCATGGGGGTTGAGTCATGGTGTTTGTTGAAACTTTGTGCTTTTGGTGTTTTGTGATTTTTTGTGTTTCATTTGTGGTTTTGACTACGAGTGGTGTATATTCAGGCCACTTTCTTTATGGTGTTGAATTGTTGTTTTGTTTTCCTTATTTTCTTTATCTTTCATTTTGTTCTTGCCTTTTATGTTTTGAGGGTCTTAGGAATTAGTTGGGGAAAGAGGAAAGTTAATGGAGCTGAGGGAGAGTTGAGTGAAACCCAACAGGTAATATAAGACCTAAATGAAGCCCAATGCATGAATAAAGGGTTGAAGGCAAGAATATGACAACTGATTGGGTTGGTTGGGTCCATTGGGGTAAATGGACAGTAGCAGGATAATCATGAGAAGATAATTGGGAAAGGTAAAGTAAATGGATTTGAGGTATCAGATATCTTAGCTAAGTTGGAAACTATTGTTCTCAATGTGTGCATGCTTGCATAGATAAATAAAGTTTTCTTAATGAACGCTGGTAATTGTCTTGTGATCATGATCATGATCTTGTGAGGTTGAAATAAAAGTTATTGGAAAAACATTATTAAAGTGGGTTTCATGAGCCAAGATTTCAAAAGCTCTTGGTCTATAAGCTATTCCTTCATGTCATAAGCTCATTTGCAAAGGAGAAACAAGATTGAGCAAATTTGGTGAGCAAGTGAGGATATTGGGAAAAAAGTCGCTGCAAGTTGTAGGCGCAGCGCACTGAGTAGGAGGCATGGCGCATTGGGCGCAACCATTTAGTGCATTTTTATACAAGCGCGGCGCACTGGGGAGGCGCGGCGCATTGGGCGTGCTGCGCGGCGCACACAGCGGAAGGCCCAAAACTGCTAAGAAATGTTCCAAATTGCCAATAACTTGCACAGATTCGCCAAGTAGAGTCTCCATATTGGTGTTTCATCCAATTTTGTGATAGGCTATGGTGGTTTATGGATGATAATGGTTAAAACAAAAACATCAAAACCTACCTCCTAAATTACCTCAAGGAAACTTGCTGTTAGGGTTTCAAAATCATTGTTTTGTCACCAAAGTCACTCCTCCATCCCTTTCTCCCTTGTTTTCATCATTCCCTAAGTTTCCTTACCCCCTAGGTTCATTAATTCCTTCTCCCAAATTCTCAAATCCAAAACCTCAAACCCTAACCTTAACCAAAAATTCCTAATCCCATACATAAAACCCCCAAACCCTCCCATATTTCCCTAACAAAATCTATCCCAATAGCCCCTAATCCCTCACTATTTTCCTCTCTCCTAATAGTCCCTTGTTTCACTGTTTCCCCTTGGTGGCAGAGGTTAAGCACATCACTAAAGAGCAGTCCAACACAGTTTCATACACCAGCATCTATTTTTCTAAGGCAATTTGTATAGCAGCAGTTATGTCATCCGGTCATTCATATGATTATGGAGTGGAGACTCAAAGTGACCCACCCATGGAGGAACATGCACCCCGGAGGCCTCATAGAGGTGGCAGACATATCAAAGAAGAACCAACCACCCTTACTGAATTACAAGCCTGCCCTCTTGCCATCTCTTGTTTTAAGCATCAGTCATGTTATGAGTTTTGTGAGAAGGTTGCTAATGTTCAATTTCATCATGAGTTGGCTCGTTTGTTTGTACTGCATTTACATGGTTATCAGGCCACTTTAGCTGGTGTCACTTTCACACTAACACCAGATTCCATTTCATTAGCAACCGGCTTACCAAACATTGGAGAACCATGGAACAAGAGCCAGAAGATTGACCGGCAGCATTATGAGCCATATATTAAACCTGGTTTCTTGAGGTAGCTCAAGAGAATGTTTCCATTTCGATATCTTAAAGATGAATATGCTCCACTAATGAAATTAATCATGAAGTATTTCAGTTGTGAAGGTCGGTTCTCTCGTTTATATGCTTATCACATCAGGTTGATCATGCATTTCACCCGGGTACAAATGATGAACATTCCTTATTTCATATGCCGAAACATAGAGAGGATGACCACCCTTGTGCAACACAAGACCCCTCAACAGTATTTGCCATTTTTCTCTCATCAAAATTTTGGTGGTTCATCAGCTTGGATTACAGGGCATCACTTGGGATGATTTCATCTCTCGTGACTTCTTCAGAGCTTCACAGGGGCCTTCAGAGGCTGGGCATGAGACAGGTGGATCTTCTCATCAGCATGAAGGCCATGATCCACACACTGCTACTATATCGGTTTTCATTACTTATCAGAAGGGTACCGGGCAGTTATTTGCGGCAGCAAAGTGAGTGTTATCTCCACCCAGTGTGGAAGGGGCCTCGCTTCCGACATCAGCACCATAGGTATAGGACAAATGCAAGAGGCCAATGCAGGATGAGGGGCCTTCAGGTGAACGAGAGACCGACTTCATTCTCATTCAGGATGAAGATACAGATATGGGCCCGCAAAGTGCCAACCTTAGAGATATCATCTAGGAGAAGCAAACAGAGATCAAAGCCTTGTCCCTTAACTTGGAGAGGGCTAAGTGGAATATAAAATACTTGGAGCAAAGGAATAAGTAGCTTGAAGATCAGCAGGTGATTATGGAATTACAAAACATCAGGGAGAATCGTCAAGCTGCCCAAAGGAGGAGGATTGAGTTCACTTCATTAGAGTAAGAGATTAATGATGATCGGGAGTGTTGGCTCGAAAGAGTCAACATCCACTTAGAGAGACTACTGGACAAGGCTAATAGGGACAAAGCATTGCTGAGACACATGGCTTTGCACTACATGGCACGAAACAAGGTTTGCAAGGCACGAATAAGGAATCTAAAGGCAAAATTAAAGAAGGAAATAAGGAAGCAAAAGTGGCAAAAGGAGCATGATCGTCTTCAGATATTGGTCGAAGCCTCTTTAGCCAAGCATGACACTTGATAGAGAAGGCCCAGCCCAAATTTCAAGAAATTTGGAGCAATTTTTGGCATTTTGAAATTTTTTGCACTAAAAAACAAGTTTTGCCTCCCTATGCGCCGCGCCACGTGGCGCTCGCTTTTGCTAGAGGGCTCCAAATCTCAAAAACTTTACATTTTTGGATTTGGCATGAAAAATTATGGTTTCTTGTGCATGGCCAAGAAATTTGGGCAGGTTTTGAGCCCTCAAGAGGTCAAAAACACTCAAAAAATGACCTCACTGCCCTTATTTTGACACACAGGAAGCAGTCTTGGGAGATTGAAGTTTTGGAGGGGAAAATGACATCCAAATTCAGAAATTCCACTTGGGTTGGAAAGTAGACAGGCAGGGCTTTCCAACAAGCTATCTTGGGCTCAATTTGGACTCCAGGAAGGGCCTCAAATTCAGCTCCAAAGTGGCGTGATGCATAGAGAATTAGGCACGGCGCATAGAGGATTTTTGCCTATTTTTCACTGTACAGCTCAGAAATTCGCCCAGTTTTGACTAGTTTCACTTTTTCATGTAACTCTTGATCCACCATGATGTAATTTCATAACCATGATGTAATTTTGGTACATATTTACTTGTTCTAGAGGATTCATTCACTAAAAAGTCAAAATTAAATGAATGAATCAGTTTCCTACCATATAGAGGCAAGTTGTTTGATTGCCTAGATTTCAGTGCTTTGTTTAGAATTGGTTGGAACAACTCCTAGAATGATGAGCTTGACCCCTAGAGGCATGGGTATGGGTTGAGCTAGTCTATATCATGTATTTTCTGAGTCATTTTCAGGGTTGGACACTTGGGATTGCTTGATACTCCATTGTACATTTGATTTTTGCATTTCTGGCAAAGGAAAGACCAGGGTTTTGCAGCACTTGTTGGGATCCTTGTGGCTCTGTCTTTTGATGGTGTTTTTCTTCATGCAATTGTAAGTTCATTGATGTTTCATGTATGCCCTTTCCCTTCTCTTTGCTTCTGGAATTAAACAAATGAGTGACAAAAGGTAGAATTCATTAGCTTGCTATGCTCTACCTGTTAGTTTGTCTAATTTTCAATGTTTTCTTCAGTTTGAAGAGGATTCTTGGTACCCTCTTGCCCTGTTCAGCTCCTCAGCAGTCTTTTCTATCCATTCATTTAATCTAAAGCATCAAATCTACTGCCTACCTTGCCCCAACCGGAACTCTGCAAAAATTTGGCCTCATCCCCAGACCCAAACTTGCCTTTCCCTTTTTTCCAACAAAAACTCCCAAAAAATCAAATCAAAACTTTGCACTTCATACCTAGCCTAAAATTAGTTTGTATTTCAGTCATCTCAAGCTCCATCAATTATCTTTTGCTGAGATTGACCTGAAGAGAGCCCTCTCCTGTCCTCGTAGGGCTAGCTACGAGGCTGAGTGTGGTTTGATGTGGACCTAGAACCTTGCCTTTTCAGCCTGAGGCAAATCTAGGTTCTAACATAGTGGCGACCATACTGGGGAAGAAAGTTTATTTTCATTGTTTGGCTTTGTAGACTACAAAAGAGCCTGAAGATTAGCCAGGTAGCCTCCGAAACGATTTTGCTTTGCATTAGTGCAAGTAGATAAAAGCTACTTCAGTCAATCTCCGGTCTAGTTTATAAACTGAACATTTGATCTAAATGATCACCCTAGTACATGTATCAAGTTAGATCTTATGGTTGATGGTGGAAAACGATCAGACATAAGAAGGCTGAAATCATTCACCTGGTGACTCCAACTCAATGTAGAGACTCCACTGGAGGACTAACTCTTTCTCTGAGAAAATGGAAGGATCTTACACAAAGTTCGGGTATCCAAAGTGGAATGGTATTTAGGATCTGGTTTGCTTTCTTCTAAATTAGTTCTTTGCTGTTCTTGAAGCTGTCCTGAAAGTTTTTTAGAATTTGTTGTATGATAAAGGTGATCAAAATCTTCAATCGTCCTATTCAAAAAGTGTAAATACTGAGTTTCCCTTTGATCCTGGCCTCCTTAATTTTCCCACATCTTATGATGACTCTCTTTAGAGTGATGAGCCTAAAGAAAACAAAACTTATCCCATAGCTCTTGTATATACTCCTACACCTTTTATAGTCCCAGATAGGTATAAACCTCTTGTTTTACCTTCTGTTCTCCATGCTTTCCCTGAAAATTATTACCTATATTTGTCGAGATTTGACGGTCAATGTAAGAATGTCAACGCTGAGCAACATGTGCAAAATGTTGAGACTTTTCTAGACCTTTTTGAAGTTGATGAAGAAGATGTTAGTATTAGGCTTTTTTCTCTTTCTTTGCAAGGCAAAGTCAAGAGTTGGTTCAAAACCCTGCCTGATGCGAGCATCTCAGATTCAAAGCACTTCGTCAAAGTTTTCCTCGACAGGTGGGTGGTAAGACAAAACCCTTTCTTGATTATAGAAGAGTATAACCAGTTGAAAAGATTGCCAGGGGAGACAGTACAACAGTTTTCGGCTAGATTTAATCAAGTTTATTTTCAATGCCAGTTGATATAAGACCTCCTCCTAGATCTGCTCTCTTGCACTATCCGGGTGCCTTTGACCTGGAAATGGAGTTTCAGCTGAGAGAAAGGAATCTTGCAACACTTGAAGAGATGCAGAAAAGTGCAGTAGATGTATAGGTTCATTTGCTGATCCGGAGGGAAAAGTTGAAGGAAGTAGAGATGGGAAACACAGATCTGGAGGAATTGACATCTCTAGAGGTAAAGCTTGACATTTTGGTAAGTGCAGTGGAAGAGATGATGCAAAAGATCACTACAAGGAATGATTATAATGTTCAAGCCCATGGCTCGCTGATTGAAGAAGAACAAGTTGCTGCTCCAAAAAATCTTCTTACTTATCCTAATTGTCATAGATCTGATAATGATTGTTTTGTAGATCATCTTGGAGAAGAGAGATCTGTTGATATGACATGTATGCTTGATGATGTCTTTTATACTGATGGTTTGCCTTAGTTTGATCAGTATGACGATGATTATGTTCTCCAAACAGAAGCTAATCTTGCAGACGAATCAACAGCTAGTTTGTGGGAGGAGGAAGTTCACTTTCAGCAGCTCGAATACAATGTTCAGCCATCACATATCAGCTATGACAGTGACAAGGAAAGTGCAACAAATTTTGAAGTAAGCGAAGGATCTTTGCCTTTTTGTTTTGCTTCATTTCAGTTCATCAAAGACAATTTCCATGCAATCAGAAATCAGCTGTCAACAAGTCTTGATCTGGATCATCTTGAGGGCAATAAAAACCTTGTTCAAGACTTCTCATATTCATATTTCCAGCCCCCAAATGCCATTGATTGTCAAGTTTCACATGAAGACATGGAAGCTGGCACATATGATCAAATAATACAAGAAGATTCCCTACCTTTCTGTTTTGAATCATTTCAGTTTTTGAAGGGTAAATTGCATAGTAAATTTTCAAATGAACAACTTGTAGGAAGGACAGATAGTGAAATTCTTGAGCAAGTTGTTAATGAGAAATCTTCCCCTGAAATGATTGATGAAATCATTTTGGATACAAAACCCTCCCTAACACTAGATTTGCAGCCACCAAACGCAATCGGAGATCAGATTATAGATGAAGGCGTGGAATCTGAACATGATCTAATGATGCAAGAGGATTATGTACCCTTTTGTTTCAAAGCATTTCAGTTTATAAGGCAGAATCTTCGTAATATCTCTAAAGAAAAAGATGAACAGCCAGTAGGATGTCATACAGTTTTAATGGATACATCGTAGCAATCTTCTCAAATTTTTGATGATCCTATTGCTCATGTGTTGGATGATGTTTGCTGTAAGGTCACCTTCATTGTCCTGTTTAATAGATTGTTCATTGCATAGCCCATACCAAGGTTTGCAGTCATATGAGGAGATTGATAAAGGAGACTTTTGTTCTGTTTGGAATCAGCAACAGAGTTTGGTTATTCACGAAATTCAGGATCCTTTTGATAGCCTGCTGCTATCACCAAAGAAAGACAGCACAGATGTGAGGAAAATCTTAATATTCAGCTATGAAGACTACTTGGACCAGAGCAATAATGTGTTAATGGAAATCAATAGCAACGTTTATGAAGATCCTTTCGCAATATTCTTAAATTCATCCAGTCAATTCATGTTTTGCAAGTTTATCAGCAGTCAACTTGATTCCAAGTTTCCATGGGAGTTGCCTTTCGATTCTTCCCTTTTCCTGTGCATCAGAAAGCATTTGGGAAGAAATCAAATACCAGCCAGGATGCTTACATGGTTGCATTGGCTGTTCCATTTCACTTGATCGAGTGGTGAAAAGAACACTTAGAGTAGGTTTGTTAGTTATGTTTTAGTCATGTTTGGTTTTATTATGGTTTTCAATTTTAGTTTTGAGTCCAATTTTCAGTCAATAAATGAGTTAACAAATCTTGTGTGGTTTTGTCAAGTCATCGACTCCATAGCCCAATGGACGAAGGCACTGTCTGCTCACCCAAAGATCTGTAGTTCTTGGCACCTCCAAGGAGCTACCATCCCCATTGGAGCCAATGTTAGAGTTGGTCTTTACATCCCTCCGTCAGAGATCATTGTTCTTAATGCATTTCATTTTTTAGGTGTCTCATACAGTTCATTCATCTGCATTCCGTTAGGGGGCACGCCATAGTCTGACGGTAGGGCCTTTTCACTTATTCCCCTCATGTTATCTGCCTGTTGGCTCATGTGTGTGTGTTCATTTAAAAAAAAAAAAAACATATACAGTCTTTTTGTCTTGAAAACTGCATAAGTTGTCTTTAGGGTTTCATGGTCACTTAGGTCTAGGGTTGTATTAGGGTTTTGTCAAAAAATGTGTCAGAGTGTTCAAAAATTTCCATCAGGCCATGAGGATGTTTCAACATCAATAAATTTCATCAACAAGTGTTTGGAAATGTGTTTTTCCTCAAAACTCTGTTTTGAGGAAAAAACAGAGTATTTAGCCTTTATTGTACAAAAATCATGTAAAGTTTGTTTTCTTCATTGCAAATTCCTTCATCTGCACCCTGGTTTCTTTCCTTAGCCTAAGAAGCTCTGACACCTACAAAATCAAGCAAATTTCAGGTTATTAAATCATCATAAAGTGAAAAAGCAGTGAAAAAGTCCAAAAAAAGAGGTTGAAATAAAAGTTATTGGCAAAACATTATTAAAGTGGGTTTCATGAGCCAAGATTTCAAAAGCTCTTGATCTATAAGCTATTCCTTCATGTCATAAGCTCATTTTCAAAGGAGAAACAAGATTAAGCAAATTTGGTGAGCAAGTGAGGATATTGGGCAAAAAAACACTGCAAGTTGTAGGCACGGCACACTGAGCAGGAGGCGTGGCGCATTGGTGAGGCGCAGCGCGTTGGGCGCAACCATTCAGTTCATTTTTATACAGGCGTGGTGCACTGGGGAGGCACGGCGCATTGGGCATGCTGCGCGGTGCACACAGCTGAAGGCCCGAAACTGCTAAGAAATGTTCTAAATTGCCAATAACTTGCACGGATTCGCCAGGTAGAGTCTCCATCTTGGTGTTTCATCCAATTTTGTGATAGGCTATGGTGGTTTATGGATGATAATGGTTAAAACAAAAACATCAAAACCTACCTCCTAAATTACCTCAAGGCAACTTGCTGTTAGGGTTTTGAAATCATTGTTTTGTCACCAAAGTCACTCCTCCATCCCTTTCTCCCTTGTTTTCATCATTCCCTAAGTTTCCTTACCCCCTCGGTTCATTAATTCCTTCTCCCAAATTCTTTTTCCCAAATTTTCAAATCCAAAACCTCAAACCCTAAGCCTACACAAAAATTCCTAATCCCATACATAAAACTCCCAAACCCTCCCATATTTCCCTAAAAAAATCTATCCCAATAGCCCCTAATCCTTCATTGTTTTCCTCTCTCCTAACAGCCCCTTGTTTCACTATTTCCCCTTGGTGGCAGAGGTTAAGCACATCACTAAAGAGCAGTCCAACACAGTTTCATACACCAGCATCTATTTCTCTAAGGCAATTTGTATCGCAGTAGTTATGTCATTCGGTCATTCATCTGATTATGGAGTGGAGACTCAAAGTGACTCACCCATGGAGGAACATGCACCCCGGAGGCCTCATAGAGGTGGCAGACATATCAGAGAAGAACCAACCACCCTTACTGAATTACAGGCCTGCCCTCTTGCCATCTCTTGTTTTTAGCATCAGTCATGTTATGAGTTTTGTGAGAAGGTTGCTAATGTTCAATTTTATCATGAGTTGGCTCGTCTGTTTGTACTGCATTTACATGGTGATCAGGCCACTTTAGCTGGTGTCACTTTCACACTAACACCAGATTCCATTTCATTAGCAACCGGCATACCAAACATTGGAGAACCATGGAACAAGAGGCAGAAGATTGACCGGCAGCATTATGAGCCATATATTAAACCCGGTTTCTTGAGGCAGCTCAAGAGAGTGTTTCCATTCCGATATCTTAAAGATGAATATGCTCCACTAATGAAATTAATCATGAAGTATTTCAGTTGTGAAGGCCGGTTCTCTCGTTTATATGCTTATCACATCAGGTTGCTCATGCATTTCACCCGGGTATGGATGATGAACATTCCTTATTTCATATGCCGAAACATAGAGAGGATGACCACCCTTGTGCAGCACAAGACCCCTCAGCAGCAGTTCAACAGTATTTGCCATTTTGCTCTCATCAAAATTTTGGTGGTTCATCAGCTTGGATTACAGGGCATCACTTGGGATGATTTCATCTCTCGTGACTTCTTCAGAGCTTCACAGGGACCTTCAGAGGCTGGGCATGAGATAGGTGGACCTTCTCATCAGCATGAAGGCCATGATCCACACACTGCTACTATACCGGTTTTCATTACTTATCAGAAGGGTACCAGGCAGTTGTTTGCAGCAGCAAAGCGAGTGTTATCTCCACCCAATGTGGAAGGAACCTCGCTTTTGACATCAGCACCACAGGTACAGGACAAAGGCAAGAGGCCAATGTAGGATGAGGGTCCTTCAAGTGAACGAGAGACCGACTTCATTCTCATTCAGGATGACGATATAGATATGGGCCCGCAAAGTGCCAACCTTAGAGATATCATCCAGGAGCAGCAGACAGAGATCAAAGCCTTGTCCCTCAACTTGGAGAGGGCTAAGTGGAATATAAAATACTTGGAGCAAAGGAATAAGCAGCTTGAAGATCAGTAGGTGATTATGGAATTACAAACATCAGGGAGAATCGTCAAGCTGCCCAAAGGAGGAGGATTGAATTCACTTCATTGGAGCAAGAGATTAATGATGATTGGGAGTCTTGGCTCGAAAGAGTCAACATCCACTTAGAGAGACTACTGGACAAGGCTGATAGGGACAAAGCATTGCTGAGACACATGGCTTTCCACTACATGGCACGGAACAAGGTTTGCAAGGCACGAATAAGGAATCTAAAGGAAAAATTAAAGAAGGCAATAAGGAAGAAAAAGAGGCAAAAGGAGCATGATCGTCTTCAGATATTGGCCGAAGCCTCTTTAGCCCAGCATGACACTTTATAGAGAAGGTCCAGCTCAAATTTCAAGAAATTTGGAGCAATTTTTGGCATTTTGAAATATTTTGCACTAAAAAAACAGGTTTTGCCTCCCTATGCACCACACCATGTGGCGCTCGCTTTTGCTAGAGGGCTCCAAATCTCAAAAAATTTACATTTTTGGATTTGGCATGAAAAATTATTGTTTCTTGTGCATGCCAAGAAATTTGGACAGGTTTTGAGCCCTCAAGAGGTCAAAAACACTCAAAAAATGACCTCACTGCCCTTATTTTGACACACAGGAAGCAGTCTTGGGAGATTGAAGTTTTGGAGGGGAAAATGACATCAAAATTCAGAAATTCCACTTGGGTTAGAAAGTAGACAGTAATGGTTTTCCAACAAGCTATCTTGGGCTCAATTTGGACTCCAGGAAGGGCCTCAAATTCAGCTCCAAAGTGGCGCGATGCATAGAGAATCAGGCACGACGCATAGAGGATTTTTGCCTATTTTTCACTATACAACTCAGAAATTCGCCCAATTTTGACTAGTTTCACTTTTTCATGTAACTCTTGATCCACCATGATGTAATTTCATAACCATGATGTGATTTTGGTACATATTTACTTTTTCTAGAGGATTTATTCACTAAAAAGTCAAAATTAAATGAATGAATCAATTTCCTACGATATAGAGGCAAGTTGTTTGATTGCCTAGATTTCAGTGCTTTATTTAGAATTAGTTGGAATAGCTCCTAGAATGATGAGCTCGACCCCTAGAGGCATGGGAATGGTTTGAGCTAGTCTATATCATGTATTTTCTGAGTCATTTTTAGGGTTGGACACTTGGGATTGCTTGATACTCCATTGTACATTTGATTTTTGCATTTTTGGCAAAGGAAAGACCAGGGTTTTGCAACACTTGTTGGGATACTTGTGGCTCTGTCTTTTGATGGTGTTTTTCTTCATGAAATTGTAAGTTAATTGATGTTTCATGTATGCCCTTTCCCTTCTCTTTGCTTCTAGAATTAAACAAATGAGTGACAAAAGGTAGAATTCATTAGCTTGCTATGATCTGCCTGTTAGTTTGTTTAATTTTCAATGTTTTCTTCAGTTTGAAGAGGATTCTTGGTACCCTCTTGCCATCTTCAGCTCCTCAGCGGTCTTTTCTATCCATTCATTTAATCTAAAGCATTAAAGCTACTGCCTACCTTGCCCCAACCGGAACTCTGCAAAAATTTGGCCTCATCCCCGGACCCAAATTTGCCTTTCCCTTTTTTCCAACAAAAACTCCCAAAAGATAAAATCAAAACTTTGCACTTCATACCTAGCCTAAAATTAGTTTGTATTTCAATCATCTCAAGCCCCATCAATTATCTTTTGTTGAGATTGACCCAGAGAGAGCCCTCTCCTATCCTCGTAGGGCTAGCTAGGAGGCTGAGCATGGTTTGATGTGGACCTAGAACCTTCCCTTTTCAGCCCGAGGAAAATCTAGGCTCTAACACATGGGAAAGACACTAGAAGAAAGGTTTCTTGGTAGAGATGGTACGATTACTAGATGTGCAATACTACATGTTGTATTTTTTGTGTTTTGTAAATGTATGTGTTGTGTTGTACACTATGTGTATGTGTACATGTTGTGAAGGGTTTGGTTCTCGGGATCCTTGGAGGTTGTGGGCTCGGACATGATCTTTGAAGCCTTGTAGCAACTTGGGTTCCCTTAAGCTTGTGGATTGGATCCCTATAAAAACTTGGGTTCCTTGGAGGTTGTCGGTTGAGTTAGTAGTCCCTAAATCCATGGACAGCTTGGGAAGAGACCAATCTCTAGTTGTTGATCTTGAGGGTAGAGGATTTTTAGTCTTTGGATACCCTTGGTGTTGATATTAAGGGTAGAGTCAGTGTAGTCTTTGGATGCCCTTGTTGTTGATACTACATATATAAGAGAGATACTGCATATATAAGAGAAGGCACTTGGTGCTTGCCAGGTTTGGCTATGGATCTAGTGTGTGTATGTGGTCAAAGAGAAGAGAATGCACTAGGTGCTTTCGGGGTTTGGAAACTAATTCAATGTGTGTATAGAAAGGACAAAGACCAAAGGAAGAAGCAAAGAATCATTTGAAAGATAAGTATCAACATTTAATTTCAGTTTTGATTTCAAAATTATGAACCTAGCCTAAGATTCTGATTTATTATGGTTGAGTTTTGAGCTAATCGGACGTGATATGTTTATACATGATGATTTGATCAAGAAGATAATTTGACTTATTGTGAGAGGAAGTAAAAAAAAATGCAAGTGACATCTTATTGACGAGCTATCAATAAGGTATCATTTGAGTTTATTACAATTTCTTTTGATTTTAATGGAAACTATGTGTTTGGTACAAGAAAGCATGGAAATTCCTAGTTGGATGGTTGGAACTAGCTGCAAGAGAATTAGCAACAACAACAAAAGGAATTGGAACATGCAACAAAATGTTGATAAAGTTCTTAAGGAGTAGGGCTATCGTGGGACACTGGTACCCAATAGTGTTCATTTATTTCCATAAGCATGCTATGATCGATATGATGTTTTTTAGGCACGAATATGCCTTGGTTTTTGGACCTTTCGATATGAGGAAACATTTCCAATGGATGGATCACCCAAGGGAATGAGAAGTAGAGAAGGGGATAGTAGGGGCCTTGGAAGGTGAGCAACTGGACAGAAGGGGGTGATCGGATTTCCCGAAAGGCTGGGAAGTAGAGAAGGGAAGGTCGAGGAATAAAGTCTGTAATTGTTCATTGAGAGAATAAGTAGCGCAAGGATTGTAGCACTAGACATTAGATGTAGACTTTTATTTTAGCAGTGGATTCTAGACTTCTTAGGAAGGAGGTGAATCCTAGTACTACTTTGAGGGTGGAGATGTGAGCCTCTATATTCCCTTATCACTAATGCAACCATTGTATCTTTTTATTTTTTGGTTGAAGCAAATGTGAATAAGTATATATGTGTTTATTATTGTAAACTACATCGTGTTGTGTTTATAGAACTCCTTAAGCAGTATTTTTTGTTTTCAGTGGTTTGCTGGTCATAATTTTCATAAAACACTGAGGACAATGTTCCCCCAAGAGAGAGGGGTTTGTAACAGCCTCACGTTGGTTTTCCATGTAAATAAAATAAGACCAAGGTCACGAGACACGTATTCCAAGTTGAATGGAGGAGAAAACACTATAGTGGGCATCACTTGTGGTTTTTTTAATGGCTATGGAAATTGGTAAAGGCATTGGCAAAGGAAAAGAGGCAATAAATGGAAATTTAATATGAGAAATAAAAGAAAATAGGAGAAAAGGAAGATGAAGAGACACAAATATGCATGCAAGGGAAATTAGAGATAAATTATAGGAAAATGAAAGAATAAAAGAAAAAGGAAAGGAAGAGACTAGACATCAATGATAAAAAGGCACCTGAGAAACAATCAACAAATTTTTCTTAGACTTTGATTAGTTTTTAGAAATCATACTCCAAGAAAGAGAGAGAGAGGGAACAACCCAAGAAAGAAAGGACACACAAAGGAAAGCAATGGAGCGCAAGAGGAAGTTTGGACAAAAACAAGGGAAGAAAATAATTGTGGATTTGCAGGTAACAATGTCCATGTGTGATTTAGCATGTTGGTATTTGATGCATAATGCATGCATTGGTTTATTGTTTATGTTTGTTGTTATTGGCATGGGATTTTCCTAGATTGACAATGTTTTCAACCTTGCCTTGTCATTTCCTAGATATCCATGATGTAGTGGGTTCCTTATTTTGGTTTAAACATTGGATGGCTAGTAAATTTTAGATCTTGGTGAAGTGACCTTAGGAAATTCCCAAGGTTTGAGGGTGGAAATGGGATTTCTCCTAGAACTCTTGACACATGGGTGGAGATAGGAAAATTTCTCTGGGTATGGTGAAGAATTAGGAGGAATCCAAGATTGTTTTGGTGTTAGTGATTTATGGACTAGTTTAGGTGAATCACTATGGTTGAGGGTTGAGGTAGTTTGGCCTCTAGAAGCCTTGGTTGGTTTTGTTTCGATTTATCCCATGAGATCCCCCATTCATGCTCGGAATATGGCACAAGGGTGATTGGCTAAAAGAAATATTTGGTTCAACCCTATCTATGGTCGGGTGGTACGTGGAAGTCCCTGACTTGGATGGCTTTATGCATAGGTTATTATGTGTTATTTCTTATTGATATCTATGAGCACATGTATTGGTTATTGTGTTCATTTTATGATTGGTTTGTCATAGCTTCATTCTGGTTAAATTCTAGTTACAGGCATGGTATAATTTTGATATATGATGTGCCCTTGTTATAGATATTTCTTATGGCTTGATAAGTTATTGAATGATTATGTGAATGTATGAGCTAAGAAGTGTTTGATGCAGCTAACTTGAGAAGGGCGGTGAGCCTCCTTGATGATTGTCTAGTGAGATGAATGGGACAATGATCAGATATGCATTCATGACATGTAGCTACTATGTTTACCATATGTTTGTCGAAATTCTTATCATTTATTAGGCATGTTTGGGCAAGATCTAAGCCTAAGTACTAGTTATGCATACTTCTGGTTGTTTTAGACTTGATTATGGAAGGTTATGGGTAGTGGCCTGAAGAATAGCTTGAAAATCTAGATTTGAGTTGCTAGTTGCACCCTCTGAAATGAGAGATTTCACCTGCAATGACATGGAGGAAGGCTTCTTCATGTAGCTTGAGCCTTCCAATAGCATGCATGACTTGGCATGCATGTGCTTGGGCTGTAGGGTAAAAATAAAGTTAGTTCCAACCAAGGGAAAGGTCATCAATAGATGTATGGTATCTAGGTGACATGGTGCTCTTAGGAGGTGGAATTATGTTTATGGCTTGTAGACCCCACTTCCATAACTAGAAATTGGATGTTGGGTCTTGTCATAGTAACTCTTGTCTCATGTTTACCCCACAAATATTGTAAAAAGTGGTTAAATGTGGGGTGGGGTGGTTACACCAAGCCTCAATTCAATAATGATAGGGCCCTTTAATGGAATCCTAATAGTGGCAAGAATTCTTCCCAATAAACTATGACTAACACCCTTGATCCTACGAACATAATCAATCAAGAGGTATTTAGTTGGTGTAAGAAATGTAATGAATTCCATAGAAAAGAAGAGTGCCCATATAGTTAGGTTGAAGATGAGGACAACCTTGAGCATCTGAATTTGATTAATGACTTTGGTCTTTTCACTACCTTTCTCAATGAAACTTCATCTATTCCTCAACAACAACATGAAGTACTAACTAAAAAACATAATGAATAATGTGATGAGCCTATTAAAGTTTTTGAATCTAGGGACAAATTTAAATGGTTGCATTCCACTAGCAAGAATAATGTTCCAAGCCACCCTAAAGCAAGTAATAATGTTTCTCCCTAGAGAAGTGTTAAATCACCTTTTCCTTCAATTAAGAACAATACCAAGACTACTTCTAATGCCAATAATGGAGTATCACTAGATGTAGACTTGGGAAGTATCCTCACTAAGGTGAATGTGCTTCCCCACTCTTAGAGCTTTCAAAACATGAACGAAAATGGGGCCAAGTTAGGGAAATCCTTAGATAGGGAAGTTACAGACCCTCTTGTAATATTAGAAAATATGTATTGTGATCAGAAGAATGGAGGTCATGAACCACTTTTATTGTCTCTAGTAATTAATAACTTAATAATGCATAATTTTATGCTTGACAATGGAGCTTCTGCAAATGTTATTTCTTTGAGAGTTATGAATCAATTGGAGCTACAAATTAGTAGGCATTAGAGGAAGGTGCATGAATTTAACTCAAAGCCTATCCTTGTGCATGGTTTAATTAAGGTTGTTAAGGTTTCCTTGGCTACTAACAAAGACATATATTTATTAATGAACATAGTAGTCATTGATGTCGTTGATGCCTGAGGCATGCTCTTGTCAAGGAAGTGGTCATCCTCTATTGGTGGTCATTTATAGATGGAATTTTTCTATGCTACCATACCCACAACCAATGGAAAAGAATTTATCTTGTATTGAGAGCCTCATATTAATGTGCATGCCAAATAAATTGGTCCTTTCCCTTTCCCTAATTACTCTAGAAGTTGTACGAAAATGGAAGGGGGGACCAAACCTTTAAACCTACAGGTAGAATGGAAGCATTTTTATCCGTGCATCCTCAGTAAACCAAATATAATTTAGGAAAATGGAGGAGATGTATGTCAAGAAGACTAATGCCTTCCTCTAAAACCAAAAAACAGATATATAAAAAGAATAAAAAGAAGCAATAGGTTGAGAAACAGGAAAATATTTTCAAGTTCATGATCTAGTCCTTGTGGATGACGATCCTCGTCAATATAAGGTCCACAAAAAATTAGGGGTTAACTATTCTTATATATCCAACCTTGACGAGGAGCCTTTTTCATCACCAGTGAATGGAAAACACCTCTTACACTTTATTGAAACTTGATGCATTTGTGTATATGTAGTTGCATAAATTTTGAATGTTTTGGATTCTTATGTGTGCATCATTCTTTTGACATTGTTGATGTTGATGTGACTACATAGTAGTTAAATATTATATTAGCTAACATTTTATTATTGTATTTTTTTTCCTATATCATAAGGGTGACAATAAGTACCCCACTCAGTTGTTATTAACAAGTTGTTGTGAGTGTATAGATATCAAGTCTATGAGCACCAAGAATTGTTGGGATTCTCATGAACTCCTTGTTTGAGAACATGGATCATGCACTCTACAATGATAACATTTCCTCGATATGGAGCCATTTGTTACCCATCAAAAAATGGGTAACCCCTGCGAGAAAACTTTTCTCCTCTTTGGACAACCAAATAGGCAACATTCCTATACGACCAACACATAACATGATGCTAGGATCCTCCAAATATTTCTTTGGTTAGATCTCTCTCCCATCAAGCATTTCTTCTTGAAGGAGAGTAGGTCATTTATCAACAAGTTCTTTAACCGTGTTTTCAATCATGTGATTTCGTTTAATGTTATGAGAATACTTATATGGATCATGATTTTGTGCATGGTTTTATGCATGATGGTTTTGCTCATGGTTTTATAGATCCAGTAAAAGAAAATATGGTTATGTTCTAATCTAGAGTTAATGGATTAAGGGCTTATGAATACTTTGACATGTATATAATGTATTTTAACATTGAAAGGAATATAGTGAAAATTCAATCTATTTTTCCCATTTTTGGATCTAAGATAAAAATATATGTGTATATTTTTGTTCTCGTCATTGTATTTTTTTTTTTCTTTTTGAAGAATTTGTTTACAGGTATTATCTGTACATGGTTAAAAAATTCATTTGGTATCATGTTAGTGTCGGTATCTTCATCCCTCCATCAGTGATCAAAATTCTCTTTTTTCATGCATTTTAGGTGTCTCATCCGATCAACTGCATTCCATTAGGTCATGGATCATCTGATGGTAGTGGTTCTTTGTCAATTTCCCTCATTCTTTTCATCTGCTGGCCTATTTGCACATGTACAGATCATTTGTTGTCATTTTTATTTCATTTCAGTTGCAGAAGTCATTTTAGGGTTTTCAAGTCTCATTAGGTCTAGGGTTTACCACCATGATCTTCAAAAGCTCAATAACAAGCCAGCAGTCACATGAGGATGTTCAATAAGTTCATAAAATCACAAATTTTACTCATGATTTGCTCCATAAAGGGTTTTTATCTGTTTTAAGGTAAAAACAGGGTTTTTCCATTTCTTGTACAAATTTTATGTAATTTTATTGTTTTCATATGTAATAAAGCATCATCTGCAGCCCTAGGTCACCTTGCCAAACTCCTGCACTCTAGCTCCTACAAAAGAGACAAGAAAATCCAAGCATTAGTCCATCAAATGACAAAAAAGAGCCAAACTGCAAAATAGAGTTTTTAAAAAGCAAAGTGAAAAGGAAACTTTAGAAAGTGGGTCTTTCCTAAATGAAAAATTAAAGTCACTTGTATATAAAGGGATCATTTGTGTTGAAGACATCATTTTTGTGCTAAAGTGAGAGAAAACAAGAGACAAAATCACATTTGAGGCGAAAAGAGGGAAAGTTGCAGCAAGTTTCGAGATTTTTCTTGCGCACTGGGCGTAGGATTTACAAAGGATTTCTAACGAGCGTGGCACACATGCTAGGCGCTACGCACCTGGGTGTTGGCGCGGTGCACTAGTCAACCAAGTTCAAAACTCATTCAATCGACTTTCTAAAGCTCCAAATTTTGCAAATACCATCCCTTCAAGTAAGTAAACCCTCCCATTTGCCATAAAAAGAGATTTAGTCATCCTTGATGGTGTTTTGAAAGGTGAAAATTCAAACCCTAAATTGCTGCACAATTGTCTTGCAAAACTGTCTAGGGTTTTGTAGGGTTTTAGTCATTCTTGTTGTTTATAATCCCTTGCATAATTTTCCCATATCCCATTCCTCTCCACTAAATTTCCTTAATTTTATTTCCCTTTCCCTCTCTCATTTACACTCATCCTACCCCCTATCCCCAAACCCTAAAACCCTAACACCTAATTCCCACTATTCCCCAAACCCTAATCTTCATTTCCCAAACCCTATCACTCCCTAATAACCCTACAACCAACATCAAAACCTTCCTTTCCACTTATATTATCAATCCACTCATCAAATCCCAAAGAAGAAAATAGCAGTCACCTATTCTTGAGAAAATCTCTTCATACTCATCATTTTACACCATACATTGGCAAACATGGAAACAGATTCAGCTTATGAAAGGGATGAGGAAACTGTGAGTGATTCCTCCCAAGAGATTCATGCACCAAGAAAACCACATAAGGGAGGAAAACACATCTGGGAGGAGCCCACCACACTCACAGAGTTATTAGCTTGTCCTCTTGCAGTAACATGTTTTAAACATCAGTCTTGCTACCAGTTTTGTGAGATGGTGGAGAGGGTGAAATACCACCATGAACTTGCTAGGCTATTTGTCCTTCATCTTCACAATGGCCAGGTGAACTTAGCAGGTGTTTCCTTCACTTTGACACTTGAAACTATAGCTGCAGCAACAGGTATTCCAAATGTGGGTGAACAGTGGAACAAAGGACAACTTGTGGGCAAAGAGCATTATGAGCCTTATGTCAAGGCTAGCTATCAAAAGAAAATCAGTAGGGTCTTTCCTTTCAGATACCTACAAGACACTTATGCTCCACTCATGAAGCTCATTATCAAATACTTCACCTGTGAAGGGAGATTTTCTCGCTTGTACACTTATCATGTTAGATTATTGATGCATTTCACTAGAGTGAGGATGATGAACCTCCCCTATTTCATATGCAGAAATATTGAGAAAATGGCTACATTGGTGCAAAGAAAACCTCTTCATCAACAGTTCAACAACATTTATCATTTTTCATTGATCAAAATTGTTGTGTTGCATCAGCTAAGCTTGTTGAATGTTTCATGGGATACTTTCATTTCACATGAGGTTTTCAAAAGCCCTCAAGTGACCCCATCAGTATTTCAAGAGGAAGGAGGGCCTTCAAATCAACCAGAGGTTCATGAGACTCAAACTACAGGTGTGCCAGTATTTTTCACTTATGAAAAAGGCACAAGGAGATTATTTGCAGTTGCTAAACGAGTACTATCTCCACCTGGGGTGGAAGGGGTCTCGTTTCCTTCATCAGAGGATAGGCAAATGCTATCTTCACCCGGGGTGAAAGGGGCTTTGCCTTCTTCTTCAACAAAGAAGGTACATGATAAAGGGAAGCAACCATTACATGAGGAAGGGCCTTCTGAAGGTCAGGAGAGAGATTTTATTTTGATTCAGGAGGAGGATACTGATTTGGGCTCCCAAAGCTCAAGACTCAAGGAGATAATCAAAGAACAAGAAGCTGACATCCATGCCTTATCTCTTAACCTTGAAAGGGCTAAGTGGATCATTAATTACCTTGAGCAATGGAACAAGCAGTTGGAGGATAAACAGAAAATCATGGAGCTGCAAACCATAAGGGAAAACAAGCAAGCAACAAAAAGAAAGAAAGTCAAATTGACACCCCTTGAGCAAGAGATTGATGCTGACCGGGAATCTTGGCTAGAGAGGGCGAATATGCACTTGGAGAAGCTGCTTGAGAAAGCTAACAGGGAGAAAACGATGTTGCGCCACATGACTTATCACTATTTGGCACGGAACAAGATTTTCAAAACAAGGATAAGGAGCCTAAAAGCCAAGTTGAGGAAGAATTTGAAGAGCAAAAAATAACAAGATAAACTCAAGATGTTGGCTGAAGCTTCATTGACCCAGAATAGCACTTGACATAGATCACTCATGCCAAATTTCAAGAAATTTGGTAAACTTTTTGGCAATTTTTAATTTTTCATGGAAAAAACAGGTTTTTTCGGCAGGTGCATAGCGCCACCTGGCACTCGCTTTTGATAGGGACCTCCTTTTGAAGAAAAATTTGCATTTTTGGATTCCTTATGAAAATTTATGCATGTCCAAAAATTACTAGGAAATTTTGACAAGTTTTGGACCTCCAAAAGGGCAAAAAACACCTCAAAATTGCCCTTTCTGCCACCTTTTGGACCCACAGGAAGCAGTGTTGGGAGAATTGATTTTTGGAGGGGCAAATGGACACCAAATTCAAAAATTCCACTTGTCCTAGAAAGTAGACAGAATGGTATTTCCAACAAGCCAAATTGGAGAAAATTTGGTGAAGGGGAAGGCCTCAAAATTCAGCTGGGAAAACGCGCTATGGATAGAAAAAGTGGCACTATGCACAGGATGAAAAAGTGCCAATTTTGCTCAAAAACTCTGTTTTTTGCCTAGTTTTCTTCTAGTTTGAATTTTTCTCTCTTATGGTAAAATTCATGATGTGACATGATGTAAATTGATGTATTATGATGTAAAAATGATAAAAATTGACTTGATAAGGTAGATACATCATTTGTAGGTGGTTTGGAGTTGAATGAATCAGTTTCCTAGGTTTAAGAGGCAAGTTGTTCCACTGCCTATTTTTGTGTTCCTAGTTTAGATATGGTTGAAACCACCCCTCTTCTCATGGATTCGACCCCTGATGGATAGCATAGGTGGTTTGGAGGTCTATATCATGTGTTTTTTCAATCATTTGTCAAGGTTGGACTCTTGTGAATGCTTTGAGCACTATTGTACATCATTTCTGTAGTTTGGCAAGGAAATAGACCAGGGTTTGCAGCATTTTGTGGGATTCTTGTGGCAAGGTGACTTAGTATTGTTTTTCCTTCTGTGATTCAAGTTATCATATGCTTATGTGTGCCATTATCTCTCTCTTTTATGCTTAACTAAATGAATCAAGTATAAATGTGGAAATCATTGATATTGCAGTGCTCTACCTTAGGGTTTCTTTAGTTTTACATGTTTTCTACTATTTGAAGAGGCATCATGACACTTCCATGCACTCTCCAACTCCTCACCAGTATTAATACTCTCCATTTCACCTAATTCAAAGTACTAAAGCACTTGCCTACCTTGCCCACAAAAAGCTCTGCAAGACTGAGTTCATTCCCCGGACCCAAAACTGTCTTTCAAATTTAATCCAGCAATCAACCATAAAACTCAATCAAGCTCCTCTGAGCATATACCTAGCCTAAAATTAGTCTTTACATCAGTCATCTCAAGCCTCACTTGCTATATTTTCCTGAGATTGACAAGGAGAGAGCCCTCGCCCGACCTGGTAGGGCTAGCTACCAGGTTAAGCGTGGTTTGATGTTACCCTAGACCTGCCTTGCTTCAGCCTGAGGTAGATTTAGGCACTAAAGTATCAGAGAAGTTTTGGCTTCAAGGGTATGCCTTTACGACTAAGGGGTGGTTTGGGCTTGTGGTAGACCCTGTTATAATGGGAGATGTGCATGATCGATTCTTATGGTGAAAGGAAATGGTGAAAAATGGAAAGATAGAGATCAAGAAATTCAATAGACAACGTTTTGAGTTATGGAAGATCAAAATGGAAGACTTGTTATTGGACATAGATCTGTCGATTACTATGGATTCAAGTACAACAATAACATGGATGTTGATAGAAGAATAGAAGAGGTTGGATAAAAAGGCAAAGAGCACAATATAATTGTGTCTCTTAGATTCAATATTGTTGAATTTGTCAAGGGAAGCTATGACAAAGGATTTGTGGGACAAGTTAGGGGATTTGTATCAATATAAGTCCTTGGTGAACAAACTATTTCCATGGAAAAATCTATATAATTTTAGGATTAATGATGGAGATTCAATGGTAGAGAATATAAATTCCTTCAATACAATTATAATCCATATATTATCTATTGATATTAAAATTTTAGATGAAGATAAGTGGATCGGTCTATTGTGTTCATTTCCAGACTCGTGGGATATTCTGGTTTTTTCCATATGTAGTGATATAACTAACTTAAAGTTTGATGAAATAGTCTCATCTTTGTTGTCGAAGGAGATGAGATGAAAAATTATGGAGATTTGGAATGAAGATTCTTTCTTTGTAAGAGGGCTCTCCCAAAACATAAATATAAATAAGTCCTCTAGTGGGAGATCTAAATCTAGAAGGAGATCTAAATATCTAGGAAAAATTGTAAAGGTATGTTCGATATGAGGGAAAAAAGGGCATTAGAAGAAGGATTGTAAATATAAAACTCATGAGAAAGGAAATGGATCTGATGATGCTCCTTCTCAAGAGGTGAAAGCCAACTTAGATGAAGTTTGGGATGTGTACTTGGCTTCTTCAAGTACACATGTAGATCTTGAGGCATGGTTGATTGACTCAAGTGCATCCTTTCATATGAACCCACATAGGGAGTGGTTCTTTGAGTACAAGATATATGATGGTGGAAATGTATTCCTTAGTGATGACAGGAAAACCATAATCAAAAGACGAGTAAAATTAAAGTTTAAGTTGACAGGAAAAATGATTATAACACTCCTTGGTGTTATGTACATTCTATTATTAGCTAAAAATCTAACTTTTGTAAGTAATATGGATGATGCAGACATAAAACCAATGTTTGAGAAATATACCTACAAGACGATTTGAGGATCATTGGTATTAATGAGGGTATTTTGGATCAGAACTCTATAAAATATTCTAGGTAATAATGTTATTGATGGGTGTAATAGTTTTGTTGTTCCTGAAAGTGGAGCAGAAAATCTTATAGTCTTTAGTTAAAAGACTATGTTATGGCATCAAAAACTGGGACATATTGGAGAGAAGGGCCTTCAAATACTACATGGTAATGGTATGATAGAAGGTATATCTAATTTCTCTTTAGATTTTGATTTCTATTAACATTATTTATATGGGATGCATAACCAGGTGAGTTTTTTCTCTGGTGCTAAGAGGGAAGAAGGAATATTAGAGCTTGTGTACAATGATGTGTTTGGACCCGTGTCAGTTCCATCATTCAGTAAATATTTATACTACATAGATTACTTATTGAGGAATGCAAGGATATATTTTCTTAAGAGGAAATATCAAGTCTTTAAAGGTTTAAAGAATTTAAGTTTGTAGTGGAAAATCAGTTAGCGAAGAAGATTAAGGTGTTGAGGATAGATAATGGTGGATAGTTATGCAAGAAGGAATTCAAAGAGTTTTGCAAGAAGTTTGGTATAGCATGGCAGAAGACTACTCCATATACACCTCAAAAAAATGGAGTTTCAAAAGGATGAATATGACACTGATGGAAAAGTCAAGGAGCATGCTTGGTGGTGCTGGATTAGGATAAGAATTATAGCAAGAGGTTGTGGATACTGCATGTTACCTATTTAAAAATCCACCTTCATTAGTGTTGGAGGATAAGAATTGAAATGAGGTATGGACTGGTAAGAAACAATCTCTCTCACATATCAGGGTATTTGATTGCGATGCATATTGACATGTTCCAAAGTAGAAAAGAACTAAGCTCGATAGTAAATTTGAAAGGTGCATATTTACTAGGTATAAAGATGGATTAAAATGTTACAAACTTTGGAACCCAAAAAAAAATAAGGATGTGTACAATCGATATGTGTTATTTAGAGAAGTGAAGGACAGCCATGAAACAGGAAGTCCTACCAAGGGAAAAGAAACTAAAGAAGATAGAGTTTGAACTAAAGGATGAAGAATCGGACTCTACATAATAAAAAGAATAAGAAGAAGAAGAACGAAACACTTTGGTTTTGATGAGATTAGTTCAGGAAAGAAGGAATCCATAGAGGTATACTCTACCTGATTTAAATTCAAATGTTTCTTTATCTATTATTTATGATGATCCCAAAACTATTAGGGAAGCAATGGATTTAGATGATGGAAAACTCTAGAAAAAGACCATGGTTGAAGAAATGGAAACCTTGGACAAGAATGAGGCCTGGTATTTGGTGGAGTTGTCATCTGGAAGAAAACCCATTAGTAGTAAATGGGTGAATAAGAAGAATATGAATGCATAAGAAAAAGTGGAGAAACACAAAGTTCAGTTAGTAGTAAAGGTTATTCCTAGGTGTCAGGAATTAGTTTTGGTGATATTTTTTCTCTTGTTGGCAAGTTATATTCTATTAGATTAGTTTTATTTGTTGGTAATGCTTTTGATTTTGAGGTAGAACAGATGGATTTGAAGAAAAAATTCTTACATGGGGATGTAGAAGAAGAGATATACATGAAGAAACCAAAAGTCTTTGTAGTGAAGAGTAAGAAAGAATTGGTGTGCATGTTAAAAAGAGTATTTGTATGGGTTAAATCAATCACCAAGGATGTGGTATCAAAAATTTGATACATGTATAAAGGGACTTGGCTTGAAAAGGATAAAAGTGGATAACTATGTGTATTACAAATTAGTAGGTGATCATGTTATTTATTTGGTATTATATGTGGATGATATGATGCTAATTGGAAATTACAAATAAATTATCTAGAATGTGAAGATCCAATTGTCCTCTAAATTTTACATGAAGGATTTTGGTGCTACAAAATTTATTTTGGGCATGGAAATTAAAATATATCAAGCAAAGAGGAACCTTTGGTTATATCAGAGGAAACATGTTTAGACAATATTGTAAAGATTTAATATGAAGGATAGTAAATCGTTGAAGGATCCTATTCCTGTAGGTGTAAAGTTATCTGCAGAACAATGTCCCAAGGCACTAGAAGAAGAAGAGGACATGTTTTGAGTTCCATATTTGAGTGCAGTTGGAATGTTGGTGTACGCAATGGTTTGTACTAGAGTATACATTGCACATGTAGTGGGAGTATTGAGTAGGTTTATGTCAAAACCATGGAAGGAACATTGGAAAATAGTAAATTAACTCCAAATTTGTGTCTAATTAACACCTATCATCTATGAGCCTTCTCTTATAGAGGAATGGTTGTTACATACAATGCTTAAAAGATAGCATTAAATCATTATAAAAATATTACATTTCACTTTCCTTTACATATTTGGCTTCATCCTCATGACATGCAGTGCATGAGTGATGAAGCGTATCTCAATTTTCCATACAAAGGTAAGAAATTTTACCATTAGTTCCTTTGTCTCATCGAATGAAACTCACTCAAACCATCGAAGCTAAAGAGTCGGGTCTGGTACCGGATGAACACAGTCAGTGCAGGACGAATGCCAGTATCGGACGAACAAGGTCAATATCAGATAGATGATATTGATGTTGGATGAATGTAGGTACCAGACGAACATAGGTACGCACGTACCAGGTGGACACGGGTACCGGATGAACATAGGTGCACGAGTACCAGATGAATGTAGGTGCATGAGTACCAGATAAGCAGTGTTGGTACCAGATGGATAATAATAGTGCCGGATGAGCAGGAGCAGGGCCTTAAGATCTATTTGAGTCAATCCAAATAATTACAGAGTATAAAGAATAAATTATTTCATTCCTACTAACAAGAAAGCATAAAAACCATTCTTTAAATATAAATTACCTCATAGATACACAAGGATGCTAAAAATTATGTTCTTGAAGAAGGTAGGCAAGTGGTGAGTAGGTTTCGAGGTAAATTTGGTTAAAAATTGAGAACAAGATTGGGTATTAAAGGCATAAAAAAGGAGACCCAACATTCCCCCATGCCTAATTCATTGCATGTCCTCATGCAAAAAGTGTTGAACTGTTCCTCAAAATTTCAAAAATGGAGTCTTCTTACAGCTTGCCTGAACATGAGTTGTTTGGATCTAAGATATTCACACTTGAAGCCTCTTCTTTGAGTTCCCTTTTAATAACCCTGGTATAGTGTATGAGGCGAAGAACCTTCTTAAGCTTGGTGGAGACCTCATCGTACTCATCTTGCAACCTCTAGTTATTCTCCTTTAATTTTTCATTTTCCATCTGAAGTCTCTCAATTGTCATCTGATCACTAGTTAGAAAACTAGCAGGTTCAACTGTTTCATGCTTAGTGGTTTATTTACTAGCCTCAATTTCTTTTTCACTAGCCTTAACTTCTTTTCTTAATTATTTCAAGGTTTCTATAACTAATTCCTTTGTTTCACTAAGCATTTCAACCTGTGCATGTTTCTTTTAAGGTGAAGGAGAGATATCTATTATATTTTCTTGAAGAGAAGGGGTATGAGTGTCCATTACCTAATGTGCCATGCTCTTGGTAGTTCATCGTGTAGGTGCGTACGACTCACTGGATTTGTTGTTAGAAGTGAGGATATTGCCTTGAAACAATATCCTCTTATTCCTTTTGGTTCGTGACATGGAATCTGAGATCTCTCCCTTCTGTGCATGTTTCTCCTTTATTTTAGAATTTTGTGCTATGTCACCATTTTCATTGTGCTCTATCACCCTTTTCACTTATTCTAGGTTTTTTCATATTTCTAACCATCGACTAAGAAGTGTCCTCCTGAGGTAAATCAACAACTTCCTCTGAAATAATACCTGTGAGTTCTCCTCCATCACTGTCAACTCACTTTCACTTCTTCTTCTCACTAGTCAAGATTTTACTTTGAGTGGGTGAATCTATAGAAGGTCTTTTATCCTTTACTAATCACCTTTTTGCTGCAAGAGATTCCTCCTCCTCTATCGTTTTAGCCTTTTCTGATTGATTCATGGATTTTGGTGAAGTAGGGACAACAATCCTTTCTTTATATTTTGACTTCTTCTGTTTCTTCTTACTATTCTCCTATCTGCTATCTAGATCCTTATTACTATCCACTAGCTTGTTTTCTTTTATGGATTTGGAACTTCCTTCTAGAGCAAAATGTTGTGTGAGTAATTCTTTCCAACTGCTACCCCGCATTATGAAACCAGCTAAAGAAAAAGATAGAAAAGATAGATCAACGCCTTAGAATTCAGCCTCTTCAAGGGGACAACCTCCTTTACATTACATAAATGAACAATTCTTCGATGATTCAAATGACAAAACCTCCTTTCTATATATAGGAGTCTAAGAAGTCACAATATAACCCATCCGACCTAACAATAATAATATAAAGCCACAAAAATAACAATAGAGGGATTCTATGGGGCACATTAATAACAATATGGGGACAATAGGGGCACAACAATATTAATAAGGGATACAACTACAATAGTAATGGGGTAATCACTAGTATTATAGGGACCCAACATGCCCCTATCCTTCAAAAAAGTGTTTTCCTCAATGCTTGAGTAGTTCTGGATGCTTCTGTATAAAATTCTCATCCTCCCATGTGGAATCTTCAGTGCATAAGTTCTTCCACTTGATAAGATACTCCGAAATTGATCGATTTCGTAGCTGTCTAGTTCTTGTTTCTGTGACTACTTCCGGTTCCAATATAATTTTTCCTTCCTTGTCAAGTTCTGGCAATATTGTTTGAACTGGGAGCTTGTCGCCTATAACCTTCTTTAAACATGAAACATGGAAAACTGGGTGCAATTGAGAAGCTGCAGGAAGCTCCAATTTGTAATGCATAGTACCAATCTTTTGCAATACCTTGTACGGACCATAATACTTTGGTGATAATTTATTATCCTTCTTAGCTTGATTGAGGGACATTTTCTTATATGGTTGTAGCCGTAGGAATACCCAATCACCTACATCAAAACTTCTTTTGCTGCGATGTTGATCTGCCTGTTGTTTCTTTCTATTATGTGCCAACACGAGGTTATCCTTTAAGAGTTGGAGGACTTGTTGTTGATGTTCGATGTGATGTTCCACTGCTTGAACCTTAGAATTTTCTCTTAAATATGATGTGATGGATGGTGGCTGATATCCATAAAGTGCCATAAATGGGGTCATTTGTGTTGTTGTATGGAAGGAAGTGTTATACCACCATTCAGTCAGAGGCAACCATTTGACCCATTGTGTCTGTTTATCAGATACAAAGCAACGAAGATATCCTTCCAAACATTTGTTTACTATCTCAATTTTCCCATCAGATTGAGGATGATAAGATGAGCTATGAGCTAACTGAGTACCAAGGCAAGAAAATAATTATGTCCAAAAATTTCCAGTGAAAATGGGATCTCTGTCACTTACAATAATCTTTGGGTTTCCATGTAGCTTTTGAATTGTTTCCATAAATGCACTGGAAATTGTACTCGCTTTAAATGGATGTGATAATGCACAAAAGTGTTCATACTTGGTAAGCCTGTCAACTACCACCATGATGACATTCTTTCCCTTAGACTTGGGTAAACCTGTGATAAAATCCATTGAAACATCCTCCCAACATTGGCTTGGAATGGATAAAGGTTGTAATAGACCCGGTGTCTTAATTGTTTCAACTTTATTTTGAACAATGTAAACTTTGAACAGGAACTGATACTGTTACCCGTTTTGTAGAGATAGCAAAAAAGTGACCCGATTTTGAAAAGGGGTGATGCAGAATACACATGTTTTTTTTAGAGCATAGTTTTTTGCACTTTCATTTTTTTTTATGTACATTGCGTTTTAGAATGGTAGCGATTTTCATGCTAATTTTAAAAAATGGTTATTCTGCATCAGACCCCTTTTTTAAAACACCTATTTTTTGACTTTAAATTTTCTAATGTATGAAATGTAAATAATTATTTCATAACCCTTTTTTTAAAAGACCTATTTTTTGATTTTAAATTCTCTAATGTATGAAATGTAAATAATTATTTCGTAAATTTAATAATTTTGGAAGTGATCTTCTTCTTCATATTTTCTAGTTTTTATTTTTTTTTATTTTTATTTTTGTAATGGGGCTTTTATTGATTCGCATATTTAAAGAAGAAGGTCGATATTTTACATTTTCGATATTTTACATATTTATACATCATTAATTAAATTTTCAATCCACATGAAATAATTGTCTCTAAAAAACAAATATAAAAATATATATAAAAAAGACAAAAACAAAAAATAAAAAATGTTAAAAAAAATTTATATCATAAACCATAAACGAATTTGAAAAAAAAAACAAAATTATAAAATATATATATATATATATATATATATATAAGTAATTAAATATTGAGAAATAAAAAATATATATATATTAACAAAAACTAGGAAAAAAAATAGAAACAAACTAGTTTAAAGAAAAAAATAGAAAAATAACGAAAAAATTTTAAAAAACTAGTGAAATTAATATTAAAAAAAAAACAAAAATGTAAAAAAAAAAAAAAAAAATCTCACAAACCATAAAGAATTTGGAAAAAAGAAACAAAATTAAAATATATATATATATATATAAGTAAAACAGAGGAAATTAGTTCAACCATCAATTTAGCTAACCCCTGGCCGAGCCATGACGCAGCAAGGGAGGGTTTCGAACCCTGGTCAAAACTATGAACCTCGAACAGGGTTGGGGTAGTATGTCGAGGTCCGTCTCATGCTCAGCTGCCGTCGCGGAAGCTTCCTCTTCAACCTCTCGCAGCTGGCAGATGGTGGATAATCCGCGTATTGGTCTCTCTCTCGGTCGGTTAAGGTAATTTTTTATTACAACAAACTGTCAGTTGTTTACAGTTTCCGTTTCTTTCGGTCTGTCGGTGGTCTCTCCCCCTCGGAAGCGTCAACCATGGTTAAGCCCTCCGAATTCTTAGCTTTGGACCCGGATGTTGAGGACATTCTTTCCATGTGGGGTAAGGAAATAAACTCGCAGAATGTAGACTACTACTTTGGCACCGTTGACACCCCCAGTTTGGCGTCTGCAGCTCAGTCGGAGATCCCACATGTCCCTATCCAGGATAACGTTTCGGACAGAGAAAACCCATTTGCAGGTTTAGTGGTCGGCCCTATTCATCAAGAACAAGAGTCAGAGCTGAGTGGGGTGCATGAGGTATCAAAGCCCCCGGAGACCCAGGGCCTTCCTCTGATTCCTCGGCTTACAAACCCTAAGGGGTTTGAAGAAATATCTCAGTTAGGGTTTTCAGTGGATATAGGGAATACCAGATTTCTAAGTGCTCCAGCTTCGATTCCGAGTTTATCCCTCACTCAAGAAACACAAGGTCATCCTGAGATTCAGCTAATCGACCAAGGCGCTTCCAGAGCAGGTGAGCCGGAAAATAATGAGGGTTTGGGGGCAGATACATTGCTATCTGGGAATACAATCTTGGGTATTTCGGAGCAGACCCCGGCCCTGTGGGAACCAGATCCCTTTTTGGATCCAGCACAGATAACATCCGATAAAATCGAGGACTGTGATGGTAGAAGGCCGGCGGGGGAAAGCTCAAGACCTAGAGGAGCGACCAGAAAACAGAAAAGACCCATTGGGACTCAGGTAATAGCGGAGAATTTGGTTTTAGGTATGGAGGTTTCGATGAAAGAAGCTCTTGCGGTAGCTGATTGTACTTTGGTAGGTAGAGTCAGAGGAAAGCCATATACGTCTGCTTTTCTCCATGAATGGGGAGAAAAAAGCTTCACACCAGAGAGACCTGTAAACTTTCAAGCACAGGTATTAGCAAAAGGGTGGTTCAAGTTTAAATTCGACGATAGAGAAACGGCGGAGTGGATTATGCAACGAATCTGGCATATCGACAATATTCCTGTTCTATTCAAAAAATGGTCTCCATTGTTTGATGCGTTAAAGGAACGCACCGATACTTTTCCAGTCTGGGTGCGTGCTCCGGGTCTTCCCTCCCTTCTATGGACTGAGGAAGTATTCAGAACAATCGGTAACCGGTTGGGTGAATACATGACAGCGGACATGTCCTTCATTACTTCAAATAATCTGGCAACCGCGCGCATTCTGGTAATGCTCAAACCAAGTGGGGGTCTAGCTCAAAAGGTAAATCTACAATTTGATGAATATGTCTTTGAACAGCTCTTAGACTACGAATACCTTCCTTTTAGATGCCACTGGTGCCACGAGCACGGTCATCTAGCAAAAGTATGCCCCCATAAAAGAAGAAGGAGGCATTTTCGTAGAACTCCTGTTCACAGAGCAAATGCTCAATTCGATGCTCAGACAAGGATGGAGCAGGATATGCCGGAGCCACAAGAAAATTCGACTATGGAGGCAGAGGAGGCGGAGAAAGGACCTTCGGAGGCAAGCGCACAGCCAGACGTCTTGGATGTAGATCTTGGCAAAGATAAGCCAACAGAGGAAGGAGCGGTCGAGGAACCTGCCAAAGACCCGGAAGAAGCAAACGGCCTTATCGCGGAAACATCTCAATTTCATCCAGCCGATCCGGAGAAGGGTAAGTGCTCAGGAAACCCTTCCTCTTTTATCTTTCCTGAGCCTGCAATTGTAATCAATAATGAAGCTTCTATATCCAATTATGAGAAAGAATCAAATATAGTTAAAAATTTGGGTGATACCACATCTGAGCCGAATGTGGAAATTATAACTGAATCTCTCCCCCTCCTGGACATTAACTGTGAATATTCCTGGCCTCCCCTCTCAACCCCTTTGTCTCGGACCCCTTGTCCATACAATTTGAGATCTCTGGGTGGGAACCAAGTGTCTCAGGGGTCCTTAGGTGGGCTGGGATCGATTCCTATCCAGTCTAAATCCAAAAACAAACGCGGCCGTAAATCTGATCTTTTCAAGGCTAAACTAAAAGCAAAGATGGATGTTGCAGATGGCAAACAACATTCCATCCAGGGGGTTCTTAGAGCAGCTCATCCCCCCGAGGCAGTTATCAAATGATTTTATCTTCCTGGAACTGCAGAGGTTTGGCCAGCAAACCCAAAAAACTGGCCCTGAAAGACTGGATTACCAATTCTAAAGCAGATGTTATCCTTTTGCAAGAAACGCTGGGAAAGGCTAATGAGATTGAACAAATGCTTAAGGCCCTTCTTCCTGGGTGGACCTTCGCAGCAATGGATGCCTTCGGTCATTCGGGGGGCTTAGCAATTGGGTTCAAAGACGGAAGAGTAAAAGCTCTCAATATCTGGGGGACGAAGAATGTTATGGGAATGGAGCTCCTCTCCCCCGATTTCCTCCTCCCTATATCCATAATAAATATCTATGGGCCTTGTCAAGGCAGGGAATCGTTTTGGGACACCCTGATGGCAAAATCTGTTATGAAATCCCCAGCGATGATCCTGGGTGGTGACTTAAATTTCTCCTTAGGTCGTGCAGAAGCTTGGGGACCTTCGGCGAGAGCTGATCCACTTACAGATTATTTCTATAAAATCATCTCTGAGAATAACCTTGTTGATCCTCTTCCGATTAAGCAAAAGCCTACCTGGCGGAATCGTAGAGTGGGTGCAGACAGGATTGCTAAAAGACTGGATCGCTTCCTGCTCTCAGATTCGCTTTTTGCCAAAGTTCCCCTCATCAGACAATGGGTAGAGGAAATTGGTAACTCAGACCACTTCCCAATCTTTTTAGATCTATCTTCCCCTCCCAACAAGCCCCCTGCCCCTTTCAAATTTAACCCTGCGTGGCTTCAAGATCCTTCTTTCAGTGATTTGTTTAAAAAATCCTGGATCCACCCAGAACACAATGAAGACGAGGAGAAAAGTTACCTGTTCATGGAAAATTTAAAAAGATTGAAATCTGCTACAATTCATTGGGCTAGGGACAGAAGAATGAAGCAAAATGAGGAGCTGATCCGTACTAAGGAAGCCTTGAAGAATTTGGAGAGTCTGGATTCAGATGGATACTCTTCTCAAGAATCCAAGGAAAGAATTCTTAACCTGGAGAAGCAGCAAACTAGAATCCTTTTGGAGAAGGAAGAAGAATGGAGAATAAAGAGTAGGGCAGTCTGGCTAAAGTCTGGGGATGAAAATACAAAATTTTTCCACAATTTTGCCAAAGGAAGAAAATCAATAAACACAATTTGGAGCCTAAAAAATGAAGAAGGAAGAGATGTCAAGTCCTTTTCAGATCTTTCTGAACTAGGGAAACGATACTTTCATAATTTATATTCTGATCAGAGAGAGGCTACTATAGCAGAAGTCTTCAATACCGTGCAATGTTTCCCCAGATTCATTGATGAAGAAGAAGCTGAAGATCTTTCAATCCCTGTCACAAAGGCGGAAACAGAAGCAGCCATGAAACTATTAGGTAAAGAAAAAAGCCCTGGCCCTGATGGCTGGACCATTGAATTGTTTCTCCATTTCTTTGACCTAATTGGAGACGAGATAACAGAAGTTGTTGAGGAGTCAAGATCGAAAGGAGATATTTATAGACCATTTAATTCAACATTCATTGCTCTCATCCCGAAAAAGAATGAGCCTGAAAGTTTTGAAGATTTTAGACCAATTTCTTTATGCAATTGTATTTATAAGATTATTTCAAAGGTTATAGCCCTCAGATTAGCTCCAATATTATCAAGAAACATTTCTATGGAACAATTTGGGTTCCTGGATGGCAGACAAATTCATGAAGCAATTGGGGTTGCTCAGGAGGTAATTCATAGCATCAAATTAGAGAAAAAGAAAGGAGCTGTTCTTAAAATAGACCTCTCCAAAGCATTCGACAGGATTAGCTGGCTCTACCTTCGAATGCTTCTTACTCATGTGGGTTTCAACTACTCATTCGTTAGTTGGATCATGGGATGCATTACAAATGTCAGCTTTGCAGTTTTAATCAATGGCGCTGCCTCTTCCTTCTTCACTAGCCAGAGAGGCCTCAGACAAGGGTGTCCTTTATCACCCTTACTGTTTCTCCTTGTGGCCGAAGGTCTCAGCAGGTTGATCCAAAAAGCAAGAAGTGAGGACAAGGTTAAAGGTATAGAGGTAGCTATAAATCTCTTCATCACCCATCTTCTTTTCGTTGATGATATCTTGATCTTTACAAATGGAAATTACAGCGAATTAAAGGAGATAAAGAGTATTTTTGATCTTTTTCTAAAAGCTTCTGGAATGCAGATTAATACTGTAAAATCACAAGTCTGTCTGGCAGATGTGGACAGAAGGGAAAGGAGCCTCCTTGCTGAGTTATTTCCTTATCCTACACAATCTTTGGACGTTCCTTTCAAATACTTGGGGTTCTGGCTAAAGCCTGCTGCTTACAGGAAATCTGATTGGAACTGGATTATAGCAAAAATCGAAGCCAGAATCTCACACTGGAGCTACAGATGGCTCTCCAGAGCTGGTAAGCTAACTCTCATCAAATCTGTTTTGCTAGCCATCCCGGTTTACTGGGCTGCCTTAACTTGGATTCCTAAAGGAGTTATGGAGCAAATCAGAAGGATATGTTGCAGATTTCTTTGGGCTGGTTCAAAGGACTTCTCCGGGTTACCGTGGGTGGCTTGGGACAAAGTGGCCAGATCAAAAGAGTGGGGAGGTTGGGGGATCAAAAGACTCCCCGAGTTCAGTTCCTCGTTAGCTGCAAAGTCTGGATGGAGGCTTATCACCATAGAAAACCTATGGACAAGGGTGATTAAAAGGAAGTATATCGACCCTATGCCCTTGGAAGATTGGATCCGGAGCCAGAATAAGAAGACAAAAAACTCTTCGGTAATTTGGAAGGCCACTGTGGATGCTTTTCCTGTAATTGAACAAGGTCTAGCCTGGAAAGTGGGAGATGGCAGAAACATCAGGATTGGTAGAGACCCTTGGATTGGGTGCAATGAAGATTATGCCTTATCTCCAGGGCTCCTTCGTCATCTCGAGGCCATCAACATTATCTCATTAAATCAAATAGCAAGAGCGGGACAACCCTCCATCTGGGGCCAGGTATGGAAAAATGATGAAGATCTAGGGCTAAATATTAGATGGAAGAATGAATGGTCAATCTTCATCAAAGAATTAAAACGATCCAATGTTAGGTTAAAGGAGGAACCTGATCGGTTAATGTGGGCTCACAGCAAATCGGGGAATTACACACCTAAGGAGGGATACTCTTACCTATTAGGTAAGATAGGTTGGGGAGATCCGGATTGGTGGTCAAAAGCTTTATGGAAACTCAAAAGCCCTGCAAAAGCTAAACTCTTCTTGTGGTGCATTCTAAAACAGAAGGCCCCAACATGGGAAATCCTTCAAACCAGATTTTTAGCTGGGCCAGGGCGTTGCCCTCTGTGCAAGATAAATGAGGAATCTTTAAATCATCTTTTCACCAGCTGCCCCTTCTCTCAAAAGATCTGGGAGGAGGTCACTGGGCTCCTCAAGGTTATTGCACTCTGGGGAAATGCGCCGCTGGTCGAATCTTGGAGAAATTGGTGGAATACTTATTCAGAAGGGAACTTGAGAAATCTGCCGGTCATCTTTTGCTGGGGAGTGTGGCTCGCGAGAAATAAGAGCTTGTTCCAAGATCTAATCACTCCTCCCACAGTTATTGCCTCAAATATTGCAGCCATATACCTCTCTCTGCCTCCCCCTGAAGAAAAAAAATCCAGATCAAAGCAAAACCTTATCACAATTCAGGAGGATATCCCTAGTGGCTTTTTTGACGGAGCTTCACAAAACAATCGGGCCGGCGCAGGCATGAGTATACACATCAACCCAGATCATACACTAAAAGCATCAGTTGGGCTGGGCCCAGGAACAAATAATTTCGCAGAACTCTCCTCTTTACGCCTCCTCCTCTGCTGGCTTCTTCATAAAAACATCACCACAATACAGTTATTTGGGGACTCTCTAAATGTTATAAACTGGATCAACGGTTTAGCTGCTTGCCAAAATCAAATCTTAATGAGAATTGTTGAAGAGATCTTATATCTGAAGTCCCTCTTTAACAGGTTTTCATTATGTCACATCTACAGGGAAAGGAACGAAGAAGCCGATCAGTTATCTAAGGCAGGTCTTCTACAGGATCCGGACAGCTGGGCGATAGAAGAAATATTACAGGGACAGTCCTTCAGATCTGTCCTGCCTCCTTATGATCAGTAGCATCTCCTCCAGCATTTTTGTTTCCGCTTTTTGTCTTCGGCTCATTATTAGTTTTGCGTTATCACGCTGTATATATTTCTTTGTATATTGATTTCCTTTTGCTGCTCCATATACTACCGGCTGTTAGTTCACAGTTTCCAGACTCTTACTATTTTTGTATAAACTCAGGGCTGATGGATACTATTTTATATGACTGTAATGGAGTTGTTTTCCATAATGGAGACTCCAGAATATGTTGTTTCTTTTCCCGATGTAATTGGTTCTACATCCTCCTCTTTGGAGGAAGACTCTCTCTGGCTACCTTCAGTTAAAAAGCTCCCTGCGGGTCGAGCTGTGACAGCTTCTTTAAGCCCTGCGTGGCTTAAGCAAAATTGGATCAAAACTTTTTCTCTTATAATAAAAAGTTGCTTTTTTCCGCGGGAAAAAAAAAAAAAAAAAGTAAAACAGAGAAATTAAAAAAAAACATTATAAAAAACTAGGAAAAAAAAATTAAAAATAAAAACAAACTAGTTTAAAAAAAAAAAAAAAATTAACCAAAAAAAATAAAAAAACTAGTAAAATTAATATTAAAAAAACAAAAATAAATTTAAATTATAAAAAAAATAAACCCAAAAAAATGGTTATTTTTTATTTAAAAAAACAAAAAATGCAATTATCTTTTATTAAATATACCTATTTTATTTAAAATTATATATATATATATATAGATATATATATTTTAACAATCTTGTCTTTTATTAAAAAAAACAAAAAAATTAAACAAATTTTATTATTATTATTTTTTAATTTAAAAATTCAAATTATTAAAACTACATTTTATATTTTCAAAAAAAAAAAAATTAAAACTACATTTTTATGTTTAAAAAAAAATAAAAAATTAAATTTACATTTTTTTTAAACTATCTCTTTTTAATTAAAAAAAAAATTATAATGTTTTTTTTAAACAATATGTTATTTATTTCAAAATATAAATAAAAAAAAAATTAATTTTTTTAAAACAAATTTTAATTTTTTACTTTAAAATTTAAAAAATTAATAATTTTTTTTTTTAAATTAATATATTAAAAAAATTAATTATAATTATATGTGTTATAAAAAATTTAAAAAATATTATTAAACTTTTTTATTTTTTATTTATTAATTTTTTTTTTAAACATATTAAAAAAAATAATAAAATAAATAAAATAAAAATTATTTTTAAAAATAATAAATTTTTTATTTATTGTTTTATTTAAAAAATAATATAAAAAAAAACACGGCCCCTGGCCGCGCCACCAGCGGGCGGCGGGAGGGCCGTGGGTCGATTCCCGTAATTGACCCACGGCCCTCCCGCCGCCCGCTGGTGGCGCGGCCGGGGGCCCAAGGGTCTGCACGGGGCCCAAGGGCCTGCATGCATAGATAACCCAACAGCTCTCGCCATTCTCTGCATAAGACCTTCTCCAAAATGATTGTATACAATCGTGACCTGCATTTTGACGTCGGGAGTGTAGCTATCACTGTGACCCAACAACATCACCTGCAATGCTCAACACAAAAATTCAGAGAAACTGTTATCATTGTTCCACAAGATTTCGCACAAAACCAGAGAAACGTACTAATAACGTTCTAGATGTGACTACCTCATTGTGGTGAGTAAAATAGCTGTTTGAGATGGAGATTCCCCCCAAAGATGGAGATTCCATCTCCATCACACATTATTCTCCACCCATAATGCGTGGGAGAGTCCCTCACCATAGCATTTCCTGCAGGCTTACAATCGTGAACGTGAATGCCATGGATGATGATGTGACTCACATACTGGATCGTGATGCAGGGCCCGTTGGCAATGTGGACATTAGGGCCCCTTCCGTCAATGGTCTTGAAACTGTTCATGATTAACTCCTCCTTACAATACTCATTTAACAAACAAATGGATAGATGCGAACTATATCGACTCTAAATGTTTAGTAACCATATACAAATTATGCGGCACATTATTTCCGCTTTGCCTGATATCTTTCTAAATCTCGAATTGGACCTTGGGTTTCAGCGATAGTATCCAGACGAGGCTTCCATGGGGACAAGGTCGGCTGCCTAGTGGCACGTCAATTAAGGGAGGCACCACTATATTTTGTATCACGTTATTGGCCGAAAGAAAGGTAGCGAGATCTTCTTTTCTGAGTCGAACCTTCACACGCACTATAGATCCGTGAGTGGAGTAGGAAGAAGAAATAATCCTGACGCCGCCTCCTATATGAATCTTATGAATTGCATCAACCGCTTCTTCCGGTTTTTTAATTGAATTTATTGCTGAGGCTGTGCCTGCAGAAGACCGTGGCTGTAAGCTGGGACCGTCTCTGGCAAAGTGCCCTCCACTAATATTGTTGTATTAATCAATGGGTTCATCATGTGGGAGTGCGAGAGGAATGAGATAATAGAGATGACCACCACCTACAAGCTCTGCCCTTTCTGGAAGAGGTCGAGTGAAACTTCCCATCCCAAGTGGGGGACCAGCGGGCGCCTCAAATATTCCATGATTTGGATAATCGATGAGTATTTGCTTCACACAAACAGGACTACGCAGCTTCATCACCGATGCATCAGCTTTCATGATCTTTATCTGACGACCATGATGATGAACGACTGCTCGCAGAAGCATGTTACCCATTTTGCTGACCTCTTTTATATTCAATGTGCAGAGAAGAAACAGAGACAGAGACTTCGAAATGAGAGAATGTATGCTATTGCATTCTCCGCTTTCCTTTTAGTTCGTAGTATCATGTATAAATAAAGAGGACATTGGGTGAGGCAAAGCTGGATTGATTTGAATAGAACGCACGTACACAGGTAGGTTGTAGACATCACCACCTTTTTATTTGTCAAAAAGGCCTGCTTGACTATTTCAGTTTATCGGCTGGACAAACCCCGCTTGTGTTAACATGGCATATTCGTTCTTGACCCGACCTCCTCCTTTGGCAGCTTCAAGGTTGACTAGACCTCCATATTGTGGCATGTGTAATGTTTCGTTGGAACCCACTTTCACCTAAGTTCGCATCTATCCTCTTGAAACTGTCTGTGATCACCATGTCTCTCTCGAAGACTATCCAGAGAGGCTCCGTTTGAATTACAGCGTGACGCAGAGTGCCCGGTCTCGGAGTCACCGCATCATAATCGTTGGGATCTGTGACCAGATAAAACCTCCAGTCTTTTCCACCACGGGCATGCCTGCCGAATCCAATGCCACAGTCTGCCAGGCGTTTTCTGTTGCGCTCCCAGTTGGGATCACAACGCCAGCAATCATCAATGGGATTACCGTTTCCGCAGGATAGATAACCCAACAGCTCTCGCCCTTTCGTGATGTTGTGCACGCAGGCCCTTGGGCCCCCGGCCGCTCCAATGCCACAGTCTGCCAGGCGTTTTCTGTTGCGCTCCCAGTTGGGATCACAACGCCAGCAATCATCAATGGGATTACCGTTTCCGCAGGATAGATAACCCAACAGCTCTCGCCCTTTCGTGATGTTGTGCACGCAGGGCCTTGGGCCCCCGGCCGCGCCACCAGCGGGCGGCGGGAGGGCTGTGGGTCGATTCCAGGAATCGACCAACGGCCCTCCCGCCGCCCGTTGGTGGCGCGGCCGGGGGCGTGTTTTTTTATATTATTTTTAAAATAAAACAATAAATAAAAAATTTATTATTTTTAAAAATAATTATTTTTTTTAATATGTTTAAAAAAAAAATTTAATAAATAATAAATAAAAAAGTTTAATAATATTTTTTAAATTTTTTATAACACATATAATTATAATTAATTTTTTTAATATATTAATTTAAAAAAAAAATATTAATTTTTTAAATTTTAAAGTAAAAAATTAAAATTTGTTTTAAAAAAATTAATTTTTTTTATTTATTTATATTTTGAAATAAATAACATATTGTTTAAAAACAAAAGTTATAAAAAAATTAAAATTTAATTTTGATTAAAATATTTTAATGGATTTTTTTATTAATTTTGTTTTTATTAATTTTTTTTAATAAATTAAAATTTAATAATTTTTATTACTACTAATTAATGAATTTTTTTTTTTCAAATTAAAAAAAAAAAATTATCTTTAATTTTTTTTGTTTGTTTTTAAATAAATAATGAAAATTTAATAAAAAATTTTATTTATTTATTTATTCTTAAATCAAAAAGACTTTTTTTTGTAAGTTGAAAATGTTCTTTAATTTTTTTTTATCGGAAAATACCTATATTTTTAAAATTTCTATATTTTTTTAGTTTTTTTTTTTTTTTTTTTAATAATTTGAGCTTATTTTTGTCTTTTTAGTTTTTTCTAAATGTTTTTAATATTAATTTTACTAGTTTTTAATTTTATTTTTTTGTTAATTTTCTATTTTTGTTTAATCTAGTTTTTTTTTTTTTTTTTTTTTGCTAGTTTTTGTTAATGATTTTTTTAATCTTTATATTTTTACTTACTTAAATTTATATATATAATTTTTTTTTTTTTTTTTTTTTTTCCAAATTCTTTTATGATTAAACAATTTTTTTTTTTTAATATTTTTTATTTATATTTTGTCTCATATATATGTATTTTTACATTTATTTTTTAAGTAATCATCATTTTAATCTTAATTTCACTAATTTTTATTTTTTATTTTTGGTTAATTTTCCATTTTTTTTTTAAATCTAGTTTGTTTTTAATTTTAATTTTTTTTAGTTTTTTGTTAATGTTTTTTTTAATTTTTCTATTGTTACCTACTTAATTTTATAGTTTTTTAAATGTGTTTTTTCTTCTTTTCCCAAATTTTTTTATGATTTACATATTTGTTTTTTTTCCCCAATTTTTTTTTAGATATGTTTTTTTTACTATTTATTTGTTTATAATTTGTAATTTCTTTCTAGTTTTTTAATTCTTATTTTTTATAGGTTAATTTTGTTTTGTTTTGTTTTTTTTTTTACATTTTACATTTTATGATTGATTTTATTTTTGATGTTTGATTTTTTTTGTTTTGTGTTTTTTATTTTATGTTTTGTTTTTAGTATATATTTTTATTTATGTTTTGTTATTTTTATTTTTTATTTTTTTGTTTTGTGTTTTTTCATTGTTTTAATTTTAATTTTAATTTTTTGAAATTTTAATGTTTTTTGGGTCATGATAAAATATTTTATGCTATTATTTTGAAATGTTGAAATTTCACCCTTGAAAAAAAAATACATCAACACTTTTCATTTTGAGGGTGTTTTTTGCACAAAATTTACCATTGAGAAAAAAAAAAATGTTATTCGAATATCAACACTTCGTTTTGAGGGCGTTTTTTGGACAATTTTTGCACCAAAAATTGGTTTTCACCGTCATTTTTAAAACATGTTGAAAATTTAGCTCGGAAAAAAAAGGTGTTATTCCAGCATCAACACTTTTCGTTTTTAGCACTGTTTTTGATGTTTTTTCGGGGTTTTTCGGCCAGAGTTCCCGTTTTGAGTTTATAGTTCCCGTTTCAAAGTTTACATTGTTTTTGTTGGAAAACCAAACATTTTGCCACAAACTTTTGAATATCTAATTTAAGGCCATCCCAAAAAAGTTCCTTCTTAACCCTGTGGTAAGTTTTTAAAAATCCTAAGTGCCCTCCTAAAGGAGAAGTGTGCAATTCCATAAGAATCTTTTGTTTTAGCTGGGAATTCTTACAGAGGTATAAGCGATCTTTATACCATAATGAATCATTTTTCCAACTAAATGTATCAGATGTACTGGAATCTTGTTGTAACTTTCGAATAAGTGCCCACACTTCTTCATCATTCTGCCATTCCTCCCTTGCTTCGTTTATCCAATCTAGTTGGATAATAGAAATGGCGCACAACAATGCTTCCACATCCTCATCCTTTCTTGAGAGTGCATCTACCACCACATTTTGCTTCCCTTTTTTGTAGATGATTTCAAAGTCATAAATCTTTGTGATCCACTTTTGTTGCTCTTCAGAGGATAATCTTTGTTCTAAAAAGTATTTAAGGCTATTATGATCCATTTTTACCTTGAAGTGTCTTCCTATTAGGTAGGGTCTCCATTTCTTAAGTGCATGGAGTATTGCCAACATTTCCTTCTCATAAATAGCCTTGTGTAAAAACTTTCCCTTGATTGGACGACTTTCAAAAGCAATGGGTCTTTCATCTTGCATTAAAACGGCACCGATTCCATTTCCTGAAGCATCACATTCCACAATAAAGGTTTTTGTGAAGTTTGGTGTAGCTAAGACTGGTGCTTGCAACATTGCCTCTTTAAGATGTTCGAAGGCCTTTGTTGCTTCTGGAGTCCATCAAAATGCATCTTTCTTCAATAATGTTGTTAGAGGTACTGCTATTCTCCCATAATTCTTAACAAAATTGCGATAATACCCAGTCAACCTGAGAAATCCTCGCAGATGCTTTATGGATGTGGGGATTTTCCAATCCTTAATGGCTTTAATTTTGCTAGGGTCTACCTTAACTCCTTCATGAGATACAATATGACCCAGATATTCCACATCTTGTACTCCAAAGAAACATTTAGATATTTTGCATATAATTGTTTCTCCTCCAATAGTTGTAGCAACTTATCAACATGTTCAACATGATCCTTCCAAGACTTGCTGTAGATTAGTATATCATCAAAAAATACTAACAAAAATTTTCTAAGGAATGGTTTGAAAATGGAATTCATCAAACCTTGAAATGTTGAAGGTGCATTGGTAAGGCCAAAAGGCATGACCAAAAATTCATAATGACCCTCATGAGTTCTAAATGCTGTTTTCGGAATGTCTTCAGTCTTCATTCTGATTTGATGATATCCTGAACGAAGATCCAACTTGGTGAAGTAAATTGATCCATGCAATTCATCCAATAATTCATCAATGACAGGAATGAGAAACTTATCTTTAATAGTGAGCTTGTTGAGCTCCCTATAATTCGAACACATGCGCCATGATCCATCCTTCTTGTGCACCAATACTACTGGAGCAAAGAAAGAACTTTGACTTGGTTGAATTATACCAACCTCTAGCATTTCTGCAACCATACGTTCAATTTCACTCTTTTGGGCATAGGGATATCTGTACGGCCTGATGTTTGGAGGAACACTTCCTGGAATCAGATGAATAGCATGATCATGATCATGAATAGGTGGGAGACCTTTGGGAGTCTCAAATACCTTGGAATGATTGTCCAAGACTTTTTGGAGATCTGGAGAAATAGATGATTCCAATGTGGAAACATCTAGCGAACATAATTGTGCAATTACACCTCTTTGTTCCTTTTTTAGAAGCTTTGTCATACCGTTAGAGCTGATTATCTTTCCCGATTTCCCTACAATACCCCTTAATTCAACTTCCTTTCCTTCCATAGAAAATTTCATGAAAATTTCTTGAAAATTAAAAGCTATTGTACCCAAGGATTGTAGCCATTGGACTCCTAGTACAACATCAACACCTCCCATTGGAATGGAAAGCATTGGGCTAGTCAATACATATTCTCCCATGGATAGCTTGATATTATGGCACTCTTCGGAGCAATTTATTGTTCCTCCATTTGCAACCATCACTTGACACTCTGTTGCTGGATATAAGAAGCAATTCAATTCTTTTGCTACCTTACAATGAATAAAATTGTGGGTACTTCCTGAATCAATCAACACTATTACCTTTTTCTTCTTGATTTGTCCTTCTATCTTGATGGTTTGAGGAGTGGTAATTCCCGCCAATGCATTACAAGATATGGTCGGATTCATTTCTTCTTTATCTAGGCTTTGTTCCTGGAGTATATCCTCTTCTTTTGACCTTTCTTGCTCCTTTTCTTCTTCCTCTTCACAATCTATGTAGAATAATTTCTTCTCAGCACACTTATGACCTTTAGTGTATTTGTTATCACAACTATAACAAAGCCCTTTTGCTCTTTTTTCTTCCAATTGTTGTGGTGTCAACCTTATAGGTTGTGGAAGACTAGGGGTAACAACACTTCCATCTTTATAGTTGTGAGTGGTATGCTTCCTGGTTGCCATAATTTTGCTTTCCATTTTTCTTGCTAACTTGAATGCCTTCTCTAATGAATCAGGTTCCCAAAGGCGAACATCATGTTGGATATTATCCTTTAAAGTCCCTATGAACACATCAATCCTATGCTCCTCTGGAATATTTTTTACCCTTATGTTCAATTTTTGGAACTCCTCAATGTGCTCCATTATTTAACCCTTTTGTTTGAGACTTATCAATTGGCTAAAAAAAGTGTTGCTTTTTGTATCCTCATAATGTGCTGTCAATTCTTCCGTAAAAATTGCCCAAGTGATAATTTGTTTACGAGAGCAAAGCCATTGATACCATACAAACTGATTTGGTTCCAAATATAAAGTTGCAATACGTACCTTTTGTGTGTTTTGCACATTATTGAGATCGAAAAATTGCTCCATCTATAATATCCATGTTGCGGGATCCTTGCCATCAAACTTCCTCATATCGATTTTTGGAATATGGTGGGTCTTCGATCCCACATTAGAGTCTATGAAATCATGATTAACATTTCTTTTGTTCGCATCATGAGTTTCCTTTACTACCTTTTCACCATTAGTAAGTATTTCTTGTAGAAAATTTGTCAAATCTGTCTTCAAATCTGCCATGTCTCTCTTCAAATCTGTCTTCAAATCTATCTTCAAATTGTCCATCTTAGCTTCCACGCCATTTATCTTAGCTTCTATTAGCTTTTGTGAGAGTGACATTTGTTGCACTTGGTCTTGTAATTTTGATATATCATGTAGCATTTCTTCCTCTTCTTCATGAGTCATGCTAGAGCTTTCAGGTTGCTTACTAGGTGTTTGCATTTTCTTTCCTCGGGGCATCAGTTACCGATAATAATGCTCTACTATGCCCTTTGAATTCCTTCAAAATAAATTTTCAAACCAAGCTTAAGAAAAAATTTAAAAAAATCTACACACCTTTTTTCACTTTATAGGAGCTTGATATTGCCTCTGATGTATCTTTGTACTTTCAGATCATCTAGTTCTAAAATTGCGACCTGAAATAGCTCTCTGTGTCCTCTTTCCAATGCCACTAGTGTGATCCAAATTGGATTCTCCAAGGAAGAGTTATGCGAAATCTCCCACAGTGACCTGATTATAGACTAGTTCAGTAGAGCGAACTTGTACGACGTGACATGAGTCACTGTTTCTACCTTTGGCTCTGAAAATATATACAACAAACTATAGTTCATCCTATTTCTGTACCTTCTTATGAAATTTCAATCTGATGCTCAGAGAGAAAGTTATGACAATTTTTCCCAGGTCACCTGTTTGGAATGTAATTCAGGAGTTTGCAAAAAGACCAACTTCCTCAGATCATATCTCCGCAAATATAGTGCGAAAAGATCTGAAATTTGGACTCGAGATTCAGCGCGATTTCTTCTCAAATGGGTTTTTTTTTAGCTTCTGAAACGTTGCAGAAAAAAGTTATAGCGAAAATGCCACGATGACCTATTTGGAGCAGCGAAACCCTAGAATCCAAAGCTCTGATACCAAATGTTATGAAACCAACTAAAGAAAAAGATAGAAAAGATAGATCAACGCCTTAGAATTTAGCCTCTTCTAGGGGGAAACCTCCTTTACATTATATAAATGAAAAATTCTTCGACGATTCAAATGACAAAACCTCCTTTCTATATATAGGAGTCTAAGGAGTCACAATATAACCCAGCCGACCTAACAATAATAATATAAAGCCACAAAAATAACAATAGAGGGATTCTATGGGGCACATTAATAACAATATGAGGACAATATGGGCACAACAATATTAATAAGGGATACAACTACAATAGTAATGGGGTAATCACTAGTATTATAGGGACCCAACACCTCGATTCCTTGTCTCATGAGTAACTAATTTTTTTATCAATCCATGATGATAAATGATAGTATCAACCTTATTGGAAACTGATTTAACTCATCTTACTGTCTTGTTTAAACTCATCCAAAGGAAGTATGGGAAGTTTATCTAGGGTCCTCCTTCAAAATATAAAAAATGTCTTAAATGATAAAGAAAAGTGACTGCATACCTTCCTTCGCATGTTAAGAATATTTGCAAGCTATTAATCATCAGCCTATATTTTTCTTTGATCTAGTTCTTAGGAATACCCTTAGACTAATCAGGGTTCAAATGTTTAGTTTCTAAGAACTTTCATCAGAGCTCCTTGTTAATATTTACACCCTTGAGGTATTTCTCCCCTACAACCAGTAATTCGATAACTTCCTCTATAGTAGCTGCTATAATCTCTAACTGTAGACCTCCTAGATGAACATATTCATCATCATAACTTTGAGTGAAGGCATGAGAAACACCCTCATGGTATCCTTTAAACTTTTTCATAAATGAAATCCAGCCAACTTGCTCGAATTTTTCTTTGCACATCTGATACTCCTCTATTTCTTGATAAAAATGGAACATTGGTTCATGTCGATCTACCCCCATGCCAACTTTAAGAACAAGTCTCAGACAATTTCTAGAAATATAGATCGAAAAGGGTTGAGTACCGGAAATGACAACGTACTGAAAATGACTGAGTACCAAAAATGATAGAGTACCAGAAGTTGGGTTATGGAAGAAATACGATAGAGCTAGCGCTAGATGAATCGGTGAGGATGAGTGAAATGAAGGCCGAATGGTATGAAACAGATAAATTATGCTCATGTGGATGGCAAATCCATCCAAGAGAGAATTTATAATTTGAAAGGAAATGGTAATAGTCAAATGGTTGTCATAATTACAAGGTGAGCTCATACAAGATGATGGCAATAAGTTTTATGCAGAGCTTATTTAGACGTTCATATTCATTAATGACGTAAAACTTCATTCAAATGAAAATTAGCCATGATGGAGAAAATGTGTTTGATTGGACCAGTTCATCAGTATGGGATGGTCAATGTCATGGTTCTGGTAATCATTCATTGTAACCATTCTGTTTATGGTTATGGAGTAGTCGTAAAATCATTGTTTAAACAACCCACAAAGATAGAAGCTATATCATAAGATATTCAACATATAATAAATTTTCTCAAACTACGATTGGCATCCGTCCAATCACACCCATGGTTACCCCATTCGATCATATCATAAAAATATTATTTTTCTTAGGAAAACACGAGGAATAAAGGTGAGTACTTTAGGATTTAGGCTAGGGGCTTAACAACTAATGGTAATAAAGGTTTATGAGGGTAATTATATATTCATCACATGATTAATATGAATCTTAATAGAAGAAAATAAAACACTGACCTCATACCTCCATTACCGGATCAACACAAGGAAGATCTTTATTTTTAGTACCAGATGAAAACTGGAGATTGCTTTCCAATATCGGATGAACGTAGGATATTGCCTTCTAGTACTGGATGAATAGTCTTCAAATTGGAATATTGTAGGCTTTTATTTGTAGCTTAACATGTTCTGAGGGTTAAGCTGGAGTAGGTGCTAGTGATTACTGATGTTGCATGTGAATTTGTTCGGCTGGAAAAGATATAAACAACACATTGGTACAAGAACTTTGAAATTGCAGTGGAAGTGTCAGAAAATGAGGCCAAATAATTCAATGATCAAGCTCCAATCTCTTTAACAAGAAGGCATTATGTATCTGGACAACCTCCTCCTTCTGGAACCAAGCTAACCATCGCTTCCATGGCCACTTCCATTTTATTGGTAAATAAACCTAACTACTATTATTCTATGGATTTTTCTTCAACCCATATCAGTTAGTGCTTTCCGATATTTTCAAATTTTAGGAGTCTGAAAAACTTCAAAAAAACTCCATTTCACTTACTCGTGGATTTTTCTAGAGCCCGGGCTAGTTTGTTCTCACCGGTGTTTTCAATTTTAAGGAGTCTGAAAAACTTAAAGAAAAATTTATTCCACTTACCCATGGTTTTTTCTCGAGCCCAGGCTAGTTCCTGCTCGCTGGTATTTTCAATTTTAAGGAGTCTAAAAAACTTAAATAAAACTCCATACGTTCCTTTTCCATAAATAATCTACCAGGGTTGGTTAAAGGAATAAACTTACACCTGGTAAATGTCCTTCTTTATTGTCTATATACAGGGAAGGAAACATAGTTAGTAATACCAAAATCATAATCCAATTAGCACACTGTTGTGCTATTCAACAAACCCCGACCCCCACCATTTATTGATTTAATGGTTAATTTTCTATTAGTAAATGGGGACCCTTTATTAAAAGACCCTCCAAGAAAAATTTATCACTTAGGTGCTTTCTTTTAAACTTATAGAAATAAATCAAGATATCAAGTCAAAACCCTTTAAGACTAGCAATTCTCGCCTTTTCGCATACCATTGGACCAAGTGTGTTAAAGGGTTAATTAATGAACAAAATCCATGAATTGCGATAGAAGGGATCACCGTATTTAACTTAGATATCATTAGACTTTTCATTCAAAGCTAATACTTAAGGCATTTCCTATAAAATGAAGCGCTTATTGCAATCGCATATTGGCTTTCACAAAGGAAACAACTAACAAAGCATGTGGTAATATGTGAAATGCGATATTGGAGTAGAGCGATTCAATACTTATTGTGTAAAATCCAATCCTATGAACTACGAGAGTTCGTAAAGTGCGATAAAACCCAGACCCGATAAAAGCAAATGTTATAAATTGTAAGTTAAGTCTGCCACTTAGTGAAAATCACTTTATGAAATAATTCTCATTTAGGCAAACTACACTTTAAACAATAAATAATATGCCACTCATCTCGCATCTCACACCCCGCAAAATATTTAAAAACTCTAGGAAAATGCACAACCAAAAATTCGATAGTGTGATTTGCGATACTGCGATAATCCTTTCGCAATCGCAAAATTGGTGTTCTCGCAGTTTAAGCACACCACCTTAAAGTTTTTATTTCCCGTTTGCAATGCGATAGTTTAATGAGTAATAAAGGAAACAATAAGAGACCTAAGTGGCTATTTAATAAATTTAATGGCATTTATGTTAAATAGCGGCTCGACGTGATACGATATCTTTTCATTTGCGTTTTGAATAAAAGCTCCTTCTTGTCACATTTTTGAGGTTAACTGTATCATTTAATTCTCACTGTCATTCTCACTTGTGTTTATCCAATAACTTTCATTTTTCTCCATTCTAGGAAACCTCCACAGAGAACATCGTTAGAAAGAATGTCGAAGAACGGAAAGGCAACTGCATATGAGAAATCAGACATGGTGTCGCTTTTCTTTGATACCACATGCAACAAGGACGGAGGAACCACGACATGGAAGGCCATGTATAACTTGTTAGAAGAAGAGAAGCCCAGGCCACTAGTAACAAAGGCCACGACTAATGCTCAGGAGTCATCTAACACCTCCTATTTCAAAACAACATGTTCATTCCTACACTGAATAGTTGTGAGACCAAAGATAATACCGTACACGGATATGGTCAAATGGGTAATGATGAGATTTACATCTTAGACAGAACCTTCAAGAATAAAAAGCAAGAGGTCATGGGGTCTTTCTCAGCAAATAGCCTACGACTAATGTACCAGTTACCAGAGCCTCAAAATCTCTACAACAACTAATTCCTTCAGCAATTTTCCAAAGAAAATGAGGACCCGTCAGACATTACACAAACCTAGAAATCAAGCGAAGGCAAAATCAAATGGGTTAAAACTGGTATGTACTCAACGACATCCATTTACCCCCTTCATAGTTTCGTAGTAGCAATGATATGTAGGTTATTCGGTAGACCTGATAGCACCAAGATTTCCATGGAATGGCTCCTGTTAATAGATGCAGCAGTGAATGCAACAATTATGAACTGGGCTCAAATTTTATCAAACAATTTGACAAAGGTCATTATAGAATATAGAAGGAAAAGAATTCCTTCTTTAAGTATTTTTCCCGCTTTCTTCATGAGTGCTTTTGTTATGGATGCAATTTATTTTTGTTCATAATTTCACAATATGGGATGGAAGTGGACTATACAGAACTCGATTCCCATCCATATATACCATAAAATTTTGTGGGAATCGCAATTCCATCGCCATTTTTATAAAACCTGTCAAGGGGCTATGCTACCTATTCATAAAGCAATATTTGATAGAGCTGCCCCTAGGTTTTCTAAAGAGGTTGAAGTAGATATCTTGCTAGTAGCCAGATGGTTTGGGGAAGAGACATTCACCTACATCAGAGTTTTTGGGAGCATTGCTTCACCGCATGTCCTCCCATATTTTGTCCCCTACCAAACAACAGGGGAAGGAGGATTGGGAAGAGGACTGAAAGAGCATAAGAACGCCATTTGGCCTACATTCCCATTACAATGTGGTGATTTTTCACTACATGATTATGGATATGCATTAAAAGAAGAAAATATTATTATGTCTCTGAAATTAGCTACAGTTTCGGGAAGGCAATACGACCCAAATGGCACTGTTAAGGAATTTACTACTATGGTAAAAGTAAAACAGTTCACCCATGAAGAAGATGCCTTTTATGACCTCTTCCTACAGGAAGAAACATTTTCGCAAGTTTTGAATATGGCATCACTACTTTTGACCCTAGAAGATATTAATGCTTTCCATGTGTACAAAAAAAAAGAGATTATTAAAGGTCCCATTGGACCTACTACAGATTGAACCAATAAGGGAGCCAACTCCCAGCGTAAGCTTGGAGGGAAGCTCCAAAGAAAACTCTGAAGAAGAAACCCAAGAGAGGTCGACTCATGAGTCAGAGCACTCAGAGCGGCAGTCTCAAAATGGGGGAGGAAACACAAATAAAGAGTCTGAAAAAGACACAACTGGAAGTACAGAGAAGGCCGAGTAGGCCTTAGCAAAGAAACAGGCAGAGGTTACTTCTACTTCAACTTAGTCAGGTAAAGCTCCAATCATTGACCTGGAACAAGAATGGGAGCAATTCAATAAAAATCTCTACATAGACACAAACCCTCAGCAAACATCTAAAATGCAAACTTCCAAGCAAACCCGGCAAAAAGCAAATCTAGAAACAATAGGGGAAGGAGCTACAGGTACTCAGGACATTGAGATCATTCCTGTTATTCCTACGTTAGAAATTGTCTTAAGAATTGAGGAAATACCTCTATTAGATTTATTCTACAATCCTACCCATAAGGCTGTAGTCAAAATACAAAGGAAGAGAAGGAAACTAGATGTAGTGGCTATTATGACTCTGGAAAATGAACCAATGGATATTGTATGGAAGGACTCGCCTATCGACCCATCTGAGAATCTCACAAAGTTGTCGTAGTTCACATGAGCCTTTGCAACAACGACCATCGACAAGGTGACAAAGGTCCAAATGCCACTGAAGGAAAAGGAACATAAAATTTTGCTGCTAGAAAAACAGTTAGCCCAAGAAAAATATAATCAACAAGCATAATTACAAGTAGCCTAGCTCCAAAGAGAATTCGATGAGATGAGGATACAACACCCAGCCAGATTAGCAAAAAAGGATTCACAAATACAAGCCATGATAGATAAATTTAAAGATAATCCACAAATCGACAAATTCATCAAAGAAGAACTCAGCCTCAATTCCCTACTAATGCAGAAAAAGGAAGTATTTTGCTAGAAAATCTTGCAAATAAATCCTTATTGCGAGACTAGTGATAAATTAACAAACCAAGTTATTGATATGATATTTGAGTACGACGAAATCCACAAAAGGGTTTCTAAATTTATCATCTGGCCATAATCAGAGGATGGAAGAAAGTTTAACCTACCAAAGTTGGAAGAGTCTCATAAAGATATTATGTTTACAGATTGGGATTCTCGGTTGAAACAAGCAGAAAAGGAAACAATGATAACAACGATAGAAAAAAACAGCATAATAGAAACCATTAAAGAAAATGTTCATGGCACCAATCTTGTCAAGGAGTGTGTACCAAGGCTTCTTCTGAATGTCAAACAGCTAGAGCAGCAATGGAAATAGGTAGCACAGGAAAAGGAGAAGGCAATCAAAAAGTTAAACAGGTTGAATTGGGAAATGTACTGGTAGTTTCTAGTAAACCCACACAGCCAATGGATGACTTTGAGGTGTTTAACAACCTTTACACAAAAGATGCTGCCAGCACTAACAGATGCCATATTTGTTGGGTAGTTAAAATCTACAATCAGCCAGCCGCCTCAGCTCAAGCCAATGACTGATATTTGCAACCTTAGAGATCAAGTTCAAAGGAGTTAGTCAATATTTTATTTTTCTTTTAGTTTTATTTTTTCATATTCTGAGGAAGGTTGTTTGAAACCTCCTCAACTATTTTTGTAATAATCTATGTTGAGACATATAGTTTAGTATTTAAACCCCTCTCATGCATTTAGAGAGGGGTCCATAAATTTTATCAAAAACACTTCTCAAAACATTACACTTTTGTACTTTTGAGGATGTTTTGATGAAATGAATGGAACATGATCTATTTTTCTTTAAATATCTAGCATGCTCTATTGAAATGCACTTTTATACTCTTATAATATGTTGGATTGAATGAGATTGTGTCAATATTGTTGAAGCACATGAGCATGACTTATCATATATGGTATTGTTATCATATGATTATGTTTTACTTATGTATTAAGCAATAATTATTCTTCCAATTGTTTTGTGTATAAAAGTTAGAATTATAGTTTCACATTATTGCACTTCCGTATAATGTTAGCTCTAATTCCGTTTTGAATACATGAACGGTTTTTATATGTGATATATTTTTCTCAATCGTTTTGTCTAACTATTTATCCAAAATGATTATTGTTAAACGATTTAATTTCTTTTGGCAGTTGAATGATCTTTATTACCAATTGTTGTAAGACATCATTGTAGATCACATATCGTATTTTATTCCTAGGTATATTATAGTTAGATAATGTTAGATTAAAGAGATATGCATGTGTTTAGTAGTTAGATTAAATTACACTTAGCTTAGTCATTTCCCGTTACATCCTATATCATTCCATCAACATTATCAAATCAACCCTTTTTGGGAAACTGGTCCCATTATCCCTAGTTGGAGCCACTATACCAAACGGAAAAGGAGTTGCTTTCAAGGTCCGAACTGGGTGGTTTTCCCCCATGTTGTCGCAATGATTTTCGAGGCTTCAACATTTTGGCACTAGAAGGAGGACCTAACTATGAATGGAAATAAAATCTAAATTAGTAAGCCATTCTAAGAGTAAAACTCCCTCACCATCACCTCCAACTTCTCGGTCGCATTCTAAATCCCCAAATCCTAGGCGTGAAGTTGTAAAGAAATCCTTAGAATCCACTACTGTGATTCCAAAGAAATTAGATCAATCTTCTTCTACAAAAACTCCTGAAGTTTAGTCTTTAATCCATAAACTGTAGGGGATTTCTCTATCTCAAGAAGAATCTGAGTTATCCCAAGCTAGTGTTTCTTCTCAGTTTCCTTCCTCTCAAAGGTTAACTAGATCACAGAGTGAAAAATTTGGGATCCCCCCATTTGAATTCCCTCTACCAAACCCTCGAAGGAAAACTAAGAAAACACAATCTGAAGCTCATAGTGAGATTCTCTCATCATCACCTGAAACACCCTCATTCACTCCATCCACTTCATCACAAAATCAATCATCCACCTCACAACTCCAGATCGTGATTTACACTGGTACTAGAGCACAAGCCTCCTCTACCCAATCACCTTCAACTACTAGAACATCTTCCTCTACACAGATACCCATGATGGCTCAAAGACCATGGAAAAATCCAGGAGCTATTCAAATGGAAGGACCATTACATCCACTACCTATGCATCCAATGAAATGGTTGCCAAAATTAACCCTGATGATGGTGTGCCTGCTGAAGAACACATAAACAACTTCATGTTGTCCATAAATCTAAATGCAGTGGTAGAAGAAGATGCAGTTGTAATATTATTCCCTTATACCTTACAAGGATCAGCAAGATCATGGTATTTTTCATTACCATCTGGTTCCATTAATAGTTGGGATTCCTTTCAAGAGCAGTTCCTAACCAAGTTTGGAGATGACCGATCAACAACTACTCTTCTCAATGATCTCTCCAACTTGAAAGCTAAACCTAGAGAACCAATTAAGGAATTCAATTCACATTTTAATAAGTTATTGAATAAGATCCCAACGACATCCAAGCCCAGTGATGAAGTTCAAAATGAATGGTACATTTTTTCTCTTCCCTCAAACACAGTTATTTTTGTCGATAGGGCTGTCAAACCTACTTTGAAAGAAAACATGAAAGAAGTCGTATCTGTAGAAAAACAAATTTTAGCTTTAGAGAAATGTAAAGCATTAGAAGAAAGAAAATCCAAGAAGAGACAAATCCAAGAAAAAAACAACTAAAGATCCTTTTGATCTTGAAGGACTACAAAAGGTCCTTAAAACTATGTCCAATGAAATGGTCGACATCAAAAAATAGGTAGCTGAGACTTCTTCAAGGAAAGCTTACAGACCTTACAAAATAAATCCTTCCTCTGATCCTAAACCTCCAAATACAATATCAAATGCTGAATCGGATGTGGAGGAAGAAGAAATATCAACAGCTGAAGAACAAACTGATGACAAAGAAGTGGTTGAATTACAAGGAATGTGGGATTTCATTCTTCCTAATGAAGAATCACAAGAAGCATTACCTATCACAATCAGTAGTGGAAGCACTATATATTTGCCACAAAAAATAAAAAATAGAAAGCATTAACTTCAACTCCCAAAGATAAAGCAATAGGTAAGAAATCTTCCCCCAAATCCACTGAAACCACTCCTCCTCAATCAAATTCTTCACCTTCAGCTAAAACCTTGCTAGTCTCTGATGAAATGGAATACAACATCGTTGAAGATATGAAAAAGACTAGGGTGAATATTACATTCTATGAGCTTAGCAAGTTAAAACATCAACATAAGCTATTGCTCAAAGAGCTAAAGAAGTACCTACTTCTCCGCTTCCCGTTGCTGTAATATTGCAATCTGCTCAATATAATGGGAAGGCCTCCTACTACCACATTAGAAAAAATCAGTTCAACTGATATTGTTCTAATAGGAGGAAGATACAAATCCCATACACCCCCATTTCTTTTGACTTTTGAAGTTTTCAATAAAAATCTACACAATTGTTTAGTTGATTCTGGAGCTTCATCCAACATTCTACCAAAAATAGTTTGTGCGAAATTGAATGTAGAACCCCAAAAATATTCTCTTCACATCATGCAGTTAGATCAATATTAAGTCGAAGTTATAAGAGAACTCAATCAAGTCACTATTGAGCTCTCATCAAAACCCAAAGTATGTCAAGTGATTGAAATTCTTGTGGCTGATATCCCAAAATTCTACGACTTGATCCTGAGCAGAGATTGGTCAGAAAAGCTTCATGGCTATTTCGCAACCAACTGGTCCCATATGTGGCTTCCTTATAACGGTAAGCCGAATCAAATAAGGGTTGACCGTGAGAAACATCAAAATTATATCGTCACAGAATTGGAGGGAGAAAATGAGCCCGTCGCATACAACAACAATATCATTGGAAATTATTTAGTTGAATCATTTCTAGGAAATTTCAATGCAAATACATCACCCTTCTTGGAAAATTCTGTTATATCGCAAGTTGAAAATTATTCTCAAACAGATGCTTCTAAATGTATAAATTTTGTAGATAGACCTGTAGTTGAGTCTTTATTTTGGAAATTATATTTTGATGGATCTAAATCTAACGATGGAGCTGGAGCAGGATGCATATTAGTTAGCCCAGAAGGGGAAAAAACTATGTTAGCATGCAGACTTGAATTCAAATGCACAAATAACACTGTTGAATATGAAGCATTAGTTCAAGGGATGTATATATCAATTGGCCTTGATATCAAATATCTTCAGGTGTGTGGAGATTCGTAAATTGTAATTAAATAGGTAAGGAATACTATACACTGTCTCTCAGGGCATTTGAAACATTATCAATCATTAGTCCAGGACCTCACCTCCCATTTTACAGCATTTAACATTTCCCCTATCCCAAGACTCCAAAATGCAAGTGCCAATATTTTGTCTAATGCTGCATCCAAGCTCATTCCACTAGGAGATTATAGCCCCGATCACTTTGTTATCACAAAACCAGTACTAGGGGCTGCAACCAAGCAAGGTTTCATGTAACTGTTTCAGACCATACTTTAGACTAGGAATTAGCCTTCCTAATCAGAGAGGGCTCTCTCACAGGCTTTTGATAGAGAATTAATCACAACAACAGAGGGCTAACTCTTCACACACTTATGAAAATAAAGCTGGTTGGACACACACCAAATTGGTCTTCATTGGGCTATGGAGTCTCTCACATTTAATAAACAAAATCACAGTCATCTCATGGAAGTCAAGGCTCTTTGCATCATCAGATGTTCAAACACATTTTACCTAAACCAAAGCTTGCTAAACATACAGGAAGTCAGAGCATTACAAATGAATTCTGAGTGATGTTCAAACATGCTTCACCAAAACCCACAGCTTGCCAAGCACACAGGAAATCAGAGCATATAATATGAATTCTGAGGGATTGTGCTATAACAAGGCTGTAAAAAGAACATTAAGAAACTAAACCATCATCACATTTGAACAAAGTGATTCATTGAGAATCTTGAGAAGAAACAACCTGTTTTTCTATTACTGTAACAGTCTTTCCATAGACTCAAAAAAACTCTGTTTTGTATAAAAAGTCCAACCCCCTTTACATTCTCCTCTTCACCTCTATATAGACACCTATTTCTCTAACTACTCAGAGCTGCCACCTCCAGCATGAGGAGAGCTCGGAGCCCTTTTCTAACGCCACCTATTCCCCTTTAAACTAACTAATAAAAGTCATTTATTACTAATTGACAGCGCTATAATCCTAAAATAATTAACACTGGAATCCTAAAACAATTACAACTCTAATTCTTCATCATGCTGAAAAAGCATTTATTACAATCAAGCTGGTGCTCCTGCGAGGAAAATGAGAGAACAGGTTCATCCTCTAACACATGGCTTCTTTAAGTTTGGCTGTGACAGGTGTTTGTAATTGCTTGTTGGTCTTTAATATACATGTTCTCCCACACCCTGAAATATAGGAAACTGTTCATGATTACCGGTCTTTGGTTTGCCTCAAAGATTCAAATCCAAAGAAGTGGATTTTTATCCTTTAATTACCAGGTTTCCACGTCCATGATGCGCTGGCCATTATTCCATGTGCCCGAATCTAGTGGACCAACAGAAAATTCATTAGTCGAGACCTAACATTGCATCCTGTGTGTTTTCCAGACATCCATTCTGCTCATTTTGACATATATCACAGTGTTCCTTTAAGTGCTGGTGCTCAAATGACCTAAACTTCGATGTAGAATCTGCAAGCCCCTCCACTATGCCATCCTCAATAGGAAATTTCTCAAATATAAACTCTGTAACAATAGCAGCATGTCTAACTCCATAAGCAATATGATGGACCTCTAAAACAAAACAGACTCTAATGGCTTTGATAGAAACACATCTGTGTTTGGAACTGATAAATTGGTGCCTTTTCAACAGCACCTCCCAAAACACTATCCCAGGTTCCCTCACTCTCTTTGGTAAAAGCATGAACTCCTTACGCAAATCCCTTGACAGAACTACAATCAAACTGAGGGTAGGCTCGAATAGTGTTAACGCTGTAACCGAATGCCGGAACCAAACACGTTTCAAATACTCTAGAACTTGATATGCAACTGGAGTGTGAGCAATTAAAAATGACCATAATTAACACTAAATCATTTGCGCAAGTAACCAGATCTTTAAATTGGCCAAAAACAAGGATTCTGAGATTCAAAATAACACTCTGTATATCACTGATGTGAGATCTTCTTTGAGTGACCAAATTTATGCCATCAGAATTGCCAGATCCGTTCCAATACGAAGCTTCTTTTAGAGATGATTCCATATTATTATGCAGGCTTCTTCCACAATCTGCCTTGTACCCTGTATAATACGTAAAGCAAGATATAAATTCTTCTCAACATCAGCTCGTATTTCCAGGGATTCAGATGCATGAAGTATGCTGGAAACAAACATCATCTAGTTCGCCTTTTTGTCACAGCGCATACAATGATACTCCACATCTAAACCAATGCTTGGCTCTACGCCTGCCATATGACAAACTAGAGCACATTCTAGGTGAACAACATGCCCACAAACAAATTCTTCATTCAGCTTTCCCTCGCATCTGATATTACAGTAGTATGCCACACTCTGATCAGTAGCTTTCCCACAAAGAATACAAAAGCATTCACGGCAAAAAACTAAATTCGATGCAGCATATATCACAATTCATCGCCTTGAGAGACTTGGTGTAGCCGGTTTCTGATCCACATTTCAAATTTCCAGCTTTATATCTCCTCTCTGAAGTATTTCCACGCAACTCTGATTCTCTGACACGCTTTTCAGAAGTTTTCCCTATCAGCTGTGCGCCAACTTGTTCATCATCTTGTGTTTGCGGTTTATGCTCAGGCCGTCATTCCTCAAAACCCTTGTGCCACATCTTCATCCCGTGTCACTAATCAGGGCGGCCTTGTGGCAATCAAGTTCTTATAAAAACCATTTGACATTTGGCATTGAATCAATGCATTGCATAAAAGAAAAGTCTTATGCTGATATTGTCAAACAGTTAATGCGCATTCTCCATGCCCACTTCAGAGACCGACATTTCACCAAAGGATTGAGGCAAAGAAGAAATAGCCAACGCTGGTCCACTGCATTCAGAAATAAATATTAGCACCCAATATTCATCATTGATAATATTTGATGTAAACGTTTTCATCCAAGAGCAGAACCTCAATATAAACCCCTTCATAACTCTGGTTTCTGGTTTATAATGTAAACAATGTTTGCGCTGTATTTAAGGGTGCGTAATCCTTCCCTTAGTTTCATGCCAAACTTGCTGAGTCATTGCAGATAGATATATAATGCTTTGAGTTACTTGAATTGCGTTTGCAGAGTGAGGAATTGTTGGTATTTCCCATCAACTATATTTTTCCCTCGGGATACCACTGTACAGCAGTCACTGAATGATTGAAAGCCTCCACATTTGAGACATATGTCATGATGACAGCGTCCAAAGGTGTAGCATTGTCACAGCTTGGTTGAATTTATTTGGTGATATGTTCTCCACACAGCTTGAGAAGCCAAGCAATATAACCATGCCAACATTGATAGAAGACACCGACTTTTTAATCATTTGTATGAGATTGTGGTTTCTGTATACGTAAGAGGGCGCCACAGTAAAGGGCATTGCTAGGCAAAGGCAACACAGCTTCGTTGTTTTATCTCTGAATTCACAACCCTTACATATGTTTACTGACCCAGATAGCAGGTATCTAGATTTTAAACTCGAAGATTCCACATGCCAACATTATCTAGAGATACTAGAATTGCTGTCCAGGCATTGGGGAAAACCTGTGCTGTGGCACGAGCAACTCCATCCCATTTATTTCATGTTCCTCAGCTGTCTTCGATCCAATCCCCATAGTCCATCCTGAGAACGAAAAAGGCATAACCATCCATGTAATAACTTTGCACAGTTATATCATTATTCTGTAGCATGATTTCCATGAATCCTTTATAAGTGCCATTAATTATTAACATGTCAAGCTTTGATGTCTTGTTCATTTGTCTGTCTGGGAAATCAAGTTTGAAATCTCCGGTTAAATTAAAATGATCAGCAAGCTTTAGTAGAGTTGCAGGAGCTTGGTAGGAAATCCTATTCAAAGTGCAACGCCATTTCCCATTAACCAATTCTAGTGGCTTGTTTTTCAACACAAAGACCATAATAGCATTGATAGATCCATTTGGAAAACCCCTGTGGATTAAACTTCGCAGCCCCGGCAAACACATTCCACCTGATAGATTTTGCCTGGTTCATAGAGAGGTCTCTGTCACTTCTCGATTTCGTAGCGCAGCCATTGCAAGGTCAGTGCTTTCGCTACGAAATCACTAAAACATATGGCGCTGCGAAACTGCTAAAAAAAAAAATTCAGGCGCTGCGAAAACACCCGATCCTTAAGCTAGGCTAAAAATTTTTGACAACAGCATTTTCAGTGATAACAGTGGCTCCACTAGGGATAGTGTGCCCTTGTGGTGCGCTAAGAACATGCAGCTCCAGTGCCTTATCCATTTGTGACAAACAAAAACTTGCTTGACAAGCATGACTGTAGGAGAAAGAAACTACTGCTACTGAAAAATAAATGCTCAGCCAACCTTGAGCTTATTTGCAATCTACCTACCTACCTACCCTAACAATTCAAACTTTCCTCAGCTCAATCAATATGAAACTTCCAATGCAGCCAATCATTTGTCTCATCTGATACTTGATTTCTTTGCCTGTCCCGGAGTTCAGAGCCAATATGACAATGTAATGACCGCTGCCACTGAAATTTTCTCTGACTGTATCGGATTTCAGAACTGATATAATAGTGTAAAGACCGCTGCCACTGAAACTGTCTCTGATCTTCATAGGTAAACTGAAACACTGGAGAGTAAAACTCTTCCATGTAGTCAGCTACAGGATCCCAGAACACATGATCAGCTTGTCCTTCCACGACACTTTCCAGCTGTGCAAACTGATCTTCAACCACAGCGTTCAGTTCCTCAATTGTAAAAGAGAGGGGAACCAACATAGTCTCCTTGCGTTCAGTCATAAAAAATTTCTGGGAATAATGATCATGATCATGAAAATTGTATGCCTGAATTTGTCCTTCTAAACCTTCAATTTCTTTCTCAATGTCTTTGGCAAATTCATCAAAAAATTTCATCTTATCCTCTGACTTGCAGTCAAAAGATTTCAGATATGAGGACAGGGACAAAGAAAAAGATTCATTTGTTTCTTCTTTATTATGATCATCATTCCACTGTTTAAAACCTTCAACTGAAGGAGAGTTTACTTCCACCTCTGACCTATCTATCCATTCCTCCAAAAACATAAGCCAAAAGTCTGGCAATGACTTAATGGACTTGGCAGGCAAGCATTCAACCCACTGTTTGCATTTCCCTTGAAGTGAATCATAAAATAACCTTATGCAAACATCCTCATGTTTAACTCTAAGAAGCTCAGCAAAATGACAGAAATCTGAAATATGATCCAAGGTTAAACTCAAATCTTCTCCGTTGTATTTGGGACCATTCCTTAGAAAATATTCATCCTTGGGAAAATGGTTTGGAAAACCATGAATTCCTGAGAAATCTATGCATGCATACCTTGAACAAAGAATGTCAACTTCTGGGTCTTTCATAACTCCAGTGGAATCACCATGAATATATAAACCTTGAATTCTTCAACAATGGAGTCGCCAAGGTAGTTTTGCAGCCTTGAAAATCATTTGAACTCCTGCTACCTTCAGAAATTCAATCTTAAGCTCCCGGCAGACGCACCAAAATGTTATCACAAAACCAGTACTAGGGGCTGCAACCAAGCAAGGTTTCATGTAACTGTTTCAGACCATACTTTAGACTAGGAATTAGCCTTCCTAATCAGAGAGGGCTCTCTCACAGGCTTTTGATAGAGAATTAATCACAACAACAGAGGGCTAACTCTTCACACACTTATGAAAATAAAGCTGGTTGGACACACACCAAATTGGTCTTCATTGGGCTATGGAGTCTCTCACATTTAATAAACAAAATCACAGTCATCTCATGGAAGTCAAGGCTCTTTGCATCATCAGATGTTCAAACACATTTTACCTAAACCAAAGCTTGCTAAACATACAGGAAGTCAGAGCATTACAAATGAATTCTGAGTGATGTTCAAACATGCTTCACCAAAACCCACAGCTTGCCAAGCACACAGGAAATCAGAGCATATAATATGAATTCTGAGGGATTGTGCTATAACAAGGCTGTAAAAAGAACATTAAGAAACTAAACCATCATCACATTTGAACAAAGTGATTCATTGAGAATCTTGAGAAGAAACAACCTGTTTTTCTATTACTGTAACAGTCTTTCCATAGACTCAAAAAAACTCTGTTTTGTATAAAAAGTCCAACCCCCTTTACATTCTCCTCTTCACCTCTATATAGACACCTATTTCTCTAACTACTCAGAGCTGCCACCTCCAGCATGAGGAGAGCTCGGAGCCCTTTTCTAACGCCACCTATTCCCCTTTAAACTAACTAATAAAAGTCATTTATTACTAATTGACAGCGCTATAATCCTAAAATAATTAACACTGGAATCCTAAAACAATTACAACTCTAATTCTTCATCATGCTGAAAAAGCATTTATTACAATCAAGCTGGTGCTCCTGCGAGGAAAATGAGAGAACAGGTTCATCCTCTAACACATGGCTTCTTTAAGTTTGGCTGTGACAGGTGTTTGTAATTGCTTGTTGGTCTTTAATATACATGTTCTCCCACACCCTGAAATATAGGAAACTGTTCATGATTACCGGTCTTTGGTTTGCCTCAAAGATTCAAATCCAAAGAAGTGGATTTTTATCCTTTAATTACCAGGTTTCCACGTCCATGATGCGCTGGCCATTATTCCATGTGCCCGAATCTAGTGGACCAACAGAAAATTCATTAGTCGAGACCTAACATTGCATCCTGTGTGTTTTCCAGACATCCATTCTGCTCATTTTGACATATATCACAGTGTTCCTTTAAGTGCTGGTGCTCAAATGACCTAAACTTCGATGTAGAATCTGCAAGCCCCTCCACTATGCCATCCTCAATAGGAAATTTCTCAAATATAAACTCTGTAACAATAGCAGCATGTCTAACTCCATAAGCAATATGATGGACCTCTAAAACAAAACAGACTCTAATGGCTTTGATAGAAACACATCTGTGTTTGGAACTGATAAATTGGTGCCTTTTCAACAGCACCTCCCAAAACACTATCCCAGGTTCCCTCACTCTCTTTGGTAAAAGCATGAACTCCTTACGCAAATCCCTTGACAGAACTACAATCAAACTGAGGGTAGGCTCGAATAGTGTTAACGCTGTAACCGAATGCCGGAACCAAACACGTTTCAAATACTCTAGAACTTGATATGCAACTGGAGTGTGAGCAATTAAAAATGACCATAATTAACACTAAATCATTTGCGCAAGTAACCAGATCTTTAAATTGGCCAAAAACAAGGATTCTGAGATTCAAAATAACACTCTGTATATCACTGATGTGAGATCTTCTTTGAGTGACCAAATTTATGCCATCAGAATTGCCAGATCCGTTCCAATACGAAGCTTCTTTTAGAGATGATTCCATATTATTATGCAGGCTTCTTCCACAATCTGCCTTGTACCCTGTATAATACGTAAAGCAAGATATAAATTCTTCTCAACATCAGCTCGTATTTCCAGGGATTCAGATGCATGAAGTATGCTGGAAACAAACATCATCTAGTTCGCCTTTTTGTCACAGCGCATACAATGATACTCCACATCTAAACCAATGCTTGGCTCTACGCCTGCCATATGACAAACTAGAGCACATTCTAGGTGAACAACATGCCCACAAACAAATTCTTCATTCAGCTTTCCCTCGCATCTGATATTACAGTAGTATGCCACACTCTGATCAGTAGCTTTCCCACAAAGAATACAAAAGCATTCACGGCAAAAAACTAAATTCGATGCAGCATATATCACAATTCATCGCCTTGAGAGACTTGGTGTAGCCGGTTTCTGATCCACATTTCAAATTTCCAGCTTTATATCTCCTCTCTGAAGTATTTCCACGCAACTCTGATTCTCTGACACGCTTTTCAGAAGTTTTCCCTATCAGCTGTGCGCCAACTTGTTCATCATCTTGTGTTTGCGGTTTATGCTCAGGCCGTCATTCCTCAAAACCCTTGTGCCACATCTTCATCCCGTGTCACTAATCAGGGCGGCCTTGTGGCAATCAAGTTCTTATAAAAACCATTTGACATTTGGCATTGAATCAATGCATTGCATAAAAGAAAAGTCTTATGCTGATATTGTCAAACAGTTAATGCGCATTCTCCATGCCCACTTCAGAGACCGACATTTCACCAAAGGATTGAGGCAAAGAAGAAATAGCCAACGCTGGTCCACTGCATTCAGAAATAAATATTAGCACCCAATATTCATCATTGATAATATTTGATGTAAACGTTTTCATCCAAGAGCAGAACCTCAATATAAACCCCTTCATAACTCTGGTTTCTGGTTTATAATGTAAACAATGTTTGCGCTGTATTTAAGGGTGCGTAATCCTTCCCTTAGTTTCATGCCAAACTTGCTGAGTCATTGCAGATAGATATATAATGCTTTGAGTTACTTGAATTGCGTTTGCAGAGTGAGGAATTGTTGGTATTTCCCATCAACTATATTTTTCCCTCGGGATACCACTGTACAGCAGTCACTGAATGATTGAAAGCCTCCACATTTGAGACATATGTCATGATGACAGCGTCCAAAGGTGTAGCATTGTCACAGCTTGGTTGAATTTATTTGGTGATATGTTCTCCACACAGCTTGAGAAGCCAAGCAATATAACCATGCCAACATTGATAGAAGACACCGACTTTTTAATCATTTGTATGAGATTGTGGTTTCTGTATACGTAAGAGGGCGCCACAGTAAAGGGCATTGCTAGGCAAAGGCAACACAGCTTCGTTGTTTTATCTCTGAATTCACAACCCTTACATATGTTTACTGACCCAGATAGCAGGTATCTAGATTTTAAACTCGAAGATTCCACATGCCAACATTATCTAGAGATACTAGAATTGCTGTCCAGGCATTGGGGAAAACCTGTGCTGTGGCACGAGAAACTCCATCCCATTTATTTCATGTTCCTCAGCTGTCTTCGATCCAATCCCCATAGTCCATCCTGAGAACGAAAAAGGCATAACCATCCATGTAATAACTTTGCACAGTTATATCATTATTCTGTAGCATGATTTCCATGAATCCTTTATAAGTGCCATTAATTATTAACATGTCAAGCTTTGATGTCTTGTTCATTTGTCTGTCTGGGAAATCAAGTTTGAAATCTCCGGTTAAATTAAAATGATCAGCAAGCTTTAGTAGAGTTGCAGGAGCTTGGTAGGAAATCCTATTCAAAGTGCAACGCCATTTCCCATTAACCAATTCTAGTGGCTTGTTTTTCAACACAAAGACCATAATAGCATTGATAGATCCATTTGGAAAACCCCTGTGGATTAAACTTCGCAGCCCCGGCAAACACATTCCACCTGATAGATTTTGCCTGGTTCATAGAGAGGTCTCTGTCACTTCTCGATTTCGTAGCGCAGCCATTGCAAGGTCAGTGCTTTCGCTACGAAATCACTAAAACATATGGCGCTGCGAAACTGCTAAAAAAAAAAATTCAGGCGCTGCGAAAACACCCGATCCTTAAGCTAGGCTAAAAATTTTTGACAACAGCATTTTCAGTGATAACAGTGGCTCCACTAGGGATAGTGTGCCCTTGTGGTGCGCTAAGAACATGCAGCTCCAGTGCCTTATCCATTTGTGACAAACAAAAACTTGCTTGACAAGCATGACTGTAGGAGAAAGAAACTACTGCTACTGAAAAATAAATGCTCAGCCAACCTTGAGCTTATTTGCAATCTACCTACCTACCTACCCTAACAATTCAAACTTTCCTCAGCTCAATCAATATGAAACTTCCAATGCAGCCAATCATTTGTCTCATCTGATACTTGATTTCTTTGCCTGTCCCGGAGTTCAGAGCCAATATGACAATGTAATGACCGCTGCCACTGAAATTTTCTCTGACTGTATCGGATTTCAGAACTGATATAATAGTGTAAAGACCGCTGCCACTGAAACTGTCTCTGATCTTCATAGGTAAACTGAAACACTGGAGAGTAAAACTCTTCCATGTAGTCAGCTACAGGATCCCAGAACACATGATCAGCTTGTCCTTCCACGACACTTTCCAGCTGTGCAAACTGATCTTCAACCACAGCGTTCAGTTCCTCAATTGTAAAAGAGAGGGGAACCAACATAGTCTCCTTGCGTTCAGTCATAAAAAATTTCTGGGAATAATGATCATGATCATGAAAATTGTATGCCTGAATTTGTCCTTCTAAACCTTCAATTTCTTTCTCAATGTCTTTGGCAAATTCATCAAAAAATTTCATCTTATCCTCTGACTTGCAGTCAAAAGATTTCAGATATGAGGACAGGGACAAAGAAAAAGATTCATTTGTTTCTTCTTTATTATGATCATCATTCCACTGTTTAAAACCTTCAACTGAAGGAGAGTTTACTTCCACCTCTGACCTATCTATCCATTCCTCCAAAAACATAAGCCAAAAGTCTGGCAATGACTTAATGGACTTGGCAGGCAAGCATTCAACCCACTGTTTGCATTTCCCTTGGAGTGAATCATAAAATAACCTTATGCAAACATCCTCATGTTTAACTCTAAGAAGCTCAGCAAAATGACAGAAATCTGAAATATGATCCAAGGTTAAACTCAAATCTTCTCCGTTGTATTTGGGACCATTCCTTAGAAAATATTCATCCTTGGGAAAATGGTTTGGAAAACCATGAATTCCTGAGAAATCTATGCATGCATACCTTGAACAAAGAATGTCAACTTCTGGGTCTTTCATAACTCCAGTGGAATCACCATGAATATATAAACCTTGAATTCTTCAACAATGGAGTCGCCAAGGTAGTTTTGCAGCCTTGAAAATCATTTGAACTCCTGCTACCTTCAGAAATTCAATCTTAAGCTCCCGGCAGACGCACCAAAATGTTATCACAAAACCAGTACTAGGGGCTGCAACCAAGCAAGGTTTCATGTAACTGTTTCAGACCATACTTTAGACTAGGAATTAGCCTTCCTAATCAGAGAGGGCTCTCTCACAGGCTTTTGATAGAGAATTAATCACAACAACAGAGGGCTAACTCTTCACACACTTATGAAAATAAAGCTGGTTGGACACACACCAAATTGGTCTTCATTGGGATATGGAGTCTCTCACATTTAATAAACAAAATCACAGTCATCTCATGGAAGTCAAGGCTCTTTGCATCATCAGATGTTCAAACACATTTTACCTAAACCAAAGCTTGCTAAACATACAGGAAGTCAGAGCATTACAAATGAATTCTGAGTGATGTTCAAACATGCTTCACCAAAACCCACAGCTTGCCAAGCACACAGGAAATCAGAGCATATAATATGAATTCTGAGGGATTGTGCTATAACAAGGCTGTAAAAAGAACATTAAGAAACTAAACCATCATCACATTTGAACAAAGTGATTCATTGAGAATCTTGAGAAGAAACAACCTGTTTTTCTATTACTGTAACAGTCTTTCCATAGACTCAAAAAAACTCTGTTTTGTATAAAAAGTCCAACCCCCTTTACATTCTCCTCTTCACCTCTATATAGACACCTATTTCTCTAACTACTCAGAGCTGCCACCTCCAGCATGAGGAGAGCTCGGAGCCCTTTTCTAACGCCACCTATTCCCCTTTAAACTAACTAATAAAAGTCATTTATTACTAATTGACAGCGCTATAATCCTAAAATAATTAACACTGGAATCCTAAAACAATTACAACTCTAATTCTTCATCATGCTGAAAAAGCATTTATTACAATCAAGCTGGTGCTCCTGCGAGGAAAATGAGAGAACAGGTTCATCCTCTAACACATGGCTTCTTTAAGTTTGGCTGTGACAGGTGTTTGTAATTGCTTGTTGGTCTTTAATATACATGTTCTCCCACACCCTGAAATATAGGAAACTGTTCATGATTACCGGTCTTTGGTTTGCCTCAAAGATTCAAATCCAAAGAAGTGGATTTTTATCCTTTAATTACCAGGTTTCCACGTCCATGATGCGCTGGCCATTATTCCATGTGCCCGAATCTAGTGGACCAACAGAAAATTCATTAGTCGAGACCTAACATTGCATCCTGTGTGTTTTCCAGACATCCATTCTGCTCATTTTGACATATATCACAGTGTTCCTTTAAGTGCTGGTGCTCAAATGACCTAAACTTCGATGTAGAATCTGCAAGCCCCTCCACTATGCCATCCTCAATAGGAAATTTCTCAAATATAAACTCTGTAACAATAGCAGCATGTCTAACTCCATAAGCAATATGATGGACCTCTAAAACAAAACAGACTCTAATGGCTTTGATAGAAACACATCTGTGTTTGGAACTGATAAATTGGTGCCTTTTCAACAGCACCTCCCAAAACACTATCCCAGGTTCCCTCACTCTCTTTGGTAAAAGCATGAACTCCTTACGCAAATCCCTTGACAGAACTACAATCAAACTGAGGGTAGGCTCGAATAGTGTTAACGCTGTAACCGAATGCCGGAACCAAACACGTTTCAAATACTCTAGAACTTGATATGCAACTGGAGTGTGAGCAATTAAAAATGACCATAATTAACACTAAATCATTTGCGCAAGTAACCAGATCTTTAAATTGGCCAAAAACAAGGATTCTGAGATTCAAAATAACACTCTGTATATCACTGATGTGAGATCTTCTTTGAGTGACCAAATTTATGCCATCAGAATTGCCAGATCCGTTCCAATACGAAGCTTCTTTTAGAGATGATTCCATATTATTATGCAGGCTTCTTCCACAATCTGCCTTGTACCCTGTATAATACGTAAAGCAAGATATAAATTCTTCTCAACATCAGCTCGTATTTCCAGGGATTCAGATGCATGAAGTATGCTGGAAACAAACATCATCTAGTTCGCCTTTTTGTCACAGCGCATACAATGATACTCCACATCTAAACCAATGCTTGGCTCTACGCCTGCCATATGACAAACTAGAGCACATTCTAGGTGAACAACATGCCCACAAACAAATTCTTCATTCAGCTTTCCCTCGCATCTGATATTACAGTAGTATGCCACACTCTGATCAGTAGCTTTCCCACAAAGAATACAAAAGCATTCACGGCAAAAAACTAAATTCGATGCAGCATATATCACAATTCATCGCCTTGAGAGACTTGGTGTAGCCGGTTTCTGATCCACATTTCAAATTTCCAGCTTTATATCTCCTCTCTGAAGTATTTCCACGCAACTCTGATTCTCTGACACGCTTTTCAGAAGTTTTCCCTATCAGCTGTGCGCCAACTTGTTCATCATCTTGTGTTTGCGGTTTATGCTCAGGCCGTCATTCCTCAAAACCCTTGTGCCACATCTTCATCCCGTGTCACTAATCAGGGCGGCCTTGTGGCAATCAAGTTCTTATAAAAACCATTTGACATTTGGCATTGAATCAATGCATTGCATAAAAGAAAAGTCTTATGCTGATATTGTCAAACAGTTAATGCGCATTCTCCATGCCCACTTCAGAGACCGACATTTCACCAAAGGATTGAGGCAAAGAAGAAATAGCCAACGCTGGTCCACTGCATTCAGAAATAAATATTAGCACCCAATATTCATCATTGATAATATTTGATGTAAACGTTTTCATCCAAGAGCAGAACCTCAATATAAACCCCTTCATAACTCTGGTTTCTGGTTTATAATGTAAACAATGTTTGCGCTGTATTTAAGGGTGCGTAATCCTTCCCTTAGTTTCATGCCAAACTTGCTGAGTCATTGCAGATAGATATATAATGCTTTGAGTTACTTGAATTGCGTTTGCAGAGTGAGGAATTGTTGGTATTTCCCATCAACTATATTTTTCCCTCGGGATACCACTGTACAGCAGTCACTGAATGATTGAAAGCCTCCACATTTGAGACATATGTCATGATGACAGCGTCCAAAGGTGTAGCATTGTCACAGCTTGGTTGAATTTATTTGGTGATATGTTCTCCACACAGCTTGAGAAGCCAAGCAATATAACCATGCCAACATTGATAGAAGACACCGACTTTTTAATCATTTGTATGAGATTGTGGTTTCTGTATACGTAAGAGGGCGCCACAGTAAAGGGCATTGCTAGGCAAAGGCAACACAGCTTCGTTGTTTTATCTCTGAATTCACAACCCTTACATATGTTTACTGACCCAGATAGCAGGTATCTAGATTTTAAACTCGAAGATTCCACATGCCAACATTATCTAGAGATACTAGAATTGCTGTCCAGGCATTGGGGAAAACCTGTGCTGTGGCACGAGCAACTCCATCCCATTTATTTCATGTTCCTCAGCTGTCTTCGATCCAATCCCCATAGTCCATCCTGAGAACGAAAAAGGCATAACCATCCATGTAATAACTTTGCACAGTTATATCATTATTCTGTAGCATGATTTCCATGAATCCTTTATAAGTGCCATTAATTATTAACATGTCAAGCTTTGATGTCTTGTTCATTTGTCTGTCTGGGAAATCAAGTTTGAAATCTCCGATTAAATTAAAATGATCAGCAAGCTTTAGTAGAGTTGCAGGAGCTTGGTAGGAAATCCTATTCAAAGTGCAACGCCATTTCCCATTAACCAATTCTAGTGGCTTGTTTTTCAACACAAAGACCATAATAGCATTGATAGATCCATTTGGAAAACCCCTGTGGATTAAACTTCGCAGCCCCGGCAAACACATTCCACCTAATAGATTTTGCCTGGTTCATAGAGAGGTCTCTGTCACTTCTCGATTTCGTAGCGCAGCCATTGCAAGGTCAGTGCTTTCGCTACGAAATCACTAAAACATATGGCGCTGCGAAACTGCTAAAAAAAAAAATTCAGGCGCTGCGAAAACACCCGATCCTTAAGCTAGGCTAAAAATTTTTGACAACAGCATTTTCAGTGATAACAGTGGCTCCACTAGGGATAGTGTGCCCTTGTGGTGCGCTAAGAACATGCAGCTCCAGTGCCTTATCCATTTGTGACAAACAAAAACTTGCTTGACAAGCATGACTGTAGGAGAAAGAAACTACTGCTACTGAAAAATAAATGCTCAGCCAACCTTGAGCTTATTTGCAATCTACCTACCTACCTACCCTAACAATTCAAACTTTCCTCAGCTCAATCAATATGAAACTTCCAATGCAGCCAATCATTTGTCTCATCTGATACTTGATTTCTTTGCCTGTCCCGGAGTTCAGAGCCAATATGACAATGTAATGACCGCTGCCACTGAAATTTTCTCTGACTGTATCGGATTTCAGAACTGATATAATAGTGTAAAGACCGCTGCCACTGAAACTGTCTCTGATCTTCATAGGTAAACTGAAACACTGGAGAGTAAAACTCTTCCATGTAGTCAGCTACAGGATCCCAGAACACATGATCAGCTTGTCCTTCCACGACACTTTCCAGCTGTGCAAACTGATCTTCAACCACAGCGTTCAGTTCCTCAATTGTAAAAGAGAGGGGAACCAACATAGTCTCCTTGCGTTCAGTCATAAAAAATTTCTGGGAATAATGATCATGATCATGAAAATTGTATGCCTGAATTTGTCCTTCTAAACCTTCAATTTCTTTCTCAATGTCTTTGGCAAATTCATCAAAAAATTTCATCTTATCCTCTGACTTGCAGTCAAAAGATTTCAGATATGAGGACAGGGACAAAGAAAAAGATTCATTTGTTTCTTCTTTATTATGATCATCATTCCACTGTTTAAAACCTTCAACTGAAGGAGAGTTTACTTCCACCTCTGACCTATCTATCCATTCCTCCAAAAACATAAGCCAAAAGTCTGGCAATGACTTAATGGACTTGGCAGGCAAGCATTCAACCTACTGTTTGCATTTCCCTTGGAATGAATCATAAAATAACCTTATGCAAACATCCTCATGTTTAACTCTAAGAAGCTCAGCAAAATGACAGAAATCTGAAATATGATCCAAGGTTAAACTCAAATCTTCTCCGTTGTATTTGGGACCATTCCTTAGAAAATATTCATCCTTGGGAAAATGGTTTGGAAAACCATGAATTCCTGAGAAATCTATGCATGCATACCTTGAACAAAGAATGTCAACTTCTGGGTCTTTCATAACTCCAGTGGAATCACCATGAATATATAAACCTTGAATTCTTCAACAATGGAGTCGCCAAGGTAGTTTTGCAGCCTTGAAAATCATTTGAACTCCTGCTACCTTCAGAAATTCAATCTTAAGCTCCCGGCAGACGCACCAAAATGTTATCACAAAACCAGTACTAGGGGCTGCAACCAAGCAAGGTTTCATGTAACTGTTTCAGACCATACTTTAGACTAGGAATTAGCCTTCCTAATCAGAGAGGGCTCTCTCACAGGCTTTTGATAGAGAATTAATCACAACAACAGAGGGCTAACTCTTCACACACTTATGAAAATAAAGCTGGTTGGACACACACCAAATTGGTCTTCATTGGGCTATGGAGTCTCTCACATTTAATAAACAAAATCACAGTCATCTCATGGAAGTCAAGGCTCTTTGCATCATCAGATGTTCAAACACATTTTACCTAAACCAAAGCTTGCTAAACATACAGGAAGTCAGAGCATTACAAATGAATTCTGAGTGATGTTCAAACATGCTTCACCAAAACCCACAGCTTGCCAAGCACACAGGAAATCAGAGCATATAATATGAATTCTGAGGGATTGTGCTATAACAAGGCTGTAAAAAGAACATTAAGAAACTAAACCATCATCACATTTGAACAAAGTGATTCATTGAGAATCTTGAGAAGAAACAACCTGTTTTTCTATTACTGTAACAGTCTTTCCATAGACTCAAAAAAACTCTGTTTTGTATAAAAAGTCCAACCCCCTTTACATTCTCCTCTTCACCTCTATATAGACACCTATTTCTCTAACTACTCAGAGCTGCCACCTCCAGCATGAGGAGAGCTCGGAGCCCTTTTCTAACGCCACCTATTCCCCTTTAAACTAACTAATAAAAGTCATTTATTACTAATTGACAGCGCTATAATCCTAAAATAATTAACACTGGAATCCTAAAACAATTACAACTCTAATTCTTCATCATGCTGAAAAAGCATTTATTACAATCAAGCTGGTGCTCCTGCGAGGAAAATGAGAGAACAGGTTCATCCTCTAACACATGGCTTCTTTAAGTTTGGCTGTGATAGGTGTTTGTAATTGCTTGTTGGTCTTTAATATACATGTTCTCCCACACCCTGAAATATAGGAAACTGTTCATGATTACCGGTCTTTGGTTTGCCTCAAAGATTCAAATCCAAAGAAGTGGATTTTTATCCTTTAATTACCAAGTTTCCACGTCCATGATGCGCTGGCCATTATTCCATGTGCCCGAATCTAGTGGACCAACAGAAAATTCATTAGTCGAGACCTAACATTGCATCCTGTGTGTTTTCCAGACATCCATTCTGCTCATTTTGACATATATCACAGTGTTCCTTTAAGTGCTGGTGCTCAAATGACCTAAACTTTGATGTAGAATCTGCAAGCCCCTCCACTATGCCATCCTCAATAGGAAATTTCTCAAATATAAACTCTGTAACAATAGCAGCATGTCTAACTCCATAAGCAATATGATGGACCTCTAAAACAAAACAGACTCTAATGGCTTTGATAGAAACACATCTGTGTTTGGAACTGATAAATTGGTGCCTTTTCAACAGCACCTCCCAAAACACTATCCCAGGTTCCCTCACTCTCTTTGGTAAAAGCATGAACTCCTTACGCAAATCCCTTGACAGAACTACAATCAAACTGAGGGTAGGCTCGAATAGTGTTAACGCTGTAACCGAATGCCGGAACCAAACACGTTTCAAATACTCTAGAACTTGATATGCAACTGGAGTGTGAGCAATTAAAAATGACCATAATTAACACTAAATCATTTGCGCAAGTAACCAGATCTTTAAATTGGCCAAAAACAAGGATTCTGAGATTCAAAATAACACTCTGTATATCACTGATGTGAGATCTTCTTTGAGTGACCAAATTTATGCCATCAGAATTGCCAGATCCGTTCCAATACGAAGCTTCTTTTAGAGATGATTCCATATTATTATGCAGGCTTCTTCCACAATCTGCCTTGTACCCTGTATAATACGTAAAGCAAGATATAAATTCTTCTCAACATCAGCTCGTATTTCCAGGGATTCAGATGCATGAAGTATGCTGGAAACAAACATCATCTAGTTCGCCTTTTTGTCACAGCGCATACAATGATACTCCACATCTAAACCAATGCTTGGCTCTACGCCTGCCATATGACAAACTAGAGCACATTCTAGGTGAACAACATGCCCACAAACAAATTCTTCATTCAGCTTTCCCTCGCATCTGATATTACAGTAGTATGCCACACTCTGATCAGTAGCTTTCCCACAAAGAATACAAAAGCATTCACGGCAAAAAACTAAATTCGATGCAGCATATATCACAATTCATCGCCTTGAGAGACTTGGTGTAGCCGGTTTCTGATCCACATTTCAAATTTCCAGCTTTATATCTCCTCTCTGAAGTATTTCCACGCAACTCTGATTCTCTGACACGCTTTTCAGAAGTTTTCCCTATCAGCTGTGCGCCAACTTGTTCATCATCTTGTGTTTGCGGTTTATGCTCAGGCCGTCATTCCTCAAAACCCTTGTGCCACATCTTCATCCCGTGTCACTAATCAGGGCGGCCTTGTGGCAATCAAGTTCTTATAAAAACCATTTGACATTTGGCATTGAATCAATGCATTGCATAAAAGAAAAGTCTTATGCTGATATTGTCAAACAGTTAATGCGCATTCTCCATGCCCACTTCAGAGACCGACATTTCACCAAAGGATTGAGGCAAAGAAGAAATAGCCAACGCTGGTCCACTGCATTCAGAAATAAATATTAGCACCCAATATTCATCATTGATAATATTTGATGTAAACGTTTTCATCCAAGAGCAGAACCTCAATATAAACCCCTTCATAACTCTGGTTTCTGGTTTATAATGTAAACAATGTTTGCACTGTATTTAAGGGTGCGTAATCCTTCCCTTAGTTTCATGCCAAACTTGCTGAGTCATTGCAGATAGATATATAATGCTTTGAGTTACTTGAATTGCGTTTGCAGAGTGAGGAATTGTTGGTATTTCCCATCAACTATATTTTTCCCTCGGGATACCACTGTACAGCAGTCACTGAATGATTGAAAGCCTCCACATTTGAGACATATGTCATGATGACAGCGTCCAAAGGTGTAGCATTGTCACAGCTTGGTTGAATTTATTTGGTGATATGTTCTCCACACAGCTTGAGAAGCCAAGCAATATAACCATGCCAACATTGATAGAAGACACCGACTTTTTAATCATTTGTATGAGATTGTGGTTTCTGTATACGTAAGAGGGCGCCACAGTAAAGGGCATTGCTAGGCAAAGGCAACACAGCTTCGTTGTTTTATCTCTGAATTCACAACCCTTACATATGTTTACTGACCCAGATAGCAGGTATCTAGATTTTAAACTCGAAGATTCCACATGCCAACATTATCTAGAGATACTAGAATTGCTGTCCAGGCATTGGGGAAAACCTGTGCTGTGGCACGAGCAACTCCATCCCATTTATTTCATGTTCCTCAGCTGTCTTCGATCCAATCCCCATAGTCCATCCTGAGAACGAAAAAGGCATAACCATCCATGTAATAACTTTGCACAGTTATATCATTATTCTGTAGCATGATTTCCATGAATCCTTTATAAGTGCCATTAATTATTAACATGTCAAGCTTTGATGTCTTGTTCATTTGTCTGTCTGGGAAATCAAGTTTGAAATCTCCGGTTAAATTAAAATGATCAGCAAGCTTTAGTAGAGTTGCAGGAGCTTGGTAGGAAATCCTATTCAAAGTGCAACGCCATTTCCCATTAACCAATTCTAGTGGCTTGTTTTTCAACACAAAGACCATAATAGCATTGATAGATCCATTTGGAAAACCCCTGTGGATTAAACTTCGCAGCCCCGGCAAACACATTCCACCTGATAGATTTTGCCTGGTTCATAGAGAGGTCTCTGTCACTTCTCGATTTCGTAGCGCAGCCATTGCAAGGTCAGTGCTTTCGCTACGAAATCACTAAAACATATGGCGCTGCGAAACTGCTAAAAAAAAAATTCAGGCGCTGCGAAAACACCCGATCCTTAAGCTAGGCTAAAAATTTTTGACAACAGCATTTTCAGTGATAACACACTTTTCTATTGAATTAATTTTTTAGGCCTTCTATTCCCAACAATATCCCCAATTGGCGATTCTTTAGTAATGATCTGGATATCATAAATTTTCTAACATCTAAAGGCTCTTATGATGACTAGATAATAGATGAAGATCAACATGAAAACCATCTTAAGCAAGAAATAACTACAAATTCCATACCTAAATCTGTGGTTAAGCTAGAAGACTTATATGATCTTAAGGACATGTTCAAGAAATCCACTAACTCAAAACTTTAGAGTTCAACTTTGAGGTTTGAATTAGTTAATCTTGGAACTGACCTTAAACCTAAAAATATCAATCTAGGACTTGGTCTTACACCTGATGAAAGATTAGCCTTTATTCATTTGCTAAAGAAATACAAAAATGTACTTGCTTGGAACTATGAATTTCTTAAGATAAATGATACTTCCATCATTCAACATACCATTCCCATGATATCCGATGAAAAGCCTGTACAATAAAAGTTGAGAAAGATTCATACAAATTTAGAAAATCCAATCAAATTTGAATTGAATAAGCTTCTCAAATCCAAAATAATTTTTTCCTGTCATGCATTCAAGGTGGGTTTCTAACCTTGTTGTAGTCAGGAAAAAGAATGGTGATATTTGAATATGTATGGAATTTCACAGTCTCAACAAAGCTTGTCAGAAGGAAAAATTTCCATTACCTCCTATGGAACAGATACTGCAATCAATTGCAAGCTTAGAACTAATGTCTCTTTTGGATGGATTTTAGGGTTATAATCATATTCTTGTACATCCAGATAACCGCCTAAATACCACATTTCGAACCAAATGGGGCACCTATTCCTACCAAAATATGCCATTTGGGTTCATCAATGCTGGTGTAACATTTCAAAGAGCCATGGACATAGCCTTCAAAGGTTTGGTGAATAAATTAGTGGTAATTTATTTAGATGACATAATTGTGTATTCAAAAAAACATAGTAATTATTTAAAGGATTTAAAACAAATCTTTGAGCATTGTTAGAGATATGGAATTTCTCTCAATCCCAATAAATCTTTCTTTGCTTTGAGTGAAGGAAAGCTCGTTGGATTTATCATATCCAAATAAGGAATTCTTATTGATACCGATAGGATAAGAGAAATTTCTTAAATCTCTTTACCTCATAATAAAAAATCCATGCAATCTTTCCTAGGTCAGATAAATTTTGTCAAAAGATTTGTCCCTAACTTTTCACGAATTGTTTTATCCCTCCAATATATGATTAAAAAAAATATTTTTTTTTAAATGGGGACGTACTGAACATGAAGCTTTTAATCTAATTAAACACGCAATCAGAAATTCTCCCTCTTTAGCAAGTCCGAATTTTTCTAATCATTTCATTTTATGTACCTTTGCTTCTGAGACATCATATTCAGCTATATTGACACATGTAAATGATGACAAACTCGAAGCACCAATTTCTTTTTTTAGCTCCAATTTGCAAGGGGCTGAATTAAATTATTCAGACGTTGAAAACCAAGCTTTTGTTTTTTTCAAATCAATAAAACATTTCAGACCCTTTCTTCTCAAGACTCACACTAAGGTAGTAGTCCCATTCTTAGCAGTAACAACATTGCAAGAATATGACATTGAGATCAGACCAACTAAAATTGTTAAAGGCAAATTTTTTTGCAGAATGCTAGCAGGAGCATCCAACATACCAACACTACAAGATTCAGGTGATGATATACAAATATGTGAGGTAAGCCTCAACGATACTGAATCTAAATATGTTGATATCATCTTTTACTTGAAAAATGGATATGCCCCTATGCAACTCAGTTACAAAAGAAAAAGGGCTTTGAGGATAAAAGCTAAGAAATATGAAATCATCAATGATGTGTTGTTTAGGAAAAATTATGATTATGTTTTTCTTAGATGCCTTGAAAAATCTGAGGCAGAAAATGTTTTGCAGGAACTCCATGATGGACCAGCTAGTGGACATTTTGGAGGAGACACAACAGCACATAAAATATTGCATGCTAGCTATTATTGGCCAACCTTGTTCAAATATGCACACGAATATGTAAGGAAATGTAAAATTTGTCAAATAGTTGTTGGAAGACAAAGGAAACCCGCATTACCATTGCATCTAGTCAACATTGAACAACCATTTGAACAATGGGGACTGGACATAATAGGTGAGATCGTTCCTCACTCTTCAAAGCAACATAGATATATCCTTACAGTAACTAATTACTTCACAAAATGGGTGGAAGAAATTCCACTTAAGATAGCCAATTTTGAAAACATCATTGAACTTATTGACCAGTTTATTATTACCATATTTGGTCTACCAACTGCCCTCATGTTTGACAATGCATCTTATTTCATAGGCAATGCTATGACAAAATTTTCTCTTAAAAGAGGTTTTAAACTTAAATATTCTGCTAACTATTATCCTCGGGGAAATGGTTTGGCTAAATCTACAAACAAAAATCTTATAAGAATCATCAAACGAACTATTGATCAAAGTCAGAAAAACTGGCACAAATATTTAACATTTTCTCTATGGGCAAATCAAATAACGCAGAAGACCTCAATAGGCACCTCTCCTTTTAATTTATTCTATGGGAAAGAGGTTGTTCTCCCTACAAATGTAGTTATTCCCTCTCTAGCCTTGGTTCAATTTATTGAAGAAACTCCTTCCTCTTCTATGCAATTAAGGCAATCGCAAATCCTCAAGCTCGAAGAAGAAAGAGACAAAGCCAAAATCACACATGCACATCATCAACAGTTAGTTAAATCTTCATTTGATGCAAATTCCGTAAGTCTTAAATCCTTTCAACTCTAAGACATTATATTAAAGTGGGATAAAGCACATGAGGAAAAAGGTAAGTATACCAAATTCCAAAGAATGTGGCTTGGCCCATTTCAGATTGCGGAACAAATCGACCCATCCACCTTTTTATTACAAGATTTATCAAGCAAGAGAGATTCTCTACCTGTTAATGGGCATATTTTGAAGAAATATTTTTCATAGAAGATAACCTCTTCTATCCCTTGTACACTATTGCCTTTACTTTTTCTAGGAAAATAAAAGTTAAATAGCATTTACTTTTGGCCTTTACAATAATAATCTCTTTTATATTTTGACTTTTCACTTGTATAAGTAGAGATTGTTGAGAAGATAATTTTCACATTTGAAACATAAGCTAAGTTCTATTACTCTGAAACCTGCTAATTTTCCACCAAAATTACTTGTTCTTTGAAAAACATCAACTTTATAAAGAAACCTCTGTTCTACCATCAGTCAAGAAAAGTGCCTTTAACAAAGCAAAGACTCTTTGCAGATAAGCATCTTCAACTCTATAATTTTCATCTAGAAACTCATAAGGAGTCAATGGTTCTCCCCATCTGGTAAACTTTTCTCGTTTTAGAGTATGATTCTAAAATATACTTAAACTTAAAGGATAAGAGGTCTCATTAAGAGTTGACTTACCATGATCATAGGGAAGTAATAAACTGACATTACCAATATTGCATATCAAAATAGGGTAATGGCTTGAGATTATTTTAATTGAGAGACAAGGGGTATCATCATGAGACAGCTTGTTCAGTTGAGTTACAACCGATGAATGCATTGAAAATTTTGGTCACCAAACCAAGACAATGACCTTTAAGTAGAAACAATGAAAATTAAAAAAAAAAAAATGTTTAGAAAAGCAAAGAAAAAAAGTATATGAATATGAATTTATCTCTAAAAATTGCACTCTTATCTGGATGGGATATTGAATCATTGTTGGTTAAAAGGTAACCATGTCGAGGCTATGGACGCTTGCTAGAAGTAGAGGCTCTACCTGTGACAAATGAGTACATCTAAAATATAATTTGCAAGAGCTCCTTGCTTTATCTTTAAAACCAAGTAAAGATTGATGTAGACAAATGAATTTTCATTTTGAAGAGGATAATCAAATGGATGATAATTAGGTGGATTTTGTTTTCTTATTCAGAGAAATGTTACTTATCTTAGATTTCATGTATTTTCTATTTTCTGAACTATCTTTATTTTGGAAGTTTTAGAAATTTCAAAAAACTATCAGAGATAACTGGTTCTTCTAGCGAATCGCCAATTGTTGTGCTATTCAACAACCCCCCCATTTATTGATTTAATAGTTAATGTTCTATTAGTAAATGGGGACCCTTTATTAAAAAACCCTCCAAGAAAAATTTAGCACTTAGGCGCTTTCTTTTAAAATTTTAGAAATAAATCAAGATATCAAGTCAAAACCCTTTAAGACTAGCAATTCTCGCCTTTTCGCATACCGCTGGACCAAGTGTGTTAAAGGGTTAATTAACGAACAAAATCTGTGAATTGCGATAGAAGGGATCACCATATTTAACTTAGATATCATTAGACTTTTCATTCAAAGCTAAGACTTAAGGCATTTCCTATAAAATGAAGCGCTTATCACAATCGCATATTGGCTTTCACAAAGGATGCAACTCACATAGCATGTTGTAATATATGAAATGCGATATTGCAGTAGAGCGAGTCAATACTTATCCCGAAAATTTACTTAAAAGACAATATTATGAACTGCGAGAGTTCGTAAAGTACGATAGAACCCGGACCTAATAAAAGCGATTGCAAGTTATGTCTGGAACTTAGTCAAAAGCACTTTATGAAATAATTACTCATTTAGGCAAGCTATGCTCTAAAAAATAAATAATATGTCGCTCATCTTGCATATCGCATCCCGCGGAATATTGAAAATCTCTAGGAAAATGTGCAACCGAACATGCGATAGTGTGATGTGCGATATTGCGATAATCTTATCGCAATCACAAAATCGATGTTCTTGCAGTTTAAACTCACCACCTTAAAGTTTTTCTTTCCATTTTGTGATGCGGTAGTTTAATGAGTAATACAGGCAACGATAAGAGACCTTAGTGGTTATTTAATAAATTTAATGGCATTTATGTTAAAGAGCGGCTTGACGTGATACAATATCTTTTCATCTGCATTTTGAATAAAATCTCCTTTCTTGTCACCTTTTTGAGGTTAACTGTATCATTTAATTCTCACTGTCATTCTCTCTCGTGTTTATCTGATAACTTCCATTTTGCTCCATTTCAGGAAATCTCTGCAGAGAACATCATTAGAAAGAATGGCGAAGAAGGGAAAGGCGACTACATCTAAGAAATCAGACACGGTGCCACTTTTCTTTGATACCACGTGCAACAAGGACGGAGGAACCACGACATGGAAGGCCATGTATAACTTGTTAGAATAAGAGAAGCCCAAGCCACTAGTAACAAAGGCCATGATTGATGCTCAGGAGTCATCTGACACTTCCTATTTCGAAAGAACATGTTCATTCCTACACTGAATAGCTATGAGACCAAAGATAATACCATACACGGATATGGTCAAATGGGTAATTGACGAGGTAGACATCTCAGACAGAACCTTCAAGAATAACAAGCAAGAGGTCATGGGGTCTTTCTCAGCAGAAAGCCTACGACTAATGTACCAGTTACCAGAGCCTCAAAATATATACAACAAATAGTTCCTTCAGCAATTTTCCAAAGAAAATGAGGACCCATCAGACATTACACAAACCTGGAAATCAAGAGGAGGTAAACTCAAATGGGATAAAACTGGTATGTACTCAATGGCATCCGTTCCTCGCCTCATAGTTTATGGGATAAAACTGGTATGTACTCAATGACATCCATTCCTCGCCTCATAGTTTCATAGTACCAATGATATGTAGGTTATTTGGTAGACCCGATAGCACCAAGCTTTCCAAGGAATGGCTCTCGTTAATAGATGCAGTAGTGAATGCAACAATTATGAACTAGGCTCAAATTTTATCAGACAATTTGACAAAGGTCATTATAGCATATAGAAGGAAGAGAAGTCCTTCTTTAAGTATTTTTCCCCCTTTCTTCATGAGTGCTTTTGTTATGGATGCAATTTGTTTTTGTTCACAATTTCCCAATATGGGATGGAAGTGGACTATACATAACCCACTTCCCATCCATATATACCATAAAATTTTGCAGGAATCGCAATTCCACCCCCATTTTTATAAAATCTGTCAAGGGGCTATGCTACCTATTCATAAAGCAGCATTCGATAGAGTTTCCCCTAGGTTTTCTAAAGAGGTCGAGGTAGATATCTTGCCAATAGCTAGATGGTTTGGGGAAGAGACATTCACCTACATCAAAGTTTTTGGTAGCATTTCTTCACCACATGTCCTCCCATATTATGTCCCCGACAAACTAATGGCTAGAGAAATAGCCTACCAAACAGCAGGGGAAGGCGGATTGAGCAGATGACTGAAAGAGCATAAGAAGGCCATTTGGCCCACATTCCCATTAAAATATAGTGCTTTCGCACTACATGATTATGGACATGCATTAAAAAAAAGCAGAGATTATTATGTCTCTGAAATTAGCTACAGTTCTAGGAAGGGAACACAACCCAAATGGCACTTTTATGGAATTTACTACTATGGTAAAAGTAAAATAGTTCACCCATGAAGAGGACACCTTTGATGACCTCTTCCTATAGGTAGAAACATTTTCACAAGTTTTTCATATGGCATCACTACTTTTGACCCCGAAAGATATTAATGCTTTCCATGTGTACAAAAAAAAGATATTATTAAAGGTCCCATTAGACCTACTACAGATTGAACCAATAAGGGAGCCAACTCCCAGTGTAAGCTTGGATGGAAGCTCCAAATAAAACTCTGAAGAAGAAACCCAAGAGAGGTCGACTCATGAGTCAGAGCACTCAGAGCGATAGTCTCAAAATGGGGGAGGAAACACAAATAAAGAGTCTAAAAAAGACACAACTGGAAGTACAGAGGAGACAATCGAGCAGGCCTTAGCAAAGAAATAGGTAGAGGTTGCTTCTACTTCAACTCAGTCAGGTAAAGCTCCAATCATTGACCTGGAACAAGAATGGGAGAAATTCAATAAAAAGCTCCACACATACACAAACCCTGAGAAAACATCTGAAATGCAAACTCCCAAGAAAACCAGCATAAAGAAAATCCAGAAACAACAGGGGAAGGAGCTACAGGCACTCAGGACATTGAGATCATTCCTGCTATTCCTACTTTAGAAATTGTCTTAAGAATTGAGGAAATACCTCTGTTAGATGTATTCTACAGTCCTACCCACAAGGCTGTAGTAAAAATACAAAGAAAGAAAAGGAAATTGGGCGCCATGGTTGTTACGACTCCGAAAAAGTAACCAATGGATGTTGTATGGAAGGAATCACGTATCGACCCATCTGAGAATCTCACAAAGTTGTCAGAGTTTGCAGGATCCTATGGCACAACAACCATTGACAAGGAGACCGAGGTCTAAATTTTGCTGAAGGAACATAAAATTTTTCTTCTAAAACAACAATTAGCCCAATAAAAATCTAATCAGCAAGCAAAATTACAAGTAGCCCAGCTCCAAAGAGAATTCTATCAGATGAGGATACAACACCAAGCCAGCTTAGCATAAAAGAATTGGAAAATACAAGCCATGATAGATAAATTTAAACATAATACGCAAATCGAGAAATTCATCAAAGAAGCACTTAGCCTCAATTCCCTATTAATGCAGCAAAAGGAAGTATTTTGCCAGAAAATCTCGCAAATAAATCCTTACTGCTAGACCAGTGATAACTTAACAAACCAAGTTATTGATATTAGATTTGAGTACAATGAAATCCACAAAAGGGTTTATGAATTTATCACTTGTCAAGAATTAGAGGATGGACGAAAGGCTTACCTACCAAAGTTGGAAGAGTCTCATGAAGATATTATGTTTATGGATTGGGATTCTCGGTTGAAACAGACAGAAAGGGAAACAACAATAGTAGTGACAAAAGCAAACAACATAATAGAAGCCATTAATGAAAATCTTCATGGCGCCAATCTTGTCAAGGAGTGTGTACCAGGGTTTCTTCCAAATGTCAAATAGCTAGAGCAGTAGTGGAAACAGGCAGCGCAGGAAAAGGAGGAGGAAAACAAACGTTAAACACGTTGAATTGGGAAACGTACTGGCAATTTCTAGTAAAACCACACAGCGAGTGGATGACTTTGAGGTGTTTAACAACCTCTACACAAAAGATGGTTCTAGCACTAACAGATGCCATATTTGCTGGGTAGTTAAAATCTACAATCAATCAGCCACCTCAGCTCAAGCCAATGACTGATATTTGCAACCTTAGAGATCAAGTTCAAAGGAGTTAGTCATTAATTTATTTTTCTTTTAGTTTTATTTTTGCTTATTCTGAGGAAGGTTGTTTGAAACCTCCTCAAATATTTTTGTAATAATCTATTTTGAGACATATATTTTAGTATTTAAACCCCTCTCATGCATTTAGAGAGGGGTCCAGAAATTTTATCAAAAACACTTTTCAAAACATTACACTTTTGTACTTTTGAGGAGGTTTTGATGAAATGAATGGAACATGATCTATTTTTCTTTAAATATCTAGCATGCTCTACTGAAATGCACTTTTATACTCTTATAATATGTTGGATTGAATGAGATTGGGTCAACATTGTTGAAGCACATGAGCAGGACTTATCATATATGGTACTTTTATCATATGATTATGCTTCAAGGTCCGGACAAAGTAGTTTTCCCCCATGTTGTCGCAGCAATTTTCGAGGCTTCAACACACGCCTATATATATATGTACAAAGTTAAATTAAATTATACAACAAAACTTACAATGGCTGATCAACAAGAGGAGAATTCCCCTTTCTAACCAACTATATTTTAGAATTTTGAAGAACATGTTTGGTAAAATCCTCTTTAGACATTGGCTTATGATAAAATTTCAATCAATGTCCATTCACAACAAAGGAAGCTTGATCTGCATCGATAGTTTTTATCTTGACCGAACCATTGTCATAGATTGTATCTACCTCACAAGGTCCAAACCACCACATTGTCAATTTTCCTTTGAAATCCTTAAACCTATTGTCATACAACAAAGCCCAGTCACCTGGTTGAAAACGTTTCTTCTTAATAAACTTATCGTGCCATTTAGTTTTTTGATCCTGAACAAGCATCATCCTTTGAATAGCATCATGTCTAATCTCATCCAAGGCATTTAATTCCATTATCCTTTGTTTCTATGCCTCATCTAAATCCATTCCTAGTTGCATGGCAGTTCTGAAGGTTTTAACTTGGATTTCTATAGGAAGCAATACCTATTCCCTGTAAACCAACTCATAAGAAGAATGTCTTGTTGTGTTTCTCCAGGTTTTCCTATAGGCCCACAAAGCTTCTAGTAACCTATCAGCCCAGTATTTATGATGCAACTTGTTGTCTTAGTGATAATGGCCTCGATTACTTTATTGGTAGATTCTACCTGTCCATTTGCTTGGGGGTGGTAAGGTGTATATTTCCAGTGCCTGATTTTACACTGCTCTATAATATCTTTGACCAATTTGGAAGTGAATTGAGTGCCTTTATCCATTAATATTTCCCTTGGTACACCAATATGGGTAAATGTCTCTTCAAATAAAAAGTCAGCAACCGATTGTTCATTAGTAGAATATGGTGATTTAGCCTCTACCCATTTGGTTACATAATCCATACATACCATAATATATTTCTTCTTTTTGGACATAGGAGAAATTGATCCTACAAAATCTAATGCCCATTTATCAAAAAGTTCGATTACTACATGTTCTTGAAGAGGCATTTCATCTGTTGGGACAGATTTTCCCATCCTTTGAAAATCATCACAGCTGGCCACATATTTCTTTGCATCCTTAAAAATGGTGGGCCAATAATACTCAGATTGTAACACTTTATATGTAGTTCTTTTGTTGGTGAAATATCCACCACATGGCTCATTATGGAAATATTTTAGAATTTATTTCATTTCATATTCTCGTACACATCTTTTTATCACCAAATCTGGTCCAGTACGGTATAAACAATCCTCATGCCACATATAATTAGTACTAAGTTGTATGATTCTCTGTTTTTCCCTTGAAGACAAATTTTGTGGCAACTTTCCTATAACCATGTAATTATCTACATCTGCATACAAAGGAGTATATGTAGAAATAGAAAATAAGTTATCATCAAGAAAATCATTAGTAATTGGTGCACTATCACCTGTGTGGACAAGTCTAGGAAAAAAATCAATGACAAGATTATATTTTCCTGGTCTATCAACGATAGTAATATTAAATTCTTGTAGTAGTAATAACCATCTAGTAACACGGGCATTGGTGATAGGTTTATTCATTAAAAACCTAATAGTTGAATAGTCTGTGTGTTCAAAAACTTCATACCCGGTTATATAATGTCTAAATTTATTAATGGCATGAACTACTAATAAGAATTCCTTTTTAGTGACCGTGTAGTTTAGTTCTGTAGGAGAGATATTTTTGCTAACAAAATAGATGGCATAGGGAATTTTATTCTCTCTTTGGCCCAAAACAACCCCCAAAGCTATGTCTGAGGCATCAGTACAGATGTGAAAAGGGAGGGCCCAATTTGGTCCTCTTAGAACTGGAGCAGTTGATAGTTTTTGTTTAAGAGTTTCAACGGCAAGTTGACATTGAGAATCCCAGTGGAATTCTGCATATTTGGCTAAAAGTTTGAACATAGGGTCAGCTATTATTGTAAATTTTGAATAAATATTCTATAATATCCGACATGCCCTAGAAAACTTCTAACTTCTTTTTGAGAGCTGGGAGTTTTGATTTGAGTGATTATTTCGATCTTAGCAGGGTCTACTCTTATCCCAGTCCCAGAAATATGATGGCCTAACACAACACCCTCTATAAGAATCATTCTATATTTTTCATTGCTAAGGGCAAGGTTGGTCTCTTGACATATGATTAAAACTTTCTCTAGGTTGTCTAAAGCTTGTTGGAAATCTTCCCCATATACTATGAAGTCATCCATATAGACTTCCACACAATCTTGGGTTAGATTGGAAAAAATAGCAAGGACAACCCTTTGAAGGGTGACAAGGGCATTACATAACCCAAAAGGAAGCACCTTGTAGGCATAAGTACCCCATGGACAAGTAAATTTAGTCTTTTCTTGGTCATCGAGTGCAATTTGGATATGATTATAACTGCTAAATCCATCCAAGAAGGAGAAATACTTCTTCCCGGATAAAGTATCCAATACTTGATTGATGAAAGGAAAGGGAAATTAGTCTCTAAAGGTATCCTTATTTAGTTCCCTAAAATCCACACAAATCCTCCATTTACCATTTTTCTTAGGTACAATGACTAGTGGTGATACCCACTTACTATTAGAAATAGGGTAAATTAAGTTTGCATTTAAGAGCTTCTGAAGATATTCTTTTACTATATATTTTAAGGTTGGGTTCATCCTTCTTTGAGGCTACCTCACTGGTCTAATGTCATCATTTATATAGATGTGATGCATGCAGGTTTCGGGGTGGATCCCTTTCATATCAGAATAATGCCATGCAAAAGCACCACATTGTTTTTTAATCATTTGAATCAATTTTTCTTTTTACTCTACTTCTAGACTAGAATTAACATATAGACACTTCCCAGGGTTAATTTCAACATCATGGATAGAGGACTCTTTACCTTCACCTATTTCTATTACAAGAAATAATGTGGAGTTAGAGGGATGACATGCTTCCTGAAATTCATAACTGAAAATGTGCTCAGATTCTTGAAAAGATTGAGGAAAATCAATACATTCCTCCTCTCCATATGGGTTCTCTATCCATAAGGGGATTTCTGTAGCAGGCTGGGCAGGAGGAAATAAGGTATTTTTTTGGCTTTGACATCCGTTGGAAATTGTCATCTCTCCTGTCCTGCATCCAATAAAGGCATCAACAGTGGCTAGCCAAGGTCAACCCAGTACTACTGGATGTCAAGGTTTGGAGGGATTTGGATGGATCACAAAGAATTCTATATGATATTCCCAGGAAGCTAGTACGGCTATTATGTCATTTAGGCTTCCTGCAGGTTTAAGCATGGATTTGTCAACTAATTCCAATAGTGTTTGGGTTGGCCTCAAGCCTCCTAACTGCAGCTTTTGCATAATATCCACATTCATGACATTTATTATTGCACCTAGGTAAACAATATAGTTTGGTAAATATATACCATTAATCTGTATAGTCACTACTGGATTCTCATGATCAGTGTATTTAGAAGGCACCCTTGACATGGTTTCTAACAATTGGCCAACTACCTTTATAAAAGGGGGTCCTTCCTTTTTCTTCTTGGATTTTTAATGCAAAGATACCTTACAATCTTGGCATAGGTAGGAATATATTTGATAGCTTGAAGCAAAGGTATCTTTACACAAATATTTCGCAGTTCAGGCTCTAAATCCTATCCTAATGGGACCTCGGGATTTTCTACAAGAAATCTCTTTGGATAGGGTGGTTGAGTAACTTCCTCAGATGGTTTAGGTTGTTGGCAGAATTGATTGGTGCTGAGGGAGGGTTTTCTTCTTCATCAGAAGGAGAATCTTCCTCTTTGCTATGTGTGTCCTTATCTTCAAAAGGTGATTTTGTTGGTTGTTCTTCTTGAATGATCATTGCCGGTCTTGTTTTTTTAATACCTTCCCATATCTTAGTCAAATTTAACTAATTGGAATTGAATTAATAATGTATGTAAGGAAGGTTTGGAGGTCCATATTTTGTACAAGTTGAGCTCACCTATTATTAGGTTTTGGAGTGGGTTATGTAGGTAATTGAGTAGTTCGATGAGGATTTGGATTTGGTGGCATTTGTTGTTGATTCAAATTCATGGGCAGAGCAAGTTGTTGTGGACTTGAATTCATAGGCATATTTTGTTGACTTGGATTCATGGGTAGAACAGGTCGTTCTGAATTTTGGTTCATAGGCAGTTGTTGTTGAGGAAATGAAGGTAATAGGGGTGGGTTAAACCCTGGCAATAACTGAGAAATATTTGAAGGATATTGTGTGTAGATTGGGTAAGAAGTTGTCTAGTATGGTTGTGGAGGAATATTCCATAGGCAGTCCCCATCCAACCTTGTTGCCAAGAATTTCCTTGGGATGGTTGAAACCCCCATTGGGAGTAAGGCATTTGAGGGGATTGTGGTTATGCAAACTACATGGAAGGGTCCTAGAACATGGAGGGGCTTTGTTGCCTCCATGGTCTCCTAGGGGGATAAGGTGGATCTTATGGTTTGATTTCCCCTTTGTAGATGGCTTTCAAACCAAGTAATAAAGGGCATTCATTAGTTTGGTGTTTATCCACACAAATTCCACAAACCTCTATGGCATTAAAAGGAAATTCTTTTTTAGGATGCTTCTTCCTACAACGAGGACAAAAGATAGCTAAAGTAATGTTTTCCACTTATTGTTTCCTCTTACTATTGAGGGTATCTAGATGGTTTCTAATTGTAATAAGGATATCATTTTGAATATTTTCCAATAGATTTCCTAATTCTATTATGGTTACACCACTCGTAGTGGGTTTTCCAACTCGATTGGTAAGTTCTCTTGAGTTTTTCCTAACTTTAGCTTGACTACAAGAGTACTTCATGAAGTATTCAACAATTTTAGAAAATCATTTTTGATAAACATCACCAAATTTCATGAGATTAAGTACTTCCATGCAGTAATTCCGTACTCCTTTTAGAAAAATGGTTCTAACCGTGGCTAGGTCTAGAGAAACTTGCTTGTTTTTTTTGTAGTTGTAAAGGAACCTTTCTAAGTACTTCAGTCTGCTACTTTTTAAATATGTCATTCTTGGCATCCCTAGGCCTATAGTAATCCTGGTATTTCTAGAGAAAGGCTTCTTTCATATCATCCCAAGATGTAATGGTGTGTTCCCCAAGATGAAGTGAGGTAATAATGACAAAGGAATGTTCTTCATGGTGACATTCCTAGTAATGTCAAGAATTGTAAATCCAGACGTTTCTGGATCATTGTTGGGCTCATTGTTTTCTAGATTTTCCACCCTTCCTCCTCCTTCCATTCTTTCTTCCCACAATTTGGAATTTGTGGAAGTAGGAGATGTGTCGCCTTCAGAATATGGTGGTTCAGACACTGGGATATCTATAATGTTCAAAGGTACTATCTCCCCTATATTCGGAACTTCCTCTACCATTATCTTTATTTCTGCTCCAAGCTACTTTACTGATGTCTCCTCTGCTACTGGCACTAGATATATCTCCTTTAGAGTTTTCCTTGCATAGAGATTAGCAGAATTAGTTGGATTAACAATCTTGGGACCATATATGTTTTTTGGGATTTCTTATGAAACAAACCTACCTTTCCTATCTCCAATTATTCTCATGAAATGAAAGCATCAAATTTTAACTACTTACCAAAAGATAGGACAACATAAATTTGGAGAAACTCCACCATAGTGGATGTGTGGCTCTTCACTCATGTCTTATTGTCTTCTCTCCACCCTTAGGTTGTCCTCAATATCACTCAAAAACAAAAAAAACAAATCATTACCTATTACTGTTTACAGCTCCCTAACAACAACGCCAAAAATGTTGGGGCAATTATATGAGTGATATATCACCATGAATTAAATTATCAACCAGGGATTCGTAATCAGTAGATTTGATACAATATATGTGTTGATAACAAATAATTCCTGTTACACAAAAATATCATCACCATGATTATTTGTAGTCAGTATGGGTCTATCATCACTTGTACTGTCCTCCTAAGCAAGTCTCAGACCTCAGCTCTTCAAATCAAGCTTTGAAAATGAGAGAAAGACATTAAAAATCAATGTAACTCTGGTTCCGCACTTTCTCTCACTGTCACCTGCAGTCCCGCACCTTCTGTGTACAAAAACTGCGGACCTGTCCGCTCTGTCCCTAACGGTGTAGGTGCGGACCCCTGTGAAAGTCAAAAGGCGCAAGTTTTATCTTAAAAAACTCACTTTGGGTTAATTCTAGAGGTTTCTAGAAGGAATTTTAACGTGGATTGTTCGCTCTGAGGTGGTTCATGCATCCCAAAAGAGAAGGAGCTAATCCCTTGATGAGAGGAGCTATCCCTTTGAAGGAGGGCTTTATCCCTTTGAAGGAGGACCTAGTAACCTCCCTCCATTGCACTATAAATACAGGCATTGGGCTGGTTGCTAGAGAGGTTAGAAGCTGAACATTTTTTAGGGTAAATGCTGGTGAAATCAAGACTTCCTAGTTGAGCTTAAGAGGAGAGATCACATACCTTTTTGGCTTCATTGGGGAGTGAGTGAAACTTGTCAAAGTAGAGGAGACTTCTTGCTGGACCCTGGGAGGAGCTTGTACAACGTCAAGGCAAAGGTTGTAAAGTTATTCTTCTTTTGAATTAATACAATCAAACTCATTTTTCTCAACAAGTATCTCATGTTATTTGTTTCATGGACTCCTTGACTTTCATGTTAAATATTTTTTATGCAATTGGCTTTTCAGGTGCTATCTCATTTGTTTGCTTTGTTTGTGTTTGTAGATTCACGACAAAGGAGCTCATTTGGATCGAAGGAGCGAGGGCATCGACAAGCTTGCGTTGGACCTAAGGTAGGCCCTAAAAACACTTGTTTGCCATTGTTTATCAAAGCATATTTAGAGAAAGATAGTGTTTGGTTGGTTTGCTTGTCATTAGGTCTTCTTTAGATTCTAGGAAGGTCTATCTTGTCCGCACGATCGACTTATTCCATGTGACAAAATGGCGACTCCACTGGGGACTTGATTGTTTTCCTTGTTTTTACTTTGACCTGAGAAACTGTGTTTTTGTTTCTGTTTTTGGCTTGTTGTGTGTAAAATTGGGTAGAGTTTGTAGATCCAGGGTTATTTTTTGTTTTTCATAGCTTTGGGAGAGGACCGCACCCTAGCCGTTTGACACAATGCGTACCTACCCGCAACTTGGCTTTTAGCACAGAGCAGGACCGCACCTATGTCAACTGTGGACCTGCGGACCCTGTCAAAATTTTGAAAAACCCTAAGATTTCCTCTGTTAGTCAGCTTAGTGCTTGTTTAGAAATTGTTATCCACTGCCCAGACCTGCATATAACTTGTCAGAAGCTTTCCTTAGATTGATTTCGTTAGTGTTAGGGTTTTAAGTGAAATTCCTAGGAGTTTTGCTTGTTGGGTTTGTTTTCATTTTGGTTGTGTAGTGGCTCTGTGCTTAGAAGCTGTAGGGACTTCAGATCACCGTAGTGTCTACCAGCCTTCTTATGAGTCTGACCATTTATGAAATCTCCCCTTGTTGAGGAATCCGCTTTGAGTTTTCTCTTTACAAAACTTCGAAAAGCTTGTGTTTGAAAGTTTGGATTTTCATTTTCAAAAAGAAAACAAAATTGGTTTTTCTTGACTTATTTGTGATTCTGCATAAATTGGTCCTTAGCTTACATCTAGCTAAGTAAAACATCCTTAAAAAAGACTTTTAGTAGCCTTTGACTTCAAATAGGTTTTTATAATTTGTAGATCTCAAAGTTAGTTATTTTCATAGTTCTGAGTGTTTTATTTAAAAATATAAAAATCTCTTTTGGAAAAAAGTTTGTTTTATAGTGATTGAGTGCTTTGAAACGAAGAAGGGAAATTTTTGTGAAATAACTAGTTGTCTCGTTTTGAGTGCATTGGAAAAGGACAAAAGCTCTTCTTTTAATTTGTTGAATTGAGAAAGATTTGTGTTTACAAAGTATTTGCATTCTCAAACTCTTTCTTAGTTTAGACGTTCATCGAAGAGAAAAAGATTGTTTAAATCATCTTAGGTGCATTTTTAGTGATTTTGAGTCGAGTCTTCATACCACGAGTTTCATCTCCGCACCTTTGGACTTAAAAAAAAACCACTAAAATTAACGCTTCAAGTAAAACTCACCTAGTAACGTTTTTATTTCTAGGGCTCTAATACACCAACTTAGCTTAGGATAGTGTCTTGGAGTAGGAGAGTAATTAACTCTCCAAGACAGTAAAAACAAACAAGTAGCTGTATCTTGTGGTAGGGAAGAAATCCAATTGTTGCATTTATGCTCTGGGAAAGCTCCTCTTAAAGGAGAAGCACGAGATCGTGTCCGAACCAGTGTGGGAATCAATCCTTCCTCATTGGGAATGACACCAGATATTCACGTATTAAAAACAGTAAACATCAGATTAACCATTGTCGAGGAGCCTGGGGTCACTTGTTGGTAAACCTTGGATTATGTCAAGGAGCCTTCAATGGGATTGAGCTTGCTACTCTGCCCTTGCGTGCATATCGGATCATAGACTGTTCCCCTAGGTATATTTGTTTCAATTGGTAACCTTAGTGGCCATATTCTTTAGGACTCTTCCTGAGGTGACAGTGGTGGGAAGATCCCACTGTACCTGGAGCAGACGTCGGCTAGAGTCACTTGGATTTTCTGGGGGGTTCTCTTCACTCGAGACGGTTAAGTGGAGAAACTTGTGCCAGTCTATTCATTAAGCAGATTGCCGGGGTAACTGTTCCAACCGCCATTTCTGTATTGAACTCTGCGACGTTGGATTTCATCACCAACTAGTGTCAGTACGAAAAGTTACTGTTTGTGTGTGTTTGATCTCCTAGATTCTTTAGGCATGTGATTCAAATTTGTTTGGTTCTTTAGAGAATTTAGGTGCTTTTCATTGAGATTTTACTTTGTTTGCGTGTGAAGTAGTTAAAAGTTTTCAACTGTGGCTGAATTACCAAGGCAGTCCCGTAGACTTCGGGGCCAGTCTCTTGAGTTTGTAAACGTGGCTGAGTTACTGAGGAAGTCTCGTAGACTTCGGGGCCAACCTCCTGAGGAAGTACCAAGCCAGCTTGAAGGCTTGAAAGTCCTCGTAACTCCTAGAGACAGTAGAGTTGGGTCACCTGAGGAAGGAGAATCTTCTTTGATAGTACATCCCGATTTCCAACCGTTAGTAGCAGATTATAATCCACAGTCAGTGTCTGTTTCCGAAATTGCTCGTAGCTTTTCATCTACTAGTGGTATAGGTGAGGAACCTGAAATATCCGAGCCTGAAAGTGAATTTGCTGCTACTCCGACATCGGGGTTTGTTTCTCAAACTTCTATTGGTCCTGGTTCACCTAGGGTAGAAAGAGTAATCACCCAAGATCTTCCTTCTGGACTTATTGCTATTGAAGAACTTGCTCCGGAAGAAGAAGTAGGCATCCCTATCCCTGAAAATCAACCTGTTATTGAACTAAGGGAGCATGAATCAATTTTTTACAGTCCACCTAGGAGCAGTTCTTGGTATTTCTTTGACTAATTTTTTATAAAACTCAGGGTTAAGTTTTTCACCACCTCGTGCTCCTTATCACCCAACACCTAGAGGTTTTTATACTCCCGTCAATATGTCAGGACAGTCATCCATGTTTACTCAATCGCCTGAATCTTTTTTGTACGGTGGTCCTTCTGTTCCCTCCGGGTATCAGTCACTTTCTGGTACTTTTTCAGGAGCATCTCCTCAACCCATTGAGCAAGGGTTATTAACTGGAAACAATGGTACTAAGCCGTTGAGCGTAGAAGACATTCTTATGATGCCAGGTTCTATTCCAAATCCTCAACCTCAAGGTGGCCAGTTACCGCCTGGGGGGCAGCCTCAATTAACGCCTGGGGGGCAACCTCAAGGACAGTACATACCTATGGGACATTACGTTCCTCAAGGTCAACCCCAGACTCAATATGTACCCCAAGGTCAACCCCAGTATCAATTTATACCTCAAGGTCAACCCCAGTATCAGTATGTGCCTCAAGGGTATCAACCCCAAGGTCAATACTCGAACCAAGGTTTCCAACCACCCTCCGGTCAAACGTATGTTCAAGGAATGAGAAATGTACCTTTCAATTATCAATCCTACCCTCAACCCGATTATGGTCCTCAGTATTCTCAACCAGTTATGGGTCAGTACCCCGGAATGAATATAGTGTGGGATCCATCACAAGCTCAACAGGTGTTGCAGCCAAGTGTATAGTTGTCATCTCAAACTGGACAACCCTTAGTTTCTGGTACACCCCAGCAACCAGTCCAGTCTAACATTCAAACTTTTGTACCTTCAGTAGTTTCTCAGCCTGGGCCTAGTACGCCTCGTACTCCGCCTCAAACGACTGCTACAACTGCCACAACATCTCTTCAATCTACCCCACCTACTCTGGAGTATCGACAGCTCCGGTTTCTACTGTTCCTGTATCTACTCCTCAAACATCTTTACCACTGTCTGAATCTACGATTCAAACTTCGGTTCAGATACCTGTAGGACAACCTGGTTTAAGTACGGTTGTCACAAGTCAACCACAATTTACTTATCAACCGTACCAGGGACAATACCAATTCAGTCCTGCTGTGCAGCAGCCAGTCTATCAGTATCAACCGTACCCTGGGTACACTTATCAACAACCTCAGTACGGTCCGGTTAATCCTGGTTTTCCAGGAGGATACAATATCCCGAACGCGATTCCTATTCCTAGTTATCCTAGATATCCTCCTCCTGGGGCTGGTCTTATGACCCAGAGTTTTAGGGATCCTAATCGGCAGTTACCGTTTATCGCAACTTTGGACTTACCTGACTTGTCATGCCTAACGAACGATCCCATTAATTATCTTCCGTTTTGGCCGCCAATGTCGAATAAGTTGCCCAGTGACATTCCCAAGTTCGAAGGTAAATCAGGAGAGGACCCGTCGAACCATGTGATGACTTACCACCTCTGGTGTGCGTCTAACTCCATTACAGATGATTCAATCCATCTTAGACTTTTCCAGCGCACTCTAATTGGTCTCGCGGCCAAGTGGTACATTGAGTTACCGCGAGGCACTTTTTATAATTTTAGTCAGTTAGCTACCTCGTTTTTAACTCATTTTCAGTTGTCAGTCCGATATGACAATGGCACGGAATTGTTAACTTCGTTAAAGCAATCGACATCCACTTACATTTCAGATCATTTTCATGAGTGGAGACGTCGACGGTGTTTAGTGAAGGTATTTATTCCGGATCAGATCTTGGCCGAGTGGTTTGTAAAATCTTTGTTGCCAAAGATCACTGAAGATGTTGCTAAAGCTGGAGTTGTTATTGAGGAGCAAGTAATTGCTCAAGCACAATACCTTGACCCGATCTTCCCAAGCAAAATCAAATCATTGCAGCTCCTTCGGGATCTCATGCCACCAATGGTATGATTGGCACGGTTAACACTAAAAGTAAGAATAAGTCTTCCAAGAATTCTTCCCCCATCATAACCTTGCCTGATTCCCCAACAGGAGATTCTCCTGCAGAGATTTTCGCCGATATTCACGTTGTAGAGTCATCTACAGCCAAATCAAAATCCGGTGGGAAGAACAAAGGAAAGAAGAAGAATAAAACGGACAAAAGTTCAAAGGAGAAACCTGAAAAAGCGGAATCCAATGATGAAAAGCGCAAGCCTCGTTATCCTTGTCTCATTTGTGATGATGAAAATTTTACAAGAGACTGCCCTCATCGTGCAGAGGTTGCGAAGATTGTCAAAGGTTCCCAAACTCCTGTTGTTTTGAAGGATCCTTTTCCGGCTCAAGACAGTAAGATGATAGGTTCATCCTCGAATGCCAATGAAGAACCCATACTGATGATGTCCCATGTTAGGATTGCGACTCGATCGCAAGATTATGGTAGTAAAAGTCCTGTTGATGGTAAAGAAGCAGAATCTTCTCATTCTAATCCATCAACCTCAGCTCCCGGTTCCGATCCACTATAGATCGAAAAACCTAATCCAAACTTGGTAATCAAACCGCCCGCCAAGGGTATACTTCGAAAGTCAGCTTTCAATCCACATGCGAGAGCGGCTCAGAATTATAACATTGTTGAGGATTTAGCTGTTTCACCCTCAGCAATGTCGGCTTTGGAAGTGCTACAATCATGTCCAGCACAACGTAGATTACTTTTGCCGGCTATAGGAGCTGTTGATGTTCAGGACCCGAACCTAATAATTTTCGATCTAGAAAATAGTACACCGCATTTGCCTCATCAAATGGCTTTCCAGATACCAGTGATAGTAAAAAACAGGCCTATTCATCGGACTATAATTGACGAGGGAGCCTCAACGTGTATTATGTCGATACAGTGTTGGAGATCGCTTGGTTCTTCTTCGCTAAATCAATCCCCAACGATTCTAAAGGCCTTTGATGGCCGTGGGTTTCATCCTTTTGGCATTCTACAGGATCTGCCTATAGGTGTTGAGGGAAAAACCGTTAGTCTAGATGTGGAGGTGGTTGATGCCCCTCTAGATTACAACCTTCTCTTGGGTTGAAGTTGGTCTTACTCTATGACAGCGATCGTTTCATCGGTCTTTCGAGTAATAAAGTTTCCACACAATGGAAATATTGTAACAATAGACCAGCTGGCTTACTTTTCATCCGACCCAGCCTCTTCGGAGAGTATTCAGCATGTTGGTAAAACGACTATCCCATATAAGGATGTTGGAGTAGGACTAGTTAAAGATGTCGGTTTACTGGGAACTTTTCCTTTTCCTCCAATCAACGCATCGTCTTCATTTGCAACTATTCATATGATTACATCAGACACCATTGTTTATAATGATCCTTGGATCGTTCCTTCTAAATCTGAGATAGACTCATTTGGTAATGCCATGCCTTTGAGTCCATATGAAATTTCCTATGAAGCCGCGCAGTCGTTTGCCGACCCATCTTCAATCGAAAATGACTTAATGAATGTGGTCTGTGAGGAATCACTTTTCACATCAACCTCAGATTTAACCACGTTTTCTGAACTTGTTCACTCTGATGAGAAAATTCGTGAAATCCTATGTGTAGATGATTTACCATGGGAAGATCTCCATCACAGATCTTCGTTTTTACCTGAGGGTGATCATTTTGAAAATGATTTCTCATCAATTTTTACAACTGAATATTTCAAGGAACCTCGGAATCCAATGAAACATCCTGATTCAGAGTTAAATTTTGGAAACATCTCTCGAACTATTCCTATTGACATTTCAGTTAAGCCTAGAATTGTTGAGAACATTCATATAGGTGCCTCGTGTACAGATGACGAAATTCAGCTATATAAGGCCCTATTCCAAGAATTCCGCGACGTGTTTGGCTGGTCCTATGAGGAAATGCCAGGAATTGATCCTGCGATTGTGTTTCATGAGATCAAGACTTACTCGAACGCTAAACCCATCCGGCAACGTTTGCGTCAGATTCACCCACGAAAAGTTGTTGCAATTAAAGCAGAAGTTGAAAAATTATTGAAAGCAGGTTTCATTTATCCGATCCCGTTAACGGATTGGGTATCGAATATTGTTCCGGTTAACAAAAAGCAGGGAACAATAAGAATATGCATCGACTATAGGGACATTAATCGAGCCTGTCCAAAGGACAATAACCCAACTCCCTATATCGATCAAATCATTGATGATTGTGCCGGCAGTGAAATATTCTCCTTCATGGATGGTTTTTCCGGATACAATCAAATCAATATTCTTCTTGCCGATCAACCAAAAATGGCTTTCATTTGTCCATGGGGGACATTTGCTTATTAAAAGTTACCTTTTAGGCTTAAGAATGCCGGAGCAACTTTTCAAAGGGCGATGTCTTATGCGTTTCATGACATCAAGCACATTGTGCAACCCTATCTCGATGACTTGCCTGCTCATTCATTACATCGAGCTGATCACCTCGTCCATTTATGAGCAATCTTTATGAGGTGTAGGCATTATCGTATTCGGTTGAACCCACACAAATGTGTCTTCTGTATAGAAACGGATCGATTGCTGGGGTTTGTAGTTTCGAAAGCCGGCATTCACGTTGATCCCTCGAAGGTCGAAGCTATCATCAAATTGCCTCCTCCTTCGAGTCTTCGCCAACTCCAAAGTTTGAAAGGGAAAGCAAACTTTTTACGACGATTCATTCCTAACTATGCCGAGGTCACAAAGGGTTTTACCCGGTTGTTGAAGCAAAATACTCCATTTTATTGGGATGAGATAGCTCGGAAATCTTTTGATGCACTCAAACACGCGTTGACCCATGCACCGTTGTTGCATCCTCCCAACTACAACCAGGATTACTTCTTGTATCTCTCCGCCTCTCATTCCACCATTGGAATGGTCTTAGTTCAGGAAGATGAATTCGGAACTGAACATGTGATATATTACCTTAGTCGAACTTTAAATCCAACTGAGCTAAAATATTCACATGTGGAGAAACTGGCATTTGCAGCTGTTCAAGTTGTCCAACGTTTTCGTCACTACATTCTACTACGTAAAACTACGGTAATTTCGGATTGCAACCATATGATCTACATTTTGACCAAGCAATTTCTAGGGGGCAAGTACTCTAAATGGATCGTTATCCTACAAGAGTTTGACTTGGAATTTGAGAAATCTAAGTCTAAGAAATCTTTAGTTTTTGCGGAATTAATGTGTGACTTCTTGCGTGCTGACACGGAAACTGTCGCGGAGGAGCCCATTGCGGACGAATCCTTGTTTCTAATCAGCACTTTAGATCCGTGGTATGGGGATATCATCGTTTATCTCCAGACCCAATCCTTTCGGCCAGAAATTTCAAGGTCAGAACGTCGAAAAATTCGATTCCAGTCCCAACAATTCAGGATTATTGGAGATACTCTTTATAGCCGTGGGGCGGATTCCGTTTTTCGACGTTGCTTAACTCATGAGGAAGCTGAAAGGGTTCTAAATGACTATCACTCTGGAGCATGTGGCGGTCATATGTCTAGGTTTGCCACAGCCCAAAAGATATTGCGTGCTGGCTACTTTTGGCCATCTTTATTTAAAGATTGTATTACGGCGGTCTGAAAATGCCACAACTGCCAAATTTTTGATCGTAATATGCGCGCTCCACCTGCTCCTCTCCACCCTATAATTGTCGTTGGTCCTTTTTCCAAATGGGGTATCGATTTTATTACATGTAACCCTCACTCGACTAGGGGGCATGCGTATATCATCCTTGCGGTAGATTATTTTACTAAGTGGGCCGAGGCGATGCCTACATTTGAGGCAGATGGCAAGACAGCTACAATTTTCATGTTCAATCATATAATTGCTAGGTTTGGTGTCCCGCAAGCAATAATCACTGATCATGGGCGTCATTTTCGAAACATTATGATGACCGAACTTACAGGCCAGCTTGGTTTACGCCACGATAGTTCAACCCCTTATTATCCACAAGCGAATGGTCTGGTTGAATCCATCAACAAAGTTTTAGTTATCATGATCCGACGAATCATTGGGGTTCATCGGTCGAATTGGCACAACATGATATTTTCAGCGCTTTGGGTGTACCGAACTTCAGTAAAAAAATCAACAGGGCTCACTCCTTTCCAACTAGTTTATGGTTTGGAAGCTGTGTTACCCATTGAATGCGAAATCCCGTCACTGCAAATGGCCATCGAGTTACTTCTAGCCACTTCCGAAGAGGAAAAGCGTTTTTTATACTTGGCTCAATTAGATGAGAATCAACGTGATGCTGCATTGGCGATCGAGACTCACGCAAAACGCATGAAAGCTCAGTATGATCGAAATGTGACCCCTCGAAATTTTTCGGAAGGAGATCTAGTCTTAGTTTACGATCAAGCTAATGATAAATTAGGCACTGGAAAATTCGTTCCTATGTGGCATGGTCCCTATTTTGTCAAGCGAAAGCTAGCCAAAGGGGCCTATGAATTGGTAGACTTTGACGGGGACTCTTTGGGTAAACGCAGAAATGGCCTTTACTTGAAGAGGTATTATGCTTAAAAGAATGGGTATGGAGATTTTTAGTTAGGATAGTTTTTCTTTCTAGCTGGTGTGTTTTAGTTTAAACAGTGTGCTTAGCTTAGAGAGTGTTTTTCATCATTATTCCTGCTTATCTTGGTTTTACTCTTGATATTGCAGATGTCGATGCCTCTCCAAACATACATTGGTTTTGCTGATGGTGCTTGTCGTAATACACGGAACATCTCTTCCGTAGCTTGGGTTATCTATTCACCCTCTGACGAGTTAGTATCTATGCATGGGGTAAGCCTCGGTCAAACAACGAACAACATGCTGAGTATAGTGCAGTGATTGAGTTATTATCTGAATCTATTTCATTTGGGATTCGGAGTTTGATAGTGAGGTTAGATTCTGAACTCGTTGTATTACAGCTTAATAGAGTGTATGCCATTAGAAATCCAGTGTTATTGAGATTATTTTTTAGAGTGCGTCTCTTGGAACGTGAATTTGATTATATTGAATATCAGCATATTCCAAGATCTTTAAATACATTAGCAGATGCAATTGCTTCTCGAATGTTAAATAGACATTTGCAATAATCATACATGTAAATTTAAAACCATTCCATAACATGATTTACAAGATAAGCCGGTAATGGTGATATATATATAGGAGTGTGTCAAAAATACATCGTCCTCGATCATAGGTTGAAAAACACCTTATGATCGGCAAAAATGATAAGTACAAAAAACAAAAATGTCACATGTGCCCACAATAGGCGATCATCCTATCACTGGTGATGATCTCTATAAGAAACCGCTGCACGGGCCACCTTGCAAAGGAACCTCCTAAAAGGTCTCGGGACCCCAATCACATAGCGCTGAAGTCGACGAGGAATGTCATCTATAGTGGTCTCAGGAATATCTCCTGTCAAGCGCTCGAGATGACCCTCCAGCTCGGCCAAAACCTCTGCTGATTTGTCCTGTGGGGCTGGCGCGGGCGCAACTGGTTGCTTCCTTTCGTAAGGCCGGAGAGCGGCTGGTCACTGTGGACCCACATCTGCATTTGAAATTTTTTACTATTAGTTTTGAGACGATGGAAAAATAACAAAAAAAATTAAAATAGAAAAAATGTTGAAAAGGATTTTACCTAACTCATCCCACTGCTCTCCTGGTGGAAGAACCATGTCTGGGTCACCACGAAAATCTATCCCAGTGTAAGGAAAGTCCTGAATACAAAAGACCTAGTTTTCCAGCCATTGGAAATACTCAGGTTTGAATCGAGCAACCTCTGTCCTCTCGTCCGGGTGATGGGCCATAATTGCGACCCATCGCATCAGTTTGGGCTCTCGAGGAAGCCCAGCTCCAACAGTAAGGTGCTGCGGGATCAGCATAGGAACCCTCTCCAGGAAAAAACTCACGACCAAAGCCCCATAACCAAAGGTCTTTAGTCGTCCGTTCTTGGCCTTGGTTAGTTGGCCTTTCACATTGGCCAACACAGCATCGCACCAGTTGAAGATGGTGCCTCGAAAGCAATCAACTACCATACGCATCTGGGATCCGGTGGCAATATGTAATGCGGCAGCTCCGCAAAGTCTGGTGACAGTGAACGCAATCACCATGAGCTCAGGACGGGATATGGTCTTTATGTCTATCCCTTTGTCTCTAGTCTGGCTGTTGCAGTACTCTAGCCTGAGGCTATCGACGGACTGGCCACCTGCCCTAGCCCCAAATAGAGTCAAGTCTTCGCCTCTCTTAGGCAAACCAGTCAAGAAATATATGTCCGCCAGCTCGATTTCGAGCTGGTGGCCGCCAATGAAAAAGAAATGGTCTTGTACGCTCCATCTGTCAACCATCCACTGTAAGAAATCCACCTGAGCCCTCATGCCAGGAATGGCCCAAAATTTATACAAGTCGCACGCCCTCAAAGCATCAAGTGAAGGCTGATGATTCCATGCGGCAATATCCACGTCCTCATGCTCTCGTTCATGCCAATCTAGCATGATGTACTCTCTGCATCAAGTATAAGGATAAATTAAATTGCTAGAAATTATTTTGATTGGTCCATTTTTGAGAATTTTTGGGTTAAAAACCCTTGTGATGGGGACCGCACCCTCCAAGTTAGACACAATGCGTGGGACCGCACTTTGTCTACATGGAAGGTGCGGACCCTGAGCTTTTTCCCAATGGAGAAAAAGTCGGGGTCCGCATGCCAGCAGTGGTAAACCTGCGGGCCCCCGCGCGGGTTTTATGCCTAAAAACCCTCCCAAAAATGAAATAAATGACTAAAACAAAAAAATAAATTGTTAAAAATGAAGAGTGGGATGATGTGGATTACCTGGAGAAGACAGCGTTCGATTCCGACGGTTGGATTTTCCGCAATCTTCACGGGAAGTTTTCTGAGCAAAAGCATTATTTTCTCACCCAAACTCAAACGGTAAAAATGAATTGACAAAGGCCCTTTTTATAAGTTTTTTGAGATTGCAAATTTGTTTATGTTTCACTTTGAAAAGGTATTTTTGCGACATTTTTATCTATTTCAAACAGGTATGAGTAATGTTTGTGTTTTTGTGCAGGATAACGGATTATTCAGGCGAAATCTCATTTTCGATGAAAAAACATTTAGAGTCACCTTTAAGCTCTTTTCTGACTCCTGAAACATGAAAAGATTGCCGGATTTTTGTCGTTTCAAATTCGATATCGGTTATAAAACGACGTGTCGTTGATCGCTTTTTTAATTTTTCAGATCAAGGGCACTAATGACAAAAAGTACTCCTTGGTCGTAAAAGATCAAGCGGTTCTCTCAAGTATTATTTTATACTTTTTCGGGCTTGGGAGACACAAATTTACGAAAAAGGTCAACCCTGGAGTCTTCTTAAGTTTTTTCAGACTCTCTAAAATTGAAAAACGTCGAGTTTCTCCTATACTGGACTCGTTAAAATTTCACAGTAAAGGACCTGTTCGATTACAAACAGGAACGAACCACTCCTTCTTAGGGTTCTAATTTATACTAAGTTGGACTCATTCGAAGGATGAGCTTATAATCAAGCAAATGTTATCCTCCTCAAGCTTGTCAAAAATAAAGAGGTACTTGCCAGAAATGGTGGGGGAAAAGAGAGAAAAATGAGCCTGTTTGTAATACTTTGTAACCACTCTTGAACACGACACTTTTATTCACCTGGGTTGGGAAATCCTTTGCCTAATAGTTGATCAAACCACATTGAAAGTCTTCAGCCGGTTTCTGGGTATTAACTTTGGGTCAATTGTCACCAAGCCATCTGTCATGTCGTTATGTGTTCAAGAGGTCACTGCCAATAAGCCATTCATCTGCAAAATATCTGTCATCCAACTTGACCATCCCTGAGTCAGTCCTTGCAACTAAATTTCTCCAACTTGGTCTAAGATTTTGTGTTGTGGGCTTGCCTACGACGGATCGCTTTCTATCGACATCAGCTCATTATCTAGAAAGATGATCTAGAAATCGTCAGTACCTTGAGATCTGCATGCCTCAATGGCAGGTTTCTCGCCTTTGACGACAGTTTACATCATTGACTTTCGATCAAAGGATTCCGTGACATGTTCGACATCAACACATTTATTCGCATCTCATGAATTGTACTGGGTACTTTGAGAGCCATTGACATCACTGGTGGTTTCTCTCACACTTGTTAACAGTTTACATCATTGACTGGTAATCAAGTGGTTTCTACCATGTTCGACATGAACACATTCATTCGCATGGATGGAATCGTATTGTTTCGGGAAGTAGAAATGAAGACCCTGGATCTAGTTTCCACAATCCAGGCTGCGAGGAATTTTGTATTCATTATATAATGGACTATTCATAAACAGATGGCTGCGTCCATACTATGTCCACCTGAGTCTTTACTTGTGATGTTTTACAAGATCATTCCTATATCAAAGCAGTAGTTAGTTTTTCTAGTCAGTTTTGATCTGAGTATGGGAATGCCTACCTTAGCGATGATATGATCTCATATATATATCTTGCATTGAATGTTTTTACAGGTTCCAACCGGGCTCTCCACAAGATGATCCTCGAAATGATAAAGTACTTCACTCTTCCTAAATGATCAATGAAATCCTCATCTACTATAGACTTCACACTTTAGGGGGCAATCTGTTACACAAAAATATCATCACCATGATTATTTGCAGTCAGTATGGGTCTATCATCACTTGTACTGTCCTCCTAAGCAAGTCTCAGACCTCAGCTCTTCAAATCAAGCTTTGAAAATGAGAGGAAGACATTAAAAATCAATGTAACTCTGGTTCCGCACTTTCTCTCACTGTCACCTGCGGTCCCGCACCTTCTGTGTACAAAAACTGCGAACCTGCCCGCTCTGTCCCTAACGGTGTAGGTGCAGACCCCTCTGAAAGTCAAAAGGCGCAAGTTTTATCTTAAAAAACTCACTTTGGGTTAATTCTAGAGGTTTCTAGAAGGAATTTTGACGTGGATTGTTCGCTCTGAGGTGGTTCATGCATCCCAAAAGAGAAGGAGCTAATCCCTTGATGAGAGGAGCTATCCCTTTGAAGGAGGGCTTTATCCCTTTGAAGGAGGACCTAGTAACCTCCCTCCATTGCACTATAAATACAGGCATTGGGCTGGGTGCTAGAGAGGTTAGAAACTGAACATTTTTTAGGGTAAATGCTGGTGAAATCAAGACTTCCTAGTTGAGCTTAAGAGGAGAGATCACATACCTTTTTGGCTTCATTGGGGAGTGAGTGAAACTTGTCAAAGTAGAGGAGACTTCTTGCTGGACCCTGGGAGGAGCTTGTACAGCGTCAAGGCAAAGGTTGTAAAGTTCTTCTTCTTTTGAATTAATACAATCAAACTCATTTTTCTCAACAAGTATCTCATGTTATTTGTTTCATGGACTCCTTGACTTTCATGTTAAATATGCCTTATGCAATTGGCTTTTCAGGTGCTATCTCATTTGTTTGCCTTGTTTGTGTTTGCAGATTCGCGACAAAGGAGATCATTTGGATCGAAGGAGTGAGGGCATCCACAAGCTTGCGTTGGACCTAAGGTAGGACCTAAAAACACTTGCTTGCCATTGTTTATCAAAGCATATTTAGAGAAAGATAGTGTCTGGTTGGTTTGCTTGTCATTAGGTCTTCTTTAGATTCTAGGAAGGTCTATCTTGTCCGCAAGATCGACTTATTCCGTGTGAAAATTCCTATGTTTGATGAGTATAGCCAAGATAAGAAACATTCAGAACCAATACTCCATTTTAGAAGTTTCAATATAATTTCCTCACAAAATTTAAAGATCAGAAAGAAAAACTCATAAATAAAATCGTAACAAGCATGTAATCTAAAGGTTCTTTCTCTAGTAACAAGTTTGTCCATTTACAGGCTCATGAAATAAAAATATCGATTCAACTTTGTTTTCCTATAGCAACCGGTTAAAATCCAGTCATTGCAATCAAGAAAATCAATCATTCCTAATTTAACTAGTTCTGGAGGAAATTATGCATTCACTAGCACATGTAGGTGAATGGTGTGATCTCTTATCTTAACTCTTCCTATTATTTAAAATAGAAACCAACAATTAAATATACAGCCTAAGAAATAAAATTTACATTCATAAAACCAATGAGTTATCACTCAGAAACTAACATCTCCATACTTATATCACACACTCTAAAAAAGATTACTTGCATAGAATCAAAACTAGAATCATCTCAAATACTTTGAAACTCAATTATAACACTAAGTCACTCTTCACACATAAACCAAGTTGTATTCATAGTAACTATAATAAAAACTTGCCTTGATAGCTTCGGTGGGCCTTGTAAAGCTTCCAAGGAGACCTGAAAGAATTTACAGAACTAAGGAATCTACTAACACATCGAATTCATCAATTGTTGCTTATATCATTAATTTCAAAAGAAAGGATTAAAAAATCAAATCTCCAGCATAACAATAATATTTACACCTCTGTATCTCTATCTCTATATTTCTCTTATTGTCTCTATAAATTAACTGCAACTCTCTATCTAACTAACACCTATCATCTACGAGCTTTTTCTTATAGAGGAATGGTCACTACATACAATTCTTAAAATATATCATCAAATCATCATAAAAATTTTATATTTCGCTTTCCTTTACATATTTGGCTTCATCCTCATGACACGCAGTGCACGAATGATGAAACATATCTTGATTTTCCATAAAAATGTAAGGCATTTGACCATCGGTTCACTCAGTCTCATCAAAGGCAACTCACTCGAACCGTCAAAGCTAAAGAGTTGTGTCTAGTATAGTCAGTGTAGGATGAATGTTGGTACCAGACAAACAGGGTTAGTACTGAATAAATGATATCGATGCCACATGAACACAGTTACCGGATGAACACAAGTATGTAGGTACCGGACAAGCACAAGAACTAGATGAACATAGGCACATGAGTACTAGATGAACGTAGGTTCACGGGTACCGGATAAGTAGTGTTGGTACCATATGGATAATACTAGTGCCGGATGAGCAGGAATAGGGCCTTAAGATCTATTTGAGTCAATCCAAATAATTAGAGAGTATAAAGAATCAATTATTTCATTCCTACTAACAAGAAATCATAAAAATCATGCTTTAAATATAAATTACCTCATAGATACACAAGGATTCTAAAAGTTATGTTCTTGAAGAAGGTAGGCAAGTGGTGAGTAGGTTTCGAGGTAAAGTTGGTCAAAAATAGAGGACAATATGGGTTACTAAAGGCATCAAAAAGGAGACCCAACACATATGCATTGTCAAATTTTGTGAGCACTGAGAATTTTTCTTGGTGTAGAGAAACAATGGGCATTGTGGCCTTGGACCAGTGAGTGTGTACTCTTCCAACTTCTTCTATGGAAAGAAAACAACAAACCAGTGGGATAATGTTGGGTATGTGTTATATGCTTTGCATGACTAGCCAGACATGTGATATGTTATGTGAGGCATGGTTAGAAGGTTGTTGTGGGAGAGATAGCTCCCATGCATGGGATTCGGGGAAGCACCCTCAATTTGTTTTGGGCAAATCCACTCATGGTTCTGCACATGGTTTTATGCATGACGGTTTTTCCCATGGTTTTGTAGATATGGTCAAAGGAATTGCAATTATGTTATAATCCAAAGTTAATGGATTGGGGGTTTATGAATTCTTCAACATGTATATAATGTGTTGTAATATTGAAAGGAATATAATGAAGAATATATATGGTTTTCTTGGTTTCTGGTTCTAGGGGAAAAATATTTGTGTATACTTTTGTTCCCGCCATTGTATATTTTTTCTTTTGAAGAATTCATTTGCAAGTTTTATTTGTACAGGGTTAAAACCTCCATGATTGATCTTGATTATATTATTGGTCCAAAAATTCACTTAGGAGGTTAATATTTGACCCTAGTCTAGTGGGACCTCCTCTAAGGCATCAGTGTTTTGTAATGGCACTATTGGAGAAGCACTGATTGATGTAGCATGTCTAAGATAATCTATACTTACCACTCTCCAAATGTCCCTATTAGCTATCTCCATTATTTAGGATGGTAGTAATTCGTCATCTGGATTGGCACCTTTCATCCACATTTTGGAGTTAGGGCTCAAAATATAGGCCTTGGAGGATGATGAAACTAAAATAAATTTAAAAGCATATAAAGCCATAATGAAAGAAAAATGAAATATGAAAAATATGGCACTTAGTTCCTCAATGATTTAGTGCTTCATGCAAAGAAAAGAACACTTAAAATTCCAAAACTTATGAACAATAAACTGCTTCATCTTAAAGCGGTATTAGAAAACGTAAAAGCAAGTTTGGGCTCCTAAGCTATGCACCAAATAAAGACTAATCATAAAAATTAAAAGGCACACCCTAGGGGTGGAAAATGTAGGTCAAGGAAAGGGGTAACTCATGCCTTCATGGTTTCTCCCTCATTACATGTTTACACTCAAGATGTTAGACCCCTATTATCTGGTCACATGACTATGGCACTTGTTCTGGTCTTTCTCACTCTGTGACCATCATTATCACACAAGCTTATCGATTGATGGGATAACATGGTATATGTCACTGCCATTGGGGGATGGAAACACCTAATAGGGGTATTGACCTAATCATCCCTAATATAAGTGAGGTAACTTGTTTATATGTCTTGATCTATTTAGAAATTTGAAAGTGGATTATGTGTGAAGTATTCTTATGCCATTAACATTAGATATGGACCACTATCGTTATTTTCCCTAATGATTGTTGATATCACTTGACCTTGAGAGGTTTTTTTAGGTGGTGTCATCATAGTAGTAGGTACACCTTGAGAGATGGGATTGAACCATTTCAAAAGTACTTTAGAAGTCACTCTACCCCATTCGGTGAGACATTTTCACCTTGACGATGTAGTGTTTCCCATCCATGGATGAACATTGGGCTATGATATGATTCCATGTGGTGCTTGGCCCTAATATGTACCCCCAAATGTTAAATTTTTGACCCAATGAGATTAGGAATGGGAGTTTTAGATGATGTGACTAGATGGTTTTAAGATGCCCCTAGGAAATCCTTGATACTAGTTGATGGACGTTGTTTTTCACAAAGCCAAAATGATGGTTTATTATCCTTAAGGTGACATGGGAGGGATTTCACATCACCGTTGGACACCAATGCTTGAGCATGGTGATGCCGCATCACTGCTTTGGCCTTAGAATGATGATGTAAGGAATAATTATCATGACGCCATTGTTTGTTGGGTGTGGAGCCTGATTATTTTCTTTATTTAGAGGCATCGCCGCATTGGACCCCAGTTCGTAATGTGGCGGCAGTGCCGCCCATAAAATGTACGTCTCCAGGGGGGTCTAGGGAGGCGACGACGATTATTTGGAGCACTCCCCCCTGGCGAGGGATTGGGGGTAGCACCCTGTTGAAGCCCTGAAAATCGGGTCAACAACAAGGGGGATACCCACCCGGTCCGGACCTTGGTTGGCAGCTCCTTATCCGTTTGGTATAGCGGGTCCGACTGGGGATAATGGGACCAGTTTCCCAATTTAAGGGTGTGTGTGTGTGCAGAGTTGGATGTTGCTGATCTAAGAGTACTTAAAGCTAATTTAATTCAAACTTCTAAACTAACTCTATGCTATTGTAATCTAATGAGAAACAACACATCTAATCTACGCTAACCCGGGGTGAATTTCTTCTATTATGCGATCTAAAGAGATTTCAAACAATAACTGGTAATAAAGATCATTCAGCTATCATAAGAATAGAAATCAATTGAGATAAACGACTTTGCATAAAAAGTTAGGCAAAACAGTTGTGAACAGCATATCGCATAATAAGTTATTCATATATCAAACATAAATAAATGACTCCACCGTACAAAAGTGCCAAATGGTAACTCATACATTCATGCAGTAACATATAAAAAACTAAAAACTGTATATCACTTTAAGAATATAAACAGAAACAGTCAAGAGATAAAAGTACCATTTATGACTGGTTCCACTCATAAGCTTCAAGCAACAATGATTTATCTCTCCTTGCTCTAACATCTACTAAGAGTAAAGAAGTGCAACATCAGTAGTAGATATCAAATACAAACATTAATAAACCTTGATCCATCCATTCATCAAAACCCCCTCCGAGGGTGAAAAAGTGCATGTTCTGAGGACAAGTTTTTTGACAAATTTCTGGGTCCTTCTCCTAATGCCTGAGAAGGGTTTAAATACTGCTAACTAATTAACTTAATTACATAAATTTAGGATACGGTTTTAAATGACCGCCCTTCTGCTAAAGCAAAACTATTTCTAAAAATTGAATCTAATTCCTAACCATTTCTGTATTTGCTCCTTAGTGCTGCAAGCATGCAACATTCGCATGGGAAGAGTCAGCTGGTTCTGCTTTTGTTTGAGCTATGAGAATAGAAATAACAAGCGCTGGCACCACTTTCTGGTAAACTAGAAGATATTTTCGAGAATATTCCTCTGGCTGGGTGTATTTAATACGTGTATACTTGGTAATAACCCAAATTTCTCTCAAACTGATTCTGCTTTTGCTATTTCGGTTTCCAGCCTTGCGAATGACTGAATAAGTTAGGGACTTTGCTCTCTGAACAATTTTCTGCATCGAAAACTGCCTCCGTTCTTTGTTCCGGGCTTTTCTGGTGCATTTTCCTTCTTTAGCGCCTTTTTTCTTTTGGCTTTACCGGGCATAAGCTTCAAGATCTTTTGTAAACATGCTGCTTTTGTGCGCTTTTGACTCTGGGCGTTGGATGGCCTATTGACATTTGCATCTGTTGAGTGATACTCTGGAATCTATGGTCCTGTTGCATGCGACATCCGTTTATGAAGGGATCTCTTCTCTGTTCTCCGAGCATTAACGCTTTCCCCTTTTCCTTAGATGTTTCCTGCACATTGCTTCATGTTATTTCCTGTCTTACAGTTTACGCAAAGGAAAAGAGTAATGATAATAAAGATTGACATGAAAGCTTTAAGCTCTTATGAATGCATAAAATCATGACACCCATAGCGAACTGACTCTTCGAAAAACACAAAACTGTCCTTCTTGAATACTTTGGCGTACATTCATTAATTTATTTTAAGGCGCGCGCCCAATTTTGGTTTACAGACAGCTTTCCTTGAATACTGCGTCGAGGAAAATTTGCGATGGGTGATTTCTGCGACTCGTATCGCAGCATTGCGGATCGCGTCATCAAGATGTGTCATTGCAGAAATTCATGATCGCATTTATCGCAAATCGCATTCATCGCAGATCGCAGATCGTGCTTAGTCATTCAATCATTGTGTGCTGCTTACGCGATGTTGCGATATGCGACATCGCATATCGGCCGTCGGAGATTTCTTAAGATTTTTCTTTTAAGAGCGCTTCATAATGTATGCGATGCGATGAATTTCGCGTCGCTTCTTCGCAGTTTATTATGCTCATAAGAAAATGTTTTATTCTCTTCTTGCGATGCGATACAGTTTTAAGGAGTTGAATACAAAAATTTTCATAAAATGTTTTTTGGATTTTTTATTAAGGGTCCCCATTTGCTTGGTGTTATTGCTAATACCAAACAAAGAGGGGGGTTGTTGGTGGCCACAACAATGGCGATTCACTGGGAAGAACCAGTTATCTCTGCTTTTCTATTGAATTTTAACTTCCAAAGCAGAAAAATTTTCATAAGTCTAAATTTTGTTATGGATAGATAGAGTACATTATGCCTTATCCTATCAATGATATTTTGTTTCAACCTTTTTCTATTCCAATTGTTTGCTTCCTCAGGCTTTGTCCTTGCATTTACATAAGCCATTACTCGGTCTTTTAAAGATAAAATAAGGTCTTCTCTGTGTGCTGGCTTTTAAAATATGCTCATTTGTCATAGGTAGAGCCTCTGCTGCCAGCAAGCGTCCATAGCCTCGACAGGGTTACCTGTTACCCAACAATGATCCTTTATCCTGCTTAAGGCTATTTACAACTTTTCAGAGAAAAACCCATTTTGACACTTTTTTCCCTTTTTATTCTCTAAAGAACAATGTCTTGGTTTGGTGGCCAAATTATGACACAGTCATTCACTTGATTTACACTTTTGCTGAACAAGTTGGCTCGTGATGAGACCCCTTGTCTTTTGATTGCAACAATCTTGAGTCGTTGCCCTGTTTTGGTGGACAGTATTCAGGCAAAGTCAGCGAGTTATAATATCTGTGATCATGATAAGCCGGCTCGTGATGAGACCTCTTATTCTTTGAGATATAGTGTTTTCTCAGATTGTTCCTCTGAATGCTGCGATTTCCTTTAGCACAGAGGAAGTCATTGTTTTTCCTTAAGAAAGCTCTGGACGACAATAATAGAGTTTGAAAACAGCAGTTTTACAGAGAATCTTTATTTTATTATTGATACCTTTCATTGTGCTGATATAAAACAATTTTTTACCAAAGGTTGCTTTCATCGAATTTTTTTGAAACTAGTATCATATCTAGGCTAAAGTTAACTCTATCTGTCAATAATAAAGATTAGATTTATCGAAAATTTTACTACTTGTACAAGCGAAAAAAAAAAAATCAAAATCTGATAGAGAATTGGTGTCTTTTTCGTGAGCCCCTATAGTAACCATCTACAACTGGTTTTATTATGAAAAAAAGAAAAAGAAAAACTAAAACTATCCTACAGAATAGAAGAGTAATCTTCTATGGAAAAATATATTTTAAGGATCTGTCCATTAATAGGCAAAGAATCCCTTCTACCTGTAAATCCTGCAACACAAACGTTGATGGGCCTATGACTTCTACAATCTGAAAAGGACCAAGCCACATCTTCTGAAATTTTGTATGTTTGCCCTTTTCTTCATGAGCCTTATCCCATTTCAAAACTAGATCTCCCATCTGAAAAAAAATTCTAGTCATTATGCTTGAATCAAAAGAGGATTTTATTAGCGCTTGGTGATGAGCATGGGTTTTCTTAGCTTGTTCTCGTCGTTCTTCTAACTTAATTATTTCCATTTGTCTTAATTGTAAGGAGGAAGTAGATACTTCATCGATGTATTGTACTAAAGACAAGGAGGGGATCACTAAGTGAGTTGGGAGAACCACTTCTTTCCCATAAACTAAATTAAAGGGAGAAGTGCCGATTGAAGCTTTCTTAGTTATTCTATCTGCCCATAAAGCATTTACCAAAGTTTTGTGCCAATTCTTTTGGTTCTGGTCAACTTTTCTTTTAATAGTCCTGATTAGGTTTTTATTTGTTGACTCAGCCAATCCATTACCTTTCGGATAGTAGTTGGCCGAATATTTCAGTTTGAACCCTCTTTTAAGTGCAAACTCAGTCATTGCATTCCCAGAAAAGTATGAGGCATTATCAAATATTAAAGCCGTTGGCAATCCAAACCTAGTGATTATAAATTGATCTATGAATTTAATGATGCTTTCAGAATTAGCTGTCTTGAGAGGAACTGCTTCTACCCATTTATTAAAATAATCTGTTGCCGTGAGGATGTATCTATGCTGCTTAGAAGAGTGAGGAACGATCTCACCTATTATGTCCAATCCCCACTGACTGAATGGTTGCTCGATGTTTACCGGCTGTAGTGGCATGGACGATTTCTTTTGTCTCCCTGCAGTAGTTTGGCAAACTTGGCATTTCCTCACGTAACTGTGTGAGTCTTTGAACAATGTGGGCCAATAATATCCTGCACGTAAGATTTTATGTGCAGTAGCATCTCCAGCATAGTGTCCGCCTGCTAGTCCATCGTGGAGTTCCTGCAAAACCTTTTCGGCTTCAGTTTTCTCAAGACACCTAAGAAGAACAGAATCGTAATTCCTTTTAAACAAAACATCATTTATGAGCTGATATTGTTTAGCTTTCAATCTAAGAGCTCTTTTCTTGGTGTGATCTAGGTGTGATGGAGCATATCCGTTCTTAAGATAATAAATGGTGTCAGCATATAATGATTTTGCATCGTTTAGGCTTACCTCATACATTTGTACCTCTTCAGATGAATTTTCAGGAATTTGCGATGCTCCAGCCAACATTTTGCAGAAGCCTTGACCTCTCACAATGCTTGCTGGTTTGATCTCAAGGTCGTATTCTTGTAAAGCAGTGATCCAATTTGCTCTTTTTTCACCCACATCCTTCTGTATTAGAAGATTTGTTACTGCTGGAAACGGTACTATGACCTTAGTATGGGTTTTAAGTAAGAAAGGTCTGAAATATTTGACCGCTTTGAAAACAACATATGCCTGTTTCTCCACGTCTGAATAGTTGAGTTCAGCACCTTGTAAATTCGAGCTAAAAAATGCGATTGGAGCTTCCGCTTTCTCTTGATTTGCTTGAGTTAGAATCGCGGCATATGATTTCTTTGAGGCAAATGTGTATAAGATAAAAGATTCTGAAAAATTCGGGGTTGCTAAAGATGGAGCGTTAATGATAGCTTGTTTGATCAGGTTGAATGCTTCATGCTCATCTTGACCCCATTTAAAATTTGAATTCTTTTTAATCATGGTTTGCAAAGGAGAAACAATTCGTGAAAAATCTGGGACAAATCTCTTCACAAAATTGATTTGACCAAGGAAAGATTGCATGGCTTTTTTGTTATGAGGTAGGGATATTTCAGAAATTTCTTTGATTTTGTCAGGCTCAATGTGAATACCAGATTTTGACACTATGAATCCTAGAAGTTTTCCTTCACTTAATGCGAAAAAATATTTCTTTGGGTTAAGTGAAATCCCATACCTTAAACATCGTTGAAAGATTTGTTTCAAGTCTTTGAGATGGTCGCTTCGCTTCTTGGAGTACACTATTATATCATCCAAATAAATTACTACAGATTTATTGACTAAACCCTTGAATGTGATGTCCACGGCTCTCTGAAATGTAGCGCCGGCATTGATCAAACCAAATGGCATCTTCCGATATACGTATGTGCCCCATTTAGTTCGGAATGTGGTTTTTAACTGATCATCGGGATGTACCAGCACTTGATTGTATCCTGAAAATCCATCCAAAAAAGACATTAGTTCTGAGCCTGCTACTGCCTATAATATCTGCTCCATAGGTGGGAGGGGAAATTGTCTTTTTGACAAGCTTAGTTGAGATTCCGAAAATCGATGCAGATTCTAATATCTCCGTTTTTCTTTCTAACGGGTACCATATTGGAGACCCATTTGGAATGTCTGACGGGGAAAATTATTCTGGCTTTTAATAACTTATTTAGCTCAGTTTTTATCTGATTTTCTAAATTGGGGTGGATTTTTCTAAGTTTCTGTTGGACAGGTTTTTCGTTGTCAATCATAGGGATAGTATGTTGAATGATAGAAGTGTCGTATGTCTTCAACTCATCGTAATTCCAGGCAAAAACATTTTTGTATTGTCTCAAAAGAAGAATATACGCTAGTTTTTCTTCAGGGGCTAGGCCGTGGCCTAGATTAACGTTTTGCGGTTTATCATTGGTTCCTAGGTTTACTAATTCGTAGTTTAGAGTTGAACTATAGAGATTAGAATTGGTAGACCTTTTAAATCGACTTTTCAAATCATATAAGTCTTCCAACTTAACCACCGATTTAGGTATAGCATTATCAGTTCTATCTTGTTGTATTTGTCGATCGTGATGGTCTTCGTCAATTATTTGATTGGAGTAGGATCCTTCAGAAGTGAGGAAATTTACAATATCAGGATCGTCGTTGAATACTCTCCAATTTGTAATGTTGTCAGGGATGGATGGTCTAAAGATTAATTCTATTGAGAATCTATCTGGACTAAAATCTTCGGAGGGAATAAGTCTAGAGGCTACGTTAGCTAAAAGGTCTGCGCTCGCGTTTTGGAGTCTTGGGATTGACGAAATATTGAATGCTATGAAATGCTCAGTCAGATCTTGTACTAAAGATTGATAGTGTTTCAAATGACCTGATAGGCAATGTATGGTGTTACGTACCTGTTTGACGACAATCTCAGAGTCTCTGAAGACTTGAAGATACTTGACGTTCAGCCCGATTGCTTTGTATAGGCCTTGCACCAAGGCCTCATATTCCGCTGTATTGTTTGTGCAATCGAATTCAAGTCTGCACGTAAGCATGGTCTTATTTCCTTCTGGACTAATCAGAACGCATCCTGCTCCTGCTCCTTCGTTAGATTTAGAGCCATCAAAATATAATTTCCAAAACAAAGATGTATTTACAGGTTTGTCTACAAAATTAACACACTTTGAATTATCAATTTGGGAAAAATTTTCGACTTGGGACAAAACTAAATTTTCTAAGTAAGGTGATGTATGAGCATTGAAATTACCGAGGAAAGAATCTACCTAGTAATTGCCTATGATACAGCTGTTATATGCTATTGCTTCATTTTCTCCCTCCAATTCCGTTACTATGTACTTCTGGTGTAACTCTTGTTCAACCTTTATTTGATTCGGTTTACCATTGTAGGGTAACCACATGTGCGACCAGTCGATTGAGAAGTATCCATGGAGTTTTTCGGATCAATCCCTGCTAAGAATTAAGCCATAGAATTCTGGGATATCAGCTACTAGAATGTCAATAACCTAACATACCTTCAGGTTAGACGACAATCTTATGGTCACTTGATTAAGTTCACCAATCACTTCGACTTGAGATCGATCAAGCTGAACTATGCGCACTGCGGATTTTTGTGGTTGAACATTCAACTTGGCACATATTGATCTGGGTAAAATATTCGTTGAAGCACCAGAATCTACCAAACAATTGTGCACATTTTCATTGAAAATTTCATAAGTGAGAAGAAAAGGGGGGGTGTGAGACCTTGATCTTCCTCCAATCAAGGCGATGTCATTTGGATCAATCTTATTGATCGTGTTGGTTGGAGGTATTCCCATGTTGTGGGAAGCTACAGTTGTAGGCAAAGATGTAGTAGGCATGGCATGTAATTCTTTCATCATTATCTTATGTTGATGTTTCAATTTGCTCAATTCATAAAGAGTGATATTAGCCCTAGTCTTTTTCATGTCATAAATAATATTGTATTCCATTTCATCCGACACTATCAGTGTTCTTGATGGAGGTGTTTGATCTGGTTGGACTGGGCTAGATTGAGTCGCTTTAGCAGTCGTTTTCTTTGTTGCGACTTTATCTTTTGCTGCAGGGCTTGCGCCCTTCTGCTTAGGGGTAGTTTGGGGAGGATCAAGTTGATTTTTGCTTCGTGTGCTAACCGGAAATGCTTCTTGATCTTCTTCTTGTGGGAGGATGAAATCCCACATTCCTTGTAGTTCCACAACTTCTTCGTCATCGGTCTGCTCTTCAGTGGTACTCTCTTCTTCTTCCTCTTCTTCGGATTCGACATTTAAGATAGCGTTGGGTGGTTTCACATCCATTGAAGGGCCTCTTTTAAAAGCTCTGTATGGCTTTTTTGAAGAAGTTTTTGCTACTTGTTTTTTTATGTCAATCATCTCATTGGACATGGTTTTTAATACTTTTTGCAATCCTTCCAAATCGAAAGGATCTTTCGTTTGTTTCTTCTTGGAGTATTCCTTGAAGGTGACTTTTTTAGATTTGCGTTCCTCTATCGCATATCTCTTTTCCAGGGCTACTACGCGTTTCTCTACTGCTATCGCCTCTGTCAGGTTTTCAACTAAGGTTGTTTTATTTTCCCTATCCACGAAGATTGCTAAGTTTGATGGTAAGGCCGTAATATACCATTCACATCGTACTTCTTCGCTGGGTTGGGAAGCAGTGGGAATTTTGTTGAGGATTTTATTAAACCGTAAATTGAAATCTTTGATGGTTTCTCTAGCCTCGGCTTTAAGATTGGATAGGTCATTGATTAACGTTGTTGTTGATCTGTCATCACCAAACTTGGTAAGGAATTGACTTTGAAAAATTTCCCAACTTGTGATAGACCCAGAGGGTAATGAAAAGTACCATGACCCGGATGTTCCTTGCATTGTATAGGGAAAAAGCTGGACAACAGCATCCTCATTGGTAACTCCGTTGAGATTGAAAGAAAGCATGAAATTGTTAATGTGCTCTTCAGCTAGCATGCCTGCTTCTGGATTGAATTTGGGTAGCCATTTCTCAGGATGGGCCGGTATTTGGCTCAGGGGTGGAGGCATTAAAACTGCCCCAGGATTGTTCCATGGAGACTGGGCCATCGTTGAGCTGCTGGTAAATGAAAGTGCAGAGGATGATCCCTGAGGCTGGGAAGATGAAGATATTATGATCTTAGACGATTGAAGAAGAGGGGTTGTGAAAGATGGATGAGTGGTTTGGAATGAAGATGTGGGTGGCTAACTTCACGGTGAGGGAGTTGAAATGGACGATGTAGATGAAAGAGTCTCACTGTCAGACTCTTGTGGTGTTTTCCTTGCTCTTTTCCTGGTGGGGAGAGGGAATTCAGTTGGCTAGATGCCAAATTTTTCACTCTTTAATCTGGTCAGGGGATGAGCAGGATTGTACTGCGAAGTCACGTTGCTTTGAGATTTATCAGACCTCTGTGTAGAAATAGAAAATCCCTGGAGTTTGCGAATCAGAGTTTGAACTTCAGGGGGTTCAATGGTAGATTGGTCTGAAATATTAGGGTATGTAGCAGCTGTTAATACTCGAGTGACTTCTGACTCTGGATTTAAACGTACTGGGGAAGTCGGGGGAGTTGATGAGGGTGATTTACTCTCAGAATGGTATTTAGATTTTGATTTAAGTGCCATTCATAGTTCGGGCCCTCCTTCTAGCGCCAAATATGTTGAAGCCTCGAAAATTGGGTCGACAACAAGGGGGATACCCACCCGGTCCGGACCTTGGTTGGCAGCTCCTTATCTGTTTGGTATAGCGGGTCCGACTGGGGATAATGGGACCAGTTTCCCAATTTAAGGGTGTGTGTGTGTGTGCAGAGTTGGATGCTGCTGATCTAAGAGTACTTAAAGCTAATTTAATTCAAACTTCTAAACTAACTCTATGCTATTGTAATCTAATGAGAAACAACACATCTAATCTAATAACCCGGGGTGAATTTCTTCTATTATGCGATCTAAAGAGATTTCAAACAATAACTGGTAATAAAGATCATTCAGCTATCATAAGAATAGAAATCAATTGAGATAAACCACTTTGCATAAAAAGTTAGGCAAAACAGTTGTGAACAGCATATCGCATAATAAGTTGTTCATATATCAAACATAAATAAATGACTCCACCGTACAAAAGTGCCAAATGGTAACTCATACATTCATGCAGTAACATATAAACAACTAAAAACTGTATATCACTTTAAGAATATAAACAGAAACAATCAAGAGATAAAAGTACCATTTATGACTGGTTCCACTCATAAGCTTCAAGCAACAATGATTTATCTCTCCTTGCTCTAACATCTACTAAGAGTACAGAAGTGCAACATCAGTAGCAGATATCAAATACAAACATTAATAAACCTTGATCCATCCATTCATCAAAACCCCCTCCGAGGGTGCAAAAGTGCATGTTCTGAGGACAAGTTTTTTAACAAATTTCTGGAGCCTTCTCCTAATGCCTGAGAAGGGTTTAAATACTGCTAACTAATTAACTTAATTACATAAATTTAGGATACGGTTTTAAATGACCGCCCTTCTGCTAAAGCAAAACTATTTCTAAAAATTGAATCTAATTCCTAACCATTTCTGTATTTGCTCCTTAGTGCTGCAAGCATGCAACATTCGCCTGGGAAGAGTCGGCTGGTCGCCTTCTGCTTTTGTTTGAGCTATGAGAATAGAAATAACAAGCGCTGGCACCACTTTCTGGTAAACTAGAAGATATTTTTGAGAATCTTCCTCTGGCTGGGTGTATTTACTGCGTGTATACTTGGTAATAATCTAAATTTCTCTCAAACTGATTCTGCTTTTGCTATTTCGGTTTCTGGCCTTGCGAATGACTGAATAAGTTAGGGACTTTTCTCTCTGAACAATTTTCTGCATCGAAAACTGCCTCCGTTCTTTGTTCCGGGCTTTTCTGGTGCGTTTTCCTTCTTTAGCGCCTTTTTTCTTTTTGCTTTACCGGGCATAAGCTTCAGGATCTTTTGTAAACATGCTGCTTTTGTGCGCTTTTGACTCTGGGCGTTGGATGGCCTATTGACATCAGCATCTGTTGAGTGATACTCTGGAATCTGTGGTCCTGTTGCATGCGGCATCCATTTATGAAGGGATCTCTTCTCTGTTCTCCGAGCATTGACACTTTCCCTCTTCCTTAGATGTTTCCTGCACATTGCTTCATGTTATTTCCTGTCTTACAGTTTACGCAAAGGAAAAGAGTAATGATAATAAAGATTGACATGAAAGCTTTAAGCTCTTATGAATGCATAAAATCATGACACCCATAGCGAACTGACTCTTCGAAAAACAAAAAACTGTCCTTCTTGAATACTTTGGCGTACATTCATTAATTTCTTTTAAGGCGCGCGCCCAATTTTGGTTTACAGACAACTTTCCTTGAATACTGCGCCGAGGAAAATTTGTGATGGGTGATTTCTGCGACTCGCATCGCAGCATCGCGGATCGCGTCGTCAAGATGTGTCATCGCAGAAATTCATGATCGCATTTATCGCAAATCGCATTCATCGCAGATCGCGCTTAGTCATTCAATCATTGTGTGCTGCTTACGCGATGTTGCGATATGCGACGTCGCATATTGGCCGTCGGAGATTTCTTAAGATTTTTCTTTTAAGAGCGCTTCATAATGTATGCGATGTGATGAATTTCGCGTCGCTTCTTCGCAGTTTATTATGCTCATAAGAAAATGTTTTATTCTCTTCTTGCGATGCGATACAGTTTTAAGGAGTTGAATACAAAAATTTTCATAAAATGTTTTTTGGATTTTTTATTAAGGGTCCCCATTTGCTTGGTGTTATTGCTAATACCAAACAAAGAGGGGGGTTGTTGGTGGCCACAACACGCCCCTGAAGATAAAAATAGATGTAAAATTACCTTGTAAAATGTTGTAATTTCATAGTTAATCTGGGCCATTCATTACGTGGAGATATGACGGTAGAAGTTATGTTTAATTTAGGGTTTATTGCCCTATAAGGCAACCCCTCACTATATATGAGGGAATTGTATTTCATAGATGTAGATATCTATTCTTAGCAAGAAAGAGAGAGGAGATTGTGTGCGAGAGAATAGGGAATTACAACAGATCTGTTGTAGGTTGTATCTCTTCATTTTGTTGGATAATATAAAAGGAAGGACTGGTTGTTTCTCTGTGGATGTAGCCCAGATTGGGTGAACCACGTATATCTGTGTCTCTCTTGTTTTATGTGTTTTCTGTGTTTATATTTATACAATATATTTTATGTGTTCCATTGCTCTGTAATATATAATTTTCTAGCATTTTCTTGGAGGCACTTCATGGAGGCATACCCATGTAGTTTGAGCCATTCTTGGAGTGAGGAGCAGTCATGATTCATACTGTCACTTGCTTATGGAACCTTGAACATTTATGAAGGATGACACCATGTGGGGGATATTTTTTTCATTTATGTTATGCTTTTGGGCTATATTAAGGTTGTAATGTGACCTCACTCTTATTGAATTCTTAAGAAAACTATTTTTAGTCTTTATTTGTAAAAATTATGGAAATAAGGCAAGTGAGACCTCAAATAAATACAAGAAGCCATATTTAGTTTTATCATCACTCACTCATCACACACTCCTCTCTTTAAGAGTATGAATTAGTCTTCTTGTTTCTATTGGGCCAAAATGTGATCTGTTATGGTGCAAGTTTCTCTTAGAGATTATTTTGGTTGAAAATGGCTTCTTGGGATTGATTGAAGTAAGTATTGTGGAAAAATATATAAGTTTAAAACATATTCTTTATATTTTTCATATTCTATTTATGTAATAGGGTTTCTAATTGTGTCATAATATAAATTACGAAATTTATCTTGAAATATTACTCCTTTATGATGTGGGATTCTTTTCCTAGGATTCTTTAAAAGAACTCTGAGTGTGCATCTCTTAAATTTAAAATCTCCCCTCACAAGGAAATTGTTAGCATTTAAAAGTGGATTCCCTAGTCATCCTCCATACTTGAAAAAGGTATTTCTCATTGGATTTTCCCTAGAAGACTCCAGTAGCCCATTTAGAACAAGGAACTAGTTTGCTAGAAACTAATTAACAGGGCAATGAAATACACAAAATATTGCAGAAACACAAATACAAAGACACGTAAAACAAGAGAGACATAGATATATGTGGTTCACTCAATTTGGACTACGTCAACAGAGAAACAACAAGTCCTTTCTTTTTTATTATCATGCAAAATGAAGACATACAACCTATATAAGATCTGTTGTAATTTCCTCTTTGCTCTCACACAATCTCCTCTCTCTTTCTCACTTTGAATAATAATACATAGCCACAATAAAATTCCCTCATATAAACTAAGGATTTCCTTCTAAGGAAAAAAAAAACCTTAAATTAACATAATTTCTACCATCATATCATCACCCTAATGAATGGCCCATATTGACTACGAAATTACAATATTTACAAGGTAATTTTTCATTTATTTTTAGCTTCAGAGACGATGCCCTCGAACCCCCGCTAGGGACAAGGGGACTCATAGAATTCGTCATCAACCCCCTTGGACCCCCCTGATGGAGATTAAATGAGCAGAGTTTCCTCCCTTTTAGGAACAAGGATCCAACACAACTGAAACAAAAGACCTCTGAACAATCAGGAAAATAATCAACATCCACACCCAACAATCTCCTACTTGGAGACTGATTATATAAAATCCATCATTGCTTCACTTGCTGGAAAATGACTCCACTTGGACCTGAATATTTCTCATCTTCACCATAATACTTTAAGACCAATTTAAATTGAGCATAATCTCAGTTTCTCCTTGGTTACAACTTTTGTTAACATATCTGCAGGATTCTAGCTAGCCTGTATCTTTTCCAGCTTCAACTGTCCATCTTCCAAAACTGACCATATGAAATGGTACTTGAGTTTTATATTTTGTGTCTGAGAATAAAATTTTGAGTTCTTTGCACGATGATTGGCACTCTGGTTGTCACCGTATAACCTGTCCCTCTCTTTATTCTTACCCAATTCATCCATAAACCTTTGTAACCAAATCATTTATTTACTAGCCTTTGTAGTAACAACATACTCTGCTTCTGTTGTTGAAAGTGCAATAACGTTTTTCAATTTTGAAACCCAACTGATTGTTGTTCAACCTACAGTAAACACATACCATTTGGTTATCCTCATGTTATCTCTATCATCTACCATATTTGCATCAACATATCCCTGTAGAGCAATGTTTGAACCACTAAAGCATAATGCTTTATTTGTGGTACCTCTCAAATACCTAAGAATCCAATTTACTGCCATACAATGCTCTTTTCCTATATTGTTCATATACCTTCTTGCAACTCCCACTGCATGTGCAATATCATGCCGTGTGCATACCATTGCATACATTAAGCTTCCAACTACTGATGCATATGGAACTTTACACATATAATCCATCTCTTCCTGAGTCTTGGGACACATCTCCTTACTTAGTTTGAAATGGCTAGCCAAAGGTGTACTGACTCGTTTTGCATTCTGCATATTAAATATTTCTAACACTTTTGTATGTACTCTGTTAGGCCCCTATACTACTAGTGTAACCCCTTATTGTTATTAGTACAACCCACTTATTATATTGATGTACACATGTAGTGCCCATATTATTACTATGGTGCCACATAGAAGCCCACTATTGTTATTATTGTTCCCTTACATTATTATTATTATGTCGGCTCTAATTATGTTATGACCCCTTAGACTCCTATATATAGAAAGGAGGCCTTTTCATTTGTATCATCCAAGAATTGTTCATTTGTGTAATGTAAAGGAGGTTACCCCCTCAAAGAGGCTAAATTCTAAGGCGTTGATCTATCTTTTCGATCTTTTCTTGAGTTGGTTCCATAACATTTGATATCAGAGCTTTGGATTCTAGGGTTTCACTGCTCCAAACAGGTCATCGTGGAATTTTTGCTATAACTTTTTTCTGCGATGTTTCAGAAGATAAAAAAAAAAACCATTTGAGAAGAAATCTCACTGAATCTCGGGTCCAAATTTCATAGCCTTTCGCGCTATATTTGCGGAGATATGATCTGAGGAAGTTGGTCTTTTTACAGACTCCTGAATTACATTCCAAACAGGTGACCTGGGGAAAATTTTCATAACTTTCTCTCTGAGCATCGGATTGAAATTTCGTAAGAAGTTATAGAAAGAGGATGGACTTTAGTTTCTTATATATATTTTTCAGAGCCAAAGGTCGAAACAATGACTTGTGGCACGTCATATAAGTTCGCTCTACTGAACTAGTCTATAATCAGGTCATCTCGGGAGATTGTGCATAACTCTTCCTTGGAGAATCCAATTTGGATCAGACTAGTGGCATTGGAAAGAGGACACATAGGGCTACTACAGGTTGAAATTTCAGATCTTAAAGATCCGAAAGTACAGAGTTACAGTTGTTTCAAAATCGAGCTCCTAAAATCAAGAAAAAGCAAGGTGAGGAAGTTTGATGGCAAGGATCCGGTAAATTGGATACTTCAGATGGAGAAATATTTTGATATACATGGTGTACCACTGTTACAAAAGGTATGTACTGCATCTTCATATTTAGAACCGGATCAATTTTTATGGTATGAAGGGCTTTGTTCTCGTAAACAACTTGTTACATGGTTAATTTTCACGGAGGAAATGATAGCACATTATGAGGATACAAAGAGCAACACCACAACAATTGGAAAGAGTAAAAGGGCTTTGTGACATAGTAGAAAGAAAAATTATGGAAACCAGGAAGCATACCCCTCACAAATATAAAGATGGAAGTGTTGTTTCTCCCAGCCTTCCACAACCTACAAGGTTTACACCACAACAATTGGAAGAAAAAAGAGAAAAAGGGCTTTGTTACAATTGTGATAGCAAATGCAATAAAGGTCATAAGTGTGCTAAGAAGAAATTATTTTACATAGAATATGAAGAGGAGGAAGAAAAGGATTAAGAAACATCAAAAGAAGAGGATATACACCAAGACCCCACCCCAGAGAAAGAATAAATGAATCAGACCATATCTTGTAAAGCATTGGCAAGAATTACCACTCCTCAAACTCTCAAGATAGAATGACATATCAAGAAGAAAAAGGTGCAAGAAGTGAAAGATCACATCGAGAAAGAAGAAATAAATCCAACCATATATTGTAATTCATTGGTCGAAATTACCACTCCTCAAACTATCAAGATAGAAGGACATATCAAGAAGAAAAATGTTCAAGAAGTGAAAGATCACATTGAGCATCAAGAAATTAATCTGACCATATCTTGTAAAGGATTGGAAGAAATTACCACTCCTCAAACTCTAGAGATAGAAGGACATATCACGAAGAAAAAGGTTCAAGCAGAGAAAGATCACATCGAGCATCAACAACAAGTTCTCCAACTTTTAAAGGATAATGCCACTTCGGTGCAAAATCAAACGAAACAAAAGGTAGATCAACATCGTAGTGAAAAATGTTTTGATGTAGGTGATTGGGTATTTTTACTGCTACATCTCAAGCAATCTATTTATGAGAAGAAAATGTTGGCAATACTACATGCACTTAAAAAATGGCGACCTTACCGAATGGGAAGACTCTTCAAGGATGAGGATGTGGAAGCATTGTTTTGTGCTATTTCTATTATCCAACCAGATTGGATAAACGAAGCAAGGGATGAATGGAAGAAGGACGAAGAAGTATGGCCACTTATTCAAAAGTTGCAAAAGATCCTAATTCAAACAATATTGCCAGAAATTGAAGAGGAAGGAAAAATCATATTGGAACCTGGAGCAGTCATAGAAACAAGAACCCCCAGCTATGAAATCGATCAATTTCAGAGTATCTCATCAAGTGGAAGAACTTACTCGCTGAAGATTCCACATGGGAGGACAAGAATTTCATACAGAAGCATCAAGAACTACTCAAGCATTGAGGACAACGCTTTTTGAATGAGAGGGGCATGTTAGGCCCCTATACTACTAGTGTAACCCCTTATTGTTATTAGTACAACCCACTTATTATATTGATGTACCCATGTAGTGCCCATATTGTTACTATGGTGCCACATAGAAGCCCACTATTGTTATTATTGTGCCCTTACATTATTACTGTTATGTCGGCTCTGATTATGTTATGACCCCTTAGACTCCTATATATAGAAAGGAGGTCTTTTCATTTGTATCATCCAAGAATTGTTCATTTGTGTAATGTAAAGGAGGTTGCCCCCTCAAAGAGGCTAAATTCTAAGGCGTTGATCTCTCTTTTCTATCTTTTTGTGAGCTGGTTTCATAACATACTCACTCTGAGACAACATTAATTTGTGATTTTTCTTGTATCTAGTTATTCTCATACAAAGGGTTTTTTTTGCAACACCCAAATCCTTCATTGCAAATGAATTTGCCAATTGTGCTTTCAGCACATTTATTTCCTGCATGTTAGACCCTGCAACAAGCATGTCATCTACATACAATAACAATATAATATAGTTTCCATCATTTTTCCTTTTAAGATAAACACAATGGTCAGAGTGACATCTAATATAACCGTGTTCAAACATAAACCTGTCAAATTTTAGATACCACTTCCTTGGAGCCTGTTTTAAGACATACAAGCTCTTCTTCAATTTTCACACTAATTTCTCCTTTCCTTTGAACTCATACCCTTGTGGTTGCTACATATATATTTATTCCTCCAAATCCCCATGGATAAAGTTTGTCTTTACATATAACTGCTCAAGATGAAAATCTTATGTTGCCACTAAACTTCAAATAGTTCCATTTGAAGTCATTTTAACAACAGGAGAAAAAAATCATCAAAGTATATAACTTTATTTTGTGCAAACCCCTTCATTGCAGGTCTAGGCTTATACCTCTGTTTTCCTCCATCTTCTTCCTTCAACCTATAAACCCATTTATTTTGCAATTTTGTTTTACTTGCAGGAAAATTGACTAAGTCCCAAGTCTAGTTATGCATCAAGGAGTCCATCTCTTCTTCCATGGCTTACTCCCAGTTCTTCCTAGTTTCTATCTGCATTGCTTCTTCATATCTTTCTGGTTCACTAGAATCAGTCAACAATACATAATATAATGAAGGATATTATCGTTCAGGGGGTCTACTTATCCTAGTAGATCTTCTAACACCACTTTCAGGTGTTTGAGGTGCCTGTTGTTGTTGTTGTTGTTGTGGTTGCTAATCATTATGATTTTCAGGAACCTTTACTTTTTTTGTGATCTCATCAAGCACTGCATATTGTCCATTTTCCTTCTCTTCTATATTTTCCTACATCTTATCCTTATACAATACCTTTTCATTGAATATGACATATCTTCTCCTAATTATTTTGTGATTTTTGTAATCATATAAGTTATAACCAAAATCATTAATACCATATCCAATAAAGGTACAATTTTTTTGATTTTGCATCAATCTTTGTTCTATTTTCTTTATTAATGTGGCTAAAGGCTTCACAACTGAAAGTCTTTAAAAATGACTAGATAACCTTTTTACCTATCCATACCTCCTCTGGAGTACCACCATCCAAGGAACTTGAAGGCCCTCTGTTTATTAGATAAACAACAATATCTACAACATTTACCCAAAGTTGTAAGGGAAATCCTGCATGCAATCTCATGCACCTTGCACACTCCATGATTATCGTGTTCATCCTTTCTAACGCACCATTTTCCTATAGCATTCTTAGAACTGTCTTCTACAAATTCCATGTTCTAAACAATAGTTATCAAACACTTTGCTGCAATATTCACCTCCATTCTCTAATCTAAGACGCTTCAACTTCTTTCCTATCTCATTCTCAACCAAATATTTCCATTTCTTGAAAGTATAAAATACATCAGATTTATTTTGAATACAATAAATCTAGGTTTTTCTAGTTGCATCATCAATAAAAGTAACATAATAGTGAGAGCCACCAAGAGATGATACCTGAGTTAGTCCCCATACATCTATATGCACAAGCTCTAATTTTTTTCTCTTCTTTTCCTTCCCAACTCTGATAAATCTGACTCTCTTATGTTTTCCGTAAAGACAATTCTCACATAAATCCAAATCAACATGCTTCAAACCTGGCAACAAAATTATTGAGTGAAGAATTTGCATCCCTTTCTCACTCATGTGCCCAAGCCTATGATGCCACAATCTTGTATCTGCTCATGTGGAGGTTAAAGAATTAATAAAATTCAAAACACCATTTCATAAATACCAACATTTTCTCCTTTTGCTATTACCAGGGCTCCTTTAGTGACCTTCCAGGTTTTGTCTATGAATGTAGTTACACAACCTTCACCACCTAACTACCCTGTTGAAATTAGATTTTTCTTCAGATCTAGAACATGCCTTACCTCCTTTAATAACCATTGGTTTCCATTTTGTTTCTTTATAAAAGCATTACCCATTCCAATGATTTTACAAGGTTTATCATCACCCAAATGAACGTTTCCAAAATGTCATTGAACATAGTCATGAAAATGTTTCCTATCATGTGTGGCATGGAATGAGGCCCCTAAATCTACCACCCAGGTATCAATAATATTTCATAATGAAATAACCAAAGAATCTTGCAACACATCACCTTTCACATTCGCTTCATGATTGTTCTCTTATTGTCCATCTCCTTCTTTTCCTTTCCAAGATTTGCAGTGTTTCTTTAGGTGTCCTTTCTTCCTGCATTTCTAGCACACTATCCCTGATCTAGATATAGATCTTCCTTTTCTTGACTTATTGCGATTTCCTGGGATCCTTCATCTTTCCATTTTCCTTCCCCTAGTCTCTTCAATCAAAGGATTACCTGATGTCTCACCTAAGCTTTTCTGTCACTTTCCTCACTAAGGATAACACCAACACATCATCAAAATTTAAAGTACTAGATCCATAGACAGAGTTACTGATATACATAACTAAGCCATTCCAACTTTATGGAAATGAGAACAGAAATAATAGAACCCTAACTTCATCATCAAAATTTACCCCTACAGAACTTAACTGATTGGTGACCGTGTTAAATTAATTTAAATGATCAGCAACAAATCCACCTTCTAACATCTTCATATTAAATAAACGCTTCATAAGAAATACCTTATTTGAGGTTGAGGGTTTTTCATATTGTTTTTCCAATGTTTTCATTAAACCTTTTGTTGTCATTTCCTTTGAGATGGTGAATGCCATCGACATTGCGAGACATAGCCATATTGTTCCTAGTGCCTTTCTATCGAGAATATCCATTCTACGTCCGTCATACTCGTCGAATTCTTTTTTTTTCTTCTCAATGGTAAGTGCAGATCTTTCTTATACAAATAATATTCCATCTTCACCTTCCACAGTTGGTAGTTTTGGCCATTAAATTTCTCAACCTAAAACCTACCATCTTCTGCCAGCTTCCACTCATACCAGGAACTCTTCTTTCCTGTGAGTTTATCAGCCAAATAGACTTTCGACTCTAATACCAGTTGTTAGAAATTAATTAATGAAGCAATGAAATACATAAAATATTGAGAAAACACGAATACAGAAACACATAAAACAAGAGAGACATCGATATATGTGGTTCACCCAATTTGGTCTATGTCCATGGAGAAATAACCAATTATTCCTTTTTTACTATCCAAAAAATGAAGAAATACAACCTACAACAGATCCGCTATAATTTCCTCTTCGCTCTCACGACGTCTCCTCTCTCTTTCTCACTTAGAATAATAATACACAACCGCAATAAAATTCCCTCATATAAACTGAGGGTTGACTTCTAGGGAAAAAACCCCTAAATTAACATAATTTCTATCGTTAGATCATCTGTATAATGAATGGCCCAGTTTGAGTACAACATTACAATATTTTACATCTATTTTTAGCTTCAAGGGCACAGCCCCGAACCCCCACTAGTGATGGGCTCATAAAAGTTGTCACCGCCCGCCCCCCCCCCAATAGGGATTAAATGGGTGGCATTGCCAGCCTGTTAGAATTAGGGATCCAACATTGCTGAAACAAAAAACCTCTGAACAATCAGGATCCATACCCAACATAGTCATAGTAGTGTTGATCAAATCCCTTTCTTTAATAAATGTATTTATTCTTTTTATTTCTAGATATTTAGGGTTAGGGCTAGGGTTTTATGTCAGTAATTTTTGTTAGATGTATTATTGTTTTTTTTTTTTTTTTCACTGCTGGTTCACGGATACCATGGTCAGTGGTCCGCTACGTCCAAGATCGAAAGTCTCTAGAGTGGACCCCACCCGAAGGGGGTCGCACCCCTCGGCCATCACAGACCTAACCCCAAGGGCTTTCGGGTTTCGACCCTGTGACCTCCCATTGGCGAGGCCCCGGCTTGACCGATTGAGCTAACCCTTGGGGCTAGATGTATTATTGTTGTTAAAAGTAGGAAATGCATTTAATAATTACATGAAAGACAAATCTAGAATTATATGCATGTTAAATCCCTCTTTTAGGGTTGACGTTATCATCCTTTTTCATTTTATCCATAGTTTCGGCCATAAAACTACATTATAAACCCTAAATCCTAAATATCTATTTGAAGTTATTGCCCATTTGTGGATTAATCATTAAAAAACATTTTCTTTTGGTTGTTATATGACATCACTTGCATCATCATTGAAAATATATGAAACCCAAACTTATAGCAAGCATATTATTAGTCTAGTAATAGAGTACCTAAACTTTGGAAAAGATTACTTAGGCCTTCTTGGCTCTCAAAATACTATATCCCAATCTTTAGACCTAATTCAATAACCTTAAGCCATTTTCATTGAATATTCTTTAGGTGACCTTTTAAAGAAGGCTCCTTTGTGGTTAAATACCATTAAATAATAGGAGAAAGGTTGGTGAGATAACAATGGAAATTGATCTCTTGTTTCCCTAAGGTTTTGTTCTGCCTAGTGGGGCTTTGCACTAGGCTTGTGATATTTTGTGACAACAATAACCATGGCCATATAAGAACAAAAATAGCTTTCTTTGATCATCACCATCCAATTCTTCTCCATCCATTGATCCATAACTTGAGGAGTGGTGAGATACTGATGAAATTCCTAATGAGAAACTAATTTGTAAAGATCAAGAGCATGTCATTGTTGATGAAAGAGATGCATTGATGGTTATCACAATATTCTTAATGAATTGAGGAGGAGGATCGTTATTTGTGATATAATTTCTAGAATATGTAAGACCCTAGAAGGAAAGGAATTAGCATAGAAAGAAGGGGAGCTAGAGGGACCTCCCCAACCTAAATCAATAATAAGAAACATTATTTAACAAGAAAAAAGATGTACAAAATGTGAGAATAAGGTTTTCTAATTCCAATTATTCTTTTAGTAGAAAAATATTATTACCATTGCTACAATAAGCTTCTTAAATTTTATATTAATAGTTGCGTAGATTCCATTATTATCCCTGTCGTAGGCAGGTGATATACGCATCTGATTCATTGGTCAACCATATATTAATTAGTTATTTGACCAAAAATTAAACAACAAACTATAAGGTTGACATTATAAAGAAATATATATATATATATGTACATACATACATATATATATATTAATTTTATTTTTTTACATTGTGATTAGTTGATTGGGCTTGGGTCTTATTTTGTAATGATGGATATGTACCATGGACGACATTTAGTTGATAAATAGGGTTGTATGCATTGGGGCAACGTGGCAATGGAATACTTAAGAGATATTCTGTGTGGAAATAACGCTTAATGGTGGGGCATATGTGCACATGAACACAAAATTTAACATATAGCGATTGTTATATGCGTCAGACGACATGCGCATTTACACGTCAACCACTGTACTAATAGTTGGGAGTTGGACACCATTTAACCCTTGTGTTTTGTTCGACATATGACGTCAGAAGATATGACATTATGTTTTTTTAGCATATGACGCTTTAATTGTTATCCTTGTTGCATTAATGTATTCATTTAGTGTATGATACGAATTAAACTTCACTAGATATGGCATGTACATAGGACATATTGGGTTTTAAATGCATTTATTGGATTATGTTTGTTGTGATATCGACAAATATGATTTAATAATTTAATCGCTCGGAGTTAGGATTGAAACTCCTTGCTAGAGGTACCGAGCGCCATGTATAACATTGTGGCATCCATGTAGTTTGCATATTGAAAGTTAATGGGGCGGTATTGCATTGATGAAAAAAAAGGTGTTGAAAACAAAGCCATTTCTCTTGGCCAATACCTATGAGGGGATTATTAGCAGTTTGTTCTACATCGATTGCTAAATTTTGGATCTTTCAAATTGGTAAGCTCAATTGTTGGTTTGTAGGTAAAAACCTACATTGCAACTACTGAGTTTTGGAGATTCAAAATTGGTAAGCTTAGTTGTTACTAGTTAGCTTGCAGATTATCGAGTTTTTTTTTCCTTTTTTTCGTTGAACCTTTTGTATATGTATAATTTGTTTTTCTTTGAATGTTGCGCTTCAATTGAAAGACATTTTAGTTAAATGAGTACTGGTTGGCAATTATATCAAGAATTTATGCTTGAAATTTAGTTTTTTTTTTTACATTAAGGTTTCATTAGTGCTTAATAAGTATACATGTTCTACATCAAACTAATAAGTTACATGTTGGCTTGAAGATAGAAAAATACATTTCAGTTGCTCAGTTTTGGTTGGGTTACTTACGTTAATAGGAGCTTCAAATTTATGGAATGGAACAGGGACTTGGTCAACAACTTTCATCTACATTCACTATTTATTTTATCATACATAGGGACATGTATGATTATCATATTCTTTTTAATAATGTTTCATTTGTGGCTTTGTCATGCTTGCATTCAGGTAGCATTGTTTTTTCTTTTTTTCTTTTTTTTTTGTAGACGGATGGTGTGGTTATTGTTAAAAAACATTGTTGCATATTTCCACAAGGACTTATAAACATTTTTGAGCTTCCTTTTCCTGTTGAAGTTTGTAGATATATGTAATTTGCTTTCATTTGAGTGTTTCACTTCAAAGGTTTCATTTTCTCAAAAATCTTGCATAGTTTTTTTCTTGATTTGTTTGGAGTTAATGTGGCTTGAAATTTAGGCTTTTTGGATTTTATGTTCTACCAAATTATGGTGCTATAATTATAGAGACTTGTTATAGGAGGGTTAAACTTGGATTTACTGATAGTCTTGTGATGTATGGAAAAAAATTTCCCATCATTTGGAATTTATGCCATTGTTCATTGGGCTTCTGGGTGAATTGACATGATAACGATGGTCAATGAAAAAAATGATAGCAATTATTCTGTTTCGTATAGGTCCAATAACATATTGCAAAGAAGCATTGATCATTTTCATTGTAGTTGCAACTTGCATATGTTTGTTTCAAACCTCTATATCATGTTTTTCATTGGTATGAAAAGCTTAAACAATATACGTTAGTGTACAAGGAAAGATGAACTAGAGAAATCATGTCAGTGAACTATTTCTTGGTGTTCTGTAATGTCATATTCCTTTTTCTTTCAATGTATTTCATAAATTAATAGTTTCATATAGAGAAACTCATATGGAAAGTTGATTGTGTTTGTTTGCAAACACGTTTTGCAAATACGTGGAGGTAGCAATATCACCTTAGTTTCACATTGCCTTATAGTGTTCTGTTGATTCTATTTGGTTATAAATACAATTTTACTTTTCTGTTGCAAAATTCACAATCTTGCTAGAAGAAGGAAATTTCATTTAGCTAGGTAATTTCAACAAGAAATTTTACCAAAGAAATATACAAAGATGGTTGAACTAATTAATGTTGAGGATTAGATAACGAAAAATTTGAGGTGCGAGCTCCACGATCTCTTCTATTTCTAGCCCTTGGGACCCTACCCGCCATGGCGGATTCGCTACAGCGTCCTGGCACCCACTCCTTCAAGGATATGGTCTATGGTCGGCAGCCAGACCAAGCTTCATTCTTCACAAAGTTTGCCTCCAGCTTTGCCTTCTATACGCCACCAAGAGGAAGCTCTGACAAAGAAGAAACTACTCATCCACAGAAAAACGAGCTTCCAATAAGAAATGAAGACACAGTGAAAATATCATCCAAGGACACTCGGGAAGACAAGGGCAAGGTCACAAACTCACCCTTCCCTGCCCACGTCAATCCTTCACAATCTCAGGAGCAGCCACAAGATCAAGGCAAAAATACCAAGAATAATTGTAATCCCAAAGCCAAGAAAATCCCAAAATTGGAAATCCAGGACCTTGGGGTAGCTGAATATAAAGAATACATGCAGGAACACACAGTTATATGCAAGTTCATGGGAATATGGCCAATTGAAAGAGCCCAGAAATAGTGGATTCAGAGCAAAGGGACACCCAAAGGGGAGATCAGACTTTAGCTAGGCTCCAAAGGATTTTTTACAGTCATCTTTGACCTCCTAGAAGACAAAGACAAAAATTTTGAAGGAGGACCCTATTTCTACAATTCAGCCGGTTTATACATGAGATTCTAGAGGGACAACTTCACACCAGAAAAAGAGGATTTTACGAGGGTTCCAGTCTGGGTACGACTCTACTCCTTACCAACTAATTATTGGGCTCCTTCAGTCTTGAAAGGTATAGGATACCAGCTAGGTGAGTACATCAAAATGTTTGAAGGCACCAGAACGAGTCACTATGTTTCCTACGCCCGAATCTGTGTATATATAGACGTCTCTGGTGCCCTTCCAGAAGAAATCAAATTAGTCATCAGGGATGAAGTCTGGCTACAAAGTATAGACTATGAACAAATTCCCTTCCGATGCAGAAAGTGTCACAAGCATAGCAATATTTTCCAAGATTGTCCCATGAATGAAACCCTTCAAACGCAAGAGCAATCAAATAAACAAAATGATAGCGAAGGGTTCACCAAAGTAATCTCTAGGAACAAGAATCACAGGAAGAAAGCCATCCCAAAGAAGAACCTATACAAAGAAGCAAGCAAGAATCATTTCAAGGTACTGAATAGTAACCAAGAGCAAAGTGACCCTAACGAAATGATAGCAGAAGAAGCAGGAGAGGAATAAATGCACCCAGTAGACAACGACCAAGATGGAAGGGATATAGATAATACCAACAAAAGTAAGGAGTAGGCGCTATAGGATACAAAAATGCAGCAACTAGAAACAAAGGAAACACCAGAGGAAAATGCAACAGAGGAAGCTCTGCAATGGGTAGACCTTGTAATAATTGCATAGAAATGGAAACAAAAAGGAATAAATGCCATATCAGAATAACAGTTACAAAAAATCGAAGGATCTTATCTCCTCCAGGAATAATTAAAACTCAAAGCCCACTATCTAACACAAGAAAGTACAGCTTCAAAAGGCATATTAGCCAACATTCCAGTAGAAGGACTCAACCTCAAAGGCTCAAGTAGAAAGCGAGGACGAAAGACCACCAGTCAGCTCCTTCAAGAACTGGGAGCCAAGCTAATCAATGAAGGAAAGGTAAAGGATCTAGCTCTATACCCATCTCCATGTCAATGAATTGCATCTCTTGGAATATTAGGGGACTTAACAGTCCTAGGAAGAAATGCATCTTAAAAAGCAGAGTCTTGTCTGATCATCCCGACATCCTACTCATTCAAGAAACGAAACTGGACTCGACTCACCCTCCCCTCCTTCTCAACTCATGCTTCAAGCCTTACAACCCCCTGGCTAATACGACTACAGGCATGGCAGGGTTCATAATGACTTTTTGGAAAAATTCCAAACTCGACCTAATATCTTCTCTGGCCACTCGCCATTCATTGGCAGTGATCCTGAGAATCATTGGCACCAACGAGACCATTAGTATAACCAATTTTTATGACCTACACAAGGCGATAGACCGTATCAAAATGCTCCAAATCATATCCAATCTCCTTGACCCTCTGCACCACCCTATCAAAATCATAGCTAGTGATTTCAACATGATAACTAACTTATCTAAAAATAAAGGAGGAATCTGGAAGTTAAATAAGGACTCTGAGGCTTTCCTTTCCACCATTGAAAACCTCAACCTCATTGACATTCCCACTAGCAATGGCTTATTCACCTGGAATAACATAAGAGGAGGAGACCGTTAAATAGCCTCCCGTTTATACTGTTTCCTTCTACCTGAGGCAACCTATCTCACCTCCTGAGAAACAAAGGCGAGAATCCTTCCGCAAGCAGGCTCTGATCACTGGCCTATCTCTCTCAAGATTCAAATTTCCATGAGTCTGAAGAATAATCCTTTTAGATTTGAGGCCTTCTAGTTGAATCACCTAGATTTCATGGAAAAAATGAAACAATGGTGGACTTACTCTCCCATCAGAACTGGAAACAAAATGTATGCTTTCGAACAAAAGTTAAAACATATCAAAGAGGAAATCAAAAAATGGAGCAAAGAAACATTTGGCAACATCATTACGGATAAAAAAAACTTTAAACACCAATTGGAACTTCTTCAACAAATTATAATTGAAGAAGGGCTAATGAAGACTAGTAAGAAAGAGGAACAACTACTACAACAAATATGGGATGAAAGAGGCATTCAGGAAGAAAAGTTGTGGAAACAAAAATCCAGAATAAATTGGCTAAAATGTGGGGAAAGGAACACGACATTTTTCCATAAAACAATGATACAACACAGAAGGAACAACAAAATTATGGCTCTGAAGAACTAAAAGGGTCATCTCATTCACTCTCAAGAGGATTTGGAAACAAAGCTCATCAACTATTTCATCTCTATTCTCAAAGAGCCAAGGAATTTTAGGATCAGAATATTAAAAAGATCACCAGGAATATTCCCAAAATCCTAACGAAGGACAATAACAAAATTCTCCTAAGGAAAGTCTCCCTCCAGGAAGTGGAAGATGTGGTCATGGGAATGCCCAATGGAAAAGCTCTAGGGCCGGATGGGTTCACCATTGATTTCTACAAAGCTTGCTGGCCTATCATAAAGCTAGATGTTCATACCCTGGTGGAGGAATCTTGAATTCAGAAGTCTGTCCTTAAAGCCCTTAACTCCACCTTTCTGACTCTGATACCCAAGGGAATCTCTGTGGATTCTCTAGACAAATTCAAGCCCATAGCCCTCTGCAATGTCATATACAAAATAATCTCCAAAGTTCTTGCCAATTGAATTAAATTCATCCTCCCTCTCCTCATCTCCCACCAACAGTCTGGCTATGTGGAAGGAAGACAAATCATGGATAGCATCATCCTCTCTCATGAGCTTATTCATTCTCTCAAATCCCAAAAAATACCTGGTATGATGATTCAGCTAGATATGTCCAAAGCCTTTGACAAAATTAGTTGGAACTATATGAGACAGATCTTGGATGCATTCAGCTTCCACAAAGAAAGCATCAAGTGGATCATGGCTATGGTGTCAGGAGCTTTCTTCTCCATCCTCATGAATGGATCACCTTCGCAACCGTTAAATCCTACAAGGGGTATCAGGAAACGGGATCAGATCTCTCCCTTACTCTTTTTTATAATGGCGGAAGGGCTAAGTTGCTCTATCACTACTACCCTGCATGAAAATAAGCTCTCTAGTCTCCAGCCCCATGCCTCTACCCCACTACAAATCACCAGAAATTTATGGATGATACTCTTCTCATGGGCCTCTCATCCATCAAATAGGTTTCCTCTTTCATTTCCATCCTAACTGACTTCTCTACTGCTTCTGGCACTTCCATCAATCCCCTTAAATCTAAGTTGTTTTTCTTTAACACTCTGCTGCCCATTTGCAGGAACATTGCCAGAATCCTGGCCATTCCTATTAGCTCTCTCCCCTCCACCTACCTTGGTGTTCTCCTTACAAATAGGCCACTCTCCCGGGCCACTTGGGAGAACTTGCTAAACAAATTGGAGAAAATATTGGCCAACTAGACCTTCATATCTCTAAATTTGGTTAGTCATCTTATCTTGGTTAAATTTGTTCTTCAAGCCATCCCGCTTTACATGTACTCGGCTGTAGCAGCCCAAAATTGATTTCAAACAAAATCAGAAACCTTCACTGGAAATTATTATGGAGAGGGGCAGAGGTCAAACGGAAGTGGGCTCTTGTAGCATGGGAAAAAATCTACAAGCCCAAAAAACATGGTGGCCTCGGTCTTAGAGATAAAGACCTCTTCGAAAAGGCCCTGGGAGCCAAAAACTTATGGAGATGGATTGCTAACCCCAACTCCCCTTGGGGTACCCTCTGGAAAGCAAAGTACACTCCCTCCTTAACGCAAGAGCAAATCATCAGGCTCAATGGAAACATCAAAGGTTTTGTCATTTGGAATCAAGCTTGGGAGAACAGGGACATCATTCAAAGACATAGTTTCTGGGAAATAGGCAGTGGAAACAAGGCTCTTTTCTGGGAGGATGCCTGGAAACAAAGGCCAGAACTTGATCAAGATCACTATCAACATATCAAGGTTGAAATTAAAAATAGAGGGAAGATCAAAGTCAACCAGTACTGGGGAAAAAGTGAAGAAAATGACAGATGGAGAAATTGGATCAATCACAAGGAATGGACTCCCCATATGAACCCCCAAACCTGGTCGGACCTCTCCTTAGAGTTACAAAAAATACAAATCCTCCTTGACTTTGCTGAGGATAAACTTAGATGGGGGGAAAACTCAGCAGGACACTTCATCTTAAGTGAAGCCTACAGATACATAGCAAAGCACGACCAACTCCAACGAAATCAGAAATGGAATGTGCTCTAGGACAGGAAGCACTGGCCGAAAATTTCTATCTTCTTTTGGTTAGTCATGCACAAATTTTTTTTAACGTGGGACAATTTAAGAAGAAAAGGCTTTACTTGCCCCTTGAGATGCCCCCTCTATGATCAAGAAGGAGAAACCCCCAGTCATCTGTTAAATGTCTTCCCTTTCGCGTCCAATGTTTGGAATTGGATTTCTTTGGTCTTTAAAAGCTTGGATCGGGACCCCTCTTCCATTCAAAGTACCATCACAAACTGGAGAACTACCTTTTCCCCCATCCTCTAGTTAACCGCACATGGAATTTAATTCCTAGATTGATCTGCTGGGCTCTGTGGAAGGAACACAACATAAGAATCCTTCACGGCCTCTTCGTCCAGGAGGAATTCATTATCGAGAAGATCAAAAGCACCCTTCATGAAACAGTGACCCCTCTCTACCTACTCTGACTGTCAAAGCCCCTCCCACCCTCCATGAAGTGAGAATTCTCTCAATGCTAGATCTCCTTCATATCAAGGACTGCGAAGTCACTCCCCTCCCCAGGAATGATAATAAAAATAACACGTGGTGGCTGCCAGAGCAGGGGACTTTCAAGCTCAACTAAAATGGCATAGCTAAAGGGAATCTAGGCCCAACAGGTTTTGGAGGGGTCTTCAAAAACTCTAAAGGTGAGATAATATGGATTTATGAGGGCAATATAGGTTCAGCCACCAACAATGTTGCTGAACTTCATGCCCTAGAACATGGCATTGCCATAGCGCACAACCTAAACCTCGATCCTCTAATAGTTGAAGGAGATTCCACCCTGGCTACCCAAATTGGAAAAAAACTTCAGCACGGTTTTGAGGTGTACAAGATATCGAAAAATTGGTGCCTAAACAAAATAATATAGCAAATCAAGCATGGAATTGACAGCATGGCAGGCCTCCACTTTCAAGCAATCATAAGGAAAGGAAATAAATTCGCAGACAGATTGGCAAATGAGGGTACGGCTGGTACCCTACCCCTAAAGTCCTGAGCATGGTAGGAATTGGAGGAAGGGGAACTCCATCAGCAATGCACATCAATCAATGAAGAAGATAACTACTCTACCGAACAATAATTGTTTGCGTACTTTTCATCATTACAAGATGGATTCTCTGCTTAATGAGAAGGACAGGTGGAGAGCGCCTGAGTACGGATTCATCTTTGGCTCACCTATCTCCAAAGCTCATGATGCCACCTCTCCTCTCCCTTGTGTGACCGTCATCTCTCAGTTTCATCCTATCTACTCTGCCATTACTACTCCACCCCTCCTCATATCTCTGCATGCTTCCCCTTCCCGCCCCCTCTCCCTCATTCTAGTCAACCTCCTCCTGGCTTCTATAAATTCACCCCTCCCCCTTCTCCCCTCATTCTTCTCACTACCTTTTCCCTCCTCTGTTTTCCCCTCGCTCTTTGGTTCCCCCTGCATTCCAATCCCTTTGTTTCTCTCATGGCTCTAAGGAATGGCTCCACCCCTGGTCCAAGTAGGGGAGGTGTGGCACTCGTGAAATGTTATGCTCTTAACCTGCAAAATGATACCCAATACATAATATGCGAAGAAAAGATACCCAAAACACAGAATAGCAATGATTTTATTATTCAGAGAGTAATGTTCACTTGCCTCTTCGAGGGGGCAACCTCCAATAGAGCAGAGCTCGACTACAAAATAAGACACGATGCTCCTCGCAGGGAGTCTCTATCCTTTATATATGACTCATACATGCAATACCACGGGCCAATGCCGTGGGTTTTATTAATACCATCTATCTAATACTACGGCCCATTTGCAACTAACTGTGGTTCCGTCATTAATTGCAGATTAACCACTTACAATTATTAATATGGGCTTTATTGACTCTTGACTATGACGTGATCCCATTACATAAATAAGGGGGTTAGGGTGGGACCCTAACATGCCCTCCCCCTTAAGACGAGCCTTGTCCTCAAGGCTGAAGCTGCGGAAACTGCTGAAGAATAGTGACTGGTTCCCAAGTTGCATCTTCCGGAGAGGTGTCTTTCCATTTGACGAGGACTTCCTTAATCATGCGGCCGCGCAATTGCTTGTCTCGTGTGTCTAGGACCTGTTCGGGTTGAAGCCAGATGGACCCTTCTTCATCCAATTCAGGTAGACTGTTCTGAATTCTACAATTGTTCCCAATCACTTTCTTGAGGCATGAGACATGGAAAACTGGATGGATTTTTGCAGTAGGTGGCAAGGCCAACTTGTAGGCCACTTCTCCAATGCGCTGAAGTACTTGATATGGTCCGTAGAATTTGGGGGAGAGTTTCTGACACCCCTTGTCCTTGAGTGATGTTTGCTTATATGGTTGTAGTTGTAAAAAGACCTGATCCCCTTCTTGAAATTGGCGCTCTGAGCGATGTTGGTCTACCTGTTGCTTCATGCGGTTCTAAGCTTGATGAAGATTCTCTCGAAGATGGATGAGCATGGTTGCGCGATGTTGTAGGAGTTGATCCACTGCTTGTACTTTTGAGCATCCCTTGAGATACGAAGTAGGTGAAGGTGGGAGTTGACCATATACTACTTCATAGGGAGTCATTTTGGTGGTGGCATGATAGTTGGTGTTATACCACCATTCAGCCAGAGGTAACCACTGTACCCAAAGGTGTTGCTTTTCTGAAGTGAAACACCTAAGGTAGGTTTCTAGACATTTGTTGACGGCTTTGGTTTGACCATCTGTTTGCGGTTGATAGGAAGTACTGAGTTTGAGTTGAGTGCCTTGTATTCTGAAGAGTTCTTGCCAAAAATTACTGGTGAAGATCGGGTCACGGTCAGACACAATAGAAGTGGGCATGCCATGCAATTTGAAGATCTGATCCATGAAAGATTGAGCAACCAAAGTTGGTGTAAACGGGTGGGGTAGGGCGCAGAAATGAGCATACTTCGACAGTCGGTCCACAACCACCATGATGACTGACTTGTTCCCTGACTTTGGAAGACCTATAATGAAATCCATAGAATCCTCCATCCAAATTGAGGCCGGAATGGGCAATGGTTGTAATGTGCCTGGTGTGTTGACGGTTTCCCCTTTGTGGCGTTGACATACATCACATTCTGCTACGAACGTAAGGATGTCCTTTTTCATGCTTGTCCAAAAAAATGATCTTCTGGTGCGAGCATACGTCTTCTAAAAGCCCGAATGTCCTGCAATGGGAGATGAGTGCAATTCTGCCAAAATGCGACTTTTGAGGGTGGATGTTGGTGATATTACGACTCTGTCCTTGTAGCGAAGAATATCATCCTACCACGAGTAGCCCTTGGTGGAATTTGGATCTACCTGCAATTGAGAAATGAGTTGGGAGAGCCCGGGGTGTGAAAACCATTCCCTGCGAGCCTCTTCAATCCATTCTGGAATGGGGAGGGAAATTGCTAGCAGAGTACTTTCCTCCTCAAATTGGCGAGATAATGCATCTGCTACACTATTGTCTTTCCCTTTCTTGTAAATGATCTCATAATCATATCCCAACATTTTGGCTAGCCATTTATTTTGTTGTGGGGAGGATAGGCGTTGCTCCAAAAAATATTTAAGACTGTGATGATCTGTGCGGATTTGGAAACGTCGCCCCAATAAGTAAGGTCGCCAGGTCTCGACTGCATGTAAGATGGCCATCATTTCCTTCTCGTAGGTAGATTGGACCAGATTCCTCCCACTGAGTTGTTGGCTTGTGAAGGCCAACGGTCGCCCTTCCTGCATTAAGACCGCCCCAATACCTGTACCCGAAGCATCACATTCAATGACAAAAGATTTGGTGAAGTCAGGGAGTGCTAAGACTGGAGTGGAACACATGGCATTTTTGAAAGCTGTAAAGGCCTGTTGTGCTTCCTCATTCCAGAAGAATGAATTTTTCTTTAGGAGTTGGGTGAGGGGCTTCGCTATGCGACCATAGTTGCGGACAAATTTACGATAATAGCCTGTGAGACCCAAAAATCCTCTCAAGCTCTTCAAAGTCTTAGGTTGAGGCCATTCCTGCATTGCCTGGATATTTTTGGGGTCCACCTTGACACCTTCACGCCCCACAATGTGGCCCAAATACTCTACTTCTGCCATGCCAAACGAACACTTGGACATCTTGACAAATAATTTATGCTTGCGGAGCAGTTGCAAGAGTAGATCTACATGCTGAAGATGTGCGGCCCAAGTGCAACTATAGATGAGGATGTCATCGAAGAAGACAAGGACAAATTTCCTGAGATATGGTTTGAGAATGTGCTTCATAAGGCTCTGAAAAGTAGAGGGGGCATTACAAAGACCAAATGGCATGACCAGGAATTCATAATGGCCTTCATGAGTTCTGAAAGTAGTCTTGGGGATGTCGACTTCCTTCATGCGAATTTGGTGGTAGCCTGAGCGAAGATCTAGCTTAGTGAAGAATTGAGCCCCATTGAGTTCATCCAGCAAATCATCAACCACCGGGATGGGAAATTTATCTTTGACTGTCAACTTATTGAGGGACCTGAAGTCAGGACACATCCGCCACTCCCCATCTTTCTTGAGCACCATGACCACTGGGGATGAATAAGGACTAATGCTAGGACGAATGACACCTGCTTCCAAAAGTTCCTTGATGATTTTTTCTATTTCATTCTTTTGGATGAACGGATATCTATATGGGCGCACATTTGGGGTTTGGGCCCCTGGAACCAAGGTGATGCTATGATCATGTTCCCCTCACGAGGGTGGAAGCTCATGAGGCTTGTCAAAGACCCGCAGATGGTTATTTAAAATCTGTTGCATCTCAGGATGAATTGGCAGAGGCTTTGTTTCGACTACCTGGATGGCATTAAATTGAGCTACAACTCCATGATTGCCCTTTTTTAACAATTTTTCCATCCTATGCGAGCTGATGATAGAGGGGGCTCCCGCCTAGAGTCCACGGAGGGTATGTGTGTAGTTGTTCTTCTTAAAACTCATATATAATTCCTGGAAATCCATTGTGATTGGCCCAAGAGTGCGGAGCCATTCAACGCCAAGGACAATGTCGCAACCCCCCATGTGTATGGAAAACATGTGGGTTTTCAACTGATAATCCCCCATTTGAAGTTTAACATTTTCACAGCGACCTTCACATTTCATTGTGCCTCCATCCGCAATTTGAACTTGGAAGTTAGAAACTGCACATACAAAACAATGCACTGCTTCTGCGACTTTTTGATGGATGAAATTATGTGTACTTCCACTATTAATCAAAACTACTGCTGGGCGATGTTTAATAAAACCTCAGATTTTGAGAGTTTGAGGGGAAGAAATCCCTGCCAACGCATGCAGTGAAATAACTGGTTCGTCAGGGACATTGTCCTGTTGGTTGTCTTCTTCTAGCGCCTCATGGTCCTCAAGTGGTGGATCTTCCTCTGTTGAGCTGTAGTCAGTGGCATCTATTTGAAAAAATTTGGGCTCCTTGAATTTATGACCTGGGGAGTATTTTTCATCACAGTAGTAACATAGTCCTTGCTTTCTTCTTTCGGCCATTTCCGCAGGTGACACCTTTTGGACCTTGAGTGTTTGAGTCGTGTTGTGAGCCTATGGGGGGTGACCTTTAGTGGAGAAATTTGGGCGACTGTATTGGGCTGCTAATGCACGTTCCACGTTACGAGCTACCTTGCAAGCCTCCGTCCATGTGGGAGGGTGTTGCAGTAGGACTTGAGCTTTGATGGCATCTTTAAGACCGCTGATAAAACATTCCGTGTAGAACGCATCTGAGAGACCCCAAGTGCGGAAGGCTAAGGCTTCAAAAGCTGTAATATATTCATCCACTATACTAGTCTGTCGGAGCTTAGTAAGACGACCCAAAAAAGAGTCCTCCTGTTCAAAGCGGCCTTGAAGAGCTTTTGTAAATTGGGTCCAAGTCCTAAAAGGTCCATTGCAACGTTGATGCCATTCCCACCATTTCCACCTTTCATTGTCCAAGTACATGCTCCCCAACATAAGCTGAGTCGCATCATCTAAGATACGATTCAATTTGAAATACTGGTCCATTTGTGCTATCCATGCCGACGGGTGAGAACCATCAAATTTATGCATATCCAACTTGGGAGGTCGCTGACTGGGTGGTTGGTGGGTGTGCCAGACGTGAGGAGAGTGGCTAGACTCACCCTCATTGTATCCATTGCCATTATACGCCTCCTCGTGGGCTTGCTCCTTGTCCTTCGGGATGAGTTGCGCGACCTGGTTACTTAGTCCGTTAAGCTGAAGGGTGAGGGTGTGCATGGATTCTTCAAGTTTGTCGATCCTTTCATTGGCCATCGCTTGAGCTCTAGTTTCTACCATACACCAACCTGATGAAAATTTGGGACCGCCTAAAAATTTTCACTAATAATTGAATGGTACCACCGTGCTCAGCTCGTCGTCCTAATTCTGATGGGCTAGATCACCAATAAGCGCCCCGGAAGATCTCAGACTTTTTTTTGTTTTTCTTTTTTCTCTTTTTTTTTTCTTTTTTCTAAAAACTCCTAACGAAGTTTTACTCCTTCCTTATCAATACTGCAGTGGCCAAATCCTCAAAATGTCAATGCGGCCAAAAGTCCTGCGAAAATTATACCCCGGTATAGGAACCCTTCACAACGACTCTGATCTGGTGGATCTGAGAGATCTGAATGGCGGATCTGATGGCGGAACAGACTGCTTCTGTGGATCTGATGGATCTGATCGGAATGGCTGATCTGCGAACTGCGGGACTGATGTCTGCTACTGCTGTACACTTTTGCACAAGCGGGTCTGGAAGAGATGTTGTGTGATCCGCTGATAGAAAAAGGGAACTATGGTCTTGAGGAGTGTCAGGTGCTACAGATCGCAATATACATAAGGGTCTGGCAGTAGTACTCGGCCCAATGTTTCAGGGCTCTAACTAAGGAGGATCGACTGTACCCTTAGCCGTACAACCCGACTACCCTATCGTACGGGCGAGTAATCTCCCCGAGTGTTGTTCTCGGTGTACTGTAGCCGCAAGACGGCCGACGGTTTATCTATGGCGAGGTTTCAAGGGAGCCTAGGGGGCTTCCAATATACCCAGAGGGTACATGGAAGACAATCCGTGCGCAGTTCTGTCTAATGCGCTACTACTCGAAGGGGTACCCACAGGGGTTACAAGGGAGTCCAACAGACGTGACCACCTCTTGTATTTCCTGCGTGCATGCCTTCCCAAATCCGTAGGTTTATGCGCTCAACGACAGATCCCGTGGTTTAAAGACGCTGGAACACGTCTCTAGCCAAAAAAAAAATTTGCTAAGAAATGGAGATCCCACCGGCCCTGGAAAGTGGTTTGATACCACTTGTTATGCTCTTAACCTGCAAAATGATACCCAATACAAAATATGCGAAGAAAAGATACCCAAAACACAGAATAGCAATGATTTTATTATTCAGAGAGTAATGTTCACTTGCCTCTTCGAGGGGGCAACCTCCAATAGAGCAGAGCTTGACTACAAAATAAGACACGATGCTCCTCGCAGGGAGTCTCTATCCTTTATATATGACTCATACATGCAATACCACGGGCCAATACCGTGGGTTTTATTAATACCATCTATCTAATACTACGGCCCATTTGCAACTAACTGTGATTCCGTCATTAATTGCGGATTAACCACTTACAATTATTAATATGGGCTTTATTGACTCTTGACTATGACGTGATCCCATTACATAAATAAGGGGGTTAGGGTGGGACCCTAACATGAAACCTCCTATTGGTAGTCCTTGGGCCCGAACCCTACCACTCACACAGAGACCGTTGCTAGGTGCGCAGCTCTGTGCTACACAACGGCGGTTAACCTAGAAACACAGTAGTGAATTTCAGACTTAGAGGCCCATGCCAATATTCTTCGTAGATAGGTCACCACAGAGGAGGTCGACGTGGAATTTTCTTGGATTCTGACCCTGCTCTCACCTGGGCACGCGAAAACCTCTACACGCGTACAATTGAAACATGGTGGAAAATGAAGACCATCATGGGGCTTGCTATGCAGGAACAAGAGGAGTACTCCAAGACTCTGGAAACTAAGATTGACCGGCTCACTGAAAAGTTTGTAGTGTATGTAGAAGCCATCCACCATTGTAGATTTATCACTCGGGATGCTATGAATTATACTGTCATCAAGAAGAAGTTGACAGTGAAGGTCCATTCAATTTCTGAAGAATCCTCAAGCATCAAGAAAGAGGACCCTAGGGCCTCCACGAGTCGTCAGGTCATCACCACGCAGTAGGAGGGAAGCTCTCAGGAGACTCCCATTTGTCTGGATGAGGATCGGGTCACCACCAACTAGGAGTGATGCAGTCGGTTTCCTTTCCTATTTTTCTTCCCAAGTGTATGTTCTTCTACCTCCGCGAAAGTCTGTCTGTCACGGAGGTTAACAATTTCTGCATGGTTGGCCGCCATAAGGCATTATTTTCCTTTCTCGGCTTCTAATTTCTCATTTTTGAAAATATTGTAATGAGAGCACCTCTCGGCTCCTCTTTTGTACTATGTTCCCTCTTTTGTCTGGGTTGTACTGTAAATACAACCTATGCTATGACCAGCACTAGCTTTTCAGTTGGGTCTTGTGTCAGGACCTTTCCCACACAACCGTTTTTGTAATCTGTCAGTTTACCAAGTAATACACTATCTTATTTACAAAAAAAGAAAATAATGTTGAGGATTACAAGTTGAAAAAACAATGGAATAGTAATGTTACTATTGATGATGTCTTAAACACCAATAATATTTTTAGGCTTCAAGCATTTTCATGCACTCCAAGTGATTTTATTTTCAACGCAATTGAAGTCCTTTTGCATTTTTGTTATTTGTCCATCAAATTGTGAAATGGCATAATAGACCACTTCTTGATGTGTTGGAACAAGGTCACATAGAAGTAATATAATCATTTGACTATGAGCTAGCACCCAGTTTCCTTTATTAGCTTCATGGAATTCATGATGTTGAAACATATTTGCCTAGAATGTGTCATTCTTCTTCAAATGATCGTAGTGGGGATGACTAATGACTATGGGGAGATACGTTTTGAATACGTTAGATGGCCAAATGGTTGAATTTTCTAATAGGAATCTAGTCAGCCACCAAAAAAAAGGGTATTTTTTATTCAATCCAAACAAAAGAACACGACTATTGCATATATTGTTCCATGATGCAAACCCTCTTAATTGGAATTATGAGCCATTGTTGTACAAAAAATAACCCTATGCATTGTAACATGAAATGAATACTTATCTCCTTTCTACAAAGATCTAGAAAGTTATTAGAAAATGATGAATGATAAAATGCAAATACATGGATTGCATGAAGGAACAAATAATGTATCCATTTGTGGAGATAACATGTTCTATATTGTGATTTGATAGCAACTGGGTTTGATGTAGAATCCTTAAGGCTTTACATTGTACCATAATTATGTAACTCGATCATGTGCAATGCAGAAGATGCATTGCTTTGTTTACAAAAATATCTAATAAATGACGTCATAAAAAGAAAAGAAAAAAATTGCAAATTGGCAAGGATACCTCATTAATATGGCAATGAAATATGAAAAAGTTAGGGTTGAAGACAAGTCATTTTATTTGCAATGGTAAATAATAATATTCAAAGTAAACATGCATGAATGGTCCTTTGTAACTAGAAACATTGTCAATTATTTTCCATGCAACAACAATTTAAATCAAGCATACAATACAGTATCATTTGAAACAGGGCAATTGCACACCCATTATGCACCTTTTTCAACTGATGGACATAGAAATAGAAGCAATGTGGATTGTTAGATGACGCCATTAGAAACAACGTCATTGCACACATAGCATAGAGCTATGTTGATAGAGACCAAAGACAAAAACAAAAGGATCAATGTCCATAGATTAAAACAACTATTGCGTTTAGAAACAAAAAACCATATAAAATCATGCAAACAAAACTTGCAAGGGAAACATCGTTACTTATCCAAGAAAATTATGTTAACAATTTATGTAAACAATATAAAAGACACACCTGACAGGAAATGTACAATATGTAAGCAATTGCAGTTTCTAAAGAATGTGGTTACCATTGGACAAGATTATGAACAAATATATGGAAATTTATTTGAAAAACATAGAAATTTTTACAAGAAAGTAATATGAAAAATTTGCAAAAGAGGGCTTCAAAATGGAAAATTTCCATAATTTGCTTCACCTGAGAACATTAGGTGAAACAAGTCATTTCCAATTGTAGATACACTCTTAGAACATAAAGAACGTCTTGTAGCATTAAAATTGCATTTTCACAAATAAGACAATGGGGACACAAACGATCACAAATGAACTTAACAGGATCATTTACCAATGTTCTTGTCCAAACAAAAATTGTTTTAAATGCATTGCCACATTCTATGGAAGGCACAACAACTGTTGTTGTTGCATTGAAAAGATGACTAGTGTAAGAAAATGCACTTCAAATAGGAAAACTTCATGTGCACAATGTCATGAAAGCATTGAAATAACTATGTTCTCAACAAAATTATAGAACCAAGAACATATGCATGAATAGAAATTGGGATATCATTTTACAATCAACTGCTTTGAATGCTCCAATTGAAAATGTTCACCATGAAGAGACAAATGAAACAATTAGTGATTCAAAAAATGAAACACCAATTGAAACATTGGTGTATGGATACATAGGGTTCTAATGCATCATGTTGGCATTATCACTAATGTGTTGTCCTTCGTGGCAACCTACTTGTAGAAGGATGTGTATGTGTTGCCCTTGATGGCAACCTACTTGGTAAAAGATGCCAACATGATGGTAACAGGATGAGTATTCTGGCCAGTACAGATGTGACAGAAATATTGGACAAAGGAATATCAGTTCAGAGACAGAGGAATGATAAAGATGAAGTTTGAAGAAGTATACGTGGGTTCTATGAAGAAAATCCACACACATACATAGGTTTAATGAATAAAAATCGCATATAGTTTCCACGTAATGGTATTCTAAATACCACGGGTCTTTACCATGTTATTGGCCCATAGTAATGAGCGCGAAAATGAATATTTGATCTCGTCAAAGAATACCATCAACATAACTATGACATTGGCCTAAGGTATTGGCTAAGGCATAAGCTATATAAGGAGATGGATATAAAAGTGCTAAGTGTGTAGGTGATGGGTTATTAATGAATTGTTTGTTTTGAAATAAGTGTGCACCCGAGGGTGTGTTGATGGATCAGATCTTATAGATCTAAAATGAATACACATTGAATAATCTCCTTATGAGGTGATATATTTGTGATAATGATATAATGTATGTATTTTATAGTATATGCCAAGATATGTGGTTTGAATGATGTTTTGTTGTGCAGCAAAGGTATGATTCAGTAGCTACTGATCTATACGCAGGTTCTCTTTAGAAAGATCACGTACATACATGGATCTGCTTCTAGGTTATCGCGTATCGATTCTATAGTATGGACATATCTATACATGGGTATGATTATTAAAAGGCACGTACATATACGGAAGTGTATTATAAATGTCACATACATATGATAGGATTTTACAGTTTGAAATGATAATTATGGATGATATATTCTGTTATGTTTGTTGATGTCTATCAATGATGTCTCTTTCATGATAATCTGTGTGTGAAAATTTTGGTTGAGTTGAGTGGTTTATGGAGAGATATGTTGACTAAAGATGATGCTGCTATATGATGATGTATATGTGGTTCAGAAATATATAGTGTAGTGATACAGATTTAGGGTTCAGTCTTTTGAGATCTGTACATAGGTTTTCTTAAATGAAAGTGCGTATATATGCAGATATTATTCAGAACAATGGTGATATATTTTAACATATGATTAATCAGTGTTTGTTGTGACAGGATATCGTTTCAGTGATGAAAAATATGTGGTATGGTATTTTGATGAATGGGTATACAACAATATAAGTTGGTTTGGTTGTTTGAGAATACGTTAGTTCAATGATTGATTTGGTGATTCATTTTTTCAGTGATTAAGTGATTTGGTACACTATTTGGTTTCAGTATTGTTATTTAGAATTGGGCTTAAATGATGGTAGTGGGTCCAGTTTGAAAATTTGATGAAATGTGGCCTACAGATCTGATGCTTTGGTTCAGGTGGATCCAGTATGAAAATTATGAAATGTGGTCCATGGAGGTGCTGAGGGTTGGAGCCTTCAATGAGGAAGTCGAAGCTTCCTTCCAGTGGTAGTTGGTGAATCTGATCAAGGGGTTGGAGCTCCCTTCCAATGGGTGTCGGTAAACTAGATCAGGGGGTTGGAGGTCCCTTCCAGTGGGTGCTTGTTATAGACATATTTGGGCACTGCAACCCCAATAACATATGTCCATAAACCAAGGGCTTCTAAGTCCCTAAAAGTGTTGTTTCATTCCCTAAAGGAGCAAGGTCAGCTGATTACATAATCTCCCAGAAATTTTCCATGAAAAACCACTCAGAAATAGTCAAAGTAGGACCATATAGACTGCCCAGTGCAAAGGGTGCAATGCATCTCACCTGCCACATGCAAAAAGTGTGATGCATACTGGAAAGCGCTTCTGTAGGGTGTGATGAGCGAGAGCAGGCAAATGGCACAAGCAGTTTTCTAGGTGGAAACCCAAAGAATCTTCTAGAAACTGCTCATTTGACACTTGCCTCTCTGAGTTCGCCCAGGGATGAGTAAGAGATCTAAAATATCCATGTGGAACTAAGAACTATCAAAGAGATGACTATAATCAATCCCAAAAGCTGACTCACCCCCCTACAAATATCTATAAATAGATCCCTCATCCAAGAGATCAAAAAGGTTGGAATTTGGTAATTTGCAAAGAGGTGCTGTTGGTTTCTCTTTGAAGACATTGTTGGGTGATCTTGCTTTGTATGAGGTGAAGAGGGCTCTCAAGCTGGGAGGATGGTGCTGGGTCAGACCAAGTGGTTGTAATCCTCTCTTCTACGACTTTTACTAATAAAGTTATTTGAGTTTTCCTCCATATTCTTGTGTATCTCTGAATATTGTGCTGATATATGCATTTGTATGGTCAATATATATCTGATCCTATATTGTTTACAGTGAAAGATCTATATGCTTTGATGGTATTATGTTGCTATGAATCTACGGGTGCTCTTTGAAGCGGGACAAGTAAGGAAGCAGTGGCAAGATTCTGTCAAAGGGGAAAGGAAACAAGCAAGGAGCCAAACGGAAGACTGAGGTTGGTACTCTCTGCTTCTTTCTCATCTCTCTCTCGTAAAGGAAAAACAAGTGACTTTAATCTGTTTGTTTCTAAGATAGCTACCTGTCTTAGTGGGACTAGCAGCTCTGAATAGACACTAGATTTCCTGATAATAGTGCTGGAGAATGAGAGAAGGTTGTAGACTTCTACAGGTGGGTGTATGCGTGTTGGTGTGAGTCTGTGCTAGTAAAATATTGTAAGAATTTTTTCATTATAATAAAATATGAATATAGAAACGACAAAAACAGTGGTTTTTTCCCACATTGGGTTTCTACCTAAAAATCCTAGTGTTCATGTGTGTTAATGTATTTCTTATGTGTGATGATTTATTTTGTTCTTACTGCACATGGTTACTATTTAATTAATGTCTAAAGAAGTATTGATGCACTGGTTCAAGTTAAACAGATGATGAATTAGTTGAAAAGTTAGTTAACTGGATATATGCTACTTATCCGCATCACAGACTCGTACATACCTTGGTTCACTGAATTAATTTCACGCACAGAAATATGAAAAATAAATTGAAAGGCTTTAGTGAGTTTTAACATACTGATTCCCCCCCAGTGTTTTTCCCAATACATCCATGATTTATAGGACAAGTTGATTGAACTTTCTCTTGTTCAAGGACAATGCCCCCATGGACTTCCCAACCCTTTTCTTCGGAGACCCACATGATAGTGACATTGTAGAGATATTTCACTAACAAAAGATAGTGCAATGGGAGTTAATGCACTATAGTGGTGATTCTTCTTGTCACACAACTAGGTTGTTCTTCAAATATTGTGAATAACAATTGAAAAAGTCCTTTCATGCATTTCAATAAGAATAGGAAAAGGGAAATTAAAGGGAAGAAAGTTACTGGAAAAATATGTTAAATATAAACCAAACTTGGAGAACCTTCTAAAAGTAACATTAGTTAAATGGATTTCAAGCACATAAGAACTTCTCCCGATTTCCTACAACAAATGAAGAAAAATGTATTTGCAATTATACATCAACAAGGCCCACCAAGTTTCTTCGTCACATTTACAAGAGTTGAACATCCATGGCCTTCATTGGTGAACACATTGACCATATTACATGACAAAAGAAAAAAAAACATATTGAAACAATAGAAAACTATAACATTGACTATCTGATAAGAAATAGTGTAGTAACTTGTATATGTTAATATGGGCATTACGATCAATGCTTTAAAGAAAATGATATCTCAAGGGAAAACATTATTATATATTGGCTCACTTATATATTGAAGTAACTTTCCAAGATTGGGTGCCCATATTGCAAATAGAAAACCCAATATCATTACTAGTAAAAATAGAACATATCAAAATATGAAAACAATTTCCTATTCAACTATCATGTGCATGAACAATCCATAGATCACAAGGGCTCACACTAGAAAACCTTGCATTTGATCCTACTGGAATACGAACTCATGGGTTAGTCTATACAACTTTGTCTCGTGTTAGAAACATGCAATCATTGTTCCTGTTAAAACCTATAAAGAAAAAAAACTTCAAAGTTAAGCAGAAAATAGTAGTTGAAATGGACCATCTACGACAAACTGCAAAATGGGAGCTAGATTACAATTATCAATCTTTGCATACACATTCATGCACATCAGTTCTCTCTCTAAACAATCATAACCTAGAAACCTATATCAAAGATGTTGTCAATGACTATGATCTAATGGACACTAACATTTTTTGTTTACAAGAGACACATTTGAAACAAGACATATTGCAACAAAAGTTCAAAACCTTCAATTTCATATCAAGCCATTACAAATATGGATTACTCATATGTTTCAAACACAACATAATAATTGTTGAACATATGTAGTTTGAATAGGACAATTTAGAAGCACTAATGGCAAACATCATTCTCCATGGAATGCAAATTACAATTGTTAATGTTTATGTAGTACCTTCTGCCGCATTGCCTAATATACTAGATATTATTGAAAAAACATTTTCCAATATACCTTTTTCTAGACCAATACTCATTGTAGGAGATTTCAATGTTAACATGCATCAAAGTAACAATAGAACAAAGACACTAAAAGACTATATGCATAGTCACAACTTCTATTTCCTTCTAGATACAAATTCTTATGCATCCACATTGCTCATTGACCATGTATGGTCTAACATAACACACAACAACAAGACTTTCAAGCTAGATACATATTGGTCAGGTCATGACACAACCTGTCTCATAATGGACCATATAGATGCCATTGAAACTTATGTACTCATTAATTTTCTCTTGAAAGTATTCTTTGAACTCATGTTCTAAAAAAATTCTAATGCAATTTCCTTTCTGTTATAGAGAAAAAATGGATCAAAGCTGCAATGACAAAAAATGAAAAAGGTAAGTATATACAACATGTAAAAAATGGTTTGTTTCAAACTTAACTATTGCACTATGGCAACCTTTTCAATTGTTGGGAAATGATATTTCAAGGGGGGGGGGGGGGGTGTGTGGGGGTGCGGGGGGGGTGGTTGGGGGTGTAGCCCAATAAGTTGTTTTCGTGATGGGGGGTCCGAAATCATTATGGATCCACCATGTCATAAAGAAGTCCTCTCCATATAGCTCATTTTAGAACCCCCCACCCCTGTGCTCCATAAATGTCGACCGTACAGGGGGCCTTGAAACTAACTATGTACCATTGATTTGAGCACGCTCTTTCTAGCTGTTGATATTACTAAGAGATTAGTATGCAAATTAAATGAAATAAATATACTTATTCTATCACCTAAAACAAAGTAATAATTTACATTTGCGCAATCATGTCCATAATTTTATAAATCCAATTAAGTTATAAAATTGATATCAATTATCTTTGAATAATTAAAGGGGGAACCACTTATATTTGTTTTTAAACACCATATCAAATTAATTTAATTGAAAATTTCAAATAATTTTAGACACAATGATGGTGGAATGCACTATGCAACCATCATATCTCCAGTTTCTTGTCAGCCTCGCAAGTGTGACTTCAATTCTCACCCCCTCCCTCTCTCAGCATATCAACCCATGACACTATGGCCTCCCCCTCATTTTTCCCACCCATCAGGCCCCTCACTATCTGACTTATTTCGATCACCTTCTCTATTCCAGCTATAATTGTAGCCTCTACGCCTCATCCTCATCCCTCCCACTCCAATTTCTTCAACATGAGTCAGGAAACAGGTAAGGGACATTGTGATGGAGGTGGTAGAGACAGAGGTCGACCATCCACCCCCCACATGACAGATGAATACTAGAGCATGTAAGACAATGTCATTCCAGCCCATATTCGTTATCAAATTATATAATTGGAGGTTGAGTAATTTCAACGGGGCGCAACACTCTCTGGTCTCTTCGTAATATTATACTTCTCACCTTATTATGAGGAAATACATAAATCTCGGGCCACCACCTCGTTAGTCAATATTTATGCCATCAACTCCCATGCCACCACCACTTTGCGACATTTTTCAATCCCTCCATCTCCATGTTTGCACCCGTTGGTTTGACATATCCTCCAACTGGTCTGCCTACTGGTAGTTTCCCCTCCCTAGTTCAAGGCCAATAGGTTCTAGCAACTTCTTTGGAGAACACACAGTTGAGGGCTTCAACGATTTCTCCCCCTCGTCCAAGTCCCTATGGGTGTTACATCATCAAGGAGACTCTTGCTTAAGCAGACATGACCAATCCACTCTACGATACATGCAAGCAGTAGCAACAAATCAATATGCCCATTAGCCATATCTTAACTCTCTATCAACTTGCAACTTTCTTCCAAGAATGATTTTTTTGATGTTTTGTTCTCACTTCCATGTCTGTCTATTGGTGGCTCTGTTCCATAATAGAATTATGGTTCTGAATTTTGTAATCTTAAATTTAAACATTGTTTTGCTGACAAATTGCACAATATTTGATTTTCAAAGTCTAAAATGGTTATTTGATTACTTCATCCAAGACCAGAGAACCTCGATGGGTGATGGGTGACGACCACCCGTGATTATTTACATGCACTCTATGTATATTTCCATGTTAATATAAGAAAATCCATCCATGCATTTTTCATCTTTCTCTATAAAGCATCTATATATCCTTAAATGTTCCGCAAATGAGAAATTATATTATCAAGTGTTTCAAAATGATGAATGTTTTAGATCTCCTCAATTTCTTCTAAGGGATAGCTAAGCAGTAGAACGTATTGGGACATTGGTTCTTTTATCAATAACACAAGTAGAAAAAGCAACACAATTTGCAATATATGTATTCTTGTTTAATACATTTTCAGTTTCCCAAAATGTTACATGTGGTGTACATAACTAGTAACACAATTATTTCTCAATTGAAAATGAAATTTCTCTATTCACTTTGTTCCTCCTCCAAATAGGTTAATTAAATAGTTATAAGTTTAGCACTACGAACTTATATATGATGAAACAATATTGAATGTTGGATTCACTACACATTGACATGCATTAATTAATTGCCTAGCAAAAATAGATACAAGTCATTTAGATGAAAATTCCTTCAGTTAATTACAACTTATTTTGGCTATGATGAATATGAGGACACATCTAAGACATGTGTTGAACATGTGTTTGGCACATCTCTTGTTTTAGGAGTCAGGACATGTGTTAATCATGTGTCCTAGTGTGTCTATGTCTTAAACATGGGATAGGCACACGAGAACCAAGTTGGGTGTGCCTTGTTTCTTCACTGTAAACATTCATATTACATACACACATTAGTCATGGAAAATACTATTTACACCAAAAGAAGGTCTAAACCTATCAATTTTAAATCATAAGTTTTCCATGAAAAAAAGCATGAAATAGATCATAGTGTCTTTCCATAATCATTTTTCCAAGATGCATATTTCCTGAGCTAAGCAATCAATTTAGTTTCTTATAATGGTAATGGCATGCTTGGAGGCCTTTTTTTAACATATTATCATTCGGTAAGCATAAATTGTTATTCACAAAAGCCAGATATTAAAATTTCTTCAATTTTAACTTGTTTCTCTTACTGGGGAGAATGAAATGTATTGTTTTGCAATCTCTCTCACATGCAAATGAAATACAAAACTTGTTTGGTGCCCTACATAATATAATGTGAAAATGTGCTACATGTTACATTAGAAATCTTATTTAAATATGGCATACATAAGTATATGTACTGGAAAATCACTTAGCGTCATTAACAATACAAATATGCACAAATAGATGTTGCCATATAACTTTAAAATGGGTGCATAAAACTATCTACTTTTATTTCATGAACAAATATAGATATAAAAAACATGCTAAAATGATAAGTTGTGTATGGAGTTAGCCATCATGCTAAATTTAAATATGTAGACCAAAATAAACTACAGTGAAAATCTATACATGACTAATAACAAAATTATTTCTCAATTGAAAATGAGATTTGTCCATTTGATACAAAAAAAATCATTCATGTAAATTGATCTTCATAAAAAAATGGGACAAGAAAACAATAATAGCATATCCTCAAATATTTCACAAACCTAAAATGATATTGTCAAATGTTTCAAATTAAGCAATGTTTCATATCTCCAAGCATCTTATAAAAACAAAACAATCATTTGCCTAAAACATTGCATGTAGTGTACATGACTAATAACATATTCATTTCTCAATTGAAAATGAGATTTGTCCAAATGACAAAAACTAATTTTTGTAAGTTAATATTCATAAAACGTTGCACAAAAAAATAATTGCATCATAATGTTAGATGTTTCGCAAATGTGAAATTACACTCTCAAATGTTTCAAAATGAGGAATCTTTCAAATCTCCAAGCATCTTATAGGTGTTGAACAATCAAACCTGCATACGATATATCAAGAGGCATTCATAGTGGAAAATCATGTTATTGTTTCCGAAAATAGTTTATGGGTATGGTTTACCTAATGAAATTTAAAAATACATTGACTAGAATGCGGAGAAGCTAGAATTAAAGTTAGAATTGACTCCACTTACTCTTTTACTTGTACGTTACATATAATTTAAAATACAAAATTCTTTGAAAATATGGAAAATACATCCAAAATAGATATGCATGCTCTATTTCCATTCCGCCATCAAGATACAATTAAATTTTTAATAGATATAGTAAGGAGTGCAACAACCAAAATGTACAAAGAATTTCCTAAGTAAGAAACAAATGCTAATCATAACAATATTGACTACATATATAGAAGTTCCAATACCAAGATACAATTGAATTTTTAATACATATAGTAAGGAGTGCAACAACCAAAATGTACAACAACTTGTTTCCCAAGAAAAAAACAAATTCTAATAGTAACAATATTCAATAAATATATAGGGGTGAATGCATGAAGATGGGTTACACTTTTGGGACAAATGTGGCGATGAAATTTCAAGATTTTCCTCTTTTATCGAATTGAAACCCTCAAAATCATATAACACTGTGAATTTTGATTCAGAGTAAAAAGACAAATTTTGGAGAATTGTGTTGTTGTCCTAATGTTATTTTTTGAAAAAATATCTAGTGTCACATAATATGTCAATTTTCCATTAAATGAAATGTTTTTCCTTGCAAATTTTTACACATCTTCAGAGATATGTGTGTGTTCGCGTAGCATAACTTAGTCTAAAATGTGTACCTTTTAATTGAGATAAGTTTTTCATTTAAAAATTTTACTTTTTTATGCAAAATTATATTTTTTTATTATTTTTTGAAGTTGGCGAAGTAATATTTCAAAGACATTTTGCAGACACATGTGTTCACATAACCTTTTTATCAACTATTTATATAAATTAACAAACCAAGAATAACATTTTGAAGGGGACTCGTAAACGAAGATAGTGGCATTTTTTGAAAAAAATCGTTGTGTATATTTTATGATATTGATTTTTTACTCAACCTCTTTAAAACTATTCAAAAAATTTCAAGCATTGTGTTTAAACGAAATTAGATGAAAAATATCATATGAATTTGAAAATGTCAAACTCATATGCCATTGGATAGAGGATTCCTTCATGAATCCAACATTATCAACTCCACCACATAAGGAAAAAAATTTCCCTAATTTCGCTAGGGTACAAAATGGTGTTGCAGGAAATTTTATAGAAGGGGTGTTGAAATTGTGGATTTTAGGACTTCACAAGCTCAATCGAGTGCTTAAAGTGCTCGATCAAGCATTTAAATTTCAAATTCAAATTGCTCGATATAGGGTTTCGTAAACCCTCAATCGAGCCATATATGTGGTTAACAACGACTCGATTGATCGCTATGGCTTGATCGAGCCACATAGCATGTGCTAAGCATGTGTCCTAGTGTGTCTATGTCTGAAACGTGGGATAAGCACACGAGAACCAAGTTGGATGTGTCTTGTTTCTTAGCTGTAAACATACATATTACATACACACATTACTCATGGACAATACTATTTACACAAAAAGCAGGTCTAAACCTATAAGTTTTGAATCATAAGTTTTTCATGCAAAAAAATGAATAGATCATAGTGTCTCTCCATAATCATTTTTCCAAGATTCATATTTCCTTAGCTAAGTAATCAATTTAGTTTCTTGGAATGGTAATCAACATCAGAAAGTAGAATGGCATGCGTGGAGGCCTTTTTTAACATATTTTCATTCAGTAAGCATAAACTGTTATTCACAAGAGCCAGATATTAAAATTTCTTCAATTTCAACTTGTTTCTCTTATTGGGGAGAATGAAATGTATTGTTTTACAATCTCTCACATGCAAATGAAATGCAAAATGTGCTTGGTGCCTTACATAATACACTGTGCAAATGTGCTACATGTTACATTAGAAATTTTATTTAACTATGGCATACATATGTATACATACGGGAAAATCACTTAGGGTCATTAAAATTACAAATATGCACAAATATACGCTCCCATATAACTTTAAAAAAGGTGCATGAAACTATCTACTTTTCTTACACGAACAAATAGAGATATAAAAAACACACTAAAACAATAAGTTGTGTATGGAGTTAGTGATCATGCTAGATTTAAATATGTAGACCAAAATCAACTACAATGCCAAATATATACCTGACTAATAACAAATTTATTTCCCATCTGAAATACCAAGGTACAAATGAATTTTTTATACATATAGTAAGGAGTGCAACAAACAAAATGTACAATGACTTGTTTCCCAAGAAAAAAACAAATGCTAATAGTAACAATATTGACTACATATATAGGGTTGAATGCATGAAGATGGGTTACACTTTTGGGCCAAATGTGGTGATGAAATTTCAAGATTTTCCTCTTTTATCGAATTGAAGCCCTCAAAATTCATATAAGCACCGTGAATTTTGATTCAGAGTAAAAAGACAAATTTTGGAGAATTATGTTGTTGTCCTAATGATATTTTTTGAAAAAATATTTAGTGTCATATAATATGTCAATTTTCCATTAAATGAAATGCTTGTCCTTGCAAATTTTCACACATCTTAAGAGATATGTGTGTGTTCACGTAGCATAACTTAGTCTAAAATGTGTGTGTGTGTGTGTATATAATATACATGGAAAGAGCTGAGTTTTTTATATTAAATTTTTTTTTTATGCAACATTATATTTTTTATTATTTTTCGAGGTTGGCGAAGTAATATTGCAATTACTTTTTGTAGACACTGTTCACATAAGCTTTTTTTCAATTGTTTAAATAAATTGAAAAACCAAGAGTAACATTTTGAAGAGGACACGTAAACGAAGATAGTGGTATTTTTTGAAAAAAAATCGTTTTGTATATTTTATGATATTGATTTTTTATTCAACCTCTTTAAATTTGTTCAAAACAAATTCATGCATTTTTTTAAAAAGAAATTAGATGAAAAATATCATATGAATTTCAAAATGTCAAACTCATATGCCATTGGATAGAGGATTCCTTCCTGAATCCAACACAATCAACTCCACCACATAAGGAAATTTTGCAAAAGGGGTATTGAAATTGTGGATTTTAGGACTTCACATGCTCAATCGAGTGTTGAAGTGCTCGATCAAGCATTTAAATTTCAAATTCAAATTGCTTGATCGAGGGTTTCGTAAACCCTCGATCAAGCCATATGCTTGTTAACAGGGGCTCGATTGATTGCTATGGCTTGATCAAGCCACATATCTCGGTTGAGCTATTATGCTTGATAGAGCCTTTATAAAAAAAATTGAATGATCTAAAATTTAATCTTTTACCACATTTTAAAATTCTAAATTTTATTAGAATTGTTGTTATCATGTGATGTAGAAACCTTATTAAACTTAATTTTAATATTAAAAAATTGGTATTATTATTATTATTGTTAAATTAAATTATCAAATCTAATATTGATATAAAATATTAATATTAATATATTTTAATGTTAATATTAAATTTATTATTTTTGGATTAATATAATATTATTAACTTTAATATAATATAAAATTTGTTATATTATAATATATACTAGCACAACCACATTAATAAATATGGTTGATATACACCATAGGAGTCAGCAAAAGAGTCATTAACACAAAAAGAGTCATACACGCTGACTCAATATGTTAAATTTATTTAATCTAATTTTTTATATAAATCTAACATAATAGAGATATATATATATATATATATATATATATATATATATATATATATATATATATATATATATATAATATTTTTAAAATCCTGAAGTAATCATAACCTAAAGCTACCTTTAAATAAATAAAACCTAAACAATTTCAATTGGAAAACATGAAGCACTCTATGTTTCTTTGGTGGAGGTAGCTGCAACATTAATATTTTCATAAACTTTAGATAATATTTCCATGGAAAATTATCATTTTCCCTCCAAGTAAATGTACAACACACATTTGAAACCTTGCATTTTAAAAATGTATTATATAAAAAAATCAAATTTTTGTACGGAAATAAAAATAAAAAAATTAAACAATATTTTAGTTGTCGAAGTATTGTAAAATTTGGAAATATAGAGGAGACAGAGTGGGAGAGAAGGGTAAGATAGAGAGGGGGACACAAATATGGAGAGAGGGATAAGAGGAGAGAATATCTAAGAAAGAGAGGGAGCTCAAGAGATGGAGTTGGAGGAAAAGATAGGGAAGGAAGAAGTTCAAGACATATAGAGAGATAAAGGTGGAGAGAGAGAGAGAGAGAGAGCGAGTGACAAGGGAGAGATGGAGAGAGAGAGTGTACATTTAGGGGTGAGATAGAAAGACAAAGAAGGAGAGATGGAGAGAAGGGGGAGAGAGAATGACAGAGGGAGGGAGATAGTAAACAAAGTTGCAGGACGAAGCTAGAGAGAGAGTGAGTGAGTGAGTGACGAGGGGGAGAGATAAAGGAAGGTGGGAGAGAAAGTAGGAGAGATAGGACTTGAGAGGGATGCAAAGAGAGAGATGGAGTTGGATGGGGAGAGATGGAGGTAAGAAGAAAGACATATAAAGAGAGAAAGGTGGAGAGAGAGAGAGAGAGAGAGAGTGGCAAGGGAGATGGAGAAATAGAGGGAGTGACAAGGGAGATGGAGAGAGAGAGGGAGTGACAAGGGAGATGGAGAGAGAGGGAGAGAGGAGAGCAGGATGGAAGAGAGATAAAAGGGGAGGAAGAGGGAGAGAAGGGGAAGAAAGACATAGATGGAGAGGGAGAGGGAGAGGGAGGCAGATATAGATAGATATGGAGAAATAATGTGTATGTTTGCGAGGTGATATAAAGAGATGAGGAAGGAGAGACAAAGGGAGATATAGATATAGATGGAAGGGGGAGAGAGGGAAGAAGCGAGAGCTTAGGGAGGGAGGGGGCGATAGATAGATATGAAGAGAGAGAATGTGTGTGCTTATGGGGTGAGATAGAGAGACAAAGAAGGAGAGATGGAGGGAGATATCGATATAAATGGGGGGGGGGGGAGAAAGGGAAGAAAATTGTTTGCACTAGATGCATTGATTTCAATGTACAAATGTCGATTTCTAATCCTATTTGATTTATTGCATTAGATGCATTGATTTCTATGTAGATGTTGATTCCTAATTATATTTCATTGGTTGCATTAGATGCATTAATTTAATTAAATATGTTAATTTATAATCTTGTTTGCTTGAGCTTGCATTAGTTGCATTGAGTTCAATGTAGATATTGATTCCTAATCCTATTTGATTGCTAGCACTAGGTGCATTGATTTCAAATCTTATTTGATTGCTTGTAGCATTAGATGCATTGATTTCAGTGTATATGCTCATTTCTAATCCTATTTGATTGTTTGCATTAGATGCATTGATTTTAGTGTAGATGTTGATTTCTCATCCTATTTGATTTCTTGCATTAGATGCATTGATTCCATTGAAGATGTTGATTTTTTATTTGATGTAACCAGATATATGGTATACATTAATTTCAAAGTAATTAGTTTAACATTGTGCATTGATTTCAGTGTAAGCACAAAAACATTATTGATGACGTGCATTATGACTAAGCTATTGTAGATAACCTCAAACAAAAAAAAATTGAAAAAACTTGTATTTGTAACTTTTACATCTCCACATCTTTTAAAATTGAATATATAACTTATTTCAATCATATTTGAGTTTTAAAAATTGAATAAAACTTATTTCAGTCATAAGGAATTGATTGAAATACTTGGACATCTACTTGTAAACTTAGGAAATTTGATAATGTTATATAAAATTATAGAAAATGTTGTCATATATTGTTTTGTGACCTATATGTTAAAATTCAATACAATTGACTTATATCATTTTATGACTAAGCTCTTGTAGATAATCTCAAAATAATTAATGTTGAATAAAGCCTATTTGTTGTTTACATGACATCTTTTAAAATTGAATAAAACTTATTTCAATCCTATTTTTTATTATAATATAGATGAATTTATAATTCAAATAATTTATTTTTAAAATTGAATTGTAATAACATACATGTTGATTGCACTAAAAGACACTTTTTACAAGCCAATATGAAGCATGATTGGAATTCTTTCCATGTTTAATATTAGATTGATACATGATATATTTTAGTTAATTTTAATTATCAAAGTGACTTGCATCGTAACTTAAGATTGTACTTATTTTCTTAGTCTATGAAACTCGAAATCAAAATTGAACATATATTTTACTAATAAAAGTTATAGTATACAGACAAGAAAATAAATAAATATATATATATATATATATATATATATAAATTAGTGAAATAATTTTAATGGATCTATAAAATTCAAAAATTAATGAGCATCCATAAACAAGATTAATAAAAATCCATAAACTGAAATAGTGAATACATGTATCAATAAACTACCCATATGAAAATATATACAAATTACAGATATCATATGAACATCCATAAATTGAAATAATAAGCATCCATAAACTAAAATAATGTCCATGATGTACATCTTTAAATTGTCCATCTATGAAAATATACAAATTTTGTATCACATGTGAATGTGCCCTACGAAACGAGGCTGAAAATATACAAACTATGAACTTTAAGTACCACCAGAACTCCTACGTGAGTTCTACCACACAAAGTACGTGTCCATAAGTTGGTACTGCAATATGACACATTCAAATTCGATCTAATTAGATCATTATTTGTACAAAATAAAAAAAATATGGAAATAAATGATTTTGAACCACTTTTTTAATTACATATACATGAATCTACTAACCTTGTTCGAGTCCAAATGCAAGTCAGATTGGATGGAGGTCCGATGAATCTGGGTTTGGTGCTCCCCTGCCTGTGGCTCAATGATTGAGGCCTGCATCGATGGACCCACATCATCAGTTCCTCTAAACCCAACATCCCACTCATGTATCCACATAACAATGACATCAATGACACTGTGCATATGGGTCTGTGTACACAATGGCAAGGACAAAACATGATTAGTCTAAAAATTAATTATCATATACATGTAACTTACAAAAAATAAAATGTTGAAATCTTAGGAATAATTTTTTTTACCTCAACTATTGGTCCATGTGGTTGTACATAGTGACTCTCCTCTACATTAGTGAACATATGAGGTGGAGGTAGAGGTGGAGGGGAATCCATGTAAGCATGCTCCAGTCAAGGATAACCTGGTTGATCAACTAACCCCTCAGATGACCTCATAAGCTCATCCAAGTAGTTGGGATGTGTCTACATGTTATCATGAAATTATTAATATAAATGAAATCTAATACAAACTAGAAATTAATATAAATAAATAAACAAGAAATTAATATAAACGCAGGATGTGCAACCTCCAAGTCTCATGAATGGTATCATGATACATACATGCATATGTCAAAACCTGGTCAAAGGGCAAAACCGCGAGAAATGCATCATCATATAAGGGCACTAGCAGATCACGAGGGAATGGTGGTGGTCTCCTAATCTCTCCATCCAATGCAGCACAAACACTGGACAGTGACGTATGCATGTTGTCTGTAATAGTCTCCCTAGTCTCACCACTCAGTTGTTATAGCTCCTCTTGCTCTGTTGGTAATACCGAGCTCAGAGATGGTAGTGGCAAGAATCTTGGAGGTGGTGGTACATGCCTCGGGTCACTACGAGCCCCATTGCGCTCATAGGTACGTCCAAAGTTGGTTCCATAATAACGAGATCTGGTATCATTGTAAATCGACCTCATATGTAACAAAAACTTTGTATATAAATGCTTGGAAAAATAAACGACAACCTGGTCATGGTGGGGGATTGGCCCCAAGCTCCAATGAATTTATCATACACAAAATGGGTTGCATCAACATTCCTAAAATATTTTAGCAAAATCAAACCTCTATGTCTAGCAGGGTGATCTGGAGGGATGTCGAACAACTCACCACGAACATCAATGTCCTTGGTGGCCTCTTTCACCACCTCTCAAGTATTTGGGCCTATAACCTAATTCCTACTAATCCTCTATATGGATTGTAGGAGGTGGCTATGTGGACCCGACCTTTGGTATGTTTCAATCAAACTATTGATGATATCCAGAATCAAATACAATGCAAAACATGTATGTGAATTGGTAGGGATGTTTTGTATCTCTACTTTGATCTGTGTATGATGGGTCGTAACATCCTCCAATGTGATATGAGTTGTAGCATCATCCAACGAAGGGATCGATGCTGCACTCTAATCCTTAGCTTTGGCCTACTAAGGGCCTAAAAATCATAAACATAATTTAACATATACAATTAGAAAACTAGAAGCACAATAACATTACATTAAATTCAAACAAAACATTTGAAGACAAATTAAAAATTAATGATAATTTCAAGACATAAACACATAAATTTTAAAGAGGAATTAAAAATATAGGAGGTGTACTTGAATAGATGACGAAGTTCCACTAGAGGTAGCATGATCATCATCAGATATAAAAACACTACCTCTGACACTCTGACTTGTGTCGAAGGTAGTATCTATGAGTGGGATAATGAACTCTAAGTGGGATACGTGATCAATCACGAGCCCGGCCATGTATAACATAACCGCTTACACTATGATAGCCTACAATTGGGGCGCGTATATGGTATGCCTCAACATATTACATATAATACATATAAACTAATCCAAGAAAAAAATGTTGACAAAAAAATCATTTCTAAACTTAAGCAGAATAATCTAGTCTGAATTCCTAAACTTTAGAGTTCATTTTTTGATAATTTATTAACCAAAGTATTGAGTTCCATGTAAACACAATCAAAATAAGTGATCAAATCTACCTTCACACTTCTTCTCATTTCTAATAATGTATTTTATTCATAACGCATAAATATGTAAATACATATATGTAAAATTTTGAAATAAACCTATTTACAAAACTAATAAAATTTCATGCCAACCAAATACTCCAATAGACTTCAAGTACTTAATGTTTGACTTTGACACATGACATGTACTAGGTGCAGGCACATGAAGACAATTTTTCTTGTACAATACACTACATAATGAAACAATGTGGGACAAATTAGAAAAGAGTCTAAATGCTTTTATTCATTAGACCAAATACACCTTTCATGATGGATTTAATGTATCTACCAATGATGCATTATTGAAACACACACACACACACATACACATATATATAATTATGTTATGTTACACACACACACACACACACACACACACACACACACACTATATATATATATATATATATATATATAATGTTTGTTGAAAAATGTAGCAAGAAATTCTCAATTTGATTTTGCCTTGATTAAATTGGGAAAATTCAAATTTCCACATCATCGGACAACTTGGATGATGTTAACTTGTGTGACATAGAGTTAGAGTTCAGATTTTGCATATGTGATGGTTAATTTGTAGCAATCAATGTCAATTATCTCAGGTTGTTTTCAGTTAAACTAGTTCCAACTTTTGGAGGAACTAGTGGAAGGTCAATTAAGAAGTGAGACTTCAATCAAACTTAGTGATCATCTAATTAACTAATCAATCAGCCCAAAATAGCTAGTGCATGCAAAGAATTTGAGTTACCCAGTTGAAGTGGAGATTCTAAGGAAATGTAACATCAATTGTAGACTAGTCTTGAGTGTACAAGTGTTCCATGTAGTCAAATGATCAGCGTAAGGAATTGCACAATTCAATTAGAGGAATTTCCTAGATAATAGAGGCTAATTACTCAAGGAACGACGCAAGGAAATAGGAGCTCAATCTGAGGCAAAATTTGACTAAGCTTGGACCAGAGGCCTTCAGCGAGAAGAGAGATAGGTTGTGCACTTACAGGGTGAGCTCAATTGAGCAAAGAAATTGTAATACATCTCTATTCATTTGATTAATAGAAACAGGCATTGTGGTTTTTAGTAGATTGCTTTCCCCAAATAAAAATACTTGTTACATGTGTATTATTTCTTCTTGCATGTCTGAGATTTTTGTTCTAAATTGTGAATTAATGTGTGCAAAGCAGTGATGTAGGTTTTTGTCTTGTAATTTTGATTAGAAATTCATGAGTAGTTGCAAATCTACAACCTAATTTCTACAATGTTGTCATTATAATAGTTAAATTATATATCTAGTTATATGATTATGTTATGAACTATATAGTTAATGTTATGTTATGTTATGCTATAGATATATATATATATATATATATATATATATATATATAGTTATGCTATAATTTTATATTATGTTAAATGGTTATAGAACTATGTTATGTTATAAACTATATGTGTGTGTGTGTGATGTTATAACTTTATAATAGTTAAATATATATAGTTATAAACTATAGTTATAGTTATGTTACAAGCTAAGCTAAGTTGTGTGTGTGTGTGTGTTATGTTAAATCATTATAAAGCTATGTTATGTTAAATAATAAGTTATGCTATGTTAAATAATTATATAATTATGTTATGTTATAAACTATATATATATATATATATATATATATATATATATATATATATATGATATGTTATAACTTTATAATATAGTTAAATATATATAGTTATATTTAAATCATTATATAGTTACATAGTTATGAAATAGTTATTGTTATGTGTGTTATGTTAAATGCGTTTATGTTATACATGTTAAATAATTATAGAATTCTATGTTATGTTATGTTATGTGATAAACACTATAATATATAACTATATGATATTATAACTAAGTTATAATTTAGTTAAATATATATAATTATATATTTATGTTATGAACTATAGTTATGGTTATGGTGTAACATGATATATATGTTATGTTATATTTTATATATAGAGCTATAATATATAGTTATGTGATGTTATAGTTTATTAATAATTAAATATAGTTATGTTATGTGTTTTTTTTACTTTAAAGATCAATATTTTATTTTTAAAATTAGAACCGTACTATATTTATTATTAAAAAAATGTTTAAAACATAAATGATTTAAATTTAAAATAATAAAATAAAATAAAATAAAATTTCTTATTTTATAAATAGAGTTTCATCATGAGCAACCATATTTATCATCACAATATCAAGCTCCTAATTTACTTATTTATTGGTTATAGTTTTGTTGTTTTCTATTTTAGAGATTTTTGGGGTATATTTTCAGTCAAATTTGCTAGAAATTTAAAATGCATTTTAAATAACAAAAAATTCAAATTTTATTTCACAAAATTCCTAAAGAAAAACTTAAAAACTAAAATAATTAGAAAAAAAAAATGTTTTTACTATTCAAAATAAAAAAATATGCATTTAATAAACAAAACATTGCATGTAAGAAAAAAAATAAAACCTAAATTATAGTTTTTTTTGTGGTTTCAAAATGTTTTCTAGGTTGTTTTTAAGGTATTTTTGATGCTTTCTAGGTTGGTTTTGTGGTTTTCTAAGTTGTTTTGAAGGGTTATTTTTTCTATGGTTTTCTTGGTTGGTTTTGCGATTCTCTAAGTTCTTTTGAAGTGTTTTTCATGGTTTTCATGGTTTTTGTATAGTTATGTTTTTCTTTAAATTAATTGGTTTTCATGGTTTTTGTACATGGTTATTTTTTTAATTAATTTTTTTAATTTTGCAAAAAATAAATAAACAAGGAAGACAAAAAAGATAGAATACCTACCTTTGTTTGAGCCTCTGGGATATTAGCGAGATTGATTTGAACACTCCATGTTCCAATTGCTCGACTGAGCTCCAATACTCTCGATCGATCCACTATCACACTCTTGGTCGAGCTCTTATTTTAACCATTGTCTGTGCAAATGGCACACGCAGACTGTGGGAGCGATATTTAATAAAAAAAATGGGCTTAATCGAGCCATAATTCTCGATTGAGCACTATAGCTTGATCAAGGGTTTTTTTTTAACCCTTAATCGAGCTACTGTTTAAGTACCCAAGGAGCTCAATCAAGCACTTAAAAAAGGCTCGATTGAGTGCTTAAATGGACTGATCAAGCCATTATTTTTTCCACCTAAACGTGCCCTCTTTTACCAAAAAGTGTAACCCAACTCCATGCTTTCACCCATAGAAATTCCAATACGCTTTGATTATTTTCCTGGAAATTATTAGGAAAAAAATAGTTCCTCTATACTTATTCCAAATGTTAAAGTATACGGAGAAAGCTGACACCAATACTTAACTGGAAAATAACAGTCTTAGACTTAAAAAAACTTTCCAACAATGCAAGATTATGGCATGACAAAGCATATTTTGAAGTAACACTCCAAGTATCCCAAATTAGAAAACAATAATCAATATTTATAGTAAAAAACTATCAACTATTATTGGCTATTCATTGTCCATCAACAATTAAAAAGTTGAATCACATGTTGCTTTGATGTAAAATTCCATCCAACTATCATTCTTGAAGAAAATGTAATAAGGATAGAAGGATTTTCATTCCCAGGAACCTGCAGAAAACAAAGCTAGGGTTGTAAATGATCTAACAATGTATACTTACTGTAAACGTGAAAATTACAAGGTTGAGAAACAAGCACCTAATATGGTGCAAACTCTACATACAACCAATATAAAGGAAAGTGATGCATATCATGAATGGAAGAGACAGATTTCTGACCTTAAAAGATCCTTGTTAATATTTTTTTGACCTCAGTCGAGATATGTCCATGAATACTCTAAACTCCAAAATATGTTGATATCTGCATAAACATCACAACAAAAAATAACAATGTTGATACCTTAGGTGCTCTAGGAGCAATTCCAATTAAAACAAGCCACTTCTCAGATGGATCATAAAGATAGCTTATTATTTGGTTATAATCAGTTAAATTAGCAGTGCACCATGCTCAATCACATGTAGTTTTGATGTAACATGCCCTCCAACCATGGTTTTTGAAGCAAATGAAATAAGGATGGAAGGATTTTCATTCCTAGGAATCTACATAAAACAAATGTGGGGTTGTAAATGATATAACAATGTGTACTTACTGTAAGTGTCAAAATTCAGAAGTTGCATGCTCAACAAGACAAATGACAACAAGTATTTGAAAATGTATAGCACTTAAAAAGGCTCTCCAACAATGCAAGATTATAATAGTGAAGCATAATTTGAAATAACACTTTATGTATCCCTAATTAGAAAACAGTAATCAATATTTATAGTAAAAAATATCACATATTATTGACTGTTCATTGTCGATCAATAACTAAAACATTAAAGAAATCAAAGCTATCAACCTTGCAATTTATCCTTCATGTGCAAATGCATAAACCAATACAACTTCCATACTAAGTGTAAACAGAGTAACAGGCGTGGCAGCACACCAAGCTCAATCTGATGTAGCTTTGTTGTAAATTTCCCTTGAACCATGGTTCTTGAATCAAATGAAATAAGGATAAAGGGGTTTTCATTCCCAAGAACTTGCAGAAAACAAAGCTACGGTTGTAAATGATCTAAAACAATATACTTACTGTAAACGTGAAAATTGAGAGCTTATAATTTGGTTCAAACCCTGCATACAACTAGTACAATGGAAATTGATGAAAATCATGAGATGCTTGCCAATAAAAATTGGCATTTGTCACAATATGTCCATGCATACTCTAAATGCCAAAACATATTGATATCTGCATCAACAACACAACAAATAATAACAATGTCCATACCTCAGTTTCCCCTAGACCAATTGTAATTAAAACAAGCCATTTCTCAGATGGATCACAAAGTTAGTTTATTATTTGGTTACCAATTAAATCGACAATCCACCAATTTCAATCAAATCTAGCTTTAATGTAAGATGGCTTTCAACCATCGTTTTTGAAGCAAATGAAATAAGGATAGAAGGATTTCCATTCCCATAAACCTTATAGTAAACATGAAAAGACAAATGTTGAGAAACAAGAACCTAATTTGATACAAACCTTGCATATAACTAGCAAAAAGGAAAGTGATGCATATCATGGATAAAATAGAAAAAGCATATTGATATTTGCATGAACAACAAAACAAAAAAGTAAGAATGTTCACACCTTAGGTGTTACTAGAGCAATCCCAATTAAAACAAGCAATTTCTGAGATTATTTGGTTACTAATTAAATTGGTAAACATTCTTGCAGGCTTAGCATCCCCTGCAATTCAACATTTAAATACTAAATAAATAAAATAAACAACATTTGCATTAATCCATTGCCTCAAATATCTTAATAAGCATAGGTCAATAATAAATAAAGAAAAACAAATGTAGTAATTAACTTAATAATAATAAAAAGTTGGTCACTATTATCCATTTGAGGAAAACATTATTCTTCATAATGTAACTATCCTAACAAATTCTGCATTTTTTTACAAATGGAAGTGTATAGAAAGCATCCTACAAATGAATATTAACAGACAACAGAATTGTATAAAAAGACAACAACCAAACAATGCAAAGTATTGGAGAGCAAGAAAACCGGACGAAACCCTATCGACTCCCATGGCCGCCTCTGCAACCCAACGCTTCGGCCCAAAAGATGTCGGGGAGGGCTTTCCAGGCCAGGAGAACTCAATGCACAACGCCCAGATCTACGCCATGACCCTTTACGTTCACACATCTGCAAGTTATCATGGCTCTGGAGAACAGAAGGTCTTCAAACGCGGAATAATAAAGACTGAAGCAGCATCCAAGCTCACTGCAGAAGGGGCCAGAGCAAACCACCTCCAGCAACACATAGGAATGTCGTATTCACTGAGCAATAACAGAAGGAAGCAAAGGATTGGGGTTTTCGGCGCCAACAAGGCTGGATCTGCAAGTCCATTCACCGGATCGGCCACGGCAACCCAAGAAAGGCTGCTATATGGAGCCGCGCTGTCCTCTCCCACCGTGGAAAGGCTTAAAATCTCTGGTTCAGCCCCGGATCTAACCGATCCAGCCCACAATCAACAGATGTACCAAGACACCGTGAAAAGGCTGAGATTGTTCAAGGCGCTCAGCATTACAGAGGGCAAGTCAGTAAACGAAGCTGGCCGTCGTATGGCCATGCGTAGGGTTGACGCTGCTTTGCTCACGGATCACAGCGCCTTTCGCTCTGGACTCATAACCGACAAGGAGGTGGCAACGAGGGTCATAGCCGAGGGTTTGAAGCCTCGCAACACACCGGCTTCAAAGGTCATAATGCGGAATGTGCCTGAAGAGAAACATGCATTTCAGATCCAAATCAATCTCTCGGGCAAAACAACATTGCTATGGGTACGCGCAACAGATCTTGTGCAAGATCTTTTGCAAAATCTCGAACATCGACTGAGGATCCCCTCCTCTTACCTCAGATTGCTATATAAGGGTAAGCAACTTATGAATCCCCTTCCTCTCTCTGCTTACAGTATTTTCAAGGATGCTTCTATTGTGGCTACCTTTCGTTTAAGAGGTGGCTCCTTTAGGCAATCCTCCTCAGCTCCCTCCTTCTCTTATAAAGATGCAGTCCGCAAAGACGCTGCCCATCCGCAGCCCTCTGCGGAAGCAGCCCAACCTTCTGGGGCTCCAAAGCCATTTTTGGTAGACAAATCAGAGGAAATTCCTTCCATCAATCTCTCACATTCTGGGATTGACGATCGCTATCAGCATTTTGCAGAATCCGCACTTATATGCAGATTTAACGGGCTTTGGCCTCGCACATCAGATCTATACCAGTGGATCCACACCAACTGGACTAAAAAAAGCGAGATCTACTTATGTTCAAAAGGATTCTTCATTGTGGCTTTTGACTCAAATGAAGATTACCAGAAGGCCTTAACAAGAGGCCCTTGGTTTTGGGGCTCGGCTGGGCTCTTTCTCACCCCCTGTTTTCCAGACTTCGACCCTTCTACAGCTGTCATCACCAAGATTCCCATTTTGGTCAGGCTCCCGAATCTTCCGGCGCATCTATGGCATATCTCTGTCTTCTTAGCCATTGCAGACACTTTAGGACGCTACCTGCAGGTAGATTCTACACGAAAGGAAAATGGACTCTTCACCTACGGCAGAATTTGTGTAGAAATAGATATTAGCAAAGGACTGCTAGATCATATTAATATCAAGTGTGGCGATTTCCTCTGGACTCAAACCTTGGATTATGAGAATACAGCCTTCCGTTGCCGCCATTGTCATCAAACGGGGCACCTCCAGAGTTCCTGTACCCAGTTCCTCGACAAAAAGAAGAATATGAATCGCAAACCCAAATCCAAAAGCTGGAATCCTTGTGTGCCTCCCCCTCCTATGGACGATACAGATTCCTCTAGTTCGGATGAGGAAGAAATCGTAGCAGATGGGCAGAATATGGAGATTCCGATGGACGCTCCCTCAGTCGGTCCGGCAAACCCCTCCGCCCCTCAGAGCTCTCAGAAACGTTCTCATTCATCTTCGTCCTCAGACTCTGAAAAGGATATTCAGCCGCCAGGGCAGAATAGTTTACAACTTGTTACGGCTCAGCCAAACTCTTCTGGATGGGTCAAAGTAAGCAAGACAAAAGGCAAAAAATGTCGTGTGGCAGCAACTGCCCTCTCAGGGTAGCTTCTCTCTATGAAGTTCTAGCTTTTTGTTTTCCCATGTTCTCTATGGTCCTTTCCTTGTTTGTCACTGTGAAGCGAAGTGGTTAGCCTTTCACCTTTGGCTCCCTTGCTTTTCTGCTACGCTTGCATGCAAGCTTGATTGTACTATATATTTTTCTTCTCTTAATAGAATTAGTCTTTACTCAGAAAAAAAAAAAAAAAAAACAATGCAAAGTATCCAAACAAACAGTCTATTCAATTAAATAATTCACTATTGAATGTTACTTTGATGACAAATATGCATGGAAAAAAACCATAACATATGAAACAAGTACTATTATAAACTGAGCCAGTACGATTTGAATAACTTTCAAAAAAACTTATATATTACAAAATATCAGTGTCTTTGCTCCACCAATCAATTGTTTCAAAACCTATCAAAATGATACATATAGCATCTTTACAAAATTGATCAATTCGACCAAAATATAAATATCTCCATTTAATTTCAAAATTTCTGAATCTGTTCTCATTTCACTCCTCAAAAACTGGATATTCTCTTACTTTCTACGAGAATATTTGTTGCCTTTGAAAAACTTCCTTTTTCTTGGAAAATTAAGATAGTAGGTCAACAACCTGTTTCCATTCTTGATTCACTGGGTAAGTTAATGCAACCATCTTTATATAAGCTTCATCTACATCAATATATCTTTAAAAGGTTGGTTTAACTAAAAATAAATACCTGATATAATAACATATGAACAAATCACCAGTTAATTTTCCAATGAGATATTTACCACTCAATGGTCCTTTTATTCCAATGAATTTTTCTATATCTAGTGCATCCTGGTTTAATAATATCTGATATTAATCTTCAATAACCATTTTTCCCTGTGCATTTCTAAAGGATGGAAAACCTTTTTCTTGAAAGTAGAAAATTTCTTTTTGAACTTGTGAATATGCACTTGCATAGAGTCACATTTCTCTTTTAATTGTAACAACAACTTCTTCTTGGTTAAAACCCTTCTAATTCGTATGATTGTGTCAGTCTTATCAGCAAAACCAATGTCTTCAATCTCTTCTTCTTTTTTTAATTCAAAAACTTTATAATATTATTGGTTACGTTCGACTTATTTCCAAGTTCATTTTTTATCTTATCCATTGACTCATCATACTAAGTGTAAATAGAGTAACATACACGGTAGTGCACCAAGCTTAATCTCAAATAGATTTGTTGTAAACTTCCCTTGAACCATGGTTCTTAAAGCAAATGAAATAAGGATAGAGGGATTTTTCATTCCCACGAACCCATAGAAAACAAAGATACAATACAATTGCAAATGGTTTAACAATGTATACTTACTATAAATGTGATAATTGAGAGCTTAGAAATTAATGCATATCATGAGATGCATGTCAATAAACTTTGGCATCCATCACAATATTTCCATTGCTACTCTAAATGGCAAAACATGTTGATATTTGCATAAAAACACAACAAACAATAAGAATGTCCATACCTCAGTTGTCTAATTAAAAAAATCTGTTTCTCAGATGGATCACAAAGATAGTTTATTATTTGGTTACCAGTTAAATTGACAATGCACCAAGTTCAATCACATATAGATTTAATGTAATTTTCCCTCCAACCATCATTTTTGAAGCAAACGAAATAAGGATACAAGGATTTTTATTCCCATAAACCTTACTATAAATGTGTGAATTCATACGTTGAAAAACAAGCACCTAATTTGATTTAAACCTTGCATACAACCAGCAGAAAGGAAAGTGATGTATATCATGGACAAAAGAGAAAAACATATTTATATATGCATCAACAACACAACAAAAAATAAGAATGTTCATACCTTAGGTGTTGTTGGAGCATTTCCAATTAAAACAAGCGATTTCTAAGATGGATCGCAAAGATAATTTATTATTTGGTCACTGGTTAAATTTGTAAACATTCTTACAATCTTAGCATCCCCGACAATCCAACGTCTAAATAGTAAAAACAACACAATAAACAACATTTCCATTAAGCCACTACCTCAAAAAACTTAATAAATATGGGTCAATAACAAATAAAGAAAAACAAATGTTGTAATTAACTTAATAAAAAATTTAAAAGTTGGTCACTATTATGCATTTGAGGAAAACACTATTCTTCTTAATGTAAATATCCTAAAAAATTCTTATTTTTTGACAAATGGAAACATATAGAAAATATCCTACAAATGAACATTAACAGGAGATGGAATTGTACAAAAAAGGAAACAACCAAATGATGAAAAGTATTCAAACAAACAATTTCTTCAATTAAATAATGCACTAATGAACGTAACTTTGATAACCAATATGCATGGTAAAAAACAATAACATATGAAACAAGTACTATTATAAACCGAGCCAGTGTAGTTTGAATAACTTCCAAAAAGACTTTTATATTACAAAATATCAGTGTCTTTTTTCCACCAATCAATTGTTTCAAAACCTATCAAAATGATACATATAACATCTTTACAAAAATGATAAATTAAACCAAAATATAAATATCTCCATCCAGTTTCAAAATGTTTGAATCTGTTTTCATTTAGCTCCCTGAAAACTGGATATTCCCTCACTTTCTGCTAGAATATTTTTTGTCTTTGAAAATTTGCCTTTTGCTTGGAAAATTAATATATCAAATCAAAAAGTTGTTTCCATTCTTGATCCATTAGGTAAGTTAACTTTACCATCTTTCTATAACCTTCATCTACATCAATATATTTTTGAAAGGTTGGTTTAACTAAAAATAAATACCTGATATCATAACATATGAACAAATCATCAACTAATTTTCCAATGAGATCTTTACCACTCAAAGGTCCTTTTATTCCAGTGAATTTTGATCTATCTAGTGTAACCCTATTTAATAATATATGATATTCATCTTTAGTAACCATTTTTCCCTGTGCATTTATAAAGGAGGGCAAAAAATTTTCTCGCAGAGAAAAAAAATTCTTGTTGAATCTGTCAATCTGCACTTGCATAGAATCACATTTCTCTTTTAATTTTAACAACAAATTCTTCTTGGTTAAAAACCTTCTAATCCGTATGATTGTATCAGTCCTGTCAACAATGCCAATGTCTTCCAACTATTCTTTTGTTTTTGAATTCAAATGCTTTATAATCTTATTGGCTATGCTCAGCTTATTTCCAAGTTCATTTTTTATCTTATCAATTAACTCAATTGCTTTCTGCAATAGTTGTTCTTGCTCAAATGTAATCTAAATTTATTTCCAAATACCAAACAATGAAGAAATGATTTCCACCTATATTACTCCCCTAACTTGAATTAGAGATTATGCACTATTTTCTTGACTTACATATTGTTCAACCTGCTTCTATAATCAACAACTCTTCTGCATTTTAGTTACTAATACATTACTTGAGCTAATTTTAGTTTCTTCGGCTCTTGCTAATGCTTTCTTCAATTTATCAATTTCTTCATTCTTCAAAGTGAGAGAAAATAATGTTTTTATGATTTCTTTTCTTGGATCATTCCTTGTTGAACCCACTTCCAATGTAGAAGGCACTATGCTTCCTCCTTGCACCTTTTCTTTCATAAGTTCAATCTGTCTCTCCATATTATCTATCTATAAATTCTTCTCAATCACCATTGACAGCAATGTTTCCTTTTCCTTCTCCAGTTCTCCAACTTCTTGGGTTTATGGATGTTCAGTTGTTGCCATCTTCAATCTCTTCCACAGAGCTTGAATATCTGCATTTCTATTTTTTATAATTTCTTGAGCAACATTAATATCATGAGGATCTAGTCCCATCTTGATAACTAAATCCTCCAATGATTTTATCCTAGTGTCTTTGGCAAGAGAATACATTCTTTCCATCTTTAACTCAGTTATAGTATTATTTAGTGAATTCTGCAACTTTGACAAATTAACTGCAGAATTAGTTAAACTAGAATAAATCATCTCTCTTGTCAGCCTATGCAAATCTATCTAATCAATTGGATGGATTTATATTATGTTGAAAGAAAATACAGATGTCTTCTAATCATCGGATCTTTTAGCTTCTACAACTTTCGGCTCCAGAAAAGCTAATTGAAACTTTCCCTTTTCAACATCCAAAGCCGAAAGTAACCTATTCTTTGTAGAAGAAATTTGCTTCCAAAACTGAGTATAAGCCATTGTCTTCAAAGTTTCATTTTTATTTTTAATCTCAATAAATTTAGAAAATATATTTTGACTACTAGAAGGACTTGACAGAGACTATCGACACATTGTTTCAACCTGCTGCAAATTGAAAACATGCTCACTTGAAACAACAACTGTAGTTGATGTACACATATTTGAAGATCTAGTTTCTAACATAGTCTCTTCTAAATCTACTTTTTTCTATCTCTTGTAAACTCTGATTTTATTTTTTTTTCTTAAGCTAGGTAGGACCTCATTTTCCTATTGATTTTAATAGCAAGTTACAACCAATTCTGAAATTTGTTAGGTGGCCTCAACTTTCCCTTTGGGAAACCAAGTATGTTGGCCACCTAACAGCATGGTATGCCATCCAAAAACGATACAATTTGAGTCTTTCTATCCAAGCTACATAAGACTTTATGTCCATATTTATCCCTATATCTACTTTCCTACTAACATAACTGTAATTACAAGTAAAAGAAAATATTATCCACATCAAAATCTACAAAAATATAGAGACATTGTTTCATTAATCTGCTTCTTCTTCTTAGGCAAATTCAATTGGAGTCAGGTCTTTTGCATTCGACCCCGGGAGTTCATCTGCTGGCAGTATGCATGAAAAATGGTTTTCGATTCGCTGGAGGCACCCATCTTTCTTCTGCGTCTGAAACATGAGTTTCTGGAAGACCTTCTTGTAGTCTAGGGATATCTACATTGCATCAGCCATATTCTAAGAAATTTGTTCCAGGGCCTTGCCCAGGATTTCCTTCATCGACCAGTAGAGGAAAAGAATGTGTTTGAATTGGGTCACTTGGCCTCAGGTGTGCCCTAGGTTGGGCACTAAGACCCATCAGTCATCAACTTCGATCTCCATAGAACCTGCCTAGCAGTTCAAGTCTTCCTCCCACTTCTCTATCAACTTTCGGATTTCTTCATTTATGCCTTCATGATAGGATTTCGCTACTTCGTTGATGATATTAACAATCGGTTTGCGACCTCTCGGCTTGCCCCCAGGGTTTTTGGGTTCCCCTTCCTCTTGATTTCCCTTGTTTTTCCGGCTTCGGCCTCGGCCATGCAGGGTTGGGCTACGAGATTTAGCCGCTGCACGGACCATCTTATCCCACTTCCTGAAAGATGTTCTGTGGTGATGGATTCTCTCTGGAGGAGTGAGCCCCCAGACTTTAGAATACCTAGAACTATTTCCAACCTGCTTACCTGTATAGAGAGAAACCAGCATACATAAAACTTAAAAGAATTTCTTACCAACCATCCGAGGTTCAAAACATATTTTAATGTAATTTCCAGAAGTGACACATGCCAATTCAGACTCAGAATGTGTTTGCCAGATGCCTGGCTCCATATATTCCACCTCTCTTGAGTGCGACTCGAGGGAATAGCCTCCCCATGCTGATAGGAGGTTACAACCACAACAATATCCCCATGCACCTGGTTACCCTGCTCTCCCTCGACCCAATTTGCCACAGACTTCGAGCGCCAGCCATACATAGGCTTCACAATAATTACTTGTTTCTTTTTCGGGCAAGCCTCGCTCAGCTGCGAAGCTAGGGCCATAGTTTTAACGAGAAATATACTCTTTATGGTTACGAGGATTCGCCCATCCCCCCAACATAAACCATTTCCCAAGGCCATTTGGTCGGAATCCCAGCATATACCGAATTGCATAGAACTGGTGGCACCTTCTGACCAACTCCATATATACACCCCCCGACTCGTTGCAAACACAGACAGTGCAGGACCCAAACTCTCAGAACCCCACTAAATTATGCCCGATCAGACCAGAACGTAAATCCAGTATACTTTCATTGTGAAAAGGGAGATGGAGCAAACAACATACCAATTCACCCACGTTGTGCCTAGTCGAGCTCAACCTTGGTCTGTCCGCTCTTCGTAGCTGCGAACTCCTTGCAACCTCCAAGTTTCTAACCTCATTCAATCACCCAACACCTCACAGTGGAACTGAATACGCCTCCTACCACCACCCGCATACGTCTTGCTCTTCCATCTGCCTGATGGAACCCTGCCAGCCTTGCCACGAATGTGGAGGGTGGTGGGTTTTTCTTTCGAGGCCCTTCCCATTAAAACATTTTGTTGCGTCGATATTCTCATACGCACCTCGATCAGGGATTGTAAACTCTGAATTATGTTCCCTTTGACTCTGACACATTCTCACTTTTTATTTTTGGCTTCTTTTCTTTTTGTTGAGTTAACAAAACATTTAGTTTTAATGACCATTCTACTTCCTGTTCTTCTGGCAATTCTTCTAATGTGCCTTCTTCCCATGTTTCTCTATTAGCATATCTTTCAATGTCTAGTTTGATAAATGTACATAAGTAGGAAAGTTCTATTGAACTCTAATAGTTGAGATTCTCCTAGTTGGATCATAAGACCAAGTGATTCCCTTCATAAATTTCATCTATGCTAACAAAAACTCAACCTCTTGATCAATAGTTGTAGTATTTATAACAAATGGCCATAGTTGTGCTTTCAACTTGAAGATAACTTCTTTCTTTTTTGACACAAAATGGACTTCAACTTATTTATTTTTTGACACAAAATGGACTTGAAATACATTCAATATTTTCCAAATGAATTTAAAAGAAAAAATTATAATCTGCAAAAAAATTGGTAAATAATATGGAGGCAATTCACACCCATTTAGTCTTATTTCAATAAAATTATTATACAAAAACAAGTCAACTAACTTAGTCTATTCACTAAGTTTTAAATCATGTTTAACCTCTGGAAGAATTCTCGGGACTTTATCACTAGTCAAAAGGCAAAAACAAGCTAATAGGAATTAGTCTACAAAGTTCATAAAACAAAACCTCTTAGAATGTTTTCTAACTAAAGAAGTCTGATGAAAATCTGACCAATGATGACCCTACAGATCATGTTTATGTAGTTGTATTTGACTAAAGTATTCTAACTGATGATATAGGAATAGTTAAACCAAAACCAGTTGATACTTGAATGCTATTTCAATTTCAAAGTTTAAAAAATGCTCATGAATAGTCTCTAAGAGAAACTAACTAAAATTGAATAGAAACAAAGGCTTCTTTCCTCATGAAAATTTTGACAGAAAACACAATACTATTTCATCTACCACTTCATCACTCTCATACCCTAGTATGCAGCACAACATAGATATGATATGTATAGAAACCTCTTGAAAAATGCTTGAAGGATATGGAGGATTGTGCTCAGGAATAGTAGCTTCTTCATGTAAAAATAATTCAAAGTATGGAAGCTCTTTGTTCACGTGTCATCTTTGGATAAATTTGTAACAACACCTCACTAGAAAATGGATGAGCACAACTAGGAACTTGATCCAGGTGGATATTAGTGGCCACCCCACTATTCCATTTAGACCCCAACCATTGTTTCTTTTCAGTTTTCTTAATTGTAGTACAACATACTATTTTTGGTAGTTTTTCAGGTAGATAGCCAAATAGAGATCTTCAAAATGAGGTATTATGAGTGCCAAACGAAGGTCGTATGCCAAAGTTACAACCCCAGGAAGTTGATGTACCAATTTACCCAAACGGGGCCCACAATTTGGTGCTTCATCTCCTAGGGTTAATTTTTTGGAAGTTTAGGGTTTTCCATTGTTTCTTAATAATAAATAGGCCTTTGAGCCTCATTGTAACATAGTTTGGAGGCATGTAGTCGCCACATCTCTTCTCAAAGATAAGCTATCATCGTCCGAGCTAGTTTATTTCCATTTTTTTATGTAAGCATATTTCAGTTCTTTGATATTAATGAAATGAAGTTTTATTTCTATTGAATCTTTGTGTTTATGTGTATATCTATATTTTTTTGTGTTCCTGCATAATTCTATATCAGTGGTATCAGAGTGGCCTTGTCTTTCTTTGTTTTTTCTTTGCATGTTTTCAACGAGGTTAGGGTATAAGGAGTCAGGGCTCAAACGGGTTGAAACTTTGCAAGACCAGCCTCGCAAACCTCGACGGCCTCCCATGGTGGAAGACAAGAAAGAAGATGGGGCAGCATATCCTTTCAAAATATTGCTCAAGGAATCCCTCGAGTGACAAAGGAATGCAATGATGGATAACTTTACCCAGATCCTTCAACGACTACTCACAGGCGACATATATTCATCCAACAACCACTCTGGAGGCGCCACTCCTTTTAAGGTACAAGTTAACTTTGACATTCCTATATTTGAAGGACAAATAGATGCAGACACCATAGATAGATGGTTAAATCTGTTGGAAGGATATTTTTCAGTTCATGAATTTTCCAATTAGGAAAATATCACTTTTACACTCCTCAAATATGCCCTTCATGTCAAGGACTAGTGGGAAACCTACTATGAACAAAAGGAAGAGAGGGAATCCTCACTGTTTTCAATCGCACCCACTTGGAATTCTTTCATAGATGCCATCAAGGAAAAATATTAACCTGTCAGGACTATGAAGATAAATACATAAAGTTGACCACGCTATGGCAAGGAAGGACCCAAGATGTGCTAGAGTTCACAAATATTTTCCATACCCTTCGCATGAAGCTGGGCATCAACGATTCTGAGCAGCATTTGGTACTCAAGTACCACTGTTTTCTTCACAAGTACATCCAATATTAGATGGAATTCTTGGACATCTCCTCACTTGGTTTCACCTATCGATACGCTATCAAGATCGAGCAGAAATTTAAATAGAAGAAGCAAGACTTTGGATCTATGAATCTGAAGCAAGGGAAAGGTGCCCCCAAATAACAGAACAAAGGACAAAGCCAAGGAGGTTCAACCCAGGACAAAATATCGAAGCTGCAAGAAAATAACAACATCACGAAGACAAGGAAGGACATAGGGAAATGGTGTGAGTTCCCTAAGAGCCCTACTCACAACACAAGTCAGTGTTGAGCCAAGCAGTCACTGGTGGTCGAGATGAAGGCTTCTGAATCATATGCATGTTCTGACTCTGAGTTAGAAACCGACAAGGGGAATGACAAAGGGAATCATATTATCAATGTAGAGCCTAGTGCCACCATTTCCACCACCAAGATCTAGAAGGATGAGCCTGAAGATCCAGAGGAGGGGGTGGGCTCTTCCACTCACAGATGTGGGTGAAGGGTTCTTAGTTGCAATTCATTTTCGACAATGGGAGCCAAAGAAACCTCAGTTCATCAGAGGTCATGAAGTAGTTGGGCCTACCGAGCACACAATGCTCACAGTCGTACACCATCGGGTGGCTTCACCAAGGGCTAGATCTTTGCGTTAGGCAATAATGTCACCTTCCCTACAACATCAAGCCCTTCAAAGATGAGGTATTGTGTGATGTTTCTCCTCTTGAAGTTTGTGACATTTTATTAGGCCACCCATACTTGTGGAAGAGACATGTTTTGTATGAGTCTGGGCCTCGTACTGTTATTATTACTTTGGGCAATGAGTTGTATAGGATACGAAGGTAGCACTGCCTACCACCATTTATTTGATCACTGTGAAGAAATGCAGTAAGATAATTTCCCAGACCAGGAAATTGGTTTTCCTTATGATTTGCCCTCAAGGAAAGAAGAAGATTTTGGCCACAACCTCCAACAGGGCTCCTCTACATGGAAGCATCAGATGTACAAGGTTGTAGAGGAGTACAAAGGCATCTTCACCTCACCCATAGGTGTACCTATACACTTTCAAGTCAAGCACTCCATCAATCTGACCCCAAGAGTGACGCTACCCAATGGACTGATCTATCGATGCTATGTTCTAGAGGATGATGAAATCAAGAGGCAGATTCAAGAGTTGTTGTAAAAAAGGCACATTAGGCCAAGTTCATCACCCTATGGGAGCCCGATCTTGTTGGTAAAGAAGAAGGATGAGACTTGGAGACTCTGTATTGACTATCAGGCACTGAACAAGATCATTGTTCAGAATAGGTATCCAATCCCATGGATTGATGAACTTCTGGACCAACTCAAGGGGGCCAAATATTTCAGTAAGATTGACTTGAATTCCGACTATCACCAGATACTGATCGAACCCTCCAATCTATGGAATACTACCTTCAAATCTAAGGAGGGCATTTTTGAATGGCTGGTCATGCATTTCAGGTTGACAAATTCCCCCACAACCTTCATGAGTTTGATGGACGAAATCTTGCAGCCCTTCACCAACTCATTCGTAGTGGCATATTTGGATGACATTTTGATCTTCAGCCAGAGTTGGTAAGAACACCTCCACCATATTCGACGAGTCCTCCAAACCCCACAACAACACAAGTTGTGTGCCAATTTGGAGAAATGCACTTTTGGTATGACCCAAGTTCAATATTTGGGGTAAGTCATTCGGGATCGACTAGCCCTAACCACTCTAACAGAGCTCTGCAACTTTCTAGGTCTTGCCAACTTCTACTACAAGTTCGTTTTGGGGTTTGTGTCTGAGTCAAGTCACCAAAGGAGGAGCGAAAGCAAAGTTCTTTTGGTTCGAATCCTAAAAGAATTCATTTTCCAAGTTGAAGCATCACCTCTTCTCCACAACAGTGTTCACATTACCAGACCCGCAACAACCATTTGAGATAGAGACAGATGCCCCCGACTATGCTATTGGTGCAATTCTTACTCAACAGGGGAAACCAATGGCATATCATAGTGAGACACTTTCAGACACAGCCTGAAAGTATCCCACCTATGAAAAAAAGATGTATTCCATTGTGCAGGCCTACCGACAATGGAATCATTACATTCTGGGGAAGGAAATAGTAATCCACACAGACCACTGACCCTTGCAGTTCATACAGACACAAGGGAAGTTACAGAATGATCTCCATCAGAAATGGTCCACATACCTTAAATAATTCCATTTGAACATTAAGTAAAGCAGGGTAGCACCAACAATGTTGCAGACTGCCTTAGCCGACTACCGATCATGGCGCTAACCATTGTGCTCGACTCTTGTGGGAATGAGACTATGGGGTGGTCACATATTTACAAGAGCAATCTAGAATTCGACAACACATACTAGACACTCTCAGAAGGCAAGAAAGTTCCAAATTTTCACCTCCAGGATGCACTTTTATGCCACCTAGGACACCTATGTGTTCCTTCAAACAAGCATGCCAAGATGATTTTCCAGGAGCACTACAGTCAGGTTGCTGGACGTTTTTGGGTAGAGAAAATAGTGGCAATGTTGCAAAAGTGTTTTTATTGGCCGAAACTTCGACAGAATGTTGTGAAGTACATCATATCATGCACTTCCTCTGCCTTTTCCAAACCGACCATCAAGAAGCAATGCCTATATACTGCTTTGGCTACTCCTAGTTGACCTTGGGAATCCATCTCCATGGATTAAATTTCGGGATTTCCTTCTACTAAGCATGGCAATGACTGTGTTTTCATTATCATCGACAGATTCTATCATATGGACATTCTGGCAGCCTGCAAGAAGAGTATCACAGTAGAAGCCACTACTAAGATCTTCTTTGAATGAGTGTGGGTACATTTTGGGATCCCACAGTCCATTATCTTAGATCAGGACAACAGGTTCCTAACTATATTTTTTTCAAGTCTCTCGTCGATGTTGGATACCAATCTCACTAAGTTCATGACTTTCCACCCCCAATATAATGGCAAAACAGAGGTCGTCAACAGGATGATTGTACACACTCTGCGTATGTACAGCTTGAAGCATCCATGCACATGGGATGAAAGCTTCCCCTATGTATATCACAACTACAATAGAGATATCCATAGCTCAACTGACCACATATCCTTTCAGGTGGGATCGGGATTCTAGCCACAATGTCCCATTGATGTGGCCATACCATTTGCAGCTACTTAGGAAGATTTAGCTCATGTCCAGTCTGAAGTTGATCGGGATAACAACTTCATTGAGTGCATTCAACACATCCACCAGCAGATCCATGACATATTAGACAGAGTCAATGCTAAGTATAAACAGTGTCATGATCAGCGTTGGGTGCAACACAAGTTCCACGTGGGACATAAAGTTTGGTTACATTTGCAGAAGGAGCGCCTCGTTGGGCCCCACCGCAAGCTTTGGTAGCTCTGATATGGCCCTTAAAACATCACTAAGGTTGTAGGGGACAATTCTTTCGAGCTTAAAATTCCATCATTCCTTGGCCTACACCTAATGTTCAATGTGGATTGCCTTTGACCATACTTTCCACCATTACTAAACACATCAGACATTGCAAAACAACTGACACCAACAAAGTTAAACCGAGACTGCATGGAACAAGCCACAACTGATCAAATGATGGACACGCAGATCAACAACACTCACCAATAGAAGATCCATATGTATTGGGTTGTCAAAGTTGGCCAACCCATACACCAAGGCAAGTGGCTCACTAGGGACCAAGTTCAAGAGAAGCTCCCCCATCTCATGGAGGCACTCAACGTAATGGGGACCATTGCTTCCTAAGAAGGGAGCACTGATATAGGTGGATATTGGTGGCCACCCACCTATTCCACTTGGAACCCCAATGTTGTTTTTTTTCAATTTTATTAATTGTAGCCCAAGTTACTATTTTTGGCAGTTTTTCAGGTTTTAAACTTCCCAAGCCGTTTTAAGGGACTAAAAGATATTTTTACGAAAAACGAAAAGAATAAAAAAGTCCCTAACTAGTTTTCTAGTTTTTTTTCAGCCTCTTCTTTGAGATCTTCGAAAAGAGGTATTATAATAGCCAACCGAATATCATATGCCAAAGTTACAATCCCAGGAAGTTGATGTACCAATTTACCCAAACGGGGCACACAGTTTTGGCGCTTCATCTCCTAGGGTTAGGTTTTTGGATGTTTACGGCTTTTCATTGTTTCTCAATAATAAATAGGCCTTTGAGCCTCATTGAAGCATAGTTTAGAGGCATGTAGCCACCACATCTCTTCTCAGAGATAAGCTACCATTTCCCGAGCTAGTTTATTTTCATTTCTGTATGTAAGTGTATTTCAGTTCTTTGATATTAATGAAATGAAGTTTTATTTCTACGACATCTTTGTGTCTATGTATATTTGTATTTTGTTGCGTTCTCGCATAAGTCTGGATCAGTGGTATCAAAGCAGTCTTCTCTTTTTTTGTTTTTCTTTTCATGTCCCCAACGACGTCAGGGTATAAGGAGTTAGGGCTCGAACTGGTTGAACCTTTGCAAGACCAGCCTCGCAAACCCTGACGACCTCCCATTCCGGAAGAAAATAAATACGAGGGGGTAGGAGATCCTTTCAAAATATTGCTCGAGGAATCCCTTGAGTGACAAAGGAACGAGATGATGGATAACTTTTCCTAGATCCTTCTGCGGCTACCCACACGGGACACATCTTCATCCAACAACCACTCTAGAGGTGCCACTCCTTTTAAGGGACAAGTTAACTTTGACATTCCCATACTTGAAGAACAGATAATGTAGGCACTATAGATAGATGGTTAAATCTGTTGGAAGGATATTTTCAGTTCATGACTTTTCCAATTGGGAAAATATTAGTTTTTCACTCCTCAAATCCACCTCACATGTCAACAACTGGTGGGAAACTGACTGTGAACAAAAGGACGAGAGGGAATCCTCATGGTGTTCAACCGCACCCACTTGGAATTATTTTCGAGACGCTATCAAGGAATAATATTACCCTGTCAGGAGCTATGAAGATAAATACATAAAGTGGACCATGTTGCAGCAGGGAAGGGACCGAGATGTGTTGGGGTTCACAAATGTTTTCCATACCCTTCGCACGAAGTTGGGTATCAAGGATTCTGAGCGACATTTGGTACTCAAGTACCGCAACTGTCTACACAAGTACATCTAGGATGGGATGGAGTTCTTGAATATCTCCTCGCTTGGTGCCACCTATCGATACACTGTCAAGATCGAGCATAAATTTAAACAGAAGAAGTGACACTTTGGATCTGCAAATCTGAAGCAAGGGAAAGGCACCCCCAAACAATAGAACAAAGGAAAAAGGTAAGGCGGGGCGACATAGGACAACCTGTGCAAGCTTCATGCAAAGAAAAAACACCATGAAGACAAGGAAGGACATAGGAAAATGGTGTAAGTTCCATAAGAGCCCCACTCACAACAAAAGTGAGTGTCAATCCAAGCAGTCACTAGTGGTCAAGTTGAAGGCTTTCTAATCGGATGCATGTTTTGACTCTGATTCAAAAAATGACAAGGGGAATGACAAAGGGAAGAATATTATCAATGCAGAGCCTAGTGCCACCATTTCCACAACAAAGATCCATAAGGATGAGGCTGAAGATCTAGAGGAGGGCCGAGAGCGGCTCTTCCACTCATAGATGTGGGTTAAGTGTTCTCCACTGTAGTTCATTGTCGAAAGTGGGAGCCAAAATAACCTCATTTCAGTAGAGGTCATGAAACATTTGGGCCTACCAACCACACCACACCCACAGCGATACACCATCGGGTGGCTTCACCAAGGTTCAAATCTGCACATTATCCAACAATGTCACCTTCCCTACAGCATCAAGCCCTTCACATATGAGGTATTATGTGATGTTGCTCATCTTGAATTTTGTGATGTTTTGTTAGGCTAACCATAATTTTGGAAGCAACATGTTGTGTATGAGTCTAGGCCTCACATTGTTATTATTACTTTGGGCAATAAGTTGTACAGGATACCGCAGGTAGCACCGCCTACCGTTGTTTCTTCGAACACTGCGAAGCATTGCAGTAAGATCGTTTCTCATACTAGGAAAATTGTTTTACTTATGATTCACCCTCAAAGAAAGAAGAAGATTCTAGCCATGAATTCTAGACATGGATCCTTCGCATAGGAGCAGCAGATGGACAAGGTTGTAGAGGGGTACAGGGACATATGCACCTCACCCACAAGGATATTTCTACATTGTCATGTCAAGAACTCCATCGATCTAACCCTCGGTGTGTTGCTACCCAATGGATTGATATATAAATTCCCTATTTTGGAGAACAATGAAATCACGAGGCAAATTCAGGAGATGTTGCAGAAAGCGCAAAATAAGCTAAGTTCATCACCCTGTGGGAGCCTGATTGTGTTGGTACAGAAGAAGGACAAGGCCTAGAGACTCTATATTGACCATCGAGAATTGAACAATATCATTGTCCAGAATAGGTATATAATCCCATGGATTGATGACCTTATGGACCAGCTTAAGGGAGCCAAATATTTCAACAACATTAACTTGAAGTTTGGTTATCACCAGGTATCGACCGAACCCTCTGATGTGTGGAAGATTACCTTCAAATTCAAGGAGGGCCGTTTCGAATGGTTGGTCATGCCTTTCGGGTTGATGAATTCCCTCACAACCTTCATGAGGTTGATGGATGACATCTTGCGACCCTTCACCAAGTCATTCAAGGTGTTGTCTTTAGATGACATTCTGATCTTCAGCCAGAGTTGGGAAGAACACCTCCACCATATTTGACAAGTCCTCCAAACCTCACGGCAACACAAGTTGTGTGCCAATTTGGAGAAATTCCATTTTGGTATGATTGAGGTTCAATATTTGGGGTGCATCATTGATGAGTGGGGTGTGAATGTGGACCCATCCAAGATAAAAGACATTCAGGATTGGCCAGCCCCAACCACTTTAACAAAGCTTCATAATTTTCAAGGTCTTTCCAACTTCTACCGCAGGTTTGTGTTTGTGTTCTCTCATATAACTTGGCCTTTCAGTCAAGTCACCAAGGGAGGAGCGAAATAAAATTTATTTTGGTATGCATCCCAACAAAAGGCATTTTCCGAGTTTAAGCATTGCCTCTGCTCTACACCAGTGCTCACATTACCAGACCTACAACAACCATTTAAGATCGAGATAGATGCCTTCGATTATGCTATTGGTGCAGTTCTTACTCAGCAGGGGCATCTAGTGACATATCACAGCAAGACACTTTCAAACACATTCTAAAAGTATCCCACTTATGGAATAGAGATGTATTCGATTGTGCAGGGATGTCGATAATGGAAGCATTACATTCTGGGGAAGGAAACGATCATCCACATAGACCATCGACCCCTATAGTTCATACAGACACAAGGGAAGTTGCAGAATGATCGCCATTAGAAATGGTCCACATACCTACAACAGTTCCATTTGAACATTAAGTATAAGAAGGGAAGCACCAACAATGTTGCAGACTGCTTCAGCCGACCACCGGTCATGGCGCCAAATATTGTGCTCGACTCTTTTTTTCACGAGATTGCGGGATGGCCGCACCTTTACAAGAGCGATCCATAATTCGACGACACATACCAGAATCTCCTGGAAGGCAAGCAAGTTCCAAATTTTCACCTCCAAGATGCACTATTATGCCACATAGGACACCTTTGTCTTCCTTCAAACGAGCATGCCAAGATGATTTGGGAGGTGCACTGAAATCAGGTCATTGGACATTTCGGGGTAGATAAAACAGTGGTAGTGTTGCAAAAGTTTTTTTATTTGTCTAACCTTCGACGGGATGTTGGGGAGTACATCAGATCCTGCACTGCCTGCGCCATTTCCAGACCAACCATCAAGAAAAAATGTATATATACTCCTTTGTCTACTCCTAGTTGACCTTGGGAATTCATCTCCATGGATTACATGTCAAGCCTTCCTTCTACTAAGCATGGAAGGGACTGTGCTTTCGTAGTTGTCGACAGATTCTCTAAGATGGCCATTCTAGCGGCCTGCAAGAAGAGTATCACAGCAGAAGCCACTGCTAAGCTATACTTTGAACAAGTGTGGGTACATTTTGGGATCCCACAGTCAATTATCTTAGATCAGGGTAGCAAGTTCTTAAGTAAATTTTGGTCAAGTCTCTGGTTGATGTTAGATACCAAGCTCACTAGGTCCATGACTTTCCACCCCAAACTGATGGCCAAATGGAGGTCGTCAACAGGTTGATTGTACACATTCTGTGTATGTACCACTCGAAGCATCCATGCACATGGGACGAAAGCCTTCCCTATGTCCAGCACAACTACAACAAAGCTCTCCATAGCTCAAATGGCCATAACCCCTTTCAAGTGGGGTTGGGATTCCAGCCACAATGTCCCATTGATGTGGCCATGCCATTTATAGCTAGTCAGGTAAATTTGGCTCATGTCCAGTCGGAAGTTAACAGGGCTGACAGATTCATTAAGCACATTTATCACATCCGCTAGCAGGTCCATGACATATTAGACAGATCCAATGCTAAGTACAAGCAATGTCATGATCAACATCGAGTGCCTTACAAGTTCCATGTGGGCGACAAAGTTTGGTTACATTTACAGAAGGAGCACCTCGCTGGGCCCCACCGCAAGCTTCGGTTGCACCAATATGGGCCTTACACCTTCACTAAGCTTGTAGGGTACAATGCTTTCGAACTCAACATTCCACCATTCCTTGGACTGCACCCATTGTTTAATGTGGATCACCTTCAACCATACTTTCCACCATTACTGGACACATCAAACATTACAAAACAACTCACTCCAATAGAGTTAAACCCAGACTGCATGGAACAGGCCACAATTGATCAGATCAGGGACATGTAGATCAATAACACTCGCCAACAGAAGATCCAACTATATTGGGTTGTCAAAGCTAGACAACTCCTCCACTAAGCAAAGTGGCTCACTAGGGACTATAAGTTCAGCAGAAGTTTCCCCATCTCATGGAAGCACTCAACGCATTGGGGACCATTGCCTCCTAAGGGGGGAGGACTGATCTAGGTGGATATTGGTGGTCACCCGTCTATTCCACTTGGGCCCCCACTGTTTTTTCTTTTCAGTTTTCTTAATTGTAGCATAACTTACTATTTTGGCAGTTTTTCGGGTCCTAAACTTTCGGAGCCATTTTGAGGGACTAAAAGATGTTTTTAGGGAAAATGGAGAGACTAAAATTGCTCCAAATAGGCTAACCTATTTTTTCGGCCTTCTCTTTGAGATCTTCGAAACGAGGTATTGTGATAGCCAAACGAATATCGTATGCCAAAGTTACGACCTTCAGAAGTTGATGTACCAATTTACCCAAACAGGGCCCATAGTTTTGGCGCTTCATCTCCTAGGGTTAGGTTTTTAGATGTTTAGAGTTTTCAATTGTTTCTCAATAATAAATAGGTCTTTGAGCCTCATTCTAACACAGTTCAGAGGCATGTAGCTGCCACATCTTTTCTCAGAGATAAGCTACCATCGACCGAGCTAGTTTATTTCCATTTCTGTATGTAAGCATATTTCAATTCTTTGATATTAATGAAATGAAGTTTTATTTCTACTGCATCTTTGTGTTTATGTGTACATTTGTATTTTGTTGTGTTCCTGCATAAGTCTGCATCAGTGGTGTCAGAGCATTCTGCTCTTTCTCTGTTCTTATTTTCATGTCCCTAATGAGGTCAAGGTATAAGGAGTTAGAGCTCGAACTGGTTGAACCTTTGCAAGACCAGCCTCATAAACCCTGACAACCTCCCATGGCTGAAGAAAAGAAATATTAGGGGACAGGAGATCCTTCCAAAATATTTCTTGATGAAGCCCTTGAGTCACAAAGGAATGCGATGATGGATAAATTTGCCAAGATCCTTCAGCAACTATCCACAGGTGACACATCTTCATCTTGCAGCCACTCTGGAGACACCACTCCTTTTAATGTACAAATTAACTCTGACATTCCCATATTTGAAGAGAAGATAGATTCAGACGTCGTAGATAGATGATTAAATCTATTGGAAGGATATTTTTCAGTTCATGACTTTTGCAACAGGGAAAACATTTTTGCACTCCTCAAATCTTCCCCACATGTTAAGGACTCGTGGGAAACCTACAGTGAACAATAGGATGAGAGGGAATCCTCATTGTTTTCAGCCGCACCCACTTGGAATTATTTCCAAGACACCATCAAGGAACAATATTACCCTGTCGGGAGTTATGAATATAAATACATAAAGTGGACCACGCTATGGCAAGGAAGGGACCAAGATGTGCCGAAGTTCACAATTTTTTTCCATACGCTTCGCACGAAGCTGGGTATCAAGGATTCTGAGTGAAATTTGGTACTCAAGTACCACGGTTGTCTACACAAGTATATCTAGGATGAGATGGAGTTCCTTGACATCTCCTCGCTTAGCACCACCTATCAATACATTGTCAATATCAAGCAAAAATTTAAATAGAAGAAGCAAGACTTTGGATCTGCAAATCTGAAGTGAGAGAAAGGCACCCCCAAATATTAGAACAAAGGACAAAGCCAAGGCGGGCCAACCCAAGACAACCCGTCGAAGCCACAAGAAAAGAACAACACCACGAAGAAAAAGAAGGACACAGGGATATGTTGTGAGTTCCATAAGATCCCCACTCACAGCACAAGTAAGTGTCGAGCCAAGCAGTCACTAGTGGCTAAGCTGAAGGCTTTTGAATTAGATGCATGTTCTGAATCTGAGTCAGAAACTGACAAGGCGAATGACAAAGGGAAGAAAATTGTCGATGCAGAGCTTAGTGCCGTTTTTTCCACCACCAATATCCATAAGGATGATCCCGAAGATCCAGAGGAGGGGGATCGACTCTTCCACTCATAGATGTGGGTGAAGGGTTCTATGTTGTAGTTCATTGTCGACAACGGGAGTCAAAAGAACCTCATTTCAATAGAGGTCGTGAAGTGGTTGGACCTACCGACCACACCACATTACAGTCGTACACTATTGGGTGACTTCACCAAGGGCAAGATATTTGTGTCAGCCAATAGTTCCACCTTCCCTACAACATCAAGGCTTTCACAGATGAGGTATTATGTAATGTTTCTCCTCCTAAAGTTTTTTATTTTTATGCAACCAGTTCACAAAATAGAAGAAGACATAGATCAATGACTTCAAAATTAGCCTCTTTGAGGGGGAAACCTCCTTTACATTACACAAATAAACATTTCTTCAATGATACAAATGACAAGACAGCCTTTCTGTGTATAGGAGTCTAAGGGGTCACAATATAATTAGAGCCTACATAACAATAATATTGTAAGGCCACAACAATAACAATAATGGGCTTCTATGGGGCACAATAATAACAATATGGGGACTACATGGGCACAACAATACAATAAGGGGGTTACACTAATAACAATAAGGGACTACACTTGTAGTATAGGGACCTAACATGCCCCTCCCCTTCAAAACAATATTTTCCTCAATGCTTGAGTAGTTTTGGATGCTTATGTATAAAATTATCATCCTCCCATGTGGAATCTTTAGCGGATAATTCCTTCCACTTGATGAGATACTCTGAAATTGATCAATTTCGTAGCTGTCGGGTTCTTGTTTTAGTGATTTCTTCAGGTTCCAATATGATTTTTCCTTCCTCGTCAAGTTCCGGAAATATTGTTTGAACTTGGAGTTGTCACCTATAACCTTCTTTAAGCATGAAACATGGAAAACTGGGTGCACTCGAGAAGATGCAGGAAGCTCCAATTTGTATGCCATAATACCAATATTTTGCAACACCTTGTAAGGACCATAGTACTTTCGTGATAATTTATTATCCTTCTTAGCTTTCTTAAGGGAAATTTTTTTGTATGGTTGTAGCCGTAAAAATACCCAATCACCTACATCAAAACTTCTTTCGTTGCGATGTTGATCTACTTGTTGTTTCATTTGATTCTGCACCAAAGTGAGGTTATACTTTAAGAGTTGGAGAACTTGTTGTTGATACTCGATGTGATCTTCCACTGCTTGAACCTTATAATTTTCTCTTGAATATTATGTGATAGGATAGTGGATGATATCCATAAAGTTCCATAAATGGGGTCATTTTTGTGGCAATATGGAAGGAAGTGTTATACCGCCATTCAACCAGAGGTAACCACTTGACCCATTGTGTTTTTTTATCAAATACAAAGCAATGAATATATCCTTCCAAACATTTGTTCACTATATTTGTTTGTTCATTAGATTGAGGATGATAAGATGAGCTATGAGTTATTTGAGTACCCAGATAAGAAAATAATTCCATCCAAAAATTTCGAGTGAAAATGAGATCTGTGACGCTTACAATAATATTTGGGTTTCCATGTAGCTTTTCAATTGTTTCCATAAATGCTGTAGCAATTGTATTGGATTTAATTTTGTTAGGGTCTACCTTAATACCCTGATGAGATACAATATGACCCAAATATTCCACCTCCTATACTCCAAAGAAATGTTTGGAGGTTTTTGCGTATAATTGTTTCTCCTACAACAATTTGAGCACCCTATCAACATGTTGAACGTGATCTTCCAAGACTTGTTGTGGATTAGTATATCATCAAAAACTACTAACACAAATTTTCTAAGGAAGGGTTTGAAAATGGAATTCATCAAACCTTGAAATGTTGAAGGTGAATTAGTAAGGCCAAAAGGAATGACCAAAAATTCATAATGACCCTCATAAGTTCTAAATGCTTTTTTAGGAATGTCTTTATTCTTCATTCTAATTTGATGATATCCTGAACGAAGATCCAACTTGGTGAAGTAAATTGCTCCATGTAATTCATCCAAAAATTCATCAATAACATAAATGGGAAATTTGTCTTTAATACTGAGCTCGTTGAGCTCCCTATAATTCAGACACATGCACAATGATCCATCCTTCTTATGCACCAATACTACTGGAACAGAGAGAGAAATTTGACTAGGTTGAATTATACCAACCTCTAACATTTTTGCAACCATACGTTCAATTTCACTCACAAATATCTATAAGGCCTGATTTTTGGGGGAACACTTCCTGGAATCAAATGAATAGCATGATCATGATCACGAATAGGTGGGAGACCTTTGGGAGTCTCAAATACCTTGGAATGATTTTCTAAGACTTTTTGGAGATCTGGAGAAATATATGATTTCGATGTTTGAACATCTAGTGAGCATAATTATGAAATTACACCTAGTTGTTCTTTATTTCGAATATTTTTCATGCCATTAGAGTTGATTATCTTTCATGGTTTCCTTCTGATACCCCTTAATTCAACTTCCTTTCCTTCCCAAAATAATTTCAAGAAAAGTTCTTGAAAATTAACAACTATCGTCCCCAAAGATTGTAACCATTGGACTCCTAGTACAACATCAACACCACCCATTAGAATGGAAGGCATTGGACTAATCAATACATATTCCACCATGGATAGCTTGATAGTATGACACTTTCAAGAGAAATTTATAGTTCCTCCATTTTCAACCATTACTTGACAGTCTGGTGCTAGATATAGGAAGCAATTCAATTTCTTGGCTATCTTACAATGAATAAAATTATGGGTACTACCCGAATCAATCAATACTATTACCTTTTTCTTCTTGATATGCCTTTCTATATTGAGAGTTTGAGGAGTGGTAATTCCTTCCAATGCATTACAAGATATGATCAAATTCATTTCTTCTTTCTCTGGGGTTGATTCTTGGTGTATATCCTCTTATTTTGACGTTTCTTGATCCTTTTCTTCCTCCTCTCCACAATCTATATAAAATAATTTATTCTCATCACACTTATGACCTTTAGTGTATTTTCTATCACAACTGTAACAAATCCCTTTTCCTCTTTTTTCCTCCAACTGTTGTAGTGTCAACCTTGTAGATTATGGAAGGCTAGGAGCAGCAACACTTCTGTCTTTATAGTTGTGAGCGGTAGACTTCCTTGTTGCCATAATTTTTCTTTCCACTTTTATGTCCGCCCTGAATGCCTTCTCCAATGAATCAAGTTCCCAAAGGCGAACCTCATGTTGGATATTATCCTTTAAAGTCCCTATGAAGACATCAATCCTATGCTCCTCTGGAATATCATTTATCGTGATATTCAACTTTTGGAAGTCCTCAATGTACTCTACCATTGAACCCTTTTGTTTGAGATTTATCAATTGGCTAAAGAAGGTGTTTCTCTTTGTATCCTCATAATGTGCTATCATTTCCTCTGTAAAAATTGACCAAGTGACAAGTATTTTATGAGCACAAATCCATTGATACCATACAAACTGATTTGATTCTATAAATATAAATATGCAAGGCATACCATTTGTGTGTGTTGCACATTATGGAGATCAAAATATTTCTCCATCTGTAGTATACATGTTACTGGATCCTTGCCATAAAACTTCCTCATATCAATCTTTGGAATATGGTGGGTCTTCAATCAAAATTTAGAGTCTATGAAATCATTATTAACATTCATTTTTTTCTCATCACTAGTTTCATCTAATATCTTTTCGCCATTAGGAAGCATTTCTTGCAGCAAATTTGTCAATCCTTCCTTCAAACCTTCCATGTCTGCTTTTAAACCATTCTTCAAACCTTCCATGTTGCCTTTCATTTTTTCTTCTATACCATCTTTCAAACCTTCCATGTCTTCTTTTAAACCATTCTTCAAACCATCCATCTTAGATTCCATTTCATTTTTTGTTAATCTTTGCTCAAGTGAAATTGTTGCACTTGGTCTCGTAACTTTGATATATCATGTTGCATTTCTTCCTCTTCTTCATGTGTCATAATAGAGCTTTCTGGTTTCTTACCAGGTGTTTCCATTTTATTTTTTAGAGTCATTTTCGAATCAAACGATGATATTTATGCTTCATTATGCCCCTCAAATCACTTCAAAATGATTTTTCAAACAAAACATATGCAAATTTTTAAAAAATACACACATTTTTCTTGCTTTGTAGGAGCTCGATGTTGAATCGGTTGTATCTCTAAAAATTAGGATCTCCAAGGTCTTAAATTCAGTCTTGTGGTAGAACTCTGAGTCTAGTTTCCAATACTACCAGTCAGACCAAATTTGGAATCTTCAAGATAAATTTATGTCCAATCTCCCATGTCGACCTGATTATAGACTAGTTCAGTAAAGCAAACTTGTACGGAGTTCCACGTGTCACTTTTTCGACCTTCGGCCTTAAAATGCTACACAAGATACCTTAGTCTATTCTCTTTCATAAACGTTTTACAAAATTCAAATCTGATGCTCGTAGAGGAAGATAGGATGAGTTTCCCAAGGTCACCTATTCACGACGAAATTTTGGATGATGTAGAGACCCTAACTTCATTGGATCATATCTCCAAAAATATAGTGAACCAAGAACTAAAATTGTTACACGAAGTTCATCAGGATTTCGGCTCCCTGTGATAAACATTTCATCTTCTGAACCTTCATAGAAAAAAAGTTATAGTGAAAATTCCATGATGACCTGTTTGAAGCAGCATAACACTAGAATCCAAAGCTCTTATACCAAATGTTATGCAACCAGTTCACAAAATAGAAGAAGAGATAGATAAACGACTTCAAAATTAGCCTCTTAGAGGAGGAAACCTTCTTTACATTACACAAATTAACAATTCTTCAATTATACAAATGACAATACCTCCTTTCTATATATAGGAGTCTAAGGGATCACAAAATAATTAGAGCCTACATAACAATAATATTGTAAGGGCACAAAATTAACAATAGTGGGCTTCTATGGGGCACAATAATAACAATATGGGCACTACATGGGCACAACAATACAATAAGGGGGTTGCACTAATAACAACAAGGGGCTACACTAGTAGTATAGTGACCTAACAGTTATGTTTTATTAGGCCAACCATACTTGTGGAAGCAACATGTTGTGTATGAGTCTAGGCCTCCCACTATTATTATTACTTTGGGCAATAAGTTGTACAGAATACAGGAGGTAGCACCACCTACCACCATTTCTTTGTTCACTACAAAACAATGCAGTAAGGTCATTTCCTTATAATTCACCCTCAAAGCAAGAAGAAGATTGTGGCCACGACCTCCAGACAGGACTCTTCCACACAACAACAATAGATGGACAAGGTTGTAGAGGAGTGCAGGGACATATTCACCTCACCCACAGGGGTACCTCTACACTGTTAGGTCAAGCACTCCATCGATATGACCCCGGGCACACCGCTACCCAATTGATCGATCTATCGACGCTCTGTTATGGATAACGATGAAATCAAGAGGCAAATTTAGGAGCTATTGCAGAAAGGGAACGTCAAGTCCATTTCGTCACCCTATGGGAGCCTAATCATGTTGGTACAGAAGAAGGAGGAGACCTAGAGACTCTTTATTGACTATCGAGCGCTAAACAAGAACACTATTCGAAATAGATATCCAATCCCACAGATTGATGAACTTTTGGACTAGCTCAAGGGGGCCAAATATTTCAGTAAGATTGACTTGAAGTCCAGTTATCACTAGGTACTGAACGAACCCTCCAATGTGTGGAAGACTGCCTTCAAATCCAAGGAGGTCCTTTTCATATGGCTGGTCATGCCTTTCGGGTTTACGAATGCCCCCGCGACCTTCATGAGGCTGATGGATGATATCTTGCGACCCTTCACCAACTCATTCGTGGTGGTGTATTAGGATGAAACTATGATCTTCAGCCAGAGTTGGGAATAACACCTCCACCATATTCGACAGGTCCTCCAAACCCTACAGCAACACAAGTTGTGTGCCAATTTGGAGAAATTCACTTTTTCTATGACCTAATTTCAATATTTGGGGTACATCATTGATGAGCAGAGTGTGCATGTGGACCCATCTAAGATACAAGTCATTCGGAATTGTCCAACCCCAACCACTCTAATAGAGCTCCACAACTTTCTGTGTCTTGGCAACTCCTACCGCAGGTTTGTGTTGTGGTTATCTCACATAACTTGGTCTTTGAGTCAAGTCACCAAGAGGAAGTCAAAGAAATTTTCTTTTGGTCTAAATCTCAATAGAAGGTGTTTTCCGAGTTGAAGAATTGCCTCTGCTCTACGTCGGTGCTCACATTATCAGACCCGCAACAACCATTTGAGATCGAGACAAATTGCCCTAACCACTGTCCTCGACTCTTGTGGGCAAGGGGCTGCGGGGTGGCCGCATCTTTACAAGAGAAATCTAGAATTCGGCAACACATACCACACACTACTGGGAGGCAAGAAAGTTCCAAATTTTCACCTCCAGGATGCACTGTTGTGCCACCTGGGACACCTCTGTGTTCCTTCAAGCGTGTGTGCCAAGATAATTTGGGAGGCGCACTACAGTTGGGTCATTGGACATTTCGTGGTAGAGAAAACATTGGCAGTGTTGTAGAAGTGTTTTTATTGGTTGAACCTTCGACATGATGTTGTGAAGTACATTAGATCATGCACTGCTTGCATCTTTGCCAAACCGGCCATAAAAAATAAAGGACTATATGCTCCTTTGTCTACTCCTATTTGACCTTAGAAATCCATCTCCATGGATTACATGTTGGACCTTCCTTCTACTAAGCATGGAAACGACTATGTTTTCATGGTTGTCGACAGATTCTTTAAGATCGCCATTTTGGCGGCCTGCAAGAAGAGTATCATAGCAGAAGCCATTGCTAAGCTATACTTTGAACATGTGTGGGTACATTTTTGGATACCACAGTCAATTATATTAGGTCAGGGTAGCAAGTTCTTAAGTACATTTTGGTCAAGTCTTTGGTCGATGTTAGATACCAAGCTCACTAAGTCCACGACTTTCCACCCCCAAACTGATGGCCAAATAAAGGTCGTCAACAGGTTGATTGTACACATTTTGCGTATGTACAACTCGAAGCATCCACGCACATGGGATGAAATCCTCCCCTATGTCCAGCACAGCTACAACAGAGCCCTCCATAGCTCAACTGGCCACAACCCCTTTCATGTGCGGTTGGTATTCCAGCCACAATGTCTCATTGATGTGGCCATACCATTTGTAGCTACTCAGGCATATTTGGCTCATGTCCATTCTGAAGTTGTCAGGGCTAATAACTTCATTGAGCGCATTCATCAAATCCCCCAACAAGTCCATGTAATATTGGACAGATCCAATGATAAGTACAAGCAACATCATGATCAACATCAAGTGCCACACAAGTTCGAGGTGGGCGACAAAGTTTGGTTACATTTGTAGAAGGATCACCTCATTGGGCCCCACTGCAAGCTTTGCCTACTCCGATATGGGTCTTACGCCATCACTAAGGCTGTAGGGGACAATGCTTTCGATCTTAGCATTTCACCATTCTTTGACCTGCACCGAGTGTTCAATGTGGACCACCTTCAACCATACTTTCCACCATTATTGGACACATCAGATATTGAAGAACACTTCACACCAACAGAGTTAAACCCAGACTACAGGGAACATGCCACAATTGATTGAATCAAGAACACGTAGATCAGGAACCCTCACCAATAGAAGATCCAATTATATCGGGTTATCAATGTTGGCCAACTCCTACACTAAGGCAAGTGGCTCACCAGGGACCAAGTTCAGCAAAATTTTCCCCATCTCATGGAGACACTCAATGCAATGGGGACCATTGCTTCTTAAGGGGGGACGATTGATCCAGGTGGATATTGGTGGCCACCCGCCTATTCCACTTGGATCCCCACCGTTGTTACTTTTCAGTTTTCTTAATTGTATCACAACCTACTATTTTTGGCATTTTTTCGCGTCCTAAACTTCTGGAGCCATTTTGAGGGATTTAAAGACATTTTTAGGGAAAATGGAGAGAACCAAAATGTCCCAAATAGGTTAACTTATTTGGTTTTGGCCTCTTCTTTTAGATCTTCAAAACGAGGTATTATGATAGTCAAACGAAGATTTTATGCCAAAGTTACGACCCCAAGAAGTTGATGTACCAATTTACCCAAACCAGGACCCATAGTTTTGGCGCTTCATCTCCTAGGGTTAGGTTTTTGGATGTTTAGGGTTTCCCATTGTTTCTCAATAATAAATAGGCCTTTGAGCCTCTTTGTAACAGAGTTCAGAGGCATGTAGCCACCACATCTCTTCTCAAAGATAAGATACCATCGTCCGGCTAGTTTATATCCATTTCTGTATGTAAGCATATTTCAGTTCTTTGATATTAATGAAATGAAGTTTTATTTATGCTGCGTATCTGTGTTTATGTGTATATCTGTATTTTTTTATGTTCTTGCATTAGTCTGGATCAGTGATATCAGAGCGGTCTGCGCTTCCTATGTTTTTCTTTTCGTGTCCACAAAGAGGTCAGGAGATGAGTTAGGGCTCGGACTGGTTGAACCTTTGCAAGACTAGCCTCGCAAATTTCGATGACCTCCCATGGTACAAGAAAATAAATTCAAGGGGGTAGGAGATCCTTTCAAAATATTGCTTGAGGAAGCCCTTGAGCGACAAAGGAACATAATGATGAATAACTTTGCCCAGGTCCTTCGGCAGCTACCCACATACGACGCATCTTCATCCAGCAACCACTCTCGAGGTGCCACTCATTTTAAGGTACAAGTTAACTTTAACATTTCCATATTTGAAGGACAGATAGATGCAGACATCATAGATAGATGGTTAAATCTGTTGGAAGGATATTTTTCAGTTCATGACTTTCCCAATCGGGAAAATATTACTTTTTCACTCCTCAAATCCGCCACACATGTCAAGGACTGGTGGGAAACCTACTATGAACAAAAGGATGAGAGGGAATCCTCATTGTTTTCAACCACACCCACGTGGAAGTCTTTCCGAGATGCCATCAAGGAACAATATTACCCGTCTGTTGGGAGCTATGAAGATAAATACATAAAGTGGACCACGCTACGACAGGGAAGGGTCCAAGATGTGCTGGAGTTCACAAATGTTTTCCATACCCTTCACACGAGGTTGGATATCAAGGATTCTAAGCGACATTTGGTACTCAAGTATCATGACTGTCTACACGAGTACATCTAGGATGAGATGGAGTTCCTAGACATCTCTTCGCTTGGCGCCACCTATCAATATGCTGTCAAGATCAAACAGAAATTGAAACAGAAGAAGCAAGACTTTGGATTTATGAATATGAAGCAAAGGAAAGGCGCCCCTAAACAACAAAACAAACAACAAAGTCAAGGCGGGGAAACCTAGGACAACCTGCCCGAAGCCGCAAGAAAAGAACAACACCACAAATACAAAGAAGGACATGGGGAAATGGTGTGAGTTCCATAAGATCCCCACTCACAACACAAGTGAGTGTTGAACAAAGTAGTCACTAGTGGTTGAGTTTAAGGCTTCCGAAGTAGATGCATGTTCCGGCTCTGAGTCAGAAACATACAAGGGGAATGAAAAAAGGAAACAGATTATCGATGCGTAGCCTAGTGCCACCATTGCCACCACCAAAATTTCCAGAAGGATGAGCTCGAAGATCCAGAGGAGGGGGAGTGGATCTTCCAATCACAAATGTGGGTGAAGGGTTATCCGTTGTAGTTCATTGTCGATAGCGGGAGCCAAAATAACCTCATTTCAACAGAGGTCATGAAGCGGTTGGGCCTATCAACCACACCACACCTGCAACCATACACCATTGGGTGGCTTCACCAAGGGGGAGATATTTGCATCATCCAACAGTGTCACCTTCCCTACAACATCAAACACTTCAAAAATGAGGTAATATGTGATGTTGCTCCTCTTGAAGTTTCTAATGTTTTATTAGTTCAACCATACTTGTCGAAGCGACATGTTTTGTATGAGTATAGGCCTCAGACTACTATTATTACTTTGGGAAATAATTTATACATAATACCGGAGGTAGCATCGCCTACCGTTGTTTATTTTATCACTACAAAGCAATGTAGTAAGATAATTTCCCAGACCGGGAAATTTGTTTTTCTTATGATACGCCCTAAAAGTAAGAAGAAGATTGTGGCCATGGCCTCTAGACATGGCTCCTCCGCACGACAGCAGTAGATGGACAAGGTTGTAGAGGAGTACAGGGACATCTCCACCTCACCCACAGGAGTACCTCTACATTGTTAGGTCAAGCACTCCATCGATCTAATCCCAAGCGCGCCACTACCCAATGGACCGATTTATCGATGCTTTGTTCTAGAGAATGATGAAATCAAGAGGAAGATTCAGAAGCTGTTGTAGAAAGGGCACATAAGGCCAAGTTCATCACCCTATGGGAGCTCGATCGTGTTGGTACAGAAGAAGGATGAGAATTAGAGACTTTGTATTGACTATCAGGCATTGAACGAGATCGTTATCCGGAATTGTATCCAATCCCACTGATTGATGACCTTCTGGACCAGCTCAAGGGGGGTAAATATTTCAAGAAGATTGAATTGAAATCTGGTTATCACTAGGTACCAATAGAACCCTCCGATGTGTGGAAGACTGCCTTTAAATCCAATGAGGGCCTTTTCGAATGGCTGGTCATGCCTTTTGGGTTGATGAATGCCCCCACAACCTTCATGACACTGATGGACGACATCTTGCGACCCTTCACCAACTCATTTGTGGTGGTGTATTTGGATGACATTTTGATCTTCAACAAAAGGTTGGAAGAACACCTCTACCATATTCGACAGATCCTCCAAACCCTGCGGCAACACAAGTTGTGTACCAATTTGGAGAAATGCACTTTTGGTATGACCCAAGTTCAATATTTAGGCTACATCATTGATGGGCAGGGTGTGCATGTGGACCCAGCCAAGATACAAGTCATTCTGGATTGGTCAGCCCCAACCACTCTAACAGAGCTTCACAAATTTCTGTGTCTTGCCAACTTCTATCACAAGTTTGTGTTGGGGTTCTCTTATATAACTTGGCCTTTGAGTCAAGTCACCAAGGGCTGAGTGAAAGAAAAGTTATTTTGGTCTGAATCCCAACAGAAGGTGTTTTCCACGTTAAAGAATCACCTTTGATATGCACCATTTCTCACATTACCATACCTGCAATAACCATTTGAGATCAAGACAGATGCATACGCCTATGATATTGGTGCAATTCTTACTCAGCAAGGGCATCCAGTGGCATATCACAGTGAGACACTTTTGGACACAATCCGAAAGTATCCCACCTATGACAAAGAGATGTATTCCATTATGCATGCCCACTGACAATGGAAGCATTACATTTTGGGGAATGAAATAGTCATCCACGCAGACCACCGACCCCTACAGTTCATACAGACACAAGGGAAGTTGCAGAACGATCTCCATCAAAAATGGTCCACATAACTGCAATAATTCCATTTGAACATTAAGTACAAGAAGGGCAGAACCAACATTGTTGCAGACTGCCTCAGTGGACCACCGATCATGGCGCTGACCACTGTGCTCAACTCTTGTGGGCACGTGACTATGGGGTGGCCGCATCTTTACAAGAGCTATCCAAAATTCGACAACACATCAGATGCTTCTAGAAGGCAAGCAAGATCAAAATTTTCACCTTCAGGATGCACTGATATACCACCTGGGACACCTTGATGTTCCTTCAGGCAAGCATTCCAAGATGATTTGGGAGGCGTACTACATTCACGTGGTTGGACATTTCGGGGTAGAGAAAATAGTGGCAGTGTTGTAGAAGTGTTTTTATTGGCCGAACCTTTGATAGGATGTTGGGAAGTACATCAAATCTTGCACTGCTTGCGTCGCTGCCAAATTGATCATCAAGAAGCAAGGCCTATATACTCCTCTTCCTACTCCTAGTTAACCTTAGAAATCCTTCCCCATGGATTACATGTCAGGGCTTCCTTCTACTAAGCATGGAAACGGCTACATTTTCTTGGTTGTCAACAAATTCTCTAAGATGGTCATTCTAGCGGCCTGCAAGAAGAGTATCACAACAAAAGTGATTGTTAACCTCTTCTTTGAACGAGTGTGGGTACATTTAGGGATCCCACAATCCATTATCTTAGATCAAGATAACAGGTTCCTAAGTACATTTTGGTTAAGTCTCTAGTCAATGTTGGATACCAAGCTCACTAAGTCCACGAATTTCCACCCACAAACTGATGGCCAAACAAAGGTCGTCAACAACATGATCGTAGACATTCTGTGTATGTACAACTCGAAGAATCCACATACATGGGATGAAAGCCTCCCCTACACCCATCACAGCTACAAAAGAGCTCTTCATAGCTCAACTGGCAATAATCCCTTTCTGGTGGGGTTGGGATTCTAGCCACTATGTCCCATTGATGTGGCCATACCATTTGCAGCTACTCAAGCAGATTCAGCGCATGTTTAGTATGAAGTTGGCAGGGAAAACAACTTCATTGAGCATATTCAACACGTCTGCCAGTAGGTCCATGACATATTGGATAGAGCTAATGCTAAGTACAAGTAGCGTCATGATCAACATCGGGTGCCACACAAGTTCGAGGTGGGCAACAAGGTTTGGTTACATTTGTCGAAGGAGTGCCTGGCTAGGCCACACATCAAGCTTCGCCTACTCCGATATGGGCTTTACACCATCACTAAGGATGTAGGGGACAATGCTTTCGAGCTCATCATTCCCCCATTCCTTGGCCTGCACCCAATGTTCAATGTGGACCACCTTCGACCATACTTTCCACCATTACTAGACACATTAGACATTACAAAACAACTCACACCAACATAGTTAAATCCAAACTGCATGGAACAGGCCACAACTGATCGGATCACGGACACGCATTTCAATAACACTTGCCAACAGAAGATCCAATTGTATCCGGCTGTCAAAGCTACACAACTCTTGCACCAAGACCAGTGGCTCACCAGGGAGCAAGTTCAATAGAAGTTTCCCCATCTCATGGAGGCACTCAATGCAATGGGACCATCGCTTCCTAAGGGGGGAGGACTGGTCCAAGAGGATATTGGTGGCCACCCACTTAGTCCACTTGGACCCCCACTATTGTTTCTTTTCAATTTTTTTAATTGTAGCACAACTTACTATTTTTTACAGTTTTTCGTGTCCTAAACTTCCAGAGCCATTTTGAGGGACTAAAAGACATTTTTAGGGAAAACATAAAGACTACAAAATTACCAAACTGATTTACTTCAAGATCTTCGAAACGAGATATGATGATAGCCAAATGGAGATCGTATGCCAAAGTTACAACCCCGGGAAGTTGATGTACCAATTTACCCGAACATGACCCACAATTTTGGCGCTTCATCTCCTAGGGTTAGGTTTTTGGATGTTTAGGGTTTTCCATTGTTTCTGAATAATAAATAGGCCTTTGAGCCTCATTCTAATACAGCTCAGAGGCATGTAGCCAACACATCTCTTCTTGGAGATTAGCTACCATTGTCTGAGCTACTTTATTTCCATTTCTATATGTAAGCATATTTCAGTTCTTTGATATTAATGAAATGAAGTTTTATTTATGTTGCATCTCTGTGTTTATGTGCATCCCTGTATTTTGTTGCATTCCCGCATAACTCCGGACCAGAACTGCAATTTGCAGGGCCTACGAAATTGATTCAGATGTAATATAGACTAAAGATTGTCCATTCTTAGCAATTATCGCTTTTTCACTTGGTAGATACCTATCTAAAAACCATATAACAAATTCAGGGAAATGGAATGTTTATGAAAACACAAATTAGAGAAAAAGTGAATCCCATACACAAATCGCATTGTTTTTGTCTTGAAATTTCTGAATTGTCTAATTTTGTACCTCATATAGGTCAAATTCACATCTCATCTCCATAATTTTTGCTTACAATTCAATTAACGACAATTCATCCAATTTTACTAACATAGACATAAGCGGGGTTTTGGCTTTCGTCTTACTTTAATGGCTTCCTCTCCTTTCCATGTCTATGGTGAATATGAACCATAGGAAAAGATGAAAAATGATAAATACCCAGCAATTCATTGATATCTTCACAATTTTTGTAAACTCCATGCTCTAATTACTTTGTCTCCCTAGCCTCAACAATAAAAATGTTTGAATAACGCGCAAACCCCCCTTTTCAATTGCCAAAGTTGGTTATCGCTAGTGCCCAAACATTTGACCTTTGTCAAACCACACTGGTAATTCAAGGGAAGGGGGTGCTAGTATCGTAAGTTGTTTTCATGAGGGAGAATCTGAAATTGTTATGGACGTGACATGTCATAAAGCAGTTTTGACCATTTCAAAGCTGCCACCCGCACCCAGCGCACAATATAAACATCTGATATACAACGACGCCCTAAACCAATTTGTGTCGTTGATCTAAGCTCGCTGATCTTCCCCATTAAAACACAAACACGCGTTAAATTCCCACTTTATGCGCAATTAAAACATATATTTTTAAGTAAAATATCATATAAACAAAGCGGTAGGGAGTACCTCGTAGTGCTGGTTTGAAATATGGGAAGGCACATTCAAAGTAAAATTACTTAAAAAAAAAACATTGTATTAACTAAAATTCTTTAAACAAATTCATTATTAAAATTTATAATATATAACATAATTATATATATATATATTATTTTCTTTTAAAATTAATAAATAATAATATTTTATTTATTGATAATAATATTATTATTATTACTTAATTTTAAGGTTACAATTAAGTAAGATACCACATTGGTGTATGAGATATTTTTGTTTGTGGGATAAGGGATCCAACTACATTGGTGTATGAAACCTTTTTGTTTGTGGGATAAGGGACCCAACCACATTCGTGTATGAGACCTCTTTGTTTGTGGGACAAGAGACCCACCTCGGCATAGTGATTTGATTGCTACTTTATGTTTACGAAGGTATACATACTCTACCCCTCTGATTTTGAACCTGTGACTTCTTAGGAGGAAACACATGCTCTTAACTATAGGCCCACTACATTTTTATTTCCTTTAAAAATTATACATGATACTATTGTATCTATTAAAAGGGGTGACTTATCAACAATATATAAATGAATATTACTTTGTTCTATATTTTTCTTATAATTATTGTGTTTTTTATTATTCTTAGGTTTTTCTTATAATTTATTTATTTATTAATATAGATTTATTTTAATGTATTAAAAGATCCATCATTTTTTATATACAAAATTTGAAAAAATATTTGCATTTTAAGAAATTTAATGTTCTCAACGTTAAATGCATAATTATCATATTGTTTTCCTTATTATACTTTTCTTATCATTTTTTATTAATTGATTATAATTATCTATTAGTATAAATTTATTTTTTTCACAAATTAATTATATATTAGAGGGGATCAAATATCTTATATACAAAACTTATATATAGAATGCAACGTAATGTTTTAAAAGTTTTTTGGGCACTTGAATTGGATTACAGAATTTAAATTTATAATTCCAACAAATGTTTATACCAAAAAATATATAATATTGAGATTACTTGAAATATTTTAAAATCTTTTAATTAGAAGATTTTATTTAATTTCATTATATAATATATACATATATGTATGAAACATATTATATATACAACCCACGTTGAATAGTTTCATAGAGCTTGACTGGAACTATGTCGAGAGAATTGAACCCATGATTTCTAAATAGCAAAGTTGCTTTAACAACATAGACTCAATCGATTGAACTAACCCCCCTTAGGATAATGCCACATATCAATTTTATATTAGGAATGGAATTAATTACACATCTCCATCTTATTAAGATGAAGTAACTAAATTATTTTACTTTTAGTTATTTCTTCTTTCTATGCATTGAAATATTTAACTATAGTAAAATCACACACACAAGAAGTTCATATTGAAATATATAAGAAGTCTTGTATTCACATATTTATAAAGTGAATATGAAATATTTATTCATTATTTTCTCTCTTTAAAGTTGAAATAAAATTTTGCTACTTAGCATAGATATCAAAATATTTTAACTTTGGCTTATAGAGTGAAAGTGAGATATTTTTATGTGATTTGTAAGAGGTTTCATAAAGCTTTGAATTAAACCTAACCAAAAGTCTTTCTTTCTCCCTTTTTTTTATAGCTCACAATGTTTTGTATTTAGAGTATATTTTTATTTTTATTTTAAAATGAACACTGGTCAACTTCAGCGTGAGAACAAAAATCATTACACATCCCCTCATACTGTTATGTAAAATGTGCTCTATGTGCCATAGAAAGAAGAAAAAGATGATGATTTTGATTTTAATGCTTCACATAATATTTAGTTTTAATAAAATTAAGAGTTGTTTTATTTTTGTTTTTAATTCTTTTCCCTGAGTGCATGCATTGTAATGTAATTAAGTTATGAAAATCATTTTCATTGTTGAAAAGGACATGTTGGCTTATTCATACTCTTTCATGAAGCTTGGTGAGGTTTACATTTAGTGAGTATTTGACTAATGGAAATCAAACTACATGTATTTGATAGGTAGTTGGTTTAATTGTAATGTTTGAGATTTTTTTTTTTTGTGTCCAGAGGTGCATTCTATAGCCTAGTATGATGGCAATGTGTGATTATGTCCATGCTCAACCTCTAGTTGACACATGCCTCTTTTAAAATAAAATAAATTATTCTCTAAATAAAAATAAGAATACGACTATAATAAAAAAATTATAATAAATGTACATGTTTGGTTACTTTTAATAATGTCACTATGCTCACTCTGTTACTTGATATTACAACCTAGTATAAAGGAGATGTAAAAATTATTTCACTCTCACTCTTAGCCATAAATAAAATATTTCATTATTCATATAAAGTAACATAATTTTATAATAAATTTAGAGAGATAAAGCAATTACAAATAAAATAAAATAATTTATATAGAAGTACACACAGGTTTAGTTGTTATTGATTAGGAATTTGACTCTCTTTGATTCCTTTGGGGTGAGGCCCTCTAATATGGGCCGGCCGTTTTACCCGATTTACCATCCATGAAATGTCGGGAAGTACTCCAAGTTTCTCGTGCTTTTATTCCAAATAATATATATATATAATATTTCATTTTGCAAAGAGAAGAAGTGATTGAAAGTTAAATTATTTTCTGATAATAATAAAAGGAGAAGTGTAATTCATTCAATTTTTTAATATAACATTCATATGTTGCCTTTAAAATACTATTAATAATAAAAAAATTCATTGTAGGTTATAAATAAAATATTTCAATAATGTAGTTTATAAATAAAATATCTCATTGCACAAGTTAATTAAAAGATTTCAATGCCATCTATGCATATATTATATATAGTTTTAAAAAAATACTTATATATTATATAAAGAAATTGAAAAAAACCATTATAGCTCCATCTTAACGATGGATCTACCATGTGCACAGAATGATCAAATTTATTAATATGCAAATCTTTTTAAGAGTGGACAACTTAAAAAGAATTTGCACTTTAAGATATTTAATCCCTCTCATGGTTAGTACACACACATGATGTGTAATTTTTCATTGTTTAAATTACATTTTTGAATGCATAAATGGATTAAAAAACCTTGAAAGTCTTTTTGGACACTTAGATTATGTAGACTACACAACTTAAATTTGCAATTTCAACAAATATTTGGTAGATTTAAGACTAAATTGACTTTTAAATATACATGACCAAAATATAAAATAGTAAGACTAGAAATGTTTTAATCATAAGATTGTTTTTTTTTTTTAACATATATATAAACGCATAAATGACATTGAAATGTTTTACTTAATATAAAAAATAAAGTATTTTATTTACAGAGCACATTTTCCATATTAAAATGTCTTCTTTTATTAATATAGTTTTAAATATATGTCAATATTACTTAACCTTACATAATGAAATATTTTATTTATGACTCACATTGAATATATTTATTATTATTATTATTATTATTTAAATGTCACATATCAATTTCATATTAACTATTTTTTTTATTTTTTTTTTGAATAAGGCTAATTCTATTATAATACAAAAAGGTCAAAAATTACAGAAGAGTTACAATAGGGCCATGGCTCAGTAATCCTGCCCAGAAATTGTTCGTTTGCTCAGATTACATCTTCCAAAATTGAACACAGTCAAAATTTGGATTACTGTCTTCTGTTGTATCTGCTGCCTCTAAGACTCGAAACCGTGACTCTAAACATTGCATAACAGGGACCCGTAGACAAACAGACATATATACCCATACGGCCGACACATAGACAGACAGACCTATGCTGTCGAACTGATACATAGACACAGAAAACAAAGACAAAATAAAGCTCTTACGGCCTGGGTTGCCGAGAGCGAACTCCTTGTCTTGCTCATTCATCGTCAGTGGTGTAGCCCGGCGCTTCCTCAATTTGGCACCCAAATTATAGAGAGTCATCAGAATCAGAGAGAGGGACTATCACGCTGGAAGGCCGTCCCTGAACAGGCGCGCTTGGACCTGCAAGAGCTGGTGGACAGGCTATGGGGGAGCTTTCCCTGTCATGCTCGCTTGGACCTGCAAGAGCTGATGGACAGGCCAAGGGGGAGCTTTCCCTTACCGGGCGTTGCAGGTCAATGATAGGTCCTGTCCCATGAACAGGAGGAGTATATTCCAGAGTGGCATCTGCCGGTTCTCTAAGAATGTCACAATGCTCAACCGTTACAGAGATAATAAAATTGGAATTAGCGAGTGTGCAGGGTGTCCGATACCTGACCATAGGATGTTCATCATGCCCACAATCCATTCTTCGTTCGCTCTCCATTCCTCTGCCGCGCCCGGCTCTATGACCCTGGAATTGTTGCGGCACAGACGTAACTTCAACGGAGGAGGAAGGAGAAGTGGGGGCAGGCCGCTGGGTGGTGGCCCGCCCGCGAGAGCCCCCGCGCCTACTGCACATTCTCTGTCGCTCACCCCTCATTTCTGGATTCAGAAGATGAACTCGCGTACAAGAACCTGGTGAGGAGGATTCAGCTAGGGCGTGGGCTGCCTTATTGAACTCACCACTCCGATTTCGCTGGCGTATGGCAGGCCCTGAGTCGGCTGCAGAGCATGGATGCTCTTGTTCCCTTCCCCACTCCGCCGAGTGATGCACCAGTGAAACAGCAGAATGCCAAACGATTGCAGTGGTATGCATAAATGCCAGAGGAATTCCGGGTGTATTAATCTCCATCGCGCAGTTTGCCAAGCAGCGGAGTATGGACGACAAGACCAGCATTAATGCCGGCACTGGTTTTACAGCATGCGAGCCTCCTTTACCTACCGTGGGGTACTGCATGTCACTAATGGGCTGACACCTGCCCATGTGACTCCCCATCTGTCCGCTATGCCGTTTAGACACCCGCATCCGGGAAATTTCATATTAACTATTAAATGAATTACCCATCTTCATTTTATGAGGTAGTAACTGAATTATTTTTCGTTTTATGTGACTTGTTCCTTCTGGGTATATATATATATATATATATATATATATATATATATATATATATATATATATATATATATATATATATCACAGTAACATATATATGTATATATATGTTACTGTGATATATATATCATAGTAACATGGATATTTAACATATAAATATTTTGTTTGTAGTTTCTATAGTGAAAGTGAAATATTTTTATTGTGTCTCTTTCGTTTATACTATTAATTACCGCATCTCCTTCATTCTAAGTTGTAATATTGACAAGGAAGCAAGCATAGTGAGAGTGAGATTATCGATGTTTTATAATGTTTTTCATTAAAGCTAACTAAATATGTACATTCACTTCTATTTTTATTATAGTTGACTTTTTTTAATTAATAATATATTCAATTTTTATTTTGAAAGGAACTCATGTCAAGTCCACATAATCACACCTCCACACACCTCACCTCCGCACACCTCAACCTATACTAAGTTGTAGAATGTGTCTCTCAGATGCAATAACTCTTATGGTCAAAACATTTCAAATAATCTCACTATTTTACATTTTAGCCCATTTTCAGGTATACTTTTTTGGTCAATTTTGTCTAAGATCCAGGAAAGATTTGTTGGAATTGCAAGTTTAAGTTGCATAGATTGCACAATCCAACTGCCCAAGGGGATTTTAAAGCATTGGATCCATTTATAAATTCAAAAATGCAATTTAAACAATGAACTTTTTCACATGGTGTATATGTGTGTGTAGAGAGAGAGAGCACTAAGTGCCAAGAGGATCAAATCTCTCCATATGCAAACATTTTGTCAAGTTTTGCACTATAAAAGTGGTTTGCACCTCAGAAGATTTGATTAATCTCTAAGCATGTTAGATCCATGATTAGGATGCATCTATACTGACATTTTATGTTAAGATGACATTTTAGATTTATGGAATATTATATCAATGCATTATTTTCATGATAAATTAATGTAATGTTTGAATTATATATGGAAGTGATATTAAATAGGTTATTGTATTTGCAATAGTTTAATGGGGTGAATTTTTCATCAATTCAAGGTAGATTTTTGGTCAATTTTGTTTGAATTCTTTTATAAAATTGTATTTTTAAGTTCTAAATTTACACAATCCAAGTGTTCTAGGAGATTGTCCAAAATCCGCTATCCATCTATGCATTCAAAAATGCAATTTAAATGACAAAACATAATCATCTCACCAAAACTTATGATGAGAAAAACAAAAAAAATCACCTTATTAAATTACATTATTCTATTTTAATTTATTCACCGTAACTATAATTTTTCATAAATTTTTATTTTCATTTATTTTAAACTATTTAAAATTTAAAATATTTCTCAACCTAATTAAATATTAATTTATAAAAACTCATATATATATATATATAAACAAACTTATATTCTTGTATCCTCCATCAGTGGATAGCCCACTTTACTTTCCATGGAGGATAAAAGTGCAACCAACCACCAACCCCATTGAATTTACAAAGGTGATGCAAGTGGAAGATATGTAGATACAGATGAAAGAATCATTGGAGGCAAAGAATTTAAAGACAAATTATTTGCTAAAGAGGGGATATATTTGGAGATATTATTCTAAAGGGAGCATTTGGCAAGGATGATTATTATATTATGAAAGCCTCCGGATCTTCACATGACTCCACATATGGAAAAGCTTGTATTTGCAAAGAGGGACATATTACTCTCAAACGCTTATCAATTCCATAAAATAGTATTTTGGAAGCAACAATTTGCATCTGGCTTATCATTCTAATTCCAGGTGGTATAAGGGTAGAGAGGGAATATTTTAAAGGAAAATAAACGAGGCTTTATAAAGGATAACAGGTGATGTTCATTAATATAGTTGGATTCTTTTCCCATCCACATCCTTTGTCTTAGTCATTTAATCATTGCTCCTCTCGTGGACGCACGATGGATTTTTAAAAGTTTTAAATCATATAAAGTCGTGATCGCATTTCCCGTTAATCATTTATGATAACTATGTCAAATTATAAATATATTTTTATTTTATATTATAAATTGTAAATATGTTTTCATAATTATTATATCAAGTGGATGGTTCTGAGCAGTGGATTATGGTGAATTATTTAGAATGGTTTACTGTTTTGAGATTTATGTAAGAGATTTTAGTGTTTATTTACAAAATTGGTTGTTTTGTTGGATGTTTTACTTGATATTTATGTATTGGTGGTTTTGTTTGGTGTTTTTGTTTCGTTAGATATCATAATAAATGTTGGTGAGTTTGCATGGGGTATCAATTTTTAACATGAAAAGTATTTGGGTTTTTTTTGTAATTTTTTTTGTAAAATAAATAATTATTGAATTGAAAGAAATGAGGTGCATTTTGCAATCAAATATAAAGTATAGGTGTAATGTTTGTGTTTATTATTCACAAGGTCTCCACTTGGTGAACCTATGACATAGCATATGTATTCATAAGATATTAAAGAATAACTCTAATTTTACAAGATATTAAAAAATACCTCTCAAGATCCTTTTGTTAAACCCCACTTTATGAATGGATACGATAGGATATTGGTTAATAAGGTGTATCCATCATGCTATCATTATTGTGACATGTGGCATAAATTAAACCAACATAATATTTTTTAAATATAAAAAATAACAAATATATAAAGATGAATGTGTAACATCTATGGTTACATCTCCCTCAATACCTAAAATATTTGGACTCCATTTTCTTAATTTTAAAACTCCCGTTATGAATGAACATGATGAGATATTGTTTAATAAGATGAAGCCTCGTGTTATCAATATTGTGACATGTAACATAAATTAAATCAATATAATTATTTTTAAGACATAAAAAATAACAATTAAATATATATGAATGCAGGACATCCATGCTTATACATGTATATATTCAAAAGAAATGCTCCAAGATGCCACATTTTTCCTCGAAATATCTAGATTAATGATGGTTCAACCACTAGTCACAAAATTGGCAACCCTAAGGTGCTCGCCTAGCTTTGAGCATGTGATTATGGTCTACCCATCGGGGTGGATGGTTCATCCAATCAAGCTAGCCCTTGGGCTCATTGTGTGCGTGTGTGTAATGTAAAGAAGAAAATTTATTTAAATCACCCAAGTTTTTCTTCCCTATATTTGCTAGTGTCAGCTCTAATGTGTGTGTGTGTGTGTGTGTGTGTGTGTGTGTGTGTGATCTCCATCTAGATATTCAATGTAAGAGGAGGAAATCTCATAATATTTAGATGGATGGTGCTTTAATGTTTAAAACCTTGCAAAATCTCCTCCTCTTATTTTGAATATTTGGATGGTGGTAGTTTAATCATGATCTTCCCCTCTTTTTCAAAGATGAAGGGTGGCTTAACCACTAAAAGACCTTGCAAGATCCCCTCCTCTTCTTTGGAATATTTTGATAGAATGACTTAACCATTAATCATAACAATATCTTTATATATAATATATTTTCAAGGATAACCTTGAGAGATCTTTCCATCTTCTTCAAAATATTTAGATGAAAAATAACTTAATTTAATTTCCAATCACAATAACAATTAATAAAACTTAATTAGATTTAAACCTTAATTTAATTAAACCTATAAACATTATAATAAACTCCATTTTCAAATAATTTATTTAAATCAAATGATATTATACATATATATACATATACCATCAAAACAAAACTAAAAACAAACATACATATAAATCTATTATAATTTTAAATCTTTACATACTAAAAAAATATTGGTTTTCAAGTTTTATCTTTCTCCCTCTTAAGAAAACAAAACCCCCTATCTATCTATATATATATATATATATATATATATATATATATATATACCACATGCAAGTATTTCCAACAACCATATCAAATTTTTTCATGTAGTTAGTTTACTTTGCCTTTATTCTACAAACTATATTACTATCATCAATTAAATATCCCTCCTTAAATAGATAACTACCCCATATCTATCTATCTATCTATATATATATATATATATATATATATATATAACTCTACCAGATGCAAATATTTCCAACAACCATATCAAATTTTTTCATGTAGTTAGTTTACTTTGCCTTTATTCTACAAACTATATCACTATCATCAATTAAATATCCCTCCTTAAATATATAACTATATTAATTTACCGTCCTACAAATGTCAGATCATCCATTAAATGTTCTTAGGGTTGCACAACTTTTTCAAGATTTCTGTAATCTCATTTTAGGTTTACATTTAAACCATTGACCAAGTACCTTACATATGCCACATTTCTCCACATATAAATCTATTCATTAGCATTAGCTGCGCGTGACACTAAAAATTGTATAAGCTTCCCATCATGAAATGGGTAATTACAAATATATAATGACATCATACTCATTATGGCTTCAGTTTTGGTTTTTTTTCTTGCTGTAAGAATGACTTCACACTCGTTATGGCTTTGGTTTTGGTTTTTGACTTTATTGGTTTAACAAGAGCTAGTGGCAATATCATTGGTCTTGCTTTTTTGCACATTGTCACCACGTGGTTTTTGTTTATTATTCAAGAATAACATGGGTTTATGTGTGAACATAATATTTTTAAGAAATTTTAAAAAAAAATCAAAAGCATTCAAATAAATGAATAACATTTTTAATTTTTTAATATAAATTGATAAATAATATGTATATATTAAAAATGAATATTAATTTATGTTGGCTTGTATGGGCCTGACCCAGGTTCAGAGGTGATTTAGCCAAGCAAATCCCAGTACTACTGGCCCTTTCGGCAACAATCCGCGGAGCGCGGACTGAGGTCTCACCCGAAGTAGTATGGGAGGGTGCTAGAACCAGGTTTCCGCACCCTGGGGATGTCTAATGAGCTTCTGGAGGTCCGCGGTTTGACCCTACGCGCACTTATTATTCCTTCACAACCTGTGGTGTTGTTTCCACACAGCCCTACTTGGGGCGCAACCCGTATTATACCCAAGTTCCTTGCTATTTAATCTATTATTACCCGATTACTTAACTTATTTGTGTAAGACTAGTGATTATTACAGCATATCCAGCAATCATATCAGTGCGCGCAATAAATAAAACAGTATAAATGTAAAGAAGGCAATGCACAAGCAGATACACAGAAATAGGAATCAACTTCTCTTTATTATTCTTTGATCAAGATTACAGACTCGACACCGCCCTGTGCACTCAGCTGCAGGGGTCCGCGCACTCAGCTGCAGACTCTACTAGGCCTCTGCGCACTCAGCTGCAGAGCCTCTTCCTACTACTATGACCCAATACTCTTAGACTCTTACTCTATGCTTGAACCATGCATATTTCTTCCTCCTACTCACTATCTTTACAACTTAGAGCCTCGCTCTATTTATACAATCCCATGGTCTGCGGACCATGGGTAGGCCGACATGACTTTACATTACATTACAATACTTTAGGGCGGACAACCCTATGACTCATCCTATACTTCGCGCTCTGCGCCCGCAATTCATGGAGTCTTTACAATACACTTAACCAAAACTTGGGCTTTGAGCCCCAAAACATGTTGTGGGGGGTTCCATGCCCAACAGGCCCCCAACACAATCATCGTGACTCGTCCCGAGTCACTCTGTTGGTGTGGTGATCTTGGCGCGAAACCCCTCCAACTAGTCCCATACTGCTCAGAGGTCCGCGGCACACTGTTCTGCGGTTTGTTGGACCTGCTGCATGCACTCTTCCGATGCTTCTTTGTGAGGATCAGCTGCCTTCCTTAGTGTGTAGAGTCCCTGCATCTGTGCGAGCTTGCCCTCAATATCTGCCGTAATGGTGAAGGCCTCATTAATCCATGGCTGGACGCGCGCTTTGAGAAGTGCCTCTTTCTGTCTTGCGACATCCACCTGCTCTTTCAGTGCCCTTGCTTGCTGCATCTTTGCCAGTCGTTGGGTGAGGACAACTGTCTGCGCAATTCCCCTTACATTATCATACTACTCCTGAAGCTCGCGCACCTCTGTTTCCAGGCGCTGTATGTTGGGGTCCTCCTACAAGGATGTGAGGACGTCAAAGGCTTGGTCCAACATACCGGTACAGTCCTACATTGGCCGTCCAATTTCTTCCAGTCTTGTTTGAATAACGCTAACGCGTTGCTCTCTAACTTCCAGAGGAGTGGAAGGTTGTGCCTTTAGCCGCAGCTCAGCAATCTGGAGGTTCAGCTCCAACTGCACTCGCGTTGTTTCCTAGCGTGCACTTCGAACTCCACTTGCCAGACGGTGGATCCGCATCTCTATTGGTAGGTCTGCAACGATAGACAACTCTGGAACTCGCCGGCATGCTTCATCAACTGTCTGTACGATCCGTTGGTTTTGTGACACGAATTCATCACGCTGCAGGCTGAGTTGTTCAATGTTGATCCTTTGCTCACTCATCACCTGAATCACACAGCCCTCCCTGGCGTAGAGCTCTGTTGTTATGCCATCCTGTAGTTGGTACAATGTGTCTCGTGAAAGGGCAGCCAAATTTAGGCCAAGTCCCTTTGATCCTAACCACTGCAACTCTGTCATCCTCTTTTTCTACTGTTAGCGCTCCGTCTGGTAGCACTATGGCGTTGGCAATCTTTGCACGTAGCAGTTTATCCGTTGCTGATGTGCCTATTGCACCGTAGGTGGCTACAGTTCCTTCCTATGGGGGCCGTACCTGTAATTCCTGCAGCTGCGCCCTTAGAGCCCCCAACACAATCTGTTACTCCGACATGGCTTCCTGGAGCGCTTCCTTGGTGACCTCGTGAACCATGTCATCGATGTCGTAGAGGTCACCTTCTGTTAACGTGATCAGGTCGATGGCCAATTTGGATGCCTTGACCTTTTTTCGTGGACCCGATCTCTTTGTGACGCGCGGCCTTTTCAACTGGGTGGAAGTTGTTTCCGGGTCTGCACTTTCTTCTGTTTCCTCTGCTTCTTATCCTATAAACAAGTCCTGGCCCTCCTCGTCTTGGGTTGTGGTGGCCGCTATTGCCTATGCTGTTGCTGCTTCTTCGGCGACCTTTGCTTGCTCTACGGCTACCCTTACTGCCTCGCAGACAACCCTTACCTTCGCAGATGATTTTTCATTGCGCCTCTTCTCGGCTAACTTCATGACACGCAACTTGGCTTCATCATTTTGTTTTTGTGCTGCAGTTCTATCCAGCTCCGCCAGATCCGGGGCACGCCACTCAGGGGGGCATGATTCTAACATTGAAAAGATTGCATCATCAATGGCGATGAAGTGGAGCTTGGTCCATTGCTGCGCCGAATCCTTACACGTCTTGATGTAAACATTATGCATGTCCACCTTGAAGTCTGCAAAGCTCCGCAGACTGTTATGCATTGTGGAGGACAAGTGCGGTCGTCTATTGATCCACATCCAGATTGTCACCTCCATGGGCACCCAGAAGATCTGTGTCTCGCGAATCCGCTTTGTGTCCTTGGGTGCCCAGAGCAACGCGTACTTTGCGGCCTCTGGTAAGTCCTGTTCAACGCTAGGGTACTGACTGTCCTCGGGAAGTTCCCCTATCTGACTGTGCTCGGGTAGTTCTCCTATTACCAGAAAAATGGACAAGAGCAACCACGCATAGTGGAAGGTCTTGCCCTGCTCCTGGGCTTCCTTGCAGTTGGTCAAGAACTCCTCGCAGAGGAACTTGGCCAAGTTGAATTGGACCCCTTCTATGCATTGTTCGGCCAGCGCAACTACCGACGCTGGTACCTCATCGCTGCAGCGTTTTCTCATTACCTTCCCCGCCAGGGGTTGGGTGGCTACGCGCATCACTTTATCTTTGATGCTGGTGATTGCATAACCCCTCTTTTTCTTCTCAAGCTTGTATTTTTTCTTCATGGCCTTCACGAGTGCCAAATCTTCGCTTTTTCTTACTATCGTCGTGGGGTACTTTCCCTTACAAGGTAGCCGTGAAATTCTATGGATGAGATCCGACGTGATGGGAATGGGCTCCTCCAGCCATAAGTACCCATCGTGCACTAGGCAAAGCAGCTGCCTGATGACAAAAATAGTGATAGGCACATGGTGAAAATGTGGAATCCATAGCAGATGAAGTAATTCGGCCTTCTCCACACCACGTAGCCATTTCCGCGGCTCTAGTGTTGTGATTGTCCCCTCCGTGCTCTGCTTCATGAGGCTCTCCGTCTCTAAGTGTGGGAACTTCTCGCTGTCCACGAGGTCCCAATATTCAAACTTCATTGTGGGCATGCGACCCAAGTGCGAGCCCTCAAACACAATTCCATCGGGGAGGAGCAGGGTCTAGAGTGCGCTCTTAGTGGCATCCAGGTCCTTTGGTATCTTAGTTTTCCCTTTCCGCGGAGGGACGTACTCGGGCAATTTCGCTACAAAGCGCACCGGCTGGATGTCCTCTTCCATGTCTTCTGCTTCCTCTATCTCATCGATGAGAGCCTGTAGGTCCTCCTCCTCATCATCTGTCTCAATGGTGACAGCCTTGCCCTTTTCTTCCATTGAGAGTTTACCGAACCGCAGATTCCTCGGGGACATGCGAACTGGTCCCGCTGCCTGCTTATCTTTCTTGGGCCTCGGCATCCGAGGTGATTTCGGGATTTCCAAGATGACCCCAGTGTCTCCAGGAACATCATGTACCATGGGGTTCTACGCGGCCTTGTCGGTGGTTCCTTCTGCAGAGCCCAAACCTCTCTTGGTAGTCATCATCTTGTTTGAGCTATCTGTGGTTGTTCGCGAACTTCGGGGCTCAAATCTTGCTCGGCGCTCAACACTCTATGCTCTAATCAACTACTCAAATCTCAAATGAACAAGTGTTGTCTCGTGGTTAGCCCCTGGAGTTTTATAGCGCCTTTTGAATTCAAATTCGACTATTCCCCCCAATTCTGGGCCATCAATGCTTTCTTGGCGGCAGATTGCCCCAAATATTTCCCTTAATTCGTGTCTTAACTTCTCGTCGCCCACTTCCTTTTGCCTTAAATAGGACATATTGTCATGAATAGTGACACCAACGGTCACTTCCCAGCCTACCCGCGCGACAGCGCAGCCCCCCAAGTGCAGTCACGACCGTTGTGACATGTTGATTCTGCGCTCACCTGCCTCATCGCACACCTCCCAAACGGACTCTTTTATAGTCCCCCGCTCTCTTTCAATTGCCTAGAGTGTTGAGACTGTGCTCCCTATGGCCAATCAAGTGGTCGTACCACCTATGCGAGACTTCAACTCGCCTTCCAGTATAGTCTGCAGAAACTCCTCATTTTTCTTCGCAACAACCAACTCTGTGCATTCTACTGTATGTAGTGTGCTCCCTTGGTTACTGCGTTTGGTGAGGTGCGGTCATAGCCATGGCAGCAGAGTCATAAATTCTTGGTGACAATCTTCTAATGCAGTGGTATGATCATCCGTATATTGCCTTATCATCCTTGGTTTATCGACGAGACATGCTTGCGTGATCTCGTTTTCCAGCCTCTTGATCTCAGCGTCCATAAAAATTCTTTTCTTCCTCAATCGTACCCGGTCCTTTTCAAGTTCGTGAAGTATAAGGTTCCCTCACTAGACTGCTTCCTGAATCCTTATATGTTCGACCTCCCGTAGCTGTGTGATTTCTTCGTCCTGGTCATCGCACACTGTCACAATTGCGAGAGCCATTATGTGTGGATTCCTTTTGTATTCTCTTCAGAGATTACGGTCTCTACTCTATTCTACACCTTTGGCATCGTCTTCATGGTTAGGGTTTTGCACATGGTCCCATAGGCCCATCGAACCACTGGTACGCGCAGGTCCCAATCAGTGTGTCTTGCTTGGTGAACCTTGTTCAGTAATCCGCACACCCTATCGAATGCTTCGTCATGGATAATTGGTAGCACGCGTCACCTTTCCTGCTGCTACAGGTTTTTCCAATTCTCTATTTTGGGGGTGGTGTACGCTTCTGCGCGCTGTACAACATATGTCTGTACCCGTCGGGAAAGGTGGGCGCGCAAGTTGTTCCACCCCTACTGACTGGCTTTCGTTCGGTGTTGGGATTTTCCAAAATGTAGGTGCATCATCCTTCTGCATCCGTGCTAGTCCTCAAAATTTCCTTGATGTGTACCCCACCATCGTGCGGGCGTTGCGTGCAATGCCCATTTCAGAGCATCAAAACGCTACTGTTCGGGTACTGCACTTTCAAATTGGCTCAGAAATTCATCCACCGTTGTTAATCCATCATATGTCAGCAGCTCCCTTGCCTCTATTGTCACACAACGCAGTGATCTAATTATCATGTTGCAATTTAGCGTTGTTACTTCGTGTAGCTAATTCTGCCATCATTCTACTTCTTCGTCTGAATCCGAAGTGCAGGAGCTTTCGCACTCCCATGAAATCCTTCCATCTGCAATCAAATTCACCCAATCCTGTTCTCGCACAGTTATCTTGTAAATACAATCGAGATCATGATCACTATCATCCTCGCACACTGGTTCAGTGTATCATGCTCCTTCGGTTGGATCTAGCGGTACTACTATGCACAGTGACTTTTTCTCAAAGATCATTTTGCGCTTCTTCATATTTATGACTACGTTCATGTGGGTGGCCAGTCTATTCCTAGTAGTGTGGGATAGGGATTACTTTCATCGAAAATCTCTATCACTTCAAAATCTGCCTGCGCGCTCGCACCTTCAATATCCACTGTTACCCCTTGCAATCTTCCCATGGGCAAAATCTTTTGTTGGTTCGCCATTCATAACTAAATAGGGGACCATTGTAGCGTGGGTTTGCCCATGCGTTCCCATGTTTGTTTTGGCAGTAGATTCGCGTCCAATCCGAGATCCAGGATTACCTGATCCATTTCATACTCGCAGATTTGCGCATTCAACCTCATTTCCCTCCCTGTGCGTAATGCATGCTTTCCAAGTTTCCGGACCACGCGTTATTCTCCTGACCCCGCGCACCTAGTAATAAGTTCTTGTAGTCCTTTGACTACCTTGCTGTCACGCAGCAATTTCATGCATGTCTCCAGAAAGGTAGTGAGCATTGAAGGATCCATCCCTGGTTCTAGTTGATCCTTACTACCTGAAGTGGAGGCCTCCGTGAAGCTCTTCTTAGCTTCCATGAATGTCTCCTTCATGCGTTCTAAATCAAATTTAGGTTCCTTTGTAGGAGCCTTGCAAACCCACAAACTTTCTTCTGGTTGCTTCCCTTTATTCTCACCCATGGTCATACTGCTCCTGAGCATCATGTTTACATTTGGGTCTTCTTCACGCGGCTCAGACCTCATCATTTGTAAATTCTGAGTCGGAGGGGGCTGGAGTACCCCTTTTTCGCGCATCCTCGCTATCAGCGAAGGGTAGTCTTCTGCCTCATGATCAAAATAAGTACAGTACCAACATGATGTCCTTGTCGGGTTTGTACAATCATGGGCATAGTTCCCTGGCCCTCCGCAATTGTAACAAATTAGTTGTCTGCGACCCCTTCCTGGTCCCATTCCGCCTCGACCTCGACTGCGCCCCTGAAATCCAGTGCGCACCATCCTTGCATTTGGGTTGAGGGCTCGTGTTTCGGTCTGCACCCTGTAGGCAGGAGTCCGATCCATCATTAGTTCGTAGCTTCGGCAGGTGCATTCATCATGGCCTACCGACTTACAGAAATTACAAAATAATTGTTGGGACTTCTGCGTGTACTTCTACAACAAGTGACAATTATCCGTAGTGTGTTTTCCTCCCATCTGACAGATCGCGCACCATAATGCAAGTGTCACGCTCGGCCCTACCTGTGCCTTAGGTCTTAATAGCATCGGCACTCCTCCTACCAAGTAGTTTGCGAACACTGGACAGCGGTCCTTGTCGTGCCCTTGGCCTTTGCATTTTATGCACCATACCTCCTTGCGTGCCTCCGACTGAGGTGTCCTGTCCTGCTTCAAACTTTGCATTTCCAAACACAGATTTTGAAATTGCGTTTGGATTTGTTGGACTCCCAAACCAGGGTCTTGTATAGGGGTCTCATGCAATCTCATCGCCATTTCGAAAGCTTTAGCTTGGGTGGAAAGTTTTTGCTGTGACACTGCCATCCTTAAGTGCGGTGTCAGTGAGGCTACAAACCATGTGCGATGCTGTCCATCTGTCAACGTCATATTGGCTTCAGGAATTGTACTACTCAACCTTTCATCCAAATCCCAGGGGGTCTTGCCCGGGAGCATTGCGATCTCCTTAAACCCGATGATTGATTGTGTCTCTGACTTTGGCTTACTAAATTCCCTGTTCAGCGCAGCCTGGATTTCTGCGATTCCTGCATTTGGGTGGTCATTAGAATGCTTGATATACCATGTTAATGTGCGATCCTGCAGCACGCTCACCAGCGTAGCCTTCTTAATATTGTCATCCATGATGCCTTGTGCTTCCCATACTGCTCTTACCATGAACCAGAATTGGTCCGGATCTTCATTCCCCACTCCTCTGAATACCGATAGTTTGATCGCACTCGCCATACTGAATTGTGGTGGTGGCAGAGGTGGGGTGGGTGGAGATGGAGGTGAGGGGGGTGAGACGGGGGGGTGTGCGCAGGGGGCTGTGGGTGGAGGTGGTAAACACGGAATTTGTTGTCTTATCAAACTGACCGCGCTTCTCGGAGAAACCTTCACGAGCTCTTCCTCGCTCTCCCGCAAGGGTGAAATTAAGGGACTGGTTTCTAATTCTTTGCTACCTCCGCTTCTGTAGATCTTCCCGCTTCATGTAGCTCCAAACATTAATTTATTCGCATAACCCGCTTTTCACATAATAGCATCTTAATCCAAGTGTTCAAAGATTTAATATACTTACCTCACGGTCCCTTGAGGAAATGTCGCTCCACCTCACTGTAGCTGACAATCGTGTCTACCGCAAACTCAGTGATAAATCCTCCTATTATTTGGTCGAGCCAATGGTCCACAGCTCGTACAATCTTATCTCCTGATGCTTCTAGTCTACGCACTAATTCCGGAGTCCACACTATTGGTTTGTCGAGCCTACACCTTCCCTGGTTGTTTGCTAACTTCATGATCCACTCATACAGCTCAGAAGGAAAGGATGCAAAGAAAATTTCATGGATTTCCATATACAAGTAGCGCTCCAACCACTGTTCCTTAGATACTCGCGGAGTTCTGTTTTCCTACATTGCGAACTCGTGAATCTTCTTGTCCAACCACTCTTCAATTTCTTTCTTTGTTGGATTCCAGTGGCACGACATCAGACATCCCTTATGCAGATCCCGATCCCAGCAACATAACCATTTGTTGGCTTGTATGGGCCTGACCCAGGTTCAGAGGTGATTTAGCCAAGAAAATCCTAGTACTACTGGCCCTTTCGGCAACAGTTCGTGGAGCGTGGATTGAGGTCTCACCCGAAGTAGTATGGGAGGGTGCTAGAACCAGGTTTCCGCACCCTGGGGATGTCTAATGAGCTTTTGTAAGTCCGTGGTTTGACCCTTTGCGCACGTCGCTACACACACTTGTTATTCCTTCGTAACCTGTGATGTTGTCTCCGTGCAGCTCTACTCGGGGCACAACCCGTATTATACCCAAGTTTCTCGCTATTTAATCTGTTATTACCCGATTACTTAAATTATTTGTGTATGACTAGTGATTGTTACAGCATATCCAACAATCATATAAGTGCGCATGATAAATAAAACAATATAAATGTAAATAAGGCACTACACAAGCAGATATATAGAAATAGGAATCAACTTCTCTTTATTATTCTTCGATCAAGATTACAGACTCGACACTGCCCTGCGCACTCAGCTGCAGGGGTCCGCGCACTCAGCTGTGGACTCTACTAGGCCTCTGCGCACTCAGTTGTAGAGCCTTTTCCTACTACTACAACCCAATACTCTTAGATTCTTACTCTATGCTTGAACCATGCGTATTTCTTCCTCCTACTCACTATCTTTACAACTTAGAGCATCGCTCTATTTATACAATCCCATGTTCTGCGGACCATGGGTAGGCCAACATGACTTTAGATTACATTAAAATACCTTAGGGGGGACAGCCCTATGACTCATCCTATACTTCATGCTCTGCGCCCGCTATTCGCAGAGTCGTTACAATATACTTGACCAAACTTGGGCTTTGAACCCCAAAACATACTATGGGGGGATTCCATGCCCAACAATTTATATTAATTTTGTATTTATTATAAATTTTTAAAGAGATATTTGTATTTAGAAAGGCAAAACTCAATCAAAACTATCAACTATTAAAAAACTTCAACAATTTGGAGTCCATAAGAAATCTACAAGACTTAGTTGCATGATTACTTGTGTTCAGGGACATGGACAACACTTTTTGGAATAGGGGACTTCGTTCCTCAGGGCCAAGGGGTACATTATATGCATATGAAAAAATTATAAAAAAAATTAAAATTTTGAGAACAGACACATTGCATAATATCGTTTTGAGCAAATAACAACAAAAGCATGCACATTGTTTCATTGAATTTTTAAACAAACATATAATGATTAGAAAAATACTGAACAATCAACTTGATCATTATCATTTGAAAATTGAAATTTGGCATTAATAAATTTAGACTCTTGATTCTTAAAAAGTTAAGATAAAGTGGCAAGTACATATGTCACACTATATTTAGTCCACTTCACCACTTCATTGTATATCATTGCCCACAAAGTTTTAGCAAGAATAGAGCACCAAAATCCCTTCACTATTGATTTGTTATCTCCTTTCAATGCCTTACTATTTCTCCCTTCACTACTGGAAATGAAATGGTAAACATGAGATGGTAGTTAGTGTTTTGACTCTTGGAGTGCACGATAGTGTGAGGTAGGTGAAGAAATAGGGTTTTGGGGGAGGATCCACCCTATCCTTGCATCTTTGGGCATTTCTTAAATTTGGAAAAAAAAAAATTGTGGATGGTGTGCCCTTGGAGTACCCAAAATCAATGTTCAAGTACCCATTTCAAGTTGGCATCCCCACTCACCTGCTTGGAAAAACCAGGTCAATTTGGGTTCATGAGATGAAGTCCATGTTCCAGAATCTGTATGGGAAATGGGAACCCAAGATGGGTTTGGGTACCCTTGCCCCGAGTGTGGGTAACCATGCAACATAGCTAAAAACTATATTTTCTGCTCCACACAGGTGAACCCATTGCTTCATAATCTTCTAACACGACTGTAATGGAGGATCAAGTAAGATAACAACTATCAGGGATGAAAATTTGCATAAGGATATTATTTGCCAACAAAACTATAACTACATAATAAATTTTGGTCATTACAGTGAGTTTGAATGAGGAACCAATGAACAAGCATGTAATAGGGCTCCTAATTTTTTAACATCGTTTATATCCAAGCACACTATTTCAAACATTTACCTTCAGATATGAAAAAAAAAAGTGAAACAACTTTCTTGAAACCTGCTTTACGAAGATGAAAATTCATCCATCACAACAAAACCTTCTCAGGAGCTAGACTCATGAGTTCCTACATTTCTTGGTAGATTATCATGCAAATAGCCATTAGAACATGTCAAACAACCTACTGCATGAACAGTTCCATGTAGAATCATAGTCATTTATAAGAACACTTCAAACATTATATGTGGAAGCAATTTATAACACTCATTTCTATTAGTTTCTTATGACAGTATTACCTTACTATCATCAACCAACTCCACAAGCTCGGGTGTTTTCTTCAAGTCAAGGTCTGCAAGAAGTTGTATCTTAAACAAAATTCCCAAGGTGTTAGTGAAGGTTCTTGCCTATATAGATTCAGATACTCATAGTAACAAATATATAGATTCAAATACTCATAGTAACAAATATCTTGCCACATTGATCCTTCTACTAGCTAAAATAGAAATTGGGCCTGATGAGATCATACCTTAATAATTTGAGATATTAAACCAAGTAAAAGATGAGGTTGCAAAAGCAACACACAAATGTATACATATTTAGAATAAGTAGAAAATAATGATGCAACTAAACACACAAATTGTATGTGTCAATCTAAATAAGATACAACAACTTATGAATAACATCGTAGTTGCAGAGACAACTTGTCCCATTGAAGGCTAATAGACCAAGCACAACATTAAAAAGCAAGGCTACAAGCAATGGACTTTTAGTCGGTGATGACAAATAATTTGCAATATCAACTAATTTGAGTGATAATAAGTACTGATGTATTTTAATATAGGTTTGTTCTGTAACTAAAATGACTAACATTGTTTGACATAAACTTTGGATCCATTTTTAAATATAGAGGATGGTGTAATCTATATCAAAAGGAAAGACATCTATAAGTCAATAAATATAATTAAAAGGAAATATATAGCAGATGAAAAAAATATATATGAAAAAATTGACCCAAAAGATGCATTACTTTTGTGATGGATAGGATAATAATAAGTGCAACCATAGGGTTGATCTTCACCTACCCTTCCTTCAACCAGATCTTTCATTCCAATATCGACAATTGTGCATCTAATTGCCTTGGCAAAATTGAGACAAATAGAATTATTTTCATTCCTCTCTTATGGGTTCAGATTTTTCTTCGTATTTATAGTGTGCTCATCAATCATCCATGGAACTTCCAAATTGATCAGTTTACTGCACACATCCAAAAATAACAAAATTAATTGACTTCATTCAAATTTGAGAGTTCGTACACTTATAGTTCTAATTATCTGCAAACAAAGTAAATTCCTTGGCAATTTAAAATTACAATGATTTGTATTAAACATGATGTCCATTATCATTAGAAGCCAAAATTGTAGTTACCAAGAATGTATATCATAACAGAACCCCATTCTTTTCTATCTCAAATAGATCATTTTTGAAGGGGTCGATTGGAAGGTATCTCTTCATCATGGAGTCATCATTTTTGAAGGGGTCAATTGGAAGGTATCTCTTCATCATGGAGTCATTTTCAATGCAACTATTGTGTGCAATATAAGCTTTCTTATCAAACTCACTAATGGTATGAGGCAATGTATTTGTTGTTGCATTAAAAAATGAGACGAGTTTCTTGAACCCCCTTTTTATGGTACTTGCGTGACTTTGCAAATTAAGATACATATGTACATAATAATCTTTTGGGTTAGATAAATGTTTCTCATTTACCTCTAACTCCATTGCCGATAAACTTTGCCTTAAGTCTAATACATTATGCAAGGCCTTCAGAAGGATAACCTGCACAAATGGAGTCTTGTTAGACAAGAATCCCATCTTGATATGGGTGGAACTGAACTAGTTGTTGCAGAGGAAGAACAAAACTCATTAGCACAATGACCATATCTATTTGAAGAATATTTGATTAATATTCGAAGAATATTTATAAAGTCGGGCAAAGCATTACACTTTTCCTGCATAAAATCTTTTACAAGATAAAGTTGTGCATAACTCACTTGTAGAAAAGCTCCAAAATCTCTCTCTTGTTCCATATTCATGTAATATTCTTCAAAAATCGCCTTTACTTCTTTCTCTATTAATAATTCCTGAAAAGCTTTAAGTTTTTTCATCCCCGACACCAAATCTGCAACTCTGACAGTCCCTGAGTTGGTTTTCATATGAATAAACTGCACATTGATAAAGTTAAGATGATCAAGGAAAAACCTCAACATGATTGATTATGTAATTGATCTAATCATACACCAAATTTATTTAGTTTCCTCGGAGAAAATCCTCTCGGAAATTTTTTTTTTGTCTAAAATATTGCATTTCTAAATTGCAAAAAAAGAAAGATGGTTCTAGATTCTCCTTATTTTCGAGTCAACGAATTTAACCATTCATTTGCGATAGGACCATAAAGAGCTAGAGCGAATCCACCTTTGGAAATAGAGTATGTCTGCCTGTGTGCGTTTGAATATGAATGAACACACGAGATTCAAAACCATTAGCATTGAATGCCAAACGGAAAAAGCACTTAAATTTGTTTAAAAAACTTACACGAGATTTCAAATCCCTGAGCTAGACTTGTGTGAACTAACTCTGGAGCCATGAATCTGAGACCAAGACACTTACAAATATTGCCATATTTGATAAATTGGGCTACAATCCATTGCCTCTAAGCCTTCAAATATCTATATATTAAGTGTGAAGCCAAATTCATGCAGGATTCTAGATCCTTCTACATCGCCATTAGTTTCTAGATCTCCATCTAAATCACATGCAGGATTCTATATCCTTCTACACCGCCATTAGTTTCTAGATCTCCATCTAAATCACATGCAGGATTCTAGATCCTTCTACACCACCATTAGTTTCTAGATCTCCATCTGAATCACATGCAGGATTCTAAATCCTTCTTCAGCCTCTATAAATTTGTAATTGCTTTGGCCAAGGAAAGCAAGCCAAGGTCCAGGCCTGTTATGTAATGCAAAGTGATTTCTGTTCTACAGTGATTGTTTTATCTATTATGCTGTTTCTAATTGAGTAATCTTGTTGTTTCTCCATTTGTCTGTCTTTGAAATTATTTTGCTATTTCCGTCTAAGTCTTTGAGTATAAATCTATTGTGTGTGATGTATACTCTGAATTAACAATTGGCATCAGAGCTAGGGTCGAATATCCACCGTGCAAGCCACTTAGCGCCATCGCCTTACTCTGGCAGCATTCATTAAAACGTTGGTTGTTACCTATGGAGCTATTGAAGGATCTGTCCAAGAAATCGGAAATCATCGCAAAGGAAAAGGATCTATTCAGGAAATAGCTGAGGAACTAGTTGAGGAATGTTAAGACAATTGTTGCAAGAAATAAAAAGGCCGTGGGCATATGGTGAAACGTGCCATGAAGCCTAAAACGTGGAGTGTGTAAGTGCTTTACGTGGAGTTCGTAATTTTTTTCATCAAGCTTGCACGTATACAAACCAACATATGTATGTGTGAAATGTGAAAAGGTTAAAACATTATATATGTTTTTATATTTACATAATTATATGTTGGAATTTTGAAAAGTATATTTTAAAAAGGAGCAGGAATTTTGAAAAGGGTATTTTAAAAAGGAGGAAGGTCATTATTACTAAATTTTAAAGAGTAATAATTAAAGTTTTATTTTTAAGTGGAGTTTTTGTTTTTGGGCATCAATATATTGAAAATGGAGACAGCAGTTACAGATATGGAGAAGTTGAGTGGGGCTAATTTTTCCCTATGGAAATCACAGATGGAGGATATACTGATTTTGAAGGATTAGTATTTGCCGATTGAGGGCACAACAAAGAAACCCTCATCGATAAAAAACGAAGAATGGAATAAGCTAGATAGAAAGGATATTGCAACAATCCGCCAATATCTAGCAAAGAATGTGTATTTCAATGTGTCCAGAGATAAGACGGCTGAAGGATTATGGAAGAAGCTCCATGATCTATATGAGAAGAACACGGCATCAAACAAAGAGTTCTTGATGAAGAAGCTTTATAATCTCAAAATGAAGGAGGGTGCTTCAGTTGCTAAGCACTTGAATGAATTTAATATTATTATGAATCAGCTTGTCTCTGTTAAAATAATTTTAGATGATGAAATTAGAGCTATTTCGCTAATGTGTTCTATGCCAGACAGCTGGGAAAAAATAATTGTAGCTATGAGCACTTCAACAACTATAGGGACCCTGAAGTTTGATGATGTCAGTAGCAGTTTAATGAATGAGGAACTGCGACGCAAGTCAATTGCGGAAAACCAGGGAGGAGAAGCTCTAGCTCTAGCTGATCGTGGTAGGAGAATGGATCGAGGTCGGCAAGGGCGATCAAGATTGAGAGGCCGATCAAAATCAAGGAGAGGAAGGATCATCTGCTTTCATTGTGGCAAACCCAGGCACATGAAGAAAGAATGTCAATTTTGGAAGAAAGGACAAAAGGATCAGAGACCATCTAATACAAATCACAAGTCATCCAGCACAAATGAAGGTGAGACTACTGTTGTAGCCATAGATGGTGATGTGTTGTTTACTGTTTCAGTAGAGGATGCATGTGTATATACATCTAGCAGTAGCTTTGATTGGATCCTTGACTCTGGGGCATCTCACCATGTAACCCCATGCAAAGATAGTTTTGTTTCATATAATCCTGGTGATTATGGTAGAGTGCATTTGGGGAATAATCATTTTTGCAGTATTGTTGGAGTGGGAGATGTCCAAATTAAGATGAAAGATGGACAAGATATATTGTTGAAACAGGTCAGGCATGTACCATAAATGCACATGAGTTTAATCTCTATGGGACGACTGGATGATGAAGGCTATTCCACAAGCTTTGGAAAAGGAGGCTGGAAAATTAGCAAAGGAGCATTGGTTGTGGCCAAAGGACCCAAGATAGGAACATTATACACATTGAAGACACTGATAGGAAAATCAGATTTGGCTGCCGTCACAAAAGAAGGAAATTCATCAGATCTGTGGCATAAGCGTTTGGGTCACATGAGCGAGAAGGGCTTAAAAATCCTTGTTGGTAAAAATTTATTTCCAGGTTTGAAATCCTACAATCTTGATCTTTGTGAGCATTGTATATATGGTAGACAAATAAGGGTTTCATTCCATATAGGTGGCCATGACAGAAAGAAAAATGTGTTAGAATTGGTACACTCAGATGTGTTTGGGCCTGTTAACATCAAATCATTAGGAGGAGCATCATATTTTGTAGCATTTATAGATGATGCATCTAGGAAGGTTTGGGCATATCCTATGAAAAGTAAAAGTGAAGTGTTTGGAATATTTCAAAATTTTCATGTTGTTTTTGAAAGAGAGACTAACAAATTGCTCAAGTGTTTAAGAACAGATAATGGTGGAGAATATTGGTCATATGCATTTAAGGAATATTGTAACAGGTTTGGCATAAATCATGAGAAGACTATGCCTAGTACTTCTCAACAAAATGGTGTCGCAGAAAGGATGAATCGCACCATTATGGAAAAGGTGTAAAGTATGTTGTCCAATTCCGGTTTGGAGAAGAATTTTTAGGTTGAAGCAATCAGGATCACTTGCTACCTCATAAATAGATCTCCAACTACAGCCTTGGATGGTGGTATCCCTGAAGAAGTTTGGACTGGTAAGAATTTGAATTATTCTCACTTGAAAATCTTTGGATGTGAAGCATTTGTACATATTCCCAAAGAAAATAGAACTAAGCTAGATGATAAATCTATGAAATGCATTTTTTTGGGATATGCGGATGAAGATTTTGGTTATCGTCTATGGGATCCAGTCAAACATAAAATTATTAGAAGCAGGGATGTTATATTTAATGAGTCAGAAATGTTCAAGAGGACTGTAGGTGAGTTGGAGGTCAAGAAGGTTATTGACATGTTTGAAGAGTAGCAGGAAAACATACCACCAATATAAGAAAATGAACAGCAAATTCAGGAGCATGAAGAACAACAAGTGGAAAATGATGAACAACAAGAAGAAGGAATCTTGCAGGAACCTTTACAGGAGATTCAACCTGATAATGCACCACCACAGTTGGTTCGCAGATCTTCTAGGCCTCATAAGCCTTCACAAAGGTATCCTCCTTCAAACTATATTTTGTTGACTGATGAAGGTGAGCCTAATTGTTTTCAAGAAGCCTGTAAAGTTGAGCACAGTGAAGAATGGAAGAAAGCAATGGAAGAAGAAATGAACTCTTTGCTGGAAAATAAAACTTGGGAGTTGGTAAACCTCCCAAAAGGTAGAAAGGCTCTACAAAACAAACGGGTTACAGGATTAAGCATGAAGGTGACGAAAAGAAGGAGAGGTATAAAGCAAGGTTGGTGGTGAAAGGTTTTTCCCAAAAAGAAGGTATTGACTTCACTGAAATTTTCTCACCTGTTGTTAAAATGTCATCCATTAGAGTCATTCTTGGTCTAGTTGCTGCTTTAGACTTAGAATGTGAACAGTTAGATGTAAAAACTGCTTTCCTTCATGGTGAATTGGAGGAAGAAATTTATATGGAGCAGCCAGAAGACTTCATAGAAAAGGCAAAGAAGGCCTTGTTTGTAGGTTGAAGAAGAGTCTCTATGGGTTGAAACAGGCACCTCGATAATGGTACAAGAAATTTGATTCATTCATGTTGGAACATGGTTTTCAGAGGTTGGAAGCTGACCATTGTGTCTATATCAAGAGGTATGATCAAGGAAAGTATATCATATTATTGTTATATGTGGATGACATGTTGATTGTTGGGCATGATAAGAATAAAATCAATTCTTGTCAGCATCCCTGTCATCCTTCTACAATTTTTTTTACCTGTTTGACAAAGTGAACAGATCACGTTCTGGGAGCATATGATGTTCGTTTCGCGCGAAATGAGTTGCACCAGATTCAGGATGACGAACACTATCCGGTCGTTCAGGTTCCACACCATTTTTATAACTTTGATTTTTGAGCATAATTTTGATCACCTGATCAATTTGTCACAAGAAGGATGTAGTTACAATGTAAATCCATCTTCATTCATTGTTGATCTTTCTTCTGATGAGTAGGCCAAATTTGCAAAATCGTTTTGCTTCACAAAAGTGATCTTAGTGGACATGGTATTTTTCTCTATGCCAATAAAACCTAGGCCTTCATGCTTGACCCCTAGTTCAACTCTAACAAAGATTACAAATCCTTGGCTTCTCTTACCTATCCCTTAACCATTATAGTGCATCTATGTTAATATTTTGCAACCACTACATCTATTATGCTTTTGAAAAGTACACAAGTGATCTTTAGAAAGGTTTACAAAAGATGAGCTTACCATGTTTGTCTTGGTTATTGTGCTAGCTTATGTAGTAGAAATGGCCCATTTATTTACTTTATTGGCCTCTTAGACAACTATTTGTAGCTTAGATAATGTCTCCTCCTTATTTTCCAATGCTAGGTGCAATTAATCCATCCTCTAAGTGAGCCTATCCTCTTACCAATTATCCAACTAAATTATCTTATCTCCCATTTGCACAAGTTGAACTCTATTCCTGTCTTATTCTACCATAACAATAGTGAGGGGGTCTTGGAATTTGATAAAATGATGCTTTTTCAAAGGTAAATTTTTGTTAGAGGTCTCAAGGTCCTTTTTCAATGTTTCTATCCTTCACCTAAAATTTTTACCTTCTCCTTCAATAGTCAATTCTCCTCTTGAATGTGCACATTGGAGGATTTTAGGTCTTCAAATTTTTCTCTATTGAATGCTCCACCATGCTAGATTTACTTTCTCCTCAGAGTGTTGATAGCTTCAAGGTGAAGGATTCAACTACTTTGATATTATAGCTTTCATGTCTCATCAGTAGATATCTTTTGCAAAAAATGAAAATTAGTTGTTTGTGTAGTCACAATCAACCATTAATGTTAAAATCATGCATCACCAAAATGGATTTGCGACCATGAACAAATGGAAAATATCTTCAATTCTCATCACAATGCACTATTTCTCATCCCATCACATCATATAATTTGTGTAATGTAATGCACAACCACAGGGACTTGGTTATAATTTAATCATATCTCCCCACTCAATATATATTCATGCCATACATCCAAATCAAAATTGCGTGCACACTACTCCAAATGCTTATTGAATGTGTGTGTGTGTGTGTACACTTCTTTTATGACCAATTCCAAATGTTTGGGTTTGTTTCTGTGGTTTTGGATAATTTCCAAATAAATAGTCAACCCATTGTATGGGATGAAAAACCAACAACAAATTTGCTTATGCAAAACTCTACTCGGCCTTTATCAAATAACACATCAGCACTACAACAACCTCTTGAGAAATTTCATGAACCAGATCACTTTCTTGGAATCATTATAACTTTTGAATTGGAAGACAAGGAAACATACATAGGTTTAATTATGCACTTGATTTGATGTATGGTTCCTAATCACCTCTCATGTCTACAACAAATTTTTATACAATACATTATTCTCATAATACTCTAACAACCAAAGGGATATAATTCCTTAGTATTAATAAGAAGTAAATTCTTTAGAAACATTAATAATGTTACTATAAATATGTTAGGTTAAAGTTGACTTAGTTATAAAGCCTTTTTGATACAATAATTAATGGGTTTACCATAGGTAGTTTAGGGCCCTAGCTTTTGATAACCCATGGTTTTTCCCGTGGTACTTAATGTAATATAGTCTATTTGTTGGTTTGATGTCTCCTATGTCTTTTTCCAAGAGTAATATATATGGTTTCTCGGTTTAGGGTTTCAAAGATAATTATGGTGTTTTATAGATATATTTTATTATCTTTGGTTATATTGAGTATTTCCTCTTCAATTGTATTTTTTAACAAAAGGTATTAAACGAGGGTTAACTTGGATTATTCAAGGAATCAAAGTGGTTTACGCTTGGTGCTATAGAATATGATGAAAAAAATGGATTTCCCCATGACATAGATGCTCGAGTATAGAGCTAGGGTTTCAATGAAAGAAATCTTGAATACAAAAAGAACAATTATAGGAGCCAAAACTAGATATTAAGATCAAGTGCAACATTTTTTTTGTTGGGATGTCCACACAAAATGGGGTTTAACGGTTATAAGATAGAGGTTTGAAGGTTAATCAATGAGATCTAGAGAAATCCATTTTGGTTGCTTCGGAGCTATGGCTCAATGGTTTCCATACTAAGGTTTGGATGTTGGCACATACTAAGAGCGCATTATGGGAATTCTCACCCTCACCATAACTATAGATAATGGCATGGAGGACCTCTCGTACATGTGACAGGCTATACAGAGATGTTGGGAAACATTCCAAGGTGTTTTAGGAGGACAGGGAAGTGTGTGTATCGAAAAAGTGCACCACAACATTCCTTGAAGCTAGATGAGGCATCAAAAGCTAGACTAGGTGTTAGAAGGGATGCATTATGATTGTCGTTGGGAAACTTGAGTTTGACTCCTACCTAGAACTTGTTCGATAGTAGTAGAAATGATCATGGCCTCGAGGATGAGTTAAGGGTAGTGGAAGTTGGTGTAAGGTCCCCCAATATATATTATCATGAAATATGATTCCAACATGGATGGCTTCTAGATGCTTAATAAATAAATAAAGCAACTCTAAGAGGCAAATAAATTGTTGAAGGAAAGAGGATGACGACATTTGTAAGTGACCATGTAATAATTAAAATAAATTATTATAGTGGATTTGGATTTTTTTAATTGCATGTGACTATAAGACCTAGTAAGGCATGTATATCCCTAGTACATTACCAATGAAATCTAACATTGACCTAGGTGATTGGGGGATCATGTGGGATTCCTTGATAACCTTGTCAAGCATTTAGAGGGATAGGGCATTGAGGCAAGTGGTGAAGACTCACTTAGTCGATTTGGTGATATTTGGTCAAAGGAAGTCCCAAGTCAAGTTTAAAGAGGGAAATGTTAGGTTAAATTTGACTAGGTCAATAATGTTGTTTTTACGACCTATAGATTACATGTAATGAAGCCTTTAAAAGGTTTTCATATATTCCATTGTAATGTGGCTAGAGGTGAGCAGTTAAGGCACGCTTGGTCGAAGTAGCTGGGTTTGGTCATGGGAATAATAGATTGGATGATTTTTCCAACAAAGGTTTTCTAGGATAAATCATGTGCTATTTATGTGTGCATGTTGCTATGATTTTTTTATAATTAACCAAATTCATCCAAACTGACCAAGTGAATATCTATCATTTACCACTAGGCCCGAGCCCCCTCAAAGTATATAACCAGGATATCCATGAATTGACATGCCCCACCCTATCACGTAGGTCTATGTCCATATTTTACCATTAATTTATTAGGGGTGTGCATGCCTAACCAGTTCTTACAATCGTATGCCAATTTATATGAAATTAAAAAATTTCTCCATTGAAACCTTATTTTCTTTTATTGTTGCTATCTCAGTATTTATGCCACTATCATCTCATATTCTACACCTGTTGCTCTCCTTGTGCCACCAAATTCTTGGTCATAGACAACTCTAGCTCAACCATAATTTTTAAGTGCTCAAGCTCATACTCTTTCATGTGCATGGTAAACTCTAACTTTGAAATCAAATATTAGAGTCACAAAGCACTCTATGTTTCTTCATCATATTTTGTAGCATCGACATTCGACCATTTGACTAGATTGTCCTGGTTAACCTTACTTTGATACAATTTATTAAAAATAAAATGTCAAATAAAGTAATCAACACCCAACAATAATAAAACACACAACAACATGCACACATAAATACTATGTGAACAATAGGGTATTCCCCAATCTTTTATAATTATCATTACATGTAATACAATGACTACCAAAACCATGGATAGAAAGACCATAAAATATCCAATAAATATGAAACAAAATCAATTATTGACTTTACTCTATGTAAATTTGATGACGACTTGCATCTACAATCAAGTCAATTATAGACATTACTCTATGTCAATTGGATGACTTTCATCTACAATAAAGATAAAGATGCCTAGATTTGAGGGGATATACATACATTTTAATTTTCTATGGGTCTCCCAAAGGAGAATGAGCTAATTACTAAGTAAACTAGTACATAAAAGAGGGAAATAACAAGCATGAAACAAAGCTTTTATCACAACCATCAATTTCATTCAAGCAATTGTTTGGATGGTTTGATATCTCTAGTGGTTGTAATTGACCAAATGAATGGTAAGAGTTGCTACCAAGTACAGTTCATATGATTGCAATCCGTGTTTACAACTCAAGCAATTGTCTGAACAGTCTAAGATGTCTAGGTGTTCTAATTGACCAAATGAATGGCACAAGTTGCTACTGAGCTAGACTCGATATCAATACAATGTGTGTGTACCTATAGCTCAAGCACTTTGGCTAGAAAATTTGAGATCTCTAGTTATTCTAATTGACCAAATGAATCACAAAGGTTGTTGTTGAGTCAGAGTTGATATCATTGCAATTTGTATGCGTGTACAACAACGTGTCAATAGAAATCATTGACTTTTCAAGCAATTCCATTAGCTGGATATACAAGCCAAGAACCTAATCAATGCTTAGCACTAAACAATTGGAAATGGATTTGATTGAATAATAATGATATACAAATTGTGATAAGAATTATAGAGTAATCTTTCTTACTCTTATGAAATTTCTATTTTTACTAAGTCATAAATTCTTGGTATATCTAAATTAGAAATAGTCAAATACATTTTTTACTCAAACTTATCGATATTGCTCGAGCAAATTGCCATTCAACATGATTTGTGAATACCAGCAACAACAACAAAGGTAATCTCAATAACGTTGAATTGGTTCCATGTTTGTACAACATGTTGGGAATCCACCGCATGGTGTTCACTGTACATATGTTTTTTTTTTTTGTGTCACGTGTATTTTTAAATAAATTTAACATTTCTCCTCGTAAAGTGTTTTTCCAAATTACATGCTAGACACTCGAATGCTCAAATTCAGTTTTTCCAAATTACCTGCTAGACACTTGAATGCTCAATTTTTCCATCTATTGATTTTGGAGAAATTTGTATGATATGTCACTGTATTGTAAGAACATTGGAAACGTGCTAAGAGTAAGTACATTGACTTTAAAGGAGAGAGGAAGGGAACTTTACATATATGACAACCTTAAATAGATGCCACATTAATGTGGAAGAAACAGTGAACACTGAGAAAATCTCTCATTGAACATTTGAATTCTTATGGAGCTATATTATAATACCTTATACTGCATTTATATATGATTATTAAATATTAGTACAAATATATTGTTTTTTTAATATTAATATAAAATTGTACTTTAAAATTGTAACATTTTTTAATTAGTTCTTGTTTAAGTTTGATTAGAAATTTTGAATTTACCAATTTCAATGGTTTAAGTTTTATAACTGAAATGCATGATAGGTTTTTTTTTCTCAGTAAAGTCTACTTCTATATTAAGGAAAGAAACATATTTACATGGTTTACATCATCCGAGGAGGCTGAGGCCAGTCCTCTAACAGTAGCAACTGGTATAGACTATCAATCTGTTGAGGAAGATTTACAAAACCTTGTCCATTTGGGATTTCCTTGGACAGCAGACTATTTGAGTGTGGACATACATAAATACAGACATAATTGACTTTAACATTTGACAAGCTTGCTGAACTGACCCGAAACATGCAGCCATGGTAAGGCTGAGTACTAGGACTGAAAGAAAAAACTGAAATAGATACTATCAGAGACATAAACAACTTTGCAAAACTAGAGAAGAGCACCCGAGGAGGCTTAAACTGGATGGCTGGGCGACGCTGGTGGCTGCCCATTCTCCGGACTGGGTGAGTCGAGCCAGATAACGAGCTCCTCGCCATTCTGAAGCTGTCCATCCGAGTCATGGCCTTCTTCTTTGCCCAAAGCATAATTGATAGGCGGCATAATTTCTTGCACAGACGCGTCTTGCTGAGGCTGGGTTTGCTGAGGCTGGACACTCTGCGTTGTTGCTTCCTGAGGACGGGGGGCATGATAAACCAGGCCATTCATGTCCCCTAGAAGAATGTCGCTGCCTTGGATACTTGCAGAGGCAGGGGAGGTCGAGGAGGGGTCTTCAGGTGCCTCCTCCGAAAGATAGACCGAGAAATTAACAATCACATCTGACCCAATGAGTCTTCTTGGAATTCTGAGTCGGAATGTCTGGTATGTATCCCTCAAAACCAGAAACTCCTGCTCAGAACTGGAGGACGCGGGACGCACAGCAGCCATAGGAGTAATTGGATGCGGCTCTTCCACAGCATTTGCAATCCTAATTCCTGATCTTCCACCTCGTCGCGGCACCCCTCTACCGCGCGGCATGGCTACTAACCCAAGGTCTTTGAAACTCTAATCTACCGCCCTAATTCGGCCCGACAGAACCTCCTCTTGCCAATTGCCATCACTGAAAGGCTTGCTCTGATCATGAGCGGCCTGGGCTTTCCCGTTTAATAGCGAATTCTCCTTGATCACCGCGGGCAGAGGGCGATGAGCCATCCTCCTTGAGCACATCGGGTCCTGAGCTGCCTCGCTTGGCTTGAATGCGCCGTTCCTCATGAGCAGAATTAACATGCCCTCACCTGCCAGGAGCATTGTCATAAAACCTTCCTTCATCGTCTGAGCGTGCCGAACTGTCCTCGCGGCCTCGTCCCAGGTGTCAATGCAAGAGCCTGACTTAAATGCGCTTAATGACACCCACATCCGGGGAATGCATGATAGGTTTTTAAGAGCATCGTATTATGTATTTAAAAATGTGATTTAAATAATTGAAAATTGTGTTTAATATTGACAAAATAAAATATTTAGAATATTGAGATTTATTTTTTATATATAAAATTAAGGTGAATTAATATTGAAAGTATATCTAACCACTTGCAAGTTAGATGATGTGGTTAGAGAAAGAGAGTGTCAATATATCTTTTTATTAAAATTGATCCTGGGTGGAGAGAAAAACAAACAAGAGATTATAAGAACATATCAATGGGATAAGGAGAGACACATTGAGTAAGAGGGATAACGAGTATCCTTGGCAACTCGAGCTATCCAATGTAGTGATTAAGAAAGTAAGAAGAGTCTGAACCAGAGAAGGAGAGAATAAGTGAATGGAGCAACAACAAGGAGCCTAGAAGGATTTTCATAGTGCAAGAGAACCAACAGAAGGGAGGCCGAAATATTCTGCAGACAAAGCCATCCAAGTGGTGTGTTAGCCAATTTAGTAGAGCGAATAGCCAGGAAGGTTTTGGATCAGTTGTCGAAGGTTGAAAATACATTCCAGAAGGGAGAGCTTTTTTTTCTAGAAGTAGGAGAAGGCTAGACGACTAGTTTTGGAGCATTTCCATATGTTGTAAGAACTGCACAGGCCAGGAGTGCAAGCAACTAGGAGGAAGTGCGAGTAGGCCAGAGGGGGGCTCAGTGATTTTGTAGAAGGGAGAAATTTTCTCCTAAATATTTTGGCGATATTATTTTTTGGAGGATTGTCAGTTTGACATTTAGATATTGTACTTCGAATTTTTGATGTTGAATAATAAAACAAATCCTCATTTGTTGCATCAGTCTTCCCTTTAGGGATTTTCGGGGGACTATTAGTCCAAAATATTGGTTACATTTTTATTATGTGTGTACATCTATTTTATTAGTTCTAGTATTTTATTTAGCTTCCGTATAATTTATTTGTGAATAATTAAAGTGTGATTTATTCATTATTAATAAAAAAATTAATAAACTTCTAACCAGTTAGAAGAGTAAATTCCAGTTGCTGCAATTTAAGGAATTTTTACATGGTATCATAGCAATTTTGATCATATCAGAAGCTTATTATCAAGAAAGAGAAATTGTGACTAAGTTTGGGTTAGAGGCCTTTAGTGAGTAGAGAGATAGGTTATGCACTTGCAGGGTGTGCTCAATTGACCAAAGAAAATGTAATACATCTCTATTCATTTGATTAATGCAAGCAGACATTAGGGTTTTTAGAAAATTTATTTCCCCAGATAACAATATGTGTTGCTTGTGTGTTATTTCTTCTTGCATGTCTGATACTTGTGTTCTAAATTGTGAATTAATGTTCGCAGAGCAGTAGAGTAGGTTTGTGTCTAGTGATTTTGATTAAAACTTCATGAGCAGTTGCAAATCTACAACCTAATTTGTACAAAATAAAGAAGGAGTCACGGGGATGAATTCTATAATTGAGTGTATGAAATAATTATGGTTTGTGTGTTGAAATATGTAACTCGGTTTGGTCTTCATAAATGTATTTGAGATGTACTTATCAAAAGAATGAAGAAATATTTTTATTATTATTTCTATGAGTTATCAAGGTATGGGTTTCATTATTGGGTCATCATGTTTTAATTCAAAGTTCCCATTGAGGACTTGTAGGATTTATTTTGAGTCATTAGAGTCATTGTACATTAAAAGAGACCTTTCTTAGGCTTTCGAATCATGTAAAAAAAAAAATTGAGTAAAATATGAGTTTAGTCTCCTCCACACCCAGTTGGCCTCAAGAAGAGTAATTAAACCTCCCTAGAAGGCTATAAATACAAGGGAGTTCTAATTCATTTGGAGCATCTCATTTTATCTCACATAGTTCGATTTCTGATGCTGGAAGCTGGAAAAGTGCGAAGTTGAGAAAGGGCTAGAAAAAGGGTTGGAAAGGAGTGTGAGTTTCTGGAAGGAGATAGTAGACCACAAGATTGAAATTTTGGGACAACTCTCACCATGTTCTGAGGTGTATCAAGGGAGATCGAAGTTCTCCAAGTTTGGTCAAAGTTGCTACTACTATTGTTGCTGGGTCGAAGCTACCACTGATGCTAGTAGGTTGAAGTTGCTTGTGAATGGTTGTTATCTGCAAGAAGGAGTGAGGGTTAACTTGGTGTGGAGGGAGTCTATGTCTAGCTCTAGAGTCTTGGGTTATCTCAAGAAATTATTCAAGGAATAATTGTTGACTGGGTTTTCCCATAAATACGGGCTTTTCCCTGGCTTTCTGCCTACATATGTTGTCCTTGTGTTATTGTTTCGGTAATTTCTTGACGAACTAAAAGATAAAATAATAACATAAAGATAAAAGAATCACAAGTAATTATCTATCTAAGAAAATCTTTCTACCTTTTTTATTTTCTAACATGGTATTAGAGCCAAGGTGAAGGAGGAAAAAGGCAGTATTTAGTATCTACTAGAAGGAATCTAAAGGTTTGATCTAGGGATCATATAAGGAGCTCTTATAAGAGAAGAAACTCACTATCTTCAAGGAAAATGTATAACACATTAAGAGTGAGAACAAGTTGGAAGGAGCATCAAACTATAGATCTTGGAAGAAGAAAATTATCCTCATTCTTGAAAAGAACAAGGTCTTGGATGTTGTACAAGGGAAGGTGAAGAAACCTACCAAAGAATCGAGTGATGCAGACAAGGTGAAGTATAGAGAATTGGAGATATTGGATATCACTATGATGGTAGAAAAAATAAAGTACAATCTTGTTCCATACATTTCCAATATAGACCATGCTCAAGAAATGTATGAAGCATTGACAAAATTATTCACTATCAAAAATATTGGTCAAGTAGCAAGCTTGAAGAATGGGTTAAGGACTTATAAGATGAAAGAGGACGATAATGTGGCTTCCTTATTTGTAAGGCTATCAAGGATTAGAGATGAACTTCAATCCATAGATGAAATAGTACCAGAGAAGGAGCTAGTAATCACTGCACTGTTGGGATTACCACCTACTTGGATTTCCTTTGCTTCAGGTCTCAATAGTTGGAAAGAAGCTCCTAACTTTGAACAATTGTGGGATGCTTGCACCCAAGAAGAAATGTGAATTTATTTTGTATCCAACAATGAAGAAGAGAAGGTCTCAAATTCATACTCCACTTCTTACAAGAAAGGACACTTCAAGAAGTCAAGAGGGCAAATAAAGAAGGGTCATTATAAAGTGATTGTCCCGACAATCCACAAAACAAGAAAATAAGCAGGGATCAAGCCAATGTAGTTGAGGAAGGATCTCCAAAGAAGACTAAGTCTGAAGAATTGGATTTAAGGGACTTACACTACTAAATTCCTTTGATCTAAGCTTTTGTTATTTCACTTTGATTTCTAGTTTTTAGGTTTAACATATTTTGGAAAAACATTTTTTAATTATTTTTCTTAAGGTTATAGGTATCCCTCAAGCTTAGAGGGATCCCTCATCAACCTCTAAAGATAAGTATCCTATTACCATTTTTTCATTTTTAGTTTTCCTTACTTATCTGGTTTTGTTTGGATTAAATACTAATCACATTTCTACTCATATTTTCCTTGTTTAGGAAAACTTGTTGAAGACTCAATAAAGAAGGCCTCACAAAAATAAAACATTGGAATTACAAGGTTTGTTAAGAAACAAGAGGTATGTTTTGAATTAAACATTTTTTCTCTCTCCATATTCATTCTTGATGAACAATTTCTAACACATTTTTGTCTAGCTCTCTTGAATCTTAAAGATTCTTGATTGGGTGATTCGTCGTTAGACAAATCGACCCTCCTCGTATATTTGATTGCTCTTGTGGAACCCTAGAAAGGTTCATTATGAAACCCTAACCTACTTAAGTTATTGATGAAAGAAACTGTCTGATGTTTTGATGGAGTCATGTTTGGGGTTTTTGTATTGTTATGGAAACTCTAACTTATTAGGGTTGAATGGTGATGTCTAAAATCCTGAACCTTTGAAGTATTGATAATTTAGGGTTTTCTATGTTTTGTATTGAAACCCTAGATAATTAGGGTTTAGAAAGGTATATGAGCAAGACCCGTATAATGTCCTAGAAATGAAATCCTTGGCAAGTATGTTTTTGTGCAATCAAACCCTAGCCTAATCAAGTTTGTTATATGTCTAACTCTTATTGATATTTGTGTAGTTGGGTTTGACAAACACATGTTATGATATGCTTGTGAATGATGATGGAATCCCATATATATGAGTTGGCCTAAGTGTTGATGGTCATGAGTCCTAGGGTTTGGATCTAAGCCTTAGTTGAAGTTTGATTTCCTAGGGTGATAGTATTTGTGAATTCTAGGGTTTTGTAAACAAACCTTAGTAGATGTCAAAATCTCTGATATATGATGACAATGTGATAATTTAAGATTTGTGTAATATTGTTGAAATCTGAATTTGAGATATGATTGTTGGGAATAAGAAAAATCTAGGGTTTGCAACAAACCCTAGTGGAAGTTAGTCATGTTGTTACTTTGAATTGAGAAGTGATTGGTTTTGGTTATTAAAAGCTCATGTATAAAATCGAGGATCTCTCACTAAATCCTAGTGAGAAGTATAACATATGAATGTTGAAGTTGTTAGATACATTGTAGATCTATATTTGTCTGAATTGTTTCTAGGGTTTGTAATATGATATAGTAGGGTATGTCATACCTCTGGAAGAAACATTGAAACCCTAGATGTAATGAAGGTTGTTATGAAATGCTAAAAGTCTTCATGATATGGTATAGGGTTTACGACAAAAACCCTAGTAAGAATTTAAAGAGTATGCGTCTCTTGTTTATAATTAAGTTTGGGTATCCGATGTATAAAGTTGAATGCTTTTGTGGTTTTGATATGGTTAACTTCATGCTCCTATATATTTGGTTGTACTTTCTATCTAAGTTATGCAGGTACATAATCTTCAAGATGGTGAATATGTTCGTAAAGTAAAAAAATTGATGTGATAAGCATGCTGTGAATAATGATCATGATAACTCTGATAAGAAGGATGGAAGCCATGAAAGATTCTATGATGTTGTAGAAAAGAAGTTGAGCCCCCTAAGTTGAGAAGGAGCCTGGATGAAATCTCCCTAGGTTAAGAGGGAGCTTGAATGAAAGAAATTTCCATAAATTGAGAGGGAGCTTAGATGAAAGGAATCTCCCTAGTTGAGAGTAAAGACATATCATAGTCATGATGGACACCTTGATAGAAGAAATTGGAGAATTTATTTTGAAGGGCTAATAAAATCTAGATCGATTTGTGGAATATGTTGATGCATGAGAATCAGGAAAGGAAGTTATATGATTGAGGAATCTTCTGTCAAGATTCAATGGGAAATCTCTAAGTCCTGCTATGAAAAGTTGAGAAGCAACATCAAGTTGTTTGGAAGACCCTGAAGGTTTGTATCTATCTATGTACATTTGAAAGTTTATTACTGATTGGGGTTGTGTTTGTACATGCAAATATCTTGAAGGCTTGATAGCATGTTTGACATGCTTAGGGTTGTCTATTAGTTTGATCAGGAGATATTTGTTGATCGAGGAGGATTTGTTACCGATTGGAATAATCGGGAAAAGTTGACACTTTATTTGAGACATTTCCTAGGAGGACATCTGGTCGGCATTATGTGTTGATGTATAGTTCCCGAAGTAGGGAGGGTGGCGTTGGTCATAAAGCTCTAACCTTGAATACACAACTAGATCCTTAGGTTGATGGTTAGTAAGTAATCCTGATGGTACCTAGAGAGGATGAAAGATTTAGTCCATCTTAGTCCCACCTGGATAGATTTCCCTGGTCAAGAATCTAGTCCATGGCATTGTGGTGCCTAAAATTCTTCATGATTCATGTGTTCTAAGATCTTCCTTGTACTTATGAATACCTCCTTACTTAAGAGGGAGTGTTGAAATATATAACTACATCTGGTCTTCATAAATGTATTTGAGATGTACTTATCAAAAGAATGAAGAAAATATTTTTATTGTTATTTCTATGACTTATTAAAGCATGGGTTTTATGCTCTGGTAATCATGTTTTAGGTCAAAGTCCCCATTGAGGACTTATAGGATTTATTCTGAGTCATTAGACTCATTGTACATTAAAAGAGAGCTTTATTAGGCTTTTGAATCATGTAAAAAAAATTATTTTTGAGTCAAAAATGAATTTAGTCTCCTCAGCACCAAGTCAGCTTCAAGAAGAGTAATTAGACCTCCCTACAAGGCTATAAATACAAGGCAGTTCGAATGCACTTGTAGCATCTCATTTTATCTCACATAGTTCGATTTCTGAAGCTGGAAGCTGGAAAAGTGCGAAGTTGAGAAAGGGCTAGAAAAAGGGATGGAAAGGAGAGTGAGTTTCTAGAAGGATATAGTAGACCACAAGATCGAAATTTTGGGACAACTCTCACCCTGTTATGAGATGTATCAAGGGAGATTGAAGTTCTCCAAGTTTGGTCAACGTTGTTACTGCTACTACTGCTGGGTCGAAGCTCCTGCTGATGTTAGTAGGTCGAAGTTGTTTGTGAAGGTTCGTCATCTGCAAGAAGGAGTGAGGGATGACTTGGTGTGGAGGGTCTTTGTCTGGGTCTAGAGTCTTGGATTATCTCGAGAAACTATTGAAGGAAGAATTGTTGACTGGGATTTCCCCTAGATAGGGGTTTTCCCTTGGCTGACCACCTACTTCTATTGTCCTTGTGTTATTGTTTTGGTAATTGCTTGATGAACTAAAGGATAAAATAAGAACATCTAGATAAAAGAATCACAAGTAATTATCTATCTAAGAAAATCTTTCTGCCTTTCTGACTTTCTAATGTTGTGCACCCCTTTACAATTTTTCTCATGATGTGTTGTTGTATATTTTGTTGTTCACCATTGTGATTGCTTCTATCTTATGCATATATACATAGTGATCTCTGAGTATTTCTGCGAGTGATGTACATATGCATAGCATTGAATGATATGTTTGTTAAGTTGCTCCTCGACACTATCTTGTGATCTATTATATCATTTCATGTATTGGCATGCCTCAGGTGAGATGTTTCTCCCTTGTATAGAAATGAAAATGTCGGCAATGTGCTAGACTATAATGGAAACCTTTGTTGGAAACCAGTGGAAAAACCTTGGGTCTTTCATGCCTAATTTCACGTCAACACAAGGGTGATTCAGGTTACTATGACCAACACTAGGGTGGATAAGCAAAAAAAATATCTGGCTTCAATACTTTAAATGACATAAATCCTATCCCTTCTCAAGGCATTATTAAAGCATATATAATTAGAATCGACGCTTTAGAGGAGGTTTAGAAATTCCATGATGAACTCTGCTAAGCATCCCATTGCAACATGGATTGTCAATAGCTCAAGTAATGCAATAGTCCCCCATAGGAAAGGAGTTGTTTCTTTGTAGCTAGGTTTGTTTTTATTATTAATTTATGGATTATTTGAATCCAATATGACATTTCCCATGATCTACAAGGTCATATAAGTTATCCTTTATATGTGAAATAGAGATAATATATTATTGGGTGCATTAATGAGTACATATTGAAAAAACATGGAAAACCTAATGGAGTAATTCTATAATGATGAGAAGAAAATCTTCTTATTTTACATTTATAAGAACTGTTTGATTAAATAGGAAAAACAATTTCTTTTTAGTATTGAAGTTATGGTAGAGTAAACTATTGAAGTGGAAGAAGCGTCGAAACGATCTTTATATTAGTATTTTAGTTTTTTGTTATCACATTGAGGTTACTGTGTCTAAATTTAACAGTATGGGGGATCCATTAGCATCATTCAATTTAGTTCATACTTGGCTAAGTAAATGTGACTTGGGGTATCTAAAGTTCCCAAAGTCACTTAGGACATTCACTTAGTCTTAATTGTTGTTGGCACATGCATTATTGCACATCCACATGCATAGACACAAGCATAAACATGTCACTTGGTAAGCCTTGAACATTTGTGGGGACTACATTAACTATCCACTTATTAAACTCACATGGTTCAAATTTAGAGTCTATATAATTTCATCAACGATAATCTGACATAAAATTAAACTCATATGAATTGAACCCAAGCATGGAATCTAAATAATTTCAATTCTTTAAAGTATTGAAATCAAAAGGTTCATCAACACTTACAATAAGGTGTGATCAAGTCCAAGATATATATGTGAAATTATATTCATATGCAAATTTCAACTAAAAAAATAGATCTATGCATATGTGCATGGGTTCCAATTAAAAATGGATATTAACAAATGTGATTGGGCATTAACAAGATACTTCGGAATTATTTTTGGAAATGGGAGACGATGTTTCTTATGCCTTGATCAAAAGGTTAAACCTCTATCAAGGAATTCCATGTTGATTAAGATAAGTTGTATAACAATTAGTGTTGTAAAAAACTTAGGCATGGATGTTAATGAATGATTTATAAGAATTAAAGGTTCACGTGTATAGATATATAAGCCATATGAAAAATTCTCTATATACATCATTTTGTATTGAAAGAAGAAACATCTATCATGCAAATTAGTGTCATAATTCAACATGCAAGAAAAATATTGTTATACTTATGAAATGAGGATAGGTACAATGGATCATGAAAACACCCCCTTCTAGTTGTGCTTATGCCACGCCATTTCCTTTTTACTCATAGGAAATTATAATATTTTTTCCATGTCATAGTTGGCTTGTGTCTTAATGTAGTTTGATTCATGGAGTGGGATGTTATATATTTTGGTAATTAAATGAAAATACCCATTAGGTGTAGACCAATTGGTTTGAGTGAGGTATAGTCCCCACCAGATCTCATGTTCAAACGACCTCATATGGAAGTTGTAAGGATGGAAGCCACTTATGGGTGAATTAAACTATCCCAAGGGTTGTTTAAGCTCGATCGAGCTTTGCACAATCCTGGTGGTAACATCCCACTAGTGGGTAGATCGCTTTTTCATTCAATAGATGCACTGGCCCTATCCTTGGTTTGGCCTAGTTACAAAAAAGAGAGAGTAAAAAATACTTTAAAACAGAGTGTTGAAGTAGGAGAAGGAACTTTCTATCTTGTTAAAGAGCTTTAAAATAGAAACTATTGTTTTTTTTATAATCTTTTTGACATTAAAAGAAAATACGAATGTTGAGGGATGAAATATTATATCTTTGTTTATTTGATAAGAAAATGTTTTAGAGGTTTTAAATGGAAATGAGTAGATGTTGCAAGGCTCTTGTTTTTCATGTAGATTTACACATGTTGTTACCTCAAATGCCTAATATCTAAGAAGATAGAGGCACAATGTGGCATAAATTATTGATGGCTTACGAATATGGTGTATAATGCCACTTGGGCGGATAAAATGTAGTGCAAGTGGTGAGGCATCATTCTTTTGGTGGCATGAACACATTTGGTGGTTGTAGGTTATGGATCATGATGCTAGACTGTGGTGAGAGGCATGTACACATTTGATGGATGTGATAGAGTTATATGTTAGACCGAAGTTGCAGAAGATTTTGGGTTTCTATACAGAGCCAACTTGATGAAGTGGTTGTATGTTTCCCATAAATAGTTTTGTATACAGGCATTGCCCAAGCATGGACGAAACTTAGAGTTTGCACGATGAGTGACTTGGATGTGGTCCCAAAGATGACTTAGATCCACATGACTAATTGATGGAAAGTTGGAATGGTACTTGGGTGTTGTACAATGAGCAATATCCTAGGCACCAAGAGACATGTGGCCACACTTTAAGGCGAGCCATGCACAATGAATGTGTTGGACCTGGTTGAGTTGATGTAGCATTATTCTTTTGGTGTCATGAACACATTTGGTGGTTGTAGTTTATGGAGCATGATGCTACACCTTAACAAGAGGCATGTACACATTTGATGGAGGTGATAGAGTTATATGGGAGACTGAAGTCGTAGAAGGTTTGGGGTTTCTATATATAACCAAGTTAATAAAGTGGTTATATGTTGCCCTCCTATAAAATAGTTATGTATATAGGCATTTCCCAAGCATCAATGAAACTTAGAGTTGGCATGATGAGTGACTTGGTTGTGCTTGCAGAGATGACTTAGGTCCACATGACTAATTGATGGAAAGACAGCAAGGCACTTGAGTGTTGCACAATGAACAATATCCTATGCACCTAGAGACGTGTGTGCACACCTTAAGGTGAACCATGCACAATGAATGTGTTGGACATGTTTGAGTTGATGTTTCAATGGAATGAGGCATCTTAGGTGTTTAAGTGGTGAGTGCCTTGGTTTAGGGAACTTGACTTGCAACACATTGTTTTGTAAGTAGTTGGTGTGCATTAACAACTTTCTAGAAATGATTGGAACTACGTAATAGAAAGTGGGTAGCAAAAAGACCACAAATCCACTCTATATAAGAGATGATGATGGTTAGACACCCCAATGAGGGGAAATAGTGGCATACTATTCATATTAAATTGGAATCCATGAGGCACTTAGGCATTCAATTAGTGGACTTGTGTGAGATTTTTTAAAAACACCAAGCACATAATTATAGGGTTTATTGAGCTTAAGTGTACAACTTGAGTTTTGTGTGCTTAGAGCTGTATGGATAAAGGTTTTAGGAAAGTCTAGGAAAGAGGCACATAAATGTCTAAAACATAGCAATGCTAGTTTGAGTGATATAGTGAAATTTAGGATATGCAAAATGCAAATCCATGAGTGCTTCCTACGCCTACCTTAAATGTCTCATAACATCTTGTGATATGGCTTCTTTGTGTGAATACTACCGATACTTACCATATATAATAGGGTTGAGTTGTATACGTGCAACCGAAGCACACAATATTAATTATTTTGCAATTGATTTCGGGGGCCAAATTGAATACTACAGATACTTACCATATATAATAGGGTTGAGTCGTATACGTGCAACCGAAGCAAAAAAATGTGGTAAAAACTGAATAATTAATTTTGAAATTGGAAAACCAAATACCAAATATTAATTATTTGCAATTGATTTCGGGGGCCAAATTAGAAAACAAAAGACGCCGTTGCCGGGGATCGAACCCGGGTCACCCGCGTGACAGGCGGGAATACTCACCACTATACTACAACGACAAGAGATGCTGGACGTACTCACATATTTATAGCTAACCGATGAGCAAATTCGGGGCGGATTACTTGGAGTGCCGGTTTCTTTCTCTGTTGACACTAGGTCTTTAATTTATTGCGCCTTCAAAACCGAATCGCAAACCAAAAACATAAACACCATTGCACCAGCCGGGAATCGAACCCGGGTCTGTACCGTGGCAGGGTACTATTCTACCACTAGACCACTGGTGCACATAGAAATTAGTAATATTTTTGTCGCCATCAGAATGGGATTTCTATTTCCACGATTTTCCAACTCCCTGGCCTTTTCTACTCACCGTATGTATGCATGAAGGGAAAAACATGTCCTATAATGAAGTAAAAACAAATAAATAAAAATGTTTCCCACATAGTGAGAATTATTAAATTGAAAACACATGACTCCCGTGTTTTGCAGGTAGATTTCCTTTTCTTTATATTTACGGCCTTTTCTTTGTCGATCTTTTAATTCTTGTACTCACATGACCCTTATAATTATTTTTAGGCATTGAAATATTTAACTCTAATGAAATCACACATACAAGAAGTTCATATTGAAATATATAAGAAGCTTTGTATTCATATATTTATATTGTAAATATAAAATATTTATTCATTATTTTTCTTTTTTAGAGCTGAAATAAAATTTTGTTATTTAGTATAGATATTAAAATATTTTAACTTTGTTTTAGAAAGTGAAAGTGAGATATTTTTATGTGGGTTGTAAGAGGTTTCATAAAGCTTTAAATTAAAACTAATCAAATATTTTTCACTCTTCTTTCTTTTTTCGTTCTTTCTTTTTCTTATTTTTTGTTTTTTTTATAGCTGATCATGTTTAGTATTTAGAGTATATTTTTATTTTAAAGAGAACAGTGGTCAACTTGACCTTGACAATGTTTTGTATTTAGAGTATATTTTTATTTTTATTTTAAAGACAACACTGGTCAACTTTAGTTTGAGCACAAAAAGAATTACACACTCCCTCATACTACAATGTAAAATGTACTCTAGGTGCCATAAAAGAAGAAAAATATGATGATTTTGATTTTAATGCTTCACATAATATTTAGTTTTAATAAAATTAAGAGTTGTTTTGTTTTGTTTTTTTAATTCTTTTCCCTCAATGCATGCATTGTAATGTAGTTAAGTAATGAAAATCATCTTCATTGTTGAAAAGGAAACAACATGTTTTCATGATGGCTTATTCATACTCTTTCATAAGCTTGGTGAGTTTTACATTTAGTGAGTATTTGATTTATGGAAATCAGACTACATATATTTGACAGGTAGTTGGTTTAATTGTAATGTTTGAGAATTTTAAAATTTATTTATTTTTTTTTATTTTTTTTTGTCCAGAGGCGCATTCTATAGCCTAGTATGAGGGCAATGTGTGATTATGTTCGTGCTCAACCTCTAGTTGACACATGCCTCTTTTAAAATAAAAATAAAATATTATCTAAATCAAAATACGAATACGGCTATAATAAAAAATTATAATAAATATACATGTTTGGTTACTTTTAATAATGTCACTATGCTCACTCTGTTAGTTGATATTACAACTTAGTATAAAGGAGACGTAAAAATCCTTTCACTCTTACTCTTAGTCATAAATAAAATATTCCAATATTCATATAAAGTAACATAATTTTATAATAAATTTAGAGAGATAAAGAAATTACAAATAAAATAAAATAATTTATATAGAAGTACACATGGGTTTAGTTGTTATTGATTAGGAGTTTCACTCTCTTTGATTCCCTTAGGGTTAGACCCTCTAATCTCGGTCGATGTTTTTACCGATTTACATCCATGAAATGTTCGGAAGTACTCCAGGTTTCTAGTCCTTTCATTCCAAATAATATATATGTGAACATAATAAAATATTTCATTTTGCAAAGAGAAGAAGTGATTGAAAGTAAAAATGTTAAATTATTTCTTGATGAGAATAATAAAAGGGAGAAGTGTAATTCATTCAATTTTTTAATATAAAATTCATATGCTGCCTTTAAAATACTATTAATAAAAAAAAAATCATTGTAGGTTATAAATAAAAATTCAATAATCTAGTTTATAAATAAAACATCTCATTGGGTAGGTTAATTAAAATATTGCAATGCCAACTATGCGTATATTATATATAGTTAAAAAAAAAATACTTATATATTATATAAAGTAATTGAAAAAAAAAACATTATAGATCCATCTTAACGATGGAACTACCATGTGCGGAGAGGGATCACATTTATTAATATGCAAATCTTTTTAAGAGTGCACAACTTAAAAACAATTTGCACTTTAAGAGATTTAATCCCTCTCATGGTTAGTACACACACTTTATGTGTAATTTTCATTGTTTAAATTACATTTTTGAATGCATAAATGGATAAAAAAAACCTTGAAAGTCTCTTTGGACACTTGGATTATGTAGACTACACAACTTAAATTTGCAATTTCAACAAATTTTTGGTAGATTTAAGACTAAACTGACCTTTAAATATACATGACCAAAATATAAAATAATAAGACAGAAATGTTTTAATCATAAGTTTTTTTTGTTTTTGTTTTGTTTATATATAACATATACATAAATGACATTGAAATGTTTCACTTAATATGAAAATTAAAGTATTTTATTTAGGAAACACATTTTCCGTATTAAAATTTTTTTTTTTATTAATATAGTTCTAAATACATGTCAATATTATTTAACCTTACATAATGAAATATTTTATTTATGACTCACATTGAATATTTTTATTTTTATTAATATTTTTTAAATGCCACATATGATTTTCATATTAACAATTAAATGAATTATGCATCTTCATTTTACTAAGTAGTAATTGAACTATTTTACTTCTTATGTGACTTCTTCCTTTTATATATATATATATATATATATATATGTGTGTATATATGTATATATAGATATATATATATATATATATATATATATATATATATATATATATATATATGTATGTATATGTATGTATATATATATGTATGTATATATATATGTATATATATATGTATATATATATGTATGTACGAATTACAGGAAGAAACTATGGATCACCTTCTCAACCTTTGCCCTTTTACCTCCACCTTATGGGATTGGGTGGCTTCAATCTTTAGACAAACAGACAGGGACATTGGCAGCATTACCAATACTTTGAAGAATTGGAGGAAAAATTTCTCGGCAAATGAAATAATCAACAAAGCATGGGCTTTGGTTCCAGGCTTCATAATCTGGGATGTCTGGAAAGAGCGCAACAATAGAATCTTCAAGAACAAGATTGGGTCACCACAGAGCATCATGACTCAGATTATAAGACAACTCAAAGAGACTATAGGAACCCTTTTAAAAAATCTCCCTGATAACCAACCTCAAGATCAGGATGAGCAGATACTTCTAAATTTGGGACTGCAGGGGCTTACCCCCAAGGGAAACAACAAGACAATAAGTAATATAACAACTGATAAGGAATTCTGGCAACCTCCACCTCAGGGTTTTATGAAATGCAACATAGATGGAGCCTCAAAAGGAAACCCGGGATCGGCTGGGTATGGAGGAGTCATAAGAGATGAAAGAGGTTTCATAAAAACCATCTTTCACTGTCATTTGGGGAAGGCCACCAACAATATGGCAGAGCTCATGGCCATGGAACATTGCCTAGAAATCCTAAGGGACTCAAATCTGCATAACATCATAATTGAAGCTGATTCCGAATTGATAATTAATTCAGTCAAGAAAATTGGTAATGGATCAACACCAGACAAAGTGTCAAGACACTGGAGGTTACTGCAAGTTTATCAACGCATTCAATCCCACTTGCAAAACATGAGAACCATTAGTTTTATCCATGTGCGAAGAACAACCAATAAATTAGCGGATATCTTGGCAAACAAAGGTGTGCTCTGTTCAAAACCAACATGAGATATGATTGGACAGGGACACCCCAAGGACATTTGAGGGAAGAATGTTCCAGATAGGTGACCTTAGACAGAGAGCTCTATCAGAGCAGGGAGAATAAGCAGGATGAAGACTGTGGGAGACAAAGAAATTTGGTCCACAGGGGATATTAGTACAAAGAAAAGTGTGTGAAGGAGGGTAAGTTTCCATTGGGCCTTCGGGCGGGAAATTGGGCCTTCGGACGGGAATTTGCTCTGGGAACTTTATACATTAATGGTGCTCAGACCGGAGAATACAAACAAGATTAGGCGGGCCAAAGATATAATTATGGACCCTAATTACATCAAGATTAGAACACAGACCATGTTTCATTGGGACCCGGATGCAGATAAAAGGGCAGTAGGTCATCGAAATCGCAACAATCCCATGCATTTCGTGTGGAGAACAACAAGTAAGATAACGAGGAAACCGGACCCAAAACTATATAGGCGAGAGATTAATACAGCTTCGGGTATGAAGCAAAGGTTAAATTTCGTGCTAGTCGCACGAACGCATCGGGATCGCGCGCAAACGGTGGATTTCAGGCAGATAAAGTGCTTGGAGGATAGAGCCCTAGTCAGACCCGATAGACTTATTAAACATGGTTCATTGGGCTCATCGGGTCCGAATTGTTGGTTAAAGGGTGTGCTTGTTAGGCACCCGATATAAGTCACGGTCGTTAGATCTGTGGAGGAGGATCGAACGGTCTTAGGAGGATCGAACAGTTTTGTGGGCCCTCAGCCCGTTGTTTGAGATTATGTCTCGGGATCTTGGCTTTGGTGGGTCATACCCCCTTAGTCTTTATGTAAATTTTGTTTCGTTTTGTAAATAAAAGATTAGAAGGATCCGCTCTTGCTTAAGCATATATATATATATATATATATATATATATATATATATATATATATATATATATATATATATCACCGTAACATGGATTTTTAACATAGAAATATTTTATTTGTAGTTTTTATAGTGAAAGTGAAACATTTTTATTGTGTCTCTTTATACTATTAATTACCACATCTCCTTCATTCTGGTTGTAATATTGAAGCAAACATAATGAGAGTGGGATTATTAATGTTTTATAATGTTTTTCATTAAAACTAACTAAATATGTACATTCACTTCTATTTTTATTATAGTTGACATTTTTTAATTGACAATATATCCAATTTTTATTTTGAAAAGGACTCATGTCAAGTCCACGAAATGACACCTCCACACACCTCACCTCTACACATCTCAACCTATACTGAGTTGTAGAATGTGTCTCTTAGATGCAATAACTCTTATGGTTAAAACATTTCAAATAACCTCACTATTTTACATTTTAGCCAATTTTTAGGTATATTTTTTTGGTCAATTTTGTCTAAAATCCAAGAAAGATTTGTTGGAATTGCAAGTTTAAGTTGTGTATATTACACAATCCAACTGCCCAAGTGGATTTTAAAGCATTAGATCCATTTATAAATTCAAAAATGCAATTTGAAAAATGAACTTTTTCACATGGTGTATATGTGTTTGTAGAGAGAGAGAGCACTAAGTGCCAAGAGGATCAAATCTCTCCATATGCAAACTTTTTTTCAAGTTTTGCACTATAAAAGTGGTTTGCACCTCAAAAGATTTTATTCCTCTCAAAGCATGTTAGATCCATGATTAGGATGAATCTATACTAACATTTTGTGTTAAGATGACATTTTAGATTTATTGAATATTATATCAATGCATTATATTCATGATAAATTAATGTAATATTTGAATTATATAAGGAAATGATATTAAATAGGTTATTGTATTTGCAATAGTTTAATGGGGTGATTTTTTCATCAATTCGAGGTAGATTTTTGGTAAATTATGTTTGAAATCTCTTTAGAAAATTGTAATTTAAAGTTGTGAGTTTACACCATCCAAGTGTTCTAAAGAATTGTCCAAAGTGTGTCATCCATACATACATTCAAAAATACAATTTTTATTTTTATTTTTTATTTTTTATTTTTTATTTTTTATTTTTATTTTATTTTTTCCTGAATTTGTCTACTCCTATATTGATACAAAAATATTTTTACAAAGAGACCACGACCTCGAGAGCCCAGAGATTCGGCATGCTCACATTACATAGCTGAACACTGACCAAAAAGACTTGCTGAAGACTGACCATAAGAACTTCTAGGACCATGAGCATGACTAGGTCATAGAAACAGAAAACGCCAATATTGAAATTGAAGACTGACCAGAGATAATTCAAAGACCAAAACAGGTTAACTGGGCTTGGACAAATAAACAGGGCAACACTGTCCAAATCAAAATTGAAATCTGACCCATTAAACAACTGTAATTGTAACCGAGACCCAAAGACACAGTAAGAAGAATGCCGCCCATGCAGGGGAAACCGGCAATTTAACTTTAGAAAAAAAGTCTGAGCATGAGAACTGTAAAGCATAAAAAAACTATATAAAAATAAGAGGGAATTCAAAAATACAATTTAAATAACTAAACATAATCATTTTACCAAAATTTGTAATGAAAAAAACAAAAAAATCATTTTGTTAAATTACACTATTCCATTTTAATTTATTTACTATAACAATAATCTTTCATAAATTTTTATTTTTATTTTATTTTAAACTATTTAAAATTTAAAATATTTTTAAAATTAATTAAATATTAATTTTATAAAATTTCAAATTTTATATATATATGGATAGCCGACTTTTATTTTCCATGGAGGATAAAAGTGCAACCAACTCCATTGAATTAAAGGTGATGCAAGTGGAAGATATGTAGAGACAAATGAAAGAATCATCAGAGGCAAAGAATTTAAACACAAACTATTTGTTAAAAAGGGATATATTTGGAGATATTATTTTAAAGGGAGCAGATTTTAAACACAAACTATTTGCTAAAAAGGGGATATATTTGGAGATATTATTCTAAAGGGAGCATTTGGCATGGATGATATTATTGAATTCAGAAAAGTGATGCAAGTGGAAGATATGTAGAGACAAATGAAAGAATCATTAGAGGCAAAGAATTTAAACACAAACTATTTGGTAAAAGGGGATATATTTGGAGATATTATTCTAAAGGGAGCATTTGGTAGGGGTGATATTATTATTATGAAAACCTCCAGATATTGACATGACTCCACACATGGGCAAGCTTTTATTCCATAAAATAGTATTTTGGAAGCAACATTTTGCAGGGGATATATTTGGAGATACTATTCTAAAGGGAGCATTTGGTAGGGATGATATTATTATTATGAAAACCTCCCAATATTGACATGACTCCACACATGGGCAAGCTTTTATTCCATAAAATAGTATTTTGGAAGCAACATTTTGCATCTGGCTTATCATTCTAGTTCTAGGTGGTATAGGAATAGAGAGGGAATATTTTAAAGGAAAATAAACGAGGCTTTATAAAGGATATTTATTTGTTAAAAAACAGTGTAAAGGTGATGTTCATTAATATAGTTGGATTTTTTCCATCCACTTCCTTTGTCTTAATCATTCTTTATAAGATAATTGCTCCTCTCGTGGACGCAAGATGGATTATTAAACGTTTTAAATCCTAAATAGTCGTGATCGCATTTTCCCTTTATCATTAAATACAATTTAGAGTTGATAACTATGTCAAATTATAAATATATTTTTATTTTATTTTATAGATGGTAAATATATTTTCATAATTATTATATCGATTGGATGATTCTGAGTAGTGGATTATGGTGGATTATTTAGAGTGGTTTACTGTTTTGAGATTTATGTAAGAGATTTTAGTGTTTTGGTTTATTGTTTTGAGATTTACGTAAGAGATTTTAGTGTTTTTTTGTAAAATTGGTTGTGTTGTTGGATGTTTTATTTAATATTAATATTTATGTATTGGTGGTTTTGTTTGGTGTTGTATTTAATGTTTATGTTTTTATTAGATATCATAATAAATGTTGATGAGTTCCGCGTACTATTTTTGAATATGGAAAGTGTTGCGAGATTTTTTTATTTTTTATTTTTTGGAAAATAAACAATTATTGAATTGAATGAAATGAGGCATATTTTACAATCAAATATAAAGCAAAAGTGTAATGTTTGTGTTTATTATTCATAAAGTTTCTATTTGGTGAACCTATGACATAGTGTATGCATTCATAAGATATTAAAGAATAACTCTAATTTTACAAGATATTAACAAATACCTCCCAAGGTCTTTTTGTTAAACCCCACTTTATGAATGGATATGATAAGATAGTGGTCAATAAGGTGTATCCCTCGTGCTATCATTATTGTGACATGTGGCATAAATTAGACCAACATAATATTTATTAAACATAAAAAATAACAAATAAATAAAGATGAATGTGCAACATCTATGCTTACATCTCCCCCCAAACCTAAAATATTTGGACTCCATTTTCATAGTTTTAAATTTCCCTTTATGAATGAACATGATAAGATATTGTTTAATAAGATGAAGCCTCATGTTATCAATATTGTGACATGTAGCATAAATTAAATCATTATAATTATTTTTTAAACATTAAAAAATAACAATTAAATATATATGAATGTGGGACATCCATGCTTATACATGTATATATTCCAAAGAAATCCTCCAAGATGCCACATTTTTCCTCATAATATCTAGATTAATGACGGTTCAACCACTAGTCACAAAATTGGCAACCCTAAGCCGCTTGTCTAGCTTTGAGCATGTGATTATGGTCTACCCATGAGCGTGGATGGTTCATCCAATCAAGCTAGCCCTTGGGCTCATTGTGTGCATGTGCGTAATGTAAAGAAGAAAATTGATTTAAAACACCCAAATGGTGCTTCCCTATATTTTCTAATACCAGCTCTAATAAACACATCAATATTGACTAATTTGCTTTACCCTATGGACATTCAAACCATGCATCTAATAGGACAAAAATAACCAAATGCCTACAAACATTAGGGGCACCCAGTTGCGTTTATATATATTTATGTGGATGGTGCTTTAATTGTTTATATATGCATATAGATGGATGGTGCTTTATATATAGAGAGAGGAAATCTCATAATATTATGTGGATGGTGCTTTAATTGTTTATATATGCATATAGATGGATGGTGCTTTATATATAGAGAGAGGAAATCTCATAATATTTAGGTGGATGGTGCTTTCATTGTTTAAAACCTTGCAAAATCTCCTCCTCTTATTTGTAATATTTTGATGGTGAGTAGTTTAATCATGATCTTCCCTCTTTTTCAAAGATGGAGAGTAGGTTAACCACTAAAATACCTTGTAAAATCACCTCCTCTTCCTTGAAATATTTTGATAGAATGACTTAACTATTAATCATAATAATATCTTTATATACAATATATTTTTAAAGATAAATTTGAAAGATCTTTCCATCTTCTTCAAAATATTTAGATAAAAAATAACTTAATTTAATTTCCAATCACAATAACAATCGGTAAAATTTAATTAAATTCGAACCTTAATTTAATTAAAACCATAGACATTATAATAAACTCCATCTTCAAATAATTTATTTAAATCAAATAATATTACTAAAACCAAACATTTATAAATCTATTATAATTTTAAATCTTTAAAGACTAAAAAAATATTAGTTTTAAAATTTTATCAATCCCTATTTTACATAAAACAAAACCATATATATAAGGTATTTTCCCACAACCATATCAAATTTTTCCATGTAGTTAGTTTCCTTTGCCTTTATTCTCCAAACTATTAAATAGTCCTCTTTAAATAGATAACTATATTAATTTACCGTCCTACAAATGTCAGATCATCCATTAAATGTTCTTAGGGTTGCACAGCTTTTTCAAGATTTCTGTAATCTCATTTTAGGTTTACATCTAAACCATTGACAAAGTACCTTATCATATGCCACATATAAATCTATTCATTAGCATCAGCTGCACATGACACTAAAAATTGTATAAGCTTCACATCATGAAATGGGTAATTACAAATATATAATGACATCATACTCATTATGGCTTCAGTTTAGTTTTTTTTTCCCTAGATGTAATAATGACATCACACTCGTTAGGGCTTTATGGTTTCAGTTTTGGTTTCTTTTACAGGTTGTAATAATGATATCACACTCTTATGGCTTTAGTTTTGTTTTTTTATTTCACTGGTTTAACCAGAGTTATGTGGTGGTAATATTTTTTTTTTTAACAAGAGCGGTTATGGATTATATTAATGGATCGGTCTGAATACCAATTTTCTGATTACAATAGGAGTAGGCCCAATCCAGTTGGATTCGTCCTTCTGAGATACTGTGAAGCTTGTATTCCCCTTCCAGTTCCTTTTGGGATCAGCTAGAGAGTTTATTTCTGCGATTTGCCCAAGTTTAAATATACAAACAAACAGCTTTAGAATCAAACAAAAAAACTTATTTGCTGCAAAGTTTTAAGGAATTGGGACCCATGTTTCTTCCCCGTCACTTTTCATTTCCCCGGCCGAGAGTTGTGTTGCTTTGTTGGCTTCAAGGTCTGCTTCTTTGTTGTTGCCTCTCAGCACATGAAAGTATTTCAGATTTTGGAGCAGCTTCGCCACGCTTCTGATTCTTTGGATCAGCCTTGCTAATCTTAGATCCCGCGGAATAGAATTGGTCACCATGGTTTTTATGATCACTTCGGAGTCCCCAAAAATAATTGCCTCCTTGATTTCCAGCTTCAAGAGCAGGTTGAGTCCTTGATAGAGGGCTAATGCCTCAGCTTGGATACTGGAATTGATTCCCAAACCCCAGGAAAACTGAAGGATCGATACACCATCAATGTTTTTAATAACTCCTCCTGCTCCAGCATTGCCCGGATTTCCTTTTGCTGTCCCGTTAAAGAAGAGGGAGTGCACCTTTTGTTTGGGGATCCAGTTTTGAAAATCCTCGCTATTTTTTCCCCTGATTTGCCATTCCTCAGGAGGGTCCATGCTTTTGACATTTTGGCGAAATTGCAGGTTCAGGGAGGACCCCCAATCTATGTCTATTTGGCTGAGGTTCGAGTCGTCTTTTTGTTCTCCCAAACATTCTTTTAATTGGCTCTTTACCTTGGCCACAACTTTCTTGGCATTATGCTGAATGCTTCTGAAGATTCTGCCATTTCGCTTTAACCATAGTTGCCAGCAGCAAAATTTAAGCAGTGATGACCAGGCCGCTTTGATCACTTTGTTTTTAGGGGAGGGTCCGGGGTAGCTGTTTTTCCAAGAGGCGAACAGGGTTGTTATAGAGGTAGGAATCTTGAATCTAGGGTTCCAATCGTCCATCAGTTCTCTCCAGACCTATATGGAGAACTTGCAGTTGAGGACAAGGTGTGTGGCACATTCCTCAGTTTCTTGGCACAAGGAGCACCTGGAAGGGCTGTAGTAGCCATGCCTCTGGAGTTTGTCCTCAGTTAAAATTTTCCTGTGGCATAAAATCCAACAGAAAAAATCAATTTTGGGCAACGAAGTAATTCCCCAGATGGCCTTCCATGGGGCCGGATCAGGAGGCACGTTTGGGATTGAAACAAGGTGCGCGTAACCCTGGGCGACTGAGTAGCCAGCCGAGCGATCGTCCCAACCTCGCCCGTCTTTCTTGCGGTTATGCAAGGGTGAAATTTCGTTCAGAAGGCCACGAAGGTGGATGGCTTCTTGATGGAGGTCTGAAGGCAGGTCCAACAGTTTCCAACCCGCCCATTGCGATCCATTCCATGATGTAATGTCCCACAGTTTGATTTTTCTAGAAGCCATCAACCAGTTTTTCAACGCTGTCACGTTTGGGCAGTCTCCAATTGGGTCTCTGTCCATGATTCGGTCTTTCCATAAGTTTATTTTTTTCCCATTCCCGGGAATCCAATAGGCTCTGGATCGAATCAACGGGGCTGCTTTGGAACAGAGGCTGATGAAAGGCGAGGTTCCTTGAGGTGATGGCCCATCTAAACATCTCGATCGCGTGCCTTTGAAGTATTTTCTCCAGAGTGCTAACTATGCCCAACCAGGATTGGGCGCTATTAGTCTCCATAGGAGCTTACCACCCATTGCTATATTCTACAGATGAAGTTTCTTAATATTGAGCCCTCCCTCCATCTGAGGTTTGAGGACAGTCTCCCATTTAACCAGTGGGAATCTCCTCTCGTTGTGTTTGCCCACTTTCCAAAAGAAATATCTGATATGTTGATCCATTTTCTGGAGTATACCATTGGGCGCAAGAAGCACCGAGAACTGATATAGTGGGAGGCTGTTAAGGAGGGCTTTTATGAGGGTTGTCTTGCCTGCCATATTTAACCAATTGATCCCCCATGCCTGAAGCTTGTTTTTAAATTTCTCTACTTGTGGCAACCAATCCCTGCTATAGGGGCGCTTGAGAAAAATAGGCAAACCCAGGTACTTGAACGATGTCCAATCTGTGGTGGCGACAAATCCAAGGCATCTGGTGATGGAAATAAGCAGAGAGGGGGGAGTGTTCCAGCAGTAAGTGTGACACTTACCCTTGTTGAGGCTGCTTCCAGACTCCATACAGTACTCATCAAGTGCCTCTTTAAATTTTCTGGCTGAATGAATCGAAGATGCTCCAAGAAGCAGAGTATCATCTGCAAATAATGCGTGGTTTATGTTTTGGACTCCCCTTGCTATGGAGATCCCTGGGATCTCCTGCTCTTGCATTTTTTTGTTTAGATGAAAGCTGAGAACTGAAGCTTGAATAACGAACAGCAGAGGAGATAGGGGGCAGCCCTGTCTTAGTCCTCTTGTAGCTTTGAAGAAACCTGCAGGTCTACTGTTAACTAAAGGAGCGATCCATGGTTCTGATATACAGGCCCGGATCCAATTGATAAATCTCACTCCAAAACCAAATTTTTTCAAAACATTCAAGAGAAAGCTATGATTAACTCGGTCAAAGGCGTTTGCTAAATCCAATTTGATTGCCATACCTTGTTCTTTACGCTGCTGACTTAACAGGATAGCCTCTTGGACTAGAATGAAGCTGTCCACCAAATATCTTCCGTGGATAAAGCCTCCTTGGTTCTCTGGAATGATTCTAGGGAGAATTTGCTTCAGCCTGTTAGCAATAATTTTTGTGATCAGCTTGTAGCCAATGTTACAAAGGGATATGGGGCGAAACCTATTGAAAGAGTTGGCTCCCTTTTCCTTGGGAATGAGAGCAAGGAATGAGGAGTTGGTGCTGCCTCCTAATTTCTGACAAGCCTGCGATTTTTGAACCATTTTATATAGATCTTTCCCCACTATATGCCAGCAGGTTTGGAGAAAAGAGGCGGAAAACCCATCAGGTCCTGGGGATTTATCAGGGTTCATAGCATCAAGGGCATTTTTGACTTCTTCCATTGTGATATCATTTTCTAGATAATGATTCTCCTTAGCAGATATTAAGGTGGGAACCCCATACAGCAGATAAAAATTGTGATGTGTATTCGCCTCTACATTGTACAGACTTTTGAAATGATGATGGGCTGCATGTTTAATATTTGCAAAGTCTTTGTGAATGATATCGCCTTCTTTAATTTCTGTTATGGAATTGAAGCATTTCCTAGATTCAGCTTGTTTGTGGAAAAATGAGGTATTTCTGTCACCTGCCTTTAACCATAGACAGCGCGATTTGATCCTCCACGCTTCCTCTTCGGCCAGGCATGTTTTATGATAATGCTGTTGGAGTTGAGCCTCTTTGTCTAAGATTTCTCTAGAGATATATGCCTCTTCCGTGTGAAAATGATGGGCTTCAAGCTGAGTTTGAATACTTTTCCTTTCAGCTGTTGGATTGGCCAGAGATTTGGCCCAACGCTTTAGATTTGATTTCAATCTTCTGATTTTTTCTTCCCATATAAAGAGTGGAGATCCACTGACAGGTAGGGACCAGCTTTCTTTGACAATCTGCATGAAGCTAGGTTCCTTGATCCACAAAATACTGAACTTGAAGGGTATAGGGCCAAGGTCAATTTAAGCTCTAAGGTTTAGCATAATTGGATTATGGTCAGAGGTGCTACAAGGAAGTATGTGCATACTAGCATCTAAACCAAGCAAGAGAAATGAGCTATGAACAAAGAATCTATCCAGCCTAGCAGCGATATGTCCAGGACCTAATCTTTTATTGGACCAAGTAAACTTACCTGAGACAGGCTTGATATCTATCAGATCCCAGTCTAGGAGGAGATCCTCTGCCCATTCCCTTGCCGGGTCTCGCACAATGCAGCCTCCTCGCTTTTCTGAAGAGTGCAGCGTGATGTTCAGGTCACCTGCTATGATGACATTTTCCAGATTGCCCAGATCTGCTTGCTGTCTTAATGAGTCCCAACAGATCTTTTTTTCTCCAGCATTGGCTGGTACATAAACATTGAAAAGACAAAAGATTTCTTTTGTGATTATGTGCTGCATCTTTAACATCACCCAATGGATATTTGATGCCTCTGACACCAGCGAAAACCTACTTTCATTCCAGAGAGTACCCAACCCTCCGGAGGCTCCTCGGGCTGAGACTGCTGTTGCATTACTTTTTTTCCAAAGTTTTTTGCTTACCTGAAGGAAATCTGATTCCTCCATCTTAGTCTCCTGGAGGAGGAGTATGTCCGGGGCCTCTATTCTTATTAGATTTCGAATAGCTTCTTCTTTGATCTTGCTGCCCATACCCCTACAATTCCAGGAGATTACTTTCATTATTTACCTTTGCTCGGCTGGGCTCCCTTGGAGCCTTGGTGCTGGTTTCTTGCCATCTTCGGCTTTTTTGCTAACAACTTCTCCAGAGTTGGTTGGCTACCCTATAGTTTTTCCTTGTACATTTCGTGCTCTCTTTTCTCCCGATCCGTTTTGCGCCCTCTTGTAGATCTCCTTACAGAGGATTGGGACTCTCCTATTTCTCCTTCCTCCTCCGAGTCTTCTGATTCTTGGTCCTCCTCCTCGGCTACAGCGGGGGTTCCTTTTGAGCTTTCTGCAACTCTCGTGTCTTTAAAGATGTGAGGTGGGGAGCCTTTGTCTGGGGACACTGATTTTTGGTTTGCAACTGCATGAGGGTCCTCTGGTTGGGAGCTGAGAGGATCGAACCTGTTCTCTGGGGTAAACTTGGGCTGGCTTTGCTGGATCTGCTGAGCTGGGTCCTGTTGAAGACCTTTGCCAGTAGTTCCTCCCGGCTTCTGGATCTTGGATGGCATTTTGGATCGTTTAACTTGGTTCCAGCTGACCTCCTTCCCTTGAGCTGCTTCGTTAGCCGTTGGGCAGTTCCTGGCGAAGTGCCCATAAACCTGGCATTTCCGACATTTGAAGGGCAACTGTTCGTAGTCTAGCTTCTGTACATGCATCCAGCTTCCTACTTTGATTTTGATGGCCTCTGGGAGCCCCTCCTCCAGATCCACCTCAACGCAGATCCTTGCACAGTCGTATTGATCCTTGTTGTTCGCTCGGTCTATGAATTTCCCCAGGGCAATTCTGATGCGCATCAAAGAATCCCAGTTCTAGCAATGAATTGGGAGATTTGGAAGTCTAACCCAGACCGGGACAGCTTTGGGGACGTCCACTACTGGATCAAAATCAGGAGTCCATTTATTCAGATATAGGCCCTGGGGGCCCATGAAGTAAGGACCGTTTCGGAAAATCAGATCTTTGTCGTCTTTGGTGTTAAATTCAAAGAGGAAGAATCCTCGCCCCAGAAAATAAGAGGTCACACTTTCTTTGATCAACGACGACCAGTTTCTTTTAACCCAGCTCTCTGTGGATTTGGGGGATGGCCATAGACCAGTAAACTGGCCTATGAGAGCTCGCTCGGACAAGGACAAAGCAACCTGTATCGGGGTTTTCGGAGGAAGAGAGATCTCTGGAATATCATCTAGCTTCTTTACGAATTTCGCCGCTTCAACATTTTTCTTCTTAGGCAGCCCTTCCAGAAGTCGGCTGAACGCCTCAGCTGAGGAGATCATCGACGGAGGAGAAGGAGGGGCCTGGGGGGTGCCCAGCACCTCCATGGACGCTAGATCAGGCTTGCAAACTGCTCAGGGTAAACGAACACCCATGGCCAGACTGGTCGCCGGGATGAGATCCACCGGGCAGACCCGCGACGGATCAGGAGAGATCAGGCCGCGCAGGGATTGGAAAGGTCGACGAGGGCCGAGGAGTAGCGTTTGGGCTGATCGCTCAGAGCTTAGCCGGCGGGAAAAAAAAATCACTATGTGGTGGTAATATTACTTGGCATGTTTTTGTTTATTATTCAAGAATGACATAGGTTTATGTGTGAAAAAAATAAAAAGGTATTTAAATAAATGAATAAGGTTTTTAATTTTTTAATATAAAATTGATATACAATATGTATATATTAAAAATGAATATTAATTTTGTATTTATTATAAATTTTTAAAGAGATATTTGTATTTAGAAAGACAAAACTCTATAAAAACTATCAACTATGAAACAATATCAATAATTTGGAGTCCATATGAAATCTACAAGATTTAGTTGCATGACTACTTTTGTTCAGGGACACAAACAACACTTTTTGGAATAGGAGACTTCGTTCCTCAGGGCCAAGGGGTACATTATATGCATATGAAAAAATTATAAAAAATTAAAATTTTGAGAACAGACACATTGCATAATATCATTTTGAGCAAATCACAACAAAAACATGCACATTGTTTCATTGAATTTTTAAACAAGCATATCATGATTAGAAAAAAATTGAACAATCAACTTGATCATTATCATTTGAAAATTGAAATTTGACATTAATAAATTTAGACTCTTGGTTCTTGCCACGTTGAATCTTCTACTAGCTAAAATAGAAATTGGGCCTGATGAGATCATACCTTAATAATTTGAGATATTAAACCAAGTAAAAGATGAGGTTGCAAAAGCAACAAACAAATGTCTATAGATTTAGAATAAGTAGAAAATAATGATGAAACTAAACGCACAAACTATATGTGTCAATCTGAATAAGATACAACAACCTATGAATAACATCGTAGTTGCACAGACAACTTGTCCCATTGAAGGCTAATAGACCAAGCACAACATTAAAAAGCAAGGCTACAAGCAATGGACTTCTAGTGGGTGGTGACAAATAATTTGCAGATATCAACTAATTTGAGTGATAATAAGTACTGATGTATTTCAATATAGGTTTGTTCTGTAACTAAAATGAATAACATTGTTTGACATAAACTTTGGATCCATTTTTAAATATAGAGGATGGTGTACTCTATATCAAAAGGAAAGACATCTTTAAGTCAATAAATATAATTAAAAGGAAATATATAGCAAAATAAAAATATATATATGAAAATATTGACCCAAAAGTTGCATTACTTTTGTGATGTATAGCATAGTAATAAGTGCAAACATAGGGTTGATCTTCATCCAATATTGACAAATGTGCATCCAATTGCCTTTGCAAAATTGAGACAAATAGAATGATTTTCATTCCTCTCCTATGGGTTGAGATTTTTCTTCGTATTTATAGTGTGCTCATCAATCATCCCTGGAACTGCCAAATTGATCAATTTACTCCACACATTCAAGAATAATAAAATGAATTGACTTCATTCAAATTTGAGAGTTCGTACACTTATAGTTCTAATTATCTGCCAACAAAGTAAATTCCTTGGCAATTTAGAATTACAATGATTTATATTAAACACGATGTCCATTATCATTAGAAGCCAAAATTGTAGTTGCCAAGAATGTATACCATAGCAGAACCCCATCCTTTGCTATCTCAAATAGATCATTTATGGAGGGGTCGATTGGAAGGTATCTCTTCATCATGGAGTCATTTTCAAAGCAACTGTTTTGTGTGCAATATAAGCTTTCTTATCAGACTCACTAATGGTATGAGGCAATGTAGTTGTTGTTGCATTAACAAACGAGGACGAGTTTCTTGAACCCCCTTTTTATGGTACTTGCACGATTTTGCAAATTAAGATACATATGTACACAATAAACTTCTAGGTTAGGGGAGGGATTCCATTAGGAGAACACCTCCATGTTGACCACCCCTCTTGCCACGCTAGCATACTCAACCATTGTATGACACGTAACCCATGCATGCAGTGACGTGTTGGCCATATATGAATACCGGTTCAGTAGGTTATGGTGGGGTTTAGGGTTTGTTTACCGTGAGTACCGTGTGCCTTGTTCATTGCTGTGTTCATTTCTGTTTGGGACCTGTTCTTGTCTGTTCGCTCTGCCGGGTAGTTGAGCGCCACTGCTCCAATGGCGATCACTGCCATTACTGTCGTTGGTGATGTGGGTAGTGGCTTCGGTGATGCGGGTGGTGGTTTATGGACCAGCAGAGATGGTCGTTCTTCAGCTTGTTCGGTTGTTTTTGTGCATTTTGTCTTGTTTTTTCGCTTGGTTTTTCTTCCCCATTTGGTGGTATGGGCTCGTTATTCGTCTGCCTTTATCCCTGTGGTGAATTTAGCTCGGCTCAGTGTTGGACATGGCCATTTCGTGCTCCGAACAGATTTTTCAGGTTTGTAGTTCAATTTATGAGCTGCAATTTCACATTTTAACTGATTTTTGGTCCCTATCTAACCATTTTGATGTTGTTTTGCAGGTTGTTGCAGGTTGTTGCAGTCTGAGCTACTGTTTGAGCATCTGGGGTTCCTGTGGCTTTCTGGCATGGAGAAAAAATGTAGGACATTGTCCTACCAGCCAAAAATACTATGTTTTTTAACACATTTAGCCTCCATTGGAATATTGTGCCTTTGTTTTATGCTTGTGTATGTGTTTACCTATGTGGGTTTTGGCTAATTTTTGGGTTTTGGGTTGTGGGTTTTACAGTCAGTGGGTTAGTGGGTTTACAATGGGTTTTATAGTGGGTTTGTGTTTGTGGTCTTCAATCAATGGGTTAGTGGGTTTTATAGTGGGTTAGTGAAATCGGTAACTCGGGATGTTTCTCACTATAACTATAACCCGAATAACCCTCAGCTCAAAGGCCTCTAGGCGAGAAAGGCTCTTATTTACTGTTTTTTATCAGGGCTCGATCAAGGGTGTTATCCCCAAGCCGCTCAGCCCATCGTTCGAAGACTGACCTGGTGAACTAGCATGTGTACCGGGTTGGTGCCTTACGTGTACTGGGTGGGCTTGGTGGGCGTGGGCTTGGACCCTTGCTTCTATTACCTATGTTTCCAATGCTTTGGCCTCCGCCACTGGGCCTCAGGACAAAAACTAAAGGCCCTCGAGCAGTGATACTACCATCATGAAAAGCTACAACAAATTAATGAGCTTCAACTCAAATGTTGAATTGAGTCGTGCATTTCCTTCTGGTCCAGTGTCTCAATCTAGTGTCTCACTCTAGTATCAGTTAGTGGGTTTTTCAGTCATTGATTTAGTGGGTTTTACAGTGGGTTTGTGTTTGTGGTCTTCAATCAGTGGGTTAGTGGGTTTTACAATGGGTTTTTGTTTGTGGTCTTCAATCAGTGGGTTAGTGGGTTTTACAGTGGGTTTGTGTTTGTGGTCTTCAATTTATGGGTGGCAGAAGAAGCTGTAGTGATAACTCATGCTATGAGATCTACAGGTTAGTTAGTAGGAGGGTTTTGAGATTATGGTTGCTATTAAGTTTTGTTTGTTGTGAACATAAATTTTGTTTGTTATATTTCCAGTATTGCACAAATTTATAATCAATTAGTATTTACAGTATTCACATTAAATATAGCCATGCTTTAAATTTGATTTGTTTTCGGATCTTGAGTTTCCCTCTTGGTGAATTGTTCACTACTGACTATAATTACATTTATTGACATGTACATATCTCAACTATTATGAGAATACAGTTAGATATAGAGCTATCTTCTTTTGAATTTCTTTCGCCCCTATAAATTATGAAAGTTATATTATATTACTTGCCCATAAACTCCTGCCCAGTTTTATCCTTGTTGAAGTTTAGATAGATTGTTTTTACTGGAAAAGATAGGGAGTAAGAGCATTTACTTCTGAATTGTTGTATTGTTTATACAGATTTCCATGGATATTCTTTTGAACTAGCTTTCCTTCTTTGTTAAGGAAAGTAATTGTTATCTACAAAAAGTTAACTATTTCCTGTATATTACTATGGCTGTCTCTTCTTATTCAGAACTGGGGATTGTTTTTGGGTTGCTATTAACTTAGCTAGACCCAAGGATTAACCCAAATTCATCTGAGATGGTTCTAGTCTTGTTTATTATTCACACATGTCTACTAATATTACTATTATTTCCTTAGATTTCTTTACATGGTATTTTATCATTATGTTTCAATACTTTTGCAATGCTTCTGCCTACTTAATGAAATCAATACAAGTCTTCTACTTGGAAGGATGCTTTTGGAGTTGGCCAGGCATGAGATGGGTCTTTTTTTGGTTTTCTCAACAACTGTATCCATGGTATGGTAGTATTTATGCTTGAGTCATATCTTTGGGGCCTTGAAGAATTTGTCTTAAAGCATTATTTGCAGAGATTGTATTGAAGCATTATTTGTGTATCTTCTATTATTATTGATTATTAGTATCTTTTATTGGTAACTACTTGTCATTTATTTTCACTTCTTCTCCTTCTTTATGGTGTTTCCTTTCATCAAGTAATTACCAAGATTATTGTTCAGTTGAGTCAAGAATTTGTTCTAAATGGTTCTTAATGAGAATTTTTGTTATTCAGCTGAGTCAATAATCTGTTCTAAATGGTTGTTAATGAACATTTGCTTTTTGTTGTTGTGGTAATTTCTTTCTTTGGTGGCATGTTCTATAAAGCTCTGGAGTTGAGGAGTGGTAATTGTAGAGATTGTCTTGAAGCATTATTTATCTTGGCTCTTTAACTTCGTTACTTACATCGTTCATTTACAAACTCTTAACATAGTTAAAATTTCATTATTATTTACAATTTCTTCATATTCATATTGTGTGATTTCACTCCAAACAGAATACTTATAAATCTTGGCTCTTTAACTTCGTTACTTACATCGTTCATTTACAAACTCTTAACATAGTTAAAATAATTTTTTGGTTTTGGAAATTAATACTTATTTAATATAAACCTCTAATTTATCAGAATCCCTACACATACAAGTTTCTATACTTTTTTTCTTTTAGCTTAAACCTTGAAAAATGAACTCAAGTGATCTTTCTCACTTTCACTACCCTGTTGGCATGTGTCTATGAATTCCTTGGGTGTATCAACTTGATATGGAAGCTGGTTGACTAATCATACACCTGTCAGACTGCCTTCAGTAAGGAGCCTAATCATAATCCTCATGTTAAAGCTCAAGGGTTATTGGACTGAACTCAAGATCCTAATCTTCTTAGCATGATCAGAGTATTGGCATACTCTTCCTAAGGTAGTAAGACTACAGGTTGTAAGACTATAATAAGATGATTAGACTGCTCAAAAGGCTAGCTCCCAGGTTCTAAGTTTGTTCTAAGGTTTTATAAAAATTCAAAGTCAAAATAAACATTAACTAATTAGTGATTATTTACAATTTCTTCATATTCATATCGTGAGATTTCACTCCTAACAGAATACTTAAGAATCTTTGCCCATTAATTTCTTTGCTTACATCGTTCAATTACAAACTCTTAAGAGATTGTCTTGAAGCATTATTTGTGTATCTTCTATTATTATTGGTTATTATTATCTTCTATTGGAAACTACTTGTGATTTATGTTCACTTCTTTTCCTTCTTTATGTTTTTTCCCTTCATCAAGTAATTGCCAAGACTGTCGTTCAGTTGAGTCAAGAATATGTTCTAAATGGTTCTTAATGAGCATTGGCGTTATTCAGCTGAGTCAATAATCTATTATAAATGGTTGTTAACGAGCATTTTCTTTTTGTTGTTGTGGTAATTGCTTTCTTTGATGGCCCATTCTATAAAGCTCCGTAGTTGAGTTCATTTATGTTCACTTCTTCTCCTTCTTTATGTTGTTGTCTTTCATCAAGTAATTACCAGATTAAGTAATTACTACTTCTTTTCCTTTGCAATGTTGTTTCAAACTAGATTCATTTGATCTTTACTTTAATATAGTTTATAGTTTAGCTTCTACTATGAAACCAATCAACATATTGCATCCTTACAAAATTCATATTGTGATTATTATGTCGACTTTCATCATAATTCCAATTCAAATTAGTCAACCCATTTATCCAATAATGTATGTTAGATGCATCAATACCATGTTTTTTTTACAGAGGCACGGATTGAATGTCCATTAAACTTGATGTCATCAATTGCAGCTAGCATATATTGATGTCAACAATCAATGCTTTATCTATATATTGTAGTTGAATACATCTCAGATCTGAAAATCATTATTGGAAGGGTTTAAACTTCTTTATTTGATTCTTAGATGATTTTTATGAGTTATCAAGAAGAGCTATTCCTTTTTAATTTTGTAACAGGTTTGACATAACACAATTTCTTTAACCCAACTATTTTGTTGTGTCCTCAAATGATTGTTCCTGGCATTCATTTTTTTCTTGGCATTCATTTTATTCATAGTTGGTGAAAATATGGGTTTTCAAGAAGAGCTATTCTTATTTCTTTTGGTAACAGCTTTGACATAACATAGTTTCTTCAACCCAACTAGCTTTATGTGTCCTCAAATCATTGTTCTTGTCATTCTTTTTGTTCTTGGCATTCATTTTAATCCTAGTTGGTAAAAATATGAGTTATCAGGAAGAGCTATTCCTTTTTCATTTTTGTAACAACTTTGACATAACTGAGTTTCTTCAACCCAACTAACTTTTTGTGTCCTCAAATCATTGTTTTTGGCACTCATTGTGTTCTTGCCATTTTTTTTATTCCTAGTAAGGGTTAGCATGTTTTTATGTAAGGGTTCTTAGTTGTAGTATCTTTATGTAGTTATGTAGTTATGCAGTTATTTTGATTTCAGATTCACCTCAGGCATATCTTTTCAGTTTCGTCATTCTTCACTCATTCTATACTATTAGAGGCATCTGATCTCAACGAGCGTTAATATAGGTAAGAAATTATCCTTGTTGTTGACTGCTTAGGGGGAACATCTCACACTGAGCTTTCTATGTGCCAATCAACTTTGATTCTTTACAGATTTATGGGTTTTTTGGAAGCAATAACTGATGGGCCTCAGAAATTCCCATGTTTTCATCATGCAATATTGCTATTCATACCCTAAAACCCTAGGTTTTTAGCCCATTCCATACCCTAATTCCATCAACTTGCCGCCAAACAACATTTTATGTTTTGTGGTTAACTATCATTAGTTTTCTTAGATTTTTATATGATTAAAGATTATTATGCCATTATTTACTAATGACAATTTCACTAAGCTCACTTTCACAGGGTTCCAACGCCAAGTTTCTGCACAAGCCAGTAGAGTACGAAAATGACCAATTTGGGGCTTTTGACACTTTCGGCATGCTTCCGAAGAAATCGAGAGAGGTTATTGTCAAAAATGATGTTGTAATACCTTTCCATAACCTGGATTGCACCCAGGTCACTCCTGTGGGTCTCTAGAAGGAAATTCCCAAATTTGCCCAAATCTGCAATAATTTTCAAACTTCCAACTTCCGCCTCGATTTCCATGCAGGTGAAGATGAATGAAGAAAATATGGCACATGGGTTTTGGTCCCAGTATAACCAATTTACTAACCCTCAAACAGTTTTCTAAAATTCCTTACGGTTTGGAAGATATGCAGAGTTCTCTAAGGCCAATTTATATAAAATGTCTAGATTTCTACCTAACAGTCAAATTCGGATTTGCCTATTTTGGTGCCACAGTTACGGTTTGATAAGATCCTTTCCTCCATTCATGCATTGATAGACATAAACAATAACCATTATCTATTCGAAGGCCATCTAGAGAATTCAAATTTGTTTTTTGTCCCATTTGATTTAGAATGTAATTAATCTCCAACATGTATAAAAGTAGAGCAGAAAGAAAGGAAGCTGGCAGTTTGGCACTGAATTTATGAAGCAATTTTAATGTATGATCAAACCAATTTGAATATAATCGAATGTTATTGTTCTAAAGCGGTTTCAAATGCATGATGGATTGACGCTTACATTTAACTGTGCATCGAATTACTTAAGCTACTATAAGTTCTCCAACCCCGGGTGTGCCCGAGCCCACCCATATGGGATTGTTTGTATTTTGAAACAACAGTGACACTGCAACCGTAGATTTGCTTAATTCCATTTTACAGTTCAGTCATGTGAATTATCATTTGTTTGACGGATTGTTGGTTATGCTTGTAGTAGTCTTTTCCATTTTTATGAATCACAATTGGATTTTGGTGTGATTTCATGTCTTTCGAACCAGAGCCACCCCATCACTTTGTTTGCCCTAACCTGGAATGTGTTATATATATATATATATATATATATATATATATATATATATATATTGATTGGAATTGTCACCCATAGTGGATATCAGAGTCCCTAACACTTTCAAATAGCTAGATGAAAAATGATTTCAATTGCATCGAATAGGCTCTGTCTATTTTCCCTAAGTCCACCTCTATTTCATTGAAAAGAATCAACTTAAATCCATCCCATTGTAGCATTACAGAGGCATTGAAGATAGGCTGGCACTAGCTAGATTGTTCAAGAGACTTAATGAACTTAATTAAATTATCGAACTGGTAGTTTAAATACATGTATGTCTGAATTGCACAAATGATTAATTGACTGTTTTACTGTGGATTGATGCACTGTGAACCGGTATAAACATTCCAGGGACGTTCCCAAAAGAACCATCCTATAGTTACCATTTATCCCCCTCTGCTCATTCAATTACTAATACCGGCGATAAATCGAAATGATCATCCTTACTTCTGTGCAAAAGACAATCTCCTTTGAATGAATGATTCCTTTTTCAGTTCATACGTTAGGATGTTTACTCCATGAATAGCCCAACATTCTGATCTACAACAACATAGTGATTTGTTTGATCGTAGCATTGTGATTTGTTTGATTGTAGCATAGAATTAGATATATCCTTCAGGATTGATAGCTAGGCATTAAGTAAGACACGTATCCTAGTTGTTTTCATTTATTAGAATTCTGTAAGTGATCCATTAAATACAAAGCAGCAAGATAAAGGAAAACAGAGTAATTCTTCCAATTGGTGCTTGAACCCTAATACTTGATTTGAACAGAAAACCTTAAGTACAAGATAATTGGTTGATTGAAGCATTAACAGGATAGATCACTTGTTGAATTAGTAGTTGGATTGTCATAGATTAGTTATCCTGATTTGCTTTGGTAACGAATGATTATGGCATCAATAGTTTAATAAGCTGGGTGGTGATTATCATAGGGTTGTTTGATTGCTTTCAAAGAATTGTCATTACAGAATGCTTGATTGAGTGATTTTTCATATAGAGTCTGGTACCAGCATGCAAAGTTTGATTAGGGTTTGGTGTGAATAGAAGTTCATTTTTATTAGGAATATTTAGTTAAGTGCAGATTTGAATATTGAGATTTGTGAAGATTTTAGGTAAGATTTGATTATTGGGTTTGCTCATTAGACGATAAGATTTGCAAGTATTTCTTTCATAAATCATTAATAAGGAAAACATTAAACTCTGAAATAGCCTTAACAAAGAAAGCGCAAGGCAATTCGTGCTTACAAACCCTGGGTTGACAATTAATCTTAAGGGATTTAATTTGACAAATTACTCTCTCAACATTTTGGCATCGTTGCTGGGGAAGTTGTCATTTCCTATTCAGGTAACCATTATTATTAGAGTTTCAAGATCTGTCAGGACTGTCAGAGGGCGGAGAGAGTACAGTAAGACATGAGTGAAGAGCCACGCATCCACTTTTGTTGGGGTTGCTCCAAAGTCTGACCGATCACTGCTTGTCCTTGAATTTTTCTATTTCCTTTATCTTTATGTGTAGAAGTAGAAGCAGTTTCATTTCCGCATTTCATGTAATTCGCAAAAGTTTGTAAATCTCACAGCTTTAACGTTATATCATTTTGGGGTGCTGTAAGAACCCCCATTACTAATATGTGTGTGGAGACAGGGACTATCAATCAACCAGATGGACTTGAAGATGATAAATATGAGGGACCTCTCACAAGCCCTAGCAACTGCTGGGATCTTGACCTCTACCTCTCAAGAAGAGAACTTCTTGACAATAGTCAAGAACTTGTCCATTTCTCCACCACCACAAGAGGATTTGGAAGTCTCTTTTGATTTCCCTGACCAATCATCTAAGGAGATGAATGAATCATGCACTATAATCAATGGAGAACATCCACTGGAACCTGAGATTGAGGAGTTCTTGACATGTCTATCAGCAGATCCAGAATGTAATCAAGAGACTACTCACCCTACAGAGAACAATCAACATGACATGGAAGAAGAGGATGAGCAACATGGGCCAAATCAAGAAATGGACCAAGAATACCATGATCATATCGAACATTGGTTCTGAACAATGACTCAAGTGAGGGAGTATTCTTCTCTTTTAAAACTCTTGTTGTCATATCAAGTACATTGGTTGGTTTTTCATGCTCATGTACACTTCCAAGTTTATATGTTAAATCTGAGCATGAATATCTATTTTCACCTGCTCCGCACATGGCTGCATTGGAAGTACGCCTACACTTAAAGGATATCTTCCTCTCTCTAACTTAGAATAGGGTAGTATAGGAAAATGAATAAAATTGTTACAGCAGTACACATGAAACTACAATTCCTAAGGCATAACCATTCAATTTCTATTATTATGCACTCTTGGGGTAAGACTTGTTAGAAGCAATTCACTATTAATGCCTCATATTTTATAAAGTGACTTTGATTATTGGCTGAGAGTATTCATTAGCTTAGTTAGGGGATTGTTATTGTTATACTTTCCATTCATAAACTTAGCAGACTGTCATCCAAGAAATCTTTTCAAGTTTCTCGTCGAAGGTTTAATGAAAATCCTCCTATGGTGGACCACTCCTATAAAACCATAATGAGCTCTCATAAGAACCCTAGCATGACTAACTCAACGAGTCTTTTAGTCATTATCTGAGATGTCTTCTTTTTCTTGAGTCTTTAGGGTAGCAGGATCAACCAGTAAGGATTAGTAATTAAAAACTTTTCACGCCATCCTGCGCTCTTAAGGAGTAGATCTGTCTCCCCACTTATTAAGTAACCTCTAAGGTTAACCATAATCAGAGTCTACAAAAATATTTAGGAGAGGATAGGAGGTCTCATAATGAGCCGACCTACCACGATCATAAGACCTAACATGCATGACATTACTGCTCCTGGTCACCAAGCCAGAGTAATGGCTTTCAACCCAAAAGCTGGAAGACGGGAGGTCTCATCACGAGCCAGCCTATTCATCCATGTTAATTCTTGTGAGTGGCACTACCATCAGCTGGTTACCAAGCCAGGACAATGGCCTTTATCTAAAAGTCAAATAAGCTAACTCTGAATCTATATCTAGTAAGTGGGACACAGACATTTCATTAGGTTAAAAGGCATCCCTGTCGAGGCTATAGATGCCTGCTGGCAGCAGGGCCCTGCCTGTGGTATCAAAGTTAACTTTACACTATGATTTACTTGGTTGTTTTTGTCTTTTCCCTGAACTCACCATCATATCTCTCTGAGAATGGCTTTAAGATCCTTTCAATAATATGCTCTGGAGTTCTATTTTTTCAGAAATGATTTGGTTTTTATGGATGTGGGACCCTTAGTATAGGTGATTCACTCTTCTTGAATAAGAGAATATTCAATTATAAGCTTGGGTAATGTTAAGACATTCATTCTGGAAAGGTATCATTTTGTCATTTTCCCCTATCTTCGATCCATTGTAAACCCTTGGTTTTTAAATAAAGTCACTTTTACTTGTAATAATGAGGCTATTAAAAGTAAAGACCTTCTGCTTTGGACTACTCTTGAGATGTTTTGTGGAAATTATTATGGTTAAACATTTTAGGATGACATTATCTCTGCAGTAACAATGTTGTTGGCATTCTTTTTATAGCCTTAGCTTTAGTTACTCTTTTACAATAATAAAAGTTAGTCTGGACATCACTTGGATCCCTAGTTACTATTTTTATTATCTTATTGATACAAAGGAAGTTGACATCACATGAAACTTACTGACATGCTCTCATTTAATTAGCCCTATGGTTTAAGTCAATGAAACATATTATAAAATAGAAACCCTAGCCCTTCAGTCGTTGATCTCTGTCAGAGGTTTTTCTTGCATGAGGGCATGCAAGATGATAGGCATGGGGGGAGAGGGAGAAGATGTTAGGAGAGAGAAAATTTTCATGAACAAATTAACATTTTCACCCTACGCTTACTTATGGTTTCACAATTGTTGGGCTTGGAGCATGATCAAGTAATTGTTCTTTATTTTACCTATTTCCTTTGTTTCAATAAAGAGGATTATTGATGATGGTGCTTGTGTTGTCTCAGGAAGCTGTGATACACATACATCAACATTTGTGGGATAATGGGGATGACACATGCATCAAAATGTTTGGGATAATGAGGATGTCAAGACCTTTTTCCTTTTGCAGTAGGTTCTATCAACAGTCACAACAACTACAACCTTTCCATTCTCCACTTCATCTTGCGGCATCAGGCACACCAACAACAGGGGTAAACTTGAGGTAGAGGAGGCTTAAGATTCTTTAATTGATTAGAAATTTAAGGGAACTTTTGATGATTAAACCACTACATATTCCATATACCCTCCATTTTCATGCTACCCTAAGTTAGGTCACAATCATATTGGTTCATGTAAACAAAAGCAACAACTATAATGCCTTCCCCTCCTACATTCACACATATTGTCAGTTGAATCCTATAGAGGATGAAGTCATTGCTGCCTTTCATAAGGGACCATCCATAAAGCCTTGTAAAAATAGCGCATGCAAACACATCTCCATTACCATCTACCATTTCCATTGTCACCTATCATCCTATTCATTATTTTCCTCCTCCTAGCAAAGTATTTGTTTGCATGAGGACATGCAAAACCTCAGGCATGGGGGGATGATGGGCCTCGGAAATGCCCATGTTTTCATCATGCAATATTGCCATTCATACCCTAAAACCCTAGGTTTTTAGCCCGTTCCATACCCTAATTCCATCAACTTGCCGCCAAATCACATTTTATGTTTTGTGGTTAACTATCATTAGTTTTCTTAGATTTTTATATGATTAAAGATGATTATGCCATTATTTACTAATGACGGTTTTGCTAAGCTCACTTTCACAGGGTTCCAATGCCAAGTTTCTGCACAAGCCAATAGAGTACGAAAATGACCAATTTGGGGCTTTTGACACTTTCGGCATGCTTCCAGAGAAACCGAGAGAGGTTATTGTCAAAAATGATGTTTTAATACCTTTCCATAACCTGGATTACACCCAGGTCACTCCTGTGGGTCTCTAGAAGGAAATTCCCAAATTTGCCCAAATCTGCAATAATTTTCAAACTGCCAAATTCCGCCTCAATTTCCATGTAGGTGAAGATGAATGAAGAAAATATGGCACATGGGTTTTGGTCCCAATATAACCAATTTACTAACCCTCAAAATTATTTCTAAAATTACTTACGGTTTGGAAGATATGCGGAGTTCTCTGAGGCCAATTTATATAAAATGTCCAGATTTCTACCTAACAGTCAAATTCGGATTTGCCTATTTTGGTGCCACAGTTACGGTTTGATAAGATCCTTTCCTCCATTCATGCATTGATCAACATCAACAACAACCATTAGCTATTCGAAGGCCATCTAGAGAAGTCAAATTTGTTTGTTGTCCCATTTGATTTAGAATGTAATTAATCTCCAACATGTATAAAAGCAGAGCAACAAGAAAGGAAGCTAGCAGTGTGGCACTAAACTTATGAAGCAATTTTAATGTATGATCGAACCAGTTTGAATATAATCGAATGTTATTGTTTTGAAGCGGTTTCAAATGTGTGGTGAATTGACGCTTATGTTTTAACTGTGCATCGGATTACTTAAGCTACTGTAAGTTCTCCAACCCAAGGTGTGGCCGGGCCCACCCATCTGGGATTGTTTGTATTTTGAAACAACAGTGACACTGCAACCCTAGATTTGCTTAATTCCATTTTACAGTTTAGTCGTGTGAATTATCATTTGTTTGACGGATTGTTGGTTATGCTTGCAGTAGTCTTTTCCACTTTTATGAATCGCAATTGGATTTTGGTGTGATTTCGTGCCTTTCGAACTAGAGCCACCCCATCACTTTGTTTTCCCTCACCTGGAACGCGCTATCTATATATATATATATATATATATATATATATATATTGATTGGAATTGTCACCCATAGTGGATATCGGAGTCCCTAACGCTTTCAAATAGCTAGATGAAAAACGATTTCAATTGCATCGAATAGGCTCTGTCTATTTTCCCTAAGTCCACCTCTGTTTCATTGAAAAGAATCAACTTAAATCCATCCCATTGTAGCATTACAGAGGCATTGAAGATACGCTGGCACTAGCTAGATTGTTTGAGGGACTTAATAAACTTAATTAAATTATCAAATTGGAAGTCCAAATACATGTATGTCTAAATTGCACAAATGATTAATTAACTATTTTACTGTGGATTGATGCACTGTGAACCAATATAAACATTCCAGGGACGTTCCCAAAAGAACCATCCTCTAGTTACCATTTATCCCCCTCTGCTCATTCAATTACTAATACCGGCGATAAATCGAAATGATCATCCTTACTTCTGTGCAAAAGACAGTCTCCTTTGAATGAATGATTCCTTTTTCAATTCATACGTTAGGATGTTTACTCCATGAATAGCTCAACGTTCTGATCTACAACAACATAGTGATTTGTTTGATCGCAGCATTGTGATTTGTTTGATTGTAGCATAGAATTAGATATATCCTTCAGGATTGATAGTTGGGCATTAAGTGAGATAAGTATCCTAGTTGTTTTCATTTATTAGAATTCTGTAAGTGATCCATTGAATACAAAGCAACAAGATAAAGCAAAACAGAGTAATTCTTCCAATTGGTGCTTGAACCCTAATCCTTGATTTGAACATAAACCCTTAAGTACAGGATAATTGGTTGATTGAAGCATTAACAGGATAGATCACTTGTTGAATTAGTAGTTGGATTGTCATAGATTAGTTATCCTTATTTGCTCTGGTAATGAATGATTATGGCATCAATAGTTTAATAAGTTGGGTGGTGATTATCATAGGGTTGTTTGATTGCTTTCAAAGAATTGTCATTATAGAATGCTTGATTGAGTGATTTTTCATATAGAGTCTGGTACCAGCATGCAAAGTTTGATTAGGGTTTGGTGTGAATAGAAGTTCATTTTTATTAGGAATATTTAGTTAAGTGCATATTTGAATATTGAGATTTGTGAAGATTTTAGGTAAGATTTGATTGTTGGGTTTGCTCATTAGATGATAAGATTTGCAAGTATTTCTTTCATAAATCATTAATAAGGAAAACATTAAACTCTAACATAGCCTGAACAAAGGAAGCGCAAGGCAATTCATGCTTACGAACCCCGGGTTGACAATTAAGCTTAAGGGATTTAATCTGACAAATTAATCTCTCAACAATAACACCTAGGGAACCCCCTTGAGACTGGAAAAGAGAATTTCTAAACCAGTGGGTCTATTATTCATTTAGAAATTCTTCTCTACCCAGACCATGAATCTACTTGACATCAGAATTTTCTCTTTGTAGGCATGGTATGTTATGCAATGAGCATTCATTCTGGGAACCTAGGAACAATAATGAGTCTACTTGACATCAGAATTTGCTCTTTGTAGGTATGGTATGTTATGCAATGAGCAGTCATTCTGGGAACTGGCATGTCTTTCTTCAGTGAAACCAAGAACAAGTTTAAGAATGTCTATTGATTAACATGATAAAAAAAGGTATTGTTTTAGGTTGTCCCTAGTGAACTTGCTAGTGAAGAAGCTAAAGTGAAATTATTTTGTATTTAACAACTCCTCCAACTCCCTATTTACTTCGTCACTTGGCACGGATTCTCCTTAAGACCCAATTGATGGAAGTCTATTCATCTTGATGATCCTTTCAACTATGGAGTAATGTTGTTGATATTATGTCACTGACTTTGCTCTTTGTAGGCATGGTATGTTATGCAATGAGCAGTCATTCTGGGAACCTGATTCCTAAGGTAACATTTTCATTGATTAGATAGATGCATAAGCACCCATATCAAAATGCTTTAGGGTAGAGATTATAGGCACAAATATATGAGGATCTATGCCTATGTGGAGGGCAGAGGGAAGTTATTTCCTTTCGATAAAAAAAACTCATTAGTTGGGTTCCCCCGCAGTGCTTGGGTGCTCCTTTGGCCGAATGACTAGCCAGTCAGGGAATGAAAATGGATGCTTGATAGTATTGGATAATTACATATATAACACAAGAACATAATTGTTAGTGTAGGTGCTTGCATGGGCCCTTATAGGGATAGGTGCTTCTATGGGCTTCAGCTAGGTAACCATCCCTTTAGTTGTACCAGAGGCTGCAGACAAAAAGTTCGCTTGAAACAAATTCTTGAAAAACTTTGCATTCACTATTTTCATTCACATCTTCAATCTGGGATTAGACATGAATATCTTACCCAATAAGTCCTGGAATTTCATGGGATAACCTAACCAAATTTCGTGGGGGCAAGGCCATATTTGATGCGATAAAAGTGCCACTTGATTGCCTAAAGAGAAGGTAGACAGATAGGGATATGAAAGAGGTAACTAAACCATGCCTAAGGATGGGAACTAAAGGATGGTGGACGGTATCTAAGCCCAATGATGGGAACTAATAACTCAAGCCTGGTGAGGGCCTCTAACGCTGGTGAATCAATAGATTATTGGGTCACGTTGATGCTAAACGTTGGTGAATCAACAAATTATTGGGTCGTGTTGATGCTAAAGAAGTTGGTGGCGTTCTTTCGGTGAAAAATTGGTTATAGCGGCAATGAAATTGGTTTCTAAATCAGTAAATCAATAATGCAATTGGCTGTAATGGCTTTAGTACCTAAGGATATCTATCTTTTCTCTTTGAAAGGATATTCTTTGCTATTATAGTAATCTGATATTGAATTGTAGGGTCAAATTTGAGGTTATAGTGCCAATGAAATTGGTTTCTAAATCAGTAAATCAGTAATGAAATTGGCTGTAATGGCTTTAATTTACCCTTGTTTCTCAACAGAAATAACATTATTCATTATTCAACAAAAATGGTAACATTATTCAACAAAAAAATACCTGTATGTCTCTAGCAACTGATGAATATAATGAATGTAACACTGTGCACACACTCAGTTTGTATGTTTCCAACAACTTCTGAATAGAATGAATGTAACAGTGTCTGAACACTTTGATTGCATGTCTCCAATAGCTGATGAGTAGAATGAATGTCTGAAATGAAAATGAGTAAGATTTGATGTTTTATAGTTTTTTCATATAGAATTTAATTGGTAGGGAAGTTTTGCATAGATTTCCATCTCCCAAATTCAAATGTGTGGCCTGGATTGATTTGTACATGATCAAATGGTTGATAATATTTGAAGGTTGATCCATGTGCTTTCCTGTTTTTAATTCCTGAATTGAAAATTCTGGTGTGTTTAATACTTGAATTCAAAGGGTTGGTGACATTTATTGCATCCTCTGAACTAATTCCTGAATTGAATGTTGTCATTTATTGTCTTTAATCCTGAATGGAATGTTGTCATTTATTGTCTTCAATAGGTTGAATGGTTAAATACACATGTACATATGGCTGACACACATTTCACCTATTCTTGTGCAGGTATTACTGAGCAATGGGATGTGTTGCTCTAGTGGAAATCTGTAGGTGACTGTTTGATGGGATAGGTGTACTCCTGAATAGAATTCAATGGAATGTTTTGTAGTGCATTTTGACTTATTTGGTAATTCAGAGCTGGAGATATTTGGGACATTATGTCTTGTCAATATGTGATGTTAAGGTTTGGTATTTGACACTTGTTGGCCCAATCAATATGTGGGCCCATTTTGGACTAAATTATTTAACTTATATAACTTTTTTTTTTTGGTAGGTAAGCACCCACGAGGGATTTGAACCAGTGATTTGAACCAGTGACCTATCGCAAGGAGTGCCTTAACAGGGCACCCATTCACCATCAATCCAAAGTCCCGTGGGCATGTAACTTATATAACTTAAATAAACTATTTATATGCAATTTTTTGATGATTTATGAATATTTTTTTATGGATGTGTGGGACCAGTGCTATAACTAGTATTGGAGGCTCTCCCTTAGATAAACGTTTCTAATTTACCTCTAACTCCATTGCATATAAACTTTGCCTTAAGTATAATAAATTATGCAAGGCCTTTAGAAGGATAACCTGCACAAATGGAGTCTTGTTAGACAAGAATACCATCTTGATATGGTTGGAATTGAACTAGTTATTGCAGAGGCAGAACAATGCTCATTAGCACAACGACCAATTCTATTTGAAGAATATTTGAAAAATATTTATAAATCTGGACGAAGCATTACACTTTGCCTGCATAAAATCTCTTACAAGATAAAGTTGTGCATAAATCACTTGCAGAAAAGCTTCAAAATCTCTTCCTTGTTCCATATTCATGTAATATTCTTCAAAAATCACTTTTACTTCTCTCTATTAATAATTCCTGAAAATATTTAAGTTTTGTCATCCCGACGCCAAATCTACAAATTTAACGGTCCCCGAGTTGGTTTTCATATGAATAAACTGCACATTGATAAAGTTAAGATGATCATGGAAAAACCTCAACATGATTGATCACGTAATTGATCTAAACATACACCAAATTTATTTGGTTTCCTCGGAGAAAATCCTCTCGGATTTTTTATTATTTTTTTTGGTCTAAAATATTGCATTTCTAAATTGTAGAACTAGAAATGTGGTTCTAGATTCTCCTTATTTTCGAGTCAACAAATTTTAACCATTCACTTGCGATAGGACCATAAAGAGCTAGAGCTCATCCACCTTTGGCAATAGAGTTTGCCTGCCTGTGTGTGTGTGAAAATGAAACCCACGATATTTGAAACCATTAGTATTGAATGCCAAATGGAAAAAGCACTCAAATTTATTTAAAAAACTTACACGAGATTTCGAAATTTACTCATTGGCTCTCGTTTATGAACATTATGTACATTACAATATCAACAATAGGTTGAGTTCATTAATGAGAATTTATTTCTAGGCTTAGGCATGCAAGTTTTTCTCATTCTCAAATTGAGAGACAATTTGTATAGAAACTTAATGGTCAAATAGAATTTTGGTATTTGCTAGTTTTCTTTGCTTTTTTTTTAAAGTGCTCGCACAATACCTTCTTTCATCCAAAATTTGATAGACCCTACAACTATATGATTGAGTGACAATCATTTTGCTAAGTTAAGGTGGTGTTTGTTACATAAAATTTAAACAAATAAAACAAATGTTAAGCCAATGAACTCGCTATTGAATGAGTGTCGTAGCTTGTCATTATCACAATATACAAGCTAAAACACCAACGAACAAAATGATTGTGGTATGGTCTATAGATGAATTCCCAAAACATAATTAAACTTTTGCTCTCATCACTTACACACTTCAACTCAATGTGCAATGCTTTAATCACATACTAGCAAACTAAGTGAAAGGAAAACTACCGTCATTGATTAAGCCAATGGCTAGAGTAGTGCACAATAAGTCTGAAGCATTTAATTTACTTGTTTGCTTCATCAACTATCATGGAGTTCAACGAATCCATAATGTCATTGACTTCCATGCATCAATCTTTGACACATCTCTAAGAAGGGTAAATTCTTGTAATATTGAAGGAAAAAATTGAATTGCGGTTACCCTTGACATCAATATCAACCTACTATCCACTCTATTGGTGAAGTTGACCCTTATGTTGTTGTGAATCCGTAGACAATGTTTACTCCTTGGGCTAGAAATGTAGGGATCACCTCATCCCCTTTACTTTGCACTATCCACACTCTTTTTTTGGCTATCTTTTGGATATGCAGGAGTGAAGCTTTAGATGAAGCCTCCAATGCTCAACTTCCCAATGTCCACTTATCTTGTAGTGTGGATAGAAGTTCCTACTATTATATGGATTTCTTTTCATATCCATTTTCTTCATGTGCCTTTGAGTTCACTATTGTATTGTGTAAGTCTTCTTCCATTCTTCATTTGAAATCATTCTAAACATATGGAATGTAGCTTGCTTCTCCTAGAAGAATGCCTCAATATGGCCTTCCTTCCTACAAAAGGAACATACCTCAAAATACCAATAGTTGACAACTCTATGGGATTTATTCTGGTAGTAACAAACAAGGGATGTCTTTCTTGATGCATATATCTTATTATTTTTCTCCTTATTCTCGATGATTCACTTGCTACTTATTCTAAGTATTATGACAAACTAAATCTTTGAACTTTTCTCACTGTTTCCCTTCTACAATTTTCCAAAAGAAGGATGTGGTGATAATGTGTTTCCATCTTCATTCATTGTTGTTCTTTCTTTTGATGAGAAAGCCAAATTTGCGAAATATTTTGGCTTCACAAAAGTGATCTTAGTGGACATGGTCTTTTTCTCTATTCCATTAAAACCTAGGCCTTCATGCTTGACCCCTAGTTTAACTATAGCATGGATTATAATTCCTTGGCTTCTCTTACTACTCCCTTAATCATCATAGCACATCTATGTTAATGTTGTGGAATCAATGCCTCTAGTATGCTTTTGAAAAGCACCCAAGTGCTATTTAGAAAGGTATACATAAGATGAGTTTACCATGTTTGTCTCGGTTATCATGTTTACTGTTGTAGTAGAAATGGTCCATTTCTTTGCTTCATTGATCTCTTGGACAACTATTTGTAGCTTGGATAATTCCTCCTCCTTATTTTCCAAAGCTAGGTGTAATCCTCTAAGTGATCCTATCCTCTTACAAATTATTCAACTAAACTATCTTATTTCCCATTTGCACAAGCTGAACTCTATTCTTGTCCTAGGCTACCATAATAATAGAAAGGGAATCTTGGCATTCGAAAAAATGGTGTTTTGGGAAATGCAACAATTTTTTAGGGGTCTTAAGGTCCTTTTCTAGTGTTGCTATCCTTTTTTTTAAATTTGTACCTTTTCCTTCAAGAGCCAATTCTCCTCATAATCTGCACATTGGAGGATTTGAAGTCTCCCAATATCTCTCTCTCTTTAATGCTCCACCATGCTAGGTTTTATTTCTCCTCAAAGTGTTGATAATATCTTCAAGGTCAAGGACTTAACTACTCTGATACTATATCTTTCATGTCTCACCAATATAGATCTTCTGCGAAAATGAAATCAGTTTCCTCTATAGTCATAATAAACCAACAATGCTAAAATCGTGCATCACCAAAATGATTTTGTAGCTATGAACAAAAGGCAAATATCTTCAATTATCATTACAATGCTTTGTTTCCAAGCCCATCGCATCACATACTCTTTGTAATTTAGTGTGCAAGCATAGGACTTGGTTCCAATTCAATCCTCTCTCTCTCTCTCTCTCTCTCCATCTATATATTCAAGAAATACATCCAAATCAAATTTAAGTGCATGCTACTCAAAAAGCTTATTGAATGTGTGTGTGTGTGTGTGTGTGCAATTTGTTTTATGAATAGTTCCAAATGCTTGGGTTTATTTGTGTGGGTCTAGATAAATTCCAAATAAAGAGTCAACCCATTGTATGGGATGTGAAACCAAAAACAAATTTTCTTATGCAAAAATTTGCTTGGACTTTATCAAATAACACACTAGCACTACAACAATCCCTTAAGAAATTTCATGAACGAGATTACTCTCTTGGAATCATCACTTGATTTGATTTGTGGTACCCAATCACCTTTCATGTCTCCAACAAATTTTTACACAATACTTTGTTTTCATAGTACAACAACCAAAGTAATATAATTCCATAGTATTAATAAAGAAGTGAATTCTTTAGAAACATTAATAACATTACTATAAATCTATTAGGTTAGACTTAATTCAATTATAAAGTCATTTTGATACGATAATTAATGGGTTTACCATTGGTAGTTTCTGGGTCAAGCTTTCGATAATCCATGGTTTTTCCCATGGTACTTGGTGTAGTATATTCTATTTAATGGTTTGATGACTCCAATGTATTTTGGAAAAGGGTAAACTATTACGACGTCGTTTCTCAGTTTAGGGTTTCCAGGATAATAATGGTGTTTTTCTGGTATATTTTATTATCTTTGTTTATTTATTATTTTTTCTTACCTTGTAGTTTTTAACTAATGGTATCAAAACAAGGTTAACTTGGATTCTCCGAGAAATCAAAGTGGTTTAAGGTTGGTGCTATAGAAGATGATGAAAAGAAATAGATTTCCTAATGACACGACTCATCGAGTATAGAGCTAGTGTTTCAACAAAATAAATCTTGAATACAAAGAGTTGTTGTAGGAGCGGAAACTATATATTGAGATCCAACAAAAGGATTTTTTAGAAAGATACCCAAACAAAATAGGGTTTTGTTGTTATAAGGTAGAGGTTTGAAGGTCAACCAATGAGATCTAGAGAAATCCATTTTGGTTGTTTTGAAGCTATGGCTCGATGGTTTCTATACTATGGTTTGGATGTCAGCACAAAATAAGAACTCAATATGGGGTGTTCTCGCACTCACCATAGCTAGAGATAATGGCATGGAGGACCTTTGCTACATGTGATAGGATATATAAAGATATTGGGAAACATTCAAAGGTGTTTTAAGAGGAAAGGGAATAGTGCATATCAAAAAAGTTCATTGCAACATTCCTTGAAGCTAGATGAGGTGTTAGAAGGGATACATTATGATTACCATTGGGAAAATTGAGTTTGAATCATACCTAGAACTTGTTCATTAGTAGTATAAACGATCATGGCCTAAAGGATGAGTTAAGGGTAGCAGTAGTCGGTGCAAGGTCCCCTAGTAGATATTCTCATGGAACATGATGTTGGCATGGATGAATTCTAGATGCTCAGTGTATCGTTAAAGAAAGTCTAAGAGTAAAAGGCACTATTGAAGGCAATAGGATGGAAACATTTGTAAGTGTTTGTATAATAATTAAAATAAATCATTATAGTAGATTTGAAATTTTTTTAATTGCGTGTTAATTGGCAGGTCACTATAAGACCTACTAATGTATGTATACTCATGGTAAACTATTAATAAAGTCTAAAGATTGACCTAGGTGATTCAGGGGAGCATGTGGTTTTGGCTCGTGGTATTGCATCCAAAAGTGTTGATCTCACGCACTTTCATGGTTGGTTCATGGTATTAGTCCAACAGTTTTTTGATCCTATGGTTTTGGACCGTGGTATTGTGGAAGGCCTAAGACTATAAAAGAGGAAGGAGATCATTTGGCAAAGTATTATCGAATGAATTGAATATCTAATAAGTGCTAGATCTGAAATATTTGTGATTGGGTTATGGTGCAGATCTAGATCTGAATGAAGGAGGAACCTTAGCGCATAAAGAAGGATAAGTTCTTTTGATGGATCATAATCTTTATGCTTGAATAATAGTATCTTTGCATGATTTTGATCTGTTATATGAGGCGCATGCTTGATCTATAAATCTGACAATCTGGGTTAATTAGTGTCTGAATATTTGAAAGAAGGAATTATCCTTTATAGATCTGCACGCAGGTTTCAGGTTGTTGAAGTAGTGTATATCTTTAAATTATGATCTAGCTGCCTCTGTCTATTGCTGCAGTATTCTGGGTTCAGAATTTGGTGTGTGGTTACTGTTACTGTGTTCTGGGTACATCTGTCAGAGAAGTGTCTACTTGATTCAGTTCTAATTGGGAAAAGGAGATTATTTGATGCAGATATACTTGATGATTGATTGATGTTCATGGATCCAGTCTGAAAATTTATGAAACGTGGTCCCTGGAAGAAAGAGAAGGTTGTTGCCTTTAGTAGGCCAGCACCTACGTACTAGTATCTTGGCTAGTACAAGAGCTAAGGGGGTTGTAGCTCCCTTCCAGGAGAAGCTGGAGAACGAGAGAGGGTTGTAGCTCTCTGCAGGTTGTAGCCTGCGTACTGGTAAAGGACTGCACCAGTACAAAATCATTGTAAAAGAAGTTTCTAATTGAAAGAAGATAGAGACATATTGCAGCAGGTGGTTTTCACCCACATTGGGTTTCCACCTTATATCTGGTGTTCTTTTGTGTGACTATTTGCTTTTCTTGTCCCTGCTCATTATTTTATGATACTGACATACAAAGTAATGATCAATATTTGAAGAATTATTCAAAGTATAAATAAGGAAGATAGATTGATAAGAACTTGATAATACTGATTCACCCCCCCCTCTCAGTATTATTTCCAACAATTGGTATCAGAGCAGGTCCTTCTGAAGAAGCTTGATCGCTTGAAGGAAGATCTAACATCATGAGCAACTACGAGAGGGAAGCATCAATCAGGCCACCGATTTTTGATGGAACAAACTTCGTATATTGGAAGGTAAGAGTTACTGCCTATCTTCAATCTTTGGGTACAGAAGTATGGGACATTATAGAAACAGGGTATACTTTTCCATCAGCTACTCCTACAGATTCAGCTGAGAAGAAGAAATATGAAACAAATGCAAAGGCGGTTAATACTCTTCTAGGATGTCTATCTCAATCTGAATTTGTGAAGGTTATGCAATATAAATCCGCAAAAGAAATATGGGACAAGATTGTTTTGAGCTACGAAGGAGATGAACAGGTAAAACGTGCAAAACTTCAAACCCTCAGGATTCAGTATGAGAATCTCAGAATGTATAATGATGAAAGTGTGGCTAACTATTTCCTTCGGGTAGACGAGATTGTTAATAGTATGAAAAACTTGGGTGAAGAAATAAAAGAGGCTGTTGTGGTTGAAAAAGTCCTAAGATCATTGTCCCCCAAGTTTGAATCTAAAGTGTCTGCAATAGAAGAAAAGGAAAATCTACGAACTCTTACTTTGTCTCAGCTACACGGAATTCTAACTGCTTATGAAATGAGAAAAGGAGGTCCATCAGACAGGAGAGAAGCTGCTTTTAAGGCTTCAGGCAAAGGAGACTACTATGAATCAAGTCACGTGCCAGAAGAAGAAGAAGAATCAAATTTTGTCAGAAATCTTCAACGGGGCACTGGAAGGTTCAAAGGTAAGCTACCTTTTAAATGTTTTGCTTGTGGAAGAGTAGGTCATTATGCTGCCAAATGTCCTCATAAGGATAAGATTGACAAAGGAAAGGAACCTGCCAGATGGAACAAGAAACAGAATGCAAATAAGAAAAGCTACTACACTCATGAAGACAGTGATGGTCTATCAAATAGTGATGAAGATGAACGAGGTAATGACTATAAACTTTTAATGGCATTTTAAGATGATGATTACATGGATGCTATAGATGTGGATAGTTTTTATGAAGAGATTTCTAGACTTAAGACATGTATAGAAGAAAAGAATATGATCATTGATACTCTACAATTTCAAATTGATGAAAAAGAAAAATATCTTGAAAAGTTAGAAGGTGAAATTGTTGGCCTTAGAAAAGAATATAAGAAAACAAAGGCTATTAATCTTAAGTTTGTCAAAGGATCTGAAACTCTGGATGAGATCATCAATGTACAGCGTTCTCCGCTAAACAAGACAGGTCTGGGGTATAATGGAGAAACATCTCAAGCATCCACCTCAAAGAGTTATCTTGATGCAGCAAGAAGGAATGAGCAAAAGCACAATGGAGATCACCAGGTAAAGCAGGGACGAATTACATCAAGAACGAACAAAGACTATCAGGTAAACCAGGGGCAATCTGTCTTAAGGATGAACAAAAGCTACAACCAGCCACAGGTAAAATCTTCTCAATTTGCTTCAAGAATGGATGACAATAGAAATTACAATCATTTGGCCGGTAGATTTGATAATCGCAGAAGTTTCTTCAATGGGCAATGTTTCTCTTGCCATAACTTTGGTCACAAAGCAGCTCAATGTGTTGCATATAAAACAATCATGACTAGAGAAGCTCAAAAACAAAGAAGTATGATCGGGATTACAAAAAGGACCTATAACAACTTTTCAGCTCTTGAAAATGAAGTTGAATGTTCTATTTGCAATAACTTTGGTCATGAAGATTCTGAATGCAGGAGCAGGTTTCAACAGACAAAGGAACAAGCCTCAAGCACCAGAACATGGAGAATAAAGGAACCACAAACAGAAAGATGTGGGATAGCCTTTTATGCAGAGGGATAGGAAAATCTATGGTACATCGACAGTGGATGTTCGAAGCATATGACAGGTGATAAAGAAAAACTTGAATCATATTCTGCTTTAGAAAAGGGAAAGAAAGTTTCTTTTGGAAATGATACTCCAGCAGCTATAAAAGGAAAAGGCACAGCTCAGTTAAAAGAAAAGGTCAAAGCTGGAAAATGTTTTGTATGTTGATGGCTTGAAGCATAACCTTCTGAGTGTCAGTCAGATGTGCGATCAAGGAACCGAGGTAATATTTCGATCAAATGGATGTAGCGTTCGTGATCTTGATACAGGGAAAACAGTGATCAAAGGTAGAAGAACTCCAAATAATCTATACATATTTGAAGAAGGACAACAACAATGCTATTTGAGAAAGGATGATGAACATTGTTTATGGCACCGGAGGTTGGGGCATCTAAGCTTTTCACAAATAAGGAAGGCATGCAAATATCAGGCAGTTCGTGGTCTTCCAGATATCAAAATTCCAGACAACACTATATGCAAATAATGTCAGTTTGGTAAGAAAACCAAAACCAACTTCCCGGAGAAGGAAGGATCAGCCAGCAGGCCTCTTGAACTAGTCCATACAGATGTATGTGGTCCTTTCAGGACGAGGTCACCTCGAGGAGAAGAATACTTGATATTATTCATTGACGATTTCTCTAGGTTTGTTTGGTTAGGACTTTTGAAGCACAAAGACGAAGCATTCGAAAAATTCAAATCCTTCAAAGCCTTGGTTGAAAATGAATCAGGTTACAAAATTAAGTGCCTCAGGTCCGACAGAGGTGGGGAGTTTACCTCAAATGAATTTTTCGATTTCTGTGAAGAACATGGGATAAGAAGGGAATTCTCTACAGCTAGAACTCCTCAGCAAAATGGAGTGGTGGAAAGGATGAACAGAACAGTCCAACAAATGGCCCGTGCTATGCTTGATGAGTCCGGAACTCCCGCAACTTTCTGGGGTGAAGCTGCATATGCTGCGGTTGTTATTCTCAATAAAACAAATGTCCGAGTGAACAGCACTCAAACTCCTCATGAACTCTGGTATGGTGAGACTCCTTCGGTAAAACACTTCAAAATCTTTGGGAGCAAATGCTATATTAAGAATACTGATGAGCAACTTGGCAAACTTGAACCTAGAGCAGATGAAGGCGTTCTTCTTGGTTATTCTCCACACAGCAAAGCATATAAGTGCTACAATAAAAGACTTGGAAGAATTGTTGACAACATTGATGTAGTGGTTGATGAAAAAGGATACATTCCTAGGCAAGTAAATCATGAAAATATCGAAGAAGATGAAGACTACCCTCAAAGACAGAATGATGAAGAAGAAGAACCTCAAGAAGCACCAGAGGAACAGATAAGGGTAGAAGAGAAGACTTCATCCAGGTACGTTCAGAAGAATCATCCAGAATCTCAGATTTTGGGGCAAAAAGAAGCAAGTGTACAAACAAGAAGAACAATTGCAGAAGCTTCAAGCTATTTGGCATTACTCTCATCCACTGAACCACAAAATGTAAAAGAGGCGTGCAAAGATGAATGTTGGGTCAAAGCAATGGATGAAGAACTTGAGCAGATCGAAAAGAACAACACTTGGGAGTTGGTTCCTAGACCAAAGGATAAGAATGTTATAGGGACAAAATGGGTCTTCAAAAATAAGTTGAATGAAAATGGGGAAGTAATTAGAAACAAGGCCAGACTTGTTTGTAAAGGGTATGCGCAGCAAGAAGGAATAGATTTTGAAGAAACTTTTGCTCCTGTTGCAAGACTTGAGGCCATCCGAATGTTCCTTGCTCTCTCAAGCTTTCAAAAGTTCAAAGTATTTCAAATGGACGTGAAATCAGCCTTTCTGAATGGAGACTTAGAAGAAGAAGTATACATTGAGCAGCCAGATGGTTTCATTCTTGGAAATGATCCAAATCTTGTATGCAGATTGAAAAAGGCTCTCTATGGTCTTAAACAAGCTCCAAGGGCTTGGTACTATCGTTTGGACAAATATCTTCATCAACAAGGTTTTTCAAAAGGATCAGCAGATAGCAATCTTTATATAAAAATTGAAAATGACAAATTGCTGATACTTGTTGTGTATGTAGATGACATTATCTTTGGCAGCAATGAAGAATCTATGAGTCAAAGCTTTTCCTTGGTGATGCAGAAAGAATTCGAAATGTCCTTGCTTGGAGAATTGACATATTTTCTTGGCCTGCAAATCCAACAAAAGGAAGGAGGGATCTTCTTGTCTCAAACCAAGTATCTCAAGCAGATTTTGAAGAAATATGGCATGGAAGATGCAAAACCAGTATGTACACCCATGGTCACAGGATGTAGCCTCAGTGCAAATGATGAATCAGCAGCAGTACATCAACCAACCTACAGATCTATGATTGGAAGTCTACTTTATTTGACAGGTACCCGACCAGACATCATGCATGCAGTGGGAATAGTTGGAAGATTTCAGGCAAATCCAAAGGAAACTCATCTTCAGGCAGTAAAGAGAATCTTCAAATATCTTCAAGGGACTCAAAATTATGGCTTATGGTATCCTAGAAATACAGATCTCACACTTCATGCTTATACTGATGCAGATTGGGCCGGAAGCGTGGATGACAAGAAGAGCACAAGTGGTGGTGCATTCTTTATGGGTTCCAGATTAGTATCTTGGTTCAGCAAGAAACAGAGTTCGATTGCCTTGTCTACAGCTGAAGAAGAATATGTTGCTGCTGCATCTTGCTGCACTCAACTCCTTTGGATGATGCAGACCTTGCAGGATTTTCAAATCACTTGTACACCACCCATCTCCATCTTATGTGATAATACAAGTGCAATCAGCATTTCAAAGAACCCAGTCATGCATTCAAAAACCAAGCACATACCAATCAAGTATCACTTTCTCCGGGAACAAGTGCTTGAACAAAAGGTCATGTTGGAGTATGTTCCTTCTAAGGAACAGGTTGCTGATATACTCACCAAACCATTGCCTAGGGAGACCTTTGAATACCTCAGGAAAAAGCTGGGGGTTGTTGATGCATCATCTTGTTGTTGAATCTCTTCTGATTGTTGGTTGTACGCAAGGTTCATCTGAAGTATATGCGTACATGTGCTGGGTTGCGGATTGGTCAAAGATCGAATGGCACAGGTTCAGGGGGAGCATATCATGCATTGTTGGCATTATGGAGGAAGTACAGAAGGAGATCATGGATGCTGGTCTGAATATTGCTGCAATACGTCTCTATCTCTTTCATGGTCATTTATGGTGTTTGATGGATTATGGTTCTTCTTTGCAGATCTAGTTTATAGTCAGGGGGAGCATGTTCTTAGGGGGAGCATAACCCTTTGCCCTTGATGTCAAAGGGGGAGAGTGATTGGTTGTTGTTGCCATCAAGTCCAAAGGGGGAGATTGTTGGCATTATGATACATATGTTGTGCTTGATGGCAACCCACTCATCTCAGATGATAAATTATAGTGCAGCAAAGTTCACAAACTTTCATGAAGATAAAAGTTTCTTTCATGTAGAGAAAAGTTCACGCACTTTTATGCAGAGAAAAGTTTATTTCGTGTAGAGAAAAGTTCATGCACTTTTATGCAGAGAAAAGTTTATTTCATGTAGAGAAAAGTTCACGCACTTTTATGCAGAGAAAAGTTTATTTCATGTAGAGAAAAGTTCACGCACTTTTATGCAGAGAAAAGTTTATTTCATGTAGAGAAAAGTTCACGCACTTTTATGCAGAGAAAAGTTTATTTCATAGAGAGAAAAGTTCACGCACTTTTATGCAGAGAAAAGTTTATTTTAGAGAAAAAGTTCACGCACTTTCATGGTTGGCTCATGGTATTAGTCCGACAGTTTTTGATCCTATGGTTTTGGTCCGTGGTATTGCATCCAAAAGTGTTGATCTCACGCAATTTCATGGTTGGTTCATGGTATTAGTCCTATAGTTTTTGATCCTATGGTTTTGGCTCGTGGTATTGCATCCAAAAGTGTTGATCTCACGCACTTTCATGGTTGGTTCATGGTATTAGTCCAACAGTTTTTTGATCCTATGGTTTTAGACCGTGGTATTGTGGAAGGCCTAAGACTATAAAAGAGGAAGGAGATCATTTGGCAAAGTATTATCGAATGAATTGAATATCTAATAAGTGCTAGATCTGAAATATTTGTGATTGGGTTATGGTGCAGATCTAGATCTGAATGAAGGAGGAACCTTAGCGCATAAAGAAGGATAAGTTCTTTTGATGGATCATAATCTTTATGCTTGAATAATAGTATCTTTGCATGATTTTGATCTGTTATATGAGGCGCATGCTTGATCTATAAATCTGACAATCTGGGTTAATTAGTGTCTGAATATTTGAAAGAAGGAATTATCCTTTATAGATCTGCACGCAGGTTTCAGGTTGTTGAAGTAGTGTATATCTTTAAATTATGATCTAGCTGCCTCTGTCTATTGCTGCAGTATTCTGGGTTCAGAATTTGGTGTGTGGTTACTGTTACTGTGTTCTGGGTACAGCTGTCAGAGAAGTGTTTACTTGATTCAGTGCTAATTGGGAAAAGGAGATTGTTTGATGCAGATATACTTGATGATTGATTGATGTTCATGGATCCAGTCTGAAAAATTATGAAACGTGGTCCCTGGAAAAAAGAGAAGGTTGTTTCCTTCAGTAGGCCAACACCTACGTACTAGTATCTTGGCTAGTACAAGAGCTAAGGGGGTTGTAGCTCCCTTCCAGGAGAAGCTAGAGAACGAGAGAGGGTTGTAGCTCTCTGCAGGTTGTAGCCTGTGTACTGGTAAAGGACTGCACCAGTACAAAATCATTGTAAAAGAAGTTTCTAATTGAAAGAAGATAGAGACATATTGCAGCAGGTGGTTTTCACCCACATTGGGTTTCCACCTTATATCTGGTGTTCTTTTGTGTGACTATTTGCTTTTCTTGTTCCTGCTCATTATTTTATGATACTGACATACAAAGTAATGATCAATATTTGAAGAATTATTCAAAGTATAAATAAGGAAGATAGATTGATAAGAACTTGATAATACTGATTCACCCCCCCCCCTCTCAGTATTATTTCCAACAGAATCGACAAGTTCTGCCCTATCACCTAGGTCTATGTCTAGATTTTACCATTAATTTATCAGGGGTATGCATTCCTAACCAGGTCTTTTAGTTGTATGCAAATTTACATGAAATTAAAACTTTTCTCCATTACAACCTTCTTTCTTGTTATTGTTGTTGTCTCGATACTCATGCCACCATTATCTAACCTTCCACGCCAGGTGATCTCCTCATGCCACCAAATTCTTGGTCATAGAGAACTCCAACTTGACCTTAAGCTTTGCATGCTTGAGTTCATACTCTTTCATATCCATGGTAAATTCTAGCTTTGTACTCCAATATCTGTATCAAAAAGCACTCTATTTTTCTTCATCATCTTCCGCAACATTGACATTAGACCATTTTGACTAGAGTGTCCAAGTTAATGTTACTCTCATACCACTTGCTAGAAATAAAATGTCAAAGAAAAATAACCAACAATAATAAAACACATAACAACATATACACATAAATAATAAGTGAAAAATAGAATATTCCCCAATCTTGTAAAAGTTTCAGTAAATAGAAAAGCTACTAAAACCATAAATTAAAGACCATGGAATATCCAATAAATATGGAACGAAGTCAATTATTGACTTTATGTAAATGGAATGACTTGCATCTACAATCAATATGAAAATTCCTTAGTTCAAAGAGATATGCATCCAATCTAGTTTTGTCTTGCTCTTACCTAACATGAATGGATGGAAATATGGGTGACTCAATCCAACTTCTAGACATGAATCAACCACCAAAAGGAAGGTGTACAAATCTGCAATAGGTTCAACGGTCTCACAAAGAAGAATGAATTAATTACTAACTATCACTAGCATATTGGACGGGGAGAAACAATTATGGAACAAAGTTTTTATCACAAACATTAATTTCATTCAAATAATTGTTTGGATGGTCTCAGATCTCTAGTGGTTGTAATTGACAATTCATATTATTGCAATCTTGGATGTAATTGACAGTTCATATTATTGCAATCTTTGTGTACAACTCAAGCAATTGGCTACACAGTCTGAGATGTCTAGTTGTTTTAATTGACCAAATGAATGACAAAAGTTTTTGCTAAGTTAGACTTGATATCATTGCAATCTGTGTGTGTACAACCAAGCAATTTGGCTGGATGGTCTGAGATATCTAGCTGTTGTAATTGACCAAACGAATCACAAGAGTTGTTGTTGAGTTAGAGTTGATATCATTACAACCTGTATGCATGTATAACATTGTCTCAGTAGGAATCGTTGAGGTTTCAAGCAATATCAAATTACCAATTGCTGAAGATACTAGCCAAGTACCCTAGTTCGAAGCTGACTTTTCAATGCTTAGCCCTAAAAAAAATGGGGAACAACCTGTTGTGATAAAGTTCAAGGAATAAGTTTTTCATTTTCTAGGAGTTCCAGACATTATTAATTGACAAATTTTTGGTGTATCTAGCTTTACCGGCCATTGGATATACTCTTAATATTATTGCACTCTTTACTTTTTAAATAGGTGACAACCTTAAATAGATGGTGCACACATTAGCAAAATCTCTCATTGGACATTTGACTGTGTAGGGGAGCTATATTTTCATAGCTTATGATGCATTTCTATTTTTATATTAAATCTTAGTATAAATGTATTGATTTCTTAATATTAATATAAAAGTGTAATTTAAAGTTAATATTTTTAATTAGTTTCTTAATATAAATGTATTGATTTCTTAATATTAATATAAAAGTGTAATTTAAAGTTAATATTTTTAATTAGTTTTTGTTTAAATTTGATTACAAATTTGGAATTTATATATTTCAATTTTTTTATAAGGTATAAGTGAAGTGTTTGGTGGTTTTTTTTAAGGTATTGTATTGATTTATGAATTAAAAATTGTGATTTAGATATTGGAAAATTGTGTTTTGATAATAAAAAAAGGTAACAAGTTGTTTCTAATGATAGTTATTTACAAAATCAAATATTTAGAAAATTAAGTTTTATTCTTTATATTTAAATTTATGGTGAATTAATATGAGGCGTATATCTAACCACTTGCAAGATAAATATTTCAATAACTCATAACTTGGTGTTATGAAGTTGAGTTGTGATTAGAGAAGGGGGGTGGGGGGCTTACTCTTTGAGCCTTATCACAAAGTGTTGACATTCTCCTCTACTAGAATTGATCCTAGACGGAGGAAAAAGCAAATCATATTCCTAATCACACATATTAATATAAACACAAACTTCTCATGAAGGAGAGAAAATATTATAATAAGAAAATGTCACATAGAGTGCCAAAAATATAATTATTGAGAGAAAAAGTAAATTTATCATTAATGTGAAAATAATTTTTCATAATTCATTATAAAGGCATCATTATAATAAAAAAATGTATACACATTAATTTACAGTGAAGCAAGGCTTCCCTAAGCATTGGACACAGATTCTTATTGTACATATCTTTAAAACTAGGGATAAACACACTTCCTCTAATTACAGGATCATTATTATTAGTGACATCTTAGCCAAGTTATATGAACTTATTTTGGAAAAAAATATTAACCTCTGGCTTGAAAGCCATGGTAAAAGAGCTAAACGCCAATCTAGATTTAGGAGTCATCATTTAACTATGTACCATTTTGTTACTCTTAGGATAATCATCGAAAAATAGCATAAATAATAAATCTAATATCTTTTGTTGTTTGGTTGACTTGAGAAAAAATTTTGGCACCATTCTTCGGGTAATGCTATGGAAGAGGCTAGAAAAGATAATGGTTCCTCTCGTGTTGAGCATTGATGTGACAAGGTTGTATGAGAATTTTATTTCCAAGCTTATGACCACTAAGGTTTGATCGAAAGAACATAATTGTGATATTGAATCCAAGCAAGGGTGTCCCTTGTCCCTTATCTTTTTTGGCATATGCATTAATAAGTTAGAAGAATGTTTGAAGGAGGCAAGTTGTGTTGGCCCCATGCTCATTTGTATAGTCATAACTCTTCTTCTTTATGATGAAGATATTGTTATTTTATCAAGGAATCGGTTACAATCTTGGAAAGAAACTAAGAACCCTCTAAGTTTTCTACCCCAACATGGTATGGCTATTAATATTGACAAAACTGAAGTCATGATAATTAAATCCAAAAATATCAACTATGATATTTTCTATGACGATAACTACTTGGAGGAAGTTCTTTCCTTAAAATATCTAGGAATTGACATCCATCATAAGTTCAATGGGAATTATAGCATTGAGAAAAGGAAAAAATGTAGTTTGGAAGGCTTACTATGGGTCTGAAAACAATTGTAAGTTAGAAGATATTTAGATATGGGAAAAAAAACTCCTCTTTGAGAGTCTTGTCACTCCTATTATTTTACATTGATGTGAGGTGTGGGGTTGCATTATATCCAGAGAGTCATGGAGGAAGATTGGGATCCAGAAATAGTTTATAACCTACAATCTCAAGATTAAAGGAAAATAATCCCTACCCTATCCTCATTAATGCCATCATTTCCCCAATTCAAAGCATGGATATGACTAGGTATCTTATATAAAAGAAGAATTTATGCAACATGGAAGCCAAGGGATTTCCTCAAATTGCTTCTAACTCTAGCCAAAACCCCTGCCTTTGACTCATGCGAGGATGCCATAAGGATGCCTAGGCTTGGTTGGCCCATTGGGGGATAAAGGAGGAGATCATTTTGCAGAATAAGGATCATATTAAAGATATTATTGCTTCCAAATTTAAGGAGAATTTGTGTGGCAATAAAGAGTTAGAGGGAAAAGGGAAACTAATATATTATAAGGAGGTGACCAAACCAAATCTCAAAAACCAAAATTATCTTTATGTGTTGTCTAGTTTTAAGAAAAAAATAACATTGTTAAGATAAGAACTAATTCTCATGAGCTCTATAGTGAAATTGAGTGTTGTTAAATTCCCAAAACTCCTTGGGATGAAAGAATCCACCACCTATGCAATACTAAGAAGGTTGAAGAGGAAAAGTACTTTCTCTTAAATTTCCCATCCTATACTCTTATTCGATCTAAATTTCAAAGTACTTGCCACATTAGTAACCTTCTTAACATTTTATGTCAACAAAACTATGATGACTAGATTAAGGCTTTTGTGTTCCATATCTTAGGTGTTCATAAATCTTTCGGAGATAATCACGTTAGATAAAGTTTTGTCTATGAAAGACATGTTTCGAACCATTCAGTTTGGTTCATCGTTAGGACAAGACGGAGAATCATATATGGGCATCCGATTAAATAAGTGGAGTGATGTAGAAAAACAATTACTACTAATAGCTAAAATCTCGATTAACCTCTTGCCTTCACAAGGGAAGATCAACCATATTGGTCTTAGTGAACATTAATCATCATCATCATTGTCGTCGATCTATATTAATATATTATTTCAATATTAATACATATTTTCAAATATGATAAAACTATAAATATATAACTAAAATAAAGTCAATTGGATTTATGAGGAATAATTGGATTCTCCTTACCCAAATTCAATTTCTACAAGTAACGTGATGAACTTTGATATAATGGCTTTGAGCCTTATTATTAAAAATAAATAATATCTCAAAGACCAAAAACATATTTTTTCTCGTATAAAATATAAATGCATTTTCCATTAAAAAAATATAACTAAAATAAAATAAAACATCCATAAATAATTTCACAAATAAGAATTATATAAAATAATTTATAATTATAATTTCAATTTCAATTATTATAAATATAATATACAATCAATTTTATATTCATTTTAAACCATATTATAATACATACATCTTAACAACCATAATATAATACGTATATCCTCTCATGGTGGATATCTTGTAGTATGGCATGTGCAAATTGAATTGATGACATTATACAATTGATACTTTCTTTTTCATTATATAAAAAATGATATATTTATGATCAAAATATTAAATTAAAATTTAGTTATATAAATAAGGGAAGTTAATAGGTAAATTAATAAATTTTAAAATATTATTTATTATTTATATTTATTTTTATAGTGGGAAAATCTATTATAATTTAGTTGTCAAATCAATAGTGAAGACAATTATCACTGGTTTTTATTTGCGAATACATGCTAGTTCATCACCATTATTCAAGGAAAACTACACCACGTGGACTTACTCACTAGTGGTCTGTAAGGGGCAGGTTTTCACTTCTGCCAAATGCCTCTGGGCTTTGGGGTGTTAACCTGTTTCCTTATGTCTGAGGAAGACAAGCTCTTAGCCAAGTAAAAATGGTTAGGGCATACTTTAGACCCATGATAATTTTGTTATAGAAAAATTGTTTTAATTTTAATTTTTTATTTTTAAAATAAGATATTTACATTATAAGTGAACATCTTCATCTCACACACACTTTATTTTAGAGTTTTCATATAAGGGTGAGATATTCCAGAGAAAATGGTTATGAAGAGAAAAAATAGGGTTTTCATGGGATACTAGGGAAAGTATAGGAGCGACAGTTTGGAAGAAGATAACCATGGAAGAAAAGGTCCAATCGGTGGATTGTAGATGGGGTTATGTTTGAAGACCTAGACTTTTTCTCTCCACCAAGTATAGAATCCCATGTGGAGACTAATTATTAATTGTTTAGGAAAGACATAACCACTTATGGATGGATAAGTGAGAAGGGTCAACGAGAGAGCCAAGTAGATCTCAAACTAGAAATTTGTAGAGAGAGGTAGCTCTATAGGCTCTAGGACAAGGGTGAAGGTTGAGGTTTAGCGTTAGAATTAAGCCTAGAGTGATCCAAAATGGATTTTGGATAGACTCCTAAGTCTAAATGGTCCTCACAGAGGAAAAATGAAAGTCCAATGAAGTTCTTGGAACTAGCCCTATTGCGGAGATCGTCTCATTCTGAATCTGCTGCAACTTGAATGGGCTAAAATGGACTTAGGATGCAGAAGTTATCGCATGTAGAAGATGCCCAGTTTCTTTGAAAAAAGAGGCAAAAACCCCTAAAAATGGCAAAAAAAACCCTTAAAATGGGAAATCGCATCGAAAAAAGGCAAAGGCCGGATTTTACGCAAAGGCGGAGTAAACTCCGATCCACCGATCCGATCGATCGGATCGACAGTAGGCACATATGCAATATCGTGATCGCCGATATCGGCGAATCACAATCGGAGCTACACAGAGGAGCGGGGCTATATATATATATATATATATATATATATATATATATATATATATATATATATATATGCGATGCGATAGCCGGACCCGATAGAGCTATAAAGCAATATTCCATAAAATTTGAGATCCGTCAAACGACATATTTCTATGTATTTCACGTATTTCGTTTATTAAATGAAATACGAAGGGAAGCACCGATGCGATGAAAACCAGACTCGAAAGGGTTTATTAATGCTGCTGAATAATATTTCGAGTCCGTCTAAAGCCATTTTTCTGGGTTTTTTAGTGTTTAATACATTTCTTTTATACAAAGGAAACCAACGAGATTTCGGGAGGACCAAAGGCGATAGATGATTTGGGTCGGGCTCCACCCGATCCCATATAATGGCTACCACATGTCCAGGCTGAAGAGAGAGAAAACCACCCTTATTGGGTAGTTAACCCCCATATGAAAGAGCTGCCTGAAATGAACCACCACCGTCGGATCTAGATCTCCCAGATCAACGGTGGAGATGCGATAAGCGATTAAAAGGCGGACCCGATGGAATATAAGGCGGAGTTCATAGTTTTTGAAGTCCGATAAACGCGTTTGGGCGGATTTTACAGGCTTTCTATGTATTTTCCTGTGTAAGCCGAGAACGACCATTTGTGGGTTTTTTGCCTATGCAATGGCCCTGATTCCTTCTGTAACGCCCCTAATCATCATTCCAAGCTACAAGTAGGCATTTTGGCAGATGAAGAGGTGTTTGAAAGCCACAAAGCCAGATGGCCAGTTGAAAAGACAGTGCAGAGAAGCCACAGAGCTGCAGGGGAATGATTTAATGCAGGGAAACGGCTGGGGAAGTCGAAAATCCAGGAAAATGCCTCAAAGGAGCCTAGAGAGCTCAATTGAGAGCAAGCTGAATGCTGAAAGCAATTGCAGAGCCGAGAGAGCAGAGAGAGCGGAAGGCTACTGCGCAGAGCAGCTGAGGGAGCCTTTGGGGTCACTTGAAGTTCAAGTGAAAAGATAGAGAGCTGAAGGTTGCAGAGGGCCAAGAAGCCAAAGCCGAAGAGCCAGAGCCAAAGCCAAAGCCAGAGCTGAAGAGCCAGAGCTAGAGCTAAGAGCCAGAGCGAGAACCAAGAGCCAGAGCGAGAGCCGAGGGCCAGAAAGTCGAGAGCTTCAAGAGCCAGGGATAAAATGGTGTCTAAACCCATTGTTTCTATGTAAAATGATGGAGTTGAGCCAAGAGATTGTAAAAAGGACTTAGCCATAATCCTAGAGAGCCTAGTTGAGTTGACTAGAGCTCATGAAGACATAGCCCAAGAGTTTTGGGTGAACTCCTAATTAAATTGTTGTTATGTGTCTCTTGTTTACTATTGCATTAGTTATTATTGTATGTATTTACATATTAGCATACACAGCAGATTTTAAAGCACATAAAAAACCAACAATAAATATAAGCATACACCTATAATTTCAAGCATATTATCATTTCCGCATTGGTTAATCAATAAGACTTAGGAATATTTAAATCTTTGGAAGTGGGAGAGGTTCTTGTAACTTAGATAAGAAGCCTAAGTGCCCCATATTCAGATTAGGTGTATCAAAGCTTAATTTTGATTGACCTCACCTTCAAAGGAGGTTATATCAGAATGCTTGATTGACAGAGCAAAGATTGCTTGTCTGAAAGGTGTTTGGGCAGTCAAGGATTGATTATTTGATTGATGTATGCTTGTTGCAGACTGACTATTTTCTGAGTTTGCAAAGGTGAAGGGAAAGTTGTTGATAGCTCAGTCTAGGAAGGACAAAGAGGAAAGAGAGCTAAAGGCACTCTTCTTATCTCAAAGGCCTCAAGGCAATCTTTGGAGCACAAGAGGTTTGTTGCAAAAGGTTGCTGAATAAGCTCTTTATTAATCTTGTTTGATGTTCTTTTTTTGATTGGCATAATGACAACTTCTACAAGTGAATCCTCAAATTCCTCCTTCATCACAAGACTCTATGATGGAGACTTGAAACAAGACTTGTCCACCATGATGGATATGGTGAGAGAAATGTATGAGGATGGAAGGAAGAGTAGCATACTTAGAGAGCAGTTGAATTCCATGAAGGAAGAGAAGCAATTGCTTTCTGATAGACTGCAGGAAATGGAGAGACAATTTCATATTGCAAATATGAACCTGAAAAGGATGCATGAATTGGAGACACAGCTCTTTGTTGCCCAAGAAGCCTTGGTCAAGTATCAGCTTAAAGTAGAGGTAAACCATTCCAGTTTGTCTTCAAATTCTTCTGAGAATGCTTATATTGGTTCTTTTGAAAAACATACTAAAGGCATAGGTTCCAAGCTAATGTCCAAGATGGGCTATGAAGGAAGAGGCTTGGGAAAGCATGCACAAGGTATTGTTGAACCAACAATGGTTGAGGAAAGGCATAAGTATTTGGGTCTTGGCTATGGACAAGCTTATGGAGAAAGTTCCAAGGCTGCCATGAAGGCCATCGAAACAGCTCCAAGAAGGAGTTGCATTATAGAGTGTGAACATTGTATTCAGGAGGAATGCAATAACTTGAAACATCATTTGTAGGATGCAGGTGTTTAGAAGCACACACTTGAACCAGAGAGTTGGGGAGACTCCAACAACCTTGAAGAGATTGATGGTGTTCCAAAGGTAGCCACCTCTTCATTTGCTTCATCTCCTCATGAAGGCAATAAAGGTGAAAGAGAAAGGTATAAATCTGGTTCTAAACATTTTCCTTTTTATTTTTTAAAGCATGATAAATTTCCACATAAGCATGGGAAAATAATTGCATGTTCCTTTTGTGGTTTGGATAACCATCATGTTTCTAGATGTTGGAAGAGAATGGACACATACAGGAAACTTTTGAAGGAAAAGAAGCAAGAAGCCAAAGGTCCATTCGATAAGGCAAATCATGCTATCAAGAGGATGCACATGTGTTGCACTTACTACCATAAGCAAGGACATCTTGCTGCAAGGTGTTGGACTCTGAATCCAGCAATGCTTCCACAAAAGCTGAAGAAAGTGGAAAGAGAAGATGGCAGAAATGGAAAGGTAGATTCCATGAATGATGTGTCTCAAGATGATTCACATGATGATGTTGATGTGCAGACAAAGGTAGTACCTTTGAAAGGGATTGGTGAAGAATGGTTAGAGTTCTTATCCAATTAAGATTACATGTCTATTGATGCATCTATTTGCATTTCTTTGTTAATGGAATGCAAGTTGCAGGATTTTACCAAGTAGGTGAATGGAGAAGTTGAGTAGGAGACTCACTTTGTTGTTGTAACATTATATTTCATTTCAGCTTCGAAAGTACAATGTGCTTAAGTGAAAGTTGGAGAATGAAATGCATGCATAAGCTTGAGATGCATGAACACATGGATGTTGATGATTTCCTTGTTTTTGAACATGTATGTGTAATTAACTTGTAGGGTTGATTGCTTTGACATGCATGTGATGCCATGTTGACTTGAAAGTAGTTAACTTGGTCTCCAAATGGAGATAATGATGAAGAGTTTCATCTTTTGAAAAAGAGTCCTAATGGTCTTTTTCTACATGCTTGACTTGAAGGGTCATTTGTTTAAAGGCATGTTTTGTGGCCTTGTTATCTAGTCCATCATTTGTATGCAAATATAAGACATGGAGGTGTTCAAAAAGATGTGAAAATCTGTTTCTTTTGTTGAAGCAGGAGTTTAGTCCATCCAGTTGTTGTCTGTATTTCTATTGTTGTTAATAGTTGTTGTTGACAGCCTGTCAAACATATATAAATCAAATTTTTGTGGAGCAGGTGTACTTCACATTTGTTTGAGCCACCTTGGATCAATGATCAAGGCAAAGAAGTTCAAACCACCTTCTATGACCAATTGAGCAGAAGTTCTATAGGAAGGCAAGGAGGAAGACAGTTCTTCCCCGGAAGACCAGCTCATCCAAGAAGGGAAGTGGTCAGAAACTTTGGTTCAGAGGCACTATGCAAAGGCATGTGTAGGGAGGCTGAAAGAAGAGGGTGAGTCACTCTCATTTACTGTTTAGACCAGTATATCAATCTTTTGGAGGACCAAAAGTCCTTTTAGTGGGAAGGCGTGATCCAAAATGGATTTTGGATAGACTCCTAAGTCTAAGTGGTCCTCACAGAGGAAAAATGAAAGTCCAAGGAAGTTCTTGGAACTAGCCCCATTGCAGAGATCGTCTCATTTTGAATCTGCTGCAACTTGAATGGGCTAAAATGGACTTAGGATGCAGAAGTTATCGCATGCAAAAGATGCCTAGCTTCTTTGAAAAAAGAGGCAAAACCCCCTAAAAATGGCAAAAAAACCCTTTTTCGAAAAAAGGAAAAGGCTGGATTTTACGCGAACGCGGAGGAAACTCTGATCTGCCAATCCGACTGATCAAATCAACAGCACGCTCGACCAACGCCCACCACCCAATAAGCATCAAGGAAGGCAGGGTGAGGTACGTTAGTGACTCGTAAGTAACTAAAAAAGTCACTAACGTACCTCTCCTCTCCTCTCCTCTCCTTAACAGTCGAGCCCCCTAAAGGGACGGAGTCACTCACTATTCATATGGTGAGGGTCCTCTCCTTAACAGTCGAGCCCCCTAAAGGGACGGAGTCACTCACTATTCATATGGTGAGGGTCCTCTCCCTATGGTCGAGCCTGCTTACGCATCCTTAACAGTCGAGCCTGCTTACGCATCCTTATCAGTCGAGCACCTCTCCTCTCCTTAATGGTCGAGCCCCCTAAAGGGACGGAGTCACTCACTATTCATATGGTGAGGGTCCTCTCCCTATGGTCGAGCCTGCTTACGCATCCTTAACAGTCGAGCCTGCTTACGCATCCTTATCAGGCGGGACCCCGGGCTGATGCGATATCGCGATCGCCTATATCGGCAAATCGCAATCGGAGCTACATAGAGGAGCGGGGCTATATACATATATATATGCACGATGCGATAACTGGACCCAATAGAGATATAAAGCGATATTCCATAAAATTTGAGATCCATCAAACGACAAATTTCTATGTATTTCGTGTATTTCGTTTATTAAACGAAATACGAAGGGAAGCGCTGATGTGATGAAAACTGGACCCGAAAGGGTTTATTAATGCTGCTGAATAATATTTTGAGTCCGTCTAAAGCCATTTTTCCGGGTTTTTCAGTGTTTAATGCATTTCTTTTATACAAAGGAAACCAGTGGGATTTCGGGAGGACCAAAGGCGGTAGATGGTTTGGGCCGGGGTCCACACAATCCCATACAATCGCTGCCACGTGTCTAGGTTGAGGAGAGAGAAAACCACCCTTATCGGGCGGTTAACCCCCGTACGAAAGAGCCGCTCGAAATGAACCACCACCGTCAAATCTAGATCTCCCAGATCAACGGTGGAGATACGATAAGTGATTAAAAGGCAGACCCAATGGAATATAAGGCGGAGTTCATAGTTTTTGAAGTCCGATAGACGCGTTTGGGCAGATTTTACAGGCTTTCTCTATATTTTCCTGTGAAACCGGAGAACGACCATTTGTGGGTTTTTTGCCTATGAAACGGACCCGATTCCTTCTGTAATGCCCCTAATCATCATTCCAAGCTACAACAGGTGTTTTGGCAGACGATGAGGCACTTGAAAGCCACAGAGTTGCAGAGCTAGATGGCCAGTCGAATAGACAACGCAGAGAAGCCACAGAGTCGGAAGGGAATGATTGAATGCAGGGAAACGACTGGGGAAGCTGAAAATCCGAGAAAATGCCTCAAAGGAGCCCAGAGAGCTCAATTGAGAGCAAGTTGAATGCTGAAAGTAGTTGCAGAGCCGAGAGAGTAGAGAGAGAGGAAAGCTACTATGCAGAGAATCTGAGGGAGCCTTTGGGGTCACTTGAAGTTCAAGTGAAAGGCCAGAGAGCTGAAGGTTGCATAGGGCCAAGAAGCCAGAGCCAAAGCCAGAGCCGAAGAGCTAGAGCCAGAGCCAAGAGCTAGAGCAAGAGCCAAGAGCCAGAGCCAGAGCCGAGAGCCAGAAAGCCGAGAGCTTCAAGAGCCAGGGATAAAATGGTGTCTAAACCCATCGTTTCTATGTAAAATAGTGGAGTTGAGCCAAGAGCTTGTAAAAAGGACATAGCCATAATCCTGGAGAGCCTAGTTGAGTTGACTAGAGCTCACAGAGACGTAGCCCAAGAGTTTTGGGTGAACTCCTAATTAAATTACTGTTCTATGTCTCTAGTTTACTACTGCATTAGTTATTATTGTATGTATTTACATATCAACATACACAGCAAATTTTAAAGCACATAAACAACCAACAATAAATATAAGCATACACCTATAATTTCAAGCATATTATCATTTCCACATTGGTTAATCAATAAGACTTGGGAATATTTAAAGCTTTGGAAGTGGGAGAGGTTCTTGTAACTTAGACAAGAAGCCTAAGTGCCCCATGTTCAGATCATAGAGACATGTAGCTCTCTAAGCTCTATGGTGAGGGTGAAGGTTGAGGTTTGTTAGGTCCTAGGGTTAATGTTAAATTTGGTTTGCTTGGGAGGGTATCATTCAATTAATTTATTTTATTTTATTATAAAACTTTTTAAAGAGCCCATTAACATAGTGATTTAAAGCTTTAGCAAAATCACGTAAATAAACATACTTACCTAAGGAGTACAACCACACACATGATAATTCAATTCTTTTATTTAATTCTAAAACATTTTGAAGAACCCATTGACTTAGTGATTTAAAGATCTAACGAAATCACATAAAGAAATAAGAAGTACAACCAAATCACATAAACCAATGTAGATCCATCTTAACTCTAGATCTATCAAGCGCCGAGAGGATCAAAACCCCCAAGGTACAAACCTTTTTTTTTAGTGTAAAACTTGAGGAAAGATTTACACCTCAAGAGATTTGATCCCTCTTGGCGCTTGATAGATCTAGAGTTAAGATGGATATGGGCTGGTATATTAAAAAATGGAAGGTTTTTTGTGCCAATAGACATTCTCCACCTAGTGTAGAAGAGGAGTTGTAATGTCCCATTATGTTATGTTATCTAAACATTTTGATTCATTGAAATTTATACATTAAAAAAAATAAAATAATTACAATTATTAATTAAAACATTTTGACTCTAACAAATTACATAAAATTAAAATAAAATAATAAAATTATTAATTATTAATAATTAAACCAAGAGAGATTGATTTTAATTCCATATCTCTAGAGAAGTAGATCTTTAACTATAACTCACATATTATTATATTTATATAAGAATAATATTTATAATAATATATATATATATATATATATATATATATATATATATATATAATTTAGTAAAAGTTTCATGAGAAAATATTTATCCTTTTAACTTCAACATAATAATTAGTATTGTATTATAAATTTAAATTTAGATAAAAATGTTGTGTAACTTACCTTGCTAAATAATAGCAGTTCGCGTTTAACACATTTTTCATTTTTATTTATTTATTTTTATTATAAAAAAAAAGTTACTCAAAATGATACGTTTTTTTAGTGCAAAAGAATATAATGTGTAACATGTTAAAATAATTTGAGTTGTTGTCACTATAATGCCAAGAATATATTCAATCGTTAGCTATCACAATAACACCAAGAATATCCATGCTATTTAGTCAAATATATTAATAGAATTCCATGAATAAGTAGGTCAACTACTCTTCGAGCTTCTTCACAACAACCCAAAATATCCCTTTATAGGAATTGATATTAGGTAAAGAAGAAAAGAAACTATTTTCCTAATCACTCAAGCTATGCCCACAAAACCTAACTTAATTTTTAAATTTCATAAAATAAAATAGTGAAATCATTTTAAAGCGTTGGCCTCAGTTGAAGGCATGGCCCCTTGGGCTCAACATCCCAATCAGGTGTAACTCCAACAACCATGACACTCATTTCATGGTATGAGGCCTATTTGGGTCATCCCTTTAATTTTTTTCAATCACAAACCCTTGTGACCATGGCCTTTACTCCCACCCTTATTTCATTGGGAAACTCCATATGGGCCAATGTGCTTGCTGTAAGCACAAAATATTGTTTTGTCAATTTTTTTCCCTAATGAGGGTCACATTTTAGTTTGAAATAATGACATACGATCTATATTGGGTTAGTGGGTGACTTTCATGTTTAATATTTTTGTGTATGGTTCTTAGCTCGAGTGGTTGGGATTCTATCATCCCATCCACCCAAGTTCAAGTCTCTAGAGGCGGCACCAAAGAGTTTTCACTCCATCTATGACTGATACATGACATCTCGGCTATTATTTAGTCATTGGGTCTTTCATGTATTTATATATTATTTATTATATAAAATTCTTATTAACATTATTTTTCTTAGGGTTAATATGTACTATGTAGATATGTTTGAATACAAGTTTATATAGTAAGAAAATCATTTAATTTTTTTTTAATACGGTGATGTGAATAAATATATCTTGAAAAACGGGTATTGATATAAATGAGTCAATATTTATATGTGTGTTTTGAATAAGGCCAAATTTGATTAGTGCACTTGTATATATTAAATACATAGAATTTTGGAATATTAATTTCTATGGAAAGAAAATCACTAATCAACATATATAGAATCTTGAAATCTAATATCTTCTCAAAAAATGTATGGCATAAATGAGCCAATACCTACATGTATGTTTTAAACAAGGTCAAATTTGATTAATGCATCCTCTTGAGTTAATTTTTCAATTTTGATCTTAATTAATGTTCCTAAAGCACAAACATATTAGAATTATTTTAGAGAATCATAAAAACTCCTAATAAGGATAAAATGGGCTATAAAAAGCATCCTTAACATACGTTTACATCTTTTGGTCAAGTATGTATTGAGTAATTTATGATAGTGTAACGTTTGGATCATTTTATTCTCTTGGATAGTGGTTATTGTGGTTCTACAAATGCAGGAGGGAACCATATCATTTGCCTTGACCCGGTATCGGGTCCTTAGGATAGGATTTACATTTATCTGCTTTAGCCCCCTTTTAGATGTTTTTTTTTTCTCTGTAAAAGCTAATTCTATTAAAAGGAAGGCAAAAAATATTTACAAAGAGGCTGTAGCCTCAGCATAGAACCACTAAGTCCCTTCTGGAAAACATAACTGCCCCAGATTTGGGGAAACCAGTTTGGAGTTTCAAAAAACCATGCTAAAGACCGAGAGAACAACAGCAAAACTAGAATGAAGACGTGAGAATTCACCATTCTGAAACAGTTGAAAGACCAGATAGAACTGCCTAACCAGAGAACTAGATACAAAACCATAGAAAACAGGACCTGACCATTCAACATGAAAACTCTGAGGTGGTTGTTGGGAGGCCACGTGTCATCACATTGGGAAATCCTGCTCTGGAGCTTCCTCGACAACTGGACATTCCTTTCCATACCAAACCTTGCCCTTTGTCATCACGTCACTGTCTGCCCTGCCAGCTAGAGGACCAGTCACCAGAGGTATGCCACTCGAGTAGCCAGTAATGGTATCAGGAGCGTTGCCACCTGGGATCTCCGTGACTGGAGGAGTGTCGCTCGAGCAGGCAACTCCACCTTCATCCATCGGAGGTTGTTCAAGGTGCAAACAGAACTCCATTCTGTGAATGTTCTGAGTTTGGTTTGTAGAGAGACGCGCAGGAGCACTAAGCTGGCTTTCTTCCTCAAAAAAGATAATGGTGACATTCGCTGAAATAATAGGCCGGTTCAGGTTGCTCTGGAACCTGAAGTGGTTCGAGTGGAAAGCGGAGTGAGGGAAGTGACGCCTCGGCGGACTGGGAGGGAGAGAGCTGGTCTGAGAAGGAGGCGGAGAAGCAGGAGGCGAAGGCAGAGCCTCATTGTGCGCAGCCTGAGAGCGAGAGCTGCCCCCACGGTCCCCTCCTTTGCGATGTCGAACCATCTCGCTGTGTCGGATGAGAAGCTCTGGAGGATTGAGGGCTTGGGAAGAAAGCTGAGAATGAACAGGGGGAGACTGGGAATGGTTCAAGGGGCAGAACTGGGAATGAGAAAAGTGGAATCCATTGCCAAAGGCGAGACAACAGAGCAGGTAGCAGCGTTTTCCTACACCAGTTCTATGGCAGGGGATTTCAGCTTGAATCGGGCAAACACTGAAGGACGGAGGGCAAGCAAAGGGGTTAATGGACGCCATTATGAAATGATTTGTCTGCATTTCTCGGCCAGAGAAAGCATTTATGAGAATCGGCATGCTGGCCTGCTCTCGCTTGAGGTGAATGTGCAGGTGCCAAGGCCAAGCCTAGGATGGTGTGCTGGCCACTAGATGGCTGGGCCGAGCGCCATCATTCCCTCTCCCTTACATTAATTCACAATAAATTCACCCGCATCCGGGTCCCTTTTAGATGTTAAGAAGGTTGCAAATTTACATTCTTTCTTCTATTGGCTTAATCAAAATTGATGCCTCTAAAGAACAAACATATTATGTTAACGAATCATCAAAACTCCCATTAAGGATGGGCTATAAAAACCTTTTTTCACATATGTTTGCATCTTTTGGTCATGTATGCATTGAGTGACTTATGGTAGTGCAATCTTTGGATCATTTTATGGCCTTGGATAATGACTATTGTGGTTCTCTTTTAGATGTTAAGAAGGTTGCCAAATTTACATCCTTCTTTTTATTGGCCTAATTCATTAATAAAGGTTTGAAGATTCTCTTTTAGATGTTAAGAAGGTTTCCAAATTTACATCCTTCCTCTTATTGGCCTAATTCATTAATAAATGTTTGAAAAAAAGAGGATTAGTGAAGGTATTAAAGACTATTTGACATAATAAAATCTTAAAGACCAATAACAAATGAAAAAGAGAATGGATTTGGATCCATGAGATCTCTTGATAAATATAGATCTTGTTGATGTGTTTCTTTCTTCTTGTTAATAGAATTATTATTTTCCCCTCATTTACTTTTATAAATTTGATGTTATTGTTTGAATGCATATGCTTAGATCTTTTCGGATCTTGTAAGTAGATTAGAAGGGATTTTACTTTGTCTTATGAATTATATTAATAATTGTGTAAATTTTAAAGAAGGAATGTGGTTTTATTATCTTATGTGTGTCATTATAGGAGTTGAACTTCCTCTTCTTGTTCAGTTATTCAAGTGAAGATCCAACAAAGAGCATAAGTGCATAGGTTCTTCTCTTTCCTTCTCTCTTTCAGTCTTTATTGACTTTATTAATTATTTCACATAGTAAACTAAAAACTATTTCCTATTATTATCTTCAAATTATCTAATCATATTCAAGTGGTTCAATTATATGAAAAATATTATCAATAATTCTCACCGCAACTATGCACGTAAATTTAATATTTATAAAAAATAATTTTATTATTTCTATGTTATGGTAGGTGCTAAGTGCTAAAAAAACCTGAAATTTATTAACTCTAATTATTTTTATATATAATAATAAATATTATTATTTTTTATATTAATTATTTACCATTATAATTATTTATCATTCATATTACTTATTAATATTAATTACTATGTTAATGTGATGTTAATAAGATGCAATACATATTTTATTTATATGAGTGTTATATTAGACAATGCCATATTGACATTTTAGCATTGTGATAGTTGATTTATAATTGATTTAAACTTTATACTATATAAAATGAAATAAAAAACAATGTTAAATGATATTTTGTGTTAAGTTTTTTCTTTTTTAGGTATATTTCTAAAATAAATGGAAAGGGAGGTTTCTCTTATTTCACTTTACTTCAAGTTATTGGGTAGAGCCTTTTGGAGTTGAAATCGGGTTGTGGGGATACTTAAGAGGAGTAAGGAAGGAAGATATATGGGGCATAATTAGTTTGGTTGGTGGAGTTTGGGTTTTTTTGGATATGGTTTTAAATGAATATGGATGATGAATTTTGAAGATCGGAAATGGAATTTGGATTTTATATATAAATTTATAAAATAAATTAAAATAAAATAAATTCAAGGAATTTTTTGTTTTTTCTTATTTTCTTTGCTTTCTCTTTATTTTTCTATCTTATTTTTCCTAAAGAAGATAACACTAACACTATTGCCAAAAAAATGATTTCAATTATATTAATATTATATTTTTGTTTCTAAACTTATGGTAAAAAAACCATAAAAACTACAATTGGAAAATAACTATTTTTTAGTAATGTCAAATTTTATATTCAAAAAATAAAAAACAATTTATTTTATAAATAAAGAATTAACCATTTAAAAAACATAAAAATATACAATATGTATAATAAAAAATGTGGGAAGACCCAAGTGTCATCGGGATATTTAGGGCCTTGATCATTCTAAAGTCATGATATGAAATCATAAACCTTCGTTGGTTGAGAAGTAGTATTCTATTGTGTCATTCTTCTTCATTACCCAAAATTGGTTAAAAAATTGTGTTCCATGAAGTCCAATATCTTTTATAGGTTAATTTCTTCTATGTAAATATCTTTAATATTTCCATAATTTTTAAAATAATCTTTAAACATTTTTATTTTTATTTTTATTTTTCATATTTTTTTTAAATGGTTAGAACAATAAAAGTTAAAGAATTGTTTTATCATATGATCTAGAAAATAATAAATGACACATATCTATCTATGTACTTTGGTAGAATGGACTAAGGAAAAAGTGATAGTAATAAATGCACTACAACTTTCTATTAAATATATTAAATGAGAAAGAGAACTTTCAAAAATACATTAAATATATTAAATGGGAAAGATAACTTTCAAACATGATTTGAAAAATACATTAAATATATTAAATGGGAAAGATAACTTTCAAACATGATTTGAACACTTAATGATTATAGAACACATATTTACTTATATTATTAGGGATACCAAGGTAATAAACATAGTTCCCATATTTCTACTATAGAATTCCCTATTATTGTAGTCGAAGCAATTTTAAATAGAATTTATCAATGATTTTATCGAGTAAAAGGAGCATGTTAGAGGTGTAAGGTCTAATGTTTATAGCATTATCTTTATAAACATTTTAATTTATCTTTATGTAATAATATATTATGCATGTGTTCAAATTTAAAAAGTACATATTGAAAGAGCATCACATTGCTAGAAGTGACAATTTTTTTTTGCCTTATATTTTAGGTCAAAATTGAAGAGTAGTAGGTATGTACTAATTTCATATTCTTGATCTCCATCCTACCAATAATCTAGTCTCCACTATCACTAGGAATATGTAATGAATGAATTTCTATTCTTTATTTGAAACTTCTACTTTATACTCTTGTGCATCTCTAATTTTCTCTCTCTTAAAAGTTTGTGCGAGTAATGACCATTTTTCCCTACTAGAAAATCAATGTCTTTTTAGAAAAATTGATATCTTCTTCAACTTTGTAATGAAATCAAAGCAATATGAAGAGTTGGTCAAAATTATTGGAGGGGTTGTGAATGCAATTAATCATATATGAATAATTCAAAATAAAAACCACCCATAACCCACTGGGCATAGAATAGATGGTGACAGAGTAGTATGTTAAGGAATTATGTGGTATAAGGGTCATTGGTTCAAAACTTTGTGGGCATAAATCCAACTATCCTAAGGGTTGGTGTAGCCTAGATTAGGTGTGATCCCCAGGTGATTTTGACAGCTTAAATTCCCCTAGGTCACCACTACTCAAGCCACAGGTTAATCATGTAGTCATATCAAGACTCACACAAACTAGCAAACAAACAAAAAAATGCAAACCAACCATGCTCTAGCTATCCTTGTGTTGCTTATTCCTCTAGGTCTCTAGCAATGTTGCATATTGTACTAGTGATACCATGTTTGTAACCTATAGTGAATCATAAACATTGAAAAAAAAGACCATTTCTACTATCTTTCTTTCACATTGGTTGTTTCATGTCTAGAATAATTATATTGAGAGGAATAAGAGTAGATGCTAGGCTTGATTAGAATGTTTGAGAGTTTGTATTTTATGAGGAGATGGCACTATACATTTATGGGACATTATGTGAGTGCATTGTTTTCACAATAAATCAATGTAATTTTTTAACTATATGAGGAAGTAATATGAAATATGTTATTCTATTTTTTAGTGGTTTAATGAGGTGATTTTTTTGGCTTTTGTTTAGGTATAATTTTCAATAAATTTAATTTGAAATCTGGTTATAAATTGAGAAAAATATAATTTTAATTTGTGAAATCTCGACAATCCAAACTTTAAAAGTTTTTTAAAGTACTAAATATATTTGTGAATTTAAAAATACAATTTAAATGACAAAACATTATTATCTCACTAAAAAATTCATATCACCAAAATATATTGAAAAAAATAAAATAAAAATATCTTATTCAATTACACTATTTTATTTTAATTTATTGACTGCAACTACACATTCTCGAGATTTTTTATTTGAAAAATATTAAAAAATATTTTAAAACTTAAATATATTTCTAAAACTGATATTATGGTTAAAATTAAAATAATTCTTTTACGAATTAAAAACCTTCCTTCATCATGAGTGGATAGCACAATTCCATCGAAGATCAAGTGCATCTAACTCCATTGAATTCAGAAAGGTGATGGAAGTGGAAGATATTTTGAAAGATTCCCGATCGTGACATCACCCAGCATATTGGAAAGCATTTATGTTCAAAAAAAGGCACAGATTACTCTCAAAAGCTTACCTTTTCCAGGAAATATTTTGTGGACGGAACAATTTGCATGGATTATTATTGGGGAAGGTGTCAGTAAAGAGGGAATATTTAAAAGGAAAATAAATGAGCTTTTAAAAATGGTATCTATTGGTTAAAACGCACTATAAAGGTAATATTCATCTAAATCTTTTGCCTTGGTCCTTTTTTCTAAAATAAATGTTCCTTTTCTGGAAAGTCATTGGGAAGCACAATGAAAAATGTGTTAAATTTGAAATAAAATAGAGTGGAGTGGAATGATTTGAGATTTATAAGATTTAAGTAGGAGATTAGAGTAGAGTAGAGTATTTTTAGTGTTTTAGCGATTTAAGATATATGTAAGAGATTTTACTATTTATTTTATTGAATTGGTTATTTTTATTTTGTATTTTATTCAACATTTATGGTGGGTTAAATATCATAATAAAATTTGATAAGTTGACATTCAGTAATATTTGTGAAAGTGGGGAATTGTTTGAGGATTTTTCTATGAATATTTCTTTGGAAAAACATTGGCATTGAATTGAGAGAAGTGAGGTGCATTTTAAAATCAAATATAAAGCAAATTTATAATGTTTGTGCATGTCATTCATGAGGTCTCCACTTGTGAACCTATGACATAGCACATGCATTCATGAGATATTAAATAATACCTCTAATTTCACTAAATATTGATAAATATGTGTCAAGATCCATTTTTTCAACCCCTTTTCCAATAGAAAAAACTCACAGTTTTACTATATATCCCTTATTTTTATCGAATACCCTTTTTTGTAGCACATCCAATACCTATGGCCCCCCCAAGCAAACTACCTAGCATTTCCCCCCAATACCTAAAATATTTTGACTCCATTTTTCACAATTTTAAAACCCCTTATGGATCAACATGATAAGATATTGGTTAATAAGGTGAAGCCCTCATGCTATCATTATTGTGACATGTGACATAAAGTAGCATCATATATATATATATATATATATATATATATATATATATATATTTTTAAGCAATCCTCACAGGATACCTCATTCTTTCTCAGAATATATAGATTAATGGTGGTTGAATTGCTAATCACAAGGTTGGCAGCCCTAAGGCACTTATCTAGATTTGAACATGTGACTTATGGTCTATCCCTTATTGAGTTATCCCTTGGACTCATTGTGTGTTTGTATAAGGTAAAGAATAAATTTTATTTTAAATACCCAAGTAGTGCTTTCCCATGTTTGGCAGTGTCATCTTTGATAAACTTATTAATGTAGATTAATTTTCCTAACCCAATGAGAATTCAAACCATGCATATAATGGGAAAAGCTAACCAAGTGCCTACAAACATTTAGGGACACGTAGTTAACTTAATCTCTTGCGATATATATATATATATATATATATATATATATATAGAGAGAGAGAGAGAGAGAGAGAGAGAGAGAGAGAGAGTTGAATATGCATGTTCCCATCCTATAGAGAGCGTCCATTGCTTTAGAATCATAAATTACTAAAAACTACACATTCTATCAACATTGCTCAAAATTATTACATTTCATTCATAATAAAAAAAGAACATCAACTATATAGTCTTTGTTTTCATGCTAAACATCAATCCCAATCAATGACCTAAAAGTGAAACTCCGTGGACTCCACTTCCTCTCCATCCATAAACTTATAAATACCCATTTCATCCATAGGAAGAGACAAGCTTGCTTGGATAGCTCTTATTCTTTAAAATTTAGCTCTTGGAGCATATGATTGAAGGAGAGCCATTCAAAAGATTGGAGGGCCTACTTTATATTTCACAACAAGGGTGCAAGCCTCACATTAGACATAGAGGTGTTTTTCCTTTCACAATCAATAACCAACTTAGAATCACCCAGAATTTGGATTTTATTTACTTTTTTATTGTCACCTCCAAAAAGGTCCATAATGCATTAAATTTAACTCCTTTATTTATTCCACACCCAATAGCATATCTAATATGCACATATATATTGGGGTTTGGCATATATATTGGTGGTGAAGCCACCCTCCATCTGATTGAGTATGCTAAGGAAGAGGAGGAGATCTCAGAATATTTGGATGGAGAAAAATTTAATTGTGATCTCTCCCTCTTCTTCAGAGATGTAGAGTAGCTTAACCACTAAAAAACCTCGTGAGATCTTCTCTTTTTCCTTAGAATATTTGATCATAAAGAGTTACTTAACCATTAATCACAAAATATCTTATATATGTAATATGTTTTCATGAAAAACTTTTAGAAATCTCCTTGTTTTTCTCAAAATATTTAAATGAAAAATAACTTAATTCTCGATCACAATAATAATTGATTAAACCTACTAAAACCTAATCAAATTTAAACCTCAAATTAATTAAAACAAAAAAATATTATAATAAATTACATTTTAAAATTTGCTCAGAATTAATAAAAAAAACTAATTTTAAAATAGTTATTCAAATCAAACAAACTAAATAATTATACCAAGTATATTTACCACTTAAAAATAAATATTCAAATCTAAGAAACTAAGTCATTAAACCAGATATATTTATAACTTAAAAAAACACAAATCTCTTAGAACTTTAGATATATTTACAACTTAAAAGAAAAAACACAAATATATGAGAACTTTAAAATTTTAAGCATTAAACATTTTAATTTTAAATTATTTATCCTTCTCATTTTTAAAATTAAACTAAACTGAAGTAAACCAAAATAAACATACATCAATATTACTTTCACAATTTTAATACATCAACATAATGTTGCATGTAATTTCCATGTGGTTAGCTTGCTTTGGCTTTACTCTACAACTATATCGCTAGCATCCATTTAATATTCCTTTAAATCGATAACTCACCCTCCTACAAATGTCATATCATTCATTAAATGTCCTAGGGTTGCCACATATAAATCCTATTAATTAGCATCAGTTGCACATGACAAGCTTCCAATAATGAAATGGGTATAAAGACATCACACTCATTATGGCTTGAGTTTTGGATTATGTATAATGACATCACACTCATTATGGGTTCAGTTTTGGATTATGTATAATGACATCGGATTATATATAATGACATCACACTCATTATGGCTTCAGGTTTGGATTTTGGCTTACTCTAATAATGGCATCACACTCATTACGGCTTCAGGTTTGGATTTTGTTTTAATAATGCAAAAGTTTACCCGTGGGCTATCGTTTGTGAACATTATACATTGTAATATCAACAATAGGTCGAGTTCATCAATGAAAATTTATTTCCAGCGAACAAAATGATTGTGAGATGGTCTACATATGAATGCCCAAAACATAATTATACACCTTTCAACATTTTTTTGTTTTTTAAATTTATCCATAGATTTTTATTAATACGAATAAAGAAAGTTTACATTTGATTTTTATTAATACGAAGAAAGAAATTACAGTTGATCAGGGAAATTTTGTTTCCACAATTTCTTCAGTATTTTACAGAACAATATTATGAGTGGACGAGTTTAGAAACTATGAAAAAACAAAAAAATAGAAAAGTGGAAAACTGACATGTGTACTTAGCTAGTCTTGCTACTACAAATTTAAACAAGTTTACTACTAGATATTAAATAAGAAAAGTAAGCTATGTACCATATATATATAACAAAAGAGACAAAACACTGACCAATCCTAAGAGAAGTTCAATTTTCGTTAATACACTAGCACCCTGATTTCTCATTGGACTCTTTAGTCCAAAATTATCACTATTGATGTGGTAACATAGTTGGCTTGAGGGGAGGCTTGCGCTGGAGCATTGATGGTTGCAAGTCCTTTCTTGTGCTCATTCGACTTAGTGTCTGATTTTGAAACTACATAATGTTTTATGCGAGACAACCGAGCAACTATATCATCCAAGTTGTATCTGATGTCCCTGAGAATGCGCTTGATGTCTTCCTGACCTACAAAGAGTTTACAGTTGTCTACTTTCTTATCTCTGATGACCATGCTGAGAATAGTTTCCATTTGACGATGTTGAGTGATGGAATGAAGGAAATGGATCCTTCGACAACGGAAATTCCCTGCATCCGGAATCTACTTGAGGCTACTACCTCCAATATCCAAGTCTGAAAAGTAAACACGATCTCCAAATTCCTTAGCCCCTAGTTGAAGAATTTATTTTCGTACCTCCAGGGGCATCGCTTAAAAGTAGTTGGCATCTGATTCCCATCCAAACAACCTCCTGTGTCGCGACGAAGAGGACCCTAAGGTGCCTCCTCTGTGGTTGGGAGCACGTAGCCTTAGCGCCATGAGAACAATGAACTTGCAATACAAATAACTATGACATGTGGTTGAAAAGGAAGAAGATGGTATAGGAAACGTAATGGTAGTGAAATGACATTAAAGTAAGAGTTGCATCGAGTGTCAATGACCCCATTAAAACCTTATGGAGAAGGTACCCAGGTACCAAACTCCGCAAACCAAAAGAAGGAAAGGAGAACCTTGCAAGGTCCAAGTTATCTGGAGCCACTGAGGGAAGGACTGCACCCAGTTCAAAGAAAGGTCTAGACCCAAAGCTATGGAGAAAAAAGAACAAAAAACATTGGCCCATGGGAGAATTAAAAACATTAGTGTGAGATAAGAGAAAACACAAATGGTGACCGACAATTAGTATATGAACCATGATCATCCAAACTAGCAAATGTATAAAATTTAACGTAATCACTAAAGACCCAAGACTAAATTTGAGAGGATGGTTTGACCTCAGGAATATAGTGATGAAACTTTGAAAAAACAATATGGAAAGGATAGGTTTAGCAATTACTCGAATACCCCATGAGCTCCCAACAATGATGGAGCACACAGAAAACCAGTGTTTGAAACATAAGGAAAGAAACTGATAACCAATACCTCCACTGAAACGGTCTTTTACCATAGCAAGGAGGTCCTTAAAGAAAATTCCCCCCATAACTATAAGTGCTATGGAACTGTTGGAAAATTATAGAGAGCTTCTTTGTAAACAAACTCCTCTGCCACTCTGAGTCCTTTTCCATTCAAATATATGGTAACCAAAATGTGAGAGTATGAGCATGTGAGTCCATTGTTAGCCAAATGTAGAGGATGTAATCACATGCTTTCCTTGAGAGACTATGATCCATAATTTTGTCATTAATGAGCTTACCTTGGTTGTCAAATGGGAGAGCAAAGGCTTCTAATCCTTCATGAGAGGGGAAACCCATCTCTGAACTGATAGAAAGGAATGAATAACCAGACATTATACCACATGCAAGGATTGACACTCTGTGTTGCAGACTTTGAAGGCACTTCGAATTCCACAATTGTAAACCTTCAATCGTTACAAACTCTTGCCACACTTGCGTCCTACTCCATTAGGTGTAATGCTCATTGCTACCATCTAGAACTGCCACCTTGTTGGCCAACAAAATTTTGCATATGGTCATTATGACTAGACTGCGTGGAAAATACAACAATAAGGGCTTGTTGTTGGAGCGTCACATGCTTTGAACGTTTTGGCTGGAAAGCACCCCCATCAGGGAATACACACTTCAACTTAATGGGCAATGTTTTAATCACATACTAACAGACTATGTGAAAGAAAAACCATCATAGTTGATTAGGCCAATGGCTAGAGAAATTCACAATAAGCTTGAGGTATTTAATTTACTTGTTTACTTCATTGAAACTATCATGGAGTTCAAGGAACCCTTAATGTCATTGAATTTTTAATATAGAATTGATATGTAGCATTTAAAAAATATTAGTAAAAATAAAAATATTCAATGTGGGTGATAAATAAAATATTTTCACCATGCAAATTTAATTAATACCACGGGGGTTTCACTGGGGGAGCAATACCATATCATGTGCATTCATATTTTGGGATATTTAATGAGGAAAAAACAACATAATATATTGGGGGATATATTGTGGACATTGAATTGAACATATCTTTTACTTCCCCAATAAGTCTATCAACACGTTCATGGTAAGAAGGTTCCTGAACCATATACAGTAAATTGGAGCAAAAAATTAATTCATGAACTAATTGTGAACAAGAAAAGGAATACGTAGAAGAAGAAATTTAGTTGAAGCTAGTTAAGCACCTCATAAGAAGTCGATAGGAACCTCGCACAATGCTCAGATCAGAAAAGTGGATTGCTGCAGATTCAATTCAAACCCTCGAGTGCGCCTGAAACCCCCCTGACTCTTCAAAATAACAATGAAAATCGCAGGAGCGACCCGCTTATTTAGAGGGCAAGGAAAAGAACTTAGTGACCTATTATAAAGATCAACAAGTTGAACGATTGCAATAATCAAGATTCAGTTGACAGTTAAAGCAGTGGGATCTAATGATGGAAAAAATTCCAATCGTCTAACATTGGATCTGACGGTGCACAAGAATACAAAGTGCCAGATGGGGGAGTTCTTCCAAGAGAAAATACCTTAGGGCGTAATAAAATTACCAATTGGTATCAAATCAGTTCATGCGTATTATTTTAAAGATAAGGTTTGAACATAAATTATTGAAGAGAAAAATAATGGAAAATGGCGGTTATGGTTGAGTAGTCATTGTTTGTATTGTATCAACTCTCCCTACACCATTGAAATGCATGTGATTAGTTTATACATATAAACTATGTTTATTATTTTTTGTATATTAAAGGTTTTTGAAAAGAAATGAGCAAAAACAAACCAATCGTATCAATGACAACGCCCATTTTCACACATGACTCGATGTACGGAACATTAAATCTTTGTTATTCAACGTTGGTGTATCATCAAAATTGTGAAAAGAAATTAGGGAAATGAATATGGTTTATGAGAGTCATTCTTATTTAGGTGGTTTATTTTGAAAATATTTTGGATTTTGATGGACAGGAGTGATTGAACTGGGATCATGGAAATATTTGGGAATATGCAATCTGGATGAGAATGACTATCAGGAACACTATCTGATTCCTAAATATTCCAAGAATTGACAATTGATTTAAGTGAGGTTAATGAGAAAATGTCATTTTAATCTATCATATTGGATTGAAGATTCCAACCTATCTTCTGGTTCTTTTTTTGGGGCTTTGGAGTAAAATAATTCACATTACTTCTCTTAGTTTGATTTCAAAATATTCTTAGAATTGGCAATCTAGAGAAGCATGGCAACTTGGTTGTAGATGAAGGACAAGAGTGAGGTCAAATTTTTAGCTCACTCCTATCTATGAGATTTTTTTGGAATATTCTTGAAATTTGTCCCAAAAAAATAAATTGACCTCGCTCATATCCATCATATTTTGAAATATTCTTGAATCTGACAAAAGATGGCTAACTTAACTCAATTGCATATTCTTGGAACTTGCAAAGAATGGCTAACTTAACTCTAGGAATATTTCAAAATTTGAGAAACATGAATGATGTCAATTTTTTGACCTCACTCTTGTCTATTAAATTCTGAAATATTCTAGCATTTGTAATCGAAATTAGTATAATTGCATTTAACACTTGGAATAGACAATTTAGATAAAAATGGCTCTCAAAATCACTATATGATTTTGTAATATTCTTGGAAATGACAATTGAGTTAAGTTAGATAGTGAGTGAGAGAAACATGTCATTTTAATCTGCCATAATGGATTGAAGATTCCAACCCATCTTTAACTCTCTTTTTTTGGGTAACTTCCAGGGTTTAGCAAATATTTTAAGGGCCTACATATCTCAATTGCTAATGTTAATGTGCATATATTTTATGGGCCTACATATCTCAATTGCTAATGTTGATGTGCATGGGAGGTATGGTTGGACATTGCAATATATGTTACAAGTGAAGATTTTACTGTAAACTTAACTGGATTGCAAATTGCTCATATTCATCAAAATATGTGAGATCTCAATTCTGCAATTTAAAAATAAAAACAAAAACTAGGTAATACAATACAATCTGCAATAATATAATAATATAAAATGCCACGTGCTCGTTGCTCGGCTTTATGGAAAGCCCAACCCCCTAATTCGTTAGCTTCTTATGTTATAAGAGTGGGTCGATGGTTCAAGCCCATCAAACGAGCGAAGGCAATTATGTGTTTTGATAATGACAATGTTATAATAAATACTTATTTCTGCATTCTTGCAATTAAATTCTATTATATTTGAATCTCTGGTCATATATATGTTGCACGAATTTCTGGAACGTTGGGAACTTGGGTATGAGTATTGGGAGCAGTAATATTATATAATAATAATAATAATAAAATATTAAAAAAACTTATATAATTTATATAATAATCGAAATTAATATTGAATCAAAATATTAAAATCAATTTAAATATATAAATAATAAATATATAATCTCTTTGATATGTAAATATATTCTATGGGTGTTTCTCTCTCTGAGTCTCTCCCTTCTATATATATAAAATATCAAGATCATTATTAGTTCTCTGACACATGACCAGTGTTTGAAACACTCTGGCTTAAAAATACAAGGAAACAATTTTACATATGTTTCTCTAATTATTCTTAAGAGAAAAAACAACTCTAATGTTTAATCATTGATTACCACATACAATATGCACACACAATCTTCTATGATATATACACATAAACAACAAAGGAAATACTCACCAGCAAGACATCGTATATATCACCCTTATGTCTAGGTGCCACACGCTTCCTTAACCCATCAAGAAATCGCTCTAGTTTCTCAATTAAGGATATTGGGGTTAAGGATGTCTTTGGCCTTTCTTCCCGCGAAGGTTTCAACATAGGCTCATGTTTTGTGGGCAATTCAACACATTTTTTCTACAGGGTTTGTATTCCCCAACCCCAGGGAACGTTGAAACTCCAAAAAAACAATCTTCAAAACTCCTGGAACTGTCCCCAGCTCCAATTACAGCTCCCGCTGAAAAGGTAATGTTCCCATATAATTTCAAAGCTCCCAGGAGCACGAGAACCATTGGAACAGGCTTCCCACCTCTCGAAAGCGGTTCCGGTGTAACAGAAAGTCATACATCATGTGGCCATGGGAGCTCTGGTTGCAATATATAACATTTATCATAATCATTATTTTCCCTCCTTGTTTTGTGATACATTTTTTAACGTTTGTCATCATCATTATCATTCAAGGGAGAAATGAGGATGGATGGAATGCTAGATTTCAAAGGTTGCATTGATTAAAAGGTGTAAGGTCTTGTTTTGCGTAAGGGTCATGTCAGTGCAAGAATTATAAAATAGAGAGAGAAAACGCTGCAAGGAAAGACCACAAATAAATCCTATGCTATCGGACTTTAATTGAGCAACAGCAAAATCAAACAGTGAACATATACAACCGCCACTCAATACAACTCGATAGCATAAAATTTATTTGTTGCCATAAGGAAATCTTACTTGCAAAACATGGAAGTCACGTGTTTTCAATTTAATAATCGTCATTATGAGCGAAACATGTAATGTAATAGAAGCGCATAGGCATTGTGATTGTTTATTTGTTATTACTTCATTATGTCACATGCTTTTACCTTTATACATACGGTGATGTATATAAACTTATAATACAAATACAATTGAATGGAAGCGGCCACGGAGTTGGGAAAACGTAGATACAGCAATCACACTCCTGAAATTGACAGAAATTTATCTTTTCATGTCTGCACCAGTGGTCTAGTGGTAGAATAGTACCCTGCCACGGTACAGACCCGGGTTCGATTCCCGGCTGGTGCAATGGTGCTTTTATTTTTTTTGTTTGATATTCGGTTTTGAAGGAGCACTAAATTAAAGATCAAATGTGAACAGACAAAAAAAACGGCCTGTAAGCAATCCATTCGGTTTTGAAGGAGCACTAAATTAAAGATCAACTGTGAACAGACAAAAAAAGACGGCCTGTGAGCAATCCCTTTCAAATTATTTTATGGTTTAATTATTAAATATTTTAACTAACCGTACATATATTGTCGTTGTAGTATAGTGGTGAGTATTCCCGCCTGTCACGCGGGTGACCCGGGTTCGATCCCCGGCAACGGCGAGTTTTATTTTTCAATTTGCCGGCGGCAGGCATTCAATTTCAAAATAATTATTCCGTGTCTAGCACATTGTCTCACTTCGGTTGCACGTGCTTAATCAATTGTACTTGGATTAGCCTTTTCAGCCTCTTCAAAGATTTCCCTAAACTATGAGCACACAAGACTCAAGTTGTACACCTAACCTTAATAAACCCTAGATTTCGAATTATGTGCTTGGCGTTCTTTAAAAAAATCTCACACAAGTCCACCAACTAAGTGCCTCATGGATTCCACTTTAAACCAACATAGTATGCCACTATTTCCCCATCATCTCTTACGTATACTGGATCTGTGGTCTTTTTGCTACCTACTTGTTATTACTTAGTTTTAATCATTCCTAGAAAGTTGTTAACGCATTCCAACTACTTGCAAAATAATGTGTTGCAAGTCAAGTTCCCAAAACCAAGGCACTCACCACTTAAACACCTAAGATGCCTCATTCCATTGAAACATCAACTCAACCATGTCCAACACATTCATTGTGCATGGTTCACCTTAAGGTGTGCACACACATCTCTAAGTGCATAGGATATTGTTCATTATGTAACACTCAAGTGCCTTGCCGACTTTCCATCAATTAGTCATGTGGACCTGAGTCATCTCTGCAACCACAACCAAGTCACTCATCATGCCAACTCTAAGTTTCATTGATGCTTGGGCAATGCCTATATACATAACTATTTATGGGTGGGCAACATATAACCACTTCGTCAACTTGGTTCTTTATAGAAACCCCAAATCTTTTGTGACTTCGATCTCCCATATAGCACTATCACCTCCATCAAATTTGTACATGCCTCTTGTTAAGGTGTAGCATCATGCTCCATAAACTACAACCACCAAATGTGTTCATGCCACCAAAAGAATAATGCTACATCAACTCAACCAGGTCCAACACATTCATTGTGCATGACTCACCTTAAAGTGTGGGCACGCGTCTTTAGGTGCCTAGGATATTGCTCAATGTACAACACCCAAGTACCTTTCCGAATTTCCATCAATTAGTCATGTGGATCTAAGTCATCTTTGGGACCACATCCAAGTCACTCATCGTGCCAACTCTAAGCTTCATCCATGCTTGGGCAACACCTGTATACAAAACTATTTATGGGCAACATACAATTGCTTCATCAAGTTGGCTCTATATAGAAAACCAAAAACTTCTGCAATTTCAGTCTAGCATATAACTCTGTCACATCCATCAAACGTGTACATGCCTCTTACCAAGGTCTACAATCATGATCCATAACCTACAACTACCAAATGTGTTCATGCCACCAAAAGAACGATGCCTCGCCACTTGCACTACATTTTATCTGCCCAAGTGGTGTTATACGCCAAAACCGTAACCCACCAATAGTTTATGCCACATTGTGCCTCTATCTTCTTAGATATTAGGCATTTGAGGTAACAAGATGTCTAAATCTACATGACAAACAAGTTCAAAGCCCATAAGTTGGTTTAGGTGTTGCGTTGGATAATTGGCAACAAGGAGATCATGAGCTGCACTCTAGACATTGTGCAACTGTTCATTATGCCTGTTGGATTGGTACTAAGGTACATGATTTTCCTACTTTCAATGGTATAGGATCTATTGTTTTTTTTTTCAAGGAAATTCATTTGTATATTGAGGAAGCGCAAAAGATCCCTTTGTTAGATGTTCCTCTACAAGCAACCCCTGCAAGATGGTGGGGAACTCATCGCAATCAATTTCAAGACTGGGAATCAATTAAGTTTGTTATGTTATGTCGATTTCCTATTCCAGAGAAGCCTTTAGATATAATTCCTATATATGAAGGTTATACCAGTCCACAGAATCATATTCAGACCTGTAGTGCTATTTGGACAAAATTTGGGTTACCTACCGAAATTTGGGTACACAATGGGGACATTTTTGCAAGCTTGATACTTGAAGAAAGAAATGAAGAGGAAAAAAACCAACTGGGAGAGCTTGATAGTTCAATTTTGTAGTGACTTCTCATTTTCAGATGAAGACAAAAGGATAGTAGAGGTGTTGAAAGCCATTAAAAGAGTGTTGTTTCCTACTAGGAAACCTATTGCTGATTGTAGCAGTTTTGGAGATTATGAACATTTGTATGAATTTGGATTTCATGAAGTTGTTGCTTGCGGCAAGATCAATAAGGAACTAAAAGATGATGATCTGGAGGGACTAAGGCATTTTTCCTTTAAGGAATATGGTGGAGAACGGAATATAAAGGATGATCATGTAAAAGATGCCCCGCATCTGAAGCCTCTGAAGTTGCAAAAGCACAATATTCGAATCAAAGAGAAACCTAAGCTAGATTCTATTGTTGACCATTGGGATGAGCAAACTACAAAGGAGATATTTGATCTGTTAAAAGAATATGAAGACTTGTTTCTGGCATCTGTTTCAAAGCTAAGGGGGAGCAAAGGAGATCTATGAGAAATGAAAATTGTTTTGAAGGTTGATGCAAGGCCAATCAAACAACACCCATACCGCTTGAATTCATGAGTTAAAGAGAAAGTGAAGAAATAAATGGACAAGATGCTAGTTGCGGGTCTTATTTTCCCAATTGATGAATCAAAATGGATCAACCCTATTGTCATTCAAGATAAAAAGGATTCAGGTGATATCAAAGTTTGTGTAAACTATAGAAGTCTTAATAACGCTTGCATCCATGATCTGTTTGCTACTCCCTTTCCTGATGAAGTATTGGAGAATGTTGCAGGAAAAGAAGCTTATTCTTTTACTGATAGATTTTTTGAGTATCATCTAGTTTGTATTGCAAAGGAGGATAAAATAAAGACTACTTTTACCACAAAATGGGGCTCATACGCTTATCATGTTATGCCCTTCGGCCTTAAAAATGCTTTGGTTGTGTTCTCTAGGATTGTTGTTGCCTTTAGATATTATATTCATAAATTCCTTGAGGTGTACACGGATGATTGGACAATAAATAGCCTCGTAAAGAAGCACTCTAGCTTATTTAGGGTAATGTTTGATCGTTGTCGAAAATTAACTATTTCTTTAAATTCGAAGAAATGTATTTTTGTTGTTCCCTTTGGTACCTTTCTTGGACATATTGTTTGTAAAGATGGTGTTTGTGTTGATCCTGCCAAAGTTGCAGTAATTTTAAATATGTTGCCACCCACAAGTGTTAATAAGTTGCAGTCTACTTTGGGACACACATGCTATTATTGTCAGTTTATCCGCAATTATGCCTTGATCAATGCGACATTAGAGATGTTGCTAAAGAAATTTGAACATTTCATATGGACTACTAAATGTGATGTTGCATTCGACGCCTTAAAATAAAATCTTGCAAGTGCTCCAATTCTAGTTTACCCGGATTGGAAAAAAGAATTTCATGTTCATATAGATGCTTCTAGTATTTCTTTGGGTGTTATTTTAGCATAGCCAAGCGAAGGCAACTTAGATCATCCCATCTATTTTGCTAGCAGAATACTCTCCACTGGTGAGAAGAATTATACAACCACCGAACAGGAAGCTCTCGCCATGTTGTACTCTCTCCAAAAGTTAAGGAATTATCTTGTTGGTGGTCCTACAATGTCTAAGGTCAGCGCATGCTTTTGAATCCTCTGATATATGGAACATCCAGTCTCTCCAATGTAGGGGATTCCACAGGAACATGGAATCAAATAAACACCCTTCATGTTTTTAGGATCCACAAGGCCTTTGACGGATCTTAAAGCGTCATAAATGGTTTTTAAGGGTCTAAAGGTGGAAACGACCTTATGCCTACTAATAATACATGAAATCTTGTTTGTAGTCCCTTGAATAAAGGGAAGTTGGACACTAGAGGCCACTTCAATTGGCTCTTTCTTAGTTCGAGGACCCTAGCTAGCTTTTAAAAAAGTCGTGATACCTTGGAACCTATTATAACCATTCTTCTTAAAAATACTAAGGAGATGGGTTTTCTCATCCATAAGATGGTCTTCATCAAAAACCCTTAAAGCCCGAGTTGTTAGTGTGTTGAGAACAACTAGATTTTGGGTTGGATAGTGATGGGATTTGGCATGTAAATATTGTTCAGTGTGGGTTTTATTACGAAATACCTAGTGAGAGAAAAAACCATCATATTTTTTCTAGATAAGCACATCAAGGAAGGGTAAGCTTCCATCAACTTCAGATTCCATGGTAAATTTGATGGAACTGGATTTATTGTTCAGATGCTGAAAAAACAAGTCTAATTTCTCCCAACAATGGGGCCATAGGATGAAAGTATCATCAACAAATATTTTCCATACTTTCGATTTAAATTGAGGAGAATCTAAAGCTTTCGATTCAAAATCCTCCATAAATAGGTTCACAACAACAGGAGAGAGGGGAGAACCCATTTCTACCCTGCAAGTTTTCTCATAGAATCCACCTTCAAAGCTAAAGAAGGTCGAGGTAAGGCAAATTTCCATAAGCCTGGTTGTATCAGGGCCAGTTATGTGATTGACTAGTTCAACAACCTCCTAGTTAATAGGGATGTTGGTGTAAAGAGAAACAATATCAAAACTAACCATAAAATCACCACTACAACAAAACCCTGTGATTAGCATCCCTTTTTGCTTCCTTTTTTGCGTCTACAGACCATTTTTGGTGCTATTTGTGTCCATTTATCAAATATGGTGCAAAACTTGATGCAAAGTTTTCACCGAGTTTTGCACCAAGTCTTACATCAAGTTTAGCACCAGGTATTGTAATAGGTTTTGCACCAAATTTTACACCAAGTTTTACGCCACGTTTTATGCCAAGTTTTGTGCCATCCTTTGCACCATGTTTTGCATCAAGTTTGGCACCTAATTTTGTTTCACCATCTTTTGCATCCTCTATTGCATCCACTTTTTGCGCCTAAACTTGCATCAACTTTTGCATCCTCTTTTGCTTTATTTTTTAAATCATTTTTTGCATCCATTTTTGCATATTTTTTGCATCCCCTTTGTGCCAAGTTTTGCATCAAGGTTTGTGTCTAGTTTTTGCATCTACTTTTGTTGCATTGACTTTTACATCTTGTTTTGAATCCATATTTACATCCTCTTTTTCATCTGTTATTGTGTCCACTATTGCATCCATTTTTCTTGTGCCATAATTTGCACCTAGTTTGACACCTCCCTTTGCACCCTCTTTTGTTTCTAAATTTGCATCCACGATTGCATCCTCATATACATCTAGGTTTTCATCGACTTTTACATCTATTTTTAATCCCTTTTTATATCCACTTTTGTGTCAAGATTTGCATCAGGTTTTGTGTCTCGTATTGCATCTACTTTTTCATAGAATTTTGTTGCATTAACTTTTCCATCATATTTTATATCCATTGTTGCACCCATGTTTACGCCCACTTTTACATCCCTTCTTGCATCCTATTTTTCATCTTCATTTGCTTGTTTTTTAGCATCTATCATTACATCCACTTTTGTTGTGACACAATTTGTGCCATGTTTTGTACTTACTGTTGTACCCACGTTTTCTTCCAATTTTGCATCCATCTTCGCATCCTCTTTTGCATAAAACATTGCATCTATTTTTTCATCCACTTTTGTGTTGGGTTTTGCATCTCATTTTGTATCTTCTTTTGCATGTACTTCCATTGCATCCAATTTTGTTTCTCATGTTGCACCCGTGTTTGCATCCACTTTTACATCCCTTATAGCATATTGTCTTACATCTAAGCTTGCATCTTTTTTTTGTTGTCTATTATTACATCCACTTTTTTTGTGCTATGATTTGTGCCATATCTTATGCCTATCATTGCAACCCACATTTTCTTCCACTATTGCATCCACATTTGCATCCTCTTTTGTGTCCAAGTTTGCATCAAATATTGTTTATGTTTTTTGCATCCCATTTCGAATCTACTTTTACATCCACTTTTGATTCGTCCAATTTTGCAACTAATTTTGTGTTCACTATTGCACCCATGTTTGGCCCATGTTTACATCCCTTTTTTCATCCAATTTTTCCTCCTTTTTGCATTCAAGTTTGTGTCTTTTTTTTTTTACATTCATTGTAGTATCCACATTTGTTTCACCACAATTCATGCTAAGTTTTATGCCTACTATTGTGCCCATGTTTTCTTCCACTTTTTCATCCATGTTTGAATCCTATTTTGTGTTCAAGTTTGCATCAACTATTGCATATAATTTTTCATCCACTTTTGTGTCAATTTTTCTGTCTTGTTCTGCATCTACTTATGTTGTGTCCACTCTTCATCCAAATTTACGTCTATTTTTACCCCCATTTTTTTTGTTCACTTTTGCATCCCTTTTCCAACACACATCATATTTTTTGCATTGATGATATTTCTTATGACATTGAAAATTATGAGCAACTAATGACAATGTCAATAATTATAACGATGATGATAATGAAGATAATGACGATGACATGAATTGTGATTGTTATGATAATGACAATGATGACAAAGACGATGGGAGTTACAATGACAATGATGATGATGATGCTAATGACCTTCGCCATTCTTCCCAATTTTTAAATGTTGTCATGGTCAAAATCATAATAATTATCTTTGGCATCATCTTCCAAGTCATCATCATCTGATCATCATTATCATTATTTTCATCTTGGTCATCATCAAGAACAATAATGGCATGAATGATGATTATGATGTTCATGATGAAGATGAAAATACTTATGATAAAAATTATATTAGTTATGATGATGGGGATGACAACAATTATAATGACGATGATAATGGTAGTAATGATGATGATCATCGATCATCTCTAAAAAATAAAGTTGTTATTTTTCTTGCATATATCATGTGTCCTAAGAACCCTTTTCGAGCACTCGTAACATTTTTTAGGTTGATGATATTTCTTATGATGCCTATAATTATGAACAATTGATGACAATATCCATAGTCATGATGATGATGATGATGAAGACATGAATGATGATTATGACAATAATGAAATGATGACATTGATGGTGGTGATGATGGCGATAACGAAGATGATGACCCTCCCTCTAAACTAGTGAGGTACTCACAATGAGACAAAAAAGTACTCTCAAGTTGAAATATTCATATAAGAATGGATTTGGATTGATAAGCATCAATGATGATTTACATCATCATAGCCAACATTGTCAAAATAGTAAGGCCTTGACTAACAATTTTATCTCTCCATTAGATTAGAGCACAATGTTGGGAGGCATAAATTTGGACACCACTGCCTCTCTAGGCACTTACCCCACCAGGATGTTCACCAGGTATGTCCTCACATGATCATTTCCTAATCCAATATCATAATATTTGACACCAGGAAATGTCAATCCTCATGACTATTCTTATCTTGGATTAATGTACTTGACTTATGGCGATTAGTCCTAGTCAAAGTCCAAATTCTCAAAGAATATTGTTGACACCTAATCATCAAGATTGGGTGTCAACAATATTCCAAATTCTCAAAGAATATTGTTGACACCTAATCATGAGTTGAACGACTTCAAGTGTAGAATGTGAGTCATAGAGTTCTTTTAGCTTTTGTAAGGCTTCAAAAGCAGTTGAAAATGGCAAAATATGGCAACTCACCTCTTCATTTACAGATGTTGCGATTAATGTGTAAGCTTTGTTGTTCTTGTTTTCCCAAATGACGAGCTCTTTGTCTGAGGTAGGCTGTTCTGGCTTTTTGTCTCCATCTCCAACACACACTCCTTTCCATAACTCATTGGACATGAGAGTGTATTTTATCATCCGGGATCACTCAGGATAGTTCTCCTTTCCAGTGAGAACTATTCCCACGATGGATATGATTGAATGCATACTGTAACAAAAAAACTTCTGCTGCAAAACTTTTACTCTTAATGGGAAAAAAATAGTTCTGATATGATTGGACAACAAACTCAACTGACATCAAATGTCAATACCCAAGACATATATATCGGCACTATTCAAACTATATATCGACATCTTTTTTTTTTTTTTACATTGATCACCCAGTGCAGCCCTTCAAAAAAAATTTAACACACAAAGGCGATTTTAAAACATGCACAACATCAGGGCTCAACTCACATATACATTATAGGACAACGCTTCATCAGAGTGGCGTCGTGTACCAAAACAGTTCAATATTCAACGCCCACCATGTACAGCGTACCAAAAAATGGCTCAATATAATGCCATGTGTTAAACAACGTTCAATAGTACATTCAACGCATGGCTTTTAACACATTTTATATGCCAAAAAGACTTCAACGTATATACCAAAAACTTCAAAGTATATGCCAACGTTATATGCCAAAAACTTCAACATGTATGCCAAAAAATTTCAACATATATACCAGCATCATTCAGGAAGCAGACTCAGGTGCGCATTACTATTCAGATACCTCCTGTGCATCATTACTTAACTCAGATATTTGTGATCCTTTCGCCAATCAACCAGGATGGACGTTGTTAACAATTCACGACCACTTATTTCTTCGGTGCACAGGAGCTCAGGTTTCCAATACAGCATGAGAAGCAGAGGGTGTGAAATACCGTAAGCAGTTTCTTCATAGGAAAGTTTCCAGATTTCCTGGATGATGTGTGGTATGCCGTAACACTTGAGTATGGACAACCCAGTGGACTGCGTACTTTAAAATATGTTACAAAGGTGTGATTCCAGAAGGTGTGATACCATAGACGTGGTAGACTTAGGTGACACCCAGAAAGTGCAGGATTTTATAGGACGTGAGAAGAAACTTTCGGCGGTTCACCATAAACTTGGACTGCCAGTTGTGGTTACGCTTTTCTACATCAAAAAATAAAAATGAAGAGCACCAGCATTCAACATTCACACACCAACGTTCACACCAAGTCAGACCATGTCTCTTGACAGAGGGACAGAGGGCGGAGATGTGAAAAACACATATGACAGCGGGTCAACAAATTTAAAAAAACGCATACAATATCAAAAACGTATATGACACTGCCTGGAGCAGGTTTCAGGCAACCAGGCAGAATATAGGCAGGAAACTGACTGAACAGACTGCGCAGTAGACAAAGAGCTCATCATTTGGGAAAACAAGAACAACAAAGCTTACACATTAATCGCAGCATCTGTAAATGAAGAGGTGAGTCGCCATATTTCGCCATTTTCAACTGCTTTTGAAGCCTTACAAAAGTTGAAAGAACTCTATGACTCACATTCTACACTTGAAGTTGTTCAACTCATGATTAAACTCTTCACTCTTGAACTGCAAAATAATGATCCTCTTACTCTTGCATCTGAAGTAAAGTCTATAATGCATGATATGAAATCCACTAAGGTTGAATTGGATATTCCTCTTATCACTTTTCTCAAGGCACTTTATCCTACTTACTCCAATTATCTTGAGTCATTGCAAGCAAATGGAAATCTCAAAGATATCACCTTTGACTCTCTTGTGAAAAAGTTTGCTGAAAGAGAGAAAGATTTTGGAAAGAAGACAGCCCCTGAATCTTCTGAAGAGGTTGTGTGCCTTGCTCATAAAGAAAAGCATCCTGCTCAAGATTCTTCAAGAGGAAGAGGTGGTCGAAGAGGAAGAGGAAGATATTTCAGAGGCAGGGGGGGCAGACACTCTCAAGGAGAAAAGGCAGATTTGCACTGCATACGCTGCAAAAGGATCACATGATGCCTCTACATGCAAGCTACCATGGGACAAAATTGAGCAGCAAAGAAACCAACAGAAAGGTAAAACTGATGATACAGACAAAGGTAAAGCACCTGAATCGCTCACTATGTTGTGGCACAATGTAATATTCGAGTAAATGAAGATTTATTTAATGCTACACTTGCTTCTTGGAAAAATGATTGGTTACTTGATTCAAGAGCAACCTGCCACATGACTCATAGAAAAGATTTTTTTGAAGAATTTACTGACAATGTTGATGGAGTAGTATACTTTTTAGACCAATCAAAAATCAAGCCATCAGGGCTTGGCACAATCAGGCTTCAATTGCCTGGTTGTCCAAACTTTCTTCTGCATCATATTCTCTATCTCCCACAGCTCAAGAGAAACTTGTTGTCCTTGGTCCACATCCGCTAGCAAGGTCATTCCATTCATATGTTTGATGGCAAGCTTGAGGTAAGAAAAACGTCTGGCCACTCACTTGTCATGAGGGGAATAGAAGAAGAAAGACTTCTTAAGCTCCAAGGAACCTCTGCTCATGCACAACATTTCTCATACAATTCTCATTATGAAGAAGGTACACTTCCATCAAGTTTATTATGGCATGCCAGATTTGGACATTTGAACTATGACAGCCTCTGCTTGTTGAAGAAAAATGGTGTTGTTGGTTTTCCTACAATTCCTAGGAAACTTAAGCAATGTGATGCTTGCATTCTAGGAAAGTATAGCAAATAGTCTTTTCATGATTCACATTCAAGAGCACATAGAAAACTTGAACTCATTCATTCAAATTTATGTGGTCCAATGCCTGTTCCTTCTGCAAATGGAAATAAATATATGATGACATTTATTGATGACTACAACAGAATGTGTTGGGTTTATTTATTGAAGAACAAATTTGATGCTTTTCAAACATTCAAGAACTTTCATAAATGGATTGAAAATGATGCACAATCTCATATTGGGTCTATTCAAACTGATAATGGAAAAGAATACACATCAAATGAATTTGAAAACTATCTTCGCCAACATGGGATCAAACATCAAACAACCGTGCCTTATAATCCCCAACATAATGGTGTAGCTGAAAGAATGAATAGGACAATATTAAATATGGTACAATCCATGCTCCTCTTCAAAAATGTAAAGATAATTTTTGGGGCTGATGATGTTCTATGTGCTGCATATATAAAGAATAGATGTCCATCTAATGCTATCAGAAACAAGACTCCTTATGAAATGTGGTATGGACATGTTCCTTCGATAAAGCATCTAAGGGTCTTTGGTTCCACCTGTTATGCCTTGATACCAAAGGTACATAGAAACAAACTTGGTGCAAGAAGTCGTAAGTGTATCTTCCTGGGGTATTCAAACACCTCCAAAGCATACCGTCTATATGATGAAGTAAATAAAAAGTTTTTTGTATCTAGAGATGTAATTTTTCTTGAATCATCCAAAACTAACAATGTTTTTGAGTGGCAACTTGATCGCTTGGATAGATTCGCAAAAGCAAAATCACTTCAAGAATTTGATAATCAGATTCCACGTCTTGAAGGGGGGATTCATATACTAGATCAACATGTGGAATCTTCTTCTGAAGAACACTCTCCCCCGCATGAAACTCCAACAACGGATGATGCTTTAAGTGATGTGATTGATAGAATTGGGAGACTCAATCTTGATTCAGTCCCAACTCAATCAATGGAACAGCCTGGACCATCTGAGAAAGGTCCCCCAAAGTGGCTAACAAAGACACTTGAAAGTGTTCATCCTGATCAAGTTGGAAAGGCAGGAACTAGAAATTCAAACCAACAAAATGGAGGTGATGTAGATGACTCTAATTCACCTATTGATATGGATGTTTCTTATGATTGTGAATTGAACTTTTCTACAGATTTTGAACCAACTTCCTTCAAAGAAGCTACTTCTCATTATGAATGGAAAGAAGCGATGCAAAAGGAGTATGATGCCCTCATAAAGAATGGCACTTGGAAGCTGGTTGATCCTCCATTAGGAACCAAACCAATTGGCTGCAAGTGGGTCTACAAGAACAAGTATAAAGCTGATGGATCGCTTGACAAGCACAAAGCTAGGTTTGTGGCAAAAGGTTTTGCACAGAAGGAAGGGGTCGATTATGGGGATAATTTTTACCCCACAGCAAAATGGGCTACCATCCCGACACTCTTTGCCCTAGCAGCTCAAAAAGGTTGGAAAATCCATCAAATAGATGTAAAAACTACTTTCTTGAATGGATATCTAAAAGAGAATGTTTTTATGTCCCAGCCTGAAGGATTTGCTGTGAAAAGACATGAACATAAAATATGAAAACTTGTGAAGTCCTTGTATGGCCTCAAACAAGCACCGTGAGCCTGGTATGAAAAACTAACTGAGCATCTTCTGAAACTCAATTTCAAACATTATGATCTTGATGATGCAACTTTATTTGTCAAGAAAGTTGGAAAAACAGTTTTATATCTTGTGGTATATGTAGATGATCTTTTGATGACAGGGAACAATGAAAGCTACATTGCATCCATAAAAAAGGAATTGGGGAAAAGTTTTGAAATGACTGATTTGGGCTATGTTCATTACTATCTTGGTATTGAAGTAACCCAACATCCGAAGTCCATATTTATTTCTCAAAAGAAATACATTGGAGATCTGTTGAATAGGTTTGGCATGACAGAATGCAATCCTCTTACTACTCCAATGGAACAAAACTTAAAGCTCACATCTATTCAAGGAAAAGAATTTGAGGATGCAACAAAGTATAGATAGCTTGTAGGAAGTCTCAACTACCTAACTACTACCAGACCAGACATTTAGTTTCTTGTTGGAATCCTCTCTAGGTTTATGCAAAAGCCTTGTGAGGGACACTGGTCTACTGCAAAAAGAGTTCTAAGGTACTTGAAGGGAACTCAAGACTTTGGAATCAAGTATACACAGGTGGACGACTTCAGCTTGATTGGATACTTTGATTCAGACTTCGATGGAGACAAAGAAACTAGGGTATCTACTTCAAGATATGCTATGGGTCTTGGATCAGGAGCTGTCTCTTGGAGATCACACAAACAATCAGTTCCAACAAATTCCACAACAGAAGCAGAATACGTGGCAGCAGCTGAAGCAACAAAAGAAATTGTATGGCTCAGGAAAATTCTTGAAGATTTGCAGGTAAAACAAGTACAATCAACTCCACTCATGATTAACAATACCTCTGCAATAAAGTTGGCTAAGAATCCAAAGTTCCATGATCGAACGAAGCACATCAATACCAAATATCATCTAATTCGACATCATGTTGAGGCCAAAACAATCCATCTCCATCGTTGTTCCACCAATGAGCAAATTGTCGACATCTTCACCAAAGCACTTGGAAGAGAAAAGCTTGAATGATTCAGAATGATGCTTGGACTCACCAACATCCCTTCAGATTAAGGGGGGGAATGTTGACACCTAATCATCAGGATTGGGTGAATAAATAAAATCAATGTAAATAAATAATAAGAGACATGAACAATCATTGGGAGATGAAGTGAATAGTCTACCTCATGTATATAATAAAGACCAACCTGAAGGAATAATACATACAAATCAATTTTGCTTTGAGGAGTTATTGCCTGGCCTGAAAAATATTGGTCCCAGAGGTTTATCCAATTCACCATTCTCCCTACTAGTGTCTTTACTAGGCTTACAATTGTTAGTCCTGGCCATAGTACATGACACATGGATAATATGGTGTCTACCCTCACTCCCTCTCAACCAGAGAGGAGACATCCACAAGCATAAGATTTTCTCAAGAATACCCATCATTTTCATAGAGAATAACATCATTAATTTGTTTTCATCACATGATGCCTTTATGATTAAGCATTCATATATTTGTGGCAAAATATTTCCCCTTTTGTCATTTGTGATGAAATAAAATCAAAAAATGAAAGCTAAAATCATTAAAGATACACGATATTGATTTATCTAAGTCTAAACTCTAAGGTTGAAGTGAAAATTCATGTAAATCTTATATCTATGAGTTGTGCCAAACTTATGAAAACCTTATTCCCTAAGTCCTATATTTAAGAAAATGAAAAAGAAAGAAAAATAAGGGCCAATGAATGGTAACTCATGTATTCACTCCCTCTTTGGAAAATATATGAATATATACACTCCTAGTCACACTTGATCACATGTTTGTGATGGTTAAATCATGAATTCCTCTTTTCTCCTTGCATTTTCATTTCATCATTTAAGAACCTAATTGAGGATCTAGGGAATGTTTGTTGCCTAAGGCTTTCATGTCTACTCTTGGTTTACTTATGTCACACTACTGTCAATTTATGTGATGGAGTGAAATACATAAGTTTGTGGAGTTATTAGAGCGGTGTATTAAGTTAGTCACTATACACACATGTATTACGTCTCATTGATCCACATGTGTGGGTTGGAGACTCATTGCTTGAAAACTTTAATGGAGACTACTTTATGGCTTTAATGGTATAGCTTACAAAATATCTTGTTAAACATTGTGATTCATCCTTTCTTTTCCTCGAGACACTTGATAATATTGAAGTCACTCCCAATAATCCATGGAGATGGGGAGTATAAATTACTTATGCTAGAAATAGAATTGAGAAATAGAGGTTTTCCATTTGCGATATTGGAGTCATAGACATTGGATACATGGTAGTAGTCCTCGATGTCAATTAACTAAAATTGTATTGTCATAATGCGAAAAGAGGTAAACATATTGGTAACCTTGATGTCTTGATCATTTCAAATAATAACCATTCCACCCAAGTATCTCTAAGCATCAATCACTACTACTTGGAAATTCCTCCCCCATTTTCTAAATATATGAGGTAGAACCTCACTTAATATTTTTGCTTCTTATATCAACATTATTGATGGCTGCTTTGCGTACCATTTTTCTTTTAGGAGTCTTTGTTTTCCTTTACTATTAAGGCGCCTCATGTTTCATGAGACTATTTTCATCGAGAATTTACATAGAAAGGAAGTATAATGTGACTAAAAATAAACATGTCTCAAGATTTAAGTGCTTGGACAATTCCACTTCATGACTCCTATATTTCCTTAACCTGGGACCAAATGGTGAACTTGATGGCCTTAAGGGAAATTGACCAATGAAAATCTAAAAAAGAGGTGAATTTTGACTTTATCACATACAATTTAATATACTAAAAAAAATATCCATAACAATTTCATCAATCAATGAATCATTAAAAAAAATATCCAAAACAATTTCATCAAGCAATGAATCATTGCATTATAAAATACAATCTATAAACATTTTGGGAACGTTTTGCTAAAACATGCTCAAAAACCAACATATTTAACAATAATATGGACAATAACACATTTTGATAAATTAAATAACATATTATCAAGCCTAAAAAATGTCACTAATAGAAAACTATAAAGCATGCAACTAATGGAAGTGACCACTCAAGGCCACCATAAGACAATTAATCTATTAAGATCAAGATTAATGGGGACAAAGATCTACAAAGGACAAAGGCAAACCTATTTTAACTTTATTGTTTTATTAGCCTGGTTCAAGATGAACATTTCAAGATATCATGAAGAACATAATTAGTTTTATTGCATTAAGAAAACCCAAGCACATTCTATAACTTAGCAAGGAAGAGATGTATAACACCCATCTCAGTGACACAACACATGGCATTGAGTTACTTTTTTATATATAATTTAAACTCCTATCATAAAATCACAAATTTAGCATGAATGGAATGTTTAAAATCCATTTTTATAAAAACAAAATATAATTTTTCTTATAGAAAAAAAATACCAAAAACTAAATATATTTTTTTAGAAAATAAAAAAATACTAAAACTAAATATATATTAAAAAAAAAAACTAAAACATAAGCAAACTAGAATTTGAATTTGACACTCTTGTTCACTTTTGGAAACTCATATGGTGGAATGTGATCTCTTTATCCTCATCTTTAGCTTTTTCCTAAAAAATAAAAGCATACAAAAACGGGAAATAGCCATAAAGCATCGAGAAGCTTTTTCCTAAGCACAAAAGCATCTAAAAAGTGGAAAAGGCCATTTTTATATGAGGAAACATTATTCACCCAAAATATTTTTCCCAAATTGAACTAATGAGGAATTTGGGAAATATTCAAAGCCTTCACTTTCCTATATATTGGAGGCTTGGCCATTGAAAAAATATGGGAATTCTTGTATTGTCACGCTGCTGAGATCTATTTTGAGAGGGAGAGTTTTGGAGCTATGAGTTGGGGGAGGTGTTGTTGCAACTACATCTGATTGTTGTAACTTTCTTCCAACTCCTTTATTCATATAGATCAGTTGTTCTTCCTTCCATATGTTTCTATTCATTCTTTACTTATAGACACAAAATAGGATGCAAAGGTGGATACAACATATGGTTCAACATAGGATGCAAATTTAGATGCTCAAAAGGATGCAAAATTGGATGCAAGAAATGGTGTTAAAAATGATGCTAAATTGGATGAAACAAATGATGCAAAATTAAATGCAAAATATGGTGCAAAAGAGGATGCAAAAAAGGGAGATAAATAAAAAGCAAAAGTAGATGCAAAAAATGGTGCAAAATTGCATGCAAAATTTGGCACTAAATCAGATTCAACATATGGTGCAAAATTGGACGGAAAAAATGGTGTAAAAAAAGGCAGAAAAACTGGCACAAAAATAGATGTAAAAATAAGTACAAAATTAGAAGCAAAAAATGGCATAAGACCAGATTCAAAAATTGGCACAAACTAGATGTAAAAAAATGCACTAAATTAAATGCCGAAGATGGTGTAAAAATCGATGCAAATTATGACACAAAACTAGAAGCAAAGAATGCCACAAAAGAGGAAGCAAAAATAGATGCAAAAAATGGCACAAAACTAGAAGCAAAACCTATTGTAAAACCAAATTAAAATCTTGGTGCAAAATATGATTCAAAAAATGATGGAAAATTTGGTGTAAAAAAGATGCAAAATTTGGTGCAAAAAATGATGCTTTAAAAATTGTACAATAGAGCCAGATTTAGCGCCAGGCTGCTCATCCCAATCGAGAAAAAAATGCACTAAAATCTGGTGCTAAATCTGGCGCAAATTCCTTGTTTTGTTGTAGTGCACCAGCCTCAAAGTTAACCTCTTTTATCTCACTCATGAAAGAGAAAGAATCCTTAACAAAATAACTAGACTTACCAACCAAAGGTTTAAGCTTCCGGGCTAAATATTTAGCAAGGAGATACATATGACCACTAATGGTATTGAAAATGGGTCTAAGGGGGGCCCTTCCTTGTGAATCTTAAGAAGCCCATAGATTCTAGGAGTGAGAGAGTTGCTTTCGATAAGCTTGTGACTTATGGATCTCACATATTTATTAGATTTGATCACCAAGGAAACAACTTTTGAAACCTTCTTAAGGGGGTTCTTGTATAGATTTCTATAGCTCCCACTGTTGCACAAGTGATCCAACATTTTTATCTAGTAATCCTCTCTATCTAAAATCACAACCGCCTCTCCTTCATCAGTTTTAAGGACTACAATGTTGTGGTTATTGTTTAAAGCTTTAACGGCATCAAATTCTGACTTGTCAATATTTCTCTTAGGAGGCTTAGCTTTCCTAAGAATAATAGAACAATCTTACCTAATGACATCCTTAATGTGATCAGACAACTCCTTGATTTCGTATTCAATGGATCATATAATCTCTTAAGCTAGGATCTTTCTTGGGGCTAGGGGAAGATTTAACCCTTTCTCAAGACGACTACAAACTGGAAGATCAAAAGAAAACTTAGAGAAATTAATAACCCTCTTCTTAGAATAGAAAGGAATTATCATCATCATCTCATATAGAAATTTTTGTTATTATAATTATTAAAGTTAAAATATGTTTTCTTGTTATAGATATTAAGATTATTACATTTATAAATATTATTCAAATTTTTAATGCAATCGCCATTCTCTATGTTATTACCTATAATGTTATTACCATTATTAAAACTATCATAAGTATTATCCTTAGTTATGCCAAATATTTGAATCTTATCAAAACTACTAAAAACATAAGGAGGGAAGGTAGACAAAGGAGAATAGCTCGAATCCAACAAAGAGGATGGAACTGGTGCGCCAAGGGGAGCAAAGGTTGATGGAGGTAGGGTCATCACATCGAAAAGGGGACAATTTGAGCCAACAAAGGATGAAGGATACGCCAAAGAGGACAAAGGAACTCACTGAATGACGTTGACCGGTTCTGAAGAAGCGGATTGGCTGGTTCTCAAGAAGCATATTTGAGGAAAGACTCAACAACAGAGGGGAGAGGAGGAACAAGATTCTCCAGGGAAGGCATCATGCCCGATGAAGAGGATGACAACAAAAAAGAGTCAAGGGACGAAATAGAGATAGTCTCAATCGAAGAAACGTCCGAGCTATGATCAATCGTATCAGCCTTAAAGTCCACATTCTGAGAAAACCCAGAGTTAATACACATCGCATCATTAAATGCCAGACAAGAACTAACATTGGAAGACCTAGTAGTAGAGACCACTAATGAAGAATGATTGTTAACACTGACCAAGCAGAAACCTGAAATCTGAGAAGCTGGGTCACTACAACCCTTAGTTTTGCTTCTTAACCACGAATTAAGAGCTGATAATTGATCTTCATTGAAATTGAGTCTATCTATATTTCTTCCCTTGACTCTTTTGTGTTTTCCTCCTCTTCATATAGCATTCTTCCTTCCCTGTAGAATCATGTTCCTCCTCTCCCCTTTGTTATTGAGTCTTTCCTCAACTCCGCTTCCTCAGAATCGGTCAATGTCATTCAACAAGTACCTTTCTCCTCTTTGGTGTATCCTTCATCCTCTGTGGGATCAAATTGTCTCCTTTCCGATGTGACGAGCCTGCCTATGTCAACCTCTGTCGGTACATTCGTTCCATCCTCTTTGTTAGATTTTAATTGTTCTCCTTTGTCTGCTTGCCCTCCTTCCGTTTTTAGTAGCTTTGATAAGATTTGAATTAATGGAATAACTAAGGATAATACTTATGATAGTTTTAATAATGGTAATAACATTATAGGTAATAACACAGAGAATGGTGATTGCATTAAAAATCCGTTTAATAAGGGTAATAACATTATAGGTAATAACAAGGATAATGGTGGTTGCATTAAAAATTCGAATAATATTTATAATATAATAATTTTAATATCTCTAACAAGAACAAATATTATGATTTTAATAATTATAATAACAAAAAATTCTATAATAATAATAATAATAATCCCTCTCTCTATTTTAATAATAGGGTTATTAATATCTCTAAGTTCTCTTTTGATATAATAGTTTATCGTCTTCTTGAGAAAGGGTTAAATTTTTCCCTTTCCCCAAGAAATATCTTGATTGAAGAGACTATCTGCTCCATTGAATATGACATCAAGGAATTGCCTGATCACATTAAGGATGTCATTAGGCAAGATTATTCCATTATTCTTAGGAAAGCTAAGCCTCCTAAGAGAAATATTGCCAAGTCGGAATTCAAAAACCTTAAAGCTTTGAACAATAACCTCAACATTGTAGTCCTTAAAGTCGATAAAGGAGGGGTGGTTGTGATTTTAGATAGAGAGGATTACTGGAGAAAAATGTTGGATCACTTGTGCAATAGTGGGAGCTATAGAAATCTAGACAAGAACCCCCTTAAGAAGGTTTCAAAAGTTGTTGCCTTAGCAATTAAATCTAATAAATCCGTGAGCTCCATAAGTCACAAGCTTATCAAAAGCAACCCGCTCACTCCTAGAATCTATGGGCTTCCCAATATTCACAAGGAAGCCCCCCCCCCTAGACCCATTGTCAATACCATTGGTGGGCCTATGTATCTCCTTGCTAAACCCACACTAAACAATATTTACATGTGAAATCCCATCACTATCCAGCCCGAAATCTAGTTGTTCTAAACACACTAGCAACTTAGGATATAAGGGTTTCTAAATAAGACCATCTTGTGGATGCAAAAACCCGTCTCCTTAGTGTTTTTAAGAAGAATTGTTATAATAGGTTCCAAAGTATCAGGGCTTTTGTTAAAATCTAGCTAGGGTCCTTGAACTAAGAAAGAGTCAGTTGAAGTGGCCTCTAGTGTCCAACTTCCCTTTATCCAAGGGACTACGAACAAGATTTCCCAGATTCTCAGTATGCATAAGGTTATTTCCACCTTTAGACCCTTAAAAACCATTTGTGGATCTTTACGATCTGTCAAAGACCCCGTGGATCCTAAGAACATGAAGGGTGTTTATTGATTCCATGTTCATGTGGAACCCCCTATATTAGAGAGACTGGTCATTCCATATATCAGAGGATTCAAGAGCATGCAATTAACCTTATATATTGTAGGACTCACTCCTATGTTTTAGCGGAACATGCTAAAAAGACTAAACACCATATATGTTTAGAGGATTCAAATTTCCTTGCTAGTGTTTACCATTTCCATTTCAATCATCTCTTTGTCCTCTGGTACATTCACTCATAGTATCAATGTGGATTTCTCACCAGGTCAGGGAAAGGTCGTCTATTTTTAGTTGAGCAAATGAAATATTTTGTTTTTCCTCTATATGATGAACACTAAAATAAAATTTTAATTGTTGCAACCAGTGATTTAGATTTAGAGTGTTAATATCACTTCATATGGCTTGATGTCAACCTTTGATTCAATTTTGAATAGGGACTATGAATGGTTCACAACACTCAAACTGGATTGGTCCTTTTCAGATTCTTTCATAGGTTCCCTCTCTTCTTCTTCCTAATTTATCGATTTTCCCTCTAATTCGACCTCCACGTTAGAACATGCATATTCTTCAAATAGGATGATATTTTTGGTTAGTATCGTCATGAGGAGGATCACGTTATAGTTTATATTTGTGACTTGTGCTTCAAGCCATTCAAACCTCACCTCTATAGGATCATGAGGGTTATTCACAGATTCATCGACCATGACTAGGGTTCTATGAATTTTGGCTTAGTCGATCTAGATCCCCTCCAACTCCCCACAATATACCCAAAGAAACATGATCTAATACCAATATGATCTATAAGCAACCATGGATATTCCACTAGATAGTTCATCAGAACATATCTACTAAAATATTTTAGAAAAATTGAAATCTACATTATGAGGGTTTATTTCTCCTTAGATTTTTGGATATGTTAATTATTTTTTATTGCATATGCATGGAAATTATAATTATGGAGAAAATAAATAACAATGAAATAAAACTCACAAACCACAAATTAACACAATATATACCCTAGGAAATCATTTCAGTAGAAAACCCAGTTGGAAGGTGAGGTTGCTTTGCTTTCTTTCTTTGAATGGAAAAATGGATGCAAGTACAAAGAACTGAGGTTTGTGTCTTGTGGACTTCTATAGTGCACAAAATTTTTATGTTTTCTCTCTCCATATCCACTCTTGGCTACTCTACTCATTTGTGGAACAAAATGCACTCGAATAGAATGGAGCCCCTTTTTTCTCCTAGTGGCCTAGTTATAAGACATCCTAATAGCCTACAAGTGGTTAAGTTTGACTTCTTGAACTATTAACTATGTTAATTTGGAAGTTCAGTGACAAATTCCAACTATGGGACTAGATTCTTCTTTTCGAGAGGACCAATTTTGACTATTGAAGCGCTCAATTTGGACAAGGGAAAATGCATTTTTTAATTAAAGCCCACAATGTCACATTTGATAAGGTCAGACCTAACGGGAAAATGGACACCCTTGGAAGCCTATAAATACAAGTGACCTCAAGCTCATTTGGACATCACCAATCATCTTCTTCTTCTCTTCTTCATTGATTGGTTTGCGCAGGTTTGAAGCTGGGTCGAGAAAAGTGGTTCATACATGTTTGAGATTAAACAGTCTGAAGCTCGCATGTGTTTTAGGGTTTTTTGGTTTCTGACTGGAGGCTGCACACTAGAATTTTTTAGCTACAACCACAGGCTTACAGGCTCGTCCATGCGGTTGGAAGGTCTCAACTGCACGCATACCTCTTCCTTCATGTGGTTGAGCTCTAGGGTTGGATTTTGACATTTGACTGCAATTGACTGTAGTTGACCAAAGGCAAGATAAGTTGAATATGATATTGATTGATGCTGGGAACATATTTCTAAATATTGTTGGGTTAGTTGTGCTAGATGATTTTGTATTGGGCTCACTGTACTCTCTGCTGAACATTTTATGACAATCTAATAAGAAGTAGAATTTCAAAGGGTTTTCCCCATAGTGGGTTTTTCCCTAGTCTTTGACCAAATCTAGTGTCTCTTTTTGATGTGTTAATGGTCTCCTTTGTCACTGCATTTATTGTTATATCCTCAATTACTATTGATGGTTGGAAATATTAATTGTTATTGAAAGATTGCTAATACAAAAATTGAATTAGGCTAAAGTAATTGAATCAACATAGAACAATCTAAAAATTAATAAACTAGAGTTACAACATGGACTCTTCTAGATTTTATTTCATCATTATCACGTGGTTATCCCCTCTTCCACGAGTAATGGGGGCTGACATCGCATCCTCTCGAATTATGATTGTCAAAATAGGAAGGTCAACTTCCAAGTGGCATAACTTTTGCATATGACTCTGATTGAGGTGATTCTTGCATCGTTGGAAAGGTATTTATGTGTAGAATCATGCTACAAGGTGTTACACTTAAGAAAAAAAGTTTTACCCCCCCAAATAAAACATCATTTGATGCTTCTTTTGAAAGGTTTCAAACCCCAATTTGGTCGATTGGGACCCACTAGAAAAAATAGTCCTATGAGCTAATTCCTCCATTTTCTCCACTCTAAAAGGTTCAATATGGATGACAAATAATATAATGATCCATTGTGGATCATATATTCAAAGTTGGACATATATTCATAGTATTTAACATATCCATTCAACCATAAATAATAGTCATAAACTTGGTGCATTTTATTATTTCCATAATGAAAATGTTCAATAATGGATTTTTTTTTAACCATGAACATATTTATTTTTTAAATGACCACATCCTTGAAAGATCAATGGTTCTTTGCAATATGTATTATTTTTGTTAGGGAATATTAAAAATGACATAGAGAAGGACAAAGAAGCATCGAATCATCCATCAGCTTGACACTCTTGATCATGGTAGAAGATCTTAATCGTGGTAGAAGACTCGGTGAGAGGGGTATTGAGTGTCTTCTCCTGAGCTTTTTTCCTAAGCCATCGTTGCATTAATGACGCAATGTACAACATTGATGGACCCTTCCTCGACATTTTTTTTCTAGTAGAGGGCAAACCGTTCCTCGTGTTTTCAGGTCTTCCTTTAGAGCTTCACATTGTTGATATTTCCAATTCTATTTGGCACTACAAGTCGCAAACACAATTGGTTTCATCCTTGTTTGACCTCTAATTTAATTTGAAGTTGTAAGCAAGGTGTCTAGCCGTGAACACAAGTCAAACATCTAACCAAACTCCAAAAAAAAATTCTATTGTTTTGACGACCCAATCTCTGGTCTGCGTGATGCTCTGGTGAGTCTTAGACCTTGTACTCTAACTCCCATTGGCTCCCCAATTACATGGTCCGCAAGTCCAAACCTTTGGTGGCCACCAATGAACCCTAACCTAATTCAATGGTTATATGACTTAGTGTTACAAGATGGGGTCAAGGAATGGATTAATGGTGGGAATCTTACATCAAAATTAACGGTCAAAGAACCATTAGACATTCAAAACTTCCACAATTGATCCACTTTCTTAAGCCCTTGGGCATTTTTCCTGGGTTTGATAGGCTTATCGAGTGTGAAGAAAATCGCTGGTGGTCCCCACTTTCATTATCCGATGGAAGATGACTGGCTAGAGATTCAACGGTCGTGACTCAATGTTATGAATCAATAAATGGCTCAAATTTCCCAAAACTTTGCTCAATGACAGAAAATTTAGGTCCTGTAGCTTAATATGTGGTGTAATGGTCAAATGGATGACCCTCATCGTTGGAAGATCTCATGATCATCGATTGATTTATCTATTGGTCTTTCTAGGCAGGCATATATATATATATATATATATATATTTCACTTTGGATTACCACAATAATTTGGCCAAGTAACGAGAGAATGTTGTACATGAAGAACTACACACAGACTAGCGTAAGCTAGAGAAAAGATGCCATAAAACAGAGACTAGATAGATTTATTAGTTTGAACTTCTAGGTAAATACATAGTGTTAATTTTAGTATGTTCTATGCTAGAGAAATTTATTTCAATTTCTTTTCCAGATTAGCAATCACATTAGCATAAAGTAAACTGCAGATAGAACATAAATATAAATCGCAGAAGACAAGAGGACACAAGAAGTGCCACTAGCCAAGGACAAACCCCAATGTGGGGAAACCCTTAATCAATTCTTCTTTTATGTTCTTCAAAGTTCAGCAGAGAAAGTGAGAGAGATAGTACATTTACAATATAAGTCAAAATTTTGACTTTTGATATCTGTAGAGATCAGTTGAAGACATATTGCTTCAACTGACTCTCTAAGGTGACTCCTTCACCTATCATAGTGCTGCCTCTCATCCATTTGTTGCACATAGCTGTGTGCTATCATGCTGTGTCGTCACAGTGTTGAGCCTTGATGACTGAGCTGCTCTCATCTGCTCTCATCATCATGCTGCTCATTATTTATCATGCCCACTGTGCTACATCTTCCATGGTCTCATTCATCATCATTTTTTCCATGCCCATGATCTCATTCATCATCATGCTGCCCATGTTTGTCCCTTACAAGTTACCACAGAGGTGATCTATGAATCTTCAACGAGATCATGATCTTACAAGAACTAGATCATGACTTTGTCACTGATCATTCTTGACATAGCTTCTTCCGTTATGCTGAGAATGTAACTATCACTGTCATTACTACAACAACACTTGACATTGCTTGAAACCTTTGTCACTGCTTCTCATTGTGCATGCAAAGACTGAGGTTGATCCTTAAGTATCATTGTGATCTCCATTAATCCAAGACATGGAGAACATTAGGGGGTCAAAGTTCTTACTATCATACTATCACTGTCACCATAGATATTGTGTCTCACCATTATGCCAAGTTTGTCTTACTGTTTCATGGCTCTTCATGTATGCCTGTTTCCTGAGATGCGAAGGCTTTATCATGTCATACGTGATCTGGTTTACTTGTATCCAAAAAATATGATAGCATTTAGATCCTGCACCTATCCGAGGTTTGTACCCTCCTTCCTATAGTGCGGATCTGCTTATACCCACACGAAAGAATTCAAGTTGCAGTATGTGGATACCCTAGCACACAGTGATGTATCTTCTGTTCTGCGGAAACCCTAGCCCACTATAATGTGTATCTTCTACTCCTTCATCACCCAAAGATTCAGGGACAGATTGTGAGAGCGTATAAGTGTCTTCAAGAACTGCGTGTAAGTGTATTCAAGAACTATGTGTAAGTAGTCTTCAAGAACAGCATGTACGTGTCTTCAAGAACTGTGCGTATAGATGACAGCGTATAGAGTCTATAGTTGCTGCATATATGCATGAAAACGTATAGAGTTCATTGTTGTGCGTATAGAGTCTCCATTTCCAACGGATTAGGGTATCACGTAGATGTTTTCATTGCTATGTATAAGGTCTTCTATTAACAACGTATAATAGTGTCTCCATATCTGCGTATAAGCTAGGGCATCATACCAGGCCAGCGTATCTTCATTGTGTCTCTCCTTCACCAAAAACCCAAAACGTGGAGAGGAGGAGATCACATGAAGAGTGAGTCAAAATGACTTCAAATCCTCTTCTATTTATACTAAAACGTAGATGATGAATGGACACGTCTATTGGGCTTCTGAGCCTACATAGGATGTTGGCCGACTTGACAATTTGTTTTATAACATAAATAAATTCATAACTTCATAAATACTTATCAGAATCGGATGATCTTTAGATCAATCCTACACCTCTCAATGAGAGGGACCCAATAAAAATATCAGCTGCCGTCAATAAGATGACCCACATGGAGTTTGGCCCTAGTTGCCAATTTTAACACTCCCTTTGAACTAGGGAGAACTCCATCCGCTGATCCATATGTCTTGACTGTACTATCTTTGCCATCAGTGCCCTTACACTGCTCTGCTTAGCTTTGCTAGCTCTCCTGAGCTTTGCTCAGCTTTGTTGGCTCTGCTCAGCTCTGCTGGCTCTGCTCTACTTTGCTCAGCTCTGCTGGCTCTGCTCTGCTCTACTCATCTCTGCTGGCTTTGCTGGCTCTGCTCAGCTCTGTTGGCTCTGCTTAGCTCTGTTTAGCTCTGCTGAACCATGAAGAAGAAGAATTGATCGAGAATGTGTCATACCATTCTCCATTGACTCGAAGTCAGTCTCAGAGTGTGTACCGCTGGTCCCAGACTAGTCCTCAACCGACCTGCAGTCAGTGTCATAGTAGGTACAACTCCTACCACTGGTCCCAGACCAGTACTCTACTCACTCGAAGTCAGTCTCAGAGTATGTACCATTGGTCCCAGACCAGTCCTCAACCGACCCGAAGTCAGTGTCATAGTGGGTACAACTCCTACCACTGGTCCTACACCAGTCCTCAACCGACCCGAAGTCAGTGTCATAGTGGGTACAATACTCATTGATCCCAGATTAATGAAGGTCATCCTAGCATAGGGAGTATGGTAGATACTGCTATGCGTCCATCGGTACTACTATGGTCCCTATCCTCATTTCCCTGCTCATTGATCAGATGAGAGGTACTTCCCATGAGTCCCAAACTACATGGGTAGGATGCCTCGACAGGAGAACTAATCATCTTATCCACAGTAAAGAAAATCATCCTATCCAATGGATGCCACAGAGAACTAATCATCCTGGCCCACAGGAGAGCGAATCATCCTGTTCCACAATTTCCATGGAGAACACATCATCTAGGCCTCACAGGAGAACTAATCATCCTACTACACAATTGTCATGGAGAACACATCATCCAGACCTCATAGGAGAACTAATAATCCTGCCACATAGTCGCCACGGGGTGTCACAGGGAAATTTTTTATTCTTTTACCCTGTATATGTACACCGCTAGGGGATGGTGAGCCACCATATGGTTGTATGTTGCTCCAGTAAGAACTGCAAGCCCCTAGAGCTCCCAGAGCTCAATGTATGCAACATGCAGGACCCTTTTACAAGGGTCTCTCGACGACTCCAAGTTGTTCGGGAAAATCACAAATATAATCTTTCCCCGGGGCTTTGACAAAGTGTAGTGACTTGTACATTATCTCAATGTGATGGAGCCTCTTTGCTCATCAACTTACCATATCCTAGATAAGGCAGTATCTGATGTCTATCTGCTGGAGCAATCATTGAATACGGGATTCCTCAATAATCGAATCCTGCCTTTGGTTGTCACATAGAATCAAAGTGGTATTCATCATGTGTAAAAACATCTCACTTAAGAGCTTCCTCAGCTAGGCAGCTTCATACGAGGTCATACTCATAGTTATGCATCCGGTCTCGGCGATGCTTATAACAACCGACTTCTACTTCTTGCTCATCTGTGATATTGAAGCAGAATCCAAAGAGAACTAGCACTGATAAGTGCTCTAGTGATCCTCCACACTGCCTGCCCAGTCAACATTTGAATAATCATGCAGTTTCAAATTTCCAGCAATGTATCTCAATCCATGAGAGATTGTGCCCTGAAGACATCTCAGAAGATTCTTGGTACCAATCGAGTGAGACTCAACCAAATATGAGCTCACCATGCTAACTGCAAAATATATGTCCAGACAGAAGTTCACCGGGAACATCAACGCGAATGAGTTTATGAGACTCAGAGGCATTTCCCAAATCTGGTCCAACATCACTACCATATAACTTCTGAAAGTTAAGATCCTTGAGGCAGTCACAGGCTTGCAGTTTATCTTTCCACATTCGGAATCCAACTCCCTCTGTCTTCTACAAATGATAGGGTCTTCACCTATCAGACATAGGTGCCGGTATGAGAGGTCTATCATCCACAACCTTCGGGTAATGGTTTGGATCAGTTTCACTTCTAGTGAATCTCAGCTTCATTAGACAGCCATAAATCCTCTCATACTACGCCCGAGGTGTTTTGCTTCAAGCCATAGACGGATTTATTCCACTTGTATACATGAGATTCCCGATCATGAATCTCAAACCCCTCGGGTTGTTCCAAACTTGTGGACCTACTACATGAGGGGAATGGTCCCCTTGAGACATTTTCCTTCGATACATCTCAGACATGTACTTTCATGCTGTTTTTGAATTCAGACTTCCATGTCACCATCTGACTCACAGACCTTCGGTAATATGTGTTAATGGACATGGTCCCCAGTGGACTTCCTATAACTTGATACAACCATGAACTCAAAAACATCTTTGAAAATTATAAAACACGTACCTTTCCATTGACGAGTGTCACTTTAAAACCATCGACTTCCATTCCTGGGGTTCCTTGTTTTTTCTGAAGAGTCGACCATGTCCTTGATGTCTTGCATTACTTATCATTCCTTTGATCATTGAAGATGTCCCTAGAATGATTATTATCTTCGTCAAGAGATGTGTCTCTGTCATTCGGACACTTCTTCGCATAATGGCCGAACTCAAGGCATCCTCCTTTCCTTCCACCCTTAGATCCGAACTTCCCAATGAAGTGATCTTTCGCTGTGCCATTCTGATAATATTCTCTACTTCCACTTCACCTTTGGTGAATGAGAAGAGGGATAATGTTCCCATTGATCCTTTTGTCCCGTCCCAACTGTCTTTGGTGATTGCTCTTTCACTCTTGCTTGGGCATTTTCTTCACCTCATCTCTGATTTTAGATATGTTCTATGCTAGAGAAATTTATTTCAATTTCTTTTCCAGATTAGCAATCACATCAATATAAAGTAAACTGCAGATAGAACATAAATATAAATCGCAGAAGACAAGCCAAGACAAGAGGACACAAGATGTGGCGCTAGCCAGGGACAAACCCAAATGTGTGGAAACCCTTGATCAATTCTTCTTTTATGTTCTTCAAAGTTCAACAGAGAAAGTGAGAGAGATAGTATATTTACAATAGAAGTCAACATTTTGACTTTTGGTATCTGCAGAGATCAGTTGAAGACATATTGCTTCAACTGATTCTCTAAGGTGACTCCTTCACCTATCATAGTGTTGCCTCTCGTCCATTTGCTGCACATAATCGTGTGATATCATGTTGTACCGTCACAGTGTTGAGCCTTGATGACTGAGCTGCTCTCATCTACTCTCATCATCATGCTGCTCATTATTTATCATGCCCACTGTGCTACATCTTCCATGGTCTCATTCATCATCATGCTGTCCATGCCCATGATCTCATTCATCATCATGCTGCCCATGCCTATCCCTTAGAAGTTACCACAGAGGTGGTCTTTGAATCTTCAATGAGATCAAGATCTTACAAGAACTGGATCATGACTTTGTCACTGATCATTCTTGACACAACTTCTTCGATTATGCTGAGAATGTAACTATCATTGTCATTACTATAATAGCACTTGACATTGCTTGAAACTTTTGTCACTGCTTCTCATTGTGCATGCAGAGACTGAGGTTGCTCCTTAAGTATCATTGTGTTCTCCATTAATCCGAGACATGGAGAACAGTAGGGGTCACAGTTATTAGTATCATACTATCACTGTCACCATAGATTTTGTGTATCACCATTATGCTAAGTCTGTCTTACTGTTTCACGCCTCTTCAAGTATGCCTACTTCCTAAGATGCGAAGGCTTTATCATGTCATACATGATCTGGTATGCTTGTATCCAAACAATACGATAGTATTTATATCCTGCACCTATCCGAGGTCTGTACCCTCCTTCCTACAGTGCGGATCTGCTTATACCCACATGAAAGAATTCAAGTTGCAGTATGCGGATACCCTAGCCCATAGTAATGTGTATCTTCTATTCTGCGGAAACCTTACCCCACTGTAATGCATATCTTCTGCTCCTTCACCGCCCGAAGATTCAGGGACAGATTGTGAGAGCTAATAAGTGTCTTCAAGAACTGCGTGTAAGTGACTTCAAGAACTACATGTAAGTAGTCTTCAAGAACTGCGTGTAAGTGTCTTGAAGAACTGTGTGTATAGATGACAGCGTATAGAGTCTATAGTTGCTGCGTATATGCATGACAGCGTATAGAGTTCATTGTTGTGCATATAGAGTCTCCACTGCCAACAGATTAGGGTATCACGTAGATGTTTTCATTGTTGTGTATAAGGTCTTCTATTAACAATGTATAATAGTGTCTCCATATCTGTATATAAGCTAGGGCATCATACCAGGCTAGCGTATCTTCATTGTGTCTCTCCTTCACCAAAAACCCAAAATGTGGAGAGGATGAGATCACATGAAGAGTGAGTCAAAATGACTTAAAATCTTCTTCTATTTATACTAAAACGTAGATGATGAATGGACACGTCTATTGGGCTTCTGAGCCTACATAGGATGCTAGCCAACTTGACAATTTGTTTTATAACATAAATAAATTCATAACTTCATAAATAATTATCGGAATCGGATGATCTTTAGATCAATCCTACACCTCTCAATGAGAGGGACCCAATAAAAATATTAGCTGCCATTAATAAGATGACCCACGTGGATTTTGGCCCTAGTTTCCAATCTTAACACTCCCTTTGAACTAGGGAGAACTCCATCCACTGATCCATATGTCCTTACTGTACTATCTCTGCCATTAGTGCCCTTGCACTGATCTGTTCAGCTCTGCTAGCTCTGCTCTTCTCTACTCAGCTCTGCTGGCTTTGCTATGCTATGCTCAGCTCTGTTGGCTCTGCTCTGCTTAGCTATGTTGGCTCTGCTCTGTTCTGCTTAGCTCCGCTGAACCATGAAGAAGAAGAATTGATCAAGAATGTGTCACACCATTCTCCACTGACCCGAAGTCAGTCTCAGAGTGTGTACCACTGGTCCCAAACTAGTCCTCAACTGACCCGAAGTCAGTGTCATAATAGGTAAAACTCCTACCACTGGTCCTAGACCAGTACTCTACTAACTCGAAGTCAGTCTCAGAGTATGTACCACTGGTCCCAGACTAGTCCTCAACCAACCCATAGTGAGTGTCATAGTGGGTACAACTCCTACCACTAGTCCCAGACCCGTACTCATTGATCCTAGATCAATGAAGGTCATCCTAGCATAGAGAGTATGGTAGATACAACGATGCGTCCATCGGTACTACTATGGTCCCTATCCTCATTTCCCTGCTCATTGATCAGATGAGTGGTAATTTCCATGAGTCTTAGACTACATGGGTAGGATGCCTCGATAGGAGAACTAATCATCCTGTCCACGGGAGAGCGAATCATCTTGTCCAGTGGATGCCATAGAGAACTAATCATCATGGCCCATAGGAGAGCGAATCATCATGTTCCATAATCGCCATGGAGAACACATCATCCAGGCCTCATAGGAGAACTAATCATCATGCTACACAATTGTCATGGAGAACACATCATCCATACCTCATAGGAGAACTAATAATCCTACTACATAGTCGCCATGGGGTGTCACAGGGAAAGTTTTGATTCTTTTACCTTATACACGTACACCACCAGGGGATGCTGAGTCACCCTATGGTCCTATGTTGCTCTAGTAAGAACCGCAAGCCCCTAGAGCTCCCAGAGCTTAATGTATGCAACATGTAGGACTCTTTTACAAGGGTCTCTCGACAACTCCAAGTCATTCAGGAAAATCACAAATCTAATCTTTCCCCAGGGCTTTGACAAAGTGTAGCGACCTATACATCATCTCAATGTGATGGAGCCTCTTTTCTCATCGACTTACCATATCCCAAATAAGGTAGTATCTGATGTCTATCTGCTGGAGTAATCATTGAATACAAGATTCCTCAATAATTGAATTCTGCCTGTGGTTGTCACAGAGAATCACAGTCGTATTCATCATGTGTAAAAACAACTCACTGAAGAGCTTCCTTAGCCAGGCAGCTTCATACGAGGTCATACTCGTAGTTATGTATCTGGTCTCGGCAGTGCTTATAACAACCAACTTCTGCTTCCTGCTCATCCAAGATATCGAAGCAGAATCCAAAGAGAACCAACACTGAGAAGTGCTCTAGTGATCCTCCACACTTCCTGCCCAATCAGCATTCGAATAATCATGCAGTTTCAAATTTCCGGCAGTGTATCTCAATCCATGAGAGATTGTGCCCCGAAGACATCTCAGAAGATTCTTGGTACCAATCCAGTGAGGCTCAACCAAATATGAGCTCACCATGCTAACTGCAAAATATATGTCCAGATGGAAGTTCACCAAGAACATCAACACGAATGAGTTTATGAGACTCAGAGGCATTTCCCAAATATGGTCCAACATCACTACCATATAACTTCTGAAAGTTAAGATCCTTGAGGTAGTCACCGACTTGCAGTTTATCTTTCCACATTCAAAATCCAACTCCCTCTGTCTTCTACAAATGATAGGGTCTGCACCTATCAGACATAGGTGCTGGTATGAGAGTTCTATCATCCACAACCTTCGGGTAATGGTTTGGATTGGTTTCACTCCTAGTGAATCTCAGCTTCATCAGACAGCCATCAATCCTCTCATACTACGCCCGAGGTGTTTTGCTTCAAGCCATAGAAAGATTTCTTCCACCTGTATACTTGAGATTTCTGATCATGAATCTCAAACCCCTCGGGTTGTTCCAAACCTGTGGACCTGCTACATGAGGGGAATGGTCCCCTTGAGACATTTTCCTTTGATACATCTCAGACATGTACTTTCATGCTCTTTTTGAATTCAGACTTCCCTGTCACCATCTGACTTAGAGACCTTCGGTAATATGTGTCAATGGACATGGTCCCCAGTGGACTTCCTGTAACTTGATACAACCCTGAACTCAAAAAACATCTTTGAAAATTCTAAAACACATACCTTTCCATCGACGAGTGTCACTTTAAAACCATCGACTTCTATTTCTGGGGTTCCTTGCTTTTTCTTAAGAGTCGGTCGTGTCCTTGATGTCCTGCATTACTTATCATTCCTCTGATAATTGAAGATGTCCTTGGAATGATTATTATCTTCGTCAAGAGATGTGTCTCTGTCATTCAGACACTTCTTCGCATAATGGCCAAACTCAAGGCATCCGCCTTTCCTTCCACTCTTAGATCTAAACTTCCCAATGAAGTGATCTTTCGTTGTGCCATTCTGATAATATTCTCTGCTTCCACTTCACCCTTAGTGAATGAGAAGAGGGATAATGATCCCATTGATCCTTTTGTCCCGTCCCAACTATCTTTGGTGATTGCTCTTTCACTCTTGCTTGGGCATTGTCTTAACCTCAGCTCTGATACCATGTTAATTTTAGGTAAGTTCTATGCTAGAGCAATTTATTTCAATTTCTTTTCCATATTAGCAATCACATCAACATAAAGTAAACTGTAGATAGAACATAAATATAAATCGCAGAAGACAAGCCAAGACAAGAGGACACAAGATGTGGCACTAGCCAGGGACAAACCCCAATGTGGGGAAACCCTTGATTAATTCTTCTTTTATGTTCTTCAATTTTCAACAAAGAAAGTGAGAGAGATAGTACATTTACAACAGAAGTCAACATTTTGACTTTTTATATCTGCAGAGATTAGTTGAAGACATATTGCTTCAACTGATTCTCTAAGGTGACTCCACCTATCATAGTGCTGCCTCTAGTCCATTTGCTGCACATAACCATGTGATATCATGCTGTGCCGTCACAATGTTGAGCCTTGATGACTGAGCTGCTCTCATTTGCTCTCATCATCATGTTGCTCATTATTTATCATTCCCACTGTGCTAGATCTTCCATGGTCTCATTCATCATCATGTTGTCCATGCCCATGATCTCATTCATCATCATGCTGCCCATGTCTGTCCCTTTGAATTTACCATAGAGGTGATCTCTGAATCTTCAACGAGATCAAGATCTTACAAGAAATAGATCATGACTTTGTCACTGATCATTCTTGACACAACTTCTTCCATTATGCTGAGAATGTAACTATCACTGTCATTACTACAGCAGCACTTGATATTGCTTGAAACCTTTGTCACTGCTTCTCATTATGCATGCAGAGACTGAGGTTGCTCCTTAAGTATCATTGTGATCTCCATTAATCTGAGACAGGGAGAGCAGTAGGGGGTCACAGTTCTTAGTATCATACTATCACTGTCACCATAGATTTTGTGTCTCACCATTATGCCAAGTCTGTCTTACTGTTTCATGCCTCTTCAAGTATGCCTGCTTCCTGAGATGCGAAGGATTTATCATGTCATACGTGATCTGGTCTACCTGTATCCAAACAATACGATAGTATTTATATCCTGCACCTATCCAAGGTTTGTACCCTCCTTCCTACAGTGCGGATCTGCTTATACCCACACGAAAGAATTCGAGTTGCAGTATGCGGATACCCTAGCCCACAGTAATGTGTATCTTTTGTTCTGCAGAAACCCTACCCCACAGTAATGCGTATCTTCTGCTCCTTCATCACCCGAAGATTCAGGGACAGATTGTGAGAGCGTATAAGTGCCTTCAAGAACTGCATGTAAGTGTCTTCAAGAACTGTGTGTAAGTAGTCTTCAAGAACTACGTGTAAGTGTCTTCAAGAACTATGCGTATAGATGACATCGTATAGAGCCTATAGTTGCTGCGTATATGCATGACAACGTATAGAGTTCATTGTTGTGCGTATAGAGTCTCCATTGCCAAAAGATTAGGGTATCACGTAGATGTTTTCATTTCTATGTATAAGGTCTTCTATTAACAATGTATGATAGTGTCTCCATATCTGCGTCTAAGCTAGTGCATCATACCGGGCCAACGTATCTTCATTGTGTCTCTCCTTTGCCAAAAACCCAAAATGTGGAGAGGAGGAGATCACATGAAGAGTGAGTCAAAATGACTTCAAATTCTCTTCTATTTATACTAAAACGTAGATGATGAATGGGCACGTCTATTGGGCTTCTGAGCCTACATAGGATGCTGGCTGACTTGAAAATTTGTTTTATAACATAAATAAATTCATAACTTCATAAATACTTATCGGGATCGGATGATCTTTAGATCAATCCTACACCTCTCAATGAGAGGGATCCAATAAAAATATCAGTTGCCATTAATAAGATGAACCACATGGAGTTTGGCCCTAGTTGACAATTTTAACACACAAACATAGTCTTTTACAATTCATGGGCTTGGACAAGTGACTCTTTCGAGGACCCTTGTACCTTATATCATTTTTACATTAAACAAAATATCTTCTTAAGACAAAATGGTTGTAACTTACAACTTTTCTAGAAAATCTACATATGTCCAAGGTTGTAGAAACCAAAGGAAACCTCATGCTTATCAAATATTTATCCTTTTTCTATTGGACACCTCGGAAAAAATACCAGATTCATGGGGAGAAAAGATCTTCTCCATAAATGCTTTAATTAAAAAAAACAATGAAAAAGAAATCTATGGAGGATGCTCCTCCATCAATTAATAGGGTAAAAGAGAGGTTGAATTAGTTGTCAAAAGAAAGTTGTGCCTTGAAGGAGGGGGAATCCCTAAATTATTGTGTTTGGAGTAATCAAATGTTTGACAAACTGAGCCCATATTCCCTTTATTTCACTTTATTCTTTTATGTATGTATGTGTTTAATATTCTTAAAATATAATTTTAAATATTTGCATAAAAAACATCAACATGAATTTATTTTAATTCAAGCTATTCTAAACATCTAAATATTTATATCTTAAATTAGTTGTATTCTTTTGTTGACGGTGTTGGACTCGCCAACATGTCAGGGGATCTTCCCAATAAGAAGTCCCAACTAGACCTCAGATTGTTTAGAGTAGGAGTCCCAGTAGTGGGTAGTAAAGTTATGCCTTGACAACGATAACGCATAGAGGTAAGTAAGATATCCATGTCAGAAGCAAGTGTGTGACCTTGCAGCAAGTCAGGAGAGATGCATGGGGAGTTTCTGACACACAGAGGGGGAAAAGAAGTGTAACCCTTAGAAACCTATAATAGTGCGCAACTTGAAAGGAACACACGAGCTAGATGACATCACAAACTGGAAAGCAGAATAGTAGACAATCTGAAGTGATGATTTAAACCAAAAACACGCCTCGATAAGATTCATACAATCACATACGGAATAGTCCATACATAAATGCGTAAGTTAAAACTACATAAATTTTTAAAGTAACCAAAATAGTTGAACTACAATAAAAACACATGTATGAAACATGCTAGCTCTGTTATATTATATCAAGTGAAAGTTCCATCCATACATACAACCATGAAAACCACTAGCCCGAATAGTGGAACGTTACAGTCAACACTGCTTGCTCCTCAAAAGAGACGTACTCGCTCTGCACTATGGAGAAGCCAAGGCTTGTCACAATACTCTCCAAGCCCTCTCTAAGCAATGAATAGCAAAATCTTGGCTCCCATAAGCCTGTACTATGAGTTATGAGGTTCTATTTATAAAAAGGGTGGGGTGACCCTTGACATTCCCCTTTGTGAATCTTGGACTTCCATCATGACTCTTCAACTTCATTACATAACTCTTTAAATTACATATGACTATTTGCATTCCACTAATGACACTTGGAATTTCACTTTACATCATGTTTACAAAAATGATACATGTTCCACATATACCCATGTGGGATAAAAATGGCTTGAGTTAGCCAGACAAGACAACACTAAGACTCAGACGGTTATGGAAAGACCAGCTCAAAAACATCCTCTTTGTGATCCTCGGTGACGAACTGATTCCATGCTTGATAGTGTACAATGGTGTCTGCATACGCCTTGATGATGTCTTTCTGGAAATGAACACTTGTCTCCATTGCTTCCTGGTATATTGAGTTGGAACCTTTGTCCAACTCATCTTGTAACATGCGCAACTTAGTCATAAGCAAGGCTGGACCGACGATGTACATCCACATGTTATGTGTGCTGAATTACAAATCTGCCCTGGTGGGCGTGAGCATCAACTCATCAAAGTATGTTTCAAGCTCTAGTCTGACCCGATTCTTCTCTTTTGCCTCGGTGAGCCTATCAATCGACTGGGTGCCATACTTTCTCACCATGACATCCAAACTTCTAAACAACCATGTGTACGAAGCCTCAACACTGGTGATGAGTGGAGGGTGTTCCTCATAGTTTCGAATCAAACTCTAGATGCGTGCTTTGCCCAACTCTACTTGCGGCTTCATCATCTTGGGCAAGTGAAGTGGGGCTCCCTTGTACCTCATTTTCCATGTCTGTATATGATCAACTATGACATGTATATCTTTAAGTGTTCGCGCTATCTTGGTGCAATGCTTTTAATGACCATGTAGATGGACAATTTCCTTGTGCATGGTGATGAACCTATCATACAGTCATCACGTGACTGTCTCAAGGGTTGATACTTCAGCAAGTATGGCTTTCTTCATCTCTACTCTGGCGGATTCTATTGATTGTTCCTCTCTTTGCCTGGCTTCTTGCAACTCCTTAGCCATGTGCTCATTTTCTTCTATCAAGAACTTCACACTCGAGTACCTGGCTTTGGCATAATCCTTTGTAGAATAGGCCAAGGTGGTTGGATGTCCTTATACATCTGACGCAATCACCCGTTCTTCAAAGTGCGCAGGTCATGCATGCTCATCCAGGGTGTGTGCTCTACGTGCTTGTACAAATCTATGTTGCAACTCATTAAAGGCTATGTTGTACACATATGTTCCCAAATTATCCCCAAGGAGAATGGTATCCCCTTGTTCACTCGGGACTTGCTCTATTGTTGGAGCTAGTGAAGCCTGTGGGGTGACCTAAGTTGCTTTTGGCATTAGGTCAGTGTCTTGATCTTGTTCCGGCTACTCCATCTCCATGTCCATTTGTTTTACTATCAGTTCTTCTTGTAGAGAAAGTTCTTGTTCCTGTGGTTACTCACCCTGTTCCTCATATGCTACTGGTTCAGAGTCGTCAACCTGTATCGTCGTGATTTGCATTGTCTATGCACCTTGCACTTCCTCATGTTCCTATTTTTGTTCATGTTGCGCTTCCTTTAGTCTTTTGCACATCTCTTGTTGTTCTTTGAGCTTCTGTTGTACTTCATACAACTTCCTCTCTGCTTCTTCTAGTCTTTGCTTTTCCCTCTTTCTTTGTGTTATCCTCCTATCGCGTTGTCACCTCTTTGCATCTATATACAAAGCTACTCTCTCCATAATAGTGTCTTCCTTAAACTTGTAGCTTTGCTTCGTCTATGTGCTTTCGACAATATTCATCTTGCCTTTGTATTGCACAGGTTTGCTGCTTGCTGCTGTTATTGTTGTTGCTCTATATGGTGCTACTGCCTTGAGTGTTATGAGCCACTCTACTGCCATGCTGACCAGTTCATTGAGCCTAGAGGTGTTATAACAATATCTCCATGGGTCTTCCTCTGGCCAATGACACGCCTTGTGGATCTAAGAATAGTACACTCTCACACAGTGGTCCCTGTATAAGACATGTGGATTGTATGGATTGAAACTCTTGGTGCTGAACTTAAACTTCTTGAAGTCCTCGACCTCGGCATCCACTTATTTCAAACTTTGGATTGCGTACAACCCAATTCGCAAAGGAAGCATAGGCCATGGTGCCTTCTTCTTCCTGTGCAATCCAGCTGATAACCCTGTCGAGATGTGGTATGCAACCTCCTGCATGACCAACTTGTCTGTGGAAAACTTTAGCAACACATGCAGAGCTTTCTCCGCATTGTACATCCTAATGAAGGTGCCATCGGATGAGGCGTACCAATCTGCAATTTCTAGAAATGCCTCCATTGCTGCCTGAGACATGCAAGGCAGATCATGTTCAAATATCATCATGTACAGAGGGGTTATGAAATGGTCAAACTAGCCATTACTCCTTAGTATCTGCATTCTGAACACAACTTGCAATATATGTTCACAACATTCTCTAAAGGATTCCATGCCCAAACCATCCCTGGAAACTGTTGACGGGCACAAATTGCATCGAGCAAGTAGGCAGACATGAAGTATATTGCTTATTGATCCTTGGGTGGACTCTGGGTGTTGGATACATGCACTTTCAGCTAGAGAGCCAACATGTCAGACCAATTGAATGGTTTTCCTTCACTTGCCAGTTGATCCAACATAGCAACCCAACTCTACGGGAAGGTCTCTGTACTCCTTTGGCCATACAAACGAAATGTGAAGATGACCAAGAATTGGTAAGCCTTCCTGAGTGTCTTTGTCTTGTATATCTGGTTGGGTGTCATCCTAAACTTTGTTGGCTCCCTTACCCAATGCTTCAAGATGTCTCTTGTAATCGTGATGCTATTGGGAGTGTAGAATGGTGCATCCATCCTATTCATCAGCTGTGGAAAATGGTACATCTACTGATAATATTCCATCCTGAAGGAATCAAGATCTACTCCACTGGCACTACTTAGTATCATTGTCTCAGGATCAGTGTGTGAGACAATCTAGTGGATCACGTCTGAGCACGGGAAGGTGGGATACCTGTATGCAACCTTGTATAATCCCGACTTATGAATATTGACATAGACCTGTCGGTCCTCCAAATTCTCCTCAAAGCTACCTGCGAAAACAGTGTTGATTTCTTGTCATGTGATCTTGATGTATTTCTCAATGAATAGGTGTGTGTCTGTGTACACAAGAAAGCTCATAGATCCCTGCTCAGCCTCATCTTCAATACTACTTTCCAATGTGTCTTTTGATCCAACTCTCTTAGAGGCCATGATACCTGTACTACTGAGAAGCTGCTTAAAAACCCTTTGTACCTGGAGATAGAAAAGACAGTCACAGAAAGACAATGTCAACTAAAAAAACATCAAGCAACTCGAGAATCAATCGGGCAACAATAGGGAAGATTGCGCATAATTGACTCCGGGACGCTAGGAGACTGTCAGCTGGAACTGCGCATTACGCAGACCCAGTTGCCAGTGAGGTTGATTTTTTATTGGAACTGTACAATGCATAGTCTAGTGAGGTTGACTGCTAACTGAAACTGCGGAATGCACAAAACAGTCAGACTGGGTTGCTGGCTAGAACTGCGCATTGTGCAATTCCAGTGGACAGGACTAGGACACTGCCTCCCAGGATTGTGCAGAGCACAACTAGGAGCTAGTGTGGGAAGCCTCTGCACAATTCTTGGAGGCAAGGCAGAGCCTTGACTTCCAAGAATACGCAAAGCATGCTGGGAGAGACAAGATTTGGGCCAAGGCAGCTTGAATCTGCCCAATGGAAACTTGAAAACATGAAGGACTGAGTGTGTGTGCAAAGATGGTGCAAATTTGAGTGAATATACATGCATGCAATTCAAGCAAGTTCAGAAATCAGTCAAATGGAAAAACCAAGAAGCTCATGAAGAGAGTCGCCGCAACGACGACTATCAATGCAGAAACAATGTTATGCATGCGAAACTAAGGAAAGGTGATGCAAAAATTGAAACAACACTTCTACAAGATAAAACACATTGAAACTCCAATGGTCATTCAATAAAAAAAGGGAAACAATACTCATACAAGATGAAAAACAAAAAGCGATAGAAAATCGGTAAAAGGCATGAAAAGAAAAACTTACCTAGAAAAGTTGTGCCGACTGTGCAGAATTTTCCCAGATGTCTCGAGAATGCTAGACCTCCAAGATCAAATGTGAAGAATGAGCTCTAAGGCATTGTTTAAATAGATTTGGAAAAATTAGGGTTTATGACGCGCATGCCACAAATCTAGGAAAAAGCGACACTTGGCAAGAAGTTTCTAAAATTGACTTTTCATGTAATTCCCGCTGCTAAAAATAAATCCCTCAAATCTAGGGATTATTTTTTGATTTTTGATTTTTTGGGAAAGGCTACTTGGCATGCAATGAAGGATTACGCAATTCTGGAGGGAACCGTGCAACCTACCAGCACATGCATCAGATAGTCACTGAGGGAAAACTTATGCATTATTTCTAGGCTGAGTGGCTCTGGATGGTTGGCCAGCTCTGCACAATGTTTCAGAGAAATGTTGTTGGCTTGCTCTGGGAATTTTTCCGGAGCAATGTTGTTGGCATGTTCTGTGCATTTCTGGAGACTAGTGCAACAAGTCGAGCCTTCTCTGCGCAATTTTGGAGAGCAGTGTCGGTTGGCCTGCTTTGCACAATTTTCTGGAGCAAGGTAGGCTGGATTGATCTACAAAATTTTTGAGTGCAGGGCAGTTGTTGGGCTGCTATGCATGCTTCCTGAGGGCAAGATAGACTACCCTCTAGGATTGCGCAGTTTTTCCTAACAGCCCATTGACCGGATGTGAACCAAGTGTTGGGTCAGCTTGTGGTTGACCGACAGGACAAGTGAGTGAACACAAGTTGTTAAGCGACAAATGAAATCAAATAAACACAAGTACATGATCAGTGCAGGATAGTTGCTATGATTTCGAGGAGGGAGGCTCCAAAATGAAGCAAAGGAAAAATTTTGGAGGGTGGTTGTAGCTGCTACAACATTGGTGACACACTGGTAGAACTCCAGCTCTCTGTATGGACCTTGTTCGTGAAAACCGAGTCTAACTCCTCCAAAAGTATTGTTCAATTCTTTTATTGTCATGGATTCAACATTAAGCTTGAGTTAAAGATATAGTCCATGCCATTCTCTTGATCAGTCAACACACATACCAAGCCAAGTCAACTGAGTTGTTTCGATTGGGGATGAGGGGTATATTGGCACACAAGTAATGTAATTTCAAAGTCTTAGTTTCATCTCTGGTGTTGCTTCACTGCGAGCAGGCCTAGACAGTGCCCTGATGGAGTCACGCAAGAACAAAAAAATCGCTCCGCTTCTAGTGAGCCTAGTCATTACCTCGAAGGAGTTACTTGCATCACCTCTCTGTGTAGGAAGCCTTTCTCTTCTTTTGCCTTATTTATTTTTTCATTTTCATTTTTTCATTTTTCAAAGAATTGTGCATAGGAACTTATTTATTTCAGAGGCAAAAGAGGGATCCCAACTTATTGAGAGTAGAAGAGGTTGTCCCTTCAAAGAAGTATTTTATATATACCTATGATAATACTTGTTAAGGTTTTCCCCCTTCACCTTACTCTACTTGACTAATCTCACAAGGGTTAACCCAAAAGAACTGATTAGACTAGTCGATACCAATTCAAGTGCAAGCGTTATGTTTACACCAAGACTCACTCTGAATAGAACGTATTTTCCATCAAGGTATCATCGACTGAAGACAACAAGCTCTTCATAAAGAGAGAGGACAACATATAACCAAGTGTTGGTATTTGTACAAGTCCTCTTGTACTTTACCTTGCTTTTCTCGAGAGCCACACACAGTTTCATGCGAGCTAAACCTATGGGTGCAAAACAAGCAAACAAAAAAGAAAGCAAAGGACTGAAGTAAATGAAAGAAAAGAAAGAAAGCAAAGCAAACAAAAAAGTAACGCAAACAAAATAAACAAAGAAAGCATGCAAACAAAGCAAAACAAGAAAACAAACACTACTCCTACTCCTAAACTAAATAGTGCATGGGCCTCTTCACATAAAGTGATATTTCCAATGCCAACATTGGTGCATTGGTTGACCCATGTTGGTGAAGGCGTGGTTTATGAGAAAGGTAAGCGTATAAACCAGCAAACAAGAAAGATATAACAGTGAAGACCAACACACTCTGAGTTTAAAAATGTCCACTGAAAATAAAAGAATAAAAGTGCAAGATAAACATTATGCGGATCTATCACGGTTATGCAACACACTGCATGCAAATGATAAGCACGTACAATCTTTTGATCGTGAAAAAAGAGAAAACATGAGAAAGAAAGATAACTTACGCTTAGAAAGAGTGCTCACTGTGTACTATTCCTCCAATGCATGAGTGATAGGATTATGTGATTTAGGTGGAGGATGTGAATTCTATGAACTTAATAGATCTTCAATGTAAATAGGAGAGTGATGAGGTGCCTTAGGTGTTTCAACAGATTTCTGATCTGAAGTGGAATCATCTTCAATATAGCGAGGGCCTAGCATAACCATCAACTCGAGTTGAAGTGCCTCGAAAATTTGTGGGGTTTCCACTTCATCAATAGGTAGATCATCGAAGACGGGTGGTTTAGAAAGATAAACAATGAATGAATCATCATCATGATCAAATGAAGTTGAAAAGAGATCATGACAAACACGATCAGAAAATTCAAAAAATTCATCGGCATCCTCATGATTTGATGAATCGATAGAGGTGTTGATGAGAATAAAGAATGTTCACCCTCTCCATTTTTGGAAATGATAGATGAAATATTGAGTGGATTTGCAAACATAGATGTGTCCTCTCCTCTATGCAATGACAGAATGACATCCGGTGTATTTTGTGAATGATCGGAAGTAGATGCATCTGGGAATGAATTCTCACACAGAAAATTAACAATGGCAGAATCAACAAAGATGTCATGAAAAAGTGGATGAGGTGTGGATAGAGGGAGGTCATCCTTGACCGTGGGTTCTTCTTCAGATTCCCACACATACTCATCATAAATGATAGCGCATGTTGGTTGCTCAACACCAACTCTATCAATAACTTGATCTTCGTGAACAACATGTGTGGAGTTTGGAATGGGAGAAAAAAACACAGTAAAATCTGAGGGATCAATAGAAAGTGGGGATGGAAGTTGAAGAAACAAGTCCACGTGACAACCAATAGTCTCGCAAGCAATATCTGCGTAGACATCAAGAGAAGGTGGGGCGGGAGGATGTGACGGTTCAACAAATGGGTGCACACCTTCTCCCACCTCGTACTATGAGGCTAAAGTTGTTTGATGAGATGAGGATGGACATTCACCTGTGACAACTGTCTAGTCAATTTAACATCTTAAATTTCTCTACATAAATTATCAATCCGGGTATCGTAAACTGATGAAGTGTGGTGCACCATATGTGCTTAGTTAACCTTTTTTCTTACTTCGTTGTTTTATAGTTTTTTTCTTGTTTTGAGGTTTTGTTCTTGTTGATCTCCCAAAGTGTCTAATGCAAATGTAAATCCTATTCTAAGGTCTTAAGAATACTTTTAAAGGTCACGTATGAATGTAGATTTCAAGACAAGGTTTATGTCCCTTATGGTAACTTCTAAAACTTAGCACTTCAAAAGATTTCAAAACATGTTATTGATAAAATTAATACTTGAATAAGAATGTAAATATGCAGTTACTTAAATCAAACAAAAGATGAAATATTGATCATAAAATCACTGTCTCTACTGCCCATCTAATTATAGAAATAAAATCTAAACTGTTGCACTCAAACAAACCAAAAATTGCAGACAAACGAAAGCAAGATCAATTTACTTCACTTATAATCCGATAGCTCGCCAAGTAGCTTTTCCGGGTTAAGCCATGGCTCCGGAGATAATGTCAATAACATGAAGAACTGATATCTAAATTACCTACTTGCAAATGAAAGTAAAATCAAGTCACTTCACTTATAATCTGATAGCTCGCCAAGTAGCTTTTCAGGGTTAAGGCATGGCTCTGGAGATAACGTTAATAACATGAAGAACATGATACCTAAATTACCTACTTGCAAATGAAAGTAAAACCAAGTCACTTCACTTATAATCGATAGCTCACCAAGTAGCTTTTTGGGGTTAAGCCATGGCTCTAGATATAACGTCAATAACATGAAGAACCTGATATCTAAATTACCTACTTGCAAATGAAAGTAAAATCAAGTCACTTCACTTATAATCCGATAGATCGCCAAGTAGCTTTTCGGGGTTAAGCCATGGCTCTGGAGATAATGTCAATAACATGAAGAACCTGAAATCTAATTGCAGAGATGAAAGTAAAATCAAGTCACTTCACTTATAATCTGATAGCTCGCCAAGTAGCTTTTCGGGGTTAAGCCATGGCTCTGGAAATAACGTCAAATGACATGAAGAATTTGATATCTAAACTAACTAACAACAGTAAATAAATAAGACTGAAATCAAAGCATAACTGAAATTGAAAAGCTTAAGAAAAAGTTCAGCTGAGAGGCAAATCTCATGTCACTATTTGATGCAAAAACATGTAAAAAAAACTAATCTACAATCAACCGGTTGAACACACTTGCATGAATTAAAATTGCATGAATGAAAAATCTAAACTATCAAACTTGAAAGCAATAAAATGATATATACAAATGAAATCAAAGCAAAATTACAAAATAAAATCTACTCTACCTTACATTCTAATATGCTCCATGACATCTACTTCACATCTCCTTCCATGTTGAGAACATCAAAGCTTTATTCAAATTCTTCAAAATTACAAAGTACAACAAAGATTTCCAAAGCTTTCAAAAGCCATCAAGGAAGAACTATAAACTCCAAGCTAAGCTAAGACTAACAAGCTAACAAATGAAGGAGAGAGATCTCCTATTTATACAAAAAGATGAGAAGCCATCTCATTAATGAGAGTCCATGAATCTCTCCCTCTACCTCTAGAGTCATAATCAAAATAGGAACTGATAAGACACATGTCTTCTTAGAGTTTCAATACAATTAGGAGATGTGACACATATCCTCATGATCCCATGATTCTTTCAACTCAAATTCGAATTTAGCCTTAGAGTGCCACATAAAGGTCTTCTAGAAGCCTCCTTTCAACCTACACATGTCAACAATCTCAACCCACTTGTTAGGTATAAGCATATGCACATTATTTTCTAATTTTTAACTACAAATTCACTTAAAAAGGCTTAGAATTAATAAAGTTTGGAAAAACATACATTTGGCCCAATGATAATGAAAGTGGGATGAATGTGGTGACATAGTAGTGAAATGGAGGTGAAATGGAGATGATATAATGGACATAATAGTGAAAGTGTAATGGAAATGAATGACATTTTCAAGGCCCAACATACCCCCCAACTGAAGCTATTGCATGTCCTCATGCAATATATATTACATTAATTCTTTTGATCCTTGAGCTTTGACTTAACTTTGCATGATATCATTTGATAACTTCATATTTATGCAAAGTGTTTTACTTGAATTGCAACATGGTTGGTTCTTGTGTTACAACTTTTTTTTTTTTTGCATTCTATTTTGATCTTTGAACTTTGCATAATGATATTTTGATTATCGTTTGCAAAGTATATCTTTATTGGATTGCATGATGGTTGGTTCTTGTGTGACAACCATGATTTTGTTTGTATCCAATTTATCCTTTAAACACTTTTTGAAAAGCCATTGTATGCTCATAATAACAATGTAATAGTTAATATATGTTGGAAGTATGTGGGCTCCTGAATATGATATGGACATGACATGATATGAAGATGAATGTATTCCTCCCCCCCCCCCCCCAACTGATGGTATTGGCAATTTTATGAAATGATGAAGAGAAATGTTTTTCCAATAATTATCATTCTAGCTTTTTATGGAATTCTATGGTCAAAAGTTAGAAATGGACGTACCTTAACTTACCCTTTGGAATGGATGAGTTGTATGTGTGGTGGCTGCAAAATTCTGATCATATTCTTCTTCAAGTGGCTGAACAAAAAGAGTCATGGATAAAGAGTTAAGATGACTTTTTATTGCTCTACTAAAACTTGCTAAATCTGCTCCAAAATGCTGAAAATAATAGTCTTCATGTCTTCAAAACTCATTGGCACAATTCCTACTATGTGAAAAGATGTTCTGATGTCGAACATAGCAGGAAATTGTTGACTTAGTGGTCATTGATGGATGCCACTAGTCAACACAAGAACTCTCACCATTGATGACAATGAGAGTCAAGATGCCCAAACACATCTTGCCAGGTACGAATAGTTTTGCCAATGTCGAGTCACCTAGAAGATCTGACGAACAAGGGATATTAATGTATTCCCATTGTTTGTCAGCATGAGAACTTGCCATTAAGGCATGCAAGCCGCAAGGTGTCTTTACAAGGAACTTAGACTCAAAGAACTATGGACTCAATAACTTACATTGAAGCATGGCTTATTTGCGAAATGAAAATGACATGAAATGAAAGGTGAACATGGAAGATGGCAATGGAGAGCAGATATGGCAATGGGCAATAAGCATGTGAATGAGCCTCTTGCTTTTATTTGTGGGTTATGAATGGACAAAAAGAGATGGAAAGTGTATGTGAATGTAAATGGAAAATATGAAGTGAAATGAGGTGAATGGTTTATTATGAGATATGGATGTGATGGAGACAATAGTATCTGAAAGTTTTTCAAGTGTTTGGATCTGATTTTGCATCAGCATATTTCCTCTTTGTTGTTGATCATCCTCTTATGAAACAAATTGGTCTCTTAGAGAGACACCATTCTCTTGTAGGCATTTGTCATTCCTCCTGAAACCTGCAAAAAAACTAATACTTCTTCTGCAATGGAATGTAAGATTATTAAAGGAGAGAGGTGATCAATCTCTCTAGTTATGATATTTACACACAAAACTAAGAATTTGTATTAATGAAACAAGTTCTCAAAGGAAAAATCAAAAGAATTTATACCTGTTTTGGAATTGGTGCCCCAAGTTGAATGTTGCTTCTTTTCAGCAATTTATTTCATTATTTACCATTTCAAACTCTAATGATGGATTTTTCATTATGTAGATCTTGTTGAGATATTTCCAACAATACTTGAATCATCAAAATCTGATTTCGTATGAGAAAGTTAGGCTGATTTGAACAATGAAGTTTTTTTTAGCTGGAGAACAGCTGCGGAATTGGACTTTAGCTGCGGAATGTGCACAGTTTCTGTAGCTAAAAATCTTGAATAAAAAGTTAGCCATTCATCTTTCATCATCAGTCCAAAATTAATCAATACCTTCAAAAAAGTGAGAAAATAACTTATTCATTTCATTGATTCAAAATTATTAATTTTTTTTTGACATGCAGTGACTTAGTGTGGCAACTTAGTGATAACACAAACTTTGACTTTCCTTTGACCGGGGTCTTTTTCATCGACTTGGATCAAATGAATAGGACACCATCCATGTAGTGACATTTTCCCAGCTACCCATGTGGTTTTTTTCGTCTCTTGACACCTATAATCTATAGAAGTAATAAAATGGCAGCGGAATTGCTAGTTAGCGGCGGAATCAGGTTGCATTCCATAGCTAAAAGACAATCAACTATTAGTTTTCTGATTTAAGTTATTGGAAAAGAGATTTTATGCAGGAAAGTACCAGGTAGAGAGAGAGAGAGAGCCTAAGATCACAGCTGGTGCACAGGACCAATCATTCATGAGCCTCTGTTCTCTGCTATTTTTCAAATTTCCTTTCACTGTTTGAGAAATCACTGTGTAAAGAAGACTGTGTATGTACAATGGAATAACTGGTAAATATGGATATGGAATGACAAAAACTATGAGTATGGGGTAAAACGGCTATACATACACGAAAGCAGAGGAGCTGTATGCATGAAATACATGAAAACAGAGTGTAGAAGATACTGTGAGCTGGAGTGCCTGTGTGCGTGAAAAAAATGTGAAGGGTGTAAGCAGTTGCACACGTAGACAGAGTATGAAAACAGAGTGATGTTGAATGAATAATCCAAGCAATAGGGATGTAAAAGAGTCGTATTCAACTTGGTCAAGTCATACAATTAGCCGTTAAACAGGTGGAGTAGAGAAGTTCGATTGAAAATGACAGATCAGTTTGGAAGAGTCGTACTCAATTGGGATACGTCATGTATCTTGCTGTTAAACTGAAGTACACGCCACGGAGATCGTTAGACATTTAAAGACAAGAGGCGTGGCATAAACAAGATTGAATGCCAGCACACAATAAGTTCCCAAATTGAATTTTCCCTCTCCAAGCACGCCGAGTTAAAACAACACTCTGTTCATTTAATTAAAATCGTTTTTTCTCACGTGGCATGCAAAAAGAGGCTTTAAAGAACCGAGAAATTCTCCCAAACCACTGCAAATTTCTTAAAACCATTTCTGGGTTATCTAATTGACCCTATTGCCAAAAAAACCCATGTTTTATTTTTTCCAAATTCGTCTCTGGTTGGCCAGATCGTGCATTCAAATTTTGACGTTTTTCTCCGTTTTGCGTTTTTGTGGATCACTGTATTCCGTTGTCAAATTGATTTCAGAGAAAAAAAAAAGAAATTGTTTTCTTATGTAATCACAGCATATGAATCAGTCAGTTTCAGGGAGGGGATGCTGTAAAAATGTTTTCCTATCATATGAAGCAAGTGCTCTAAATAATGAGATCTATTCCAATTGGAGTAGCTCAGAAGTTTGTTTCAAACGCTTGCAAAAGAAATAGATAGGAATCTTATAGTGGATTCAAATTTGGTGCAAACCCATGTGAGGTTGGAAAAGAGTTCTTGTTCTAATCTTCAGAGTCAAAAACCATCTTGTTTTTTTTTCAATTGGTCCTTGAGATAAGATCATGTGACAAGCAAAGACCAAAGTCATAGTCATTTCTGTGCCTCCGTATTAAGCACTAATACAATATTGAGAGCAGCGTTATAACAAACAGTGCAGCAGAGAAACCCAACCCAATTTTAGCACTAACAGATAAGCCATGCTTTTTCCAAAAGTATGGACAATCTGGTAGAGATGGCACTCCATAAAGGCCCTCATTTTCTCATAAATGTTGGCAGGCATCTCCATATAGGTATGGTCTCAGTTGGGATGTTCCAGCTGAATGAAGGATTTTCACTAACATTGGCCTACTGCTGCTGATTACAAGAGTCAGGCAAACAACTAGAGAAGGCTTTTTGCAGTTTTTTTTTTTTTTTTTTTAAATGTATTTGCAAGTTCGTTTTAAGGCCAAAGCTTGAATAGGGATGTAGATTTTCTATTGAGGCCACAATGAAAGCTAGGATTGAAGATAGCCATATATCGTTTTCTCTTTTTTCTTCTTTGAAATTGTGAAATTTTATAAGAATGATTAATGATTTTCAATTTCAGGCAGCAAAAGACTTCAAGGTAAATATGCTAAAAACAAGACTTTGAATGAGGTTCTAAGCTGATTTTTTAATCAATCTGGGCTGGGTGACTAGGATAGGATCCATGTCAGGACAATTCTAGAGATGCCCATGTGGTCAGTTTCTTCATTGGATCCTTGTAACCCGCTAAACCTTGAAATTAGCTGCAGAATTCACAATTAGCTGCGGAATCAGACTGCATTCCGTAGCTAATTTGCAGAATCTTATTAAAACAAGACACAGTGTTTTGAGGACCACTACAAACCATAACCAATCAATCTTGGACAGTTGAACCTATCAAAGCAGTTGGGTTTCATTTTTTTATTGTTTTTGTTTTTGTTTTTGTTTTTTTTTTTTATTGAATCAAATGAAATGATGAAGTTTATTTTGTCCCTTTTTTTTTTACATAACAATTATTTTTCCGATTCTCTAGATCACACAAAGTGCAGGAGGAGAGCATACTCAAGAATTATTAATTTTTTTTTTACATAACAATCCTTTTTCTGATCCTCTAGATCACACAAAGTGCAGGAGGAGAGCATACTCAAGAATTATTAATTTCTTTTTATATGTAAGAAATAAGGTCTCCTAATTACACTTCCCTGGCAATGGCGCCAAAATGTTTAGTCAATTTAACGTCTTAAATTGCTCTACATAAATTATCAATCCGGGTATCGTACAATGATGAAGTGTGGTGCACCATATGAGCTTAGTTAACCTTTTTTCTTACTTCGTTGTTTTATAGTTTTTATCTTGTTTTGGGGTTTTGTTCTTGTTGATCTCCTAAAGTGTCTAATGCAAATGGAAATCTTATTCTAAGGTCTTAAGAATACTTTAAAAGGTAAAGTATGGATGTAGATTTCAAGACAATGTTTATGTCCCTTATGGTAACTTCCAAAACTTAGCACTTTAAAAGATCTCAAAACATGCTATTGATAAAATTAATACTTGAACAGGAATGTAAATATGCAGCTACTTAAATCAAACAAAAGATGAAATACTGATCATGAAATCACTGTCTCTGCTGCCCATCTAATTACAGAAATAAAATCTAAACTATTGCACTCAAACAAACCAAAAATTGCAGACTAACGAAAGCAAGATCAATTTACTTCACTTATAATCCGATAGCTCGCCAAGTAGCTTTTCCGGGTTAAGCCATGGCTCCGGAGATAACGTCAATAACATGAAGAATTGATATCTAAATTACCTACTTGCAAATGAAAGTAAAATCAAGTCACTTCACTTATAATCTGATAGCTCGCCAAGTAGCTTTTCGGGGTTAAGCCATGACTCTGAAGATAACGTCAATAACATGAAGAACTTGATACCTAAATTATCTACTTGCAAATGAAAGTAAAATCAAGTCACTTCACTTATAATCCGATAGCTCGCCAAGTAGCTTTTCGGGGTTAAGCCATGGCTCTGGAGATAACGTCAATAACATGAAGAACCTGATATCTAAATTACCTACTTGCAAATGAAAGTAAAATCAAGTCACTTCACTTATAATCCGATAGCTCGCCAAGTAGCTTTTCAGGGTTAAGCCATGGCTCTAGAGATAACGTCAATAACATGAAGAACCTGATATCTAATTGCAGAGATGAAAGTAAAATCAAATCACTTCACTCATAATCCAATAGCTCGCCAAGTAACTTTTCGGGGTTAAGCCATGGCTCTAGAGATAACATCAAATGACATGAAGAATTTGATATCTAAACTAACTAATAACAGCAAGTAAATAAGACTGAAATCAAAGCATAACCGAAATTGAAAAGCTTAAGAAAAAGTTCAGCAGAGAGGCAAATCTCATGTCACTATTTGATGCAAAAACATGTAAAGAAAAACTAATCTACAATCAACCAGTTGAGCACACTTGCATGAATGAAAAATCTAAACTATCAAACTTGAAAGCAATAAAATGACATACATAAATGAAATCAAACCAAAATTACGAAATAAAATCTACTCTACCTTACATTTTAATATGCTCCATGACATCTACTTCACATCTCCTTCCATGTTGAAAACATCAAAGCTTTATTCAAACTCTTCAAAATTACAAAGTACAACAAAGCTTTCCAAATCTTTCAAAAGCCACCAAGGAAGAACTATAAACTCCAAGCTAAGCTAAGACTAACAAGCTAACAAATGAAGGAGAGAGATCTCCTATTTATACAAAAAGATGAGAAGCCATCTCATTAATGAGAGTCCATGAATCTTTCCCTCTACCTCTAGAGTCTTAATCAAAATAGGAACTGATAAGACACATGTCTTCTTAGAGTTTCAATACAATTAGGAGATGTGACACATATCCTCATGATCTCATGATTCTTTCCACTCAAATTCGAATTTGGCCTTAGAGTGCCACATAAAGGTCTTCTAGAAGTCTCCTTTCAACCTACACATGTCAACAATCTCAACCCACTTGTTAGGTATAAACATATGCACATTATTTTCTAATTTTTAACCCAAATTCACTTAAAAAGGCTTAGAATTAGTAAAGTGTGGAAAAACATAAATGTGACCCAATGATAATAAAAGTGGGATGAATGTGGTGCCATAGTAGTGAAATGGAGGTGATATAATGGACATAATAGTGAAAGTGTAATGGAAATGAATGACATTTTCAAGACCCAACAACAACAACCTTGTCTGTATTGGATTTAACAACTCAAACATCGAGGTATGCGTGGATGGGTTTGAATGATTCTAACACTTATGGATTTTCAGATATGTGAAGAAGATATTGAAATATTTCACGAAGAATTTTCCAATCAATTCCATCCTCTAGGAATTGAAATGTGATTTATGGAAGCGATCCAAAAATTGCAACAAGGATTCATCAGGATCTTTCCGCAATTCCAAAAAAGATTTGTCAACTGCTTTATGGTCAAAATGATGGAAATCATGGTATATCTATTCAACAAAATGATTGAAAGAGTGAATAGATTTATCAGGCAGTGTGACACACCATTGCAATGGGTGTCCTCGAAGCGTGAATGCAAATAATGAACAAGCCATATAATCCTTAGGGTCTTCCAAGGTATCATAGAGAACCTCAAAAGTAGCTCTATGCCTAGGCCAGGTTGTTCCACCTTCACCTTCATATGTGTATTGTGACAAGTCATCCCAGAACTCCCTCGAGAGTTCAAACACATTTCCATAAGACATACATCTTGGAGGGTGAACTGTAACAGAAGTCATGATAGATGTGTGGGGATTCAAAATAGATTTTGAGGACTCAACTTGTCATCTGACCCTTCTTCTAGTGCCAGAAATGTTGATGCTTCTGGACCCGCTAACATGTCAGGGGATCTCCCCAGTAAGAAGTCCTAACTAGACCTCATACCGTTTGGAGTAGGAGTCATAGTAGTGGGTAGTGAATATATTCCTTGACTGCGATAACGTGCAGAGGTAAGAAAGATATACTTGTCGGAAGAAAGTATGTGACATGCAGCGAGTTAGGAGATATGCATGGGGAGGTTCTGACACACAGAGGGGGAAAATAAGTGTATCCTTTAGAAGCACGTAATAGTACACAGCATGAAAGGAAGACACGAGCTGAATGACACCACAAACTAGAAAGAAGAATAGTCGACAATCCGAAGTGATGAGTTAAACCAACAACATGCCTTAATAATATTCATACAATCACATATGTAATAGTCCATACATAAATGTGTAACTAAAACTACATACATTGTTAAAGTAACTAGAATAGTCGAACTACAATAACAACACATACATGAAATGTGTTGGCTATGTTATATTATATAAAGTGAAAGCTCCATCCATACATACTACCATGATAGCCACTAGCCCCAATAGTGGAACATTACAGTCAACACCGCCTGCTCCTCCAAAGAGACGTACTCTCTCTGCACTGAGGAGAAGCCCAGGCTCGTCACAATACTCTCCAAGCCCTCTCTAAGCAATGCTTAGCAAAAGCTTGGCTCCCCTAAGCCTGTTCTATGAGTTATGAGCTTCTATTTATAACAAAGGGTGGGGTGACCCTCGAAATTCCCCTTTGTGACTCTTGGAATTCCCTCATGATTCTTCAACTTCATTACATAACTCTTTACATTACATATGATTGTTTTCATTCCACTAATGACACTTGGAATTTCATTTTACATCATGTTTATAAAAATGATACATTTTCCACATATACCCATGTGGGACAAAAATGGCTTGTGTTAGCCAGAAAAGACAACACTAAGACTCAGACGGTTGTGGAAATACCATCTCATCAACCTCCTCTCTGTGATCCTCAGTGACAAACTCATGCCATGCTTGATAGTGCACAATGGTGTCTGCGTACTCCTTGTTGATGTCTTTTTGGAAACGAACTCTTGCCTCCATTGCTTCCGGGTATATTGACTTGGAACCTCTGTCCAACTCATCCTGTAACATGTGCAACTTAGTCCTGAGCAAGGCCAGAATGATGATGTACATTCACATGTTATCTGAGCTGACTTGCGAATCTGCGCTGGTGGTTGTGAGCATCAATTGATAAAAGTACGAGTCGAGTTCCAATCGGACTTGGTTCTTCTCTTTGGCCTCGGTGAGCATACCAATTGACGGGGTGCCATACTTTCTCACCATGACATCCAAAATTTTGAAAAATTGTGCGTACAAAGCCTCAAAACTGGTGATGAGTGGCGAGAGTTCCTCATAGTTCCAGATCAGACTCCAAATGCGCGTTTTGTCCAACTCTACTTGCGGATTCATCATATTGTGCAAGTGAAGCGCGGCTCCCATGTACCTCATTGTCCACATATATATGACGACATGTATATCAATGAGTGTTCGTGTTATCTTGGTGCAACATTGTTGATGACCATGTAGATGGACAACTGCCTTGTGCATGGTGACTAACATGTCATACATTCTCCACGTGACTGTCTCAAGGGTTGATACTTCAGCAAGTATGGATTTCTTCATCTCTGATCTGGCGGATCCTATTGATTGTTCCTCTCTTTGCCTGGATGCTTGCAACTCCTTAGCCATGCGCTCGTTTTTTTTCTATCAATAACTTCACATTCGATCTCCTAGCTTCAGTATAAGCCCTTTTAGCATCAGCCAAGGTGGATGGATGTCTTCATACATTTGACAAAATCACCCGTTCTTCAAAGTGCACAGGTGATGCATGCTCATCTGGGGTGTGTGCTCTACGTGCTTCTACAACTTTGTGGTGTGACTCCTCAAAGGCTATGTTATACACATATGTTCCCGGATTATCCTCTATGGGAATGGTATCCCCTTGTTCACTTAAGACTTGCTCTATTGTTGGAGCTGGTGAAGCTTGTGGCATGACCGTGATTACTTTTGGCATGAGGTCAGTGCCTTGATCTTGTTCCAATTTCTCCATCTCTATGTCCATTTGTTCTACTATTGGTTCATCCTGTGGAGCAAGTTCTCGTTCTTGTGGCTGCTCACCCTATTCCTCATCTACTAATGGTTTAGAGTCTTCAACCTGTATCAGCGCGGTTTGCGTTGTCTGTGCACCTTTCACTTCCTCCTATTCTTGTTCCTGTTGATGTTGCGCTTCCTACTCTCTTGTGCGCAACTCTTTTTCTTCTTTGAGCTTCTACTGTACTTCCTGCAAGTTCCTCTCTGCTTCTTCCAGTCTTTTCTTCTCCCTCTTTCTTTGTGTTATCCTCCTGTCTCATTGTCGCCTCTTGGCATCTATCTACAAAGATACTCTCTCCACAAGTGGGTCTTCCTTAAACTTGTATCTTTGCTCTGTCTTTGTGCTTTCAGAAATATTCCTCTTGCCTTTTTCTTACAGAGGTTTGTTTCTTGCTGCTACTATTATTGATGATCCTTGTGGTGCTACTGCCTTGAGTGCTTCTAGCCACTCTTATTTCCAAGTTGACCGGTTCATTGATCCTAGAGGTGTTATAACAATATCTCCATGGATCTTCCTCTGGCCAATGACACACCCCGTGGATCTAAGAATAATACACTCTCACACAGTGGTCCCTTCATAAGCCATGTGGATCGTATGGATTGAAACTCTTAGTGTCGAACTTAAACTTCTTGAAGTCCTCAACCTCGGCATCTGCTTCTTGCAAACTCCGGATCGCGTACAACCCAATTCGCAAAGGAAGCATAGGCCATGGTGCCTTCTTTTTCCTATGAAATCCAGCTGATAATCCTGTCAAGATGTGGTATGTGACTTCTTGCATGACCAACTTGTCCATGGAAAACTTCGGCAACACATGCGGAACTTTCTTTGCGTTGTACATCCCGATGAAGGTGCAATTGGTGAGGCATACCAATCTGTAATGTTGAGAACGCCTCCATTGTTGCCTGGGACATGGAAGGCATATCTTGTTCAAAGATCATCGTGTATAGAGGGCAATGAAATGGTCAGATAGTCTAGCCATGACTCCTCAGTAGTTGCGGTCTGAGAGCAATTGCAATATACATTCACAACATTCTTTGAAGGTGTCCATGCCCAACCCATGCCAGGAAAATGTTGATGGGCACAAATTACATCGAGTAGGTAGGCAGACATGAAGAATATTGCTTGCTGATCCTTAGGTAGACTCCGGGTGTTGGGTAGATGCACTTTCAGCTAGAGAGCCAACATTTTAGACCAGTTGAATGGTTTTCCTTCACTCACTAGTTGATCCAACATAGCAACCCAACTCTACGGGAAGGTCTTTGTACTCCCTTGATCATACAAGTGACATGCGAAGATGACCAAGAATTGGTAAGCCTTCCTGAGTGTCTTCATCTTGTATATCTGGTTGGGTGTCGTCCTAAAATTTGTTGGCTTCCTTACCCAATGCTTCAAGTTATCTCTTGTAATTGTGATGTTGTTGGGAGTGTAGAACGATGCATCCATTCTGTTCACCAGTTGTGGCAAATGGTACAGCTACTGATAATCTTCTGTACTGAAGGAAGAAAGCTCTACTCCACTAATGTTGCTCAGTATCATCATCTCAGGATCAGTGCTTGAGAAAATCCAGTGGATCACATCTATGCACGGGAAGGTGGGATACCTGCATACAACCTTGTATAATCATGACTTATGAATATTGACATAGACATGTCGTTCCTCTAGATTTTCCTCAAAGCTGTCTGTGAAAATAGCATTGATGTCTTGCCATGTGATCTTGATGTCTTTCTCAATGAACAACTGTGTTTCTGTGTAAATGGGCAATCTCATATACCCCTGCTCAACCACGTCTCCAATACTTCTTTCAACTATGTCCTTTGATCCATATCTCTTGGAGGCCATGATACCTATACTGCTGAGAATTTTCTCAAAAACCTATGGTACCTGGAGACAAAGAAGATACTCATGGCAAAACAATGTCAACTAAAAAGACATCAAGCAGATCGAGAATCAATCGGGAAACAAACTGATGACTGTTGGGCAAGATTGTGCAACATTGAATCTGGGCGGCTGGGATATTGTCAGTTGGAATTGAAAATTGCATAGTCTGAGCTACCAGTGAGGCTCACAGCTGATTGAAGCTGTGCAATACGCGGTCCAGTGAGGTTGATTTCTAATTGAAACTACATAATGCGCAAAACAGTCAGGCTGGGTTGCTGGCTGGAACTGCGCATTGCGCAGTTCTAGTGGGCAAGACTAGGACACTGCCTCCCAGGATTGCATAGAGCACAGCTGGGAGCTAGTGTGGGTAGCCTATGAATAATTCCTGGAGGCAAGACAGAGCATTGACTACTAGGAATGCGTAGAGCATGTTGGGAGAGATAAGATCTAGGCCGAGGCAACCCAGATCTGCCCAATGGCAACCTTAAAACATGAAGGACTGAGTGTGTGTGCAAAGCTAGTGCAGATCTAAGTGAATAGACATGCATGCAATTCAAGCAAGTGAAAAAATCAGTCAAATGACAAAACCAAGAAGCTCATGAAGAGAGTCATCGCAACGATGACTATCAGTGCAGAAACAATGTTATGCATGCGACACTAAGGAAATACAATGCAAAACTTGAAACAACACTTCTACAAGATAAAACACATTGAAACACCAATATTCATTCAATAAAACAAGGGAAACAACACTCATACAAGCTGAAAAATAAAAAGCGATAGAAAAAATGACAAAAGGCATGAAAAGCAAAACTTACCCGAAAAAGTTGTGTCGACTGTGCCGAAGGTTCCTAGATGCCTCAAGAATGTCAGAGCTCCAAGATTGAATGTGAAGAATGAGATTTTAGGCATCATTTAAATAGATTTGGCGAAATTAGGGTTTATGACGCACATGCCACAAATATAGGAAAAAGCAACACTTGGCGAGGAGTTTCTAAAATTGACTTTGCATGTAACTCCCACTGCTAAAAATAGATCCCTAAAATCTAGGGATGTTTTTTCACTTTTTTCTTTTTTTCTTTTTTGGGAAAGGATGCCCGACATGCAAGGAAGGATTGCACAATTTTGAAGGGAACCAGGTAACCTACCGACACATGCAATAGACAGTCGCTGAGGGAAAACTTCTACGTTGTTTATGGGCTGAGTGGTCGTGGCTGGCTAGCCAGCTCTGTGCAAATTTCCATAGCATTGTTGTTGGCCTCACTGCGCATTTTTCCGGAACAGTGCTGCTAGTGAGTTTTGCGCATTTTTGGAGAGTAGTGTAGCTGGCATAGTCTGCTCTGTGTAATTCTGGAGAGCAGTGCCGACTGACCTACTCTACACAATTTTCGGAGCAAGGCAAGATGACCTGCTCTGCGCAGTTTTTGAGTGCAGGGCAGTTGTTGAGCTACTTTGCGCAATTCCTAAGGGGAAGGAAGATTGCCCTCTAGGATTGCACAATTTTTTCCTAACAACCATTGACCAGATGTGAACCAAGTGTTGAGTCAACTTGTGGTTGACCGACGGGACAAGTGAGTGAACACAAACTGTTAAGCAACATATGAAATCAAATAAACAAAAGTACCTGATCAGTGTAGGATAACTGCTCTGATTTTGAGGAGGGAGGCTCCAAAACGAAGCGAACGAAAAATTTTGGAGAGTGGTTGTAGTTGCTACAACACTTTTATACTACTTAATAAATTTAAATTAAAAATTAATTTTGCAATTTACACTAATTATATAAAAATTTGAAAATGTAATATTTTCGATATAAAATAAAAGAAAGGTTGAGTTGGTTATCAAAAGCAAGTTATTCCTTGAATAAGGGGAAATCCCTAAATCATAGTGTTTGGATTAATCAAATGTTTGACAAATAGAACCCATATTCCCTTTATTCTTTTATGATATGTGTTTAATATTCTTAAAATATAATTTTAAATATTTACATAAAAACATCAACATAAATTTATTTTAATTCAAGCTCTTTCAAATATCTAAATATTTGTATCTTAAATTATTTGTATCATTCTAGTTTTATAATCTAAAAGGACTTATTCCACTTTGAACTTATGTTCGTGCTATCTACATTGAGCTTTTCAAAATAATTCAAAGCAGGATGTTAAAAGTATAATAATGATTGTGATTAAAATAAATTTTGAATTCATAATAAATTAAATGGATGTTTAGGCTTAATAAAGTTTCCATAATCTTAATGATAAATTATTTTTCTATTATATATAGATAGTTAAGTTAGTTTAAGTTAATATAAATATAGAAAGAAAAAAAAATATTAATTCAAGAGAGCATCATCCAAAATTATAGTTTTATAATACAAAAGGACTTCTTCCACTTTGAACTTATGTTTGTTTTATCTCTTTTCCAAATAATTCAAAGAAGCATGTCATTGAAAATATAATAAGGATTATGATTAAAATAAATTCTAAATTTATAATAATTTAAATGGGGTTTATATTTAATAAAGTTATCATAATTTTGATGATAAATAGTTTTTTCATATATTGAATATGATGTTAAATTTTCAATATATAGATAGTATAAGTTTAAGCTTAAAATAAAAATAAATTAATAAATAAAAAAAATTGTTAAAGATAATCGATTTTAAAATTAAGATTAGTAATAGTGATTTTAAGTAACAATATGAATAAGGTGATGGACCTTGTACTAAGGAAAAAAAATATTAAAAGACTAGGAGGAAGAGTGTTGCCTTAAAAGCAGGGTCTCTTGGATAAAAAATGGGGATAAAAACACCAGATTTTTCCATAAGGTAGCTACTAAATGAAGGGTTATCAATTCTATAAGGAACATAAATAATTCCGAGGGCATGTTTCTCACTTCACAAAAGGAGACTATAAAAGAGGCTTTCAACTTTTTCAGTGGACAGTACAAAGAATGGGGGGAGGATAACATCTTGGATAAAGTTGACATGGAAAATCTCTATCTCTGATTTGTAAATGAGGAAGACATACGATTTATGGACAACCCTGTTTCTAAACAGGGGCTGTTGCATTTGTTGAAAGAAATGGTCAAAGATAAATGTCCAAACCCTGATGGTTGGCCAGTAAACCTGTATATTTCTTTCTTTGACGGTATGGGGTTTGTTCTGTTGCAAATGGTGGAAAAATCGAGGGTAAATGGTCTTAACACAGGTTCCGTCAACGCAACCTTCCTTGATTTAATTCCAAAAAAATCAAGTTTTATAAGCTTTTCAAAATTTAGGCCTATAAATTGACGGAACCTCATCAAGATAGACTCTCTGACTCGTCCTCAAGATTTGGGTTGCTGGGACCTTAAGGACACAAAATGATTTAATTTGGCACTCCTTTCTCGTAATCTTTGTAGGGATTTTAATGCTCAGGGTCTGTGGTGTGATATTTTCCAAGGAAAATACCTACAACAACAATCTTTGGAGGATTGGGTCGCCAATGGTGCACCTACAAAGCGTAGGATCTCATATATATGGAGTAGTTGTATGTCAGCAAAAACCTAGCTTTGTGGTAATCTGAAGTGGCAAGTTGGTAATGGTGTTAAGATCCATTTAGGGGTGGATGTGATCAAGGGCTTGAATGGTAACCATATTCTCTCCCCTCAAATCTTAATCACTCTACACCATTTGGGATTTCGATTTTTAGCAGATTTGATAAATCAACTCCCCTAGATGTTCCTTTTTCCTTCTTGGCCACACTCATGGGATTTGGGCCTTAATGTTGTATATGAATGTGAATGGGAGTCATATAGACTTAAACTTATTGAGGCAGGTATTGAATTAAAATACAACCCTGATTTCCTTGCTTGGGGTGGACGAGCTATTGGAGACAACATTGCAGTCAAGGAAATTTATTCATATATTTCAAGATCTCCTTCTCCTAGCCCATATGATGAATGGATATTTCCTATGTGGAAATGGGAAGCCCCCTTGAAGATTACATTTTTTTCATGGATGACCTTGTTTAACCGACATGGGAGAACTTGATGAAAAGAGGTCTTTAAGGTCCGAGGCACTACCTTTTCTGCCAATCAGCATTTGAGGATGTTTTTCATTTGTTCCTAGATTTCCCTTTTGCAAAGGCCATTTGGGACCATGTGGCAAAACTACTACAACTTCAGATTGATAGGGTCTGGCCCTCTATCTACGAGTGTCTGATGTATTGGACCATGATGTATAGATCATATAGAGCACTCCCTATGTATGTTCTATGGGGGATCTAACATTCTAGGAATGCCTCTATTTTTTTAGAATTGGCTTCCTGGATGCCAATATACCTGTGTCAAAATTGTTGGATTTTTTTAGTGAATGAGCCCTAGATCCCAAGGTCTCCTCGACGTTCAAGTATCTTTCGGGATTTGGGATTTTTTTTTCCTTTTGGCTTCTTTGATGGAGCCTTTGCTGAAGTACTTTGCGGCTGTGGAGCCCTTATCAAACTCTACCCCAATAAGGAAATTTGTTTCTTTTGGAATGGTGGGGGTGGCACAAATTGTCAGGCAGAGATCATTGCATTGTGGGGCCTACTTCAAAATGTTGCCTGGCTTGTTATCAATTCCGTTAAGATATATGGAAATTCTAAAGTTATCATTGATTGGATGCAGGGGAAAAACTCTCTTGAGGTCCCTCTACTTCACCACTGGATGGCTAACATTGCTTCTCTTCATTCCTCCTTCGAGGACTTATATTTCCTCCATGTGTACAAGAAATGTGGTTGCGGACGCTCTGTCCAAACGTGGAATCTCCCTCCTCCCTGGTAAAATGTTTTTTGAGCACTTGGTTAACGATTCCATTCTTCACTTGGACTCCTTTAAGCTCTAAAGGCCCTTGGTTTTGCTATGGACTTTCAAGGCACTCCACTATATATGTACCCTTGGTTGGGTGTGACATGGATGTTGTTATTGTGTTTTCATAGTTTTATTTGGTACCCCCTCATTTTCTCTATTTTTTTCTGCTCTCAGTATCTCTCAGTTTTGATTTCCCTTCTACTGGGCATTATCAGCATTTTCTAATTATGTATCTTCACATTTCTTAATGATGAAAGGAATTTTTTTCCTCTTAAAAAAAATAACGTGGTGGAGGCGCTAATGATGGCATTATGTCAAGTGGTACAATGTTGGATACAAGATGTCCGATGGTCAGAAGAGGTAAATTGTTTGAACTCTCTTGACTCACAAATTTTGGGATATTGTTAGAATTTGCAATACACATAAAGATGCTAGAGGAAATTTCTAGCCGGAAAAACAATCCATTTCAAAATATCGGTGCACATAAACTGGTATTTTTGAAGATGTCTAGCTTATTTTTGGGTGCCTATAGGCCCTACAGAATGTTCACCACCGATATTACAGTGACAAGACCGATATTTAGTGGACATTTTGTTTTCCATAAAAATAGAATGATGAAATACCAATGCAAATTGGGTGAAGCTCATATGCCTTTTTTCCCCAAAATGATCACAGTGATGCATGATCAGACTTGCTTTGTTGGTAGCTTCATTGATTAAATAATTGGCCTTATAAATTAGAGGTTTCTCCTTTCTATAAGCTGGATTGAGTGTGGGTTGATTGTCATTTGGTAAAAGGTGTCTATCATATAAAGCTATTGATTATGAGTTTAATAGGGTTTAAGCATTGAGCAATGCACAAATTCGACCAGATATGGATGGAAGATTAAGGTTATGGTCTATAAGCGTGTCTATTCAAATCCCCTTTAAATGTGAAACACATATTTAATCTGGATGGCCAAGTATACTAATGCTCCAAAGTTCAGAACTCGAGTTTTGATCTTGAGGGAAGGCATTGGTTCAAATCCCACTTCTCCTTTCATTTTTGCTACAATGTGATTCAAAATGGAAAAATAATTGTGATACCTCACTGCTTCTCCAATAATCAAATATCCATAAGAGGGCATTTGGTTTAGTGGTATGATTCTCGATTTCACTAACATGAACAAGTGATTGAAAATAATATTATTTTGTTATACAAGGTAGGTTGATGTGTTGTTACACATTTCAAGCCAAGCATAAAAAAAAATATTTATTCTTTTATCATTGGCACAAATGGATTACACTCTGGCACAAATGGATTGAATATTTTATCATTTCTCGCCCATGTAAGAACATCAGCATCCACAAATGTCATAAGTGGTGGGATTTCTTAGGGTGTTGGTGTTGTTGTTGTTGCCAATCACAATTTTCTCCTTATTGTTATTCTCTTCTCTACTCCTTTGTGCCCTGGCTAAAAATTTTCATTATGCAATCTAGGGGTCGCTTCCCTTCTGCGTTGTGGACATTCTCGTGATTGCAACGACAAGGTTGTGCGTATTAGGGATTTTCCTGGCATTGACTCTCAATTGGATGCAAGACAATTTGAATTTTTCGACATCGTTATGTATCGTCGATCGTGCGCTGTGTCATTTTGGTGCTGGTGTATTAAATTGGATAGCGAGTTGGTGAGATTATCCCACCTGTAGATCTCTCGATGCATGAGTCTTTCATTCAACAGACATTTGTTTTCATGTTTTGGTCTACATAATATATTATTTATGTTGTTTTTCTACTGTGTACCTCCCTCGGTACTTCTCCAGGCTTTATTGTGATCGTCCCTTATTCTACATTCTCTAGGCGTGGAGTTGGGATTCACATCATGCTGGTGGCCGTTGGTGCTCTATTTTCTTTGCTCATCATTTATGATCATTGAGGTGGCATGCTCAGTGTCACTAACATACATTTAATTTTAATACACTAGTGATGTCCCATTAGGGGAATTTTGAGATCTAAAATGGCCCCCTTAAAGAAAATGTATAATCAAAATTCACTTTATGAGAACCAATCACATTTTAGGGGATGACATCATCCCCAATGCCTGAGGTGGCATTGCTTAAGTTAAATGTACTCACTTGGCGTATTCTCAATGGTGCATAAAAACTCATGGTTAACAATGGTAGTGCTCTAAGTAATTTTAAAGTCATAAAGTAAAGCACTCATAATAAAAGTCATTTCACACTTTTTGAATAAAATATTAGTACTATCATTTCATATTTTTTGAAAGAAACAATGCATATCCCAATACAATCTTCATGTCTTTACACATTTTTCAATAAATATTATATTTTTATATTTTTATGTATTTATTTTTAAATTATATATTCATCTCATTTCATTTAATATTACAATTTCAAAATAATTATAAGTTAATATCTATACATATATATTTACATATGAAATCAAAATAAATAAAAAATATAACCTTGTAATTTTAGGATAAATAAAATCTATGAATAATATTATTATAATATTAATAGCAATACAAATATATTAAAATTAAAGAAAAAAAGGTATATTAGTTTTGTATGATTTATGGTTTTTTTTAATAAATTGATTTTACGAATTCTGCTTGATTTCAAGTTATAGAATAATATGTAAAATTATGTTATTATAACATTTTTAAACAAATCAATGTGATAAGGATTATAAAAAAAAGTAATATGTTTTTCAAAATAGAAAATAATAAATTTTTATTATGTTAATTACAATAATAATTTTATTAAAATATTTAATCATTAAAAATTGAATATAATTATTGGTCCTACATATTCACTTATATTTAACTTGAAATTATAAAATAATATGCAAATTGTGTTGTGATATTTATCTTAAAAAATCAATAATATTGAGTTTTTACATATATATTTTGCATTTTTTTTTTTTAATTTAAACCAATGAAAGAATATATTACTTTTTTTTCCAAGGAAAAATCAATTTTTTTATTAAGTGAATAAAAAGTTACATATGTAGATGAAATTAAGCATTCTGTAAATAGTGAGCCCACAATGAAGCAGAAATAAACATAGTGTTGTTGAGTAGAAAACAAGTAAACTACTAAGATCCATACACAAAATAAAAACTAAGTCCATATCTGGGCCTCCCCATTATTGGAGAAAATGACCCTTACAAAAAAACATGTTGTTTAAAAATAATTGTATCTAGTAAAACCACACATAAAAAAATATGTGTCTATGGTGTCAATAAACTACAAAAAAACCAGCTGTTCTGATAAAAACATAAAAAAGATAATGTAAAAGTAATTGTCATACAAAAGAGATCATATGTTGTAGGGTTGCTAGTCCGACACAAGGATCCTCCCCTCCTCAATTTCTATTATGCGTCAGTCACCCAAAACCTATTGCAAACCCTCCTTAGAAAGGAGGTATGCCTCTGTGTTCCACTCCCTGTATATGTGGCAAACAAATATAGAATCAAAACCCATTTTTATTTGAAATGAAAGAATACATTACATTTATTATATTATATTATTTGATTTTTATATAGTAAATTAATTACATGTTATTATATAATTTAATTGTCTAATTTAAATAATATAAAATTTAATTAATAGTCTATTATACAATTAAGAAATTATGAATTTATATTTATAATTTATTTTTAGTTATTTAAGGAAAAAGGAAAAATGCATAGTTGTCCAACGAATCTAACCATGGTTACATGGATTGTGGTGCAAAAAGTGATTTGGAAATTCATAAATATTATTTTATTGGTTTAGCAATTATTTTATTATTTCCTTAGGAGGCCCATTTTAGACCTCAAAATTCCCTTAATGTTCTCTGTATATCTCGAGGCCTATTTATTGCAAGGTTGGAATTTTTTGGTGGGATGTGACATTCGGTTCCTTTTTCTATTTATGGCACTTTGAAAGGTGGTCTTCCATATTATTATATTCACGGGTGGTTGATTATGTCATCCATCAAGGTGTCTGGCGGGGTGGGAGTGGCCTTAGGTGACTCACTAGATGCAAATGTTTCCCTCAAAGAGGCATTTATTCATGCCACGTTGGCGGTGGAACGAGCATACTCCTATCGAACTAGTGCACAAGTGGTTGACTCTCGTGTTGATGCTCCCTAAATGGACCAAGTTGTCGGGTCACATGACACACATGCGGTTTCAAATTTACACTTGGGATTTCCAAAGGCTTCATCAGGCTCCCACGGTCGCCAGCATAAACCAATTTACTGCATGGAAGAGCCAATACTCTTAAGATTCAGGCACGACACCTTATGGGACAAGGTCACTAGTTTACAAAACAAAGCTCTTGTGGGTCGATGGCAATGTTTAGATACCAGGGATATGGACATGGTGGGATGGGTTGCTACTCAATGGACTCCCCTTATGGGATATACTCCCAAGATCATTCGGCTTCTTAACCACTGGTTCTCTTTTCACTTCTTACACCGGGAAGATGTTAAGCATATTTTGGTGTGCCCCTAGGTTCACGGACGTGGCTTTCTTCAATTTTTCAAGTGGTATGTCAGATTTAACCCTTTGTTGGACACCCCCAAGAATAAGTTGGTTTGGGTTAAATTGCCTGGTCTCCCCTGGAATACTATACGCGGCAAGCTCTGATGGCTATTGGGGATTCGGTCGGCTGTACCTATTATATGGACCGCCACATTTTCGGGGCATACGATAAGCACATCACATGGATTTTGGTTGAAGTAAATTCTTGAGTCGTCTCCCTAAAAATATCATACTTGAATGGGACTCTCATTGTATCTGTCAGCGGATTGACTATTAGGGTATACCCTTTCGACGTTTACTCTTCCACTGCATGGGGCATTTGCTAGACCAATTCCCACATCATTTCCATCATTGACAGTGGTCTCAGGGTACAAATCATATTCCTAACGCCAGTCTGCAGCTGGAGTGGGCACATGTAACTCTATTTCCTCTGACAACTCATATTTACAAAATTATATTGTATCCACTAAACATCCCTCCTCCCCATCGTCGCCTCAACACCCATTGTCATCATATATGATGGATCCTTCATATCCTTTTGCCCCAGGTTCGTCTCTCCCTAATCCTCCTCTCATATCCTCAGATGATTTTCCCTCTTATTCCCCCCATCCTCCATTAACCATTAAGAACTCTGAATCCATCCCGGTTATTCCATCACTTCTTCTCGACCCTGGGGTCCCTCCACCTTATGACCCTTCCCGAGTGGCCCCTCTATCCCATTACCCTCCTCCCACTTCACCCCGACCTCAACCCTCCTCCCCCTCGGGGGCTCCTCTATCTATTTCTTCCCCTCACAACTCTATTGATAGAGATGTTGAATTCCTTCTACTGAACCCCACCATGAATCTCTCATCCCTCATGGTACATAAGGGGAAGGACTTAGTTTCCTCACCTGTTATCAGCCAAAATTTGGCCCGCAATATCAACACTCGGAGGGGGTGTTGACTTAGTGGGTCCTGACCCAAGTTCAATGTTAAGTTTTCCAAACAAATCCCTACACTACTGGCCCTTTCGGCATCAATTCGCGAAGCGCAAAATGAAGTTTCACCCAAAGCAGTATGGGTGGATACTGGAACCAAGTTTCTGCACCCAGAGATGAGCATGATGTCATTTATGCCCTAAACCTGCCTTCGTGTAGATCGATAGGCCTTTAAGGCTTATCGATATAACTTCCTTCTATCAACCTCTAGACCTTTGCGAAGGTACATGACTGCCTTTCACGAACCCTAAACAGGTGAATCAACTACTTACGTGCCTCTGTTATTACTCCTAATTATGTTATTCCCCCAATCAGCTTAAGTATTTGATATATTTAACGTGCAACATGATATTATTTGTGTAAATAGGTATTATTACTTGCATTCTTATAACAATGTGAAACATACATAATCGTGCATCAATACAGTATTAAATCATAACCCCAATATTCATCATAACATAGATGCATCCATTGATAACAGAAGTAAATGGACAAAACACAGATATTTCCATAATAATCTCTTTATTTATGCTTATGTTCTTCTTACAGACTCGAGACTACCCTGCACACTCAACTGTAGGGGTCTGCGCACTCAGCTACGGACTCTACTCTAGGCCTCTATGCACACAGTTGTAAAGCCTCTCTTCTACTCTAATACTCTTCGCTCTTCACTTCTAATGACCCATTACATTCATTGATATATCCATCACTATGGCTTAGACTCTCTAAGACTCTCATTTTTATACAATCCCATGGTCTGTGGACCATGGGTAGATCTACTAAAGCTGACACAACTTACATAAAAGAAGGGAAAATCCATTTATGACACTTACTATCTACATGCTCTGCGACCACAGCTTATGGAGACTTTACACTTTACATAACAAAAACTTGGGCTTTTGCCCCAAAATTGACCGCAAGGGACCCTGTCCCAATAGGCCCCCAACAAAAATATCGTGACTCGCCCTCGAGTCACTCTGCTGGCGCGGAGATCTTACTGTGGAGACCTCCCAGCTCGACCTATGCCACTGCTACCTCTGTCGCGCTCTGCGTGGCTGCCCACTTGATATGCTCCACTAGCTACTCGGTTGTTGGTCCTGCACTGTCTTACTTTACCTTCTGTTGTGTCCTCTGTAGGCTCGCCAGCTTCTCCTCAATGGAGGTAGAGATAACATAGGCCTTGTCCAGCCAAGGCCCTAATCTGGCCTTGAGGACTGCCTCTTTCCTTTGTGCTGCCTCCACCTGTTTGAGCAACTACATTGCCTCATGCAACTTAGCCAATCACTTTGATATAGCGACGGTGCGCGCCGTCGCTCTTGCTTCGTCGTACTGCTGCTGCAATTTGCGGGCTTCTGTGTTCAACTTCTGTAGGTTATGATCCTCCTACAGAGTCGTAACGACCTCCATAGACTGCTCAAAGAATGCGATGCAATCTACCACTACGGCATCTATTGTTGCGACTGCATCCTTTACAACTGCCTCGCATTATTCTCTGACCTTTGGTGGAGTTGAAGGTTGTGACTTCAACTCAAACTCTGTGATTTTAAGGTTCAGTTCAAACTAAACCTTTGCCATCTCTATCTTGGCATTGCGCACGCCTGCAACCAACTTCCTAATCTTGGCCTCCAACGACACTTCTTCGGGTATGTGCAGTTCTGGAACGGTTCTGCATGCTTCGGCTACCATGGCTACGGTTCACTCATTATTCTCTTGAACCTTCTTCCATGCTTCTAGCATTGTTGTCTTCTCAACAAACATCTATTCATTGTTGACTTTCTGCTCGCTGATCATGCTCAGCGCGCGCTGCTCCCGGGCCCTGATCTCTACAATCACACCTACTTGTAGTGTGTGAAGGAATTCACTGGGGTGTGTGGCCAAGTTGAGGCCAACATTCCTCAAAGCACTAACAGTAGCCTTGTTAGCTTCCGCCTCTACGCTCAGAGCTCCATTAGGCAGCGTGACTACACAGAGATCCAAGGATCGAACCAACTTTGCTACTTGAGTGGTCCTTGACGCCAAACTAGTTGATGTTGCACTACTCTGCCCTACACCTGCCTGTAGTTTAGTTGTTTAGATCTGTAGCTCGTGCAAACTTGTTTGTATAGAGACCAATGCTTGTGTCTGCTGCTGCTCAAACTGCTGCAACAGTTATGTTGTTGTGTCCCTCACCTTGTCTCCAATATCGTCCAAGTCACCCTCCGTCAAGGTGATTGGATCTAGCAATGACTTGGAGGCTTTGGTCTTCTTTGGCTACCCCTCCTTTTCCTGTTCTCTATGTCGCTTTACGCGGAAAGGAGTGCTCTTCAGATCTCCGCACTAACTCTGGGGTCCACACTATTGGACCATCAAGCCTCCACCTTCCCTGGTCGTCTGCCAATTTAGAGATCCACTCGTATAGCTCGATCGGGAAGGAATAGAAGAAAATTTTGTGTATCTCTGTGTACAAATACATGTCCAACCACTATTTTTTCGTCAATCGCGGGTTCCCGTTTTCTTGCGCTGCGAATTCGTGGATCTTCCTGTCCAACCAATCTTCAATTTCCTTCTTAGTTGGATTCCAGTGATGCAACATCACACATCTCTTTATGCAGATCCCAGTCCCGACAATAGAACCATTTGTTGGCTTAGTGGGTCCTGACCCAGGTTCAGAGTTAAGTTTGCCAAAAAAATCCCTACACTATTGGCCCTTTCGGCATCAATCCGCGGAGTGCGGACTGAAGTCTCACCTGAACAGTATGGGGGGATGCTGGAACCAAGTTTCCGCACCTAGAGATGAGCATGATGTCGTTTTATGCCCTAAACCTGCCTTCGCGCAAATCGATAAGCCTTTAAGGCTTATCAATATAACTTCCTTTTATTAACCTCTAGACCTTTGCGAAGGTACATGAATGTCTTTCGCAGACCCTAAATAGGTGAATCAACTACTTATGCACCTCTATGATTACTTCTATTTCTGTTATTCCCCCGATAAGCTTAAGTATTTGATATATTTAACGTGCAACAAGATATTCTTTGCGTAAATAGATATTATTACTTGCGTTCTTATAACAATGTAAAACATGCAGAATCGCGCATCAATACAGTATTAAATCATAACCCCAATATTCATCATAACATAGACACATTCATTCATAACAGAAGTAAATGGACAAAACACAAATATTTCCATAATAATCTCTTTATTAATGCTTCTTTTCTTCTTACAGACTCGAGACTACCTTGCGCACTCAGCTACAGACTCTACTCTAGGCCTCTGCGCACACAACTGCAAAGCCTCTCTTCTACTCTAAGACTCTTCACTCTTCACTTCTAATGACCCATTACATTCATTGATCTATCCATCACTATGCCTTAGACTCTCTAAGGCTCTCCTTTTTATACAATCCCATGGTCCGCGGACCATGGATAGATCTACTAAAGCCGACACAACTTACATAAAAGAAGGGAAAATCCCTTTATGACACTTACTAACTACGCACTCCGTGACCACAGCTTGCAGAGACTTTACACTTTACATAACAAAAACCTAGGCTTTCTTCCCCAAAACTTGGGCCTTTGCCCCAAAATTCACTGCATGGGACCCTGTCCCAATAGGGGGGGTGGTAAGGGTGGTCGTTTCCAACGGGGAAACACCTTAGGAAATATATTTCTTAGTGATTTCTCTAGACTACATGATGTTCTAATTATTGGATCTTCTGCATTTGGGGCCCTTAGATAAAACTCGCCCCTGGGCTTGGTTAAAAATGAATATTATCTATTTTAATTTGCGTGGGACGAGGGATGCCACAAAAAAATTATCCCTTCTACATTTGATTTCTACTTCTAGCTCAATTATGATTCTTATTTAGGAGACTATGTCTGATGCGCCTCATGCCATCTCTTATTTTCATTCTGTTGTTCCTACTTGGTCTAGAGCGGAAATGGATTCATGTGGTTTATCTGGTTGACTTGATGCCTTATGGGATCCTTTCTGGGCTAAATTTAAAGCACACAAATTCTTTGTTGGGATGTTACATTCAGGGCATTTCCATGCCATGGTGGAGAGGATCCACATATGTAATATTTATGTGCCCTACAAGAAACAATAGTTTTTCTCACTAATTATCGGAGGGGATTTCAATGCCACTTTAAGCCGATTAGAGGTATGGGGTGTTGGTAGTCATGAAGATCCTATCTCTTCCCGACTCCATCATAGTTTTGAAGAGAACCACCTGTATGATATATTTCCTGATCATGTGGTGTCGACATGGTGGAATGGTAGAAGTGGTGATAACTACATTGGGAAGTGTATTGATAGATTTATGGTACACCACAACCTTTTCGAATTTCTGGGAAATCTTTGATCTCGGGTAGAACAACCACTACTCTCGTATCACTGCCCCATTTTTCTACAATGGAGGATAGAGTCGGCAAAAAAAGGTATTCCATTCAAATTCAATTGGACATGGGTATAGGATTCAGCTTTAAACAACTTGGTCTCAAATTTTTGGCACTCGGTTGATTATCCAGGTTGTGGGTCAGCCATGGGAAACTTCTCTCTGAAACTATCCCTTCTAAAGAGTCGGGTTAGGGTGTGGGAGAGGGAAAAAAGGGTGTCTTTACAAATGGATATCTGAGATGTTCAGGCTAAAATTCATGTTCTTAGGGAACATCTTGCCACTAGGTCACCGCCATCTCACATCATGGACCAGTTAAAACATTTGGAGGCTCAGAAAATGAATATTTTGTATATACAAGAACCCACGTGCTGACTTAAGAGTTGGGTGACTTAGATCTAGGAGGGGGATCACAACACAAAAAAATTCACAATTTCACTAAACAATGACAAAACTGAAATGCCATATGGAACATTAAGGGATCTGATGGCTCAATTGTATTAAAGGACAAGGATATATGTCAAGAGGTTGTGCTTTATTTCCAGGATATTTTCAAAGCCAATGAGGAGACCCAGATGGAAGACCTCCTATGGGGTGTGGAGAATTACCCCACGATGTTCGATGCTTGTGCAAATGAGTCGATATACCACCCCGTCACTCTAGAAGAAATACATGCTATGTTAATTTCCTTCTCCAAGGATAAATTCACAGGACCGGACGGTTGGACCATTGAGCTCTTCACACATTTCTTTGATCTTATGAAAATTGAGCTTCTGGCGATGGTGGAGGAATCTTGCACTCAGAAACATATACCGGGCTCTATCAAGTCCACGTTTATTTCTCTTATCCCAAAGGTAACTTCTCCATCCACATTTTCTGAATTCCGCCTGATATCCCTCTGCAACATGACTTACAAAATTATATCTAAGGTGATAGAGGAGCGGATCAAGGTATATTTATCTTGTCATATCTTTGCAGAGAAATTTGGTTTTCTACCTAATCGGTCCATCCATGATGTGACTACTACCACTCATGAATGTATCCACTCAATTCAGACAAAAAAATTGAAGCTTTGGTGATGAAGATTTATTTACAGTGGGCTTATGACAACGTGGATTGGAAATTTCTTCGTCTTGTATTACATAATATTGGGCTATCAATCCATATTATTGAGTGGATCATGGCATGTGTATCAAATACTTGGTTGGCGGTGCTCATTAAAGGTTTTCCTACCGATTTCTTCAGGGCGGGTCGGGGATTACGTCAAGGTTTTTCTCTATCACCACTATTGTTCATTCTTATCATGGATGGGATCAATTAGAAGATCCAATTGGCTAAATCAAGTCGCACTTTCAGGGGAATTCAAATTGTTGGAAATAATATTGAGAGGGGGGGGGGGTGAATCAGTATTATCAGATCAGATAAAACTTTTTCAATTTCATACTCAGATTCATACACGCAGCTTCAGTTAAGGATATAAGCGTATATACGCGACTTAGTTAAGGGCAACCAGCGTACATGCAGTAATCTTATGATTCAGTTAGCTTATCTTCAGTAAATCCATCAGAACATTATTAACCATATTAACAGTAGACAGGTGTAGTATAACAGAACAGATCATCACACATAAGGCACACACATGAACACCATGATATAAGGTGGAAACCCAATGTGGGTGAAAACCACCTGCTGCAATTTGTTTCTATCTTCCTTTAATAAGAAACTTCTTTTACAATGTACTGGTGCAGTCCTTTACCAGCACGCAGGCTACAACCTGCGGAGGGCTACAACCTTCATAGCTCTTGTACTAGCCGATCCATTTACTAGTACGTAGGTGCCTGCCTACAGAATGCTCCAACCTTTACTTGTTTTCCAGCTGCTTCTGGAAGGGAGCTACAACCCCCTGGCTCTTGTACTGGCTGATATGTTTACCAGTATGTAGGTGCCGACCTACGATCTTCCCGGGACCACGTTTCATACATTTTCATACTGGATCCATAAAACAATCACCATTGTAGTACAACCTGCATCATTGATCACCCAATACTGAATCACTGAAACCCTGTCAACAACAGTCACCAGAACACAGAGCAGAACCCTGAACTCTGCAACAACATTCAGAACTCACTGTATCATCAAAATCATGCATCAGAGGGCATACGCTACTTGGAAGTGCTGAACCTGCGTGTATACGCTACTTCATCAAAGTGAACCAGCGTATATGTCATTAATTACTCATACAAAAACTTCACTGCACTTCCTGACTTCAGACATAACCAGATCATTACATATACAAGGATTATAATGAGTTAGCACCCAGATCTAGTCCATCAGATCACATAAATATGAGTCATTATGATCCTGATCCAATATTAGTCCTCATCCAACAATACTGAAGCCAAACACAATCAGCCAACCAAGATATGCAGGATACAGACACCTTTAATCAATCAGAACTACCTGCAACCTTAAAAATCATAGCTCAAATGGTATACGCTACTTTAACTAGCCGAACCTGCGTACATACGCTTTTTCTCCAAAGCCAACCAGCGTACAGATCTATAAATAATCAATCATGACTTGCAGCGATTTCTAACTTAAGATATACTCAGATCAGATCATTATAAGCGTCAGTATACAGATCTAGGATGAACATAGTCAATCATATAGAGATAGTTTGATCCCGATCTCTCCTTAGATCTTGTTCTCCATCTACCGGTGAGATCCCTCCTTAGCTCAGATCAAGCACTGCATCCTCAAACCATAACCTGCATACTGGATCTCATTCTTTTTCAGATATTCAAGACCTTTTCAATACACTTGCCTAATGATCTTCTTCTCCTTATATAGCCTTAGGCCCTTCACAATACCACGGTCCAAAACCATAGTAAAACAATACCATCAACTCAATACTAGGGATCAACACGTCTGTCGAGATACTTTGGTCCAAAAACATAGGCTCAAGTACCGAGGACTAACTACCACGGACCAAAAGTAAGCTTTCCGACACGTACGCTCTTTTTCGTTCATGAACCTGCGTGTATACCCTACTTGGTATATAGCGAACCTGCGTATACACGACTTGGTATATAGCGAACTAGCGTGTATACGCGACTTGGGCTTAATGAACCTACGTATATGAATTTTCTCTTCTTCTTATAGTCTAATCATCAATTCCTTGCTGCTGACCTTCTGCACTATGATTTGTCATCAGTGTGATTTGCCATCAAGGACAACACTTGTCTCATAATGCCAACAATCCCCCCCTTTGGACTTGATGGCAAAGCTAACTTGTTACACTTAGAACTATCATCTGATTCCTTTGAGTTGTCCTCCATCAGTCACATCTGATATCTCTTCTGAAGATTCATCCAGTTATACATAAGTGAGATATTCTTCTATGAGAGGGTTGCCATCAAGTACAACACATGCATCATAATGCCAACACAAATATGTCATGAAGTTTGTGTCATTCACTTATTTTTCGTTGATGATATTTTGACTTTTGACATGTTTTCATTGTCACAATGGGAAACTCTATTTCACTTATTCTGACATTATGGTCTTGCATCTAGTTTGATTACAAATGGAAAAACGACCGTGCTCTTATATTCATTTGGTGACACAAATGAAATCCGTATTATTACTACTAAATTTGGGGTCAAATCCAAACCCCTTCAGGATGGTTTTACATACTTGGTCTACAGACTAAGGCCTAATAACTACCATTTCCAGGACTGGTCTTGGCTACTCCAGAAATTTCATAACAAGTTGGCAAACTGGACTCATCGGGCTCTATCTTTGGGTGGTCGCTCCACCTTGGTCCAATCTGTACTTCAATAGTTTACCATCTATTGGATGCACTTATTTACTTTGCCTACCAACACAAATATTTTTGGCAAATCCATTATTATAAAGTCTAGGTGGAGAACCCTCTTCGACATTGGCATATTACATCATATCTTTCATTTCAAATACTTAAAAGAAAAACCTATCTCTGACTATATCCATAGGGGTGAAATAGGTATCAGAGGTGGATCGTATATATGCCTTAGTTACCGAAAATCCAAACATCTATTCCTTCGAAGTATTAAGTGGACCTTTGGGGGTGGAAATAGGATCATAATTGAAAGGGATGATATTTTGGGTGTGGATGCAGATTCTTGTACCAAGGGACATTTACTGGAGATAATTCATCAACATGGTTTCTTTTTTATTGGCATAGATTATACCAAAATGGAAGGGACCATTTCCAGTTTGGCGGGATGCTTCACAGATTGGATTGATGAGGAATTTGGCCTGACAATGGTCTCACTTCATCAAATGTTTGAGAAATGTTGGTCTTTGCCGATGTCCTAGTGGTGACTACCTCACTTGGGGGGGAAAACTCATAAAACACTCGGTGGTAGTATCTGACTATTATTACTTTTTCTCACATATTAATACTTCTTACTCTCCTCGGTCTTGGTTTCTCCCTATCTGGAAATCCCGCGCTCCTCTCAAAATTATAATTTTTTGTTGGTTGGCTTGGAGAAATCATATCTTTACTTGGGAAAACTTATGTAAATGGGTCTTCTCTGGACCGAGTTGCTGCATTATGTGTTGTGAGGGGGTGGAATCGATAATCCATCTTCTCCTTCACTTAAAAATGCTTTACATATTTGGTCTATTATATTGTCTTTTTGCAAGTTACCCTCCACCACATTTTTGTCTATCGAACATTGTCTGAGATGGGGAGCATTCAGGGTGGGTCTTCAGGCCTACATCCCACTATTAACTTTCTAGGAGATTTGGAAAGTTCGTAACCACTACATTTTCCGAGGGGTGTCGATCAACACTCACTCCATTGTTTCAAAGGTCCTCTCATGGTTGGACTATATGCCTCTGCGGTGTGTGGACATCCAGGACATGTCCAGAAGATTCACTTTGCCACACATCACTTTACCGGCTGGATATTTGATGGTGCTTCCCAGTGAGGTCTATGTGGATGTGGGGCTTGGCTCCATATTGATGCACTCTGATATTACAAGCTTCACTAGAAGGGTGGGACGGGCTCAAATACCAGAGCTGAGATAATTGCCTTTGGGGACTACTTTGGTTCACACTATCAAAGAATATCCTGAACATAAACATATATGGGGATTCTAAGACCATCATTGATGGCTTCTTGGGCACATCGGTGCTCGATCAATTGGACCTTAGGGGTGACAAGAGAGGACCAGGCACCTGCTGCATCAGTTTTAGAGCTTCACGATCACCCACATCTACAGGGAGTCCAACTGTGTTGCAAATTCTCTCTCTAAGGTGGGCATTCAAGATCCAAATGGCTTCATGTATTTCTCTTTTTTAACTGCAGGAAACATCTAAGAAGATGGCAGGATTTCCATTCCGTATTGGCATTTTTTGGTTTATACTATTCTCCAGCATACTTTTTATCTAGATATTCTCAATGTTTTAAATTTTGTAGTATTTTGAAACTCTACTCTATAGATAATATTTAAGTTTTAAAGATCTAGCTGATGCCTATAAAATGGCTAATAGCAAAGACAATGTCCATAAATGGATATATATATAATTTAAATTTATATGAATGATAATAGGAAAACAATGTATTGTTTCCTCTACTTTTTTGAAAAAAAATATTAATAAGAATGTTATGAAACACCTCAATTCAATTTAAAAATAAAAACATATTTATAATTAAAATAATATTTTAAATCGTAAAACTATTTTATTTTATAATTTTTAAAATAAAATTTGACAAAAATAATCAAGTGAAAAAAAAAAAAAGTGATGCAAGAAGTCCAAAATTACAGTTTGATTGAAAATAATATAGTTAAATTAAAAAAACTTAATATAACATGTCAATTATAAATTTGGCTTCATGATTACTTTGCATAGTTTCACAAAGAGACCAGAAAAAATTGTTGCTCTTCTTATTAAACCAACCTTATTAAAAAGTGATTGAAAATATATAAAGATAGTGTTTTTCTCTCTCTTGAAAAAAAATAATTGAAAATAATATTATTTTTTTACACAAGGTAGGTTGATCTATTGTTACAAGTTTTCAAGTCTATTGTTACTGTAATATAATTTTTATAAATAAAAGTGTGAGGATAAATTTGGCTTCGTAATTACTGGCCTAACTTCACAAAGAAACCATATAAAACTCAGGAAAAATTTATTAGCACAGACTAAGTCTTTATGCATTCTCATAAATTTAAATTTATGTGAAATCCAAGAGGGAAAACAATCAATTGTTTCCTCTAGTTTTTAATATAAAAAAATGAATAAAGATATTATGAAACACTTGAATTAAAATAAAATATTAAATTGATATAAATAAAATATACTTTATTTTAAAAAATAAAATTATTGCTGAAAATAATAAAGTTTTTAATATAAAAAAATAATAAAGATATTATGAAACACTTGAATTAAAATAAAATATTAAATTGATATAAATAAAATATACTTTATTTAAAAAAATAAAATTATGGCTGAAAATAATAAAGTTAAAATAAAAATAATTTTACCTATGTTTTTTTAGGTGCAATTAACAAAGCAATTAAAATGGGCCTGGAGTATGCCCTAAAACTGCTTCTGCTTGGCTAAGAGCTCGTCTTCCTCGGACGTAAGGAAACAGGTTAACGGCCCAAGACCCAGAGGCATCTGGCAGGAGTGAAAGCCTGCTCCCTTACGGACCACCAGCGGGTTATTTCAGGTGGCGTGGTTTTCCTTGATAACAGTGATGTGTCAACTGACATTTGCGGATAGCAGCCAGAGATGGCTGTCCTCACTGTTGGTTTGACAAACTGAGTTTGATAGGTTTTTCCACCTTTTGAAAAAAAAAAAAAAAAAAAAAAACAAAGCAATTAAAAACTGTATATTGAAAGTAGCATATGAATCGGTATAAAAAGCAATTAACATTAGAAAAAACTACATTGAAATTAGAATATGAATTGAGATAAAAGGCAATGGTTAGGGATGGCGGCTTATAGCCTCCTCACCTAGGTTTGATTCCTGTTGCACGCTTTCGCTGCTCCGCAGCTAATGTATCCTATTTCGCTCCTATGGTTTCAATCCAGCTTCTGTACATATAATATAATTATGAATAATTGTGAAATATGGGTTATATATAGCTTCTAATCGGATTCACCCCTTTAAAAAAAAAACTTCATTGTTATAGTAGTCAATCTGCAAACGAACAAATCCAAAGGTTGTATATGAGTTATCATCTCCATACATTCAAATATAAGCATAAACCTAAACCTCTAACAGTAAGCCATCGGTTAATGTTCCCTGTTCTCGCATTCCCATGGCTTTTCTGACTATAAAAGTTGCATGATATATTTCTTCTTCCATTTTGTTCCCCACCCATTTACTGCAATTTTCTATTAGTGCTTCGTCTTGCTCATTCTTTATGCAATGAACAATAATATTTGCCAATAAGGATCGTAAATAATAGATTGCATTATTTGAATTAGCATCCATTGCTTTCCATGTTTTGTGCAAATTAAATTTCAGAGCTGCAGTCATCCATTCCTTAGAGTCGTACCTATCTATGCTCTGTGGTGTTCCTTTTTTTGAAATTTGTTCTATTTCTTACAAATTTCAACGACTGTAGTGTACTACAGAGTTTGTTAGATTGCATTGACTTTTAATATATTTAAAAAATTATATTAGTGCCCACCAATTTACTAGGGATTTGAGATTATTCCAATTCTAATAAGTTTCTCCATGTTCCTCATTATTATTTATAACATTCATTTATATATAAGCAAATTTTATTTAGCAAAATGGTTCATTACTTTTAATATATTTAAAAAATTATATTCGTGTGCACGTGGCTTCCCACCCACAAATTCCCTAGGGATTTGAGATTATTCCAATTCTAATAAGTTCCTCCATGATAAGTTCCTCATTATTATTTATAATATTCATTTATATATAAACAAATTTTATTTAGCAAAATGGTCCATTACTTTTAATAACTTTAAAAAATTACATGCATGCCACTTGGCTCCCTGCCCACCAATTTCCTAGGGATTTGAGATTATTCCAATTCTAATAAGTTCCTCCATGATAAGTTCCTCATTATTATTATTTATCTATTATTTTTTCATTAAAAAAATTATAAATTAAGAATTTGATGATGATGATGATGACGACGATGATGATGATGACAGTTAACGTCCGCTGAGACCAAACATTAGTCTATCGGACCTAAAGAAACAAATTATTTATTTTGATTTAAGATTTTATTCCTATGCTCAAAAAGCTTGGACAGAAGCCTCCCGAGCTCACTATAATTTTGAGATTGTAAAAGGCTAGGAAGGTCAGTATTGTAACAAAGATTGTGAAACTGAGATCTAATGTGGTTGTATGAGGGGCACTCTAAGAGGAAGTGGTTTTCATCCTCGATGTTCCTATTCTCACATATATGGCAGATCCTTTCCATCCATGGCGTTTTAGGAACTGCCCAACAACCTGTTTCACTATGGAGCTCATGAGAATTCGTTCTAATCTTTGCTATATTAATTTTCTTCTTTGAGCTAGTTAAAATAGAGAGATACTTTTGATCTTCTAGGGTGGGTTTGATGACCTTCTTATAATAACTTAATTTTCTTTTAGCTGCTAAATCTTTCTCACGCCATATTTTTTCTTTGAACTTAGAAGTAACAATATCTTTAATGTTATTTATGTTTTGTAATGCATCATTCTTGTTGATCTCCCAATAGTTTAACCAGGCCCTTGTGTCTTTATGCCACCCCGATTGAGCCTTAGGTGGTTTTCGCTGGAATTTAAAGTTAGCTCAGGACGTCTATGATCGTCTATGTTATTGAGTTTGTGCTTGTACAATAGAAACCTAATCATAGCTAGGCTCTCAATAGGAGAAAGACCTACTTCTATAAGGAGAATAGGATAGGGTGTATTACTTTTAATTTTCAAGTTATAAGTTATAAAACGCTTCTGGATTTGCTCAATCTTTCTCCATGATTCTCTGGAGATGCTGCAACCCCAAACCTCACAGCCATATACGATAACAGGAGTGACTAAAGTTTCAAAGAGGAACTTTTTTTTATCCCACATTACGAGGTTTGTTATTTTACAATTATTTTCAAGACCAAAATAAGCTTTCCACCCCCCATTAATCCTTTTCTCAATGCTATGGTTCCAGTTGAGCTTGTGATGAATATCAATTCCTAGGTACTTGTAAGAATACACTTCCTCCAAGTTATTATTGTCATACATAAAATTAGCGTAAGTGTCCTTCTTGGATTTGATAATCATAACTTTTGTTTTGTCAGTGTTAACAGTCATACCCATGGTAGAGCAGAAATCCTTAAGAAGCCTGAGTTGCTTATCAAGATCAGATGGGAACCTTGCCAAAAGAACAATATTGTCAGCATAGACAAGAAGGATAACGACTATCCTAGCTAAAAACCATTTAAATTTAAATTTAAAATAATAATTTATAAACAATTTAATTCCTTCTATTGTCTTATAGATTTAAAATTCCATCAATAATATTTCACGTGTTATATTTTTTAAAATTTTAATATATTCAAATGAGATTATAGTAAATGAATTTATGAATTTACAAATTAAAAATGTAATATATTCAAATGAGATTATAGTAAATGAATTTATGAATTTACACATGTTTATTTTGTTTCATTTTATTTTATATAAATTTATTTTTAAAAAATTCATTTTCTATTATTCATTTGTTTTTAAGATTTTGCACTATATTTTGAAAATTTTTTCATTAAAAAATACTAAAAAATAATAATTTATAAACCATTTAAATTTAAAATAATAATTTATAAACAATTTAATTCCTTGCATTGCCTAAATGTTAGAATTCATGATGTATTTGAGATTTCTAACGGATACTTTGAAAGGGATTTGAGTATGATATTTTTAGTGGCATGTGGTTGTGCAAAAATCAATCCAACGTCGCATTATGACAAACATTATTGCAACATGACAATTTATCTAATACTCATTGTCGTAATCTTACATTGCATTTCTATTCAATGTCGCCTCTCAAAATCAATAAGCCCACAAGGGTTTTAGAATTAATCCCTTGGGTTTATAATATCAATCTCTTGGGTTTATTAATCTAAGGGTTCATATTCCTAGGGTATAATATTATTCATAGGGTTTATAATATTACTCCTAGGGTTTAATATAAATCCCTTAGGTTTACAATCATGATCATCCATGGTCAATGATGGTCCAATGTCACAATGTGCCAAAGATTGTCTCAATATGAAAATCAACCATGGTCAACCATGGTCGAATGTCGCATTGTGACAAAGATCGTCTTAGTATGAAAATCAATGATGGTAAACCATGGTCAACCATGTTTATTTTAGGGTTTATAATATTTATCTTGGGGTTTTTATACTTTGGTTTATAACATTAATTCTTAATATTATTGATAATTGATATATGTGCTTGATATGGGCTTATCAACATTTATCAACCACATTTATTAGTGTGATTGTGCTAGTCATTACACAATAAGAGAAATAAGAGCCTAGTCAATCAAATGCACGATAAATAAAATACAATACTTAAAAATAACAATTTGAATTGTTTTACTAGTGTTAACTTTAGAGATAACAATTTAACTTTTAGTCAAACCTACAACTAATCTCAAGTGAACACAATATAGAATGTGTTATATCCTATTAGTCGTAGGGATAATAATTAGGTATTTTCATATTCCCTTCACATATCAACCACATAGAAAAACAATTTTAGTAAAAATAATAATCTGATAAGGATGAGTAAAAGCCACAGTTTAACTAGCTGGAGGAATTGCCCGGAAAGTTATGGAAATTCCGGTCATATTGAGAGAAAAACTGGCAAGGATTTTTGTAAATCCAAGTTATAGTTGTTAAACTTCAAAATTTTAGGTGTTTTAGACGTTTTTCATGGTGTTGAATCCATTTCCACCATCAAAAACACGATTCAAACACTGCCTTTACAAGATTTTTTGAATTTTTTTTTTGCTCAGATTCCAACCACTTTTGGTCATCTGGGCAATTCCTCCGCCTCGATAAACGACTCTCAAATAAAATGTATTTTGATTTTATAAAAAGAAATAATAAAACAAGTATACATTGTGTAATAAACAAATATGTCTTTTTATATTTCCTTTACATGTCAACCAAATAGAAAACCAATTTTGAATCATAAAGCTCTATTGATTCTAATACTTAATTATATGACTTTGATACCAAATAAAAAGTGTCGATTTGAACATTTACCCCTTTTAATTTTATGATCATGCGGTTAATCAAATCAATTAATCGCACATGATTACACAATTGGGGTTAAACCTAACTTAAATTTTATGGTTTCACAAAGTTATTGTTTTTTTCTAATTTGTCTTTTGGTGTGCTCAAAATTACATTTTTGAGAAAAAAATTGCAGTTTCTATGAATGGGTCTATTTTATTTCATGTTAATGTTGAGCCTATTTTGAAAGTGTTAGGTTTTCCTTCGACTTTGGAAGGTAAAATCCTAAATGTCGAAAAAATGTTTTCCATATAGAATGAATCGATTCCAAATTAAAATCATGTATTATTAATCTTATCTAGATAAAGATGTTGTTCTTAAAAACTTTCCTCTATATAATTTTAATATTTTTTCTAAAATTTCTAGAAAAGCTATAATGATATTTTTTCTAAAATTTCTAGGAAAGCTATAATGATAACGTGTATGATTTTAGGGTATGATCATGACCAAATTGTACATCAAAGTTATTTTAGGGTTGATAATAGCCATTTGTTATCCATATTTGAAATCTATTACCTAATTCCACTATGTTCAATATTTGGTTGATATCATTCATTTTTAATTGACAAAATTTCAAACAAATACATATTTAACATATCAATACTATTGTGAAAAATGAAGGAAACTGATAAATAATGGAAACAAGAGAAAGACTCTAATAAGAAAAAATAAATAAGGATCAATGAATTGAAGTAATAGATAATGGATCTGGGTGTATATCGTCATAACATAAAATCCATACAAAAGGTTAAACCAAACACACAATTTTGTTTAGAGAAAGAACATGGAAGGTTAATTAGTAAATCATATTTGATTGGAGCAAAACATAGAACATGGAAGATTAATTAGTAAATCATATTTGATTGGAGCAAAACTTATTCTTGAGGACCATATTATTTTAGAAATAACAAAGTTTTGGAATTCCTTCATTCGGGTGGATCATGAAAATCCTTTAGCTTCATAAGTTCAAGAGAATATTAGAAAAATTCAAAAGGATATGCAGAATAGGCCACAAGTAGTAAAAAATGTCTTAACATTTCTCAATTCAAAGACTTGAAGTGAATTAAAGGCTTTATGTGGCAATGAACATACTTCTTTGATCATGGAGGCTACTAAATTTTTGACAAAAAAAATAACACAATAGGCCCAGACTAAATGTAATCTAGCTCAACAAAGTATTGACACTTCTATGAAGAAAAATTGGAACTTAATGGGCATCGGATTACCTTCATGTTGGAACAAAAAATCATATCTCATTAAATTTGAAACATATAATGAAATTCCATTGAAAGCAAGGGATGCTACATCTAAATTTTAAGACATGGATGCAATGTTGAAAGGTCAATTACTTGTTCATAAATTAATAGATGATTTCTATTTATTATGGAAAATAAAAGCCTTGTTTCCAAATGCTCCATCATATGAAAAATATTCTAAGCTATATTGTCTTCAATAAAATGGTCAACTATAACTATCCCATAGGTAATATTTTGAGAAGCACGGCTCAATACCTCTATGATTAATCAAATAGAATCAACTACCAAGCATTAGAAAGCATAGTGCAGTGAATGTCCACCTGTCAACCATTATTGTTACAACTCCCAAAATGATAGAAGTTGAATTTCATTTTTGGAAAATATAGCATGAAAATTAGTGAAACAACTAATACAATTAGCAAGGTTCCAAGGTCAAAGGGGTTGGAATTTTGAGGGATAAAGGTTAAAGTGTTAAGAATTGCAAAAGATAATTATGAGTTATATTTTTTATTCCTAAAGATTCACTCTTTCAGTTTGTGATAGTCTATACATATCCATGTTATTGTATCCTCCTTTGTATCCATAAACTCTTTCAATTTATGTATTTGATATATGAGTTATGAAAATAATATACTAAATACATCAATTTGGTGCCACTTCCCCTATGTTAATTTCTTCATTAGGTTTATAAATGTATGAGATTCCATGAAATATATTATTAGTATTTGATATGATTCTTTGTTATCTTTGAATGATTCGGTCCATACTTATATCTCTATTCAAATACACCTTGTGTTGTTGCTATTTTTTTCTTAGTATGCATTCCATATAACAAGATTTAAAGGTTTATTTTTTTTTAAATCTTCACCTTGTCGTGTGCATTTCCTTTATATTTTTCTTAGTTGGCATCTTTTCATCTCAAAGAATCTATGACATTGGGATTGATGCCTATGAGATTGAGATTATAATCTCTCTTGTCCTTAGATGATCCTAAGAGTTTCACTAAAAATTTGAAATTTTAATGTGAGGAATTTAAGTGTTTATGGTGCATTGGCATAACACTCTAGCTAAGAACATCTCAAGGATACAACAATGTTCAAACTATTGAATTTAATATTACAATTAAAATAAAAAATGCCAACATATTGCATTTAAAACTATTATGTTTAAAACTAGGTTCAAAACTATTGCATTTAATAATTGTGATGCAGGAGCATCCTTGGCCTCAGGCAATCCTCGTCAACCAAAAACAAGTTTATGTTGAGTTTGTAAAATTATTGTTACTCCCATGTTTTTAAGTTTTTGATACACCTATTATGTTAGTTGTTGCTACTCTTGTAGCTACATTTTATCAAAGGGATGATTTCTTTCAAGTTGCTAACACTCCTAGGATCGTATGTTGAAACTCCTACTATGTAGAGTCACTGACACATCCAAAGTCGATAGTTATTTAGTTGTGCTGCTACAAGAAAAACACTATGAGATGTTTTGTGAGAATGAGACAGAGGTTACAAAGTTAGCTTGTCTAAATACCGAGAGGAAACAAATTGACCTAGTTCTAGAAGGCAAGAGGTCAGTGGCATGGGAAGCAATATGTTTAAGTGGGAATGCAAAGAGGATAGAAACATGAGGATAAATCGCAGGAACATGGAAGAAAAGGGGATTTTTTATTTTTTCTATTGGTTTTTTGTTGGTTCATGCAAGCTACTGGTTCTTGACCTATTGGTGTTGGTTTGACTACTGCACGATTTTCAAAGATCATGATTGGTTGTTGTATGAGTTGGTGACGGTGTTTGGTTGATGTGCATAGTATTGTTGTGTAACAACATGGGAATTTCAAGTAATCTAAGGACTCCACTCTCAAATTTTTATTCTTATCTGTAGAAGCACATTTCAAATGAGTAAAAGATATTTGAACCATTTTCTGTGTTCTCATGAGTAGACTCAAATTACTCTTTATTTGTGCTCTGTGATTTAGTCCTTCAATTAATTAATATAGTATTCAAAATCCAATGGTCTAGGTTGTGCACTCTATAACAATGATCCAACTTTTGTAGGTGTTATGAAAGCTACAAATCCTGGACTACGTCAAGTGGTTTCAGAGAGGGATTTATTTTTGTATTTTCACTTTGAATTGCTTCATGTAGCAGGGTACCAGGAAACCTTGTTCGGTGGTTGCTCAACAATAGTACTAAAGGTACTAGTTGGGTCACAGAACGTGAGTTGAGGTCTATGGATGTTGGTGATTCATTTACAAACTATAAGGATACCATTGAGGAGAAGAGGATAAAGATGAGGAGGTGTATAAAATCAAGATCTAGAAGAGATAAGACGAAGAATAGATGTGTTGGAGCATAGAAGAAATGGAGATGAAGAAGTAGATTCAGTGCCTGAAGAAGAAATCGATGAAGAATAGGAGGCTAAAGAGAGAGACCCAACAACGAGGTTGATTTCATACTTGAACAATAGAGGTAGTGCAAGAGTTGAAGTTTCATGTTATGATGGAAATCTGAAAGTTGATGTGCTTATCGATTGGATTGGAAAACTCGAAATATACTTCAAGTATGAAAATGTTCAAGATCAAATTTGGGTGAAATTTTTCATGACAAAGTTGAAGGATCATGTTGCATTGTAGTGGAATATTTTATACAAAGACATAGTAAATAATCATCTAGAAAGGATCAATACTTGAAAGACGATGGTAACAAAGATAAAGGAGAAATTTCTTTGTTTGATTACCAACATAATTTGTATTGACAAGTCCAAAATATAAAACAAAAGGAGACCTATTTTCATGAGTACACCAAGGAATTTTCTCATTGTCACTTCAATCAGGTATAAAAGAACAAGAATTCCAAAGAGTTGCAAGGTATGTGAATGGACTGAAATACTTGATTCAAGACAAAATGAGTACACATTGTTTCCAAACCGTTGATGAAGCCTATCACATTGCCTTGGAGGTAGAGGAAAAATTGAATAGGAAAATACAGTAGAAAGGAACGAGAAGAGGTTTTAGAGACAAATGTAAGGCAAGGACTACTAGAGGTAGTGAAAAGGAATAATAATCCTCCGAAGATCAAGGTGGTAGAGGGAGAAATAGTATTGGGAGAGGAAGAGGCAATTTTAGAAGAGGAAAGGGAAAGTATGTTATTACTTGTTATCATTGTGGAGTTGAAGGAAATAAGAAATCTGTGTGCCGAAAAGGAAAAAATTTAGGTAGAAGAGGTGAAGCCGGAACAAAAGTTACATAAGTCGATGAAGCTTCTATTGTTGGAAAAATTTTGATTGTACTTTAGCAAGAATAGGGAGAAAATTTGATGTTTCATCGAGTATTTCTCAAAGCCTGAGAAGAAGATAGTGGAAGAATTAGAGCAAAGAAGGAAAGTTTTCAAAACTAAATGTAAGGTCCAAGGAAAGTGTTGTAACTTGGTTATAGATGGTGGAAGTATAGAGAATTTAGTGTCCATTGAAGTCATGGACAAGTTGAAACTCAAGAGTTTAGTCCATCCCAACCCTTACAAATTTCATGGTTACAAAAGGGACAACAGGTGGTTGTGAATGAGCAATGCTTGGCGAATTTTCAAATTGGAAGTATTCAAGAGAAGGTATTATGCGATGTGGTTGATATGGATGCATGCCACATTATTTTGGGAATACCATGGTTGTTTGACAAAAAGGTTCACCATGATGACCGGGAGAATATATATGAGTTCAAGAAGGATGGATAGCAATACGAGATGACCCTCATAGATAATGAGGAAGTAAATAAGTAGGTACACGAGCTACCTGAAGAGGATTGATAAGAGAAAGTTTAAGTTCGTGTGTTGTACCAATCGTATTTTCTCCAAAGAAGACAGAGAAATGGAGAATGTTTACGGATTCTAGAACCATTAATAGGATAACCAAGTTCCATTGCCAAGGGTGGAGGATATTATGGATTGTTTAAGTGGGGATGCATATTTCACAAAGATAGACTTGAAGAGTAGTTACCATCAAATCCGGATCAGGGAAGGTGATGAGTGGAAGACTACTTTTAAGATGAAGGATGGATTGTTTGAGTGGTTGGTTATGTCATTTGGGTTGACCAATGGCCTAAGCACATTCATGAGGCTCATGAATGATGTATTGAAACCATTCTTAGGAAAATTTGTTGTAGTATACTTGGATGACATTTTAATTTTCAACAAAAACAAGGAGGAGCACTTGGAACACGTAAGGAAAGTGTTGCAGTGGTTGAAGGAAGAGAAGTTATTGATCAACTTGAAGAAATGTACATTCATGTAGGATGAGTTAGTATACTTTGGATTTGTGATTTCCAAGGAAGGTTTGAAGATGGACTCTGAAAAGGTGAATGCTATCTTGGAATGCCCAACACCTCAGTCTACTTTTGAGGTGAGGAGATTTCTTTTGAGGTGAGGAGATTTCATGGATTAGCAAGCCTCTACCAAAAATTCATTAGGAATTTCATCCAGATTTGTGCACCTCTTATTGATTGCATGAAGAAGGGAACTTTTAAATGGACAGTAGCAGCAGGGAAAGCATTTGCAAATATGAAAAGGAAGGTGATAGAGAAACCTATTTTGGCGCTTCCAAAATTTGATAAAGTATTTCAAGTTGACTGTGACTCAAGTCATACAACAATTGGAGTAGTTATGAGTCAAAAAGGTAGATCAATAGAATTCTTCAATGAGAAGTTGAATGATACCAAAACAAGTATTCCATATATGATCATGGATTTTATGTTATTGTGCATGCCTTGAATAAGTGGAGACACTATTTGTTACCCAAAGAATTTATCTTGTTTACTGATCACAAGGAATTACAATATATCAATAGCCAAGGTAAGGTGAATCAAAGGAATTATAAATGGGTTTAATTCTTAAAAAATTGTACCTTTTTTTAAAAGCATAGGTCTAGAAAGTCAGGAAAAGTTGCATATGTCTTGATCAGGATATTTTTGTTACTCAACACATTGTTAGTAGAATTGGTGGGTTTGGAAAACATGAAAGAGTTGTATGCAGAAGATGTCTATTTTGGAGAAGCTGTTGGCATTATGACATAGGTTTGGCACTATGACACAAGTGTTGTCCTTGATGGCAACTCACTCAGATGGCAGATCACTGTTCAGGCTCTCAGAATGAAAGAAAAAGAGGTATACGCAGGTTCCCTTTGACGAAGTCGCGTATACACATGGGATTGCCGATCAAAAGTCGCGTATGCGTATGCACGCACTTTCATGCATGAAAAAGCGCGTACGTGTGGGAAAACTTATTTTTGGTCCATGGTATTTAGTCCTTGGTATTTGGACCTATGGTTTTGGACCATGGTATCTCATCTGAAGTGTTGAACCCAGGTATTTGGTCCAAGGTATTGATTCTTTATGGTTTTGGACCATGGTATTGTGTAAGGCCTAAGACTATAAAAGGGGAAGGAGATCATTAGGAAAAGGCATTGTCTCACGCATTGAATATCTCATGAAGAACTAGATCTGGAACACTAGTCATTGGGTTATGGTGTATAGCTGGATCTAAATCAAGGAGGAACCTGAGCGCAAGAAGAAGGATAAGTACTATTGATGGATCAAGATCTTAAGGCTTGAATAGTAGTATCTTTGTGTGATTTTGATCTGTTATTTTGGCGCATGACTTGATCTATAAATCTGATAATCTGGGTATAACTGATGTCTGAATAAGTGAAAAGGATAAATTATCTTTTATAGATCTGTACGCAGGTTCAGCGAAGAAAAGGAACATATACACGTTGGTTTTGTAATGCAGAATAACGTATACGCTGGTTGGCCTTAATTTAGAAGTGTATGTACACAGGGTGTACACATTGAAGTAGCGTACATCTCTTGAAATATGTTTTAGCTAATTCTGTTTATTGCTGTAGTGTTCTGGGTTTAGAATTGGTGTCTGGTTACTGTTACTGTTTTCTGGGTACAACATTCAGAGAAGTGACTATTTGATTCAGTTTTGTTTGGTGCAAAAGAGATAGGTTGATGCAGATATACTTGATGTTTGATTGATGTTATTCATGGATCCAGTCTAAAAATTTTTGAAACGTGGTCCCTAAAAGAAAAGAGAAGGTTGTAGCCTTTTGTAGGTCAGCACCTACGTACTAGTACCTCAGCTAGTACAAGAGCTAAGGGGGTTGTAGCTCCCTTCCAGAAGAAGCTGGAGAACGAGAGAAGGTTGTAGCCTTCTACAGGTAGCAGCTTGTGTACTGTTATAAGACTGCACCAATACAGAATCATTGTAAAAATAAGTTTCTAATTAAAAGGAGATAGAGACGAATTGTAGCAGGTGGTTTTCACCCACATTGGGTTTCCACCTTATATCTTTGTGTCCAAGTGTGTGATGATCTGTTCTATTTTACTGCTCCTGTTTACTATTCTTATGATTAATGAAGTCCTGACGCACTGATTAAAGATCATCAATTAATGAATCTTAAGCTTTCTGATATACGTTGGTTGCTTTAGACACAGTAGCATATATACGCAGTTTCCCATAGCTGAAGTAGCGTATACACATCTGATTGTGAAATGAAAAATAATTGATTTGATAATACTGATTCACCCCCCCTCTCAGTATTATTTCCAACAATTGGTATCAGAGCAGGTCCTTCAGAAGAAGCTTGATCACTTGAAGGAAGATCTATCATCATGAGCAACTATGAAAAGGAAGCATCTATTAGGCCACCTATCTTTGATGGAAGCAACTTCGTCTATTGGAAGGTAAGAATCACAGCCTATCTTCAATCTCTTGGTACAGAAGTTTGGGATATCGTGGAAACAGGATACACATTTCCATCAGCAACTCCTACAGATACAGCTGGTAAGAAGCAGTATGAAACAAATGCAAAAGCTGTCAATACTCTATTAGGGAGTTTATCTCAATCAGAATTTGTCAAGGTTATGCAGCTCAAAACCGCAAAAGAAATATGGGACAAGATCGTTCTGAGCTATGAAGGAGATGATCAGGTAAAACGTGCAAAACTACAAACTCTCAGAATCCAATATGAAAATCTCAGAATGCACAATGATGAAAGTGTGGCTAATTATTTCTTATGTATAGATGAGATTGTTAATTGTATGAAAAACTTGGTTGAAGAGATAAAAGAGGCTACTTTGGTTGAAAAGGTTCTTTAATCTTTGTCTTCTAAGTTTGAATCATAAGTTTCGGCCATAGAAGAAAAGTAGAATCTTCAAAGCATTACCATGTCACAGCTGCACAAAATCCTAACTGCTTTCCAAATGAGAAAAGGGGGACCATTAGACATGAGAGAATCTGCATTCAAAGCCTCAGGAAAAGGAGAATACAATGAGTCAGGACATATGTCAGAAGGAGAGGAAGAATCAAACTTTGTCAAGAACCTTCAACGGGGTTCTGGAAGATTCAGAGGTAAGCTACCTTTTAAATGCTTTTCTTGTGGAAGAGTCAGTCACTATGCAGCCAAGTGTCCTCATAAAGACAAGCTTGACAAAGGTAAGGAACCAATTAGATGGAACAGAAAATAGAATGTAAGTAAGAAGAGCTATTATACACATGAAGACAATGATGGATTTTCAAATAGTGATGAAGATGAACGAGGTAATGATTATAGAATTTTGATGGCTTTTGAAGATGATGATTTCTTGGATGCTATAGATGAAGAAGGTCTTTATGAAGAAATTTCTAAACTTAAAATTTGTTTAGAAGAAAAGAATATGATTATAGATACTCTGACATTCCAACTTGCTGAAAGGGAAAAACACAATGAAAAGTTAGAATGTGAAATTTTGGGACTTAGAAAAGATATTGAGAAAACAAAAGCTCTTAATCTTAGATTTGCTAAAGGATCTGAAACTTTAGATGAGGTTATCAAAGTGCAGCGTTCTCCTCTAATCAAGACAAGTCTTGGGTATATTGAAGAAGCATCTCAAGCATAGAAGCCATGTACCTCCAAAAGTTATCTTGAAGCAGCAAGGAGAAGTGAACAGGTTGACAATTGACAGCAAAGGCACAATGCAGATCACCAGGTAAATCAGGAACAATTTACTTCAAGAATGAATAGAGATCACCAAGTAAATCAAAGGCAATCTAGTTCAAGGATGAACAGAAGCTACGACCAACCGCAGGTAAATCATTCTCAATTTGCCTCAAGAACGAATGGCTATTACAATCACCTAGACGGAAAGTTTGATCATCGCAGGAATTTCTTCAATGGCCAATGTTTCTCTTGTCATAACTTTGGACATAAAGCAGCTCAATGTGTTGCCTACAAGACCATCATGACCAAAGAAGCACGAAATCAAAGGAGTGTGACTGGAATCATGAAAAGAACCTACAATAACTTTTCTGCTCTTGAAAATGAAATAGAATGTTCTATTTGTAACAACTTTGGTCATGAATATTCTGAATGCAAGAGTAGGTTTCGGCAAACAACTCAGAAGGAGCAAGCTTCATTGAGTCCCAAAACATGGAGGAAGAAAGAACCACAACCATAAAGATGTGGTATAACCTTATATGTGGAATGACAAGAAAATTAGTGGTACATCGACAGTGGATGCTCGAAACATATGACAGGTGATAAAGAAAAACTTCAATCATATAGTGCCTTAGAAAAAGAAAAGAAGGTCTCATTTGGAAATGACACCCCTGCATTCATAAAAGGTAAAGGTTCTGTTCTTTTGAAAGAAAAGGTGAAAGCTAGAAATGTTATATATGTTGATGGCTTAAAGCATAATCTATTGAGTGTCAGTCAAATTTGTGATCAAGGAAATGAGGTAATATTTCGATCAAATGGATGTATTGTTCGTGAGCTTGATAAAGGAGAAACAATGATCAAAGGCATAAGAACACCAAATGATTTATACATACTCAAGGGAGGACAACAACAATGCTATCTAAGCAAGAATGATGAACACTAGCTATGGCACAAAAGATTGGGGCATCTAAGATTCTCTCAGATAAGGAAAGCATGCAAATATCAGGTGGTTCGTGATCTCCCTGACATCAGAATTCCAGACAATACAATATGCAAATCATGTCAGTTTGGTAAGCAAACCAGAACTAATTTCCCTGAGAAGGAAGGATCAGCTAGTAGGCCACTTGAACTTGTCCATACTGATGTATGTGGTCCAACTAGGAAAAGGTCACCTCGAGGAGAAGAATACTTCATATTGTTCATTGACGACTTTTCTAGGATGTGTTGGATAGGACTTTTGAAGCATAAAGATGAAGCTTTCGAAAAGTTCAAAGCATTCAAAGCCTTGGTTGAAAATGAATCAGATCGCAGAATCAAATGCCTTAGGTCTGATCGAGGAGGGGAATTTACCTTGGATGAATTTTTCAATTTTTGTGAAGAACATGGAATAAGAAGGGAATTCTCTACTGCAAGGACTCCTCAACAAAATGGAGTAGTGGAAAGGATGAACAGAATGGTTCAACAAATGGCTCGTGCTATGCTTGATGAGTCTGGAACTCCCACAACCTTCTAGGGTGAAGCTGCATTTGCTGCGGTTACTATTCTCAACAAGACAAACGTCCGAGTGAACAACTCTCAAACTCCTCATGAACTTTGGTATGGTAAGACTCCCACAGTTAAATACTTCAAATTTTTGGAAGCAAATGTTACATCAAAAGGATTGATGAAAACCTTGGCAAGTTTGAACCTAGAGCAGATGAAGGCATTCTCCTTGGTTATTCTCCCCACAACAAAGGATATAAGTGTTACAATAAAAGACTTGGAAAAATTGTTGAAAGTATTGATGTAGTGGTTGATGAAGAAGGAAACATTCCTAGGCAGGTAAAATCCGAAGATTTCGAAGATGATGAGGACTATCCTTCAACATCAAATCAAACTTATGATGAAGAAGAAATCCATGAGGCACCAGAAGAACAGATAAGGATACATCCAGGTACGTTCAGAAGAATCATCCAGAAACTCAAATCTTAGGGCAGAAAGAGGCAGGTGTACAAACAAGAAGAACTATTTCAGAAGCTTCAAGCTATCTAGCATTGCTTCTCCTCCACTGAACCACAAAATGTAAGAGAAGCATGCAAAGATGAATGTTGGGTCAAGGCCATGAATGAAGAAATTGAGCAGATTGAAAAGAATAACACTTGGGAGTTGGTTCCTAGACCAAACGATAAGAATGTCATAGGGACAAAATGGATATTCAAAAACAAGTTGAATGAAAATGGAGATGTTATTAGAAACAAGGCCAGACTTGTTTGTAAAGGGTATACTCAACAAGAAGGTATAGAATTTGAAGAAATTTTTGCACCGGTTGCTAGACTTGAAGCCATAAGAATGTTCCTTGCTCTTTCTAGCTTTCAGAAGTTCAAAGTTTTTCAAATGGATGTGAAATCTGCCTTTTAAATGGAGACTTGGAAGAAGAAGTGTATATTGAGCAACCAGATGGATTCATCCTGGGAAATGATCCAAAAGTTGTATGCAGACTTAAGAAGGCACTCTATGGTCTTAAACAGGCTCCAAGGGCTTGGTATTATCGTCTGGACAAATATCTCCATCAACAAGGTTTTTCAAAAGGATCAACATATAGCAATCTATATGTAAAAATTGATAATGATAAATTGCTAATACTTGTTGTGTATGTTGATGATATCATCTTTGGTAGCAATGAAGAAGCCATGAGTCAAAATTTTGCTTTGTTGATGCAGAAAGAGTTTGAAATGTCCTTGCTTGGTGAGCTGACATATTTTCTTGGTTTACAAGTCCAAAAAAATAAAGACGGTATCTTTTTGTCACAAACCAACTACCTCAAGGAGATCTTGAAGAAATATGGCATGGAAGATTTGAAACCAATATGTACCCCTATGGTAACAGGATGCAGCCTCAGCTCCAATGATGATTTAGCAGCAGTACATCAACCAACCTATAGATCCATGATTAGTAGTCTGCTCTATCTAACAGGTACCCGACCAGACATCATGCATGCAGTGGGAATAGTTGGAATATTCCAGGCAAATCCGAAAGAAGCACACCTTCAGGCAGTTAAAAGAGTCTTCAAATATCTTCAAGGGACACAAAAATATGGCTTATGGTATCCTAGAGATACAAATCTCACACTTCATGCATATACAGATGCAGATTGGGCAGGAAGCGTGGATGACAGAAAAAGCACTAGTGGTGGTGCATTCTTTATGGGTTCCAGATTAGTCTCTTGGTTCAGCAAGAAGAAAAGTTCAATTGCTTTATCTATAGCTGAAGTGGAATATGTGGTTGTTGCATCTTGCTGCACACAACTCCTTTGGATGATGCAAATTTTGCAAGATTTTCAAATCACTTGTACTCCACCTATCTCTATTTTATGTGATAATACAAGTGCAATCAACATTTCAAAAAATCCAGTCATGCATTCAAAGACCAAGCACATACCTATCAAATATCATTTTCTTCGAGAACAAGTGCTTGAACAAAAGGTCAAATTGGAGTATGTTCCCTCCAAGGAACAAGTTGCTGATATACTCACCAAACCACTGCCCAGGGAGACATTTGAATACCTCAGACGGAAGCTGGGTGTAGTTGATGCATCATCTTGTTGCTGAAACTTTTCTGTTTCAGAGAAAAGTGGTTTTACTCGAGTTTAATGAGGAGAATCTGTGTACATACGCCAGTTTATGTGGATACAGTCGCGTATATGTTGGTTTGAAGACAAACAGTGGGCTAGGCTTAGGATGAAAGGAGTCTGATATGGGTCTGACAGAGACCATCTGGCACAGGTTCAGGGGGAGCATACATATTCTTCTAATAATGCATTGTTGGCATTATCCTAGAAGATCTTGGTTCAAGTTCACAGTGTTTTGGTTTCAAGGGGAACAGGTGCAGAAGGAGAACATGGTTGCTGGTCTGAATGATGATTGACAGATGTTGCTAATGATAGTTGTTGATAACTATCATAGTCTGGTTGTAGATATTTCGTCTCTATGTCATGTATTTCTTTTCTTATCAAGGTCATGTAACGGCCTACTTTGATTTCCCCACTATGCCTAGGATGGATAAATGTAATGTTCTTGTGTAAACTTTTGGTGTATCCCCACTTGGTTGGGAGATGGATGTATGTATGAGCCTTTGGTGGTAGGAAGGTCATTTATGATGTATAAAGTTATGTATCTTCTTGTAGAACATCTTCTTGCAGACCTTGCCTACGGTCAGGGGGAGCATGGACAACACAACAGAGCAGAGATTTCAGCATGAACTCAGGGGGAGAATAACCCTTTGCCCTTGATGTTAAAGGGGGAGAATGAATTTGAGTGACTTGGAGTTGCCATCAAGTCCAAAGGGGGAGATTGTTCGCATTATGACATAGGTTTGGCACTATGACACAAGTGTTGTCCTTGATGGCAACTCACTCAGATGACAGATCACTATTCAGGCTCTAAGAATGAAAGAAAAAGAGGTATACGCAAGTTCCCTTTGACGAAGTCACGTATACATGTGGGATTGGCGATCAAAAGTCGTGTATGCGTATGCACGCACTTTCATGCACGAAAAAGCGCGTACGTGTGGGAAAACTTATTTTTGGTCCACGGTATTTAGTCCTTGGTATTTGGACCTATGGTTTTGGACCATGGTATCTCGTCTGAAGTGTTGAACCTAGGTATTTGGTCCAAGGTATTGATTCTTTATGGTTTTGGACCATGGTATTGTGTAAGGCCTAAGACTATAAAAGGGGAAGGAGATCATTAGGCAAAGGCATTGTCTCACGCATTGAATATCTCATGAAGAACTATATCTGGAACACTAGTCATTGGGTTATGGTGTATAGCTAGATCTTAATCAAGGAGGAACCTGAGCGCAAGAAGAAGGATAAGTACTATTGATGGATCAAGATCTTAAGGCTTGAATAGTAGTATCTTTGTGTGATTTTGATCTGTTATTTTGGCACATGACTTGATCTATAAATCTGATAATCTGGGTATAACTGATGTCTGAATAAGTGAAAAGGATAAATTATCTTTTATAGATCTGTACGCAGGTTCAGCGAAGAAAAGGAGCATATACACACTGGTTTTGTAATACAGAATAGTGTATACACTGGTCGGCCTTAATTCAGAAGCGTATGTATGCAGGGTGTACACATTGAAGTAGCGTACATCTCTTGAAATATGTTTTAGCTACTTCTGTTTATTGCTGCAGTGTTCTGGGTTTAGAATTGGTGTCTGGTTACTGTTACTGTTTTCTGGGTACAACATTTAGAGAAGTGACTATTTGATTCAGTTTTGTTTGGTGCAAAGGAGATTGGTTGATGTAGATATACTTGATGTTTGATTGATGTTATTCATGGATCTAGTATGAAAATTTATGAAACGTGGTCCCTGAAAGAAAAGAGAAGGTTGTAGCCTTCTATAGGTCAGCACCTACGTACTAGTACCTCAGCTAGTACAAGAGCTAAGGGGGTTGTAGCTCCCTTCCAGAAGAAGCTGGAGAATGAGAGAAGGTTGTAGCCTTCTGTAGGTAGCAGCCTGCATACTGGTATAAGACTGCACCAGGTTAGAATCATTGTAAAAAGAAGTTTCTAATTAAAAGAAGATATTGACGAATTGCAGTAGGTGGTTTTTACCACATTGGGTTTCCACCTTATATCTTTATGTCCATGTGTGTGATGATCTGTTCTATTTTACTGCTCCTGTTTACTGTTCTTATGATTAATGAAGTCTTGATGCGCTGATTAAAGATCATCAATTAATGAATCTTAAGCTTTCTAATATACGCTGGTTGCTTTAGACACAGTAGCGTATATATGCAGTTTCCCATAGCTGAAGTAGCGTATACACATCTGATTGTGAAATGAAAAATAATTGATTTGATAATACTGATTCACCCGCCCGCCTCCTCCCCCCCTCTCAGTATTATTTCCAACAGAAGCTTGGACAAATTGTAAAGCACCTTGGAGTGTGGATAAAATCATGTTCTCGGATTACCATGTTCAAGAAGGGTTTTTATTTAAAAATAAGAAATTGTGCATTCCGTAAGGGTCAGTGAGGTTGAATCTTATTAAGGAGCTACATGGTGGAGGATTAGGTCAAAATTTAAACATTCATAAGACCTCAATGTTGGTAAAGGAGATGTATTTTTGACCTAGCATCAACAAGGATGTTAGAAATTTTGTTGAGTGATGTAGAGTTTGCCAACTAGCGAATGGTAGAAGTCAAAATACGGGGTTGTATATTCCAATGTTGGTACTAGAAAGGTCTTGGGAATATGTGAGCATGGATTTTGTCTTGGGACTGCCAATGACACAAAGGAAGCATCATTCAATGATGGTTGTTGTAGATATGCTTTTTAAGATTGCACATTTCATAGCATGTGAGAGGAAAAGTGATGTTATTGAAGTGGTTGTTTTATTCTTCAAATAAGTAGTGAGACTTCATGGGTTGCCAAGAACCATTACTTCAGAAAGAGATATAAAATTTCTAGGTAACTTTTGGAGGATGTTGTGGAAGAAGATAGATTAATTTTCCATCTTTCAATAGAAGGATATTTATCGACGTAATAATATTTTAAATAGGAAGGTGTTGAATAAATTAAGGATTCAATATTGTTTGAGTACAATGTTGCAAGAAACACATTGATTTGTAAGCAACAACTTGTTACCATGATGTTCTCTTATTCTCAATTAATCATTAGTTGTAATTATAGACCTTCTAAATTTATTTTAGATCCATAATCAAACTTTAATTTAACTCTTAATTAAGTCTTTTCATGCTTCCCAATCCTTCTTCTTACATGCTCATCTAGTCTCTTGGGATATAATGTCTTTAACGATCATCTTCTAGTTGTTGAAATTAGAATTTAAATCTACAATCTACACATTTATAAACATCACAATTAATTAATTAACCCTACATAGACTATCTCAATGCAACCATGGATACACAACATTAAAATTATCAATGCCATTAGACTAAAGTTGAAGAGAACTTGCAAATATTACGCCCTAAAATTTATAACTAATTTTGAGTTCATTAAAATGATTATCAAATACAAATGTAATATACAATTTTGATTTTAGGTTCATTTTAATTGTGGATTTGTAAAGTATGAAAATAATTTAAAACTTAAAATTTTGTGTGTATTTTAAAAATAAAACAATTTAGGTTCATCTTAACTCTATCAAATAAGTGTCAAGAGATATCAAATCCTTTAAGATGCAAGTATTTCTTTATTTTTTTCACTTTAAAAGAGAACTTGATTACAAAAGTTTTGATCCCTCTCGATATCTAATCAATCTAGAGTTAAAGATGAATTTAAGATGGTAATTATCCTTATGATTCTAAATTGTTAACAATGAAATTTGCATCATCATCTCTTGTGAAACTTAAAAACTAAAAGTGAGGATATTGATTCTATACTTTGGGTCCATACATATTTCATAAAATTGAGCAAATCTAAAAATGTTTCATTGCTTATCATTTTAAAATTAAATGCAACACTCCAGGCCTAGTAGGTGTGGAGGGGATTATTCTTGATTCCAAGGGAAACATAGAGAATATCTTTGAATGGGGATTTAATAAATTTAAAAACAACCAAGAAAATGTTTTTTTCTCTATTCTGGGGGTTGAAAATCGTTGATAGTATTCATATCAAGAACCTAATTAACATTAAATATTTGGCACTAATCATCAAATGAATATTGAAAGTCTTCCCTTTGATCAATGGAACTCTTATAAGGATAATCACATGAATCAAGAGAGAAGTTGCCAAGTTTGAGAGGGTTCAATTCTATCACATACTTAGGATGATCAACCATAAGCCAATAATATAGTCAACAAGGCAAGGAAACACTTTTAGAATGTGGAAAAATAAGGTAAAAAAGATAGGAGGTATTCCCCCATGTCTAAGTTTTATATCACTAATTTTTATTATAACCCCTTGCATGTCAAGCATTCGGCAAAATATCTCACTTCGGGTGGTCATATATCATAGTTAATGGTTGAGTTTTATTCATTGTGTATTCCCCTCATGCATGCACTCATTAATGCATATTCATTCTCATAAATTAGTTTGGATCATGATTCTCCTTTTCTGTGGAATTATGGATTTGACGCATGAGGAAGTATGTCTATGGTTCATGATTCTACTACATTTTGGTTTGAATTGGGGTTTATCCAAAAAAAAAAACATTACGAACATCCTTTAAGGGATCTTGGCTCTAGATTTTTGCTATCTTTTTTTAGTTTTGATCATGGTTTGAGAGGATTAGGTGAACCTGGACTGCGATTTTGTTTTTTGTGTTCTTCTTGGTGGCTTAACAATATAAGATTGTAGGGTTGTTGCCATGTCTTTCATTGTTTTATAATTAACTTTTGTCACTTGGAAATTTAGGATTGTTGGGTTTCATTCATGACTACGCTATATTGTTCATTCCATTATATCTTAAAGATAGGTTCTCGTCCTTTGACTTTACCCATGTTGGAATGTCAGACTTTCATAATAGAATTACTGAATTGAGTGCGGTGAATGGTGAAAAATTCCTTGCATAGGTTCTATGTTTGGAGACTAAGATGGAGCTTGGGAATGTAAGGAGATGCCATCTACTTGAAACATCTGAAATTTAGAGAATTTTGAGAAGACAAGAGGTTTGCATCGTTGGGGATACAAAAACAATAATTTCATTATTTGATAGAGTGTAATACCATAAAGAGACAAATTAAGAAAATTCAAGTTGAGTGTGGAACTTTTTGACATTTGGTTGTAGTTATAATAAGAATAAATTTGATAACCCATTCATTTTCTAAGTTATCTATTAGGTCATCAAAATTTAAGGAAGAGGACATAGTTCAACATCAACAAGAGGATGTGGAAATGAAAATTGTGGATCAAAATTCTTGATTAATGAAGGGAACCATGACGAATCTTGTAGTCAACATCATTTCATTCATTTGAAAACAAAACTTGATCATCCAAATGACTTATTCTTGATATGTAATAGAGCACACTTCTACTACTATATTTGTTATATAAAAAGAAAAACATACTCTTAGCCAATCAAAAATAATTTTAAATCATACTCTAACCCAAACAAACAATTCCAACTTATAAAAAATTCCCACAAAATTAATATCATATACCTTTTGAATAATTTGTCACCATAATCACATACACAAAATGGTTTTAGTTTAAAAAATTAGACTCCCCTCGTCATTACTTTAAAAAAACAAAATTAATATCAAAACTATATATAAAAAGAAAACAAAACAAATCGAAATGACGAGATGGGCAATTCCTATTCTCCACGCAACTGCCAAACTACATTATATTCTGGAGACTTAATCAATGTTAACTTGAAAGTGTGAGTGCCATCATCTCAACTTTTAAGCAATCGACAAGTGGAAACATTAGTGGATCACTCGCAGAGCGGCCAGTCTCCTATTATCTTCTTTATTGTTTACTGCGAGGAAGATATTATTGTTTACTGCACAGAAGTTTCTATGTTGATATATAACAATTTTCTTTATAGTGTTAATATTATTTGTTTTTCAGTCTTTATATTGTTTCTCTTTGTCGTCACCCTTCCCCCTAACTTCTTTCATGGCCAAGGGACAACACTTTAAAACTTCAAACAATGATTGGTGCAAACAATGTATGTGCATCAAGCTCTAGAACTTACTTGCACAATCCCAACAATTAGCAAGGATGCTTCTTGGTTAATGCACACACTCAGTAGTTTTTACATGCCCAATTCTATTATAGAAGATGAATGAACATGCCGAGAAGGCAGACAATCATTCCATTGAAAATGACATAACCAAATTGCCTTTAATAAGTAAAAGAACATCTTGTAATTGAAATATAATCTTATGTATACTATGTATGACAAGGAGCATGGGGCATATAATAGGTACCTGTAGAAATTAATGTGTAGATTTAATATTGCTCATGAAATTTACTAAATCATGAGACTTGAAGCTATTCCACTGATCAGCAAAAGTTAATTCACCATCTAAAACAAGAATCATAGACATGCGAAAGGAAACATCACACATGTATAAAATCTTTATCTAGGGGAAGGAAACTGCTCAAAACCCCTTACTATCTATATTGTGTTAATCAGATAATAGAGAAGAAATACATATGCTTTCTCACACCTGAGCACACCCTGCAAGTGTATGGTCTATCCCTCTGCTTGACTAACTGAACCTGCCCAACACTTCGCCAATTTTTCAAGCCTCCAAGATCATATTTCCTTGTGTTGTTCCCTTGGGAAATTGGCCCCTATCAATTAGGAAATTACCTCATCTAGATTGCACAATTCCTTTAGGGTCTTCCTCTAACTACATGCACCATCTGTACACTTCAAAATAGTCTACAATTGATAGTACACTACCTTGAAATCTAAATCTCAACTGGGTAACTCGATTTCTCTACATGCATGAGTTAATTTAGGTAGATTGATTAGTTATATGGATGATCACTGAGTGTGGTTGAAGTTCCACTTCCACAACTTGACCTTTCACTAGTTCCTCTAACAGTTAGAACTATTTTAACTGACCACAACTCAATTTAACTAAATTAAATTTCTACAACCGAAATTAACTCAACCTAGGCTCCTAAAATTTAGGAACCCATTGCACACAATTGAACTTCATGTCCCTAACTTGAATTAACTGAGCCAGACTCCTATTTTTTAGAAATCAACTCAAGTAAAATGAACTTCAATTCATTAACTCGAATTGATTGTTCTTAACTGAGTGACAAGTGTCATTTCACCTCAGTTAACTCCTCCAAGTTCTCTGCTGATGTGGAATTTTGAATTTCCTCAATTTGATTAAGGAAAAAATCAAAATTGAGACTTTTTTGTTGCATTTTCAACACTCCCTCTCAGCAAGAAAGGGATTATCAACCACCCCTATCCTGCACCTATGGAATGTACTGCATGCAACACCTCTCATTGTTGTTGTTTCTACTGTAACATTTTCAACTGAGAAGCATCCAAAAAAAAATTGAATCAACTGTGTCTACAACTGTTTACTGGGAAAACTATGTTATTGTTGACTCTGCTACTGAGCCTCTTGCTATGTTGTCAAAACTCATTTGCACTCCTCGGTATCTGACTGACACTAATCCTCTGGCTATTGAATATTGTGGGCTCTTGTAGCAAGGTAATGATCCATGAGGAGAATGCCCCAATGGACCCTGTCCAAATTTCTGCAATTCTTGGACTAGGGATCTACATTGCTCCACGTCACTCCTAGAGGTATAGTTGCATGTGCTCCCTCTTCCCACTTGGATCGAACTCTCCCCCTGATGGAGGTCTTTGATTTAGTGGATGCATCCACTCTGCCTCCTATCTGCTTCTCCATTTATGGATGCTCCACAACTTCCTGAGGCTTATTCTGAGGTTGCATGTTGAGAGGTCTAACATGCTCCCTATCAACCACCAAATTTCTAGTCTCTGCCTTGCTCCTCAAGGCTTTGCATGCATCTTCTGCCTCAAGTGCATATAGGTTCTTGACTCAAATCTTGATCTGCTTCATCTTTCCTATGGCTATGTGTCTTAGGAATGCCTTTCCCTTGCTGGAGATCACATCGTAACCACGGTCTTCCAAAACTGCCATGGAGACAAGATTCTTCTTTAGACCTAAAACAAACATCACATCGTTGAGCCTGAGAGGGGAGATTGACTCCCTCTGAAAGGTGACTGTTCCGATCCCTGTCTCGATATATGTTCCATCTGTTATCACCCCAAGAAACTCTCCTAGGTTGTATCTCAGAGATGCTCGGGAACATTACAAACTCAACAAAAAGTTGGAAATGGATGAATGGAAGGAATGATTCTTGTTCAAGCTAGATAACCACTTCTACTATACTTAACTCCAAACATGGGTGAACACCCCTAGACTATAAGGATTTAAACCACCAATTACTCACAGTTTGAGGATTAGGTGTGCATGGAGAATACTGACCACACCAGCAGATGCACAAGACCATGTGATGGCCGGCTGCAACCATTAAAGAGGTCTGCAAATCTATTTCCTAATGCACAGACAGGATGACAACTCTCTGGCACTAGGTAAATAGAAACCTGCATAATACATTCAATGATACATACTAGACTTCAACATAGAGGTGGGATGACAGCCCCTCTAATGCTAAATATCAAGAGCACATGAATAAATGCATAACAGGCACAACCTAGAACAGAGTAAAAATGGAAATTGAGTAATTAACAGCAAAAGAAGCCTGTATTAGTTGAAAATGAAGACCAGACGCTGCAAGTATCAAAGTAGTTACAGTCTCCAGAAGTTGAACCTTACATCAAAACAACAACCATCAACCTTGATTACATCTGTGTTCTAGGTATATATAGAGTTTGTTTACAAAAATGATCTGCTACCAGGCGTGGAGGGGTCATAAGTGACCACCAACCGCTTTAACTCACTGATGGTGTCTTTGCTACAATCTGCTTGCTTTAATGAATGAATTTGATCTTTTCTGCTGCTCTACTGTCCTTCTCGAGTAGGTGGAGTGTAAGATGGATGAAACTCCATAACTGATAAATGCGTTGATCTGCTCGAGGCACGTCCTCTTCCCTTCGGCCGTACTGTTTCTTGAATGAGGTAGCTGAGGATCTGATACAAACGGTACCGGGACTGGCTATACTTGTCCTTCGGATGCACAGAGAAATTAAGGAGCGCGGTCTTCATGGCGGGTAGACGAACTAAATGGAGGAACGAGGTTGACCGTCGGATCGTGCAGATGGACGATGGGGATCATTTTGCAGGAGGAATCAGGAGATACGGGATTGGAGTGGACACAGGCCATTGGATCGCGGGCGGGTAGATCCAACGGTCATCGGGCGTCGAAGGTACGCGGGGTTTAACGAGCGGGAATGGAGGACGGGCAGTAAACAGTATTACCCGCACCGCTTTTTGGAGGTGGGTGATAATTGTACGTGGGCTCGTGATCATAATCATCGGGTGATGCATGGCGGATGGGATGTGGCAAAAACCGCGTTGATCTCGAGTTAACGTGTGGGCGGCTTGCGAGAGTGGGAGGAGCGAATACCGTCCGATCACGGTGGGGATGATCGGACGATGGGGAACAACTGGGTGAGTTATGTGCAGCGTGGGACTGTCAGATTGAGGTTTGGCGATAAACGGTTATGGTTGAAGATGACGATGGGTTACGGTGAAGACCTTATGGAGGCGCGTAGACATGTGGGCGCAGGTCATATGGGTCTCAGGGTTTTAATGCCCAGGGCTTAAGAAGATCATGTCATGTGATTTTAAACAGAAGAAAAGGAGATTAAGAGGGGAGTGGGCGAGGAATGGAAAAGGGAGAGGACATCCAGTGTAGGCCTTCTTTGAGTAGAACCAAGGACCGATTTCACTTTTGCTCCTCGGACATTAGCAACCTGTAGCAGAGCTAACACTGGCTCCTTCTGGGGATGAGATCCTCCCTGTGAGGTCTCAAGAACTGCAGACCAATGCCTTCATACGAAACAAGCTTAAAAACATTTTCCTAGTATTCCATTGGGCATGGAGTCTAATTAAGTCTACACTAAAACTTGTAAAAGAACCTGCTTACAATCATTAAGGCTCGAAAACCTTAAACAACGTAAATCTTCAAAAACTGGCCATCTACTGGACCATTAAAATTGTTTCTCCTCCTCTCGGCCAGCCTATGAGCCGGTTCATCAAAGATCTGCAAAATTGGATTTATTTGATCCTCTACCTCAAAAATTTTGGGGCATTTGACCTTATTAGGTAGAGACAGTTTGTATTTCACCCCCTCTTTGTATGCTCTCATCCTTGGATGTTCTTCGTGGAAGCCTTTGTACGCCTGCTGAATAACAATGGCTGTTGCGTACTTGTCTGAGTCGTTTGTGGCCTACACAATTAATATGAATGGTGAACCAATGTATTCTTGTGCGGGGGACACAAGGACTTCATCTACTCCTGCATCTTCCTTAGAATAGTCTACATCCAAGGAGGTGTCCCAAAACTGTGCATCCTCTTCCTCTGTGATCTGGCAAATTGCCCTTTCAAGTTGTGTGGAGGCCAATTGGGTAAGCTTCAGAATATCAAGACGGATATTATCCATATCAGCCTTGGGCATTGAATTTTGGCTTGCTCCAGTGCCTAATGGGCAATTATGAGGGATTGTCACTTTCACAGACAGAGAAGCATGAGATGATGGGGAACTGACTTCACCCTTTTTAATCACTGGGTTGGGGATAATAGCAGGTTGGTCAATTTGCAGATCTGCATAGTCATGGGAAGATGGGCTGGCTTGAGGCCTTCGAGGATGATGGGACTTGCTGCTGATTGCTTCTACTGATAAGCTTGTTGTTTTGCAAGTACAACAAACTCACGAGCAGTGCCTCTGGATAATGACTCCTCATAGGCAGCTCTGGTTAAGAAAGGGGCACTGCCCTTATCTTCCAAACCATTGACCTCATCCTCTTCTTCAACATGCTCTTCCTCCATGACTATATTCTGAAAAAGGGTATTCACCCTTTTGTCTTTGTTTGCATCTTTGTTTCTTTTCAAAATCTGTAGCTGCTCCTTTGCTACTCTATATAGATTTGGCTTTGGAAGAGTAAAGGTACTAGGAGCTCCTGCTTCCTCAAAATGTTGCTCAGCCATTAATTTGGAAACTTCAGAGGCCAATGAATCTATCATCCTGGCCAATTTATCGATCTTAGGATCAGAGGATGATGAGAGCTCTCCTCCCTGTCTTCTCCTATCAGCATCACCTCCGAGCCTCTCTACATCAATGATGTTTGATTCTACTTCAAAGGATGCATCTTGCATATCAGCCAAAGAAGCACATCTTCTTTCTCTTAACAGCAGGCAAAACTAAGAATCGAAGGCATTAGCATAAGTGAGCATAGCAGAAGTAGGGGTAGGTTTGACTTCAACTGGTATTCTGTTGTACATGATGTTGAATCTAATGTTGAAATCAGACAGCAGCTCACCATTCTCCCTCTGCAAGTTTCCAAATTCAGTATAATAATATAACAGATCTTTCTTATCCCCCTAGTGCTTTAGGAACACATCATCTAAGGCCTCAATGTCTGCTATAGACCTAGGGGTTAATTCTCTGAACCATTTCCTAGCTTCCCCATCTAGGCTTTGGACAAAAACCCTCATCCACACATCATCTTCATTAATATCTAGATTATCAGCATAGCTATAAAAAGACTCAAGGTGTTCTTCAGCTGATACTCCCTCTGTACCAGTAAACTTAGGCATATATTTATGATAATCTCCTGCAGGCATGGCATTCAAAGGGACAGGCAAGACCAGGGGTCCATACCTAGCAGCAACGATTCTTTCTATCTTCGTGGGTGCTTGCTGGCCTCCCATGACTGGGAAAGGTGGAAGGGTACTGGTAGATTGAGCGGTATGAAGCGATGCAATGGATGACAGAGACAAAGGAATGTGATGGACTGTATGGGATGCTTTCTTTGGACTGAGATTCAAAGGGGAACTAAATGGACAAGGAGCTTTATGAATCTCTGCAGGTGTTTCTTCACTAGCAACACTAGGCTCTATATCTTCAAATTGTGTATCCTCAACTAAAAACTTCTCATGCAGAGACAAATAATATTTCTTGGGCTTACCTGATCCTGATGCTCCTTTCTGTGATGTTTTCTTCGGTTTAACAATCTTCTCAGGGTCAGGCACTGGAACAACTGGTGATTTCTGAGGATTTCTTCGAGTGTGTCTCACAAACTGAGCCAGGACTATAATGTGGAGTTGCCAAAGGTTGGTCTTCCTCTAGTGGAGTCGCCAGATAGATGATTACAACCAGAAATGTGCCCAGACTTTGTCTATCATCAAAATCTGGAACTGTGTCATTTCCCAGGGAAGCTGAGCTTCAATCTCCTCTCCCCGGAAACGGCGCCAATTAATGTTATCACCCAAAGAAACTCTCCTAGGTTGTATCACAGAGATGCTCAGGAACATTACAAAATCAACAAGATGTTGGAAATGGATGAATGGAAGGAATGATGCTTGTTCAAGCCGGATAACCACTTCTACTATGCTTAACTCCAGACATGGGTGAACACCCCCAGACTACAAGGCTTTAGACCACCAATTACTCATAGTTTGAGGATTAGGTGAACATGGAGAATACTGACCACACCAGAAGATGCACAAGACCATGTGATGGCCGGCTACAATCAGTAAAGAGGTCTGCGAATCTATTTCCTAATGCACAGATAGGATGACAGCTCTCTGGCACTAAGTAAACAGAAACCTGCATAACACATTCAATGATACATACTAGACTTCAACACAGAGGTGGGATGACAACCCCTCTAATGCTAAATATCAAGAGCACATGAATAAATGCATAACAGACACAGCCTAGAACAGAGTAGAAATGGAAAGTGAGCAATTAACAGCAAAAGAAGCTTGTATTAGCTGAAAATGAAGACCAAACGCTGCAAATATCAAAGTAGTTACAGTCTCCAGAAGTTGAACCTTACATCAAAACAACAACCATCAACCTTGATTACATCTGTGTTCTAGGTTTGTTTACAAAAATGATCTGCTACCAGGCATGGAGGGGTCATAAGTGACCACCAACCGCTTTAACTCACTGATGGTGTCTCTGCTACAATCTGCTTGCTTTAATGAATGAATTTGATCTTTTCTGCTGCTCTGTTGTCCTTCTCGAGCAGGTGGAGTGTAAGATGGATGAAACTCCATAACTGATAAATGCGCTGATCTGCTCGAGGCACGTCCTCTTCCCTTCAGCCATATTGTTTCTTGAATGAGGTAGCTGAGGATCTGATACAAACGGTACCGGGACTGGCTATACTCGTCCTTTAGATGCATAGAGAAATTAAGGAGCACGGTCTTCATGGCGGGTAGACGAACTAAATGGAGGAACGAGGCTGACCGTTGGATCGTGCAGATGGATGGCGGGGATTGTTTTGCAGGAGGAATCAGGAGATACAAGTTTGGAGTGGACACAGGCTGTTGGATCGCGGGCGGGTAGATCCAACGGTCATCGGGCATCGAAGGTACGCGGGGTTTAACGAGCGGGAATGGAGGACGGGCGGTAAGCAGTATTGCCCGCACTGCTTTTCAGAGGTGGGTGGTAATCATACGCGGGCTCACGATCATAATCATCGGGTGACGCGTGGCGGATGGGACGTGGTGAAAACCGCGTTGATCGCGAGTTAACGCGTGGGTGGCTTGCGAGAGCGGGAGGAGCGAATGCCGTCCGATCACGGCGGGGATGATCGGACGGCGGGGAACAACTGGGCGAGTTATGTGCGGCGTGGGACCGTCAGATCAGGGTGTGGCGATCAACGGTTACGGTTAAAGATGACGATGGGTTATGGTGAAGACCTTATGGAGGCGCGTAGACGTGTGGGCACGGGTCATATGGGTCTCAGGGTTTTAATGCCCGGGGCTTAAGAAGATCGTGTCATGTGATTTTAAACGGAAGCAAAGGAGATTAAGAGGGGAGTGGGCGAGGAATGGAAAAGGGAGAGGATATCCAGTGTAGGCCTTCTTTGAGTAGAACCAAGGACCGATTTCACTTCTACTCCTCGGACATTAGCAACTTGTAGCAGAGCTAACACCATCATCTCCCATCTCAATGTGCATCTGGATATCCTTCTCCTCCAAATCACTGAAAAAATGTTTATTCCCCGTCATGTGGAATGAGACACCACTGTCCAAATAACACATGCTCCCCATCATTGTGCTCACCATGCATGCGATGAGAGTGAAGTCAAGCTTGAACTGTGAAGCTAAAGCTTCACCTATTGTTGCCACTACAAGATCTTTCTTGCTTGCCTTCTTCTGTGGACACTTCATGGCATAATTCTGAATTCATGACAGTGAATGCACTTGATTTTGGACAAGTCTTTCTTATTTCCCTCTTGGCTAGAATTAGCCTCACCTTGGGACTTCTTTCCCTCTTGGCTAGAATTAGCCTCACCTTGGGACTTCTTCCCCTTGGCCTTCTTTTCATTGCTGACTAATGCAAAGTTCTCTTCCTCTTCTTTGGATGAGGTTCCATATTTGGTATTCTGCCTTAATTTTTCCTGCACCAAGTCGGACCATAAGTGCTCCCGAATTGGTAGTTTATCTCTACCGTTTACCAAATCTTGATACATATGCTAGCTCTTGAGAAGGCCCAAAAGGGCTAGAGCTACCAAGTCTTCTTCAGGGACATTAACACTGACCCTGCCAAGTTCATCATGAGACTGTGTAAACCTGCTCAAGTACTGTGGAATTGTGTCATTCTTCTGGATCTTGATACTTTGAAGCTTTTCCTTGAGTGTCAGCTTCTTGTGGTCACTATTGTTCTCGAACAACTCTGCCAGTGTTTTCCACATCATGAATGGAGTCTCTTTCCCATGGAGATTCGAGACAATATGATCCCGTACTCCCTCCAATATGATTCTCCTTGCTTTGGCCACATCTTTCTTCCACTGAGCAAGATTTTGGGCATCAGATCTTGGGGTTTTTCTACATTTGTCTTGATGTATTCTAGCATCCCATTATCATCCAATACTGCCTCCATGCGATCCTTCCATGCAACAAAGTTTGAGGTGCCTTCCAAGGCATACTCGAGCCCAAGTCCATTGAAATTCATCTTCTTAGTCTTGAAGAAAACCTGCAACACTGATCTTCAACTTCGAACCTCCCGCAATGACAAATTCGAAATCTTTGTTCTATAGTGATTCTAGCTCTAATACCATGTATTAATTAATGTGTAGATTCAATACTGCTCATGAAATTTACTAAATCACAAGACTTGAAGCTACTTTACTGATTTGTGGAAGTTAATTCACCATCTAGAACAAGAATCACATATATGCAAAAGGAAACATCACACATGCACATAGATTTATCTAAGGGAAAACAACTGCTCAAAACCCCTTATCATCTATATTGCATTAATAAGAGAATAGAGAAGAAATACATATGCTTTCTCAAGCTTGAGCACACCCTGCAAGTGTATAGTCTATTCATATGCCTGACTAATTGAACCTAGCAAATACTTAGCCAATTTTTCAAGCCTCCAAGCTCATAACTACTTTTGTTGTTCCCTTGCGAAATTGGTCCCTATTAATTAGGAAATTCCATCATCTGGATTGTGCAATTCCTTTAGGGTCTTCCTCTGACTACATGCACCACCTATACACTTCAGAATAGTCTACAATTGATAGTACACTGCCTTGAAATCTCCATCTCAACTAGGTAGCTAGAATTATCTGCATGCATGAGTTAATTTAGGTTGATTAATCCGTTATCTGGATGATCATTGAGAGTGATTGAAGTTCCACTTCCAAAACGTGATCTTCCACTATTTGCTCCAACGGTTAGAACTAGTTTAACTTACGATAACTCAATTTAACTAAATTAAGTTGCTACAACTAGAATTAACTCAACCTACGCTCATAAAATTTAGGAACCCACTGTACACAACTGAACTTCATGTCCCTAACTTGAATTCATTGTGTTAGATTCCTATTTTTTAGGAATCAACTCAAGTAAATTGAACTTCAACTCATTAACTCGAATTGATTGTTCTTAACTAAGTGAAAAGTGTTATGTCACCTAAGTTAACTCCAACAAGTTGTTTGCTAATGTGGATTTTCGAATTTCCTCAATTTGATTAAGGCAAAAATAAAAATTGAGACTTTCTTACTGCATTTTCAACAGTACCTATATTTTGTTTCTCATGCTCTTTATGATTAAACATTTTACACAACTACACAAACAATATTAACTTAAAATTTTTCAATTTGCACATCTTATTTATTAGGCCAATAGGCCTTTCTTTGAATCAATCTGTTCGTCTACACTTTTGATATCAGTTTGACATCTGGCATATAATTATTTTAACAGCTGGCACATACTTTTTTTGGCTCAGCGTCACATCTGGCTCGTGTTCTCCGCAAATCTGGCTTGCGGTCCTGCAAAATAGGAAATGCACCTGCAGAAATTTTCATTGCACGACCAACCGCTATTTTCCCATGACGCCGTTAAACAGACTCCTTGCCGGGTCAAATTACATTTGGAATTTTACTTGTGTTATCGTTCCTGTTTCTCAGTTCCCTGCACTGTGAATTATCTTCGGTCCAATTTCAATCATTGTTGACGTGCAGAGCGGCCCTCGTCACAGAGCACAGAGCAACTGGTTTCAATCATCGCTGATGTGCAGAGCGACCCTCGTCACAGAGCACAGAGAAAATTTCAGTCAGCTTCAACCAAGAAACCAAAACATCAATTTTCTGCAAAGTGTTTTTTGCTCTGTTCAGTCTGGTTGCAACTCTCAACATGATGATGAAGCCTCTGGCAAAGGGGAGGTACATCGTCGTCATGTAGAGAGAATTGCCTCAATGCCTTCTGAAGCCTCAAGAGGGTTGGCAAGCCCAAGGCTTATGAATTTATCTGATACTACTTCCCAGCTGCAGCCAATGGTGGAGCTTATTAATTCACTACAGAGTTTGAGGATGAAGGAATCCTCTGTACCTTCATGGCTGCAACTTCAACCCCAAATGGTCAATGGTGGCGGTGGGCATGGATCTCCGAGGGTTTCGAACCTGCGACATTGTGTCGTTCAAAGCCTCCCCTGCACACCAACTCACTCAGAAACCGCAGAGGATGTGGGTGATGGGTTTGAAGAGCCTGTTCAGAGGGTCGAATCTGGTAAAGACTTGAGGGCAAAGATATACGCAAGGCTTACGTGAGAAAATCTCAATCAGGACTCTTCTTCATCAGTTGAGTCACCAGATGTAGGTTGGGTGAATGAGCTTGTCAAGTAATGGATTCAGGGTTTTAGGTTTTTCTTCATTCACAGGTATTGATCCTTTGATGAATTCGTAATTTTATTTTGATTGTTTTTCATATTTGTAGAAGTTGGGGACTTCAGTGGTTTTTACTCGGAGCCATGAGAATAGTGTTGCATGGCCGAGTTCGCCATGGGGAAAAGAATTACTAAACCTGGGGAATGTACAGATGAAGATGGGTTGACCTAATCATAAATTTACAAGTTGATGTTTGCTGAGCTGCAGTGCAAAGTGACAGTGAGTTTTTGTGAGGGCAATGATGTCGGCCCTCTCTATTTTTCCCTGGCCAACAAGTTGCACATATATTTTGGTAGATGGTAGGTCGCTGGCTGGGCAGAGCCTGCCTTCTGTTAATTTGAATATCATGCTATATTTCATAGAAAGCTGCTTGCCTCATCTGGATGCAGAGAATACTTAATTTTTGATCTGTAGGTGTTTTCTGAGTCTCATTTATGGTGGTGATTTTCTCACAATGACTGAACCTCTTTTATGTTTAATGGTTTCCTTAAATAATTCTATGCAAGTATGCAAGTACTGTGACTTTGAGTTTTTATATTTATTAGAAAGCTGCTGACTTTATCTAGAAGCAGATCGTGTATGAATTTTTAATCTCTATACTGTACTTTAGATGTTCTAAATCTAATTTTAGTGTAGTATTGGTCTGAAAATGGCACTATACTAATGTTTTGTTTTAGGGTTTCCTAAAATTATTGAAATGATGTAGTGTAAACTTGTAACATAATGAGTGGAGATGAACTGAAGTTCCTTTCTTATTATTTAGAGTGATTTCTCCATTTTAGGTTGGGAGTTAGGCTGACATTTTTATTTTTATTTTAGGGTTTGATTTCTCCAGTGGGGCGGGGCCAGATGCGAATCTATGCCCTGATTAGTAGGGGCCTGGTTGTGATGGGATGTACAATATCCTTGAATTTAGATAAAAAGGATATTCCAAATTTTTTGGTCTAGCACAAGTATAATCTTTTGATCTATAACTAGTAACTTCAAATGAAAACGATTAAACTTTAGACCTGTACTCTGTGTAACGTGTAACTTTGAATGGAAATGAATATATTCTAGTTTTTTCGAATGGAAATGAACAAATTCCATACTTTATGGAATCAACTTTTAGAAGTTCGAATTAGTCTTATAAATTCTGTTAACGATGGTGATTGGTTTCTTATAATGGTGTGAAATTCCGTGAAGCATGGAGCTGGAGCGAATTCGTTGTAATGGTGGGCTTTTGAATTGCATTTTATTCTATTTGTCGAGACGGTTTTGTTTTATCTGAAACTTTTTGAATGGCCGAAGTAGCTCTCACATTTGTGATTCATTCGACACTGACTCATTTTCTGTAGCGTGAGGTGTTAGAAAACATTCCTTTATCAACATTGGTCTTCCATTACAGTGAGTTTTAGTCCTGTTTTAAAGCAACAAAGGAATTTGGTGGGGAAATTTTCTAAAAGCTCCATCAGGTTATAATCATCTCATAAACTAAATGTTTTATTTTTATATCATAAAAATCTTCGAGGTACATATCTTCGTGTTTAAGATTGTTTTATTTAAAACAAATAGAATTTAATATATATATATATATATATATATATATATATATATATATATATATAACCTTGGAATCAAATTTTTGTAAGCACTTTTACGATGTCAAAATTTTACAATCTAAATGAATGTTTTGATATTTGGAGGTATATTTGATAAGGTGTTTCGATATTTGAGATGTATATTTGATAAGCTTAACATCAAGATGATAAATTTGAAACTATATTTCAGTATAATATTTTTAAATTTACTATTATATCCATTTTTTTATAAAAAATGTTTAATATATTTAAAGTTCAAATGTTGTGCACTTGTTAATTTTTATATACATCTTAATATTGTGAAGTTCAATTGATAAATCTGAAATTATACCTTAGCTGTATGTTTTGCAATTTACTAGTGTACAACTGAACTGAACCACTTGTTTTGGTTGATGTTATGAGTTTCACATGCTCAATAATTGTTTTGAAATGTTGTGTTCTATGCCTGATAAATAGGAGTTATTCTTTTCCAACTTAAATCAACACTATTTTCTAAATGCTGGTTTTGAAGTGAATATTTTTGTATTTTCCTTCCTTTGTAGTTAATATAGATGAAGAGTCTGATTCAATTTTTTTTAACAAAAATAAAATTTTAACAAACACAAAAATAAAATAATACTAATATCTGTATATCGCCATACCTACCTAAATTAACGAGTAATACAGTTCAGTGTTGCTTAGTGGTGATCAAGTCCTCGTATCCTAAAAACTTGGTAAATTTCTGTAATAAACTTGGTGGGTGAAAGCATGATGGTGAAAGAATTCGAGGATATAATTTTAAACAAGATTGTAATTTTTTGTTGTTTATTGAATACATATAATTATTTTTTTAATAGATTAAAAAATTATTTATTTAAAGTTTTATAATATAAATTATTTTAAAAATATTTGCAGATCAAAACTTTTTGACATCATATATTTTGCGTGTGTTAGTAAAAATCCAAGGGTTAAACATTGAAATCATATTAAATTTTTCACATATATTTTAATATTATAATTTTTAAGATTTATTTTTATAATTAGATTTTTTTAATATTTAATATATATGTATGGGTATTTTAATATATTTTTTATTGACGTTTTTGTAAATGTTTTATTAAATAGTATTTTGAAAATGAATAAGATTTATCTTGGATTCTAAGATAAGATAAGTAAGAATCTTTAAAATTTTATGTATACATCATCACATGGATACATAGGAGTACCCATTCTTATTGCAATCTTGATCAAAGTGTAATTTGGATACACATGCTCATATTACTAGATCTTCTCATTCACCTCAAACATCAGAAGAACTTATCTTGATCATTTACAAGATCTTTCCAAGGTCATCCAATCAACCCTTCTTAGCATTGGACACTTCTTAAATAACATCATCAAACAATGTATTAGTACTTTCATAATGATTGATGCGAGGAAACACACTTCTTCTTCACCCTTTTGTTTTTTCATCTCTTCCAAATGATATTTAATGATTTAATGTTTTCATTTCTTTGTTATATTACTTAATTTTATTTTTTTGTCGATCAAAAGGACTTTCATTAGATTTTCAGGAAGGCATAGTTTACAAAATTAGTCTCAACAATCCCCGCTCTCTCATTCCGACCATACTTGTTGAGATTAGGGACTAGAGAATACCATAGAAGACATTTTACAACCATTATTTCTGAAAGGCATTCTAGCCTTATCATACTAGAAGTAAACAAAAAAGAAACCAGAACTGACATCAACATATCAAGGAGGGGGGTGGGGGGTAGTACAGGGGGAGCTGCAAAGTAACCAACACGATTATGCATATGGAAATCAATATGTTTCACCCGCGCTTCAATTCAGTCCAACAGGTGCTTCTGAAAAGGAGATGGGAATCAACTATAGAGCACTCAGTGACCTCTTCGACTTGTCTCAAAAGAGGAAAGATTTAATGGTGTATGATGTCTTTGTCCAAATAATAGAGATATACAACGAACAAGTGAGGGATCTTCTCGGAGCATACACCTCAAGCAAGAAATATCCTTTTGTCGTGTTTTTATTTAAATTTTGATGTTGTTCATGAGATTTCAGTATAGAAAAGTCATGTTATCTAGAGTAATTCCTTAATTACCTGCACATTAGATATTCGAAATAATGGTCATAAGGGATTTAATGTACCGGATGTTATACTTACTGCACATTAGATATTCGAAATAATGGTCATAAGGGATTTAATGTACCAGATGTTATACTTATGCCTGTTAAAGCAACTTCTGATGTTTTGGATTTGATGAATTTTGGCCAAAAGAATCGCACTATTAGCTATACTGTGCTAAATGACCGCAGCAGTCGTTCTCACAGGTTTGAGAACTTAGGACCATTTCTATAACATCTAACATATCCTAAAACATCTTCATTTTTAGTAATTTGTTTGAAGGTGTACATTGCTAATAGTGTTCTTTGCAGTGTGTTGACTGTGCATGTGCAAGGTACAGATCGTGTTTCTGGGTGAAACCTTCATAGATGCCTTAATTTAGTAGATCTTGCTGGAAGTGAGAGGGTGGATAAATCTGAAGTAACTGGAGATCGTTTGAAGGAGGCACAATACATAAACAACTCCCTTTCATCTCTAGGAGATGTTATTGCAGCATTGGCACAGAGGAATTCGCATGTGCCATATCGAAATAGAAAATTGACTCAATTGCTTCAGGATTCATTAGGTTATAAAGCTTACCAAATCCTTAAAAAGTCCTACTTTCTCCTTTATGTTTGATCGTTCTTTCAAATTTATTATCTGACATTGTGAATTATGCAAATCCATACACCAGGGGGCAAGGAAAAAACTCTGATGTTTGTGCACATAAGTCCTGAACCGGATTCATATGGAGAGACAATAAGTACCCTTAAATTCGTTGAACAGGTGTCCTCTGTTGAACTTGGTGCTGCACGTTTGAATAAAGAAAGTGGAGAAGTTTGTGAGCTTAAAGAGCAGGTATGCACATTTGAATAGAGAAAGTGGAGAAGTTTGCGAGCCTTGCATTTATCATCATTTTCACTACAAACAATTTATTTCATACATTAAAAATATCATATATTGTTTCGGATTTCAGCTTTTATGCTTTGCCTTACTTGCAGGTAGACAGTTTGAAAAAGGCGTTGGTGAGGAAAGAAGCAGAAGTAGCACAGTTATAGAATATGAGAGAATCTCCACTTATTGACAAACAAAAACTCCAAACGCCAATGCTAACTCGTAGATTGATCCTTGAAGGGCCTGGAATAAGCATAGTTGAGGTACGGGCATATTAAGAATGTTTGGAAGTTTCTCTTTTGAAGTCCATACTATCGAGTTCTATCAGTCCATTGATGATGACTTTTGATTGCAGGTACAAAATGGTATTTATAGTTTTGGGATGGCTACCCAAGATGACAAGTTGGTAGATTCAGGGGAGAGAGCCAAGCTTAATGAGACGTCGATAGGCAAACAAAATGGCAACCGTCAAAGTAGTCTGGGAAATGACCGTAGAAATTTATCAGGGCTAAAAAGTGGTGGTACAGAGGGTGAAACAAATACAGGAACTGATACTATGGCTCCATCTGCATCTAAAAAGACTACTCAATTTCACGTTAAAGCTGTTGAAATGATCATGGTAACAAATCCCACCAAGGAGATTAATACAAAGTATCTCCATTCCCAATCTCCAGTGAAAATTAATAAATTTTATATGCATATTCCACGTCGCCATGCCTTGTGCTAACATGTCGAGGCATAAACCATAGTTCATGTGTATTCTCATCTCCACTTCAGTAAACACATTCAACATATACATCTCCAACTATGATGATGATGATGGTTAACGTCCACTGAGACCAAATTGGTCTATCGGACCTACAATTTTCTTAATTTTTACTTGTTTGGCTCCTCGTCTTTCTTGGCGAGATTGGTGTTGTAGCTTTCTTTCTTTTCTCTACGGTCTTCCAACTTCCTTTGTCTTGCATCTCCTTCATCTCTTCTGGTCCTTGGGACATTGGTGTCTTAGCTTCGCGATTTATAGTCGGAGAAGTTTGGTTTAGGAGATCTGCTTTGCTGTTATATGAAGATTTATTTTCTGCGGTATTCAAATCCTCATAACTGTTGATTTGTTGGGGCGGGCTTTCTCCTTGCTTGCTTTGAGAGTTGTTTCCTTCTTCCTTGATTTCTTGTGACTCAGAGTTTTCTCTAGAATATTCTTCTTTGATGACAGTGTAGTGTTCTTTTTGTGCTCCTTCCCACCATGTAGATCTGTGGTGGTTTTTTCTAGCAAAATTATTCTCAGAGGCTTTTGGGCAATTTTTGGCTAGATGCCCCGTCTCAAAGCACGATCGACATCTGAAGAGGACACTTTCATAATCAAGCTTCTGGTTCCACACATAGTCTTTACTTGTTAGGTTTATTTCAGCTGGGAATCCGGCGCTGAAATCCATTTCCACACAGATGCGTGCATAGGTGGTTCTGGCATATTCCTCTGTTTCTGGGCACCTGCAGTAAAATTTCCCAATTGCATTTCCGATGGCTTTTAGCGAGGAGAGATTCCAGAGATGCTTAAATAGTGGTTTCCAATCACGGTTATTTTCTATTTTTAGTGTTTTATTAGAAATATATCAAATTAGTGTTTATAGTTTGAGCTCCACAAATTATATATATATATCTATATATATATATATATATGTATATGTATATATATATATATATATATATATATATATATGTATATATATATATACATATATATATATATACATATATATATATATATATATACATATATATATATATATAATTAAAATTTATTATATATAATAAAGATCCATAAAACTAAAATATCATCTTTTACAATATCTATAGAGAATTTAGATTTTCCAAACATACGGCATATGGCATACATATCTACAAATGCGTTTCTCATACCATTTTACCAATTTTCATACCGTTTTTCCAATTTAAAAATCTTATCGGCCTCTCTTTGTACCTTTTGGGGCAATTGCTAGTTATTATATATGTCGCAGGCAGTGGATATTGCATTGGGATTTTGGTCAAATCGTATTAGTTTAACTTTGACCAAAACTCCATTACAATATTTCTATTGTTTAACATTAAAAATTGAAATTGATAAAAAAATTTAAAATAATTTAATTTATTTATGTTCAATAAATTTTCACCCTGCAATATTGGTTAGTAAATTAGTTTTTGAGAAACATAACAACAATTTTATTAAAATATTGAATGCTCCGAACGTCCACTGAAACGTTTTATCCAAAGTCGCTTCGAAACGTGAAGATACGCTACTGAACCAATGCACTTGTAACATGCACTAATACCACCACAAATTGCAGGTGTCTATAATGCGACTTTTTGGAAGTTTTTCCGGTGGTTTTTTCTGGTCAAAATCTGGTAGCAATTTATTGGAATCGCAAGTTTGATAGCTAGTTTCTGCACAATCAAAGCCTCCCATGGGTTTTTCAGGGTGCTGAATCCAAACATACAGTTAAAAGACCATTTTAAATAATACAAATCAAGATTTAACCTCAATTTTTTTCACCGGATTCCGTCACCAAAATCTCCAAAAAGTCGCATTATATTATAGACAACTCCCCACAAATTTGTTTTTATACAAACTAATTAACATTCTCACACTCAGATTTACCAAGGTCGGAACATTGCATTTTTTTTTTAACTTTCACCGCTCCTTATCAAAGTTATATTTTTATTTTTCGAAACAATAGATGCTCATTATTACAGTGATATATTGCTTAAATATTTTAGCCATTTTAATTAGAAACAAAGCGAACTTTGTGCTGAAAATTGTTTTGTGTGTAAGTTATATTAATAGTTTTGTGTATATATTAGATTTATTAATATAGTAAGCATAAATAACATGAAAATAATTTTGTGCATAAATTAGATTTATTAATATATTTTTAAAAATTAATTAATGTAGTTTTTTTAATTCTAAATGTATATATATAAAAGAAATAAATAAATATATAAGTAGAGCATAGTTTTTTTATTTTATTTCAAATATATATATAAAAGAGATAAATAAATATATAAGTAAAGTGTAAGTTGCAATATAGTAATAATAATTATGGAGTAAAATAAAACTTATTATTAATTTTAATATGTGATGATTGTATTCTCAAATCTATAATTAACATAAATTTTATGTAATTAAAATTCATGAAGTGAAGTTTCTTTCTGTAGATGAAATTTTGAAGGAATTTATTTTTTTTCTTGATTCTCATAGTTTCCAAACATGGTTTATATCTTCCTCAATTCTTTATACTAGAGATGAGGGAAGCTCATTTTCTAGTTCCTTATGAATACCTTTCTCTCTCTAAATCTTGAATATGGTTACCTTTTTTTCTAAATGGAATGAAAGTCTCCCTCATTTGATCACATTGAGCCCATATTCTCTTTCAAAAATAGAAGGGGTTTTCTCTTACCCATGCTCAAGATCGCACTGGATGACTAGACAACTTCCTAATAACCTTTGGCCTCCCCTCCTTGGTAACTCACAATGCACAACAATGCTTTGCACCTAGCAAACTTTTAATTAGAATTTAATTTTTAAATAAAAAGATTTTACCTTTGGTTTGAGGTGTCTTCTAAGATGGTAGAATTTCATATTTTGAAATATTTTATTACCAGCTACTAAAACATGCAAGGTGATTTGATCTCACAAAACCCTAGGAAGCTACACATACAATCATATTAAGTGAAATACCCCAAGCTTCATATAAATCTTCATTACATCATACTGTACCAAATCGTGTGTTACAAGTAATGTGATTATAAGAGACTACAACCATTTGATCTCACAAAACCCTAGGAAGCTACACATACACTCATATTAAGTGAAATACCCCAAGCTTCATATAAATCTTGATTACATCATATTATACCAAATCTTGTGTTACAAGTAATGTGATTATATGAGACTACAACCATTGATGATAAATTCAACCAATTAAATTTACCATAAATCCAACCAATCAAATTTACATTCTATTGGAATAAGCATGAATTTGTTAAAGATCAAATTGTTTAGATAATCTTCGGCAAAATCACATAATCAATCTTTTGTCGACGCGTTTCGAACCAACCAGTGTGGTTCATCGTCAGGACGATGAACCACACTGGTTGGTTCGAAACGCGTCGACAAAAGATTGATTATGTGATTTTGCCGAAGATTATCTAAACAATGTTATGGATCACAGAAGTCTAAATTCCTTAAAGATCAAATTTTCAATAATTTTTATCACCAAATTCTAAAATATTATATATTTTATAAAACTTATCAATCTTGTTTATATTTTATAGAGCATTTACACATCTTATCAATTACATCAATATTTAGTAAAGAGCATGCTTACCTTGTATGATAATTATTGATTATTTAAATTAATCACATAGGGATAATAGTTAGTTAGGTAAATATTACTTTTCAACACGAAAAAAAGCTATATATTTGTATTATATTCATCAAATAAGATTATACAGCCAATGCATATATATGAGAAGAAAGAAAAAAAACCAGCAGATATGTGGTACAATGCCACACAAAGTGGTAAGGACATAAAAAGATAACTTGTTCAGCTACATATGGAACATGTGAAGGAAAAAGTATATAAGAACAACGGAAAGTGAGAAAACTGATCCCTGTGACAAATATATGAGAATACCTTCACAATGGAAAGGAAAATAGTGGGAGAAAGATACATACCAGATATTCAACATTAGAAAGAAAATATTACTTACATGATGCTATGATTTATTGACCATTATATTACTCAATTCTATCTCGTCATGTTAAATTACAATTCATTGTATTTTTTAAAATAATTTTTTTTTCTTTAACTATAATATTTTCATAATTATTTAATTTTGTTTTTAAATTAAAAATACATTTTTCTAATTTAACTATATTTAAACTAAGTAACATAGACTAACTACTATATAACACTTATTTATGTTTATTGTATTTTTTTCATGATTTTCCATCCATAATTAACAACTACAATTTATATAAATTGTTTTCACATTTACATCTTGAAATTAGATCTCCAAAACCCTTATTCATACAAAATTGATATATTTATATAATATATTATTAATTATTATAAAAATAAAATATTTTATTTTTATTTTTATGTTTTTTACATTAATAATAAATAAAATTTACTTTAACATTAATAAACATTATTACTATTTTATTATTATAATACTCTCCCTCGTAAAAATTGATATATTTTTATGATGCGTGATATAAATTTTAATCATAAAAATATAAATTCATTTTATATTAATAATATTTTATTTAAAATTCTTAAAAATTAATATGCTGTAAGAAAATAATTATAATGAAGAAAACTATAATTTTGTTAAAGTTAAATTCAAAAATAGATTTTATATAATCGTTTAGTCATGACTTCATGAATATTATTAAATGTGCAAAGTGAGTTTGTAAGACACTAATTATAATGAAGAAAACTATAATTGTGTTAAAGTTAAATTCAAAAAATAGATTTTATATAATCGTTTAGTCCTGACTTCATGATTATTATTAAATCTGCGAAGTGATTTTGGATTATAATCTTTTAGTTATAAAAATGTGATGATTTTATGAATATCATTAAATGTTTAAAGTGATTTTGAAGTAGTGTAGCGTAATATTGATAAGGATTTTTGAATAATTATAAAGTAATTTATAATTGTACCAGATGTTACAAATGAAACATCATAAGGTAGTAGTGTAGGAAAGAATAGCATTAAATTGTTACTCTTTTGAGTAGCATTAAATTGTTACTCTTCCATGATGATAATGAAATTGTTACCAGATGTTGCCAAGGGTCTAAGTGTAATTTTTTTATCTTAGTTAAAGAGTGGGGTCTCAAGAATTGCATCATTAACATGACAGGAGTATCCTCAGTATCAGGTTCTCTCTTTTTGGTTATTTAGTGTAGTTGTTAAAGAATGCACTGTAGAGATAACAAAGATCTCTATCCTTAGCAATTATTGACCAGAAGACTTTGATTTGGTATTTTGGTTAAACATCCATATGTATTTGCACTGACAACACTTATGTTTGAAGTATTAGCCTACTTGAATGGTTGGAATTTATCCACACCCTGTTTGTATATGCCAACTTTATTTGGGATTCAAGATTTCTTGCAATTGATATAACTCTCTTGGGTTTCATTTAAATCCATTTACATTGTTCCCCCAATTCAAACTCTAGCAAACATTTGTATCATTCTCTTTTTGATTAGTATGTGGACAGGATCATAGTGACCTGCATCGAATGCTTTTGGATAAACTATAAGAAGATGAAGTTGAAGCCAAAATATGAATCCTTTGAACTCAAAGATGTTGAAAATCTCAAATTACCATACCAACCACAAGTATGGTAAATTTGAATAATGAAGATCAACACATTTGGTCTTTGAATCGTAGAGAGGACTATGAGCCTAGAGTAGGATACCAAAGTCCTTTTAATTGATGATATAAACAACCCAAAAATCATTATTAACCAAAAAACATTGTTAGGATTTGATCTTCCAAAAATCATCTATAACCAAAACAATAAATTTGTCAACTACATTTGGCAATTGTTATGGAATTGGTTTATACCAAACAAAGGCAAGTATTTCCTTTCGTTCACATGATAATGGATCAATTGAGGTAGAAAATTGCACTATGATTCAATCGTTATGTATTTTTTTTTTCAGAAAGAAAAGCTTCATGATTTATATAAAGAGTATATAAAAATCCAGATACAAACGAAGGCATGAGGCCTTGAAGCAAAATGAACAGAAAAACTGTTGCTGTCCAGGATCAGCAATGCGTGGATCTTAGAGAAAACCAAAAGTTATGAGTGCGTGGCACTACAAAGACTTCAGAAAGAAAGAGCCATCCGGATCTGAATTCAAAATACAGAAATCATCCATAATACCAAGATCGAAGTTAATCCTCAGAAGGCAAGTATCCCAGGATTTTTGTCAAAATAGAGTCAAGAGGCAGAGAAGAATTCTGGAAAATGTGGACGTTCCTCCACTTCCAAAGGAACCAGCAGGTGATGATGAAAAGAGAGCGCCAAACAGGACGCTGCGCACTCCACCAGACGAAGGCATCCTGAACAGAAGGAAAAACTCTGAGAGAAAAGCCATAGATTGAGGACAGAACATACCAGATTGAGGAGGAAGCGCCACAATGGAAGAACATATGCAAGTTGGATTCAGCACTGTTGCGACACATCTGGCATTGGCTCGGCCCCTGCCAGCCTTTCCTTTGCAAAACCTCCCAAGAGAGATTCCTATTTGAGAACAGAAGCCAGGAGAATAAGATCATCTTGAGAGGGCAGGAGGCTTTCCAGAAAGGGGGAGGAAAGAAAGGCGAGGGAGGCTGCCGGAGCGAGGAGAGAGCTGCATATAATTCTTTAACAGTAGTTTGCATAGCAGGCTTCTCAAGGGACCAGATGAGCGCATCTACATAGCCCGATTGCATTCTTCCTTTGCTGGAGAAACCGATGACAGCCAAATCCCAAGAGGGACGGAGAGACTGAGGGATGGAAAGATCTTCTGCGCTCTTCCAAACAGGAACTTGAGAAGACCAGGAATGGATTAACTTGTTCCAAGTAAAGAGGCCTTTTGAATGGAAAAAGAGAACTAAATCTGGAGAAATCAACGATTCAAGATTTAGCTGAGTTGGATCGAGGCCGATAAAAACGCTGGAGCCGGATGAGAGCGTCCATTTAAGCTGACCTAAGAAGAAGGATTGAAGCTTCCTGAAGCTTTGCCAAATGATGGAGCCAGCCCTGATTCCCAACGACTTCCTTCTGAACCAGAAAGCCATATTCCTCCCTTTAAGATATTTTTGATTTATTAATCTGCTCCACTGACTTTTACCAAAAATACCTCTGATAAGAGATTTACAAAGGAGAGCTCTCCCAAAAGGAGACATATTCAGGAGACCCCAGCCGCCCTGCTTCTTCGGCTTAGATAATAATTCCATCTTTGCTAAGTGAAACTTGGACTGGAAAGAGCGTCCACCCCAGAGGAAGTTTGCTGCCAGAGAGGTCATTTTTTTTGTAATGGAAGAAGGAAGAAGGAAAAGGTTCGCCCAGAAAACCGCCAATTGAGAGAGAACAGCTTGAACCAGGATCAGCCTGCCAGCTAAGGAAAGAAAGCGCATCTCCCATCTAGATATTTTGCTGTAGAAACGGTCGATCAGCCACTGCCAATCTTTGATGCGATAACCATTCGGCTTAAGATGGAAACCCAGATAAGTGAGACCGTCCCCCATCAGAGCAATTTTTGTTCCAAACAGATCAGCAACCCATTGAGCAAGAACAGGGTTGGAGCCATTATGAAAAAGCGTGGACTTATCCTTATTTATAGACAAGCCTGTTGTAGATTGGAACTTGAGGAAGATGACGTTGAGACAGACCCAGGAGGATCTGCATAACAACGCAAAGATGAGGATGTCATCTGCGAAGAGATTATGAGAAAGGGATATCTCTTTACATATTTTAACCGGCCTGCATCTTCCCTCAAAAACAGCCCTGTTGATGTGAGAGCTAAGGGAGTTCATCACCAGAATGAAGAGGAGAGGGGAGAGGGGGCAACCTTGCCGGAGGCCCCTTTCCGCTTTGAAGAAAGAAGAGGGAATGCCGTTGATAATAACCGACAAGTTGGCGTTCTCGACACACGCCAAGATCCAATTTATTCCTTGCGCCTTTAAACTGATTTTTGCTAGGAGGACTCTAAGGAAACCCCAATTGACGGAATCGAAAGCTTTTCTGAGATCTACTTTTAGAGCAGCGGCATCAATGTTTTTGGATTTGATTGCATAAAGGCATTCCTGGGTCAACGCGATAGCATCCAAGATGAGTCTTCCTTTTAGAAAGGCGTGCTGCTCTTCTGAAATGAAAGAACTTAAGACCAGCCTCAATCTGTTAGCGATTATTTTAGAAATGATTTTGCAAAGAGAATTACATAAAGCAATTGGCCTATAATCCAAAAGCGAGGTCGATTTCTCCTTTTTGGGAATAAGGGCCAGGAATGAGGCAGATAATGCACTGTTAACATGCCCTGACATGCGAGAGGCATCCACCATGCCCAACAGATCATTTTTGAATAACTCATAGAAGTGCAGGAAGAATTCTATTGGCCAACCGTCAGGCCTTGGGCTTCTTTCCTTTTTGAAGGCTTTGATTGTCTTAAGCAATTCCTCCTCCGTGATCGGCTTAAGGAAATCTTCATTCGCCTGTTCATCAAACATTACAGGCATCAAATCCACTGCCCACATAATGTCATTTGCTTCAGTTCGCTGCCTTTTATATTGGTTTTGAAAAAATCTTGTAGCCTCCTCTGCGATTTCCTGTTGGGAGAGAAGAAAGCCGCCCTTTCCATCTTCAATTTTCCATATGGAGTTCCTTGCTCTCCGGGAATTTGCATAGTTGTGGAAAAATTTAGTATTTCTGTCCCCCTGCTGAAGCCATGTTGCCCTGCTTTTGAGCCTCCACCTTTCTTCCTCTTTTTGCAGAAGCTCTTTTTTCCTTTTTTCCAGAGACCCAATGAGCACTTTTTGATCAAAGGTGAGTCCATTGGAGTGAGACAAATTGGAAAGAACGATCATTTCTTGTTTGATATCCTGAAGCTCCTGCCTTTCCTTTTCCTTCTTATTTATTTGCTAGGCTTTTGCGCCTTTCCTGAGCAATTGGATTTTTTCCCGAAAGGTGAGCAGAAAGGCATCAGCGGAATGATTTATATCCCTCCAGCTGTTGGAAATAAAATCATTGAAGGATTTATCCTGAAGAAGGGAATTGAAGAATTTGAAGGGATAACCCTTGCTTTGCTTTAACTCTTTCCATTCCAAAAAGATTGGTTTATGGTCCGAAATAAAGTCAGAACCAGTTGTGGCCATTGGAAAACCCCATTTCTCAATAATACTGGCGTTGAGAATAAAGTGATCGAGTCTCTTTGCTATGTATGCTGATCCAAGCCTGCCGTTTTCCCATGTTGGAACCAGTTTCTTAGGAATGATATCCACCAGGTCTCTTTTTAACAGCTCCTGCCTCATTTTGTCTGCCAAAGGATCTTTCTTCCTACAATGACCCCAGCATTCCTCTGAATTAAGAGTCATATTAAAATCACCTGCGATTAGCAGAAATTCAATATCTAAAATATCAGAGTTAAATAAACTGGACCAGAATGAAAGCCTGTTCCTATATGGCGCGTATAAATTCAAAATGTTGAGGATCTGGGTTCGTCCTCTGATTGAGGCTGAAATAAGAATTCCAGCACAGCATTTGAACGCCCTTGCATTGACCCTATGCGGATCCCACAATACAGCTAGGCCTCCAGACAAACCTTCAGCTTCAGTGGCTACCATGTGCCATGACGGAAACATTTTCCGAAAATAAGCCAGGGATACAGAAGATGGATGCATTGTCTCCTGAATGCATATCATAAGAGGATGAGCGGACAAGAAGATCTCTTTCAGCGCCAAGAACTTCGGGCCGGCACCTAGGCCCCTGACGTTATAAGATATTATAGATGTCATTTTGAAGATTGACCAGCCGAGAATGCTCTAAGGGGCTGAGAATCAGATGGATCCATGATTGGGACATCCACGAGGGACAGATTGGTGACCCCCAGGTCAGAGGCAATCGTTCTTCCTCTGAAGTGTCGACTATCTCCCTTGTGTTTTTTCCGAACAGTGATATTTTTGGCGGAGTTTGGGCTGATGATGGGAAAAGAGGGCTTGTGGATAGTTAGAGGCTCAAGAATGGGAGGGTTCCGCTGGAGGAGAAGATCGATATCGCTATCGAATCGATTCGCCGGAGATTCTGAAGGGGAGTTGAAGGGCGTCGGAGAGACTATGACTTCTTTCCCTTTTCGAGTGGTGGAGGGGGATCTGGAGGGGGAATCTTTGGGAGATGGCGATGAGGAAGAGATTTGAATAGGATGAGAACCAACGACAAAGTCCGCTCTGTTCATGGCTGGCGGAGAAGGCACCGCAGATTCTTCGAGCGGTTCCGGAATGGGAGGGCTTTGGAAGTCATCCTTATTTAGGCGTGCCGCTGAATCTTCAAGGAATTCCGGGAAATGAGATTCGGGATGAGACAACGGGGAGACTTGGGGGGCTCGGGGAGATCTCGACTTGAGAGGGGAAAGGTTTGCTTGATTTCTGTCATCCTCAAATGGAAGATTCGAATCCGATAGAAGCTCCTTTTCGGAATGGAATCTGAATGTTCTTTGCCTGTGACGGAATCTGCAATTTTTTACCAGATGGCCCGTCCGATGGCATGCAGAGCATCGAAACGGAATTCCCCAAAAGTCAAGCCTTTGACAAATTTTAAAGCCTTCCCATGTGATTTCAATCTGATCAGGATACCCTCCTTTGTAAGGTTTCTCTATTAGAATCCACGCGATTCGTTTGTCCTTTTCCCCTCTGACCCAAGGGTCAACATAGATGAATTTACCAATTGCATTCCCGATCTGAGAAAGGGTCTCAGGAGTCCAGAGTTCTAGAGGAAGATTGGGAAGTTTGACCCATATCATGCTGTGAGATGGCGTATTTTTCAGGGGGTCGAATCCCATGTACCACCTGGACAGAGAGAGAAAACTTCTACCAAAAACCCACGGTCTGCTGAGAATCGATTCCAGATCAGAGGCCTTCTGGAAATGGAAGGAAAACCAATCCTTCATGAGACGGCTAATGATTGGGGTATAACCAATAATCGGGGACCAGGCTGCCGATATCCATTTCCTCATGGCTTCTTCGTTCATTTCCGGAAAGAACCATTTTCCGACCAAAGCCAATTTTTGGAGACTTCCTATTCGCTCAGATAGGGAGGAGCTAGAGACAGAGACCGCTTTTGGCGGGGATACTGTTTTAACTGGAGCAGCAGATTTGTGTTTAAATTTTCCTAGGATATACCCTTTTTTTGAAAAAGGCGAATCGTTTCTCTGACTGGACTTCTGACTCAATTGAGGAGTGGGGTCAAGATGCTGCGAGGGAAGCATTTCAGCCACCGTGGCGTGCCAACTATGCTGCCGGCCAGCCCATTCCCTTGCTAACTCAGCTTCGATAGCAGCCTTGAAAAGGGCATGCGTGGCCGGAGAATCACTATCTGCTGACATGAGAAGGATCGGGATGTACCTCTTGTGTACTTATGCAAGAGCCTAGGAAGGAGCGCACATAGAAGATTGCCTGGGTAATAAAGACCCGCGGAGGAAGAGAAGAGGGAAGGTACAATTTTAGATCAGATATGGAGATTGTGGCAGGAACCAAGGACTGGGCAGAAATCTTAAGATCTAAATTGGGATATTATGACAGGGGAGAGAAGTGACTGCGAAGCCCCTAGATTGTACCTTGAGAGGAGAAAGATGACGAGACCCAGCCGTCAAGAGACAATTGAGAGGGAGGAGGATGGAGAAAAGCCAGCTCTAATGGGATCAAGTGATTTAATTTGCGGTCAGAGAATTCAGAAGCTTCATAAATGATAGGAGAACAAACGGAAAAGAAATTTGAAATCTCAATTCCGGTAAGGATGACCGACCGGAAAACTAGAATCCCTGCTATCCAGGATTGAACCCAGGCACATAGAGCAACTACCGAAAATACAGACCTAAGCTGCTTGCTGGCTATTGCAATCAAAGCAGCAGCAGAAAATCTGAAAAGAGCACCATAATTTTCCTATGCGCAAGCGGAAGTCTGTGCAAGGTTTATAGATATAAAAAGATGCTCTTATCCTGGAGAGAAAGGATCTCAACATTCTTTCCAATTAGCATCAGAGCCAATTCCAGAAAAGCTGAGACCTGACAAGCCTATTCTCTAGAAATTCTAGTCTGCAATTAAGATATTCTAGACTGCAATTGAATTCTAGCTTCAAATTATCACAGACATTGAATGGCATCAGAGAAAACAGCAGAAACCTTTTTTGATTTCAAGCTAAGAGCTGAAACAAAATGGAGAAGAGAATTACTGACCTTGAATAAGCCACGAGCGCGCCAGGACGAAGAGCCAAGAATACGAACCTTGATGGGAAGCCAGCCAGAACACCAATAAGACCAGAGCTCACTAGCCCAAGGCCGGAGAAGAAACCGCTTAGACTCCCTGGATGAGCGATAAATAATAGGAGTATAGCGTCTCAGCCTCGACAGATGTCCAATGGTTTGCATGCAAAGATGGGCAAGGAGACGCCCTGAGACAAGGAAGGTGGCTAATGAGAGAAAAGGTGGCGCAAGCTTGAAGGGACAGTACACACAGAGCGACTTGCTTCCAGCGTATGGCAGGACCCAGGTGCCACCTTTCAAGTTCTGATGAGCTGAAAACGAAACCACAGCTAGCCAGCTGCCTGGAGCGTGATAAGAGGAACTTTGTCTATGTCTGAAGTAGGAGCAGATGGCAAAGAGAATGACGGCGTCTGGCTGTCTGAAGGACCCAGCAGCCACCTATCAAGTTCTGATGAGATGAAAACGAAACCACAGCTAGCCAGCTACCTGGAGCGAGGTAAGAGGAACTTGATCTATGGCTGAAGCGGGATCAGATTAGCATAGAGAAAGACGGCATCTCGCTGTCTGAGATTGGCTCTCCCTCCTCGGCGCGCCGTGACTTCATGATTCAATCGTTATGTATATTCAATTAGAAACATTCAAATTTAATAAAGTTCCTTTCCCACGTTTAAAAGTTTCATAATCAAATTCAAGAAGCTTAATATAATAAAATTCATTAAATTACCCCAAAAATTTGAGCTCCTCAACTAATAGTTACATTAAAAATAAATACAATTATGACCCATGATGATGTAATGATTCTCCCTGTGATGTCTTTGAATGATGAACCACTTTTCTAACCTGCTTCAATTATTTATATAATTATGATTATAACACTTATTATTACAATATCATAGATTTTTGAAAAGAAAGTTTTTCACTTAAAAAAAAGCATAATCGTAAATTAGGTAATTCGTGCTTCTACATACTTTTTCTACCACATTTGGCTCATGTGATATTATTTCTATGCCTCACTTATTTCAAGTTTCAAGCTCATTCATCTCCCAAAGTATATGGGCAGCTTGGAAAACCATGGATGGTTTGGTTCATTGGTCTTGGGAAGGCAACAATGCAAGATGGAACTTAGCTTGTCACCCCATCTGGATTTGGAGGGTGCAGGGTCAATGTGATGCTGATATACCCCATTTTCAAGCTTAAAAATTGAGTAGAAAGGATATTTTCTTTTGGGGGGAAATATGGGATTTCATCTCGCACTCTTGAAGGGACTAGTGTATTCTTGCTTAGGAGTTTGTTTTGATGGCCTCAGATCCCTTGTCAATTATGGAGTTTACAAAGCTCATCCCGAAGGCCAAGTTATTCAAGATGAATATAGGGATTCGAGGTATATTCTGGAAGAACTAGAGATGGAGCATTGGGAACCCTCTTTAGCAATATGACATTGATCATATATTTTACTCACTCTTGCACCATCATCATTTGTTGTCACTGGTATTGAATGTGATATGAATGTTTAATTATATAAAGGATAGACTGAATGTGAGATGAATGTTTAATTATATAGAGGACAAACAGGTATAAAGACTTTGCAGTATTTGGTCCATCCAAATTTCTTATAAGCTATAAGTTTTTGCCTAGCTAGCAATGTACCCAAGGATTCCATTCAAGGCATGTTTGATCAAAAGTGTGTTTTCGGATGGCCTTTTCACTGTATGTGGTTGGTTGGAGACTGTGAAACATATCTTTTAAGACTCCTGGTTTACCCAAATTGCTAGCAATTTTTGCAAAAATTGTATTGAGAGCTTCTTCAGTGACACATTCATTGGAGGGCCACCTTATTTGAATATTGTTGATCTCTTGGCCATTCTTCCTTTGTCAAAATAATGAAAGAAGGGTATCACTATAACTACAACCATTAAAAATCCTTCTAAGGAAGGAAAACTTTCTTCAATAATATGGATGATCAACTACATAGAGACAATTTCAACTTTGTAGGTTGGTTTGATCTATTAATATTCCCTTATGCCTATATCTAAGGTGCATCATTCACAATAACCACCACCTTTATAACTTCATGATATGCTCATTATTCCTATTTGGAAGGTAGTGATTTCCTAACAACCACAATTTATTTTATTGCTATTGTTAAACTAGCATATGCTTTGTTACTACCACAGGATATTAGAGCACACAGAGACTTTATTTGTTTGCATCAAATAGGTGCTCCATGAGCCTTTCTTTCTCGTCACTGTGTTTTAGGGTTTAATAGGTATCTATACATCAATTTGAATTTACTTAATCTACACTACACTTGCATTGTTTACTCAATTAATTTCTTTGATTTTTATCAATAATTTTTTCGTTATTTTAATATAATTCTTTTTTAATTTTTTTTTGAGTAGGGTAATTTAACCTTAAATCTATTTTATATATTACATAATCAAAATTTCCATAACAATTTTTTAATTTACCTCTTTTAAGGTTTTATTTTAATTGAACCTTAAATCTATTTTATATAGTATATAATAAAAATAATAGATGTTTTTCAATTTCCATAATATAATATGATTTTATGCTTTTATTCCAGGCCACGACGCTTGGAATTCGAGGTTTCATTTTCCAGCTCCTCCCGCTTGATGAGAGAATCAGACTTCTTAGGGGCAGAGAGGCTCTTGCTCACTGGGGGCATGATGGCAACATCCAGGCTACCAATGGTGGTTGTCAAATGGATAGGTCTCGCTCTCCACTCTCCTCCCCAACATCCCAGTGTGCAAAGGGGTTGGTTCGCCATCTACACCTCCAACGATCCCTACTCAACCTTAAAAAAAACTAGCGCTAGAGAACAAGTCTTGCGAGCGCTCAACCGACTCCTGTAAAAATACAAGGGCGACGACGAGACCAGCATCACTAACCGAGGAGTCAGTTCCAAGCACGGCTGAGCCTACTCTTGAAGAAGTTGAAAATACAGAGGAGCACAGAGTCAAGTCAGTTGATAACCGCTAAATACAAGAAGTTGGTTGATAACTGACACAAACATTCGGTTCACAATTGAAATAAGAAGTAAGATCCAAGAGTCAATATCTTTTCAATCGTCTAATACTCATTGAACTCATGCACTTACACATAGAGGTGAAGTAGACAAATTTATTTTGGTAATGATTGTAATAATGTTTTTTTTTTTTTTTAAGAAATCCCAAATCTTAAAGGGTGGAAAAGTAATTGGATAAGCACAACAAATGTATAAAGAGAGGCACATGCTAACGAGGAAGGATGTTTATGTGGAATTTGATAATAGGGAGTTTGTTGATTGGAGAGGTGGTTATCAAATTGGAGTTAAATTATTATGTAATTGAATAAAATTAAGAGAAGTTGAACAATTTCAAGTTACTTTAGGAGGAAAACATTAGAAAGTAGGATGCGGGATGAATAGGGGTTTTTTGAAGTTGAACAATTGCAATTTAGTTTAGGAGGAGATCATTAGAAAGTGGGATGCAAGAGGAAGAAGGATTGGTTGTTTAGAAAAGAAATTAAATAGTTGAGGGTTGTGGATTGGATAATTGGTTAAGAAAGTAGATTGAAGTATAACAATCAATATAATGATGTGTAATAGAGACCAATGTAAAGTCATTTTAACTTTGAATTTATACGCTGAGAGGGTTCAAATCTCTTGAGGTGCAAAACTAATCTTTAGAGTGCAGAACTTGAGGAAAGGTTTGCACTTTGAGAGATTTGATCCCTCTTAATGCGTGATAGATCTGGAGTTAAGATGGATCTAGGTTGATTCTAATTACAAGCATTAATATGGAATTTTTAGATGATCATTATGTATGTTTTTAGATGAGCATGATCCTTTGAAATTTACATCATTATGAATCCAAAAAATAACAAAACTATAATGTTTAATGATGTAGATGTTGGATGATAATAAAATGCAATGATTAAGATATCAATTCCTTCTCAATATACTCAAGAAGTATCATTGACAATCTGCCTTTTTCATATTTTAGTATAGTGAGACAATTTGGATGATAATAATCGTGTTTATGTATATGTCTCAGATGAATATGATTGTTTTAATTTACTTAGTTTCTTTAGTTTGTTGAGAACATAGAGAATATTATTCAAAAGTATATTTCAAGAATTAGATGAGGAATAAGTTGAATAAAAATGCTGAATGATGAAAATGTACATTGAAATCAATGCAAATACACATAAATCTATGCATTGGTTTCGACATAAATGTCAATTTCTAAATGTGTTGGTTTCAATGTACATGTTAATTTCTAACACATTAATTTCAGGGTGTGTCAATTTTATTTCAATTCAATATAAATATGCATAATTTAAATTCAATATAAAGATACATAATAATTGATTTTTGTGTACATGTCAATTTCAAGTTATGTTTTTATTTCAATTCCAATTTCTATTTATATGTCAATTAAAATTTCTATTTCAGTGTCTAATACATTAATTTCAATGTGCATGTGTGTTTCTACACACGTTGATCTAGAAAATGAGGAAATATGTACGCTGAAATCAATGCATTTATTTCAGTGTACATGCAAATTTCTATTTCTTTTTCAATATTAATTTCTATTCAATGTCTATTTTTATTTCTATTTCTAGTCAAATTCTAATGCATTGATTTTAGTGTATATGTCAATTTCTAGATGCATTGATCTAGAAATGATGAAATATGTACACTGAAATCAATGCATGTATAATGAAATCAAGCTTTCTTAGAATCAAAAATATTTTCTAACTTACATGTTTATGTTTACTTTTGGTTATCAAAGAGACATAAAAAATATTTTCGGACATTAATAGACTAACTAATATTCATGGGATTTGATAGGTTTGTGGATGCAAATAGTATTCATCTTCATTTTCACTCTCTCCATGTGTCAATTGCAAAGTTATTAATCTGTGAAACAAGGTGAATATCGTTGGCATATCATATTCAAAATATTGTGGCATTTTTTATTCTAATTCCTCTTATCGGAATTGAAATTCCATCACATGGTTTGCATACATAGATATCATGGTTTCTTCTTGAGAGCACTCCATCAATGCATGTACATTGAAATCAAGGCATTGATTTCAATGTACATGTCAATTTCAATTTATGCTTCTATTTCTATAAGGACGCTCTATCCTCTTATTACGATCTTGTTTCAAGCTATTAATTTTCATGTTTAAATTTGAACATTGTTATTCTCATTTATTTTAATATTTCACCAAATTTATTGACGTCTAATGACAATGTTATATCTACAACAACATGTAAGCCATATTTTCTACAAATAATTTTTTCTCTATTTACGTAATCCACTCTTTAATGAAGTCAAAAAGTAAGAATCTAAAATTATTCTTTTTAATTTCAATTTCTTCCTTTTTAATCTTGCATTCTTACACTGAATCTATATTTATTGTACAATTTTTTATTATTCTAAACACTCGGCTTCTTCTCTTTATTTAAATTTATATTCCACTTTTTATATTTTTCAATTTTATTCTTTACATATTTTCTATTATTTACTACTTCATTTTATATTTTCTTTTATCTTCATAGTTTTTATTTTAAATTCATTTACTATTTTTATTTTCCTCATAGCATTTACGTCTTTATATCCCTATATTATTAAGTGAAATTGATCTTTACTTTAATTCAATATAATTTGTATATATATCCACATGAATATAGTGAGGCATCGGAATGAGGATCATGATAGAGACCCAAAGAGTATAGTGTGCATCAAGGTGGGAAACGACAAATGAGTGATAAGATTTATGTTAAAAGGTTTTCGATATTATACTCTTGTTTGGTTGGTAATTAGATGTTTAAATATTTAAACTAAAATAAACATAAATCCAAATCCAATTCAATCCTTTTTAACTCCAATCCTTCTTAACTTATATTGTGAGTTAAGATATTGTGCATTGTAAAGTTAAATACATGTTGTACATTGACCATTTAGGTGAAGATAAAGGTCACAAAATAGATATTGCACATTGAGCATTTTAGTTAAAGATAATATTGAGGTGGGAAAGAATCATGAGTAATAGATATTGTACACTAATGTGCAATACAATGCAAATATTGCTCATTATTCATTTAACCTTAATGCAAATACATATGGCATACTATTGCACATTAAAAAAATGCAAAAATGGTTTACTATTACTTTAACCTTAATTTAAATATATTTTGTACATTATGCAAATACATATGTGCATTTCTAGTTAATATTATCTTCTCTAAACCTATCTTATGCTCAATTCCATTTCCCACCTTGATGTGTATTACTAGTTAATATTATCTTCTCTAAACCTATCTTATGCTCAATTCCATTTCCCACCTTGATGTGTATTTCAAGTTAAGTATTTATATATAGTATACATTACAAGGTTAAGATACATTATTGATTTTAATTTAATTTAATTTTATTTTTTATTTTTTATTTTTATTATTTTTTTCCTTTCTTTCAAGTTGGAATATGGTTTGTTTTTTCATTTAAAACATGTAGAAGTGATTTTATATGATGCGGGAACATCTCAATATATTCTTTTATTTTGGTAAGGGCACCAATCCTTGTAGATATTTATTACCAAATATTTGTTTCGTTATTCTTATGTGTCCCTTATGGGACATCTATACCATTTAGTTAGTAGAGGGCTTTTAGAAAGAAGTTTAGAAGTAGTTTCAGGAGAGGCGATCCTCACAAGTAGCCTCTCTTTTCTATTACCAAATATTTCTTCCCATTTTTTAATAAAAAGACATGTAACTCGCAATCCTCATGGGGTGCGAGCAAGAGTAGGGGGAAAAGTTCTTCATGGGTCTCAAATTAAACTCGGTAATGTTCTTTGTTAATTTAATAGCATTGTGATTCCTTTGGAGAACCTTGTGTATTAATCATGTGTGTTTGAAAATCTTCTGTATTATGGATGGTTTGAATTTCGGGGATTTAAGCTTGGATAAATGTGTTAGTTCCCGTAACCAGTCAATGATTTATTCAAGGACTCACACAAAATAGATTTCAATAGTTTCATGGAAAAATGAGAATGTCCAAGCTGCAGAGCAAGATTGGAATTAAGTTGAAGCAAAGTCTGCCAATGAAAGGAGTGAGGAAGACTTATGTCACAAAGTATATTGACTGAGAGAATCTGCATCTGATTGAATCCAAAACACGCACAAGGAATTAGTAACCAGACCCCCAACCAGTGTCGGACCTAGTGTGGTAAATCCGGATTTGGGCTAATCTAGACCTTTCAAAAAGGTGACCACTTGAAATAATTTGGACCTCGAATTGAGCCAGATATCTAGGTTGGAGGAGATCTAATCTGTGTCATGTTTTTTCATTAAAGCCTTCTAGATACCAGATACCTTCGGGTATAGGATCAGCCCTTGTGGGACCTATGAAAATTCCTAGATCTAACGATCTTTGGAATCCTACTGCAACCGGCTTAATCTACTTCACCTAGATCGTAAATTACATTATAAACTTATTTCAGATTTCTTCTTGAAATATTGAAGTAAATTATTGAAGCGGCCTACACCAAATTAAATATGATTCTGAAACATAGAAACTGAGCAAGGAAATACAAACACATAGGACATCATTATTTTTGGACAAAAGTCCTCGGAAAAACCCAATGCGGGAAAACTAGTGCAGTAGCTCTGAGGGTTTATTATTATTAAGCAGTAGCAAATTATGAATAGATCTTTGAATACCTCACAGAGTTATTCAGTTATAGAGATAAATATTGTCAGAACGAATTGTGAGGTTACCTCACACTATCATTGGAAATCTTGGCTGATCCAGCCCCAGACCGATTGCCCCCAGCTTTTCTAGCTGCCTCTGCGTAGTATCTGTGTCAACCCAGTGTCAAGCTCTCTACGGAATGCATCACTCCTCTGGCTGGTCGATTTGCTGCCTAGGAGATTTGATTTCTGCCTCCCGGTTTCACACCCCAGCTCCCGCTTCTGAAATTTGAATTCCCTCTGCAAATTTCAGACTCCTCACTAGCTTTTGCAGTTCCTTTGTGTGGCTCTGCGTCATCCCATCTAGCTTAGCGCTGCCACTACTAGATTACTCTTCGCCTCTCTCTATGGAAGATTCTTTGACTGAGAAAATCACTCTCTCTTCGGAAGCTATCATTGCCCCTCTGCTGCAAGAAATCTCCTCAATCGAATTTTCCTCCTAAGAACTTCTCACTTCAGAAAATCGATTTCTTGATCTCTCTTCGTGTGTTTTCCAAATGACCCTCAAGCCCCTTCTTATATCTTCCTGTTGGACAACCAACGACCTAGATTAACTCCTAATCAAAGGCTTAGGTCATTTTGACTTGATCTCCATCTTTTTCTAGAAGTTTCACCCACAATTAGATCAATACCCATTAATATTTTAATTTTCCTAAGTTTAGACTTAGGAACCCTATTAAAAATATTAATTATTTAAATACAATCATCTTTGGGTGGAATTTCCCAAAACGGTTTATGGGTTCTTTTCAATGCATGTGCCCAAGCCTCCTTGCAAAATTTTAGGCTTAGATCACATCTGATGCTACCCCAAATCAACAGGACCCAACAGAGCATAGGGAATGAGGCATGACATTTATATTTTATAAGAGTTTATTTGTACTTCTTAAGGACACATATAACCTATGAGAAAAGTTACAACATTTAGATCCTCCATGACCCTAGACCTCAGAAGAAGTAAGAAAATATCCTAGTTTTGGAACCTCGTACCACCCACACACCTTACTCATTGCATCAAGTGGTATTAGAGTAGGAAATATTTATAGAACCCACAGCTTGATAAGAAAAAATTTAGGAGAAGACACACCAAGTAGTTGTTGCACGTATGCCTCCTAGAAGAGGAGGTCAAGAAAGAAGTATGATGGACGAGGACTTGAGGATGGAATTGAGATGCATCCATGTTAGAATAGAAGTCATTGAGACAACCTAGAGAAGAGAGCTTGATGTGGGAGAAATCAACGAGAGAAAATATACTGTTAATTTTTGCAACTACGATCAAATTCCACCTTCGACAACTTAGATGACCAAGATGATGATTGCATTAGATTCCTATTTTGGAGATGACCAAAATTGACCTAATGATCACCTTATTTGGACAAGCTAAAGTTGGTTTTTGAATTTATTTATTCACTCATGTATATTAGGTTAGGTTGGCCCTAAACACATGTTAAATTGGTTAGGTCAGCTTTAACCCCAACTGGACCTTCATGAAAGCCTACAAATAGAATATACCTCAAGATTATTTGGACACATTGATCAAGCCATCTTCTCTTCTCTTATTGTCTCGGTTCGCTCAGGATTGTTAGAGGAAATTTCGTGCAAGGGTTCGAAATCTCAAGGATGAAGCTCGCACTGATCTAGCGTTTTTTGATTCATGGACGTTGGCACAGAACTGGGCATTTTAGTCCCTAGACGCTAGCACATAGTGGTCAATAAAACATCCAAAGATCATTAGATGATGGTACAAAAGCATATGGGAGTGTTTAGGGTTTCAGATGAAGATCTAGAGGTGTTGGTCCCCAGACACTCGCACTGAGTGGTCCTAAGAGCGTCCAGGTTGTCCCAGATGCACACACAATAACTAGAAGAGAGTGTCTAGGGGTTTGGAGTAGATCTAGTGAGTTGGTCCCCAGACGCATGCATAGAATGGTCTTGGGAGCATTCGGCTACCATAAACGTTGGCATATAGTTCATAGAGAATGCCCAGGATTGTTATAGACACTCACATAGCTCCTCCTCCCTATGCCCAGGACTCATAGATGAGATTTAGTATTTCGAAAATTCCTCTTAGTGACAACAGTGTTCAACATAGTGACAATAGTTGACTACAGTCAATGACAACACATTACAGTCCTCAAAATCAATGTTTTGAGTACAAGCATGATTAGATTTGTTTCATGGATACCATAGTTGTGTTGTTGCATAGATAAAGTTATCGATCATTGAACTCTCTTTTATGGAATCACTTGATGACGATCTAATAAGAAGAATATTTGCAAGGGTTTTCCCCATAGTGGGTTTTTCTCTGGTCTCGGACCAATCTTGGTGTCTTTATGTGTGTGCATGCTTTTCTTCTATTATTCCTTTATGTTTTGCTGCATTGATGATGTTGATTTTTTTCTTTCTATATAATTGCATATGCTGATGAATAATGGTGTAAATATGAATAATGTAATGATGATATGAGGTGAACTTAATGTATTAATCAAGAAATTCAATTATCAAAGCAAAGAACAATGTAGCCCTATAAAAAATAACATAGTATCAGAGCTGAGCTGAAGAAAATCCATGGAGATCACCCTGATGATGACACCTTTTATGGAAGCTAGAAGTGGATGGTGGAGAACTAAAAGAATTCTAGGGTTTGAGGAAAACCCTAGTGATGAGCCTAGGTATTGCAACAATAATGCTACAACTCCCAGGGCTACCAGCTTTACTTATCAACCTGTGGTTCATACAAACTTGGAGGTGATAGTGCTATATGCACAAGTAGAAGTGAAGGTCTTGCCTGTTGTCACTGTTTGTCTGGCAAGAGACCCCAGGGGTTCCAAGCCAAACTTCTATAGAGTCAGAATAAGCTTAATTCTTTGATGGAAGGGGAGCAAATTTATTCTAAGAGAGAGCTACTCTACTGCAATAATGAAGAAAACAACATGAAATGCTAAACTTACACCATAACCTAACTAACCAATTAAATAGCTATGCTAAGTAGAATTGCTAAATCAAAACTAACCTAATGCTAATCATCGTTGCAGAAGTAAAGAGCATCAAAACTAGACTAAGGTGTAACAAATAAACTTAGGCTAAATTGAGTTTCAAGTGGAAAAAACAATCGGAGGTCGAAATTAGTGAAAGGAGGATGTGAGGGAGCAACAGTGCATAAGAACCATTGGATCAATCAGGTGAAAGGCAAATGAATGACAGAGATTAGATTGCAAGAGGTTACGTAGATAGATGGGCGAACAGGGTTAATGAGCAGGATGAACGGTGGAGATCATATCACGCGGATTAATCAAGGGATGGATGGACAAGGCTAACAAAGGCGATGAATGGTCAAGATCTTATTGCACGGGTGAGTTCAAGAGATGGACAGACAGGATTAATCGGCAGATAGACGACGGAGATTAGATTGCGGGCAAAAGAAATGTGCAGAAATGATGGAGCGGGTTTAGAGGGCAGTAAGTTGTTTATCGCGCACCCTCAAAGTTGTAAGTGGTTTTCTAAAATTTTGCGCGATTAGCCTAACTGGGCGACACATAGCATGAAGAAACCACTCTCATCACGTGCCCTCGGGCGGATAATGATCGGACAAAAATCCACGTGATATTGCATGATAGCCATTGGATTAGGTGGGGCTGATCAACGGTGGAGATCAGCCAAGCTAGTTGGCGATCGGGTGAAGCGACAACTGTCGGATCAGGCGAGGCAGATTGACGGTGGGGACTTAAAGTTCATAAAGTGAGTGGTTGACTCCATGCAAGGCATCAGTTGGAGAAATAATGAATCGGACGGTGATTGTGAAGGTTTGTTGGTGATCGGATGATGATGAAGCGATGGATGAGGAACGTGCTGGAGGCAGTTTCAAATGAAAATGACAGAGAGAACCAATGATGGTGAACTAGTAACTGTGTTAAACAATGAATGCCATAGCCCATGTGAGAACCAGAGATTGTGTTTTTGGGGTTGCTGGAGGGTCCCTTCCTCAAGTCATGGTCCCAGAGGGAGGAGATGAGGCCGAGACACCTACGCACAACCTGATAGTGATATTTTTCCTTTAACTAACCTGTGAACTGAAAGAAGGCATAAATGAAAGTAAATTGAAGCACAACGCAGATGAAAAGAACTAGAAAGCTACTTCAGCAAATAACCAATGAAAAAAACCATGAATCTATTTAAGCAAATGAACAAGTAAACTAGAAATCTATTTAAGCAGGTAAACAGAACCATGGAGCTACTTAAACAAATGAATAGAACATAACTCTATGCTAGCATAAATGTACAGTAAAGAGGATTTGTGGCTGCTTGGGTCGTGCCCTAACCCAAGAGCTTCAGCCCTTGAAGTTAACTCAAAGCTGGCTTAAACAGAACTCATTCTTATTTTAGAAACCATGGATTACAGAGCAAACTGTCACAAGCCTTTGCAACTCAGAAATAAAACAGAGTTTTTACAAATGAATTCTGAATCCTTATGAGGTCCTAAGCCTCTCTATTTATACATCTGAAGTCTCTAACGACTTCCTTCCCATTAGGCAGGCTTGGCTCCCAACTTAAGATAAACTTTTTTCTGTCCCTTTCCCTTGCTTGGTTGTCTTTTAGTCTTCAAAGTGATGGTTGTGTGCACTCCGAACTGATGGTGGTCTTCCATGTTGTATTATAGTCCTAGGTGGCCTCAACTAGTCTCTCTGCCCAATCCTTCCTGTTGCTGCTCACTACCTTAGTTAAGATGTTCTCCATTTCCCTATTGGTCACCTCCACTTGCCTATTAGCTTGTGGATGATAAGGAGTGGAGGTCCTATGCTTGATTTTGTGATGGTTGAGCAGTTCTTCAATCATGCTAGAGGTAAATTAGTTGCCTTGGTCTGTGACTAGCTCTCTAGGGTACCCAAATTTGTAGAGTATATTCTCCCTTAGGAACTCAGCTACCTTCTCTTTTGTTGCTACCTTAATTGCCTTGGTTTCATCCCACTTAGTCAAATAATCAGTGCACGGAATAATGTGTTGTTTTTGCTTTGAAGGAGGATTGATAGGCCCAATAAAGTCCATGCCCCACTTGTCAAATGGCTCGAAAGTCACTTGAGGTTGTAGGGGCATTTCATCTCTTAGAGTAGGCTTTCCCATCCTCTGGCACCAATCACACTGACTAATATACTTTTTCACATCCTGATGAAGAGTAGGCCAATAATAGCCTACTTGCAACACTTTGAATGTTGTCCTCTTTGCTGCAAAGTGACCTCCACAAGGCCCATCATGACAGGTCAGAAGGATGTCAAAGACTTCCTCTTCCCTTACACATCTTCTTAAGATTTGATCTAGGCCAAGTTTGAATAGATTGCCCCCAATCCAGGTGAAGGGGGTGCTCTTTCTAATGATGTTGCTCTTTTCTTTGGAGGGAAAGTTTGGTGGGAACTGTGCTGATACCAGATAGTTTGCTATATCAGCAAACCATGGGGAGAGAACTAAAATAGAAAACAAATGCTTATCTGGTAACTGTTCATCCACCATTCCTTCTTCAACTGTAGGCAGATTCATTCTAGATAGAAATTCAACAACAACATTTTCCTTTCCAGGCTTATCAACAATATTTAGATCAAACAGTTTTAATAGAAGCAACCATCTTATGATTCTAGCATTCACATCTGGTTTGTTCATTAAATATTTGATCGCAACATGATCAGTATGCACAAATGTTTGATAGCCTGTAATGTAATGCCTAAATTTGTTCAATGAATGCACAATAGCTAGGAGTTCCTTTTCGGTCATCGTATAGTTTAGCTCAGCCTTTGATAGGTTCTTACTGATAAAATAGATGGCATAGGGAAATTTCTCCTCTTCCTGACCTAAGGCTGCTCCTATGGATTTGTGTGAGGCATCAACATGAATATGAAAAGGGAGGGCCCAGTTTGGGCCTCTAAGGATTGGTGCAGTGGTTAACTTACCCTTTAGAATGTCTAAGGCCTCTTGACAACTCTTTGACCATATAAACTCAGAATCTTTGGCCAACAATCCAAACAAAGGAGAGGCCAACTTGCTGAAGTCCTTTATGAATCTTCGATAGTATCCAACCAATCCTAAGAAACTTCTGACATCTCTCTGCTTTTGTGGAGGTGGGACCCTTTGGATGATTGCTATTTTGTTTGGGTCCACCTGCAGTCCTTGCTGAGATATTGAATGACCTAGCACAATGTTACAGGGAAAAGTGTCTACTCAGAACTGCTTATCCCACTAAGGTGTGACAGCTGCCTTAGAAACAAACAGAGTAAAGCTACTTTCGTTTTTCCTTCATGAATTATAGATAGAGAGGAACAAAAAGACCAACCTCTGTCTTGCGCTAATCTCCTGATTTGATTCCTCTCTTCCTTGATAGTCTTTCGCTACTTGTTCCCTTGCACACCCAGCTTCACAAAGTACCTGTAAGATCACAGTAGCATAGCACTATACAAAGACATGGATCTATAATCATAAACAATCTAGGATCAGATGTAAATTGACTATACAAATGTAGCAAACATCAATGACACAAGAGTATGGAGGAAAACTTGAATAGATTTTATTGATAAACAAGAAAGAGCCAAGAGGAGTTACAACCAGTTGTTCTGACCCAACATCAACCTCTCAGCAAGGAAGCCCCTCTTCACCTCATACAAAGCTTAGATCACCCAACAATCTGATGTTTGTCTCAAGAAACCAACAACAATTCCTTACAATATGCAAAATTCCAGCCTCTGGATCTCTGGGATGAGGGATCCATATATAGATATCTATAATGGAGATGAGTCAGCTTATGATTTGAGTAGTGTCTTCCCTCTGATAGTTCTTGCTTCCACTTGGAGATTGATGATCTCTTACTCATCCTTGGTCGAATTCAGAGAGGCAAGTGTCACAGGAGAAGTTTCTGGAAGCTTCCATTGCCTCTCCACCTCGCGGAATGACACTGCCATTTGTCATTTCTCGCCCATCGCACCCCATAGAAGGGATTTTTGAAATGCAACGCACCCATACAGTGTATTTAGGTGAGATGCATCACACCTGGCCTGTGGAGCAGCTGAAATGATCCTGTTTTGACCAATTCTGAGCAGTTTTTGATGGAGAACTTCTAGGAGAAGCTGTAATCTGTTGACCATGTTCCTTTAGGGGTTAGAACAACACTTTTAGGGACTTAGGAGCCCTTGGTTTATGGACATTTCATGCTTGGGGTTGTAGTGCCCAAAAATGTCTATAACAGTTGCCCCCTAAAGCATGAGGTCGTTAATCTTTTGATGTTGGGTGAAATGCTTTATTATGAGGATTCGAAGTTCTTTCAAGCTGGGAGGAGACCTGTAATAAGATACAATACAATACATTATCTTCATAATATTTTCATGATCTAGCTAAGGCGGGCATTCCCATGCTCAGCTTTATAAATTCATTTTCATGTACATAGGACAGACAATCGTCTGAGTGTAGACTGATGATTCTGATAGAGCCATCATCCCTTTGATTGGATGATTATCTGTGCAGCAATGATGTACATTTGATGTTTTTATTTTCCTGAATGTATATCGCAGCCTGGATGGATGAAACTAGATTCGGGGTCTTCATCCTCGTTCGATCTTCACTCGAAGTACAAGTCTATCCATGTGAGAAATGTTCTGAAGTCGAACATGGAAAGACATCGCCTGATTACCAGCCAATGATGTAAGCTGTTAATAGGCGCGAGAGGAATCACCGATAATGATAATGACCCTCAAGGTACTGCAGTACAATTCACGTGGTGTGAATAAAGGACTTGGCGTCGAACACCACGCAAAATCTTTCGGTCGAAGGTCATTGATGTAAACCTGTCGCCGGAAGTGAGAAACTTGCCATTGAGGCATGCAAGCTTCAAAGTACTGAATAGGGTGTTCCTAGATCAACTTCTTGGATAATGAGCTGATGTCGACAAGAAGTGATCCGTCACAGGAGGGACTTAATGAATCCCACATCAATGACATGGAATGGAGCAAATGATTTTAATGGAGGTGAAAACGATCTGGTGATATAAGGTTCAGGGTGGCGGTCATGAAAGAATGGAGTATAAATGTATTGTAGTGGGTGAGACACAGGTGAATTCTCTGAATGACTTCTCTTGAACATATCGGCGACACTGACGTGATGGATTGGTAGCATTAACCCCAAATGTGGATGGTATGATGGGACCATGGTGATGTGACCGGTGGATGAAACAACCCAACCCGACTTGGATGCGGAGTGAAAGTGTCATGTTCAAGAGCGACTTGCTACCAACAAAGTTTCCTCAAGTTTTCTTCCCAATTTTTCCCCAGTCATTGCTGACCGGTACCTCTTTATTTTTATCAAGATTGAGGAGGATAACATATGCTTGTTCTATAATTTGCCCTTCGGGCAAACCCATCGCTATGTTTTAACGAGCCTAGCGATAGTGAAACTCGTTCTCGTCTATAGACAAGTTTGTCGCTATTAAAATTTTAACGAGTTTAACAACAAAGATAACTCGGTCCTTTTCAATTTTAGAGAGTCTGAAAAGGAACGTAAAGGAAACTCCAAAATTCCTTTTTCATCATCTAATCCCTTAAGTCCGAAAAAGTATAAAACAATACAGAAGGGATGGATTTTCGATACTTTTAACGAGCCGAACAAAACAAGCGCTTGATCTTTTTGTGTAATAATCCCTCAGGTCCAAAAATATTAAAATTTAGAGGAGGGATAACACTTCCGATCCCTTTAACGAGCTGGAGAGGCCAATGGCTCGGCAATCTTTTCATATTTTACGAGTCAGTTGAAAAGAGCTTAAAGGAGACTCGTCTTTTGAGGAACGAGTGATAAAATGGGTAGCAACTGATTCCAGGTAAGGTTTGGAATTTTCCAATCACGGCAGTGTTACAAGGATGGCTAGTGAGATCACTCTTCGCAGCTGTTCCTCAAAATGGGTAAACAATCAAATGGAGGTGAATGATCGGCCAATGCAAAAGTGGAGGTGATGGTGCAAACACGACCAAGGCTTTAACGACTGAAGTACTACATTCACGATGGTTATTTACCGGGGAATAGTTCATTTTTTAATGAGCTTAAACACGGGGGGAAACATTTGCTCATGGCTTATGTTTATTTTTTAACGAGCTTGAACTATGCGCTAAAACTGCTCGATTAATCCAGTCGTATAATAAGAATGTCCCATTTAAAAACGACAATTTTTAGAGTTTTTCCCCACATCCTTTCTTTATGCAAGTTAGGAAACGACCAATCCAAAAAATAGATAAATGATCGCTCTTTGCTTGCACGCCAAAAGGTTTGCATGCCCCCAGGTATAAAACAGAGTTTCAAGGTCACCCTTCAAATCACCAACAAAACATTTTTTTTATCAGGAGAGGTATACCTCTTTCAGGTTACCAAAGATTGTTTTGTTCACAGCGCAAACAAAACATTTCCTCGGCGACGTCTATCGAAATAGACAAAGGCGAGTGGAGGAGACTACTCCACTCACATAACTTTGACAAGAGAATCTTCTTCCAGAATAACCCCCTCTTCCAATCACGGACGGGAGTACAGACTAGTCATATTCTCTCGCGGAAACCTACCCTATACCCAAAGTTTTCCTGCCGAAGCAGACCAGGGTGCATGCCCCCTGGGTTTCAGTCATGTCCCCCGAATCACTCGCGCTCATCAGGCGGGCAGATTGGAGATTGAGACATTTCTTGCGTGAAAAGACCATTCAGGGATGGTATATGACTATTTGCTATGCGTGAACTGGGGAATGAAAGCTGGTCTATGAGCTTGACCACTCTTCCTTCATGCGGAAAACACATTACTCTAAAGAGTGAGGAGACAATTGCTCCCATGCAATAAATATAGTCTCGTCCAAGGAGTAGATTATAATCCAGGGGTCCTTGAACTACCATTACGTTCATTTGAACGGTTTTCCTTTTCAATGTTATGGGCACATTGGGAAGGATCCCTAATGGTCGACTGGTTCCTTTGTCAAAGCCTATTAGATTTCTTATCTCAGGCAAAAGCGATGGCGAACCAAGCGCTTTCCAAGCAGTCGAGGAAAGGATACTCACAGAAGCCCCTTCATCTATGATGGTACCAGCCATAACCATTCTATATATTTGAACAATGATTCGGAATGGTATACTAGCTGGTAAACGGGGTCTGCCTAGTTGATTCCAATCAAAGGAGACAACTAGGTTGCTTGGAGGTGGGACCGAATAGACAGCCGGGTATGACTCTGACGAACTTCCTTCCTATGGTAAAGGAACAGGTAAATTGCTCCCATGTTCATTGGAGTCTGTGCTTATGAAAAGAATTTGGATGGTGTCATCCTTGTTCTCTTCGGTGACTGTATCATCTGAAGATGGAACCTCTGAAGGCAAGACCAGGTCAACTGCCACCTTGACCTTTTGACTTTCGTCTGGTATGGGTTCAGATGGTTTGTCTTCAATGATAGATGCTTCAGCCGACCACCTGAGCGGGCCGGCCGGATTTTCAACTAGTGACAGACTCGGCAAGAGTTTTTTATATCCAGGAGGAAGTCGTAACGGTGAAACCGGACGATCGTCCAAAACTCTTTTAGCCTCATCTAAGAAGGGACAACGGTGGACAGCATGATCGCCTTCGCACAGTTTACAAGGAAATCTATATTTTCCTTTTTGTCCTGGGGATTCACCTTCACTAGTCGACGGTGTGTTTTCAACATGATCACCAGAGGTTGACGACACCGGGTTGTGCAAACGAGGAGACCAGTCCCTTAAGATCCTAGGGATGCAAGGACCATCTCTATGATAGTGGTCTCCTTTGCAAATGACACATGGCGATTTAGGCCTAGTCGGTGTAGTGTGTGGATTTTCGCTAGACGACGCTCGTTTGCCCCCATTCGCTTCTGGCTCCTTCTTCTTCTTCTCTTTCTTCTTCTTTTCCTTCTTCTTCTCAGGTACTTGACTTTTGGCTTTACCAGCCCCATCAAGTGAAGAGGAAGGAGGAGAGTAAGAATTAGAGGAAGTAGAAGGTTGGTGGGTAACTCTGGACTTGTCTAGTTGCTGATTCGATTGTTCAGGAATTGCGGTGTTCTAAACGACAGAGGTTGAGAAGAGCCATACAGGCAAGCCGATTGTCAGTCCTGGAAGTGACAATGTGGCCATTTGGGGTGCACCAACATCTCCCCAAGAGGAGAAGGGACTAGGATTTACTCCAAGGGGAATTCCTTGGTTAGTGGATTCCATTCTCTCAACCCAAGATAAAGGTAGGAAAGGGTAATGAATATTCCGTTTAAAATAAATTTTAGACGCTTTGACACAACTTGTTTTTTCAATTTTTAAGAGTCGAGAAAAAACAAAAGATGACTCTAGTCTCCTTCGATTTTTAATGAGCCTGAAGTGACAAGTGCTCAGATGGACCTTTTCTGTTAAAGAGTCTGAAAAGGAACGAAAGGGACTGCTCTGGAAATCTAGGTAGAGGGATTACCAAACCAATCGCAAAACTGCAGAATACTTTTTATGGTACGGCAGTCAATCTTCCCGAATGCTGTGTTTAGTGCATTACGATCGATAGGGCGGCAGACATGGCTTCCTATGGATAAAGGATTAAGCCTATTGGGGTCTCCCAAAATATACTCGACGGTACGTGGGAGCACAAGTCCGTACTGGCACTTATCGTCTCAAAGTGGAGGAATCACCCAACCATCAGTGAGAACAACAGTTACCAAGCTTTACGACGCCAGAATACGTCTCTAGCCTAGACTTCTAAATGTTGTGCGTTAGGTTCCAAAGCGTTGTTAGGTTCATTGAATTTATTTTATAGTTGATCTTGTTTATGAAGTTTGCCTTTCAGGTTCACAACGAGATGTAGATGTAATTCCTAAAATGCAATCTAAGATGATAAACAATCTTTTTATCTTCTTTGTGCAATGAAAATCCTAGCTACTAAGGAAAGAAAGACAGAATCCTTTCACAAAGAGCAAAGAGCACACTCTAAATGCACTTTCCTAAATCAAACCAATCAGACTGTCTAAATGCAAATGCACATGCATGTATTTGTTTTCGACTTTCTTAGTATATGAATGATAAAAAGAAAGTTGATGCACAAATCTGAATTTCTTTTCAAGCGACAAATATCAACAAGTTTCTTTTCGAAATCAAAAATGGAGACGATCACAACACCTTACGATTTTGAAATGAATACTTGTTTTTGACACTAGAAAAATTACAAATTCAGACCAAAAACAATAGTAACAGGATAATCGACCATCAACAGCAATCAAACTCTTTCCTATGATCGAAATCGACACTTGCGACAGTTTCAAATCAAAGGACGACAGTACGATTATGCTACTTTTGCAAAGGAGAACTGAAAATGACCCAACAAACACACAAAAAAATTCGCAGTTCTTTTGTACAAAGGAGGCGGAATAACAGCAAGGAAAAGGGGTTTCAAACAGACATATACTGATCACAGGCAGCAAAATTCAGGAATAGAACTGGAAAGAATGAATCACAGAAACCAAAACTGCACAAAGCCTAGTCTGATCAGCGCACCTGTAACACAGGGAATTTGAAATGCAGCGCACCTTCTCCACTCAGGAAGTGCGCTGAAGTTCAGATTCTCATAACAGTGCCTGCGCTGGGCCAGAAACGAGACTTTGCTTGGGTTCCGGGTCACAGTGTGCAGTTCAGTTCATGGGTTTTGGCCGAGCAAAAGGTAATCAGTAATGCAACAATCAGGGGTAGATCTAAGGAGGATCTAAGAGCTATCACGAGGGCAATCAGAGAGTTTGTGAATCAGTTGTTTAAATCATAAAAAGATCCCGTAGATGGACTGAAGTAACATTTATCTACTTTGCATTTGCTAGGGCAAATGCAGTTCGAATGCTACTTGTAAGTTTATGAAATAGACAACAAGGAAGATAAACAAACAAACTAATTCGTCCCCAGCGGAGTTGCCATTTTGTTACAGGGAAAAGTTTCTACTCAGAATTGCTTATCCCACTAAGGTGTGACAACTGCCTTAGAAACAAATAGAGTAAAGCTACTTTTGTTTTTCCTTCATGAATTATAGATAGAGAGGAACAAAAAGACGAACCTCTGTCTTGCGCTAATCTCCTGATTTGATTCCTCTCTTCCTTGATAGTCTTTCGCTACTTGTTCCCTTGCACGCCCAACTTCACAAAGTACCTATAAGATCACAGTAGCATAGCACTATACGAAGACATGGATCTATAATCATAAACAATCTAGGATCAGATGTAAATTGACCATACAAATGCAGCAAACATCAATGACACAAGAGTATGGAGGAAAACTTGAATAGCTTTTTTTGATAAATAAGAAAGAGCCAAGAGGAGTTACAACTAGTTGTTCTGACCCAACATCAACCTCTCAGCAAGGAAGCCCCTCTTCACCTCATACAAATCTTAGATCACCCAACAATCTGATGTTTGTCTCAAGAAAACAACAACAATTCCTTACAATATGCAAAATTCTAGCCTCTGGATCTCTGGGATGAGGGATCCATATATAGATATCTGTAATGGAGATGAGTCAGCTTATGATTTGATTAGTGTCTTCCCTCTGATAGTTCTTGCTTCCACTTGGAGATTGATGATCTCTTACTCATCCTTGGTCGAATTCAGAGAGGCAAGTGTCACAGGATAAGTTTCTGGAAGCTTCCATTGCCTCTCCACCTCGCAGAATGACACTGCCATTTGTCATTTCTCGCCCATCGCACCCCATAGAAGGCCTTTTTGAAATGCAATGCACCCATACAGTTTATTTAGGTGAGATGCAACGCACCTGGCCTGTGGAGCAGCTGAAATGATCCTGTTTTGACCAATTCTGAGCAGTTTTTTATGGAGAACTTCTGGGAGAAGCTGTAATCTGTTGACCTTGTTCCTTTAGGGGTTAGAACAACACTTTTAGGGACTTAGGAGCCCTTGGTTTATGGAAATTTCATGCTTGGGGTTGTAGTGCCCAAAAATGTCTATAACACACAATCCATTCAGTCATTAAGAATTCACACTTTTCTGGACTGAGAGACAGATTCATTTCAATGAATTTGTGTAATACTTTTCTTAGGTTAGTTAGGACTTCTTGGAAATCATAGCTATAAGGTGTAAAATCATCCATATAGATTTCCACAGCATCATGAACTAATTCAGCAAAAATACTTAAGACTGCTCTCTGGAAAGTGGCAGGAGAATTGCATAGGCCAAAAGGGAGGACCCTATAGGTGGGAGTACCCCAAGGACAGGTGAAGGTGGTCTTATCCTGGTCTTCTGGGTAGATTTGGATTTGGTTGTACCCACTAAATCCATATAGGAAAGAAAAGAACTTCTTCCTTGCCAGGCCATCTAGTACTTGGTCAATGAAGGGTAGGGGAAAATAATCCTTCTTTGTGGCTTTGTTCAACTCCCTATAATCAACACAAATCCTCCACTTCCCATTTTTCTTGGGAACTAATACTAAAGGAGAGACCCACTCATTGTCTGAGACAGGGTAAATGAATCCTGCATCTAGCAGTTTTTGCAGTTCTTCTTTGACTATGTCTTTAAGAGCTGGATTCCTCCTCCTTTGTGGTTGCTTGACTGGCCTACAACCTTCTTTGATGTATATGTGGTGCGTACACATTGAGGGGTGTACTCCCTTCATTTCTTTATAACTCTAAGCGAAGGCTTCTAGGTTCTCTCTCAACATGTGGCATAGCTTTTCCTCTTCTAAAGCAGAAAGAGGTAGGTTAATGTTCAAAGTCTTCTATAGGCCAAAATATATGCTCTTGACATGGAGTGGGTTTGAATTGGCCAAGCATAAGTCAATTGGATGATTGTTCTGGGCTTCCTTTACTTCATCTTCTAATGGCAGTGAACTAGGAGTTGGACTTTGGTGTAGGTGTTCAATTAAGTCATCCTCATCTTGCTGTCCTCCTCCTATGGTTGTTTCAAAAGCATAAAGTTGGGCAGAATAAACTTCATCTTCTTCCTCTTCCTCTAACAATAAAGGTAAATCATGCTCTAGAGAAGGTTGAGTAGGAGGGTATAGGACTAATTGTTTGGACATATGCCCATTCTTGATGTTCATATTCCCAGCTCTGCAGCTAATGTAAGCATCAGTTGTGGCCAACCATGGCCTCCCAAGGATGAGAGGGTAACCAGTAAGCTTAGCCTTAGGCTGGAGAACTAGGAAATCTGCAGGGTACTCCTAGGAGTCGATGGAGACCATCACATCCTCCACAATTCCCTCAGGGGTGACTATGGAACGGTCTGCAAGTTGCAAAATTGTTGTGGTCTTCCTTAATGACCCTTGGAGATTGAGTTTGAGCATGGTGTCCTTGGTCATCACATTAATGGCAGCCCCAAGATCAATTAGAGTGTGGGACAATGGTGTCATTGATGTGCACATCTACTACAGGGCTTCCAGGGTCCAAATATTTTGGATATATTACCTGCCCCAACATTAAGTCAGACAACTGCCGAATGACATTAACGGTAGGGGCATCCATTTTTCTTCTTCCTGGATGTTTGAAGCACTTCTCCTTAACCAGCTTATTGTAAATAGGAACATCTTTGATTGCCTGGAGAAGGGGGATCTTTACACATAGATTTTTCAATTCTCACAAAAGTTCAGTTTCTTCTGGGGTAGGTTGTAGTGGTTGGATTAATCTTTAAGGAAAGGGTGGATTTACTTTAAGGTTGCTTTCATCTCTTTCTTCCTCAACCTCCCCATGTGGAGAGGGATGCTGGTTTTCTAGGAGAATTCTCCCAGATATTAGGTTGATCTCCTAGATTTCTACAACATAAGCTGGGTATGATGTTTCTCCATTGTATGCTTGTTGAACCTGCTTATTGTTTGGGTTTCGATTTGGCTGGGTAGGCATCTGGGGTTGCTTAGGTGGAGCAGTGTACAAGAGTTGTGGTTGGGTAGGTGGTGGAGGCAATAGGACTGGAAAATTGTTGAATTAGGGTCTCCCCCCCTGAGGTGGGGTATTCCACTGATGTTGTGGCTGAACATAAGGTTGAAATGACTGGCTGGTTGGCTAGGGTTGATATTGAAATGCATAGGACCAAGGAGGGGGTGTAAACCAAGAAGGATGAGTAGGGGGTCCCCAAGAAGGTATAGTGGTGGTTTGGTTGGGGTTGTAATATGCATGGGATGGCCCTTGCATACCCTGCTGGTATGGTCTAGGCCCAGGAGGTCTCCTTTGGTTGATGTAACAAATCTACTCAGTGACCTCTTCAGCTCCTTGATATACAACTTTGAGTCCAGGTAAAGAAGGGCACTTGTCTGTGGAGTGGTTTTCTTCATAGACTGAGCAAATCTTAATACAATTTAATGGACACTCGTTCCTAGGATGCCTCCTAGTGCATCTAGGACAAAAGATGGCCAAGGCTCTCTTTGCTTCTTCTTTCTTCCTTTTGATGTTCATGGTGTCCAATTTCAAGGCAAGGGTTGGCATCATGTCACTTTTGAAATCTTCCAGCATATTTCCAATTTCACCTTTGATGGATAAGTTAGAGGATGATGTACTAGCCATAGGTTGAATACCCCTACCTTTCTTCCTGGCTGACCTACAAGGGTTTCTAAATACAGTCTTTATATCCTCATAGGGTAATTGGTAGACATATCCTCCTGCTATCATATGTAAGGTATCCAAAATATCTTCCCTTACTCTTCTAAGCAGGACCAGATTTAGTGACTCAGGGTCAAGTGTGCACCTGGCCCTTTTGTAACTCAGCTGGAATCTTTCTTCATAGTCTTATAGGGATTCATCTTGGCCTATGGTCATCCTAAAAATCTCTTCTTTAGTATCCTTTGACCTATAGTAGTCCCTATATTTTTTGTTAAAATTTTGTTGCATCTGAGCCAAGTTGTGATGCTATCTCCAGGTAAACCCATGAACCAGCGTAACACTGCATCCTTGAGGGTAGATGGGAATAGTTTTAACTTTTGCTCATCATCTGTATAATCATAGGTTCAACATATAACATCAAACTCAAATAAGAAAGTGTCAGGGTCCTCTGTGGTCAGGCTATTGGAAATGAGGTAGAGGAGAGGGGCTTATATTCTTCATCTTAGTGTCCCCATTGGTTTCCTTGATGGGGAAGGCACTCTCAATTCTCTCTTTATCTCCTCTGTCATTTTGGTTTCCATCCATTGGTTCAATAGGAATGGTTTCTTCCTCTTCTTCTTCTTCTTTTGTAGGTTCCTCAAATAGGTAAGGTTTCTCACCTAAAGGGTCTTCCAATTCACTGTCACTGAAGAAGAGAGAATGTTGCCTTTTGGATGCAGTGGGGGTATTTGACAAGAATTTCCTTGAATTTTCCCTAATCCTATGAGGCATGAAAGGAAATGTTTTTGGGTGGGTTTTTCTAAGATTTTTATAAATCTAGAAAGTACTTGAAAAATAAAAAGGAAAGTAGATAATGACAACTGAAGGAAAGAAAGAAACTAGATTACTTTTGCAGAAATAAACTAATGGAAGAAAGTTGAAGACTAGAAGTAGAAGAAAAGAAAGTTTGGAGACTAGAAATAGAAGAAAGCGATAATTACTTCTACTTAGACACCTCCTCGAAAACGGTGCCAAAAAGTGACGAGCCTAGGTATTGCAACAATAATGCTGCAACTCCCAGGGCTACAAGCTTTACTTATCAACCCGAGGTTTGTACAAACTTGGAGGTGACAGTGTTATATGCACAAGTAGAAGTGAAGGTCCTACTTGTTGTCACTGTTTTTCTGGCAAGAGACCCCAAGGGTTCCAAGCCAAATTTCTATAGAGTCAGAAGAAGCTTAATTCTTTGATGGAAGGGGAGAAAAATTATTCTAAGAGAGAGCTACTCTATTGTAGTAATGAAGAAAACAACATGAAATGCTAAACTTACACCATAACCTAACTAACCAATTAAACAACTATGCTAAGCAGAATTGCAAAATCAACACTAACCTAATGCTACTTATCTAAGTTGCAGAAGTAAAGAGCATCGAAATCAGTGAAAGGAGGATGTGAGGGAGCAACAATGCATAAGAACCGTTGGATGAGTAGGGTGAAAGGCAAATGAACGGCAGATATTGGATCGCAAGAGGTTACGTAGATAGATGGGCGAATAGGGTTAATGAGCAGGATGAACGGTGGAGATCATATCGTGCGGGTTAACTCAAGGGATGAACGGACAAGGCTAACAAAGGAGATGAATGGCGGAGATCCTATCGCACGGGTGATGTCAAGAGATAAATGGATAGGATTAATCGGTAGATGGATGACAGAGATTAGATCGTGGGCAAAAGAAACGTGCGGAAATGACAAAGCGGGTTTAGAGGGCGGTAAGCTATTTATGACGCGCCCTCAAAGTTGTAAGTGGTTTTCTAAAATTTTGCACGATTAACCTAACTAGGTGACACATAGCATGGAGAAACCAATCTCATTGTGTTCCCTTGAGTGGATAATGATCAGACAGAAATCCACGCGATATCACACAAGAGTCGTTGGATCAGGCGGGGCTGATCAATGGTGGAGATCAGCCAAGCTAGTTGGCGATCGGGTGAAGCGACAGTAGTCGAATTAGGAGAGGCAGATTGATAGTGGGGACTTAAAGTTCATAAAGTGAGTGGTGGACTCCATGCGAGGTAGCAGTTTGAGAAAATAGTGAATCAAACGGTGATTGTGAAGGTTTGTTGGTGATTTGACAGTGATGAAGCGGTGGATGAGGAATGTGCTGGAGACAGTTTCGAATGAAAATGACAAAGAGAACCAGTGATGGTGAACCAGTAACTGCGTTAAAAAACGAACTCCATAGCCCATGCGAGAACCATAGACTATGTTTTTGGGGTCACTGGAGGGTCCCTTCCTCAAGTCATGGTCCTATAGGGAGGAGATGAGGCCGAGACACCTGCGCACAACTTGATAATGATATTTTTCTTTAACTAACCTGTGAACTGAAAGAAGGCATAAATGAAAGTAAACTAAAACACAACGTAGATGAACAAAACCAGAAAGATACTTCAACAAATAACCAATGAAAAAAACCATGAATCTATTTAAGCAAATGAACAAGTAAACTAGAAAGTTATTTAAGCAGGTAAACAGAGCCAGGGAGCTTCTTAAACAAATGAACAGAACAGAACTCTATGTTAGCATAAATGTACAGTAAAGAGGATTTGTGGCTGCTTGGGTCGGGCCCTAACCCAAGAGCTTTAGCCCTCGAAGTTAACTAAGAGCTGGCTTAAACATAACTCATTCTTATTGTAGAAACCATGAATTACAGAACAAACTGTCACAAGCCTTTGCAACTCTGAAATAAAACAAATTTTTTACAAATGAAGTTTGAATCCTAATGAGGTCCTAAGCCTCTCTATTTATACATCTGAAGTATCTAACAACTTCCTTCCCATTAGGGAGGCTTGGCTCCCAACTTAAGATAAATTGTTTTCTGTCCCTTTCCCTTGCTTGGCTGTCTTTTAGTCTTCAAAGTGATGGTTGTGTGCACTCCGAACTGATGGTGGAATATTCAAATGGAGGTGGAGTAAATGAGGAGGATTTACCTCCTATAATTACTCTCCCTCTTCCCAAGGTCTTTGCCATAGTTCCTTGCTTTTATCCTTTATACCTACATTTTCCTTGCTTTTATCCTTTATTCTTGCATTTCATGCACATTAGACCACAAGGCAACATATCCAACTCTAACTCATTTCATAAACAAAATATAATCAAAAGTATGCAATAATTTGTGAGAATAGTTGGTTTGACTAAGCTAGGAGGTGAATTAAGGCCAATTAAGGCCCATATAATTACTCAATTATGAGGCTCATCACCTAGGAAACTTGATTATTAGGGTTTAATGGATTCTATGAGGTTAGGGTTGGAGAGAAAACCCTAGTTTATGGAAACAATATGAGAAATGGAACCTAGTTGGTCAATGTGAAGATTCTCAAGCACTTGATAAATATTTGATGAAGCCCTAGACGAGATAATCCATAGCAAACCTGGTTGGATAATTGAAGGCAACATTGATATATGGACCATGGATATCGATGGCTCTTGAAGATTGGTTAAAGAGGGAGATGATCACCTCTCATTGAAGATAATTATTTCTTGACTTGTTATGCCTCTTACCTTTTTTTAGACCTATGGATTTGATGATTATGTTTATTTCTTATACTTCCTCCATATGTATTTGAGTATATGGATGCAGTTTCTAACCTCCTTGATGAGATGTGATGAGTAGATCCTTCTCAAGTGTCATTTGAGATGTAGGAAAGAAAAGCTAGATCTAGAAAGAAGTAAAGAGGTACTTGATGAAAATGTGAAAAGCACTAAAAGCTACTTATGAGAAGGTGCACAGGGATTTGAATACCACAAGATATGCATGGCATGTTGTATTTCAACTATAACATTGGATGGCTCGGTAAGCCCTAAAGGTATGATGAGAATGTCCCGTTCTTTGATGGAGCATACATGCATATGAAAGTGACTTAGATATGTGTTTCCTATGATGAAATGATACTATCGATACTTTTCATGATGGATTTTATATAGAAGGATAGCTCATTGACTCTTATACATGAGTATGTTGATAATGCTTGTGATAATCATGATGAAAGCATATGGAAAGAGAGATTGACACTCTTGTTGTTTTGATAAATATTTATTGAACGACCTAACTTGATCTCATTGATCATGATAATCATGGTAACTTTGAAGTTAGAGGTATAACTATGAGGTTGATATTATGGATCTCTTATTAATTGTGGTCATGCCTTGATTACATATGGTTAAACTGAATATCCTCACTTAATGAAGTGACTTGATAGAAAGTGCTCATAATATTTGAGATATGATGTTGCATATATATCTTTCTTTGAGTCTAACCTTTGATGAAATATAGATGTCAGAATACTGATAGCCATGATAGATATATGTTTATGATCTAATAGATCTATTGTTTCTTGAATCTAGTAGATATAGGTTGATGGCATAGACTCCCAGTCATAGGGAGAATCTCTTCTCAAGATTCTTACCCTTATTACTATTTTCATTATGTATTGTTGAAGTATGATTTATGTGCATTTAAAATTATTGATTTGTAGCAAAATCTCATATCTAAAGGACGCAGACATTGAACTAGGAAATATCGTCCCTAGATGCACACATGCTAAGGACCAATTAGCGTCCAGGCAGCTAAAGATGCACCCATGCTAACCTGAAGGGAGCGTCCAAGGGTTTGACTATAGTTGACCATTATTTGAACCTTTTTGAAGCTTTATTAACTCTGAATCGAGGTGTCCCTAACATATTCTGCCACTGTAATATGATTTCTGAAGTTATTGGGTTAAATTATTGATCACATAAAGTTGAAGTATTGTGCTTGACATCGGATGGTCACCTGGAAGATGTCAGTTCCACAGATTTGTTGCAGATAACAAGATTTGGAAGTAGGAAAAGCTTGAATGTTTTCCATAACATGAACATGCAGAATGAACTTGTGTTTACAGGTGACCGGGACATACATATAGATATGTCACTATGTTTGTGCTACAAGAGGTTGGCATGATTTGGTTGATTGATATAGATGAACAATGTGTTGTCATGATGCTTGAAAATAACTTTGAATTGATGATTGAGATATTCTTTGACTATAGATATATTTACGATGGCAAATTTGAACTTGCCCTGATGTCTAATGATTTGATCTAACAATTATTGATTTTCCTTGATGTCAATGCTATGTGGGTATTCGTAAATTGGCCTCCTTGTTCCTAGAACAATGGTGGAGGTAATGATAGTTTTTATTCAGCATGAAAATGGAACATACATGACTCATCCTTGGTGTATGCATTTGCACCTAGTGACAAAAATGACTTGTATTATGATTATGAGAATGACTTGATCAAGTTCGGATTGATAATGCATGGTTGATGAAAATTTGTTGACATAATAATAAATGAAGTCACGACTTGATATGAGATCTCCCTGCCTCCTGGTTGAAAGAATTGATACTCTGATAATAATGATTTTGATAATGGTTGTGATTTGGATTCTAAACTCTGATACGCTGACTTTGTTGATGTGATGATACAACATTGATTTATGCAAGGTTGATTATGATGGCTTAGCAAGGCATTATGCTTAGAGAATTGCATGAAGAAAGCTCCCCAATCAAGATATGTATATATTTGACAGTTATATGATGAAGTCAGGATGATGAGTTCCAAGCTATGGCTTTTATTTTGATTATGGTTTTGGTTTTACATCCTGATGGTCTACTCTTGATAGGTGATGAGCCTTTGATTATCTAAATCAAAGGGATATAAATTTTGAAGCTCAAAATGATGTATCATGGCATGATGGTGTCAGGTAAACTTGACTCATGATAGAGTCAAAGTTGACCAGGTTAAACAGTGATGGTTTTGGGGCACATGGTATTGTGCACCCATAGTATTCTGCCCATGGTATTGCATGTAATGGAGCCTATAAAAGGCTGCCAATACTTCATTGTAATGAAGGCCTGGAGGTGAGCGGTGATGGCTCACTTGGTCGGATTGGCCAGGGTTTTGGCCAATGCTAATGAGATCTTATTAGGTTGGGTTTTTCCCCGGATTTGGGGTTTTCCCGGATAAAATTATGTGTTTATATGTTTATGGTTGTTGTTGGTTATTTTTATATTTATTCCTCTCAGTAATTATTTATGTTATGCAGTAAATTCTTAACAATTGGTATCAAAGCCAAATATTGGCTTTAGAGGGATGTTTCTATTGCCAAGGGTTATATGGCCTAGTGGACGAAAAGATGGAAAATGAAGCTGCAGTGGTCACTGTGCTGAAGAGTGTGTCTTAGCGTGTGAAGAAGAAGGCAATGGCCAAGGAAACAGCCCAGCGAACGTCAAGCCCTAGACTCCAAGGGTGGTCGGAAATCGAAAAGCCGGTTTACTTCACATCTAGAAAGCTCAATCCCAAGGCCAAGGGTAGCCAGGGTTCAGAGGTAACCAGGGTTCTAAATGATTGTGAAAAGACGGCCAGTGCTAGGGCTACACAGAGTGATGGGGCCGTGCAGTCGGATGTGGCACTCCCGAGCGGCGGCAAAGGATATTGCCTTCGATCAGGTGTCCCGCGTTGCATTGTAGATAGGCATTGACAAATTGGCTGATGCGGTTGGGGTTACGACCTAGAGGTCGTAATGTTGTGTTAGATGAGTTCCAAAAGTTGTTAATGATGGAGTTACAATTGCTCGTGCTATTGAACTTCCTGTTCTTCTGGGGTGTATCCTTCTCAAATCAGCATGTTGGATAAGGCTTAGAGGATACTGCATTAGCTTAGGGTCACGTTGTAGCTACGTATGGGCATAGCAGATCAGTGAAGATGTAACTGTGCGGGAAACATTGTAAGCCATCCTTCTACAGCTGCAACTGAGAACTCATTGAGTGCAGTAGAAAAGGTGCTCCGTCACAATTGGTTTGAGGCCAAATGTTCTCAGGCTAAGTTTGGCTTCAAAGGAATTTGGAAAATGTCGGGCCAAGGAGAGATGAGATCGAGGGTGTAGCTCACGGGTGGCATTTTGTAAGCAGCAAAAGCGACGCCATCATTGTAGGAGGATTTGAAAATGTGCACGAAAAATGAACCGATACAAACTCATCCTCAGTTTGTGTGATCACTAATGCAATAATGGCCTGCTGTCAGTTAACGTCGTGTGCTTTTGCTGGGGTTAGAATCATAGATATCAACAACTAGTTGCTAGGAGTTGTGATTAGAGTTCATGGCGAGATGTGAGTGATGGTGAGGAAGGTGGCCACCATGAAAACGTTTGTTTCAACGAAGTATGGACCAGATTAGGTGATTAGATATGAAGATCCGATGATGCTTGCCTAGGAAACAACAAGTTGGAAATGATCCATTGCCAATGGGAAATTTTTGGTTCTTTGGGCTCTGAGAACTCCTGGCTAGAAATAGAGTAAGGTTGAGGAGTCGTTGGTGCATTTGCAGTCAATGAGGAAGAAATGAGGAAGATATATGCATGTGGATTAATTAATTGATGAATCATGTATCTGAAAAGAACGCCTAGATAATTGGCAGTTACAGCGGCTGGTGACCCATGTAATCCGGTAGATGGGTTCTTTTTATATGGACATCAATGTCATATGTACAAAGACAACAACAAGGGAAAACAAAATATTATGGAGTCAATTTTTTACATGTAAATGGGCATACTACTGTAAGACCTGGTAAGGCATGTGTACCCCTCGGTGATCACCGGTAAAGTCTGGGTTAGACCTAGGTGATAGGGGGGATGTCGGGTTAACAATACCCCAGGTAAAAACTTTGAGGGGGGTAAGAGCTAGAGTGAGCGGGATTGTTTCACTTAGCAAGTTTGTCTGGAGTTAGTCAAGGAACCCCAAGTCAAGTTTAAGGGGGGGAATTGTTAGGTAAACTTGACTCAGGATAGAGTCAAAGTTGACTAGGTTCAACAGTGATGGTTTTGGGGCACATGGTATTGTGCACCCATAGTATTTTGTCTGTGGTACTGCATGTAATGGAGCCTATAAAAGGCTGCTAATACTTCATTGTAATGAAGGCCTGTAATGGCTCACTTGGTCAGATTGGCCAGGGTTTTGGCCAATGCTAATGAGATCTTATTAGGTTGGGTTTTTCCGCGGATTTGGGGTTTTCCCAGATAAACTTATGTGTTTATATGTTTATGGTTGTTGCTAGTTATTTTTATATTTATTCCGCTCAGTAATTATTTATGTTATGCAGTAAATTATTAACAGATGAATCGATTTATGGAGTTTGGAAAATAAAATCTATATTACACATCTATTGGAAAATGTTTTTGAATAATGAAAATGCAAATCCTTAGATACTCTGATTTGAAGTTTGAGATGTTTTTGAACTTGACATGGTAACCGACAGCTGATTGAATCATTAATGTTATGTTTTGAACATCGATCTGTATATATATGATGTGCATAGAACCTGAATAAATTCATGAGTAAGCCACTTCATTCACATAGAGTTGCCACTGAGCATCCTTTGAAATATGTGCATGAGATATTCTATTTTTGAGGCTGAGATATTTCTCCTATGGTATGTGATTGCATGGATGTATTGTTGTTGATAGAGATTATTGTTAATCACATTTGGATGATGCTTTAGTATGAGATCTGCCATGATATCTTGGATGAGAGGTCTATAGTATGATTAAGGATGAGTACGATGTTGCTAGCATGGCTAGATGTCAGGTAGGTTAAAGAAACTCCTTAGAGAGATGTCTATGATCTAGATATGACATAGATACATTGTGATGACAGAGAGTGAGATGCGATTGATAAAAAATCCCATATTTATAGTTGGTACCAAGATACTCACATATATTGAGATAGTGCAGCTATTCAAAACAAGCTCAGGCTTGTGGTTGGTACATCCTTGAGAGGGAGGATGATTATGGCATCCTTGTTACATAGTAATTTGTCACTGTCTTCCCTCCAGTCTTCCTACTGTGTCATGTGTCCAAGTCAAACATGCTCATATTAGACAAATGCTCTCTGATGTTGCCAAATGACCAACTTTTCCTAAGTTTTCTGCCTCATCGCGTCTGTTGGATAAATAAACGCGCTGAAGAGCACTCATAAACAGTCCAGAAGCGCTGCCATCGCAGAAGTACACCTGATTCCCGCGATGGTCTGATTTCATGTCCTAATGCGAGGTTGTTTATAATATTTGGCAATGACCTGACTAGCTACATTATTCAATAGCGATGTCAGCGCTATATAGCAGTTATGCCCCCGTGATGATCCAGATTGGGCGAATTTGTTCCAACAGTCAGCCTTCCAAATGACTCCAGACCTAGTTGTTGGCATAGTTTGTATCACCCTCCTTTCTATGGCATGGTTGTTCTGTCATTTGTGCTACCTTCCTTGGAGATAAGCTCACTCTTCCACCTTTCATGGAGACTCCTTCTCCTATTTAAACTCTCACCATTGCTATGCACTACTAGTTTTTGGATAGTTTCTGATAGTTGGCTAGTTGAGTAGTGCTGTTAGTGTTTGTGAGTTTGCTAGATAGCTGGTGTGAGTGTGACAAGTGTGGGATTATTGATAGCTTGTGGAAGGTTGTGAAGTGCCCTTAATCTTGTGTAAAACTTGTGAGTGAGAGAGACTTGTGTATTGGGAGATCCATCTTCAAAGAGTGAATGCTTGAAGAACAGGCTGGCTGGATCCCTTTGAGAAGGCTTGTGACATCAAGACTTTGGTTGTAAGCTTACTCTTATTTCATTATTAATGCAATCAATGATTTTTTCCTATGTCTTGTATGTAATGTACTTGATAGCTCATGACTTCTTGACTTTGTGAGTAAATAGATCATTGTTATTTCCGGTTACGTGCTTTGTTGTATTTCCTTTGCATTGTTTCAGGTTGATCACTCATTAGGAGAAGGAAGCGGAAGCTGGAGCAGCGGAACAGAACTCCATTGACCATCGGTTGAGGTAGGCCTCCAACTAGGATTGTTTAAGGAAAGCTATTGTTGATCTGTCTTTGTTTGTGACTAGACCCACTCTAGGGCTAGAGGGGTTGCCTCTGTCCGCAGAGGGAACACTTTCCTGCATCACAAATTGGCGACTCCGCTGGGGAGATTTGGCCTTTGTTCTTTTCTTGTTTACTCTTGTTTTGATTTTTGATTTGGTCTCTTTTGAAGTTTTGGGGATTAGTTACTAGTATTTTGAGTTTCCTGGGTTGATTTGGGAAATACCCTTATTTGATTGAAGATTTGACTGTTTTTGATTTGGGAGTTTTGGTTCGCCTGTCATTTTTTTTTGAAAGTCATCGTGGATTTAAATTTAACAGTAGCACTGTCATCGCGCTCACCCTTTTTAATACCCTGTTCATCACGTAATTATGCCTCACAGTCGTGACGGTTCTGAAAATTCGACCATCGCGGAAAATTTGTGTACTTCCACCCTGACATCGCTCTTTTGCTGCGGCGAGTGCTTTATCAGCGCTTGTTGCTTGTGTATTACCCGTGCTGATTGCAGTAGAATTGCTTTTCTTAATTCTGCCTACTGAGTCCTGCTAGTCCCTTGCTTTTCTCACTTGTTTGATAACTTGTTTTTCACTGTTTATAGGTTGAGGCACTCTTTTGTGAGCTTTGTTGAGAATCTTGCTTTTTGCGTATGTCACCTAATTCATTGTTTCAAGTCTCTTGGATCAGTTTGGCTTGGTTGCTGGTTTGCTCAAGATTCGTTGGCAGCTTGTTGTTGGTTTGATAGAGCCTTCCCCTTTGCTTATTTTTGGTTGATTGTTTAGTGACTGTTATTGAACCAATCTTTGGCATTGATTCGATTTCTCTTCACTACTGAACATAGATCACAATTGTTTGGATCAACCGGTTTTTTCCACACTTTCTTGTTGCTTATTTGTTTCTTCTAGATTAAAAGACATCAAAATCAAAAAGATTGCATTCATTTAGTATACGAAAGTGAAAGTGAATTTGCATTTCAAGTTTACATATTGGAAAGCGAATGTTTAAATCTCTCATTAGTAGTATCCGTGCACTTTAGGAATTGATGTCTGCTTGCATTGAGTGACTGCCTTTGTTGTCTTGGTTTTCTTGGTTTGGGAATGATCTCTCTACCCTCCCGTAGGTAGGTGTTCATCGAAGAAAAAGGATATTTCATTCATTCTAGCTGCATCCTAGGATTTGTTGTATACATACGGTAAGGCCTGAAAACTGAAACATAATCCAAGATCAACTCTAAAATGAACTGAATAAATCTAACAACGCATTGGAACATAACGCACACTATTTAGAGGTCTAGGCTAGAGACGTGCTTTGACGTCGTTAAACCTAGTCACTTTTGTTTCCACTCAAGGTTGGGTGATTCCTCCTTCTATGACTCAATAGTGGTCTAGCACGGAATTGTGCTCCCATGTACCATCGAGTATATGTTGGGAGACCCCACTAGGTTATCATCCTTTATCCCTAGGAAGCCGTGTCTGTCGCCTTACAAACCGTAACGCACCGAACACAGCATTCAGGAAGATTGACTGCCGTACAGAAAGTCCTTGGTTTTCATATGACTGCCAAGGTGTATATGCAGTTTTACGAATTTGTCTAGTAAACCTTTTGCCTAGTTCTCCAGAGTAGCCACTTTCGTTCCTTTTCGAACTCCCTAAAAGAAAAGGTCCATTTGAGCACTTGTCACTTCAGGCTCATTAAATATTCGAAGGCGACTAGAGTCATCTTTTTGTCCTTTTCTCGACTCTTTAAAGATGAAAAGGTCAAGTTTTGTTCCTGTGTCTTAAAATTTGTTCAGCCACGTTCACATTTACCCTGTTAGATCTTGTTTGCGTTAGCTTGAGTAGGGTTCTTTCTCATTAAGTTTTCCTATGGTTTTTGAATCATCACCCTGGTGGAATCACCGATCCCGTCTCCCATTCCAAGTGACCAAGGGTATCCCTCTTCTGTTGCTCCTGAGATACCAATTGTTAGTGATACTCTCCCTGTTATTCTGAGTATCCAACCGATTAACTCTCGCGCTCCAGAAGACGAGACTTACGATATTCATTGGAACCCCGTTTGAGAGCCTTTCAAAGAAGATATTCCCGGTACTCCTCCTAGTGTTTTGGTCCCAATGTCTTCTTCCGACATGGAGGATACATCCCCCGTCATGAGTGAAGAATCTGTTGCGACCAGCGGTGAAATTCCTATCTCAACGGAAACTACACCTTTCCGTGTCACCCCTCTCGGTGTCATGTTGCTTTTACGCTATAAGGCTTTGAGGGATGTTATGGGTTCTTGGACCTCCCTTACGAGTTTTATGTGGTCTCACACCGTCACTCTGACCTTGAAGTCTTTTATTCCTCAAATTCACAATGTGTCTGTCACTTCAGTCCCGACTATTCCAACTGTCTGTGTGGCTTCTTCAACCCCTGTTGTTGGTGCCGTTACTGCATCCTCAATTGTGACCACTGTCGCTGGACCTTCCTTAGGATTGGAAAATAGTGGCCCATCGGCATCTGTACCTGGAGTTATTGATCCTACACTAAATGCCTCACCTTCTTCTGGTTCCATTCCAGCAAGGGGGCATACGATCAATATTTGCACGCTCTTCAGAATCCGGACCCTCAAGATCTGTTTCATTATTACGATTCTTGAGGAGCTCATATTTATTACCCCGGACCTTTACCCTCTCAGCCTGCGGTTGAGGTTACAGTCTCGTTATCTGTTGCTTGGGGTACCACCAGTTATCATGGTGCCCAAGTATCCCCTGCGAATTTTCAAGGACCACCTTATCAAGGTCAGCCATCTTACACGCAACCCTCCTATGGGTAGTAGTATTACGGAAAACCTTATCCAGGGCAACCTGGAGGCCCACAAGGACAACCCTTCTAGGGACAACCTTCGGCCTCTGGTGGTTCATCTTTTACCTATTTCGGGCAACCTTCTGGTAATCCGGGACAACCTTACATGCAACAAGGCCAACCTGGTGTCCAACAAGTATACCCTTCTGGGCAAGTCAGTCAACCTTACGTCTAGCAAGGCCAACCCACTGTCCAGTCTAGTCAACCATCTGGGCAAGTTGGTTAGCCTCAAATCCAATCAGGTCAACCAACTGTCCAATCTGATCAACCATCCGGTCCATCAGGACAGCCCTTAGTTGTGCAAGGACAACCCAATACCCAGCAAGCTCAACCTTCTGGGCAAATGGACCAATCTCAATCTCAGCTAGGTCAACCTTTTGGCCAGATGGTTCAGCCTCAGTTCTCTCAAGGACATCCATCTAGGCCTGCTCAACTGGGCACTCAAATGATTGTTGCTTCTCAAGCTCAACTCGGTTTTCAGCCCCAGTCTGGGCTCCAGACCCAATCCTGTTTTCAAATGCAGGTTGGATCTCAATATCAACCAGCCTATCAAATGCAGCCTGGCTCCCAGGCTCAGTTTGGAGCCCAGCTGCCTTATGGTTTCCAACAATCCCAAGGGCAAACCCAATTTGCCTCGTACCAAAATTATCAACAACTGCAGGTAAGTCCTTATCAAAATTACCAGCAATCGTATGTTGCTCCTATAGGCCAAGTTGCTAATCAATGGAATGCTGCGGAGCAGATCCAGGGTCAGCCATCCTATAATCCCTACGGACAAAACCTTCCTGGGCCAAATCCGTCCGGACAGAATCAATGGGGGCAACAAGCAGCTGGCTGGAACTCTGGTGCTACCTCCTACTCGTGGCCTCAAATGTATTTTAACCCTCAATTACCCTTCTTAGCAACGTTGGAATTATCGAATGTGTCCAAACTGACAAATGATCCTATCCTTCATAATCCGTATTGGCCGCCGGTTCCAACTAAGATCCCCGATGATTGTCCCAAATTTGATGGTAAAGTTGGAGAAGATCCCCAAGCCCACGTTATGACTTATCATCTATGGTGTTCGTCAAATTCGTGGCTTGATGATTCAATCCAGCTCCACCTTTTTCAAAGGACCCTCACTGGCTCTGCTGCTACATGGTATATTGAGTTAGCTCACGGATCTTTTCAAGATTTTAACTCGTTGGCTATGGCATTTTTAACTCATTTTCAGTTGACGATTTGATATGAAATGGGCACACACCTCCTGACATCCTTAAAACAAACAACGGCTACACATATCTCCGATCATATCCATGAATGGAGACAACGTCACCGTTTGATTAAGTTTTGGATTCCCGATCAACTTCTAACCGATTGGTTTATGACCTCATTTGTCGGTCCGATAGTGTGGGACATTGCTATGGGGGCATGTGTATTTGAGGAGCAAGCTATCGCGCGTGATCAGTACCTTGACTTGGTTTACTCCCAGTTCGATACGCTATATGATTATTTTCCTGATGCCCCGAGACCCGGAACTTCCAAAGCCCCGCCAACACCATCTATTGATGGTGTCATTGGTTATGTTAATCTGCCTTCTAAGAAATATTCCGTGAACCCTGGAAAGCAAAAGTCGAATGCTCCGAATGAAAATACTTCTCAGGTTGTATCCAATTCTGGTAATACTTCCGAGGATAACATCGTCCAGTCCACCATGGTGGACAAAGCCTCAAAAGGAAAGAAGAAGGGAAAAGGAAAGAATAAAGCTGATCAACCCAAGCAGGATTCCCCTAAACCTCTACCCGAGGAAGGTAAATGCAAGCCCAAGTATCCTTGCCTTATCTGTGACGAGGATCACTATACCAAAGATTGCCCGAGGCGGTCTGAAGTTAGTCGTTTGTTGAAAGGTGCTCCTGGGACTCCTGTTGTGCTCAAAGAGCCTTTTCCCTCGCAACAAACACAAATGGTGGTTGATCCATCCCAATCCTCTTCTCCCTTCGGTTCTCAAGTGTTTATGGTTGGGACGATTCCTGTCCACATTAGTACTCGGGCAAAAGAGTATTCGTCTCCTGTCGGGAAAGAGCCTGAGGTTCCCTCTAGCGCTCCTCTATCCAGTTTTGGTCCGCTCCATATCGAGAGACCTAGCACTAAGACGCCCATCTGACCCCCTCCTAAAGGTGTACTCCGGAAATCTTCTTACAACCCTAATGCTCATGCTGCTCAACACTGTAGCATCGTTGAGGACTTAGCCCAAGCTCCGTCAGCTATGTCCGCTCTGGAAGTTCTCCAGAGCTGCCCCTCTTAGAGGAAGTCCTTGTTATCAGCCATCGGTGACATTGACCCGGTTGACTCGGATTTAATCACTTTTGACCTTGATAGCCATATACCGCGACTACCTCACCAAATTGCCTTCCTTATCCAGGTCATCATCAATTCCAAAACGATTCATCGTACCGTCATTGATGAAGGCGCTTCAACTTGCATAATGTCTGTTGCTTGTTGGAAGGCTATTGGTTCTCCAACTCTGAGCCAGTCTCCTACAACCTTGGAAGCCTTTGATGGGAGAGAGTCTTACCCTTATGGTATACTCCAACGCTTGCCTATTACATTGGAAGGGAAGACGGTCGAAGTGGAAGTTGAAGTTGTTGATGCCAATCTTACTTACAACCTCCTTTTGGGACGAAGCCAGACATATGCCATGCGAGTCGTGGCTTCATCTCTATTTCGTGTCATTCGTTTCCCTCATCAGGGGAAGATCATCACAGTTTACCAACTGTCTTTCTTCGCCTCCTCTTCTGAAGGCAACATGCCCTTTGTGGAGCATACCTCCATTCCATGTGAGGGTGTGGGAGCTGGAATTTTTAAAGATCCTGCCCTGATGGGTGTTTTTTCACTCCCACCTCCCAACGTCGCTCCTATTAATATGATTTATGTTTGCTCTGATCCTTGGGTTCTTCCCCCTACCGATCAGATAGACTCATGGGGCGATGAGATGCCGTTGAGTCCTGCCGAGCTCAACTACATCGAAATTGTTACTGCATCGGCTCCATCCTCTGAATCTGCTCCTTCGAGCAGAGCTCTCGACTCGTACGCTCATTCCCCTTGGCTTGGAGATGACACTTCTTTAGACCCTTTAAAGGAAATATTTCCTTCTGATGAAGCCATTATCGAGACCATGTCTCTTGAGGAACCCCCTTGGTCTGATCATCACCATCGTTCCTCGTTTCTCCCTGCCCACTGGGAAATGCTTACTTGTCTCGAGCGGTTTGCTCCTTGTCTCCCATCCCAACCCCTTCAGACACCCATTCAAGTTTATCAAGTGTCTTCTGAAGGGAACATGGGAAACATCACGCAAACCCAGCCAATCGACATCTCTGTTAAATCAGGGGTCGTTGAGCATATCCATGTTGGAGTGACTTGTACTCCGGAGGAGATCTAACTCTATACTGATCTTTTTCGTGAATTCTGTGATGTCTTTGCTTGGTCTTACGAAGAAATGCCCGACATGGATCCTAGTATCGTGGTGCATGAGATACCTACATATCCGGGTGCTAACCCTGTTTGTCAGCGTCTACAACCTGTGCACCCCCGAAAGGCTACAACTATCAAAGCGGAAGTTGAAAAGCTTCTTCAAGCTGGTTTTATTTACCCCATCCCACTCACAGATTGGGTCTCCAATATCATCCCTGTGACTAAAAAACAGGGCACTATCCGAGTTTGTGTTGATTACTCTGATATTAACCGGGCCTGTCCCAAAGATAACTTCCCCACACCCTTCATTGACGAGTGTGCTGGGAGTGAAATGTATTCATTCATGGATGGTTTTCCTGGGTATAACCAGATTAATATTGCGCCCGCTGATCAACACAAGACCGCCTTTATCTGTCCGTGGGGCACTTTCGCCTACAAAAAGCTCCCTTTCGGTTTGAAAAATGCCAGTGCTACCTTCCAACGTGCAATGTATTATGCATTCCATGATATTCGACACATTGTGCAACCATACCTGGATGATCTACCAGCTCATTCAGCTAAATGCCAGGACCATCCCGCTCACCTTCGCGAAATCTTTCTCCATTGTCGACACTACCGCATTAGGCTTAATCCTCATAAGTGTGTCTTATGCGTTGAGTCAGGCAAACTTCTCGGGTTCATCGTCTCCCGAGAGGGCATCCGTTTGGATCCCCTTAAAGTCGAGGCCATTCTGAATCTCCCTCCCCCTGCTTCTTTGCAGCAATTGCAGAGTTTGCAGGGCAAAGCAAATTTTTTATGACGATTCATTCCGAACTATGCCAAAGTGGCCAAAGGTTTTACGTGGTTATTGAAGCGGGATACCCCTTTTCTTTGGGATGTCGCTGCTCAAGAGTCCTTCGAGCGTCTCAAGGTTCTCCTTGTTTCTGATCCATTGTTGTGTCCTCCGAATTATCATTGCGACTACACTATGTATTTGGCCGCTGCCGATACCACTATTGGCTTTGTTCTCGTTCAAGATGACGATGATGACACTGAACATGTCATTTATTATCTCAGCCGCAATCTTCTAGATACTGAAACTCAATACGCTTACGTCGAGAAGTTGGCATTGGCCGTCGTTTATGTCATCCAACATTTCCGCCATTATATCTTGTTGCGCACTACGACTGTGGTTTATGATTGCAACCCGATGACGTACATCCTGTCACATCAGCTGCTGGGGGGCAACTACTCGAAGTGGATTGTTATCCTCCAAGAGTTTGACTTGGAATTCACCACTGCCAAGTCTAAAAAATGCCTCGTCTTTGCTGAGCTGCTTTTCTTTCTGCCATCTCCTACCGCACCCTCTCAGTTAGAGGACCATATTCCCGGATGAAACTCTGTTCTTAATCAGCACCCTAGATCCCTGGTACGGGGATATCATTGTCTATCTGTAGACGTCCTCTTTTCATCTCGATGTGTCTAAGGATGCTCGGCGACGGGTTCATCATCAGTCTCAGCCCTATCGTATTATGGGGATACCTTGTACTGTCTCGGCACCGACTTTGTCCTCCGCCGATGCTTAACATTATAGGAAGCTGAGCGAGTTTTAAATGACTGCCATTCTGGCGCCTGTGGTGGTTGTTATCACCCCAAGAAACTCACCTAGGTTGTGAATCAGTGATGCTCAGGAACATTAAAAATTCAACAGTTTTTGATGGATAAAATGATGGATAAATGGAAGATGCAACACTTTTAAGCCAGATAACCACTCCTATTATGATTTGCCCCAGACATGGGTGAAGACCCCCAAACTACAAGGCTTTCAACCACCAACTACTCACGGTTTAAGGTAAAAGTGATGATGGAGAAGACTGATTGCACCAGCAGATGCACAAAACCCTGTGATGGCCAGCTGCAATCAGTTAAAGGATCTGCAAGACTATTATTCAATAGACAGTGAGGATGACAGCTCTCTGCTATTTGAACAACAACGACCTGCAAACAATTTCAATGAGCCACTAAATTATAATACAGAGGTAGGATGACAGCTCCTCTGATATCAAACATTCACAGCACATCAAATAAATGCAAGCAGGCACAGCCTAGAACAAGAAAAAGGAGTGGAAAGTGAGCAGGTGACAGCGAAAGAAGCTTGTATTAATGGAAATCAAGACCAGAAGCTACAGGCCTCATAGTATTAACAGTCTCCAGAAGTTAAAAGGCTACAATAAGCTCTCATTCATCAAACACTCATCAATCCATTACATCTCTGTTCTGAGTATATATACTGCTACAATACAAAATATCTCTACTGAACAATACGTGGAGGAGCCCATAAATGGCCACCAACCACATTTACATTTAGACATGGGGCTGCTGATACAACTCTGGCTGTGCTACGAATGGATTTGTCCTCTCTGTAGCTCTGCAGTTCTCCTTGGAGCAGGTGGCGTGTAATACCAAAGGAACCATAACCATTTAATGCTCTGCATTGATAGTCGGCGTCCTGCTTCATCCTCGGCCATACTTTTGATTAATGGCAGCTATTGAATCATTAAAGCGGCTCAATCATGACTGTTTGGCTTTAAATCCAAGAAACGCTGTTGCACCGTTCATTCCCGCCCATCACTGCTTCGAATTTTTCTTTAAAAGGCTCAGTCATGGCTTTAATCATTTATCGGGTCCATCATTTGGGCTACAATGCATACCTTATGCTGGTCGATCCCTTGTTTCTTTATACTTGGGAATACATGAAGAAATGCTACAAAATCATAGAACAATGGCTCTGGCGGTCTTGAAACGTTATACCAATTTTGCTTTGGAAACCCATCGGGTCCGAGCTTCATCGCAATAGGCACCCGTCAAGGCTCCCTTTGTATTTTCTTTATACAAAGAAAATACACAAAAAGATTAAAAACGCGAAGGGCGCGGATTTGAAAAATATAAAATGGAGTGTTGAGGGGCCATCGGGTCCGGCCCATCGCATCGGCCCATAACTTATGCGATCGCATCTGCCCCTTTGACAATGCCGATAGCGAAAACACCACGGACCCGAAATACTATAGAACACAACGTTGTATGGCCGTCGGGTCCGGCCAACCGACGGTCATTCATATGTGCAAAGGCCATGCTCCTATTGAACCGCCCGATAGCGACACGCCGATGCGATGTCGGCGATCGCTTCATCGGCGATGCCATATCACTGTTACTGCCGCTGCCACTGCCATCCTGCCGATGCGATCTGCCGACGCGATATAATCCGCCGATCTGCCTCCTCCAATTTCGACCCGCCGATGCGATCTGGACCGTTTATCGGCCGGATCGAACGGCTGTCGCTCATTTGAACTGCTAGGACTGCAATTTTGAACTTTGCCTGTTTTGGAGTGTTTAAAGCCTCCCGATAGATCATTTCCGCCTTCCCTAGGGCTTTCCTCTTGCAGCTCTTTCAATCGGTAGAAAGCATTTAGTCATAATTTGAGGATTTTGACAGCATCAATGAATCCTTTGGCATGATTATAAGCATTTTTTGCAGCCTTTGACAGAATTTTAAATTCATTTTTGATTTTTTGTTCAGCAAAGCTAACACTGGCTCCTTCTGGGGATAAGATCCTCCCTGTGAGGTCTCAAGAACCTGCAGACCAATGCCTTTCCAGCGACAAACAAATTAGCCAAAATTCCTAGTGTTCCATTGGGCATGGAGTCTATTATAGCTATACTAAAACTGATAAAAGCAAAATATTTACAGCTTTTAAGGCCGAAAGACCTTAAATCACATAATTTTTCAGAAACCGCCCATTAACTGGGCCATCAAAGACTGGTTCTCCCCCCATACCCTTCAATATGAAGGTATTGTTCCCTTGAATCTGTGAAATGATGAAAGGGCCTGTCCAGAGAGCATCAAACTTCCCATGATTGCCTTTCCTTTCCTTAAAAGCATCCCATTTCATGACCAAATCCCCAACCTGAAAATTGTTTCTTTTTGTCTTTTTGTCAAAAGCTTCCTTGACCTTTTGTTGATGTGCTGTAGCCTTTTCAATCAGCTGCTCTCTGATATGATATAATTCTATTAAATCAGTGATTCTGTTGACCATCTCATCTTCTTCATTTTGTGCTGTTTGGAGCAGCTTTGCCACAGGGAGGGTAAGTTGAATGGGAAAAACAGCATCAGTACCATATACCAGCTTGAAGGGAGAGCAGCCTGTAGATCTTTTAATGGTCACTCTGTCCGCCCAAAGTGCATGCTTTAGCTTGGCATCCCAATTCTTCTTATTATCCTCTAACAGCTTCTTAATAATCCTAATCAGACTTTTATTAGAGGATTCTGCTAGACCATTCCCTTGGGGGTAATAGGAGGTGGAATGAACAATTTTAATGCCCATTGAATCACACATTTCCACCAACTCTTTTGCCTTGAAGGCCGCTGCATTATCTGTTATAAGCTTATGTGGGCAACCAAATCTGCTGAAAATGTTTTCTAATAAAAATTTCATTACCACATTATGATCAGCCTTCCTTGTGGGGATTGCTTCAATCCATTTTGTAAAATAATCAGTGGCGACTAATATCCATCTGTGCTGGCCACTGGAATGTGGGTTGATTTCACCAATGAAATCCAAGCCCCACTGCTGAAAAGGTCCTTTTGCAATGATTGGCTTTAGGGGCAGGGATTTCAACTGCTGCTTACCTTCAAATCTCTGGCACCTGTCACAAGATTTAACAAAAGTGAATACATCAGAAAATAAAGAGGGCCAATAATACCCGGCTCTGAGAATCTTTTGGGCTGTAGTTCTCCAATAATGATGTCCTCCACATATGCTGTCATGGAACTGCTGCATAACTTCTATTGACTGTTCTTTATCCAGGCATCTTAAAAGCACTCCAGATGGATCCCTCCAATAAAGCAAGCTACCTTTGATGCAATATTTCATTGCCTTGAGCTTTAACGTTCTTGCTTGCCTTTGAGAAAATTCTGAAGGAACTTCTAGCTTTAGCAGGAAATTAATTATTGCAACATACCAGCTACATGAAGCTAGGTTCTTGGCCACTGATTGTCCTCTTTGCATTTCAGTTGTTTCGTGCTCTCCCATTAGACCATCTTCTGCTACATTGAACAAGAAATCAATGTCCAAAGACCTGCAATTTTCTTCAGCCAACAGTTTAGCAAGCCCCTGACCTCTTACCAGCTTGGTGGGCTTCAGCTCTATGTTGAATTCTATCATTTTTGCAATCCATTTCGCTCTTTTTCCATCAGCATCAGGCTGCGTTAAGACATCCTTTATTGCAGCAGAAGGCACGTATGCAACTATTTTGGAGTGCAAGATGTATACTCTGAAAGCCTTCAAAGATTTGATAAGAGCATAAGCCTGCTTTTCAATAATATCATACCTTAGTTCAGCACCCCTCAGATTCTTGCTGAAAAAGGCAACTGGATGCTCTTGGCCTGCTTCATCTTGCTGCAACAGGACAGCTACAATGGTATCCTTAGAGGCAAATGAGAAGAGATGAAACTCCTTGCTATAGTCAGGACTTTTTAAAGTCGGAGCTTCTACAATAGCCCTCTTAATGGACTCAAAAGATTTTCTGGCCGCATCAGTCCACTTTACCGTTGCTCCCTTTCTTAACATGGAGGTTATGTGCTTAACCAACTCTGCAAAATTGGGGATGAACCTCCTCACAAAGTTGATTTTGCCAAGAAATGACTGTATATCCTTCTTTGATCTTGGAAGGGTCAAGGCTCGAATCGCTTTGACTCTTTCTGGGTCGATCTGAACGCCTGCAGCAGATACTACGTGTCCCAACAATTTCCCTTCTTCCAGAGCAAATTGGGACTTTTTGGGATTGAGTGAAATTCCAAATTTCCTGCATTTTAAAAACACCCTTTTTAAATGCTGTAAATGATCATGGTGACTGCCAGAATAGACAGTTATGTCATCAAGATATATCAGCACGAATTTGTCCTTCTCACCCACGAAAGCAATATCCATAGCGCGCTGAAAGGTGGCTCCAGCATTCATTAGCCCAAATGGCATTTTTGCATACATGAATGTGCCCCAAGGCGTGGTAAATGCTGTTTTCTCTTGATCATCTGGATGCACAGCGATTTGATTGAAGCCTGAAAACCCATCTATGAAAGACATCACTTTGGCACCTGAGACTTGCTGCAACAAATGCTCCATTTTGGGCAAGGGATAATTATCCTTTTTGGAGCACTTATTTAGATTCCTGAAATCAACGCACAGTCTGATTTCTCCATTCTTCTTCCTCACAACAACCAGATTGGCCACCCATTTAGAATATCTGAGAGGCACTATAATCTTAGCAGCCAGCAACTTTTTAATTTCTTTCTCAACCAGAGGAAGGAGCATAGGATTCATTGGTCTCAGTTTCTGTTTGAAAGGAGTAGTGCCTTTTTCAAGTGGAATTTTATGCTGTATTATACTCTTGTCATATGTTTTCAGATCACTGTACTCCCAAGCGAACACATCAGCAAACTACCTCATTAATTTGCAATATTCAGCACTCTGATCAGCGGATAGATTAATGGATAGATTTATGAATTTGGGCTGACCTGGACCTCCTATATCATGCTTGCGAACTTGAGACTGATCTTCTTTTTGGGCAGCTTTGTAAGGGACATCAATGTGGTCAAACAATCTCTCAAGAGGAATTAGACCCTTAGGAATATGGTTACTAGGAAGCTGGACTATGCTATTCTTGCCAATTTTATTTCTAAGCTGGGATTTGGGATCTTCTAACAAAGCATCATTGTTCTGGTCAATTTTCATTTCAGAGAACTCATCAATGACTTGAAGGAACCTACCTAACTCATCATCATCATCAAAAACTTTCCAATGGTGGACATTATCAGGCACAGAGGGTCTATACTTCATTTGTACCTCATAAACTAGTTTGGGAGGCGATGGAGGGATGAATAAACTAGCAGAGACAGCAAGGGAATCAGCAAGGTGATTTTGGGCTCTAGGAATATATGAAATACAGAAAAAATCAAAGAACTCTTTGACTCTCCATACCTCATCTCTATAAGCTTTCAGCCTTGGATGCTTTGCTTGGAACGTTCTGTTTACTTGCTGAATTATCAGGTCAGCATCTCCAAATACCTTCAAATTTTTTATTCCTCTATCTTTGGCTTCATGAAGGCCCAACAGCAGTGCTTCATATTCTGCTATGTTGTTTGTCACCTGAAAAACCAGCTTTAGGGATAACTGAACTGTTTCTTGTTGTGGAGATACTAGCACCACCCCTGCTCCTGCAGTCTCCTTGGTACATGCTCCATCAAAAAACATTTCCCAAATCTGACCACCCGTATCATGTTCAGCCTGAGCTGTTGGTTTCCGAATATGCAATGCAGCCTTCTGAGATTCTTCTATTTGGAGGATGCAAGCTCCAAAATCAGTGTCCACTTCATATATGGGATGGTTTGTAGGATTTTTCTCATCGCTAATGATATACGCCAGCTGTGCTTCTCTATATAACCTCCTGCTTTCTCCTCCAAACACTGGAACAGTTGCATAAGCTAGATCATTCTGCAATGTCCCTCCTAGTCTCTTAATCCACCCTCTAGACAACAGCATACCGAACTTAGGAGGAACATCGGCCACCACTATATCCATCATCATACTTTTCATGGGTAGCTGGGTTAGGGTAATGGCCAGATCCTTAATTAATCCTAGGCATTTTACCTTCCTTGAATCAAACGAGAACAAATCATGATATTGTCTGGTGATGTCAAGGCCTAGCTCTTCCATGACAGTTTTAGGCATTAGATTGTGACTAGCCCCTGTGTCTAGCAGGCAATTGTGGAGGATTTTATCGTGGATAGTTAACGAAACATAGAAAGATGGAGAAGTATCATCTGCAGGTTCAATCATGGGGCTAAGCACAATAGCAGGCTTGTCATCTTGCAAATTAACAGAGTCAATGGAGGATTGGTTAGGCTCCAGCTCAAGGGCTTCAAGGATGGGCTTTCTAAACAATTCGCTCTTGACCAACTCGGCCAGAGGGACAACTATTTTCAGCTTCTGAACTTCTGACTCAAAATTGAAAGACGAGAATGATTTATCAGTAGTTCTTACCTCTTGGGTAGGGGCCTTGAGGGTGACAAGATCAGCTGCTGGTCTTTTTTGCTTGCTATTCTGTGCCACTGTTCGAGCAGCTGCTTGTTGCGCAATATTTTCTTTGACATTCATTGCATTGGATCTTAGATTATATCTTTGCTGCTGCTCACCAGATTGCAAAACGGCACCACTGTCCCACCTCTGGCTGTTTTGCTTTTGCAGCAATGACTCTTCATATTCGGCCCATGTTAAAAATGCAGCATTACCTTTATCCTCCAAGCAGTGAATTTCATCTTCATATTCTTCAGATTGTTCCCCCTCCATGACTGTATTCTGAAAGGGAGCTTTTACCTTATGATCTTCTCTTGCTTCTTCACCCCTTTGCATAATTTGTAGCTGCTCATTTGCTTTTCTGAAAGGGTTTGGATTTCTTGGGACAAATGCGTTTTGCTGCCTTGTTTTGCCTGAAGTCTGATCAACCTTTAACTTAGAAATTTCAGCAGCCAATGACTCTATCATTTTGGTCATTTTGTCTAACTTAGGCTCGGAAGTTGATGCAGTGGAAGAAGAAGCCTCACCTCTCGGCCTTCTTCTGTCACCTTGACTCTTTAACTTTTCTGCTGCCATAATATTTGATTCCACCTCCAAGGCTGCCTCTTGCATATCACCCAGCGTAACACATCGTCTTTCTCTCAACAATAAGCAAAAGTCAGAGTCAAAAGCATTGGCATATGTGAGTTTGGCAGCAGTAGGGGTAGGCTTTACCTCAGCTGGTATTTTACTATACATTCTATTAAATCTTTTATTGAAGTCAGGCAAAGACTCACCCTTTTCTCTTTTCAAGTTTCCAAACTCTGTATGATAATACAACAAGTCCTTCTTATCTCCCCATTGCTTCAAGAATGCCTCATCTAATGCTTCTATATCTGTTATAGATCTCTGGGGTAATTCTCTAAACCACTTCCTAGCCTCTCCATCAAGACTCTGGACAAAAACTCTCATCCATACATCATTCTCACTTATGTCTAAATTATCAGCATAACTGTAAAAAGCTTCAAGATGTTCTTCTGCTGTGACTCCCTCTGTTCCAGTGAATTTGGGCATATATTTTTGATATTCTCCTGTAGGCATGGCATTTAAAGGTGTAGGCAATATCAAAGGTCCATATCTAGCAGCAACAATCCTCTCAATCCTAGTAGGTGCTTGCTGTCCTGCCATGTTTGGAATATGCGGAAGAATACTAACAGATGGAGCAGTAGGAGATAATGTAATGGATGGGAAAGATATTGGGATGTTTTGGACAGTATGGGAAACCTTCTTCGGACTCAGATTCAAAGGGGAACTAAATGGAGAAGGAGCTTTATGAATCTCTGCAGGTATTTCTCCCTTAACGTTACTAGGCTCTAAGTCTTCAAATTGTGTATCTTCAACTAAAAACTCCTCATGCAGAGACAAATAAGATTTCTTGGGCTTACCTGATCCTGATGCTCCTTTCTGCAATGTTTTCTTTGAGTTAACAATCTTTTCAGGGTCAGGCACTGGAACAGCTGGAGACTTCTGCGGATTTCTTCTAGTATGCCTCACAAACTGCGCCAGAACTTCAATGTGGAGTCGCCGAAGGATGGCCTTCCTCCAGTGGAGTCGCCAGACAGATGATCACAACCAAAATCTGTGTTCAAAACTTTGTCTGTCATCAAAGTTTGAACCTGTGTCGTTCTCCCAGGGAAGCTGAGCTTCGATTCTCCTCTCCCCGGCAACGGCACCAATTTATGTTATCACCCCAAGAAACTCACCTAGGTTGTGAATCAGTGATGCTCAGGAACATTAAAAATTCAACAGTTTTTGATGGATAAAATGATGGATAAATGGAAGATGCAACACTTTTAAGCCAGATAACCACTCCTATTATGATTTGCCCCAGACATGGGTGAAGACCCCCAAACTACAAGGCTTTCAACCACCAACTACTCACGGTTTAAGGTAAAAGTGATGATGGAGAAGACTGATTGCACCAGCAGATGCACAAAACCCTGTGATGGCCAGCTGTAATCAGTTAAAGGATCTGCAAGACTATTATTCAATAGACAGTGAGGATGACAGCTCTCTGCTATTTGAACAACAGCGACCTGCAAACAATTTCAATGAGCCACTAAATTATAATACAGAGGTAGGATGACAGCTCCTCTGATATCAAACATTCACAGCACATCAAATAAATGCAAGCAGGCACAGCCTAGAACAAGAAAAAGGAGTGGAAAGTGAGCAGGTGACAGCAAAAGAAGCTTGTATTAATGGAAATCAAGACCAGAAGCTGCAGGCCTCATAGTATTAACAGTCTCCAGAAGTTAAAAGGCTACAATAAGCTCTCATTCATCAAACACTCATCAATCCATTACATCTCTGTTCTGAGTATATATACTGCTACAATACAAAATATCTCTACTGAACAATACGTGGAGGAGCCCATAAATGGCCACCAACCACATTTACATTTAGACATGGGGCTGCTGATACAACTCTGGCTGTGCTGCGAATGGATTTGTCCTCTCTGTAGCTCTGCAGTTCTCCTTGGAGCAGGTGGCATGTAATACCAAAGGAACCATAACCATTTAATGCTCTGCATTGATAGTCGGCGTCCTGCTTCATCCTCGGCCATACTTTTGATTAATGGCAGCTATTGAATCATTAAAGCGGCTCAATCATGACTGTTTGGCTTTAAATCCAAGAAACGCTGTTGCACCGTTCATTCCCGCCCATCACTGCTTCGACTTTTTCTTTAAAAGGCTCAGTCATGACTTTAATCATTTATCGGGTCCGTCATTTGGGCTACAATGCATACCTTATGCTGGCCGATCCCTTGTTTCTTTATACTTGGGAATACATGAAGAAATGCTACAAAATCATAGAACAATGGCTCTGGCGGTCCTGAAACGTTATACCAATTTTGCTTTGGAAACCCATCGGGTCCGAGCTTCATCGCAATAGGCACCCGTCAAGGCTCCCTTTGTATTTTCTTTATACAAAGAAAATACACAAAAAGATTAAAAACGCGAAGGGCGCGGATTTGAAAAATATAAAATGGAGTGTTGAGGGGCCATCGGGTCCGGCCCATCGCATCGGCCCATAACTTATGCGATCGCATCTGCCCCTTTGACAATGCCGATAGCGAAAACACCACGGACCCGAAATACTATAGAACACAACGTTGTATGGCCGTCGGGTCCGGCCAACCGGCGGTCATTCATATGTGCAAAGGCCATGCTCCTATTGAACCGCCCGATAGCGACACGCCGATGCGATGTCGGCGATCGCTTCATCGGCGATGCCATATCACTGTTACTGCCGCTGCCACTGCCATCCTGCCGATGCAATCTGCCGACGCGATATAATCCGCCGATCTGCCTCCTCCAATTTCGACCCGCCGATGCGATCTGGACCGTTTATCGGCCGGATTGAACGGCTGTCGCTCATTTGAACTGCTAGGACTGCAATTTTGAACTTTGCCTGTTTTGGAGTGTTTAAAGCCTCCCGATAGATCATTTCCGCCTTCCCTAGGGCTTTCCTCTTGCAGCTCTTTCAATCGGTAGAAAGCATTTAGTCATAATTTGAGGATTTTGACAGCATCAATGAATCCTTTGGCATGATTATAAGCATTTTTTGCAGCCTTTGACAGAATTTTAAATTCATTTTTGATTTTTTGTTCAGCAAAGCTAACACTGGTCACATGTCTGGATATGCTACTGCTCAAAAGATCCTCTATGCCGGTAACTTTTGGCCCTCCATCTTTAAGGATTTCATTCTTGCCGTCCGCTCCTGTCACAAGTGCCAAATCTACCAGCGGAAGATGTGTGCGCCCCCCGCTCCATTGCACCCTGTTGTTACCGTCGACCCTTTTGCAAAATGGGGCATTGATTATATGACCTGTAACCCTCGCTCGGCCGAGGGGCATGGGTATATCATCGTTTCTGTTGATTACTTCACAAAATGGGCCGAGGCGATGCCCACACTATCTAAAGACGGTCACACAGTGGCGCAAATTTTGTTTAATCATGTTATCTCACAGTTCGGAGTCCCTCAGGCTATCGTCACTGATCACGGTAAGCATTTCCGTAATCATATGATGATTGAGCTAACAACCCAGCTAGGCTTACAACATGATAGTTCGACTCCATACTATCCTCAGGCCAATGGCCAAGTGGAAGCCATCAACAAGGTTCTAGTTACAATGCTTCAACGTACCATTGGCATGCACAAGTCTAATTGGCACTTGATGTTGTTCTCTGCCCTATGGGCCTACCGAACTTTTGTGAAGGATGCCACTGGTTTCACTCCATTCCAATTAGTTTACGGACTGGAGGCTACCCTTCCCATCAAGTGCGAGATCCCTTCTTTGAAATTAGCCGTTGAATTACTCCCTAACACTACTCCGGTAGAAGAATGCCTTCTTTACCTGGAATGGCTAGATGAGACTCATCGACTAGCCTCTTTAGCTATTGAAGCACAGAAGAAGAGAGTGAAAACTCACTTCAATCATATTGTTCATCCTCATTCTTTTGTTGAAGGAGATTTAGTCCTGCTCTATGATCAAGTGAATGATAAGCTCGGGGCAGACAAATTCGAGCCCATGTGGCACGGGCCTTATATTGTAAAGCGAGTTTTGCAAAAAGGGGCCTACGAGCTTATTGATTATGAAGTGAATCCTATGGATAAGCCCCGAAATGGGCTTTACTTGAAAAAGTATTATGCATGAATTTCATGCACTTTGATTTGTACATACGTGTGTTTTAGCAGGTGTGTTGTGTGTGTGTATTTTCATGTTTTGGCTTGGTGTGTAGGCATGATTGCCGCTTATTGTGTCTTTTGCTTCTTGTGCAGATGTCTGGTGCACCTTATGTTGGTTTCACTGATGGTGCCTGCCGCAGTACTCGCAACCTGTCTTCTGCGGCATGGGTGATCTACGATCCTCATGGTGAGTTGATAGACCTTCAAGGTGTTTGTCTAGGTTGTACCACGAACAATGTCGCTGAATATAGTGCTATTATTGAGTTACTGGCCGAGGCAATCAATCTTGGTATTCGTACATTGGTTGTGAACCTAGACTCTCAGCTTGTCATCCACCAGCTCAATGGGCGATATTCCGTCAGAGACCATCAGATTTTAAGGTTGTATTTACGTGTTAAATTGTTAGAAAGGAATTTTGATTTCATCACATATCAACATATTCCACGAAGATTAAACACGTTAACTGATGCATTAGCTAACCATGTATTAGACAGACATTTGCGTAACATGTAATCAAAACAGCATATAAGAAGCATGTAAAACACAATAATGAACCATAGGAATATATATATATATATATATATATATATATATATTTTGTGTGGTGCACCGAGGCACTCAAAAAATAAGTGTACATGTCCAAATAGAGTCTGTGTTCTCCATACATCCGAGACACATGTCTCTCAAAAAAACATTAGCAGGAACTAGAACCTAGGTGTCTACTACAGTGGGTTATGCTCCCTATAGCACACCACCGCTCGTGCCACCTGCCTCAACAGGTGGTGTACTCTGGGTTCCACTCCTACTGTGTGGATCTGGAAAGCTATGCGGACCTCCTCGATCCCCATGTAATCTGGAATCCCTGTTGTTAGGCCCTCAAGGTTCTGGGCCACTGTCTCCACTGTATCATCAGCTGGGGGAGCCAAGGCTAGTGCTATGATGCCCTGCACATCCCTCCACGCCTATAGAGCCAGCCCAACGGGTCTCACTGGTCCTACATCTGCATACCATAGCGTTCATCATTAGGACATATACATAAAAACCAAAAAACATCATAAAAAATAAAATTCAAAAATAATGTGATCAAGTGTCTCACCACCATCATCCCGCTGCTCTCTAGCGGGCAGCTGCATGTCAGGATCTCCGCAAAATTCCATGCCAGCATATGGCCAATCCTCAACGAGGATTGTCTGGCGCTCCTGCCACTCTCAAAACAATGCCCCCCATGACATTGGTCATCCACCACCTCCTCGTGGCATGACGTGTGCCCACTGTGTAGCCCTGGGCTCACGTGGTCTAGGCAAATCTAAATCCATGTCCTGTAACTACAGTGCCGGCACCCGCTCCAACATGAGCGGGACTAAGATCGACCTGTAGCCAAACTGCTTCGTCTCTCCTTGACGACAGTTGGTAAGTTGCCTCTTCATGTTCATCGTCACCGTTTCTGCCCAGTTAAACATGGTTGGATTGAGACATTCAAGAGCCAGCCGAAGATGGGTCTTCGAAGCCTCATGTTGGGCTTGGGAGCCTGCTGCCCGTGTCACCATGAATAGCATAGCACGAAGGACTACGTCCTCCACTGTCGGGATTGCCACCTTCCCGCTCCTCGTCTTGTGTGCCTGTGGGCACACTTGAGCCATCAACATCTCTAAGGAATCGCCCCCGGGTTGCTGCCCCTCTAGAATGGGCCTCTCACCACGATAGGACAGCCCGGTCAAAAAATATATGTCTGTAGCATCAAAATCGATATCTCGGCCTCGGATGATGAATTTCCCATCTGTGGGATTCCAGGCTTGGATCAGTAGCTCCAGTAAATCAGGTTGTGACCGAAGGTTTGGAGTAAAGAAGAATTTGAGCAATCCGCATGCTCGAAATGCGTTTCGGCACCCCACATCGGCGAAAGCTTCCACATCTAACAAGAAAAAACTAATTAGCACTTCATTTGCAAAATTCAACGCGTAATTTGTATAAAAATATAAGTTTGCATCGTCATTGCGTCTGTTTTTAAAACAGATGTGATGACGCGAGGCTGCTAGTTCTATTTTTTCACGGTCATCGTGGAAGTACATCACTTTCCCGCAATGATTGGAGGGCATTATGTGTGAATTTTTCGGTCATCGCGGACCCGAGGGGAATACCCGCGATGACTGAGCGGTGGAACCCAGTCCAAAAATCCACCCAAACTAACACGTCTAACGTTCAAAATGCATGAAAAAGGTATTGAATTGAAGCGCAGGACAAGGTCTGTTTACCTGGAACAAGTTTTAGGGTGAATGGTGGACGAACAAGGCCGAAATTAGCTCGCCAACTTTGGTGCTCCAAAACGCTCCACAGTGGAATGAACAGTAACAATGGTAAAAATGGATGGATTAACCCCTTTTTATAGTAATTTTTGGGAATTAAAAAATTATATTTTATAAATGTGGGTTTTTCCTCATTTTTTCTCACATGGTTAGTCAAAATTTGGCTTTTTAACTATGTTTCTATGTATATTGTTCATTTTATATCGAAAAGGTTTACGTTTGACATGCTTTATGCAGAGCTACAGGTAGTGGAATTATGTGAGCTTCATGTACACTTGATCCGAAAAGTCGTCTTTAACACTCTTTTCTGAATTAAAAAATGAAAAGATAGTCGAGTTGTTCCTCTTGACTCGTTAAAAGAAGTAAGGGGCGGTCGCCTTTAAGCTCTTTTATGACCGTGTAAAAACAAAAAGATTGCCGGGCCTTTGTCGTTTCAAGCTCGTTATTGGTTCCGAAACGACGTGATTCCGACTGCTTTTCTACTTTTTCAGGTTGAAGTCACTAGTTACGAAAAGTACTCCTCGATTGTAATGGTCGGGCGATTCTTTCGAGTATCGTTTTATACTTTTTCGGGCTCGAGAGACACAAACTACAAAAAAGGACCCCCTGGAGTTTTCTTTTCCGTGTCTCTTTCAAACTCTCTAAACATGAAAAAGACTCCGAGTTTCACGTATGTCAGACTCGTTAAGCCCTGACGACATTAGACTCATCACCATGACGAGACTTGAGCTTCTCCTTCCTAGGGCTTGTTAAATTATTACTGGTTGGATTCAACGGCAGGTTTATCATTGATTGTCTATCGCAGCTAGTCACTCTTGAACATCGACACTTTTGCTTCTTGTCGGGTTGGGACATCCACACATCGTCATTTGGCCTTCCGTGGGTTTGGGTTACCATTTAGCCTCATTCCATCTGATTCACGCCGTCTCCATCGAGCCTCTGATCCCTTGGTACCTGAATGTTGCCACCCTCTGGAGTCGTGTCGCTGACATGTTCAAGAGTATAATCCTTCTGCAGTTTACACCCTCGCCTTCTCCTCTGATACTATGTTTCACCATCTACCACTTGTTCCTTATCTCGTGTCATTGATGGGGGAAACATTATGGCCCTCCTGCGATGGGTCGTCTCCTGTCAACATCAGCTCATTATCCAGGAGATTGATCTAGAGATCCCCTTTGGTACGTTAGAGCTTGCATGCCCCAATGGCAAGTTCTTCGCACCTGACGGTCGACTTGCATCATTGGTCGTCGATTGGGTGATTCCACGAGTGTTCGACTTCAGTTCCTTTTCCACACTTCGTGGATTGTGCTAGACAGTACCTTGAGAACCATTGGCATTATTGGTGGTTTCTCTCACGCTTGTTAACGATTTTCATCATTGGCCAGTAATCAAGAAACTTTCTATCATGCTCGACCTCAGCACATCTATTCGCATGCTAGAATTTGTACTATGATCGGATGGGTTCAAGACCCCAAACTCAGATTACCTATGTTCGAGCTGCGTGGATTGGTTTATGATTACATGACTCATTGATGGATGGCTGCGACCATACCTGAGTCTTCATGGATGGTTGTGACCATACCTTTATCATCATCATGGTCTTATTAGTTGGATGGCTGCGTCCATACCACAGACCTAGTTCGTATGTCTTTTGGATGGCTGTGCCCATGCCTAGACTACATGTACTTCATTATCAGAGATATCAGTTGTACTTGCGTGCAGGTTCTTCCAGATGGTGTTCCAGCTCAGTCAGTTTCATAAAGCATTTCACCCCTCCCACTCTCTCGGGCTTCATACTTTAGGGGGCATTTGTTACACAGTAATTTGTCACTGTCTTCCCTCCAGTCTTCCTACTATGTCATGTGTCCAAGTCAAACATGCTCATATTAGACAAATTCTCTCTGATGTTGCCAAATGACCCACTTTTCCTAAGTTATCTTCCTCATCACGTCTGTTGGCTAAATAAACGCGCTAAAGAGTGCTCATAAATAGTCGAGAAGCGTTGCCATCGCAGAAGTACACCTGATTCCTGCAATGGTTTGATTTCATGTCCCAGTGTGAGGTTGTTTATAATCTTTGGCGATGACCTGACTAGCTACGTTATTCAATAGCGATGTCAGCACTATAGATCAGTTATGCCCCTGCGATGATCCAGATTGGGTGAATTTGTTCCAACAGTCGGCCTTCCAGATGACTCCAGACCTGGTTGTTGGCATAGTTTATATCGCCCTCCTTTCTCTAGCATGGTTGTTCCGTCATTTGTGCTACCTTCCTTGGAGATAAGCTCACTCTTCCACCTTTCATGGAGACTCCTTCTCCTATTTAAACTCTCACCATTGCTATGCACTGCTAGTTTTTGGATAGTTTCTGATAGTTGGCTAGTTGAGCAGTGCTGTTAGTGTTTGTGAGTTTGCTAGATAGCTGGTGTGAGTGTGACAAGTGTGGGATTGTTGATAGCTTGTGGAAGGTTGTGAAGTGCCCTTAATCTTGTGTAAAACTTGTGAGTGAGAGAGACTTGTGTATTGGGAGATCCATATTCAAAGAGTGAATGCTTGAAGAACAGGTTGGCTGGATCCCTTTGAGAAGGCTTGTGACGTCAAGGCTTTGGTTGTAAGCTTACTCTTATTTCATTACTAATGCAATCAATGATGTTTTCCTATGTCTTGTATGTAATGTACTTGATAGCTCATGACTTATTAACTTTGTGAGTAAATAGATCATTATTGTTTCCGGTTACGTGCTTTGTTGTATTTCCTTTGCATTGTTTCAGATTGATCACTCGTTAGGAGAAGGAAGCGGAAGTTGGAGCAGCGCAACGGAACTCCATCGACCACCGGTTGAGGTAGGCCTCCAACTATGACTGTTTAAGGAAAACTATTGTTGATCTGTCCTTGTTTGTGACTAGACCCACTATAGGGCTAGAGGGGTTGCCTCTGTCCGCAGAGGGAACACTTTCCTGCATCACAATCCTTTTGTGATTTATATGATTATTTATGCTCTATCATGATATTTGATTTGATGTCTTGTATGAACAAGAAACAATTTTTATTGAGACAATCTGATACCAGATTTGAGTATGATGAGAGTAGAGTTGATTGAGGACATTGAGCCAACTCTTCCTCCCTGTCTGAGCTCCCAGGGTGAGGAATTGAGATGGAGGGTTCTTGGGGTTGATGGAACTCTGGACAATAGGGTATGACCCCTATATGTTACCCATAGGGTTGAAGATTTTTCTCCCCTATATTCATAGGGTTGGAGAATGTTGCTCCCCTATTTGGTATTTGCAAAGTATACCCCAGTTGACATCATACCCACACAATGGGATTGTCGAGAATACCACTCCTTTTTTGGCCAACAAGTTGAGAGTGTACTTGGGGTGTACATCCCAAGTCAATTATGATGTAGGTGTTCTACCACATGACTATTTAGGGTCATCAATGGGAAGATGAGTAGGAAATAGGATGGGTTGAGATAACCCTATGTGATTCCAAGTTGAGATTGAGCTCCCTGATGTGATCCCAAGGTCGAGATGTGCTCCCTTGTGTGTTTGGATATCCTATTGCTCGATATGGGGTTGTAGATGTATAACTCCCCCATGAGATTCCGGGTCGAGATGTGTTCCCTGATGTGGTTCTAGGTTGAGATGTGATGCTTGATGATATGCTCTCTGATGACAATTGATGATGATATTTCAGGTAGTAGCATGTTGGAAAATATTCCAGGTAGTATCCTGATGAATATAGGGTGGTAGCTTAAGCTCCCCTTCGGTAACAAATTCTTCTTCTTCTAGATTCGAGAATGTTCAACATACGAGCATGAACAATCAAGAGATAAGAAGGAATAAGCAAGGGATAGATCGAGATGTACATTGATGATTTGTGATGATGAGATACTTGAGATGGTCATGGAATGATGACTACATGATAGAGATTATTAGTGATGATACGTGAAGATACCAGAATGGCATATTGATCGATGTACAAATATTGGCAGGTAGAATTCTCCCTAGTTGAGAGGGAGTGTTAATTTTTGCAACTGCGGTCAAATTCCACCTTGGACAACTTATATGACTGATATGATGATTACATTAGATTACTATTTTCGAGAGGACCAAAATCGACCTAAAGATCACCTTATTTGGACAAGCGAAAGTTGGTTTTTGAATTTATTTATTCACTCATGTATATTGGGTTAGGTTGGCCCTAAGCACATGTTAAATTGGTTAGGTTGGATTTAACCCCAAGTGGATGCTCATGAAAGCCTATAAATAGAAGAGACATCAATATCATTTGGATGCATTGATCAAGCCATCTACTCTTCTCTTACTATCTTGGTTCGCTCAGGTCTGTCGGAGGAAAGTTCGCACAAGGGTCTAAAATCTCAGGGATGAAGCTCGCGTTGATCTAAGGTTTTTTTATTCCTGGACACTGGCACAAAACTGGGCATTTTAGTCCCTGGACATTGGCACAGAACTAGGCATTTTAGTCCTTGGACATTGGCACACAATGGTAAATACAATGTTGAGAGATACCTATATGCTAACACAGAAACCTATGGGGGCGTTCAGGGTTTCAGAGGCATATTTGGAGGTTTCGGTCCCCGAATGCTCACACAGAGTGGTCCTAATAGCGTCCAGGTTGTCTCAGACGCATGCACAGGAACTGGAAGAGAGTGTCTGGAGGTTTGGAGCATATATGGTGAGATGGTCCTCAGATGCACACATAGGATGGTCTCAGGAGCATTTGGGCTACCATAGGATTGTTATAGGCGCTCACACAACTCCTCCTCCCTGTGTTCAGGACTCATAGATGATATTTCAGTATTCTGAAGATTCCGCTCAGTGACAACAATATTCATTAGTGTTTAGCACAGTGACAGCAATATCCAGTGGTTGACTACAGTTAGTGAAAACACATTACAATCCTCAGAATCAGTGTTTTGAGTAAAAGCATGATTATATATATTTCCTGGATATCATAGTTGTTTTTTTCATAGATAAAGTTATGGATGATTGTACTCTCGTTTACTAAATCATTTGATGGCGATCTAAGAAGAAGAAGATTTGTGAGGGTTTTCCCCATAGTGGGTTTTTCCCTGGTCTCAAACCAATCTTGGTGTCTTTATGTGTGTGCATGATTTTCTTCTATTGTTCCTTTATGTTCCGCTGCATTAATGATCATGATGTTGATATTTCTACATAGTTGCATACGTTGATGAATAATGGTGTAGATATGAATAATGTAATGATGATATGGGGTGAACTTAATGTACTAATGAAGAAATGAAATTATCAAAGAAAATAACAATGTAGCCCTATGAAAAATAATAGATACAATCTTAGAAGGGGAGATGGAAGGATCTCTATGAAGAGAACAAATGAAGGAAAAACTGAAAAAGTTGGTTACCAAAGTAGGGTCTAGGATGAAAATGGACATGCGAGTACATCATGGCAACTTAAATGTGTAAGAGTTGCTCAATTGGATCAACTAATTAAATAACTCTTTCAACTATGAATATGTAGAGGATCACCAGAAGGTCAAATATACAATGACTTGGCTAAGGTGACACACATCATTATGGTGGGATGAGTTGCAAGTAGATCAAAGAAAGAAGGGAAAGGTAGAGATCAAGAGTTGGAAAAAAATGGTATCCAAGTTTAAGAGAAAGGCTATGCCCAAGGATTATTAGTTGAATTTATTCAAGAAGCTACAAAATTTAAGGCAAAAATCTATGACAGTGGAGTACACTAAAGAACTCTATAGGTTGAACATAAAAGCAGGCCACATTGAGGAAGATGTTGAGAAGGTGGTCATATACATAAATGGTTTGAGGTATGAGATCCAGGATGAAATTGGTTTCTTTCCCCTGAAGATTGTGGAAGATGCCTATCAGGAAGCATTGAGAGTAGAAGAGAAGTTGGCTAGAAAACAAAGTCAAAGGAGTAAAGGAAGGAGTTCAACAAGAGGAAGAGGACCTTCCAATAGAGGAAGATTCCAGGCTCCAAGAGAAGGCATAGGAGGTTCTAGCGTTCAATCTCCTAGATAAGAATAAATGAGGGGCATAAATTTTTTCTCAAGAGGCAAAGACGAAGGAAGAAAAATATGGTGCTACATATGTGGGAAAACATGACATGTGTCATGGAACTGTCTTGGGAACAAGTCAATAAATCAAAGATGAGCACATATTGTAGAAGCTAAAGATGAGACAACAAAGATAGAGGTAAAAGAAGATACTCATAAGATGGTGATTCACTAATGCTGAAGAGAATATTGGTTAAAATGAGAAGTATCCCCTTGAACTAGCTCAAAGGAGAAGTATGTTAAAGACAATGTGTAATTATAAAGGGAAATGTTGCAAAATGGTCATTAGCAATGGTAGCAATGATAATATAGTCTCTATAGAGATGGTGGAGAAATCAAGATTGCAGAGGATGGTGCATCATACCCCATACTGAGTGTCCTAGTTGTAGAAAGGAAATGATATTTTGGTAAGTGAACAAAGTAGAGTTGAATTCTAAATTGGTAGCTACAAAGATGAAGTGTTGTGTGATGTCATGCTCTTGGATTATGATAGGGAAGTTGTTCATTTTGGGAGAAGAAATACTTATACCTTCAAAAAGTACAATTGAAGACATGTGTTGTTGCCTCTAGAAGAGAAGGGAGTCAAAAGTGAAGTAGTCTCAAGCATATTAATGATAAGCGAGAAAGAATTGCTATAAGAAGTCAAGCAGAAAGAAGAGGTGCAATTTTCTTTAATCGGTAAGCCTAGAGTTGTACTTACATATACAAATTTGAGAGAATTTCATGCTGAAATTCAAGCATTGTTAGTTGAGTTTGTTCATACCATTATGGATGAATTGAAAAATTCCTTACCACCTGTAAGGAGCATCAACCACCACATAGATCTAATTCTAGGTGCAAGTTTACCAAACAAAGCAGCCAATAGGATGACCCCCAAGGAGAAAGAGGAAATTATAAAACAAGTCTAAGAGTTATTGGACAAGGGATTAATCTGAGAAAGATTAAGTCCTTTCATTGTACTAGAACTATTGAACCCAACTAAAGATGGAGGTTGGAGAATGTGTATGAAATCCAAAGCAATAAACAATATAACAGTAAGCTAAAAATTCCCTTTACCTCGTATGGATGATCTAATGGATTGTTTGAGTGGTGTAAATTTATTTTCTAAAATATATTTGAAAATTGGATATCACCATATTAGGATAAGATATGATGATGAATGGAATATTTCCATCAAGACAAGTGATGGTTTATATGAGTGGTTGGTTATGCCTTTTGGCTTGACCAGTGCACCCCATACATTCATGAGACTCATGAATGAAGTCCTTAAGGATTTTATTGGAAAAATTATAATTTTATATTTGAATGACATTATTGTATTTAGTAAAACCAAGGAAGAACACTTGAGGTTCTTGAAGTTTGTGTTGAAGAGGTTGGAGTAGGAGAAACTCTTAATAAACTTGAAGAAATGTCCCTTCATGAAAATAGAGTTAACCTACCTAGGTTTTATAATATCTCTAGAGGGACTAAAGATGGACCCAGAAAAGGTGAGACCTATCAAGGAATTGCCTACCCCGAGGAATATTCATGAGGTAAGAAGTTTTCATGGGTTATATAGTAACTTTTATAGAAAGTTTATTAAAAATTTCAGCCATATATGTGCACCTATAGTTGGGACCATTAAAAAGGAACAACAACCACGTAAATGGATTGCTACAGCTAATAAGGCATTTCGGCCATTGAAAAAGAAGATAACAGTTGAGCCATTTTTAGCTCTGCCTTATTTTCAGAAACCTTTCCAAGTTAAGTGTGATGCAAGTGAAATGGCCATTGGTGCTATTTTAAGCTAAGAAGACGAACTTGTTCCTTATTTCAATGAGAAGTTGAATGAAACCAAATAGAATTACTCCACTTATGACAAAGATTTTTATGCAGCGATACAAGCCCTAGAAAAATGGAGGCATTATCTCATGCCTAGGGAGTTTATTTTGCATATTGACAATCATGTTTTGTATTTTATAACTAGGAAGGAGAAATTAAATCAAAATCATTCCAAATGGGCTAAGTTCAAGTAAAATTTCAATTTTTTTCTTAAACATATTAGTGGGAATGTTAACAAGGTTACAACTACTTTGAGAAGGAGGTGTTTTATTTTGTAGTAATTCCAAGTGGGAACTTTGGGATTTGAAGATCTCAAAGAAATGTACAAGGAGGACCTAGACTTTAGAGAATCCTATGAAGCATGTGAGAACCCAGTACTAAAATATAGAACTCATTGGATCAAATAACTGATTTAGGATGGATTTTTATTCAAGGGAAACTAATTGTGCATCCCAAAGGGTTCGATGAGAGATAATTTAGTGAAAGAAAAGCATTTTGGAGGACTTTCTGGTCACTTGGCCATGACAAAATGTAATCTCAACTAACTTATTTTTATTATTGGCCAAGAATGAGGTTTGATGTCAAGATATTTGTGGAAAATGTATAATTTTTCAATATGCCAAATGAAAACAACAAAATATTGGTTTATATTAACCACTACCGATACGAAACAGACCATGGGAAGCCATTAGTATGGATTTTGTTCTAGGTTTTCCTAAAAATAAAAGGAATAATTATTCAGCCTTTGTAGTGGTTGATAGATTCTCAAAGATGGCACACTTTATACTATGTTAAAAAATGAGTGATGCCACACACTTTGCAAACTTCGTTTTTTAGAGAAAGTGTGAGACTACATGGGCACCTAGAAGTACAGTCTTAAACTGAGATACAAAATATGTTGGGCACTTTTGGAGGACTTTGTGGGAGAACCTTGGTAGGAAGATTTTATTTAGCTCATCCTATCATCCTCAAATGAACGGTCAGATTGAAGTGGTTAATAGGAACATGGGAAATTTGTTGAGATGTTTGGTAAGCTTAGCACAATAAATAGTGGGATAAATTTTCCCCCTAGGGTAAATTTGCCTACAATGATTCTCCTAACAGTATCACATGAAAATTTCCTTTTCAAATTTTGTATGTCATGCACTCCAAAGGCATTTTTGAACTTAGAAACTTGGGAAAAGAGGAATTGAAAAGTGTTTATGAAAAGGAATTTGTTACAATGATGTAAGATTTTCATGAACAAGTTAAAGGATAGCTTCGAGACAACAACCATAAGTACAAGTAAAGAGCATATCTCAAGAAAAGAGAAGTAAATTCTGAAGTTGGTGATATCGTGCTAGCTCATTTGAGGAAAGAGATATTTACAAGAAATTATTATAATACATTGAAGTTGAAGAAGATAAGACCTTCCCTTTCTATTACCAGATATTTATTCCCCTTTTTGTAATAAAAATACATGTAACATGGGGTATTCATGGGGCACGAGCAAGAGAAGTGGGAAAATTTATTCATGAATATCAAGTTAAACTATGTAACATTCTTTGTTAATTTACTAGCATTGTGATTTCTTTTGAGAACCTTTGTATCAATCATGTGTGTTTGTAAATATTATGTATTATAGATGGTTGTAATTTTGAGGATTTAAGCTTGGATCGAAGTGTTAGTTCCCCTAACCAGTCATTGATTTATTCAAGGACTCCCATGTAATAGCCTTCCTCGGTTTCTTGGAAAAGGGAGAATGGTCCAAGCCATAGAGAAGGATTAGAATTGTGTTGTAGTGAAGTTTGTCGATGAAAGAAGTGAGGAATACTTCCATCATGAAGTCTGTCGATTAAAAAAATCCTTATCATGTTGAATCCAAAACATGGGCAAGGAATTAGTAACCAAACCCTTGGATTGATGTGGGACCCAATGTGGTAAATATGGATTTGGGCTAATATGGACCTTCAAAAAGACGACCACTCAAAATCATCAAAACCCTAGATTAAGCTAGATATCTAGGTTGGAGGAGATCTGGGTCACATTAGAATTTTATTCACTAAAGCCTTTTGGATATCAGATATCTTCGGGTATATCTGTATCAACCCTTGTGGGACCCAGTGGAGCATTGTTAGGTTTTGTAGCATCGGACAGGCTTTGTAGTCTCGATTTATGTTGGAGAGGATAAAGAAGATGAGATCTCCAAAACCTAAAAATGTTTTTTGGGAGAAAACACCTAGAGACCACTCAATTAGGTTAATTGATCAATAATTAAAAAATATGTAAGTCTAACTTAGGAAAATTAATTAATTAACAACAATTAATTGAAGAAGATCGAGAAAACTCTAGAGACTCACATGGATAGAGTCTAAGATGATCTTAGTCATTGATAATGATTTAATCATGGTCATTGGTTATCCAACAAGAGATTATAAGAGCATGTCGATGGGATAAGGAGAGACACATTGAATAATAGGGAGGACGAGTATCCATGGTAGCTTGAGCTATCTAGTGTAGTGATTAAGTAAGTAAGAAGAGTTTGAACCAAAGAAGGAGAGAGTAATTGATTTAAGGAGTAGCAACAAGGAGCCTAGAAGGATTTTCCTATTGCAAGAGAACCAATAGAAGGGAGGCTAAAATATTCTGTAGATAAATCCATCCAAGTGGTGCGAGTTAGCTAGTTCAGTATGTGAATAGCCAGGAAGGGTTTGGATCAGTTATCGGAGGTTGAAAAAAAATTCCATAAGGTAGAGTGAATTTTTCTAGAAGCAGGAGAAGGCTAGATGACTAGTTTTGAAGAATTTCCATAGGTCGTATGAACTCCACAGACCAAGAGTGCAAGCAACTAGGAGGAAGTGCGAGTAGGCCAGAGGGAGGCTTAGTGATTTTGCAGAAGGGAGAAATTTTCTCCTAAATATTTTGGCAATATTATTTGTTGGAGGATTGTCAGTTTCATATTCAGATATTGTACTCTGTATTTTTATTGTTGAATAATAAAACAAATCCTCATTTGTTGCATCATTTTTCCCTTCGAGGTTTTTCTTGGGACTATTACTCCAAAATATTGGTTTCATTTTTATTATGTGTGTACATCTATTTTATCATTTCTAACATTTTATTTAGCTTCCATATAATTTATTTGTGAATAATTTCAGTGTGATTTATTTGATATTAATAAAAAAATTAATAAACTGCTAACTAGTTAGAAGAGTAAATTCTAGTTGCTGCAATTTAAGGAATTTTCACATGGTATCAGAGCGATTTTGATCATATCATAAGCTTATTAGCGAGAAGGAGAAATTGTGCAAGTTCAGAGGGATTTCTGAGAATGAATTTATCAGAACTACGTAGGCCACCTAGAAGTGTGAATTTGCAAAGGCAAAGGGTTCGATTTCCAGATCCAGGTTGGAGGAAAATTTGATCAGCTTCAAAAGAAAATTTGTAGGCAATGAATTTTCCAGATAGAGGATTATGATGAATAGATCATTAATTTTGTTGAGAAGATGTGGGCACAGTTGATTTGCAACAAAGTTTTGCAGCAACAGGTCAGTGTTGGGTGGAAGAGAAAAGCACACTAAAGAGGAATTTCCAGAATTTTTCATAGGGTTTCCAGAACCAGTTTTAGGAGGAGATTCGAGAAATTAGTTACAATAGGTCATAGAATTTTTTCTAGTCTCCACTGCAAGATTCAAGAGCAACAGATTGTGTGCCATATTCTGGAGAAGGACTTCCAAAATTTTGAGCGAGTTTCCCAATTAAGGAGTTGTAGGAAGTGTGAGGACCGAAGAAGTATATCTGGAGGTAAAAAGAGCATATCTGCACATTCCGTAAGATAGTGTGAATAAAATAAAGAAGGGTCGAGTAGGTAGGAGAGGGAGATTTCCAATTTATTTCCCATTTTTTTTATTTTTACAAGATTGGCCACCACAGGTCTTAGAGATCAGGATAGACTTGACAAAGCCTCTAACATTCTCATATGGAAGGATAGGATGACTTTCTTGTTCAGGATGAGTATGGACTGAAGGAGTTTGTGTAGAGTTTTATTTTCGTATTGACAGATCCTCAACAATAGGAAACCTATAAGAAAGAAATGGCCAAGGCTAAGAGAATGATCCTAGATGGGGTTCAGGATCATATTGTTCCACATATTGTAGAGAAGGGAACAATAAAGGAGATGTGAGATTCCATTATAAAGTTACACCAGGATCCATCAAAGAATCATAACATGATTATAAAGGAGAATATAAGGACCACAAAGATGTTGAAAGGTGAAGGCATGACTCCTTATCTCAGAATAATTTGAGACATCTATGATGAGCTGGTAGCAGTAGGTGAGACACCAAAGGGCAGTGAACTTGTGTGAATAGCACTAAATGGGTTTACCAGAAAATGGGAAACATTCATTTAGGGAATCATTGGACAAGACAAAATGCCTGATTGGGAACACCTATGGAGTGATTTCACACAAGAGGAGTAAAGGCTCATTCTTGTTTATGGTATCGCAAACAAAAATAGCAAAGGGCATAAAGGGAGGTGAAAATAAGAAGAATAATCTGTCAAAGATCAAATGCTTCAAGTGTAGTGAGTTTTGTCACTACAACACCTAGTGTCCCAAGAAAAATAAGGACAAGAAGGGTGAGCAACAAAAAACAACTTCTACAGAGATAAATGAGTTGACCTCCAGGTTTGAGGAGTTTGCATTGATAGAAACTATACCTCTAGATGGAGGAGGAGAGTGATAAATTCATAGTTGGAGGATTAGGCATGGTCCGAAGAGGAAAACATCAGATAGGTGCTTCCTTTTTTATCATTACCTAGGCTACGAGAGTCCACACTTTTCAGTAGCAGGAGAATCGAGATGTCAGAAAGTGCAGTCATATCTTGAGAGAAGTGCAGAGATTAGTTATAGTCAGTTACTAGAGGGGCGTAGAGATAGATGAGCATAAACAATTACTCACTAGACGGTGCAAAGAATATTTGCAATCAGAGACTCATGAGATAGTTTTAAAGCTAGTATAGGGATGCAGTAGATCTGAAGAATAGTTCTCAGATGCAGTAGTTAAAGAAAAAACAATAGCATGAGATCAGATGTAGCATAGGCAGTGTTGATAACAGTGCATGGGGGCATAGAGAAGTGTCAGCAGCAGCACAGATGTAGGATCATTCAACTACAGGGTTACCAGAGGAATTAATGTATGTGTAGTTTTGATGGATAGTGAGATCTATTTGTATCACAATTGTCAGAAATCAACAACATGAGGTGGTTCAGCTACATAATTTAGGATATTCATCAGGTCAATGAGTATAGTATTGGAGTGCAGAAGACATAACACCTTCCTCGCTAAGAGGGAGTGTTAGTTTTTATAGCATAAGACAAGTGTTCTAGTCTCGATTTGTGTTGGAGAGGATAAAGAACATGAGATATCCAAAACCTAGAAAATGTTTTGAGAGAAAACACCTAGAGACCACTCAATTAAGTTAATTGATAAATAATTAAAAAAATTCTAAGTCTAACTTAGGAAAATTGATTAATTAACAACAATTACTTAAGGAAGATCGAGAAAGTTATAGAGACTCACATGGATTGAGTCTAATATGATCTTAGTCGTCGATAATGATTTAATCATGGTACTTGGTGATCCAATGAGAAATTATAAGTGCATATTGATGGGATGAGGAGAGACACATCGAGCAAGAGGGAGAGCAAGTATCATTGGTAGATCGAGTTATCTAGTGCAGTGATTCAACAAGAAAGAAGAGTTAGATACAAAGAAGGAGAGAATCAGTGATTGAGAAAGCAGTGATAGAGAGGCAAAAGGATTTTCCTAGTGTTGTAGAGTTAGAAAAACGAAGGTTGAAATATTATGTAGAGAAAGTCATTCAGGTGGTGCGAGTTAGCCAATTCAGTAGAGTGAATAGCCAGGAAGGGTTTGGATCATTTGTTGGAGGCAAAAAAGGCATTCCAGAAGGCAGAGAAAATTTTTCTAGCAGTAGGAGAAGGCTAGACGACCATTTTTGGAGACATTTCAGAGGTTGTACGAACTATGCAGGCAAAGAGTGAAAGCAACTAGGAGGCAGTGTGAGGAGGCTAGATGGAGGCTAAGTGATTCTACATAAGGGAGAAATTTTCTCCTAAATATTTTGGCAATATTATTTGTGGTAGGATTGCCAGTTTGGTATTCATACATTGTACTCATAATTTTTGTTGTTGAATAATCAAATAAACCCTCATCTTTTGCATCAATTTTCCCTTTGAGGATTTTTTAGGGACTATTAGTTCAAAATATTGGTGTCATTTTTATTATGTTTGTGCATCTATTTTCTCACATCCAACATTTTATTTAGCTTCCGCATAATTTAATTGTGAATACTTTCAGTGTGATTTGTTTGGTATTAATAAAAATTTAATAAATTACTAACTGGTTAGAGTAAATTCCAATTGCTACAATTTACAGAACCTTCATAAGTGCAGGGAATGAGGTATGACATTTATATTTTATAAGAGGTCATTTGTAAGAGCTTAAGGAGACATTCGACCCACAAGAAAAGTTACAACATATAGATCTTCTTAGAGCCGAGACTCCAGAAGAAGTAAGAACATATCTGGGTTTTCAAACCTCAGACCACTCATACGCGTTACTTGTTGCGTCGTCATAGGTTGGGATTTAGTAATTTAGCAAAACTAATTATTTAAAAAAATGTATTGAGATATGATTAATTGATTTTCGTATTATATGAGACATGATTAATATGATTATATGAGATATGATTAATATTAATGAATTGAGTCTCAATCTATGTGTGGTTTTTGTATCTTGTGGTCTGAGGAAATTATGGGGATTACTGGAGTGGTTCGGTGTCAAGTTTTGTGTCAGCCTCTTCTCTCTAGTTGTGGGGGTAGCTGTAAGTCTCTACAAGGGTTGAACCATGTGGGTTTAGTTGTGTGGCTGGGTAAGCGCAACAGATTGGGTTTAGATAATTGTTTATGGTTTCTAGGGCGTCTAAGCATCTTGATCTTAGGGTGGCACCTTTCTTGCACCTTTCTGCGCTTGTGTCAGAGACACTCGAAACTCTTCCAAACTCATCCAAATTTGATTTTGAAGCTTGCAAACTTATTTCTTGCTACCCTAAGCTTGTTCACAAGGTTTCTACCATCATGGAGGGAGATTCTTCACTAGAGAAGAAAAAACACTATAGAGGCAAAATCCTCAGATATGAGCCTACCAATTGCAATGAAATCAACTCATCACCCTTCATCAAGTAGTGTTTTGAAGATGTAAATTGTTTAGAGTTTTGCAAAAGGGTATGTGAAGTAGGTTTTCATGAACAGTTGACAGATTGGATTGCCACTCATTTGAAAGGGGAAAGGGCCATCATAGCAGGGGTTGAGTTTACATTTTCAGTGGCTTCCATTTCACTTGCTACAGGGATACCTGATCATGGAGAATATTGGTTTAAAGGTATGAATTTGGATCTTGAACATTACAGGTCTTTCTTGAAAACACCCTACAGGGAGACCCATACACACATCATCCCATTTAGGTACCTGTTGGAGAAGTATGCTCCATTAATGAAGGTTTTCATGAAGTTTTTCACCTGTGAGGGAAGGTTTTCTAGATTGTATGCATATCACATTTGGCTTCTAATGCACTTTACAGCTCAAAAACCTCTCAACATGTGTAATTATCTATGTAGAAGCCTTGTTAAAATGTTTGAGAAGGTACAGGTGAAAGACAAAGAACACTACCCTAGTCTTTTTCATCATAGCTTGATAAAGATTGTAGTTCTCCATCAGCTTGCAGAGAAGAACATGACATGGGATTCATTCATAGAAACAACTTTGCAATGGCATGAAACTATTGTTTCGCTTCAGCATCAAAACATACCAACACAACAGATGGAGGTAGGATCATCAAGCAAGTCAGAGGAGGTTCCTAAGGCACCTAGACCTGAGGTGACTAGAATGTATCAAAGAGGAAAAAGGCTTTTGTTTACTTCTTAGGTTGAGAAAAGGGCCAAGCCTTCTACATCGACAAAACATGGATCACATATACAGGATGAAGACTTGATTGAGCATGAATTTGAGTTGGTGGACTTGGAAACAACAAATGAGCCTTCAAACATGCAATAGATTATCAAAGAGAAGGATTCTCAGATCAAAGAACTCATGGACAACATGGCAAGAGCAAGGTTTGTTATCTCATTCCTTGAACAAGAAAATAGTCAGCTTAAAGCTAGACAACTCATCATGGAGAAAGATAAAACTAAATTGTTGCAGCAAGGTGGCAAAGTCAAAGTAGTGTTGGAACCTACTGAACATGAGGAAACTGAAAATCAAGTTAGGAAAAAGAGGCCAAGGACCAAGGGACTCAAAAAGGAATTGAAGGAGGAGAAAGGACACAGTTTGTTAGATGAAGACCTAGACATGGAGGACATAATTGCCTTGGAGATCAATGAGGATAGAGAGAATTGGCTAGATAAGGTAAATGACCACTTAGAAAATATTCTTGACAAAGCCAACGGAGATAAGCAATTACTAAGGCACATGGCACATCACTATCAAACCAGAAACATGATATGTAACATCAAGCTCAAGCAGTTGGAAAACAAGCTAAAGGAAACCCTAAAGGACAAAAATGAGAGGGATAAATTGGAGATGCTTGATGAAGCATCCATGAAGGCTTAACATGCATCATTTTGCAGCTCATGACCAATTTTGAAGGATTTCTAAGCATTTTTTGTTTTTTAACTATTTTGGTGCCAAATTCAAAAAATTAGCTAGTCACAAAAGCGCAACTCCTTGGCATTGCACTTTTTCCTCAGGCCTCCAAATGAAAAATGGTTTGAAGTTTTGGAAAGTTCACGACCTCCTCTCAAAACCCATTCCATCATATTTCTTAAAGAGGGCCCAAATTTTTGAGAAAAAGGAGAAAAAGGGGTCAAAAATCAACATTCTGCCCTCTTTTTTACAGGCGTTGCGCTTCTAGAGACACCTTGGGAAAATGAATGTTTGAAGGTCTTCCCATCAGTCATTTTAAAAAATGCAAGGTGTTCTAGAAATTAGACAGGAAAATATAGTTGACCATTATTTCAAATCCCAATTTGGACCTCATGAAGGCACCTTAAAGTAAGCTCAAAGTCAAAGTTGCGCTTCTGCAAATTTCTGTGTTTTTCATTTAAATTTCACTGTGGAATTTCCTAGTTTTTAGTTTGACTTGGTCAAAGTCAAAACTCATGACGTAATTGAAGTTAGTTCAAGGTTAGATGATGTAATCATCAATAAATAGACATGATAGGTTGTTTTTATGGTTTATTAGGCCTCATTAAGGAAGCAAAATCCAAAACAAAGTCTAAAAGAAGTGCTTGTATTTGACCTTCTCACTCTCACCTGTTGGTTGAGAGAATCTTGGAAACAATTCCACCACCTAGGAATTCGACTCTTGAAGGTGGGGAAGTTGTTTAATTGAGTCTATATGTATCATTTCTCATTCAGAGAGAGAGGTTGGACTTTTGTGGAGAAGGATTGTATCTTATGTTCTCTTCAGCTAATAGAAGAGCAGTTGCAGCTATATTTTAGGAACTCTAGTTTAGTGAGTCTATGGTGTTGTTTCATTTTCCTATCATTTTATAATGGATAAAACATCTCTCTTTACATTCTTTATCTTCTTCCTATGAATTTCCTTGCAGTTATATAGACATAAATCTTGAATTTAAGCTCTGTTTATGTGGAAAGCATAATTGTGTTTCTTTTTTTCTAAAGCTAAGGGATTCATGCTTTCACATGCTCATTAAATTATCTTAAACTCACAAATCTACACTACATTGACAAGCACTCTAAGTGCACCATAACACATTGATATCTAGCTCTTATTTATACTTGTCGCTACATACTTGAAGCCTTGACCTAATTACCTGCTCTAAACCCTAGTCCAACAGACCTAAAAACCCTAAATTCACAAATACTCAAGAAAAACTTATATATCTAGCCTAAAACCTTTTTCTTTGAAGGTATTCATTAACAAATCCTTTGAGATCCCTCTCTAGTTTAGTAGGGTTAGTTACTGAGCTAAAAGTGGTTCAAGGTTACCTCTTTCGATCTCCTCCTCAGCTTAGTAAATTATAGAGGATAACATTTTGGCGTCATTGTCGGGGAATGAAAGATCATATCTTCCCTAGGAAATAACGACAAGGATCAAATCTAATTTCTGATGGTGAACAGTGATCAGGCATAAGAAAGGTTGTGCATCTTTCACCTGCCGACTCCAATGTCGAAGAATCCAAAGGTTCAGAATTTTCACGATGACTCCATTGTTCAAAAAAGGTACTTTGAAGAACTTCTTGGTGACTTAACTGTTTTCAAAATGGATTCAACTGCTCGAAGGTATGCTCCTATGAATTGAGCTCATATTCCTAGTTTTTTGAATCATATTCCTCGTATAGATTGGAAAACAAGGCTGCCAAAGTTTAAAGGTCGGGATGGAGAAGATGCTAGTTTGCATTTGGTCAAATTTCATTTTCATATTCACAGATTAAATACTAGGTTTCCCGAAGATTGTATGATGAATATATTCATGGCTACCTTGTTGGAAATAACGAGGAAATGGTATGAGATTCTACCATCTGCTAGTTTATATTCTCTAAAGTATTTTCATTCAGTTTTCTTTCAACATTATCAAAGCTGCAATTTTTCCTTATCAAAGATGGATAGATGTTGTGAGATTTCTAAAAATTCCATTAAATTTCTTGAAAATTCGTATGGGGATGAAGAATGTATGGAAGAAGATATATTAGAAGCCCTTTATGATTTCTCCTCTCAATAAGAAGTAGCAGTTTCCTCCTTGGATGAAACAGACTGGGATCAAAATAGAGAAAGGCCTATTCGTGATATTGAAAATAAAAATCACCAAGCCAATGTTGATTTCTATAAAACTCAATGTTCTCCTCTGTCTGAAGATGAAATAGATCAGCTCTTGAAAAACCACATTACAACCCAAGTTAAGGTAGGTTTGCAATGCTCACACAGTCAAGAATGTGTAAGAGAAATTTCTTCCATTATTGAAAATGAAAATATGGGTTTAAATGATGATAGTCATGAGATTGATGAAACTATACAAGAAGTTGTTGTGAGTAAGCCAATTTGTGATGTAGATTTCCTGCAAGGAGATCAGCTAACAAAGACTATTTTCTTTCATGAAAAGGACAGGGCTGACCTGTTTAATAATCTTGAAGAATTTGTTTTGTTCAAGGATAATTTAGACTATGAAATGAAAGAGTATGAGTATGAGATAGACAGTATGCCAGAGATAGAATCAGAGTTTCTCATGCTTCAGGGATTTACAGCCAACACTTAGGTAGCATAAATTCATACTTCCCTATGCCTTCCTAAGGATCAACAACCAAGTATTCTTTCAGATAAAAATGAAAGGAGTACTTGTATTTTTGTTGGATTTCAAGACAAGGTAACATTTCATATTTTTAAGGATCCTTGCATTGATTTGTTGTAGCGATCTAGGAAGATGAATTTTCTTGTCTTTATGGATCATGAGCACATTTTCAGTGAACACTCGGAGTTTCCTAGCTTTTTTTTTCTGCCTGCTCAAGGAAAGTACAAGCAAAATTCAAGTAGGTAGCCATCTATTGGATTGGTTACACTGGAGGGATCATTACACATGATTGTATATACATCTTTAGCAGCTGGGAGGTTATCATCAAGATTTGAAGCCTGAGGTGAAGGCCCTAAGATCCCGATGGTCTACTTCCATAAGTAAGTTTAGTTAGTATGTTTTTCTTTTTTGTATTCAAGTCAGTCAATTTTCAATTTCAGTTTAGTTTTATGCATTTTGACTCCATTTCTCAATGAATAAGGCTACTTGTTCTATGGTGTTCTTGAAACCTCCAAGGAGATGCCATCCCCAGCTAGAGCCAATGCTAGTGTCAGTCAGTTCAGCCAGTCACCAGTGATCAAATATGCTCTTACAAGGTGTTGTTAGGGTGTCAAGTCAAATTTTTGTCATTTCAGTGAATCTTCAAATAAAATTTGGTCATTGGTTGTTGTGTCTAGGTCACTACTACTCCCTTCACTTACTCATGGTATTCGTCACCCATCATGGTCATTGTCTTCTTCAAGGTATCATATCTTCATTTAAGTGTCTTGGGTCATGAAATGGTTAAATTCCTCATTTTAGGTCATGGTCTAGGGTTTCACTCCATGTGTCATCATGATACCATATGTCAAAACAAAAACATGACCATCATGTGATTTAGTGGGTAAAGGGAGTTAGCAGCTTAGGGAAAGAAAAATAAAGGTAAAGGTAATGTTTTATTTCAAATAAGACAATGCTGCAGTACACTCCCTTGTCTCATCATTTCTCATAGGGCCATTTTTGCTTCAAAATATGTTTTTGACCAAATGGAGAAGAAGTTTACAAAAGTGAAAGAGGTTTTTGTCAATTCTAGGCCAAGGAACAAAAAACTCCTTCTGTTTATACACAGGTATTATGATTTGAGAGAAATTCCCAAACTATACTTGCAATAGGAGAGTTGTTACACTATAGACAGCTTGACCTCAAGTCAGTTTTTCAGGGATTTGGAGCAGGTGTTGGTAGTGCTTAAGGTCTCTATGGCTTATTAGACATCCTAAGCTTTCCCATGGTACCTTCAGATCGTGATTTGGACTAGTGGAAGACATCCAAAGTTAGCGCTATTCTTTTGTAATAGACACCCTCCATTTTTGGAGCGACCTTGGGAAAATCAAATTTTCTTCCTGCTAGATTGTTCAAATTACATTCTTGATGAGTCCATATTGTAGCATACTTCAAGAGATTTCCAATGAGCTATCAAGTTCCCAATTTGGAGTAGTTTAAGGCCTCCAAAAGATGGTTGGAAGATGACGTTGCACTTCTGTGAACTGTGTTGCGCTTCTGGAGGTGGTGCTGTGCTTTTGTGAACTGCGATGCGCTTCCAAACACTACGCTATGCTTGTGCTAGAGTAGACTGAAACTCTTCCAAACTCACTCAAAGTTTATTTTGAATCTTGAAAACTTATTTCTTGCTACCCTAAGCTTATTCACAAGGTTTTTACCATCATGGAGGGAGATTCTTCACCAGAGAAGAAAAAACACCATAATGGAGGAAAAATCCTCAGATATGAGCCTACCAACTGCAATGAAATCAACTCATCACCCTTCATCAAGCAGTGTTTTGAAAATGTAAATTGTCTAGAGTTTTGCAAAAGGGCATGTGAAGTAGGTTTTCATGAATAGTTGACAGATTGGATTGCCACTCATTTGAAAGGGGAAAGGGCCATCATAGCAAGGGTTGAGTTTACATTTTCAGTGGCTTCCATTTCACTTGCTACAGGGATACCTGACAATGGAGAATACTAGTTTAAAGGTATGAATTTGCGTAGGTTTTAACCCTATACAGAAATTACCTGCATAAGAATTCTAAAACACAGAAAATAAACAATGTGAGAGAATAACACATAAAACACATATACACAGAGCTTTTACCCTGGATCCCAAAACTGGGACTACCAGTTTGATTTTTCATTATTTTCCTTTCAATGTTACAATACATATTTATACATGTCGAAGCATCCAATACCATGGACCAAAAACCATCGCGTCCAAAACCATGGACCGAAAACCATCGCATCCAAAACCATGTGTGAAAATCATGCACAAAACCATAGGTAGGTCTGCCCAACCTAATATAGGGTCCAAAAAATAAAATTTTTTGGGGTGCTGCCCTAGATCCCATAGAGGGGGGTTACCTACACCCCTCAACCCCCTGTGACCCCCCTGCTACGCAATCGACGCAACGAAGGGGGGGGCTCTGCCCCCCCTCTAACCCTCCATTAATTACGTGGGCTAGTTGTGGAAAGAATATAACACAACCCAACAATTTGGACCTTGAACATTACAGGTCTTTCTTAAAAACACCCTACAAGGAGACCCATACACACATCATCCCATTTAGGTACCTGTTGGAGAATTATGCTCCATTAATGAAGGTTGTTATGAAGTTTTTCACCTGTGAGGGAGGTTTTTAGATTGTATACATATCACATTCGGCTTCTAATGCACTTTACAGCTCAAAAACCTCTCAACATGTGTAATTATCTATGCAAAAGCCTTGTTAAACCTTCTGAAAAAGTACAGGTGAAAGAAAAAGAACACTACCCTAGTATTTTTCATCATAGCTTGATAAAGATTGTAGTTCTCCATCAGCTTGCAAAGAAGAACATGACATGGGATTCATTCATAGAAACAGCTTTGCAATGGCATGAAACTATTGTTTCACTTCAGCATCAAAACATACCAACACAACAGATGGAGGTAGGATCATCAAGCAAGTTAGAGGAGGTTCCTAAGGCACCTAGACTTGAGGTGACTAGAATGTATCAAAGAGGAAAAAGGCTTGTGTTTACTTCTCAGGTTGAGAAAAGGGCCAAGCCTTCTACATCAGCAAAACATGGATCACATATACAGGATGAAGACTTGATTGAGCATGAATTTGAGTTGGTGGACTTGGAAACAACAAGTGAGCCTTCAAACATGCAACAGATTATCAGAGAGAAGGATTCTCAGATCAGAGAGATCATGGACAACATGGAAAGAGCAAGGTTTTTTATCTCATTCCTTGAACAAGAAAACAGTCAGCTTAAAGCTAGACAACTCATCATGGAGAAAGAGAAAACTAAATTGTTGTAGCAAGGTGGCAAAGGCAAAGCAGTGTTGGAACCTACAGAAAATGAGGAAACTGAAATGAAAGTCAGGAAAAAGAGGCCAAGGGCCAAGGGACTCAAAAGGGCATTGAAGGAGGAGAAAGGACACAGTTTGCTAGATGAAGGCTAGACACGGAGGACAAAATTGCCTTGGAGATCAATGAGGATAGAGAGTATTGGCTAGATAAGGTAAATGACCACTTAGAAAAGCTTCTTGAAAAAGCCAACAGAGATAAGCAGCTACTAAGGCACATGGCACATCACTATCAAACCAGAAACATGATATGTAACATCAAGCTCAAGCAGTTGGAAAACAAGATAAAGGAAACCCTAAAGGACAAAAATGAGAGGGATAACTTGGAGATGATTGCTGAAGCATCCAAGATGGCTTGACATACATACATTTGCATCTCATGACCAATTTTGAAGGATTTCTGAGCATTTTTTGTTTTTTGACTATTTTGGTGCCAAATTTAGAAAATTAGCTAGTCATAGAAGGGTGCTGCATTTTTTCCTTAGGCCTCCAAATGACAAATGGTTTGCAGTTTTGGAAAGTTCGCAGCCTCCTCTCAAAACCCATTTCATCATATTTCTTAGAGAGGGCCCAAATTTTGAGAAAAATGAGAAAAAGGGGTCAAAAATCAACATTCTGCCCCTCTTTTGACAGGTGTTGTGCTTCTGGAGACACCTTGGGAAAATGAGTTTTGAAGGCATTCCTATGGGTCAGTTTAAAAAATTCAAGGTGTTATGGAAACTAGACAAGAAAATCTAGTTGACCATTCTTTCAGATCTCAATTTGGACCTCAGTAAGGCACCTTAATGTGGTCTCAAATTCGGTGCTGCGCTTTCGTAAATTTTTGTGTTTTTCATTTAAATTTTACTATGTAATTTCCTAGTTTTCAGTTTGACTTGGTCAAAGTCAAAGCTCAAGAAGTAACTAAAGTTAGTTCAAGGTTAGATGATGTAATCATGAATAAACAGACATGATAGGTTGTTTTTATGGTTTATTAGGCCTCATTAAGGAAGCAAAATCCAAAACAAAGTCTAAAAGAAGTGTTTGTATTTGACCTTCTCACTCTCCCCTGTTGGTCGAGAGAATATTGGAAACAGTTCCACCACCTAGGAATTCGAGTCCTGAAGGTGGGGAAGTTGTTTAATTCAGTCTATATGTATCATTTCTCATTCAAAGAGAGGTTGGACTTTTGTGGAGAAGGCTTGTATCTTATGTTCTCTTCAACTAATACAGGAGCAGTTGCAGCTATGTTTCAAGAATACTAGTTCAGTGAGTCTATGTTGTTGTTTCCTTTTCCTATCAGTTTCTAATGGATAAATCATCTCTCTTTACATGCTTTATCTTCTTCCTATGAATTTCCTTGCAGTGATATAGATATAAATCTTGAATTTAAGCTCTGTTTATGTGGAAATCATAATTGTGTTTCTTTTCTTCTAAAGCTAATGAATTCATGCTTTCACATGCTCATTAGGTTCTCTTAAACTCACAAATCTACACTACATTGAAAAACACTCTAAGTGCACCATAACACATTGATATCTAGCTCCTATTTATACTTGTCACTGCATACTTGAAGCCTTGACCTAATTACTTGCTCTAAACCCTAGTCCAGTAGACCTAAAAACCCTAAATTCACAAATACTCAAGCAAAAATTATATATCTAGCCTAAAACCATTTTCTTTACAGATATTCATTGACAAATCCTTTGAGAGATCCCTCTCTGGTTCAGTAGGGCGAGCTACTAAGCTAAAAGTGGTTTGAGGTTACCTCTTTCGATCTCCTCCTCAGCCTAGGAAATTGTAGAGGATAATAGGTGAGACACCAAAGGACAGTGAAATTGTTTGAATAGAACTAGATGGGTTTACCAGAGAATGGGAAACATTCATTCAGGGAATCATTGGACAAGACAAAATGCCTGATTGGGATCGCCTATGGAGTGATTTCACACAAGAGGAACTGAGGCTCAATCTTGTTCAGGGTACCACCAACAAAAATAGCAAAGGGCCTAAAAGGCAGACAAAAACAAGAAGAATAATCTTTCAAAGATAAAATACTTCAAGTGTGGTGATTTTTGTCACTACAACACCGAGTGTCCCAAGAAAAATAAGGACAAGAAGGGTGAGCAACAGAAACAACTTCTACGGAGATAAATGAGTTGACCTCCAGGTTTGAGGATTTTGAATTGATCGAAATTATACCTCTAGATTGAGGAGGAGAGTGATAACTTTGGAGTTGTAGGATTGGGCATGGTCTGAGGAGGAAAACTTCAAACATGTGCTTCCTTTTGGATCATTACCTAGGCTACGAGGGTCCACACTTTTCAGTAGCAAGAGGATCGAGATGTTAGAAAGTGCAGTCATATCTTAAGAGAAGTGCAAAGATTAGTTGTAGTTAGTTACTAGAGGGGCATAGAGACAGATGAGCATAAACAATTACTCAATAGACAATGTAGAGAATATTTTCAATCAGAGACTCAGGAGATAATTGTAAAGCTAGTATAGGGATGCAATAGATCCAAAGAATAGTTCTCAGTTGCAATATTTAAAGAAAAAACAATAGCATGAGATCATATGTAGCATAGGCAGTGTTGAAAATAGTGCAATGGGGCATAGAGCAGTGTCAACAGCAACGCAGATGCAGGATGATTTAGCTACAGGGTTACCAGATGAATTGGAGTATGTGTAGTGTTGATGGATAATGAGATCTATTTGTATCACATTTGTCAGAAATAAACAACATGAGGTGGTTCAACTACATAATTCAAGATATTCATCAAGTCAATGAGTATAGTATTGGAGTGGAGAAGACATAACACCTTCTTCGCTAAGAGGGAGTGCTAGTTTTTATAGCATCGAACAAGTGTTCTAGTAACGATTTGTGTTGGAGAGGATAAAGAACATGAGATATCCAAAACCTAGAAAATGTTTCAATGGAAAACACCTAAAGACCACTCAATTAATAATTAAAAAATTCCTAAGTCTAACTTAGGAAAATTAATTAATTAACAACAATTACTTGAAGAATATCGAGAAATTTGTAGAGGCTCACATGGATCGAGTCTAAGATGATCTTAGTTGTCGATAACGATTTAATCATGCTAATTAGTGATCCAAAGAGAAATTATAAGTGCATATTAATAGGATGAGGAGAGACACATCGAGCAAGAGGGAGAACAAGTATCCTTGGTAGATCGAGTTATCCAGTGCAGTGATTCAACAAGAAAAAAGAGTTAGAGCTAGAGAAGGAGAGAATCAGTGATTGAGGGAGCAACAATAGAGAGGCAAAAGGATTTTCCTAGTGTTGGAGAGCTAGCAAAATGAAGGTTGAAATATTATGTAGAGAAAGTCATTCAGGTGGTGCGAGTTAGCCAATTCAGTAGAGTGAACAGCCAGGAAGGGTTTGGATCATTTGTTGGAGGTGAAAAAGGCATTCCAGAAGGTAGAACAAAATTTTCTAGTAGTAGGAGAAGGCTAGACGACCATTTTTGTAGACGTTTCAGAGGTCGTACGAACTATGCAAGCCAAGAGTGCAAGCAACTAGGAGGCAGTGTGAGGAGGCCAGAGGGAGGCTAAGTGATTTTGCATAACCGAGAAATTTTCTCCTAAATGTTTTGGAAATATTATTTTGTTGGAGGATTGCTAGTTTGGCATTCATATATTGTACTCATAATTTTTGCTGCTAAATAATCAAATAAACCCTCATCTGTTGCATCAGTTTTCCCTTTGAGGATTTTTTAGGGACTATTAGTTCAAAATATTGGTGTCATTTTTATAATATGTGTGCATCTCTTTTCTCACTTCCAACATTTTATTTAGCTTCTGCATAATTTAGTTGTGCATAATTTTAGTGTGATTTATTTGGTATTAATCAAAAAACTAATAAATTGCTAACTGGTTAGAAGAGTAAATTCCAATTGCTGCAATTTAAGGAACCTTCACAAGCGTAGGGAACGAGGTATGACAGATATATTTTATAAGAGATTATTTGTAAGTGCCTAAGGAGACATTCAACCCACAAGAAAAGTTACAACATCTAGATCTTCTCAGACCCCAGACTTCAAAAGGAGTAAGAACATATCCAGGATTTGAAACCTCAGACCACTCACATGCGTTACTTGTTTTGTCATCATAGGTTGTGATTTAGTAATTTAGAAAAACTAATTATTTAAAAAAAATGAATTGAGCTATGATTAATAGATGAGAATTAATGTAAATAAAAACAAATGTTATCACACTTTTGGAGGTGTCTACATCGTAGATGAGAATTAATGCAGACCTAGAAAAGAAAAACTAAGAGAATTGTACTTGAAGGTAGGAAAGAAATTTTATTAGGGTTTCAAATGTCATCAAGAATCACCAAAGAGTACAAAAAACACAATGAATCAAAGGAGCAAACATAGTGGGTGTGATTAATTTTTTACGATCAATGTTTTATGTGTAATTTAATTGTATTAATTATTTCTTATTTTGTTTATTTATTTTTTGTTCTAATGGACACTGTATATATATATATACATATATAGATCTTCTCAGACCCCAGACTTCAAAAGGAGTAAGAACATATCCAGGATTTGAAACCTCAGACCACTCACATGCGTTACTTGTTTTGTCATCATAGGTTGTGATTTAGTAATTTAGAAAAACTAATTATTTAAAAAAAATGAATTGAGCTATGATTAATAGATGAGAATTAATGTAAATAAAAACAAATGTTATCACACTTTTGGAGGTGTCTACATCGTAGATGAGAATTAATGCAGACCTAGAAAAGAAAAACTAAGAGAATTGTACTTGAAGGTAGGAAAGAAATTTTATTAGGGTTTCAAACGTCATCAAGAATCACCAAAGAGTACAAAAAACACAATGAATCAAAGGAGCAAACATAGTGGGTGTGATTAATTTTTTACGATCAATGTTTTATGTGTAATTTAATTGTATTAATTATTTCTTATTTTGTTTATTTATTTTTTGTTCTAATGGACACTGTATATATATATATATATATATATATATATATATAGATATATATATATATATCTATATATATATACACACATATATATATATATACACACACACACATATATATATATATATATATATATATATAGATATATATATACATATATATATATACATATATATATATATATATATATATATATATATATATATATATATATATATATATATATATATATACATATACATATATATCCATTTTAAAATGACACATGTCAACTCCAGGTTGATCATGGAAGGAATTACACATCACCCTCATACTATGTTAAGAATGTATCTCTTAGCTAATATGAAAATTTCCTTAAAAATTAAAATGTCTTGACATTTTTGGGTCAATACTTTTTTATTAGTTTGATAGGGTAATAACACTATTGATACCTTTTTATCTCAGTCATAGAAAGGCATTGTGGATGTGGAATATCAAATTCTCCATAGAAAAATCCCAAAGGATACAGAGCCCCCTCCAGTCGCAACATGATAATAAAACAAAAGTTGTCGCAACCCATGTTAAATCTCATGCATTCCTCTATCTTATATGATGACTCATCATTCATAACTATATTTTGTGGCCTCCCACCCGAGCTTGCATTCAATGTTGGGCACACTTCCTTTTCATTATACATACCTAAGTTATAATATTCCATGCTATGAGTCGTGGCTTACTTTGGAAATATGCCATACAAGTTTGTTAAACTATATACTTGTCATCATGTGCGTCTAATTTTTTTTATTGATAATGCTAAGAGCCTTTTATATATATATATATATATATATATTCAATTTCAAATTTGTTACTAAAAATTTAGATGATCATTTGTAGATGGCAAGCTCACTTCATACCATACTTATCACTTGGCATTTCCCATGCTAACTCAACATCTCTCATCTACAATCATTTTCATAACTACATCTAGAATAAACATTGGGTTGTTTTTAAAGTTTATTTGTACATTAAAAGCAAAAGATGTGAAGCTTATCCCTTACATCATTTATAGGTAACCAAATATTTCAAATTAAAGCAATTTGTTATGTACATATTGCTAATTTCAATCATATCTCTTGTATAAGAGTGCCCTCTCATGCTAATATTTGTAGCTATCATTAAGAAGTAAAAATAAATTCATAAATATTGGCTTGACTCTTACTCAACTACAAATATTTTATATATTTTCCACTAAATTATGTAAGGGACATCTAATACATTATATATATATAAGGGGAAAATTAATTGTCTTATTAAAACAAGTAAATTGTTCACAGATGAGTGGATTAGATGGAAGGGTCGGATCAAACCCTAGCTCTCGGTAGGAGACAATGGCAACAGCAAGCGCAGCCGCTGCAGCACTCGGTCGTAGCGCCGCGACACCAAAGCTACAAGTTGTGCCCTTGGCACCCTTCTCCTCTCCTGAAACCCGCCTCGCCATCGGATTCGGAGCATGTTTTGCCTCTCCTCACTGCTGGCTCCTATGCAATGCTACCACACCCTTGCTGAAGGCCAAGCCCGGATCCAGATCCGGTGCCACATACAACTTGTCCACCTGTCGTAGCGCAGATCGATGAAGTCATTAAGGGCAGGGACTGTCAGGGGAGCGACCCCAGGATGCTGGATCTGATCAATTTCAGGGGGATCTGACATAGTACCCTAGATCTGATGTACCATGCAACTGTATGGGCTGTGGCGATGTGCCTCAAAGATGGCAACCTGAGTGGCTTGACAAGAAAAGGGCGTGTGGGAAATAGAACTAGAGTGTACACAAAGGAGACGGTGAGGGTTTATGCCCAAGGATTATTAGTTGAATTTATTCAAGAAGCTACAAAATTTAAGGCCAAAATCTATGACAGTGGAGTACACTAAATAATTCTATAGGTTGAACATAAAAGCAGGCCACATCGAGGAAGATGTTGAGAAGGTGGTCATATACATAAATGATTTGAGGTACAAGATCCATGATGAAATTGGTCTCTTTCCCCTGAAGATGGTGGAAGATTCCTATCAGGAAGCATTGGGAGTAGAAGATAAGCTGGCTAGAAAACAAAGTCAAAGGAGTAAAGGAAGGATTTCAGCAAGAGGAAAAGGACCTTCCAACAGAGGAAGATTTTAGGCTCAAAGAGAATACATAGGGGGCTCTAGCATTCTTTCTCCTAGATGAGAATAAATGAGGGGCATAACTTTTTTCTCAAGATGCAAAGGCAAAGGAAGAGAAATATGGTGCTACATATGTGGGAAATCATGACATGTGTCATGGAACTATCTTGGGAACAAGTCAAAAAATCAAAGATGAGCACATATTGTAGAAGCTAAAGATGAGACAACAAATATACAGGTAAAATAAGATACTCCTAAGATGGGTGATTCACTAATGTTGAAGAGAATATTGGTTAAAGATGAGAAGTATCCCCATGAACTAGATCAAAGGAGAAGTATGTTAAAGACAATGTGTAATTCTAAAGGGAAATGTTTCAAAATGGTCATTGGCAAGTAGCAATGACAATATAGTCTCTATAAAGATGGTGGAGAAATCAAGATTGCAGAGGATGGTGCATCATACCCCATACCGAGTGTCCTAGTTGTAGAAAGGACATGATATTTTGGTAAGTGAACAAAGTAGAGTTGAATTCTAAATTGGTGGCTACAAAGATGAAGTGTTGTGTGATGTCATGCTCTTGGATTATGATAGGGAAGTTGTTCATTTTGGGAGAAGAAATACTTATACCTTCAAAAATTACAATTGAAGACATGTGTTATTACCTCTAGAAGAGAAGGGAGGCAAAGGTGAAGTAGTCTCAAGCATACTAATTAAGACCGAGAAAGAATTGCTATAAGAAGTCAAGCAGAAAGAAGAGGTGCAATTTTCTTTGATTGTTAAGCCTAGAGTTGTACTTACATATACAAATTTGAGTGAATTTCCTACTGAAATTCAAGCATTTTTAGTTGAGTTTGTTAATACCATTGTGGATGAGTTTAAAAAATCCTTACCACCTGTAAGGAGCATCAACCACCACATAGATCTAATTCCAAGTAAAAGTTTACCAAACAAAGCAGCCAATAGGATGACCCCCAAGGAGAATGAAGAAATTATAAAACAAGTCTAAGAGTTTTTGGACAAGGGATTAATTCTAGAAAGATTAAGTCCTTTGATTGTACTAGAACTATTGAGCCCAACTAAAGATGGAGGTTAGAGAATATGTATGAAATCCAAAGCAATAAACAAGAAAACAGTAAGCTACAAATTTCCTTTACCTCGTATGGATGATCTAATGGATTATTTGAGTAGTATAAATTTATTTTCTAAAAGATATTTGAAAATTGGATATCACCAAATTAGGATGAGATAGGATGATGAATGTAATATTTCCTTCAAGACCAGTGATGGTTTATATGAGTGGTTGGTTATGCCTTTTGGCTTGACCAATGCACCCCGTACGTTCACGATATTCATGAATTAAGTCCTTAAGGATTTTACTGGAAAAATTATAATTTTATATATGAATGACATTCTTGTATTTAGTAAAACCAGGGAAGAACACTTGAGGTTCTTGAAGTTTGTGTTGAAGAGGTTGGAGTGGGAGAAACTCTTAATAAACTTGAAGAAATGTCCCTTTGTGAAAATAGAGTTAACCTACCTAGGTTTTATAATATCTCTAGAGGGACTGAAGGTGGACCCAAAAAATGTGAGAGCTATCAAGAAATGGCCTACCTCGAGGAATATTAATGAGGTAAGAAGTTTGCATGGGTTATATAGTAACTTTCATAGAAAGTTTATTAAAAATTTCAGCCATATATGTGAACCTATAGTTGGGACCATTAAAAAGGAAAAACAACCATGTAAATGGATTGCTACAGCTAATAAGGCATTTTGACCATTGAAAAAGAAGATAACAGTTAAGCCGATTTTAGCTCTGCCTTATTTTCAAAAACCTTTCCAAGTTAAGTGTGATGCAAGTGAAATGGCCATTGGTGCTATTTCAATGAGAAGTTGAATGAAACCAAATAGAATTACTCCACTTATGACAATGATTTTTATGCAGCAATACAAGCCCTGGAAAAATGGAGGCATTATCTCATGCCTAGGGAGTTTATTTTACATATTGACAATCATGTTTTGTATTTTATAACCAGGAAGGAGAAATTAAATCAAAATCATTCCAAATGGGCTAAGTTCAAGTAAAATTTCAATTTTTTTCTTAAACATATTAGTGGGAATGTTAACAAGGTTACAACTGCTTTGAGAAGGAGGTGTTTTATTTTGTAGTAATTCCAAGTGGGCACTTTGGGATTTGAAGATCTCAAAGAAATGTACAAGGAGGACCTAGACTTTAGAGAATCCTATGAAGCATGCGAGAACCCAGTACTAAAATATAGAACTCATTAGATCAAATAATTGATTTAGGAGGGATTTTTATTCAATGGAAACTAATTGTGCATCCCAAAGGGTTCGATGAGAGATAATTTAGTGAAAGAAAATCATTTTGGAGGACTTTCCGGTTACTTTGGCCATGATAAAACATAAGCTCAATTAATTTATTTTTATTATTGGCCAAGAATGAGATTTGATGTCAAGATATTTGTGGAAAATGTAGAATTTTTCAATATGCCAAATGAAAACAATAAAATATTGGTTTATATTAACCACTACCCATATCAAACGGACCATGGGAAGCCATTAGTATGGGTTTTTTTCTAGGTTTTCCTAAAAATCAAAGGAATAATTATTCATCCTTTGTAGTAGTTGATAGATTCTAAAAGATGACACACTTTATACTATGTTAAAAAATGAGTGATTCCACGGACATTGCAAACTTCTTTTTTTAGAGAAATTGTGAGACTACATGGGCACCTAGAAGTATAGTCTTAAAGTGAGATACAAAATATGTTAGGCACTTTTGGAGGAGTTTGTGGGAGAAGCTTGGTAGGAAGCTTTTATTTAGCTCATCCTATCATCCTCAAACAAATGGTCAGATTGAAGTGGTTAATAGGAACTTGGGAAATTTGTTGAGATGTTTGGTAAGCTTAGCACAATAAATAGTGGTATAAATTCCCCCCCCCCAGGCTAAATTTTCCTACAATGATTCTCCTGACAGGATCATAGGAAAATTTCCTTTTCAAATTGTGTATTTCATGCACTCCAAATGCATTTTTGAACTTAGAAACTTGGGAAAATAGGGATTGAAAAGTGTTTATGCAAAAGAATTTGTTACAATGATGCAAGATTTGCATGAACAAGTTAAAGGATAGCTTCAGGACAACAACCATAAGTACAAGTAAAGAGCAGATCTCAAGAAAAGAGAAGTAAATTTTGAAGTTGGTGATATGGTGCTATCTCATTTGAGGAAAGAGATATCTACGAGAAATTAATATAACACATTGAAGCTGAAGAAGGTAGGACCTTCCCTTTCTGTTACCAGATATTTCTTCCCATTTTTGTAAGTAAAAGACATGTAACATGTGGTCTTCATGGGGCATGAGCAAGAGAAGCGGGAAATTTATTCATGAATATCAAGTTAAAAAACATAACAATATTTCTTAATTTACTAGCATTGCGATTTCTTTTGAGAACCTTTGTATCAATCATGTGGGTTTGTAAATATTATGTATTCTAGATGGTTTTAATTTTGAGGATTTAAGCTTAGATCGAAGTGTTGGTTCCCCTAACCAGTCATTGGTTTATTCAAGGACTCTCATGTAATAGCGTTCTTCAGTTTCGTGGAAAAAGGATAATGTTCCAAGCCATAGAGAAGGATTAGAATTGTGTTGAAGTGAAGTTTGTCGATGAAAGGATTGAGGAATACTTCCATCATGAAGCCTGTCGATTAAAAAAATCCTCATTCGGTTGAATCCAAAACATGCACAAGGAATTAGTAACCAAACCCTTCGATTGATGTGGGACCCAGTGCGGTAAATATGGATTTGGGCTATTATGGACCTTCAAAAATACGACCACTTAAAATCATAAAATCCCTAGATTGAGCTATATATCTAGGTTGGAGGAGATCTGGGTCACATTAGAATTTTATTCGCTAAAGCCCTTTGGATATCGGATACCTTTGGGTACATCTATATAAGCCCTTTTGGGACCCAGTGGAGGTTTGCTAGGTTTTGTAGCATCGGAAAGGCGTTGTAGCCTCGATTTATGTTGGAGAGGCCAAAGAAGATGAGATATCCAAAACCCAAAAAAAAAATGGGAGAAAACACCTAGAGACCACTCAATTAAGTTAATTGGTCAACAATTAAAAAATTCCTAAGTCTAACTAGGAAAATTGATTAATTAACAACAATTAATTGAAGAAGATCGAGAAAGCTCTAGATACTCACATGGATCGAGTCTAAGATGATCTTAATCATGGATAATGATTTAATCATAGTCGTTGGTGATCCAACAAGAGATTATAAGATCATGTCGACGGGATAAGGAGAGAAAAAATGAGTAAGAGGGAGAACGAGTATCCATGGCAGCTTGAGCAATCTAGTGTAGTGATTAAGCAAGTAAGAAGAGTTTGAACCAGAGAAGGAGAGAATAATTGATTGAAGGAGTAATAATAAGGAGCCTGTTGGGTCCCTATAATACTAGTGATTACCCCATTACTATTGTAGTTATACCCCTTATTTATATTGTTGTGCCCCTATTACCCACATATTGTTATTTCTGTGCCCCATAGAATCCCTCTATTATTATTTTTGTGGCTTTATATTATTATTGTTAGGTCGGCTGGATTATATTGTGACTCCTTAGACTCCTATATATAGAAAGGAGGTTTTTTCATTTGTATCATCCAAGAATTGTTCATTTATGTAATGTAAAGGAGGTTTCCCCCTCGAAGAGGCTGAATTCTAAGGCGTTGATCTTTCTTTTCTATCTTTTCTTGAGCTGGTTTCATAACATTTGGTATCAGAGCTTTGGATTCTAGGGTTTCGCTGCTCCAAACAGGTCATCGTGGCATTTTCGCTATAACTTTTTTTCTGTGACGTTTCAGAAGTTGCAAAAAAAACCCATTTGAGAAGAAATCGTGCTGAACCTTGGGTCCAAATTTCAGAGTTTTTCGCGTGATATTTTCGGAGATATGATCTGAGGAAGTTGGTCTTTTTGCAGACTCCTGAATTACATTCAAAACAGGTGACCTGGGGAAAATCGTCATAACTTTCTTTCTGAGGATCGGATTGAAATTTCGTAAGAAGGTACAGAAAGAGGACGGACTGTAGTTTTATTTTATATTATTTTCAGAGTCAAAGGTTGAAACAGTGACACGTGGCACGTCGTACAAGTTCGCTCTACTGAACTAGTCTATAATCAAGTCACTGTGGGAGATTTCGCATAACTCTTCCTTGGAGAATCCAATTTGGGTCAGACTTGTGGCATTGGAAAGAGGACACAGAGGGCTACTACAGGTCACAAATTCAGAACTAGATGATTAGAAAGTACAGAGATACATCAGAGGCAATATCGAGCTCCTACAAAGTGAAAAAAGGTGTGTAGATTTTCTTTAATTTTTGCTTAAGCTTGGTTTGAAAATTTATTTTGAAGGAATTCAAAGGGCATAGTAGAGCATTATTATCGGTAACTGATGCCCCGAGGAAAGAAAATGCAAACACCTAGTAAGGAACCTGAAAGCTCTAGCATGACTCATGAAGAAGAGGAAGAAATGCTACATGATATATCAAAATTACAAGAACAAGTGCAACAAATGTCACTTGCACAAAAAGCAACAGAATCTAAAATGGATGGTTTAAGGAAAGATGTAGAAGCTAAGATGGATGGTTTAAAGAAAGGTGTAGAAGCTAATATGGATGGCATGGAAGCTAAGGTGAATGGCATGGACGCTAAAATTGATGGCATGGATGATAAGATGGATAAGTTGCTACAAGAAATGGTCACTAATGGTGAAAGAGTAGTAAAGGAAACTCATGATGAGAACAAAAGAAATGTTAATCATGATTCCATAGACTCTAATGTTGGATCGAAGACTCACCATGTTCCAAAAATCGATATGAGGAAGTTTGATGGCAAGGATCCCGCCACATGGATATTACAGATGGAGCAATTCTTCGATCTCAATAATGTGCAAAACACACAAAAGGTACGTATGGCAACTTTATATTTGGAACCAAATCAGTTTGTATGGTATCAATGGCTTTGTTCTCGTAAACAATTTATCACTTGGGCAATTTTTACGGAAGAATTGATAGCACATTATGAGGATACAAAAAGCAACACTTTTTTTAGCCAATTGATAAGTCTCAAACAAAAGGGTTCAATAATGGAGCACATTGAGGAGTTCCAAAAATTGAACATAAGGGTAAAAGATATTCCAGAGGAGCATAGGATTGATGTGTTCATAGGGTCTTTAAAGGATAATATCCAACATGATGTGCGCCTTTGGGAACCTGATTCATTAGAGAAGGCATTCAGGTTAGCAAGAAAAATGGAAAGCAAAATTATGGCAACTAGGAAGCATACCACTCACAACTATAAAGACGGAAGTGTTGTTGCCCATAGTCTTCCACAACCTACAAGGTTGACACCACAACAATTGGAAGAAAAAAGAGCAAAAGGGCTTTGTTACAATTGTGATAGCAAATACACAAAAGGTCATAAGTGTGCTGAGAAGAAATTATTCTACATAGATTGTGAAGAGGAAGAAGAAAAGGAGCAAGAAAGGTCAAAAGAAGAGGATATATTCCAGGAACAAAGCCTAGATGAAGAACAAATAAATCCGACCATATCTTGTAATGCATTGGCGGGAATTACCACTCCTCAAACCATCAAGATAGAAGGACAAATCAAGAAGAAAAAGGTAATAGTGTTGATTGATTCAGGAAGCACCCACAATTTTATTCATTGTAGGGTAGCAAAAGAATTGAATTGCTTCCTATATCCAGCACCAGAGTGTCAAGTGATGATTGCAAATGGAGGAACAATAAATTGCTCTGGAAAGTGCCATAATATCAAGCTATCCATGGGAGAATATGTATTGACTAGCCCAATGCTTTCCATTCCAATGGGAGGTGCTGATGTTGTACTAGGAGTCCAATGGCTACAATCCTTGGGTACAATAGCTTTTAATTTTCAAGAACTTTTCATGAAATTTTCTGTGGAAGGAAAGGAAGTTGAATTAAGGGGTATTGCAGGGAAACCAGGAAAGATAATCAGCTCTAATGGCATGACAAAGCTTCTAAAAAAGGAGCAAAGAGGTGTAATTGCACAATTATGTTCGCTAGATGTTTCCACATTGGAATCATCTATTTCTCCAGATCTCCAAAAAGTCCTGGACAATCATTCCAAGGTATTTGAGACTCCCAAAGGTCTCCCACCTATGCGTGATCATGATCATGCTATTCATCTGATTCCAGGAAGTGTTCCTCCAAACATCAGGCCGTACAGATATCCCTATGTCCAAAAAAGTGAAATTGAACGTATGGTTGCAGAAATGCTAGAGGCTGGTATAATTCAACCGAGTCAAAGTTCTTTCTCAGCTCCAGTAGTATTGGTGCACAAGAAGGATGGATCATGGCGCATGTGTCCAGATTATAGGGAGCTCAACAAGCTCACTATTAAAGATAAGTTCCCCATTCCTGTCATTGATGAATTACTGGATGAATTGCATGGATCAATTTACTTCACCAAGTTGGATCTTCGTTCGGGATATCATCAAATCAGAATGAAGATTGAAGACATTCCGAAAACGGCATTTAGAACTCATGAGGGTCATTATGAATTTTTGGTCATGCCTTTTGGCCTTACCAATGCACCTTCAACATTTCAAGGTTTGATGAATTCAATTTTCAAACCATTCCTTAGAAAATTTGTGTTAGTATTTTTTGATGATATACTAATCTACAGCAAGTCTTGGAAGGATCATGTTGAACATGTTGACAGGGTGCTACAACTATTGGAGGAGAAACAATTATATGCAAAAAGATCCAAATGTTTCTTTGGAGTCCAGGAGGTGGAATATTTGGGTCATATTGTATCTCATGAAGGAGTTAAGGTAGACCCTAGCAAAATTAAAGCCATTAAGGAATGGAAAATCCCCACATCCATAAAGCATCTGCGAGGATTTCTTGGGTTGACAGGGTATTATCGCAAGTTTGTTAAGAATTATGGGAGAATAGCAGCACCTCTAACAACATTATTGAAGAAAGATTCATTTTCATGGACTCCGGAAGCAACAAAGGCCTTTGAACATCTTAAAGAGGCAATGTGCCAAGCACCGGTCTTAGCTACACCGGACTTCACAAAAACCTTTATTGTGGAATGTGATGCTTCAGGAAATGGAATTGGTGCTGTTCTAATGCAAGATGAAAGACCCATTGCTTTTGAAAGTCGTCCAATCAAGGGAAAGTTTTTAAGCAAAGCTATTTATGAGAAGGAAATGTTGGCAATACTCCATGCACTTAAGAAATGGCGACCCTACCTAATGGGAAGACACTTCAAGGTAAAAACGGATCATGATAGCCTTAAATACTTTTTAGAACAAAGATTATCCTCTGAAGAGCAACAAAAGTGGGTCACAAAGATGTTGGGTTATGACTTTGAAATCATCTACAAAAAAGGGAAGCAAAATGTGGTGGCAGATGCACTCTCAAGAAAGGATGAGGATGTGGAAGCATTGTTGTGTGCCATTTCTATTATCCAACCAGATTGGATAAACGAAGCAAGGGAGGAATGGAAGAATGACGAAGAAGTGTGGGCACTTATTCGAAAGCTACAACAAGATTCCAGTACTTCTGATACATTTAGCTGGAAAAATGATTCGTTATGGTACAAAGATCGCTTATACCTCTGTAAGAATTCCCAGCTAAAACAAAAGATTCTTATGGAATTGCACACTTCTCCCTTAGGAGGGCACTCAGGATTTTTAAAAACTTACCACAGGGTTAAGAAGGAATTTTTTTGGGATGGCCTTAAATCAGATATTCAAAAGTTTGTGGCGGAATGTTTGGTTTGCCAACAAAATAAAGTTGAAACAATTAAGACACCGGGTCTATTACAACCTTTATCCATTCCAAGCCAACGTTGGGAGGAGGTTTCAATGGATTTTATCACAGGTTTACCCAAGTCTGAGGGAAAGAGTGTCATCATGGTGGTAGTTGACAGACTTACCAAGTATGCACACTTTTGTGCATTATCACATCCATTTAAAGCCAGTACAGTTTCTACTGCATTTATGGAAACAGTTCAAAAGCTACATGGAAACCCAAAGATTATTGTAAGTGACAGAGATCCCATTTTCACTGGAAATTTTTGGACAGAATTATTTTCTTGTCTTGGTACTCAGTTAGCTCATAGCTCATCTTATCATCCTCAATCTGATGGGCAAACTGAGATAGTAAACAAATGTTTGGAAGGATATCTTCGTTGCTTTGTATCTGATAAACAGACACAATGGGTCAAATGGTTGCCTCTGGCTGAATGGTGGTATAACACTTCCTTCCATACAGCAACAAAAATGACCCCATTTATGGCACTTTATGGGTATCAACCACCATCCATCACATCATATTTAAGAGAAAATTCTAAGGTTCAGGCAGTGGAACATCACATCGAACATCAACAACAAGTCCTCCAACTCTTAAAGGATAACCTCGTGTTGGCACAAAATAGAATGAAACAACAGGCAGATCAACATCGCAGTGAAAGAAGTTTTGATGTAGGTGATTGGGTATTCCTACGGCTACAACCATATAAGCAAATGTCCCTAAAGCAAGCTAAGAAGGATAATAAATTATCACCAAAGTATTATGGTCCGTACAAGGTGTTGCAAAAGATTGGTACTATGGCATACAAATTGGAGCTTCCTGCAGCTTCTCGATTGCACCCAGTTTTCCATGTTTCATGTTTAAAGAAGGTTATAGGCGACAAGCTCCCAGTTCAAACAATATTGCCAGAACTTGACGAGGAAGGAAAAATTATATTGGAACCGGAAGCAGTCACAGAAACAAGAACTCGACAGCTACGAAATCGATCAATTTCAGAGTATCTTATCAAGTGGAAGAACTTATCCGCTGAAGATTCCACATGGGAGGATGAGAATTTTATGCAGAAGTATCCAGAACTACTCAAGCGTTGAGGACAACACTTTTTTGAAGGAGAGGGGCATGTTGGGTCCCTATAATACTAGTGATTACCCCATTACTATTGTAGTTATACCCCTTATTTATATTGTTGTGCCCCTATTACCCCCATATTGTTATTTCTGTGCCCCATAGAATCCCTCTATTGTTATTTTTGTGGCTTTATATTATTATTGTTAGGTCGGCTGGATTATATTGTGACTCCTTAGACTCCTATATATAGAAAGGAGGTTTTGTCATTTGTATCATCCAAGAATTGTTCATTTATGTAATGTAAAGGAGGTTGCCCCCTCGAAGAGGCTGAATTCTAAGGCGTTGATCTTTCTTTTCTATCTTTTCTTGAGCTGGTTTCATAACAGAGCCTAGAAGGATTTTCCTATTGCAAGAGAACCAACAGAAGGGAGGTTCAAATATTCTGTAGAGAAATCCATCCAAGAGGTGCGAGTTAGCCAGTTCAGTAGAGTGAATAACCAGGAAGGGTTTGGATCAGTTGTCGGAGGTTGAAAAAACATTCCAGAAGGTAGAGAGAATTTTTCTAGAAGCAGGAGAAGGCTAGATGACTACTTTTGAAGAATTTCCATAGGTCGTACGAACTCCATAGGACATGAGTGAAAGAAACTAGGAGGAAGTGTGAGTAGGCCAGGGGGAGGCTTAATGATTTTGCAAAAGGGAGGAATTTTCTCCTAAATATTTTGGCGATATTTTTTTGTTGGAGGATTGTCAGTTTGACATTCAGATATTATACTCTGTATTTTTGTTGTTGAATAATAAAAAAAATCCTCATTTGATGCATTAGTTTTCCCTTCGGGTTTTTTCTAGGTACTATTAGTCCAAAATATTGGTTTCATTTTTATTATGTGTGTACATCTATTTTATCATTTCTAGAATTTTATTTATCTTCTGTATAATTTATTGGTGAATAATTTCAGTGTGATTTATTTGATATTAATAAAAAAATTAATAAACTACTAACGAGTTAGAAGAGTAAATTCCAATAGCTGCAATTTAAGGAATTTTCACATGGTAGCAGAGAAATTTTGATCATATCATAAGCTTATTAGTGAGAAGGAGAAATTATGCAAGTTTAGAGGGGTTTCTGACCACGAATTTATCAGAACTACGCAGGCCACCTAGAAGTGTGAATTGCAGAGGCAGAGGGTTCGATTTTCAGATCCAGGTTGGAGGAAAATTTAATCAGCTTCAGAAGCAAATTTGTAGGCAGTGGATTTGTCAGATAGAGGATTCTAATGAATAGATCAATAATTTCTTTTAGAAGATCTAGGCACAGTTGATTTGCAACGAAGTTTTGCAACAACAGATCAATGTTGGGTGGAAGAGAAAAGCACACTGAAGAGGAATTTCCAGAATTTCTCAAAGGGTTTTCAGATCCAGTTTTTAGGAGGAGATTCGAGAAATTAGTTGCAGTAGGTCATAACAATTTTTCTAGTCATCCAGTGCAAGCTTCAAGAGAAGCAAATCATGTTCCATATTCTGGAGAAGGACTTCCAAAAGGTTGAGCGAGTTTCCCAATTAAGGATTTGTAGGAAGTGTGAGGACTGGAGAAGTATATCTGGAGGCAAAAAGAGCATATTTGCACATTCCAGAAGAGAGTGTGAATAACATAGAGAAGGGCCGAGTAGGTAGGAGAGAGAGATTTCCATTTTGTTTCCCATTTTTTGAGTTTTACAAGAATGGCCAAAATAGGTCTTAGAGATCAGGATAAACTTGACAAAGCCTCTAACATTCTCGTATGGAAGGATAGGATGAATTTCTTGTTGGATGAGTATGGACTAAAGGAGTTTTTGGAGAGTTTTATTGTCATATTGACATATCCTCAACAATAAGAAATCTATAAGAAATAAATGGCCAAGTCTAAGAGGATGATCCTAGATGGGGTTCAAGATCATATTGTTCCATGTATTGCAGAGAAGGGAATAATAAAGGAGATGTGAGATTCCATTGTGAAGTTACACCAGGATCCATCAGAGAATCATAAGATGATTCTCAAGGAGAAGCTAAGGACCACAAATATGTTGATAGTTGAAGGCATGACTCCTTATCTCAGCATAATGCAAGACATCTGTGATGAGCTAGTAGCAGTAGGTGAGACACCAAAGGACAGTGAACTTGTGCGAATAACACTAGATGGAAATACCAAAGAATGGGAAAAATTCATTTAGGGAATCATTAAACAAGAAAAATTCCTAATTGGGAACACCTATGGAATGATTTCACACAAGAGGAGCTAAGGCTCAGTCTTGTTCAGGGTACCATCAACAAAAATAAAAAAGGGCCTAAAAGGGAGGTGAAAAGAAGAAGAATAATCTTTCAAAGATCAAATGCTTCAAGTGTGGTGAGTTTTGTCACTACAACGCCCAGTGTCCCAAGAAAAATAAGGACAAGAAGGGTGAGCAACAGGAAACAACTTCTATGGAGATAGATGAGTTGACATCCAGGTTTGAGGAGTTTGAATTGATAGAAACTATACCTCTAGATGGAGGAGGAGAGTGATAACTTCATAGTTGCAAGATTGGGCATGGTCTGAGGAAGAAAACGTCAGACATATGCTTCCTTTTGGATCATTAGCTAGGCTACAGGGGTCCACACTTTTCAGTAGTAAGAGGATTGAGATGTCAGAAAGTGCAATCATATATTTAGAGAAGTGCAAAGACTAGTTATAGTCAATTACTAGAGGGGCATAGAGACAAATGAGCATAAACAATTACTCAGTAGACAGTGCAGAGAATATTTGCAGTCAGAGACTCAATAAATAGTTGTAAAGCTAGTATAGGGATATAGTAGATCTAAAGAATATTTCTCAGTTGCAGTAGTTAAAGAAAAAACAATAGCATGAGATCAGATGTAGCACAGGCAGTGTTGACAACAGTGCTGGGGGGCATAGAGCAGTGTCAGCAGTAGCGCAGATGTAGGATGATTCAGCTACATGGTTACCAGATGAATTAGAGTATGCATAGTGTTGATGGATAGTGAGATCTAGTTGTATCACAGTTGTCAGAAATCAACAACATGAGGTGGTTCATCTACAAAATTCAGGATATTCATCAGGTCAATGAGTATAGTGGTGGAGTGGAGAAGACATAACACCTTCCTCGCTAAGAGGGAGTGTTATTTTTTATAGCACCAGACAAGTGTTCTAGTATTGATTTGTGTTGGAGAGGCTAAAGAACATGGGATATCCAAAACCTCAAAAATGTTTCGAGAGAAAACACCTAGAGACCACTCAATTAAGTTAATTGATCAATAATTAAAAAATGCCTAAGTCTAGCTTAGGAAAATTGATTAATTAACAACAATTACTTGAGGAAGATTGAGAAAGTTGTAGAGGCTCACATGGATCGAGTCTAAGATGATATTAGTCGTCGATAACGATTTAATCACACTAATCGATGATCCAACGAGAAATTATAAGTGCATATCGATGGGATGAGGAGAGACACATCGAGCAAGAGGGAGAGCAAGTATCCTTGGTAGATCGAGATATCCAATGTAGTGATTCAACAAGAAAGAAGAGTTAGATCCAAAGAAGGAGAGAATCAGTGATTGAGGGAGCAGCAATAGAGAGGCAAAAGGATTTTCCTAGTTTTGGAGAGCTAGCAAAAAGAAGGTTGAAATATTCTGTAGAGAAAGCCATTCAGGTGGTGTGAGTTAGCCAATTCAGTAGAGCGAATAGCCAGGAAGGGTTTGGATCATTTTTCGGAGGCGAAAAAGGAATTCCAGAAGGCAGAGAAAAATTTTCTAGTAGTAGGAGAAGGCTAGACGACCATTTTTGGAGACGTTTCAGAGGTCGTATGAACTATGCAGGCCAAGAGTGCAAGCAATTAGGAGGCAGTGTGAGGAGGCTAGAGGGAGGCTAAGTGATTTTGCATAAGGGAGAAATTTTCTCCTAAATATTTTGGCAATATTATTTGTTGGAGGATTTCCAGTCTGGCATTCATATATTGTACTCATAATTTTTGCTGTTGAATAATCAAATAAACCCTCATCTGTTGCATCGGTTTTCCCTTCGAGGATTTTTTAGGGACTATTAGTTCAAAATATTGGTGTCATTTTTATTATGTGTGTGCATCTATTTTCTCACTTCCAACATTTTATTTAGCTTCCACATAATTTAATTGTGAAGAATTTCAGTGTGATTTATTTTGTATTAATCAAAAAATTAATATATTGCTAACTAGTTAGAAGAGTAAATTCCAATGGCTGCAATTTAAGGAACCTTCACAAGTGTAGGGAACGAGGTATGACATTTATATTTTATAAGAGATTATTTGTAAGCACTTAAGGAGACATTCAACCCACAAGAAAAGTTACAATATCTAGATCTTCTTGGACCCCAGAGTTCAGAAGAAGTAAGAACATATTCGGGTTTTGAAACCTCAGACCACTCACACACGTTACTTGTTGCGTCGTCATAGGTTTTGATTTAGTAATTTAGAAAAAGTAATTATTTACAAAAATAATTGAGATATGATTAATAGATGAGATTAATGTAAATAAAAACAAATGTTATCACACTTTTGGAGGTGTCTACATGTTAGATGAGAATTAATGCAGACTTAGAAAAGAAAAACTAAGAGAATTGTACCTAAAGGTAGGAAAGAATTTTTATTAGGGTTTCAAAGGTCACTAAGAATCACCTAAGAGTACAAAAAACACAATGAATTAAAGGAGCAAACATAGTGAGTGTGATTAATTTTTTTACGATCAATGTTTTATGTGTAATTTAACTGTATTAAATATTTCTTATTTTGTTTATCTACATATTTATTTATTTTTTTTGTTCTAACTTATATATATATATATATATATATATATATATATATATATATATTAAAATGACACATGTCAATTCCAGGTTAAGCATGGGAGGAATTACACATCACCCTCATACTAAATTAAAAATGTGCCTTTTAGTGAAAAATAATATGGAAATTTCTTTAAAAATTAAAATACCTTTTTTAAAATACCTTGACTTTTATGGATCAATATTTTTTTATTAGTTTGATAGGCCTATAACACTATTGATATATTTTTATCTCAACCATAGAAAGGCATTGCGGATGTGGAATATCAAATGCTCCATAGAAAACTTCCAAAGGATGTGGATGTAGAATATCAATCGTTAGGAAATTGTTGGATTGATAATAAAATGGAATATCTTCCCCAAGAGGGTTTTCTTAAAAAACATGTTGTTTAACGTGCTAAATATTATGTGATTGTTTATCGTATTTCTATTCTTTTAATTACTTAATAAATAAAGTGACATAGGGCATAATATGCATAATAAATGGTTGTTTAAGTTTAATGAAATTTGTGATATAGATAGATTTGGGAATTCTAACTTTCCCACTAGAAACTAGATCATGCTTAATCAATATATTTTTTTGGTTCGATAGGCCATTAATACTATTGGTATATTTTATCCTAGTAATATATTTTCACTACATGGATTTTAGTAAGCCTATGCTCTAATATTTTGTTGAAATTTTGGTCTTAAGGATCTAGAGTCTCAGTCCTTGTGTGTTATTTGTATCTTGTGGTCTAAACAAATTGTCGGGATTACTGGAGTGGTTCGGTGTCAGGTTTTGTGTCAGCCTCTTCTCTCTGGTTGTGGAGGTAGATGGAATTCTCTACAAGGGTTGGACTAGGTGGGTTTAGTTGTGTGGCTAGGTAGGCGCAATGGATTGGGTTTAGATAATTGTTTATGGTTTCTAGGGAATCGAAGCCTATTGGTGCTAGGTTGGCGCTCTTGCCCAATGGTCAAGGGGGAAGAGTCTTTGGCTGAGGACGTGTTTTCTGCCACCCTCTCCAGTGGGTCTTTGTCTAAGGTCAAGTCTTATGTCTGGTGCTACATGTTGGTATCCTAGTTTTTTTGAGGGTGGGTCGAGTCAATCGTCATGCTCTTTTGCAAGTAGAGGAAGCACTTGTAGCGATTTTGAGGTGGCCCCCCCATGACTCTACGATTCTGCCAACGCAGAAGATGAGGAGTAGGAGAGGCAAAGGCGGTACAACCCAGCCTGGGCAGTGTAGGGCAAATCTATTTTCCCATGACTCAGTGGCGATCTATTTCAATGCAACTATACCTTAAACATATCTGAATGTAGGCTTTTGTGAGAAAAATTATTTTGAGAAATGTCTTCAGGATCCATCACATGAGAGTTATTTGTTGTTGCATTTCGAACCAACTAATGTGGTTCATCATCAGGGCGATAAGATGGAGAAAATATGATCCAGCAAGGGTATATAAAGAGTAAAAAGTAACAAAAATGATTACTAGAAAAATTGTTAAAATAAATCAAAACCTATTTCAATGCAATTATGCCTTAAATATGTCTTAAAATTTGGGAACTCAAGATAAAAGTAGGAGAGGAAAGGAAATCTCTTTCAAACTTCGAGTTATTGGAGGATATGTCAGTTTGGGTGTCAAAACCTTGGCACACCAGTGGTAGGAAAGAATAGTATTTAAATTCAGTAGCGCTCCATTAGAAAATGAAGACTTTATTGGGCTTGGTTATGAGGGATAAGCAGGTGGAAAAATGTAATATTTTTTCCTCTCTAGAGGATGTTAAGAGAATTCTTAGGAACTTGAGGTTCTATGTGGATAAAATTGATGCTTGGTTGGTGTATGTGGAGAGCTACATAGCCTGTGAGTCAAATGGTGGGGACCTGATGGATCCCCCTAGGTCCAACGTAAGGGTTTTGACTAATATCACATCCTAAGATAATGATTAGTGAGCATGGGTGGTGGGTGGCACAATTTGGGTCTTTCCTGAAGCTTCTGGTTTTGTCTTTGGAAGGCCCCTTGATGGTCTTTAGGTCTATGGATTACGCCGATGTAGTATGGTCACAGTCATGTGCTTCTGAGGGTTGTTTATGGTTCTCATTTTCAGTCTATGGTGTTTTGTTTCGTATCTATTGTTATAAGCTTATGTTGATATACAACTGTTATGAATTTTGTGGATGGCTTACTTGTATCTAGGTTAGAGATGATGGTTTCTCCTTTTGTTGTTCGGTGGTTTTAGTTGTGGCACCTTGGGAGGATCATGTCCCAGAAGTATATAGTTTCCTTGCGGATCTCCAATCGTGATGTAATGGACAATTTATATGTGCTCATGTGTGAATGTTGGTGTGGGCATTTGAATTAGTCGTCCCTCTATGGAAAATTGCTCTTACTTCAGCATCTAATTTGTATGGGGAGGTAACCATGCCTTGTATGGCCTTAATATATTGGTATTTTGTTCAGAAAATTTATATGGTTTGTCTAGGCGACAATGTTCGATGGTTGAGAGTTTGTACTCCCTTTGTGTACCATTTGATATCTATGTAATCCAGTTTTCGAGTAATATAAATTCTATTAATTCACAAACACACACACACACACATACTATAGTAAAATACTTCAATGGTCAAAAGGAAGTTAAAAGTAGAATTATTTAGCTACTTTCTAATAAGAGGGAGATGTATAATTCATTCAATTTTTATTATAGAATTGATATGTAGCATTTAAAAAATATTATTAATAATAAAAATATTCAATGTGCGTGATAAATAAAATATATTCACCATGCAAAGTTAATTAATAATGTCGTGTACTTAAAACTACATTAACAACAGAAAAACAAGTTAATATGGAAAATATTAGTAATAATAAAAATAATCAATGTGGGTGATAAATAAAATACTTTCACCATGCAAAGTTAAGTAATAATGACGTGTACTTAAAAATATATTAATAACATAAAAACATGTTAATATGGTCAAATAAGTAAAAAATTTGAATGTCAACTACGCATATATGTACATATCATAAAAAAATAAATAAATAATTAAAAAACAAAACAAAACTTTAAAACATTTCAAGTAGTCTCGTTATTTTATATTTTGGTTGATTTTCATATATATGTGTATATAGCAAATATATGTTGGAATAGGACATTTAAGTTGTGTATTCTACATAATCAAAGTGTCCAAAGGGACTTTCAAGACATTGCATCCATTTATGTATTCAAAAATGCAATTTAAGAAATGAAAAATTACACACTGAGAGAGAGAGAAACCTGTATAGATCCATCTTAACCACATTATTTATCGAGTTTTGATAGGGATTAAATCGCTGAAGGTGCAAACCTTTTTTCAAATTTTACACTCTAAAAGAGGTTTGCATATCGAAAGATTTGATTCTTCTCAGTGCTTAATATATTCGTGGTTAAGATGAATCTATACTGCTAATTTAATTAAAAATTGTTTTATAATTAGAATTTAATTATATCAGATTTGAAAAAATAGTAAAAAATTTTTTATAGAAAAGTATGATGATGATACTTAAAGCCTACTAAGAATAAGAATAAATATAAGTGAACCTTAAGAAAGCAAAGAATGGTGGTTTTTTTGGGAACGAAAAAGCATACATTGTATTAAAATGGTGGTTTGGATTACTTTAAAATTTTAATTTTGAGTTAGAAATGTTTTGAGAGATGAATTCGTAAATCAACGAATTATAAGGGTCATATGAATACAAGAATTAAGAGATAGAGAGAGAAAAGGCCGTAAGAAAATCTACCTGCAAAACACGGGAGTCGTGTTTTCAATTTAATAATTCTCATTCCGAGGGAAACATGTAATAGTGATTATTTATTTGTTATATCACATGCTTTTACCTTCATCTATAAACAAATAGAAATACAATTGAATGGAAGAGGCCCTGGAGTTGGAAAATCGTGGAAATAGAAATCTATCTCCTGAAGGAGACAGATATTTTATAGGTATCTGTTCGCACCAGTGGTCTAGTGGTAGAATAGTACCCTGCCACGGTACAGACCCGGGTTCGATTCCCGGCTGGTGCAAGGGCTGTTTATCTTTGTAGAATAGTACCCTGCCACGGTACAGACCCGGGTTCGATTCCCGGCTGGTGCAAGGGCTGTTTATCTTTGTCGTTTGCGATTTCGGTTTTGAAGGCGCAATTAATTAAGGATCTAATACAACAGACAAAGAAACCGGCACTCCAAGTAATCCGTTTCGAATTCGATCGTCGATTAGTTATTAGATACGTTAGTGCGTCGAATATCACTTGTCGTTGTAGTATAGTGGTGAGTATTCCCGCCTGTCACGCGGGTGACCCGGGTTCGATCCCCGGCAACGGCGTCTTTTGTTTTCCAATTTGCCCACGGCAATCAATTGCAATATAATGAATATTTAGTATTTGGTTTTTCAATTGCAAAATAATTAATATTTAGTATTTGGTTTTCCAATTTCAAAATTAATTATTCAATTTTTACCGCATTTTCTTGCTTTGGTTAATTAATTTTTACCACATTTTCTTGCTTCGGTTGCACGTATACAACTCAACCCTATTATATAATATGGTAAGCATTGGTAGTATTCACACAAAGAAGCCATATCACAAGATGTTATGAGACATTTAAGGTAGGTGTAGGAAGCACTCATGGATTTGCATCTAGCATATCCTAATTTTCACTAAATCACTCAAAATAGCATTGCTATGTTTTAGACATTTATGTGCCTCTTTCCTAGGCTTTCCTAAAACCTTCATCCATATGGCTCTAAGCACACAAAACTCAAGTTGTACACCTAAGCTCAATAAACCCTATAATTATGTGCTTGGTGTTTTTAAAAAATCTCACATAAGTCCACCAATTGAATGCCTAAGTGCCTCATGGATTCCAATTTGAATATGAATAGTATGCCACTATTTCCCCTCATTGGAGTGTCTAACCATCATCATCTCTTATATGTAGTGGATGTATGGTCTTTTTGCTACCCACTTTCTATTACGTAGTTCCAATCATTCCTAGAAAGTTGTTAACGCGCTCCAACTACTTACAAAACAATGCGTTGCAAGTCAAGTTCCCTAAACCAAGGAACTATGTGTTGATGTCTAGTTCTCTAAGTAGGGAGGGTGGAGTTGATCATATAGGTCTAACCTTGGATGCACACCTAGATCCCTAGGTTGATGGTTAGTAAGTAATCTTGATAGTACCCCAATCAACAACAAACTTTCAAATGTACATAGATAGATACAAACCTTCGGGGTCTTCTAGACAACTTTATGTTGCTTCTCAACTTTTCATAGTAAGACTTAGAGATTTCCCACTGAATCTTGACAGAAGATTCCTTAATCATGTAGCTTCCTTTCCTGATTCTCATGCATCAACATATTCCACAAATCGATCCTGCTTTTCTTAGACCTTCAAAATACATTCTCCAATTTTTTCTATCAAGGTGTCCATCATGACTATGATATGTCCTTCCTCTTAACTAGCGAGATTTCATCCAGTGTCCTTCTGAACTAAGGGGGCTCAACTTCTTTTCTACGACATCAGAGAATCTTTCATGGCTTCCATCCTTCTTATCAGAGTTATCATGATCATTATTCACATCATGCTTATCACATCAATTTTTACTTTACGAACATATTCACCATCTTGAAGATTATGTACCTGCATAACTTAGATAGCACGTGCAACCAAATCTATAGGAGCATGAAGTTAAACATATCAAAATCATGGAAGCATTCAACTTTATACATCAGATACCCAAACGTAATTATAAACAAGAGACACATACTCTTTAACTTCTTGCTAGGGTTTTTGTCATAAACCCTAGACTATATCATCAAGACTTTGAGAATTTCATAACAACCTTCATTACATCTAGGGTTTCAATGTTTCTTCCAGAGGTATGAAATACCCTACTACATCATATTACAAACCCTAGAAACAATTCAAACAAATATAGATCTGCAATGTACCTAACAAGTTCAACATTCACATGTTATACTTCTCACTAGGATTTAGTGAGAAATCCTAGATTTTATACATGAGCTTTTAATAACCAAAACTAATCGCTTATCAATTCAAAGTAACAACATGACTAGATTCCACTAGGGTTTCTTGCAAACCCTAGATTTTTCTTATTCCCAAAAATCATATCTCAAATTCAGATTTCAACAATATTACACAAATCTCAAACTATCACATTGTCATCATATATCATAGATTTGGACATTTACTAAGGTCTATTTACAAAACCCTAGAATTCACAAATATTATCACCCTAGAAAATCAAACTTCAACTAAGTCTTAGACCCAAACCCTAGGACTCATGACCATCAACACTTAGGTCAACTCATATATCTAGGATTCCATCATCATTCATGATCCAGGTGGATGTTGGTCCCACCCACCTATCCCACTTGGACCCCCACAACTATCTCTTTCAGTTTTTGTAATTGTAGCATAATTTACTAATTTTTAGCAGTTTTTTAGGTCCTGAACTTCCGGAGCCGTTTTGAGGCCCTAAACGACATTTTTTGGGAAATCTAGGAGGTCCATAGACCCATGTTGTTCTTCCCAAAGTTGTAGTTCTCAGATAGATGTTTCTAACGAGCTATTGTACACGTCAAACAGAGATCGTATGCCAAAGTTACGACCCCGGGAAGTTGATGTACCAATTTACCCAAACAGGGCCCATAGTTTGGTGTTTCATCTTCTAGGGTTAGGTTTTCGGATGTTGAGGGTTTTGCATTGTTTCTCAACAATAAATAGGCCTTTGAGCCTCATTGTAACACAGTTCATAGGCATGTAGTCGTCGCATCTCTTCTCAGAGATAAGCTACCATCGCCCTAACTAGTTTATTTCCATTTCTGTTTGTAAGCATATTTCAATATTTTATAGTAATGAAATGAAGTATTATTTCCACTACATCTTTTTATTTATGGTTATCTCTATAATTTGTTGTGTTCCCATTTAAATCTAGATCAATGCACAAGCATATCATAACATGTGTTTGTCAAACCCAACTACACAAATATCAATAAGAGTTAGACATATAAAAAACTTGATTAGACTAGGGTTTGATCAGACAAACACATACCTGCCAAGGATTTCATTTCTAGGACATTATAAGGGTCTTGCTCATATACCTTGCCAAACCCTAATGATCTAGGGTTTCAATACAAAACATAGCAAACCCTAAATTATCAATACTTCAAAGGTTCGGGATTTCAGACATCACCATTCAACCCTAATAAGTTAGAGTTTCCATAACAATACATAAACCCCAAACATGAGTCCATCTAAACATCAAACATTTTCTTTCAACAATAACCCTAAGTAGGTTAGGGTTTCACAATGAACCTTTCTAGGGTTCCACAAGAGCAATCAAATATATGAGGAGGGTAGATTTATCTAACCATGAATCACCCAATCAAGAATCTTTAAGATTCAAGAGAGCTAGACAAAAAGGTGTTAGAAATGGTTCATCAAGAATGAATATGGAGAGAGCAAAAACTTGTAATTCAAAACATACCTCTTGTTTCTTAACAAGCCTTGTAATTCCAATGTTTTGTTTTTGTGAGGCCTTCTTTCTTGAGTCTTCAACAAGTTTTCCCAAACAAGGAAAATAGGAGTAGAAATGTGATTAGTATTTAATCCAAACAAAACCAGATAAGTAAGGAAAACTAAAAATGAAAAAATGGTAATAGGATACTTATCTTTAGAGGTTGATGAGGGATCCCTCCAAGCTTGAGGGATACCTATAACCTTAAGAAAAAAAAAAATGTTTTTCCAAATATGTTAAACCTAAAAACTAGAAATCAAAGTAAAATAACAAAAGCTTAGATCAAAGGAATTTAGTAGTGTAAGTCCCTTAAATCTAGTTTTTCGGCCTTAGTCTTCTTTGGAGATCCTTCTTCAACTACATTCACTTGATCCTTGCATCTTTTCTTATTCTTTGGAATGTTGGGACAGCCACTTTTAAAATGACCAATCTTGTGGCATTGGTAGCATTATATTTTGGACACATCAGCCTTCTTTCTTGGCCGTGTCTTTTCTTGTGAGAAGCAGAGTATGCATTTAAGGCCTTCTCTTCTTTGTTGTTGGATACTAAATAAATTCTCATTTCTTCTTGGGTGCAAGCATTCCACAAATTTTCAAAGGTAGGAACTTCTTTCCAACTATTGAGACCTAAAGCAAAAGAACTCCAAGTAGGTGGTAATCCCAATAGTGCGGTGATTACTAGCTCCTTCTCTGGTACTATTTCATCGATGGCTTGAATTTCATCTCTAATCCTTGATATACTTATAAAGAAGGAAGCCACAATATCATCCTTTGTCATCTTAGCAGTCCTTAACTCATTCTTCAAGCTTGCTACTTGACCAATATTTTTGACAGTGAATAATTTTGTCAATGCTTCATACATTTCTTGAGCATGGTCTATATTGGAAATGTATGGGACAAGATTTTCCTTTATTCTTTCTACCATCATAGCGATATCCAATATCTCCAATTCTCTATACTTCACCTTGTCTGCATCACTGGATTCTTCTGTAGGTTTCTTTTACAACATCCAAGACCTCGCTCTTTTCAAGAATTAGGTTAATTCTCTTCTTCCAAGATCTATAGTTTGATACTCCTTCCAACTTGTTCTCATTATTTAATGTGTTATACATTTTCCATAAGATAGTGAGCTTCTTCTCTTGTAAGAGCTCTTTATATGATCCGTAGATCAATCCTTTAGATTCCTTCTAGTAGATACTCAAGATTGCCTTTTTCCTCCTTCACCTTATCTCTGATACCATGTTAGAAAATAAAAAAGGTAGAAATATTTTCCTAGATAGATAATTACTTGTGATTCTTTTATCTTTATGTTCTTCTTTTATCTTTTAGTTCATCAAGAAATTACCGAAAAAATAACACAAGGAAAACAAATGTAGGTGGAAAGCCAAGGAAAAGCCCCTGTTTTTGGGGAAAACCTAGTCAACAATTCTTCCTTCAATAATTTCCCGAGATAATCCAAGACTCTAGACCCATACAGAGACTCTGTCCAAACCAAGTCAGCCCTCACTCCTTCTTGTAGATAACAACCCTTCACAAGCAACTTCAACCTACTAGCATCAATAGCAACTTCGACCCAACAGCAGTGGCAGTAGCAACTTCGAACAAACTTGGAGAACTTTGATCTCCCTTGATACACCTCAGAACATGGTGAGAGTTGTCCCAAAATTTCGATCTTGTGGTCTACTATCTCCTTCCATAAACTCACACTCCTTTCTAGCCCTTTCTTAACTTCGCACTTTTCCATCTTCCAGCTTCAAAAATCAAACTATGTGAGATAAAATGAGATGCCCCAAATGAATTCAATGCCTTGTATTTATATCCTTCTAGGGAGGTCAAATTACTCTTCTTGAGGCCAACTTGATCTTCTTAAGCTGACTTGGTGTGGAGGAGACTAAACTCATTTTTTACTCAAAAATAATTATTTTTACAGGATTCGGAAGCCCAAGAAGGGTCTCTTTTAATGTACAATGACTCTAATGAATCAAAATAAATCCAAGAATTCCTCAATGAGGACTTTGACCTAAAACATGATGACCCAAGCATGAAACCCATGCTTTAGTAAGTCATAGAAATAATATTAAAAATATATTCTTCATTCTTTTGATAAGTACATCTCAAATACATTTATGAAGACTGAACCTAGTTACATATTTCAACACACAAACCATACTTATTTCATATACACAATTATAGAATTCATCCCCTAGACTCCTTCTTTATTTTGGACAAATTAGGTTGTAGATTTTCAACTACTTATTAAGTTTTAATCAAAACCACTAGACAAAAACCTACTCTACTAATTTGCGAACATTAATTCACAATTTAAAACACAAGTCTCAGACATGCAAGAAGAAATAACACACATGCAACAATATTTTTATCCGGGGAAAGAAATATGCTAAAAATATTAATGCACACTTTCATTAATCAAATGAATAGAGATGTATTACAATTTATTTGCTCAATTGAGCACACTCTGTCAGTGCATAACCTATATCTCTACTCACTAAAGGCATCTGACCTAGATTTAGCCAAATTTTTCCTTGGCTTGAGCTTTTATTTCCTTGTGTTGTTCCTTGAGGAATTAGCCCTTATAATTTAGGAAATTTCTCTAATTGAATTGTGTAATTCCTTAGGCTAATCATCTGATTGCATGCAACAATTGTACACTCAATACTAATCTACAACTAATGTTACATTTCCTTGGAATCTCCACTTCAATTGGGTAACTTGAATTCTCTGCATGCACTAGCTATTTTGGGATGATTGATCAGTTAATTGGATGATAATTGATTTTGACTGAAGTCTCGGTGCTTAACTAACCTTCCACTAGTTCCTCCAAAAGTTGGAACTAGTTTAACTAAAAACAACCTAAGATAAATGACATTGATTGCTACAATTTAAAAATAGCACATGTTGAATTGAACTCTAACTCCTCAAACTTAAATTTATTGAGTAAACTTGGGGACACAAGCCATGTCACACAAGTTAACATCATCCAAGTTGTCTGTTGATGTGGAAATTCAAATTTTCTCAATTTAATCAAGGCAAAATCAAATTGAGAATTTCTTGCTACATTTTTCAACACTCCCTTTGAGCAAGAAAGGGATAATAAACCACCCCTATCCTACACCTCTGGAACTTGAACTTCCCTCTTGACAAGGCCTTTGTCAAAATCTCAACATCTTTTTCCTCTGTCGAAATGTACTTTAACAACATTATTCGCTTATGCACATAGTCCCATAAATTGTGATACCAAGTATCTATTTGCTTGGATCAATCATGAAAAACAAGATTTTCAGAGAGCTTGATGCAACTCATATTATCACAATAGATCATAATTGGATCCATCATCTGACCAAACAATCCAACAAGTATATTTCTCATCCAGATTGACTCACATGCTTCTTGACTGGAAGTCATATATTATGCTTATGTCAAGCTGAGTGCCAAAGATATTTGCTTCCTAATGTACCAAGAAACATTGCAAACCCAACACTGAAAATTACGCCTGATGTATTCTTTCATTTTGATGGACTTCCTGCCCAATTTGCAATTGTGAAGCCACATAACTTCACTCCCACTATCTGTTTGTACAATAGTACAAACATGGTAGCGCCTCTGAGGTACTGTAGAACACGCTTAGCTGCCATCCAAAATAATTTGGTTGACCTAACCATAGCTTGGCTCATCTGGTTGAATGCATAACACATATCTTGTCATGTGCTCACAAGATACATTAGTGAACCCACCAAATGTCAGTAAATAGTAGCATCCACTTCCTCACCTGAAGTGGCATCCTCTTTCCTCTAGTTGGTCGCTAGAGGTGTCTCCATGGGTTTGCAACTTCCCATGCAGAACCTCTAAGGTATTGCGTTGGCATACTTTCCCTAAGAAACAAATAGTTCCCCATCATCTTTCCATACTTCCAACCTGAGGAAGTAGTGATGATATCCATCTCCTTCATTTCAAACTCTCTTGCAAGTTCCTCCTTGCAAGATATGATCATCTGATCATCACCTGTTAAAATCAAATCATCAACATATAAGACAATAATCAACAATTTACCTTCTACCAAGACATGATAGAGGTTTGCATCCACTTCACTTTTGGTGAAACCCAAAGTGGTGAGATAGTTATCAATCTTGGCATACCAAGCATGTGGTGCTTGCTTAAGACCGTACAATGCTTGCTTGAGTCTATCCACATGAGACTCCCAATCAAAAGTCTCGAAGCCTTCTAGTTGCTCAATATACACCTCCTCCTCAATAACTCCATTGTTGAATGTTGTTTTTACATCCATCAAGTGGATATTCCATCCCATCTGTGCATCCAGAGCAAGAATTGATATAGTGGATGAGTACCTTGATACAGGAGCAAAGGTCTCCTGATAGTTAATCCCCTCAATTTGAGAGTAACCGTTGGCCACAAATTTGGCCTTGTACTTTTCTATGCTTTCGGTTGCTGCAGGATTTACTTTGAAGATCTAGCTTGAATGAACAACTGATTTATCTGATGGTCTTGGGACCACTTCTCGAACATTGTTCTTTACAATGGATTCATATTCCTCCACCATTGCATCAACCCATATAGGTTTCTCTACTGCTTCCTCGAAAGAGGATGGCTTAGTCTCTACAAGCTCAATCATTAAAGACATGTAGCTAGTGTATCGATCTGGTGACCTTCTCTACCTATGCTGATTTGAAGGAACACCCAAATTCTCCCTCACATCTTGTACAAGTCTCTCAATTTCCCTGGTCCTTTCTCCGCCTTCTCTATATGGTTCTTCTTAAGTAGTTGTTTCCACTATCTTCTCCTCAATTTTTGGCTAAGTCTCCACTACTTCCTCAGGCTCATCCTTTGGAGCTAAAAGATCCTCCTCTGGTGGGATCTTAAGATCCCTCTCAAAAGAGCACCGCATCGCTTTATCTTCATCAAAGTTTACTTCCCTTCACACAATTGTCATTCTAAGGGATGACAAGTACACATGGTAGTTGTGGGGAGTTTCTGTGTAAACCCCAAATACCCCCAATTATGTTGTCAGCTCTAGCTTCTTCCTTGATTCTTTGGGGACATGGAAGTAAACAAAGGCTTCAAGAATCCCGACGTGCGATACATTTGGATTTCTCCCCAAGAAAGCATTTTCTGGTGTCATCATGCCCAAAATTTGATGAGGATTATGGTTCTGCAAATATATTGTTGTGTTGCATGCCTCGGCCCACAAGTGCAGAGGTAAGCCTTGATCATGAAACATTTCCCTCGCTGCTTCCACAATGCTACGATTCTTTCTCTCAACCACCCCATTTTGTTGTGGGTTGTGGGGTGTTTTCAAATCTTGTCAAATGCCTTCTTTTGCACATAAATTTTTAAATTCATTCGACATGTACTCACCTCCATTATCGATCCTGAGAGCCTTCACCTTCTTGCTTGTTTCTTTCTCAACCAGTGCCTTGAATTCTACGAACTTGGATAATGTCTCATAATTCTTTCACATGAAGAAGATCCAACACTTCCGTGAGAAATCATCAATAAAAATGACAAAATATTTGTGCCCGGTAGTGGAGGCTGTCGAGAAAGGTCTACAGACAGCTAAGTGGATCCTTTCTAGGATGACATGTGCTTTGTTTTCCCAATCATGGAATGTGTATTTTGTGTACTTCCCCAAAGTACATCCTTTGCATACATCCTACTGCTCAAGTGCTCCTTTGGGGAGGTTTGTGGTTATATGTTGCATGATCTCCAAAGCGCCATGATGAAAATTGCCAAGTCTTCTATGCCAAAGTTCACTAACATCACAACTCTACATATTCTCTACCTTTGTGCTCAATGCAGCACAATCCTCCACATATAGCTTGTACAGGTTCTTCACACGAACCCTGATTGGCTTCACCTATCCCATGGCTATGTGTCTTAGGAATGTCTTTCCTTTGCTAAATTTCACATCATAACCATGACCTTCCAAAACTACAACATAGATGAGATTTTCTTTAGGTATGGAAAAAACATGACATCCTTGAGCTTGGGGGGTGGGGGGGGTGAGGGGGGGAAGCCTGACTCCCTCTAAAGGGGGATTATACCAACCTCGGGCATGTTATACCTTCCAGTGCCCCCCATCTCGATGTGCATCTACAAATATTTTTCTTTTAGGTCATTAAAAAAATATCTGCACCCTGTCATGTGGAAGGATGTACCCGATTCCAAGTACCACACACTCCCCATCACTTTGTTGGCCATGCATAGCATGAGGGTAAAGTCAAGCTCGAACTGTGAAGATAAATTTTAACCTGTTGCTCCTCCTGAGGTCTTCTTGCTTACATTATTGTGTGGGAACTTCATGGCACAATGCCTGAATTCATGACAATGGAAGCATTTAATTTTTTAGAAATCTTTCTTCTTACTCCCTTGACTAGATTCTGGTTTAGATTGGGATTTCTTCCCTTTTCCCTTCTTTTCCTTTCCATCCAATGCAATTTTTTCTTCATCCTCGCCCTTTGATGAAGTCCCATCTCTAGTATTCTACCTTATTTACTCTTGTACCAAATCATACCATAAGAACTCCCAATTCAGTAATTTCTCCCTCCCGTTCATTGAATATTGATAGTTATGCCAGCTCTTGGGAAGGCCCAAAAGGGCCAGGCTTACCAAGGCATATTCAGGGATAGTAACACTGACCCCACCCAATTCATCATGACATTGTGTGAACTTGCTCAGATACTGTGGTATAGTGTCATTCTTTTTCATATTGATACTTCAAAGTTTATCCTTAAGTGCCATCTTCATGTGGTCACTACTATTCTCGAAAAATTATGTCAGTGCTTTCCACATCGCGAATGAATTTTATTTCCTATGGAGATTCGAGAAAATATGGTCACATACTCCCTCCAATATTATTCTCCTCGCCTTGGCTACATCTTTCTTTCATTGTGCAAGGTTCTGGACATTAGCTACTAGTGGTCTTGGAATATATGTCTAATGAAAAATTGACTAAATTGAGAGGGAGGGGGGTGAATCAGTTTAGCATATTTATGGACATTATAATTATTTTCTTTAAACTCATTAACCGAAACATTACACGAGCAACTTAACAAATAATGACTAGCAGATTGAATATGTGAACAACAAGTAATACGACAACCAAAATATCACATGAACACGTAAAAACAACACTTATTGACACTAGATATATGAGAAAACCCATAAAGGGACAAAACCACAATTTTATTATTATTGTGATGCAAAGGTGAGCTCCTACTCCTTATGTTGGGCATGGGATCCCCCCAAGGCAAGTTTTTGGGCTTAAATCCCAAGTTTTGACTAAGTCTGATGTAAAGAGTTCGTGATTTGTGGGCATAGAGCGTGAAGTTGTAATTGAGTCATAGGGTTGTCCACCCTTACTTTTGTAAACGTAGTGTTGGCTTGAGAGTTCTACCCATGGTCTGTGGACCATGGGATTGTATAAATAGAGCAAGGCTCTGAGTGTAAAGAAAGAATTATGGGAATCAATCCATGAAGCATCAACTCTAATTGTAGAGCCGTGTCTTTGGGTTGTAGAGTAGGAGAAGGTTCTGCAGCTGAGTGTGCAGAGGCCTAGTAGTTTTCAGTTGAGTGCGCGGACCCCTGTAGCTGAGTGCGCAGGGCAAGTCGAGTCTATAACCAATTGAAGCATTAATAAAGAGAAGTTCTACAATATTTCTGTGTATCTTTTCCTGTTTTATGCATTAAAGAATATTGGGTATGAATTGCAAGTTTACTGTTTATTTACTGTGCAAACTTATATGAATAGGCTAAGAAAGTGAATATAATATAAGGTACCTTTTTACGCAAAGATAACTAATTTTTATAAGAAGATAAGTAAGATACGCAGTGTGACTTGGGGAAATAGCGCAGATCGTTGCTTTAGCAGCGTGAAGCTCCTCAGCCCTTGGTTAGGGCTGCGCGAAGTCAAGTATAACAGGGTGCGACAGCCTCATGGGTCAGTTAAGTGCGGGAAGTGAGCTACACAAAGGTATTCATAGTTGGACTAAATCAACCCCTCAAACATCTCAAGGGTGTGGAAACCTAGTTCTAACATCCCCCCCATACTGCTTTGGGTGAGACCTCAGTCCGCGCTCTGCGGATTGTTGCCGAAAGGGCCAATAGTACAGGGATTTGTTTGGCTAATTAACTCCAAACTTGGGTCAAGCCCCAACAAGCCAACAAATGGTTCCGTTGCCGGGACTGGAATCTGTATAGAGATGTCTGATGTCATATCATTGGAATCCAACTAAGAAAGAAATTGAAGATTGGTTGGATAGGAAAATTCATGAGTTTGCGGCGCAGGAGAACAGGAATCCGCGACTATGAAAGGAAGAGTGGTTAGACTGCTACCTGTACACGGAAATCCACAAAATTTTCTTCACATCTTTCCCTACTAAACTGTACGAGTGGATCGCGAAGCTAGCAGATAGCCAAGGAAGGTGGAAACTCGATAATCCTATTGTGTGGACTCTAGAGTTGGTGCACAGATTGGAAGTATCGGAGGATAAGATCGTGCGCGTTGTTGATCACTGGCTCAATCGGATTATAGGAGGATTCATTACTGAGTTCGCGGTAGATACTTCAGTCAGCTATAGCGAGGCAGAGCGACGCTTTCTCAAAGGACCACGAGGTAAGTACGTTAAGTCTCTAAACACTTGGATTAAAATGCTACTATGTGAAAAGAAGATTATGTGAATACATTGATGTTTGGGGCTACGCGAAGTGGGAGAATTTACAGAAACGAAGGTAGTGCAGAACTAAAAACTAGCCCCTTGATTTCACCTCCATAAGGGGATGAGGAAGAGCTCGCAAAGGTCTCACCAAGAAGTGTGATCAATTTGATAAGGCAGAGGATTCTGCACATACCATCCCCACCCACACCACCACCAGCTTCACTGCCTTCACCCCCATCTTCGCCCGTACCACCTCCGCCACCACCGTGAGTCAATATGGCAAGCGTGATAAAGTTTCTGGTGTTCAAGGGAGTAGGAAATGAAGATCCAGACCAGTTTTGGTTCGTGATAAAAGCCGTATGGGAAGCGCAGGGAGTTACAGATGAAAATATAAAGAAAGAAATGTTGGTCAACACTCTGCAAGATCGCACGTTGACCTGGTATATTAAGCATTATAATGACAATCTAAATGTGGGGATCGCGGATATCCAAATTGCACTGAACAGAGAATTTAGCAGGCCGAAGTCAGAGGTGCAGTCAATCATCGAGTTCAAGGAGATCACAATGCTACCAGGAAAGACTCCTTGGGAGTTGGATTAGAGACTGAAGTGCACAATTCACGAAGCCAATATGACTTTGACAGATGGACAACACCGCGAATGGTTTGTAGCATCGCTAACGCCGCATTTGAGGAACGCGCTGTCACAACAGAGGTTAACGACTCAGGAAGAGGCCTTGGAGATCGTAATGAGGCTGCATGAGACCCCGATACAGGATCCTAACCTGGGAGTTCAACAGATCCACGCGTAGTTGAAAAACTTATGCCTTGAGATGCAGAGTCTGAAACAGGACAGGACAGCTTGCCCGGAAGTGCGCGAAGAAGTATGGTGCGTAAAATGCAAGGGTTAGGGAAATGACAAGGACCACTACCCAGTGTTCACAAATTACCTCGCAGGAGGAGGGTCGATGCCATTAAGATTGGAGGCACAAGCAGGACCTAGTGCGATGCCTGCTTTGTGGTGCGTGATTTGTCAAATAGGAGGAAAACATGTTACAGATAAATTTCATCTGTTGCAGAAGTACACGCAGAATTCGCAATAGTTGTTCTGTAATTTTTGTAGATTAGTGGGACACGATGAGCGTACCTATAGAAGCTATGAACTAATGATGGATATAACTCCCACTTACAGAGTTCAGGCTGAAACGCGGCCCCTTGACCAGAATGCAGGAATGGCACGAACCGGATTTCAGGGGCACGGACGAGGCCGAGGTGGAGGAGGACCTGGAAGAGGTCGCAGACAACTGATATGTTACAATTGTGGGGGGCCAGGACATTATGCCCATGATTGTACGAATCCAATGCATCCATCATGTCTGTATTATACCTCGTTTGATCATGAGACAGAGGACTTTCCCACAGTGATATCAAGGCTGCATGACAAGGGAGCGCTCCAAACTCCCTCGACTTGGAACCTGCAAATGATGAGGTCTAAGCTGCACGAGGAAGACCCAAATGTGAACATTGTGCTCCGCAGTGGAATTACAATAGGAGATGATAAAGGCAAGAATCATGAAGACAGTACTTGGGTTCGCAAGGCTCCAACAAAAGAACCAGAGTTTGATTTGGAGCATGCTAAGGAAAGCTTCATGGAAGCCAGAAAGAGCTTCGTTGATATCTCCACTTCAGGAAGCAAAGACAGACCAGAGCCAGAAATGGACCCATCAATGCTAATGATGTTCCTAGAAACATGCATGAAGCTACTGCGTGATAGCAAGGCTGTAAAGGGATTGTAGGAACTCATTAATAGATGTGTTGGGACCACGCCAGGAGAACCACACATAGTCTGGAAGATTGGAAAGCATGTGACAAGGATGGGAAGAGAAATGAGGTTGACCGTGTAGATTGGAGAATATGAGATGGACCAAGTAATTCTGGACCTAGGATCAGATGCAAACGTTTTGCTGAAGCAGACATGGGAGTGCATGGGAAGGCCTACGTTGCAATGGTCTCCTATCTAGCTACGAATGGCGAACTAGCAAAAGATCATACCTATGGGGAGATTGCAGGGAATCACCATGGATATTGAAGGGGCAAGCACACTAGCAAACTTTGAAGTGATAGAGATTGTTGATGACAACAATCCCTACCCCACACTCTTAGGAATCGATTGGGCCACTGACATGAATGGGGTGATAAATCTAAAGAAGTGCAAAATGATTTTTGAGAAAAAGTCTTTGCGCGTAGTCGTACTTTGGACCCTGCTAAGGTATCGTGCTACACTGAGCCAGTGCGCAACTATGAAAGTGAAGACGACTTAGACTGCATCTACAAGATAATCTCACGAGAGCAAGACTAGGTAAATCCCACCGTGGATAGACAAATCTCATGGGAGCGTGAAAGCTCATGTACATCAGATTTTGACGAGGAGATAGAGCAATGGAAGAACTGGTTACACAAAGTAACCACGTTGAACTGTAACATGATGACAAGATCGCTACGCTGTGTACCAACGGAAGTGAGGAATTTTCCTACTTATGATGGGTTAAGTGAGGTAGATGCTTTCTTGAACAGATTTGGAAGCGAGGTGTCGAAACAACAACGTTTCAAGGCTTTGAAATGGGTACTACGTGCTATGCCTGCGAGGTGGTGGGGTACACACCAAGGAAGCTTTCGAGATTGGCGCGAATGCAAGGGAATGATGCGCATGCATTTTGGGAAGCCTAAGATGTGACTAGCAAACAAATATGACGGGCGGGATGATTCGCGCGCACTTGGCCAAGTGGACAAAGGTCTATGGAGAAGAACCACAATCGGAGTGGATGCACTTGTTCTATCATACCCTAGATGTTATACCCATGAACTAGTATATAGAGACAGAGTTGCACCATGGGATGAGTGAATGGGATATCTTGCGTGAAGGGTTCCTGTTAACCTTCACTTTTGAGGATCGTTGGTGGGACACTGTTGATGACACGCTACAAGTAGTAAAAGAAACTATATTTAAGATACCATAGGAGCTAATAGAATTGATTTAGCCTGAATGGGCTACTCAGCTAAGCTGCGTGCTGGAGTGTTATAATGTAAATACTGAGGAAGACAACGAGGATCCGCGAAAAATTAACATTCCAAAAACAGAAGGCCATCGCGAGGTTTAAGGACCACTGATTAAAGACCCTGACATAACTACGCTGGTAAAGACAAAGCAGGTGAACATTGGTACAGAAGCCGAACCTAAGTATGCAACACTCGGCGATTACTAGGATGACGCGATGGTGGATAAGGTCGTTGAGTTACTCCGCGAGTACCAGGACTTATTCCTGACCAAGATCATGGACTTAAAGGGAATCATCAGAGATTTAGGAATGATGAGGATCACATTAAAGCCTGACGCGAAGCCAGTTAAGCAGAGGCCTTACCGCTTGAATCCGAAATACAAGGAGAAGGTTCGCATAGAACTAGACAAAATGCTCGTAGTAGGAATCATTGAGTTGGTGGAAGAATCCAATTGGGTAAGCCCTATGGTGGTGCAGGAAAAGAAGCAAAAGGCAAGATAAGAATATGTGTGGATCTCCAAATATTGAATAACGCGTGTGTGCATGACCCATTCCCAATTCCATTCACAGATGAAGTATTGGAAAATGTCGGCAGACAAGAAGCATATTCTTTTATTGATGGGTTCTCAGGGTACCACCAGATCAAAATCACGCGGAAAGATAGGAGCAAGACCATCTTCACGACTGAGTGGGGCTGCTTTAAATACACCGTTATGCCGTTTGGGTTGAAGAATGCATCGTCCATCTTTTCGAGCATAGTTGTTGCAGCTTTCAAGGAATATATCCACAAGTTCCTGGAGGTTTATCTTAACACTTGGATTGTATTTGGGCTGGTTAAGCACCATGTCGCAAGCTTACGCTTGATGTTGGATACCTGCCGAAGACACCAAATCGCGCTGAACCTTAAGAAGTGTACGTTCCTCGTGCCTTTTGGGAACCTGCTGGGACACGTGGTTTGCAGACAGGGACTGATGGTAGACCCCGTGAAGATTGCGATGATTCTGAATTTGGAAGAGCCGTGAAGTGTGAAACAGTTGTGCGCTACAGGGTACTACAGGAAGTTCATCAAAAGTTATGCCCAGATCACCACGCCGATGGCAAAGCTGTTGAAAAAAGATGTCACGATATGCTGGAATGATGACTGCAAGAAAAGCCTGGATGTCCTAAAAGAAAAATTGGCCTTTGCACTGATCTTGGTCTTCCCGAAATGGGATGAGGAGTTTCATGTCCATGTTGACGCATCATGTATAGCGCTGGGAGTGGTACTAACACAGGAGGGTGGAGAGGGCTTGGATCACCCTATCGTGTTCATGAGTCGCAGATTGTCTAAAGAAAAAAAGAACTATTCCACCACTGAACGTGAGGGATTGGCTATGGTGTACGTGCAACAAAAATATCAGCACTATTTGCTAGGCAGACACTTCAACATGTATACAAATCATTCCACGCTGAAATGCTTGGTCAATAAACCTATGTTGGGGGGGCGCATATGGAGGTGGCTTTTATTGTTCCAAGAATATGATTTTTGAGGTCGTTGTGAAGCCTGGACGCCTGAATGTGGGACCGAATAACTTGTCGCACATTGAGACGGGAGAGGAACCTACTAGTTTGGATGAAGGATTCCCTGACACACAACTCTTTGTTGTGCGCATAGCGGATGGATACTTTGAATATATAATCTACTTTCTTACGACGGGACCTGCGCCGAAATAATACTCCGTCCAGCAGAAGAAGGAACTGGTGGTGTGCGCTGCAGATTTTTTTGTCATTACGGGGCACCTAGATAAGATGGGCAATGATGAGATATTGCGCAGATATATACCTGAATTTGAACGAAGCCAGATCCTTGCAGACACGTATAGGGGTGCTATGGGAGGACACTATGTAGGAAGAGCGACCGCGCAAAAGATTCTCCGTGCCAGATTGTGGTGGCCGACCCTTCATTAGGATTCAAAAGCGCATTGCAAGGCCTGTGATGTTTGTCAAAGAACAGATAAACCATCGTGAAAGGACGAGATGCCTTTGAATCCAAAAATGACATTGCAGCCCTTTGAAAAATGGGCAATCGACTTCGTAGGACCTATCAAACCTCAAGGAAAAATGAGCGCAAGATACATTATCACTGTGACGGAGTACCTGACTCGTTGGGTAGAAGCACAACTGGTAAAAGATTGCACGGCCGCCATGGCCACGAAGTTTTTGTTTGAACATGTATTGACACACTTTGGATGTCCAAAGATCTTGATGAGCGATCTTGGTACACATTTCCTGAATGAAAAAATCAGTGCGTTAACAGAATAGTTTCAGGTGTATCATCGGAAAAGCACCTTGTATCACCCACAAGCCAGCGGGACAGTAGAAGCATTTAACAGAATACTGGAGAATGCGTTGACCAAAGTATGCAACGCGCAGCGTAATGATTGGGACCTGCACGTACCTGCAATATTATGGGCTTATAGGACAACGTGCAAGAAACTGATGGGACAGACACCTTTCCGGCTGGACTATGGAGTGGAAGTCGTAATGCCAATGGAGTATATCATACCTAGTCTACGCATAGCAGCGCTCATAGGTCTGATGGACCACAGAGTCCTGGAGGAGAGGCTCGCGCAATTGGAGGAACTCGAAGAGGAACGCTTTTTGGCTGGATTCCATCAATAGGTACAAAAGCAACATGAAAATTCTTGGCAAATTGGCATATTAAGTTGTGCACCTTCAAGGTAAACGATTTGGTGTTACTATAGTAAGTTTGATAAATTCCCAAGAAAGTTCAGAATGCATTGGCTGGGACCGTATGTTGTTAAGGAGGTCATAGACAGAGGTGTGGTACAATTGGTAAAGCTAAATGGAGAACCTTTCCCAGGAAAAGTGAATGGCAGTTGACTGAAGCCCTACACGGGTGGCCCGACTATCTGACTGGCAAATAGAAGCATAGTCGTCGTGCTCGAGGGAGCTAAAAGAAGGTGTGGGACTATAAACAGATGCAAGGGATGTAGGAACAGATACAAGGAAGCAGTTCCAACACTGCGGTCTCGGAACAATGTGTATAAGAGATACATCAGGCAACCACTCAGTGCGTTGCCGACCTTGCAACAGTCTGAGCAGAGTTGAGAGGTCTCCACGCAAAGATCTCCGCACCAACAGAGTGACTCGAGGGCGAGTCACGATGTTTGTGTTGGTGGCCTGTTGGGCGTGGGATCCCCCCTAAGGCAAGTTTTGGGGCTTAAAGCCTAAGTTTTGACTATAAGTTCAATGTAAAGACTCTGCGATTTGTGGGCACGGAGCGTGAAGTTGTAATTGAGTCATAGGGTTGTCCGCCCTTACTTTTGTAAATGTAATGTTGGCTTGAGAGTTCTACCCATGGTCTGCAGACCATGGGATTGTATAAATAGAGCGAGGCTCTGAGTGTAAAGAAAGAATGATGGGAGAAAATCAATCCATGAAGCATTGAGTCTAAGTGTAGAGTCGTGTCTTTGGGTCATAGAGTAGGAGAAGGCTCTGCAGCTGAGTGCACAGAGACCTAGTAGTCTGCAGGTGAGTACGGGGACCCCTGCAGCTGAGTGCGCAGAGGCCTAGTAGTCCATAGGTGAGTACGGGGACAGCTGAGTGCACAAGGTAGGTCGAGTCTATAACCAATTGAAGCATTAATAAAGAGAAGTTCTACAATATTTCTGCGTATCTTTTCCTGTTTTATGCATTGAAGTATATTGGGTATGAATTGCAAGTTTATTGTTTATTTACTGCGCAAACTTATATCAATAGACTAAGCAAGTGAATATAATATAAGGTATTTGTTTACAAAAATATAACTAACTGTTATAAGAAGATAAGTAAGATCCACGGTGTGACTTGTGGAAATAGCGCAGATCATTGGTTTAGCAGCGCGAAGCTCCTCAGCCCCTGGTTAGGGCTGCGCGAATTCAAGTATAATAGGGTGTGATGGCCTCACAGGTCAGGAAAGTGAGCGAAGTGACCTACGCGAAGGTATTCATAGTTGGACTAAATCAACCCCTCAGACATCTCAAGGGTGCGGAAACCTGGTTCCAGCATCCCCCCCATACTACTTCGGGTGAGACCTCAGTCTACACTCCATGGGCTATTGCTGAAAGGGCCAGTAGTACAGGGATTTGTTTGGCTAATTAACTCCAAACTTGGGTCAAGCCCCAACAAGCCAACACCTTATTACATATGATTTTCTGTAGGCTCCAACCTACAGGAAGTTGCTACCTCAATTTTCTGCAAGCTGCAACTACAAGGAAGCTCCAACTCCCATATGTTTTTTGTAGGCTACAACCCACAGGAGGCTCCTAACTCAATAAGCTCCAACCTGATGTTTATCAAGCCACTACTTGAAAGGAGACTACCATCTCTTGGTGCAAACAAGAAATAACAATGTGCACGTTTACTTGGTCATAATTTCTGCATATCTCCATCTTCATTTATGTATCTTCTTCCCTTCAAATCTGCTTCATATCATCTTCATAAGTGTCAGGTAACTAATTCATAATAGCTCAATCATATCCCTCACATTCTCCCATTCTCTAACCTCATTAATGCCTTCCAAAAACACATATTTTATAAAGATATTTTTCTGGTTGTTTGTATCCCACATAGGAATATGAAGTGAATAGGCTTGATTATTTTCCTTCCACTCATTCATTTCCAAACTCTTCATATTTTGAATATTAGAACAAAAAATAAAACAATCCAGCCAACATTAATTTCAGCCACATGTAATCATTAAATGCATCAACCTAATGCCTACATCAAATACCAATATTTATCATTAATGCATCACAACAATCTTTGCCTTTGCTTTGGAGTCTTGCCTTTGCATCACAACAATTCAGATCAATCAACAATTTCACATCACAACAAATTCTTCAATATAGAAATCTCTGCAACATTATCCAAGCATATCACAACTCCTTTGTGTTGCTCCCTTGCTTGTTGTTCTTGTGTTGCTCCTTGTGCAAGATAGTCCTTGAGCTTGCTTCTCCTTTGCTTGATTCTTTATAGCTATAACAACATATGTCTTCCTCTTATACTTTGCCTTGATCGCAACCATGAATGCTTGTTGTTGCTCCTTCATTTCTCCTTGCTGCTACTCCTTTGCCTCTGTTGCACTTTTTCCATCAATGAAAACAATGCCAACAATCTCCCCCTTTGGCATTGATGGAAAAACATTGATCCTCCCCCTTTTTTCCTGAGAAGTGTCTTCCTTCCTCTGATTACCTCCCCCTTTGACATCAATGGAAAGGGATTATAGATGTCTTGTAGCCCTCCAATCGACATTTATCCATTAGTCGTCAACTCACTGTAAAAGAGTCCTCAATGTAGCTGTTATATTGCATTAATGCCCTACAAACGGCTATGTCTTGTTTTGCATAAAAATTGTTGATATTGTGATTGAATGAATGCTACTCTAGATGGCTTATTAGGGTTGCTCTAGATTGAATTAATGTTGCTCCATAAAAAAATCTCCAAATGTGCTTCAGAATTTTTTTTAACATTGCAAAAGCGATGCAGAACACTATTGTGAGAACACTCTGTAAATATTGCAAGAACTCATTGAATGAACACATTGTAGAAATATTGTTGGGAGGACACTTTGTAAGATATTGTATTTGTATATAGATAAAAGATAAGATTGCCAAATAATGAGTGCATTGCACATTGTTGTGAGAGGATATGAACACATAGATCATTAAGTATATGATACATTGAATATGTTAGGCAAGTATTTGAGGATCTGCATGTACGAGCGCATGAACACATATAAGATATGCATGTATTTGATACAATATGAGTGTTATCACTTCCACGCCATAAGAATAAGATCACCAAAGAGAACATTGCAATGTGAATATGAACATTTCACACAAACACTCCTTACTTACAATTCTTATGCATCCGAACAAATGAAGGTTGCAGAAATATGCCTCTCTTCCAAGCTCTCAAACTGTGAAGATAATTCTCATACTGTCACATTATCTTTTCAACAAGGGGCTATCAACTTTGTACTCACCCGTAACCTGGTTAGAAATGAGAAGGCCTTCGACTAGATTTTCCAATGATAACATGATTTGAATATATAACAGTAGCAATCAAAGGTTTGTGCACCTTAGGATTTGTTTGTTCATTCCAATGTGCACATCTCATTGTCACAATCCCTCTGCAAATTCGACCTCTTGCACCGAGTGTTGGAGATACAACCATTTCTATCATTGAAAATAAGAAAATAAAAATGTCAGCATCTTAGCCAACTTTTCAATAGTACTTGCAAATTTATTTTTTTTTGAGTCAGAAAGACTTTGACCTCTCTTGGTCCATAAACACGTCCATCAAAATTTAAAAAATGATCTTTAAAGGTCGATACACTTTGAAATTTCTTTATTGAAGGTGTTGTAATTTATCAAGGTCCAATTTGAATATTAACAGATGCTTTAAATATTTGCCCCAATTAGGGCACAAAACCCTAATTGTCATTGAATCCTTTTTCTCGTTTCTCTATAATAAATATATAACGTTGTCCACACATTTGAGCGCTCTCTAGTCTATGAATCGTTGTAACGCACCACATACTTTCCCTGACAGTTTCTTCTATTTTTCATGATTGTCTGTGTTTCCAATATTTCCCACTTATTTTCATTCAAGTCATCACCAATCTCTCCTTCAACAATGAGTCATGAGGCTGAAAAAGAACCTGGGTTCTTCACATAATTCTTCCATTCTTTCATCATAACATGTAGCATTATCTAGAACACCCTCAAAACTCCCTTCTTGACTTGGATTATCAACATTGTCATATTCATATATATGTCCCATGTCTTCCTTTAGAGAAGCGTGCACATCATTAAAATTTAGAAGAACCTCAAGCCTTTATTTCAGATCTGGAATTTCCGTAGTTTGCTCTTCACATTTGGAATTATTGTGAGAAGGTTGCGTCCAAAACATTTTACACTATTTCTGAATTCGAGGCGGATTTCTTCTATCTATATTTACACACAAAATCGACTTTCAACGCCAAAAGTGGCTTTGGAACAAATATAGATTTTGTATCCAATTCAAAAGAGACTCTTATCAGTATTTCGCCCAATACCTTTATATCCTAAAATCAAATGAGGAGCCATGCGATACAATTTCGTTTCAATATATGCTTCATATAAATGTTTCAGTATCATTCCAATATTAACCCATCAAATATATTTTATAATGCATCAAGGTAAGCATAAGTCATTCAAGGGTCCATTCACAGTTGCATATACAAGGTAGGAGCTCACTGTCATTACTGTACGCACTGTAACGTGCATCAATTGATTACTGTAAGGACTGTAATATGCTGTCATGGGCTAAATTAGGGCATGAAACCATAAAATTTGTAACACACTCTGCAATGTAATGAATATTGCCCAAGTATAATATTAACTCTGCCATAGAAATAACGCTCCCACCAATGCATTAACACTAACAATATAATAATGCTCATACGTGAAATGAATATATAACGTTATTTCCACCATTGTAATATCTATAATATTGATTCTTAAATGAATTCGCAAGCGTTCTTAACAGTTGTTCCCACGGACAACCCCATCAACGCATGGTAATATATATGCCACCTGTAGTATATTTCCCTATAATTGAGAAGTGGGATTCCGAAGTGCCCCAGACTCTATATATATTATCTGTTGCAGGCTAAATAATATAGCACTGTGAATATAACGTTATCAATAATTATGTAGCGCTGCCAACACTGCCATAATGCATAGATGATACCTCCTCAATAATACAATAGATATAATTCATTCACCACACAACAGGTTGCATTCATTCATCCTACAACTGGGAAATAACGTTTTTGTGTTATGATTCCATTGAGTATACTTGGTTGTTCTATCACTGCAGCTTTGTATCTTTTGCAATTCATGTCATCTCTGTCAACCCTATCACCTGTCCACCATGATTGTGATAAGAGGATAACATCCCTCTAGAATATAACATCCCTTGTAATGCCAGTCATTTTAGTGTAAGGCTTACGATTACCTTCCAAAGCCAAAGAGGATAATATTTTGAACAATCATGATAAAAGAATTCAGTGTTGTCGCCAAGACTTCTTAGGCAAAACAAAAAATGTGTAATTCCAATGACATGGAAAGTGAAAATCATTCTCATAGCCTTAAAATGTGATGTTTCGATCACAAACATTAATTACAACCATGTATTTTCTACGTGTAACTTGTGCGAAGATGGACGAGGCATGGGCGTGATGTTATGTTTCCATGCATGACCCATCTTTCTTGATAATCGTTTCTAAATACCTTGTTCAATCTCCCTTTTCCTTTGGACCGCCCATATTCGGACAATCCTCTTTTGCAATCCTCCTTTTGGGCGCACTTATTCTTAGCACTGTTTAAAGTTATCAATGCGTAATACGACCCACTAGATTAGGCCAATTGTATTGAGTGAAAATATCACTTCAGATTTCCATTGAGTGTGTTAATTCTCTACTCCGTTGGAGAGCATATTTTTTGAAGTTGTGAGAAAAATCATTCTCTCTTGTGTTCAAGGCAGAGTTTCAAGGACATATCAGGATGCACAGACCAAAGTTATCTATTTATTTCATACACCTTTGCTTTAATCCAAAACTTAACTTCGTGACGATAGAACTAAATTGATTGTTCTATATATGTTGAAATTGTCCAATGTCTATGACTTCGCCTATGTCACATATTTACTCGAATGATAATTCAAGAATATATAAGATGATTTACATAATGGCCTGAACATTTTGACTTCTGTTCTTTTTCTTCTTCTTTCAAGTAACACTTTAATTTTTCTTAGTTTCGTAGCCTTCTTAGTCAAAAGAGATATAGGATAGTTGATGCACTCGAAATGTTTCTTAACATGGTCCTTCAAACACCTTTCCTTTTGAAATTGCACCTGAACATAATCAAGCTTTTATTGCAAAGACACTTCAATGCTTAAGAAGGGCTCCCACCCTATGTTTATTCCCTATTCATATTCCAATGATCTCTTCTTTGACAACTTTGATGAGGACATTTTATGGGCTTCTCTCCCCCTGGGAAGTTGTTGCTCGTTTAACACTGACTAGATGAATACCTTGCTTCCTAGAGCATCTCCCCATGAAACCATGATGCCTTCATTGTGTCATTGAAGTAACAAGTTGTTCCTTTCTCTTCCTCTTCCATACTTTCGTAGACTGCTTTCTCTTGTTTGCATTTCTTTCATAGTTTTCTCTTCTTGAAGTTGCTTCCATCTTTTGTCTAGTGTTCTTTAGAATATATGGAAACTTACAATCCTTAGCTTTGTGGCCAATATTATTACACACAAAACATCTTGTGTGGCCAAAAAATAGAGAAAATGATGTGTTTCATTTTGCGTTCATGTTTTTCTTCATATACACTTTGCATTCAACCACTTTATGTCCAAATTCATGACACATATAACAATAACCATAGAAAGAGTTTATGTACCTAGTTTTTGGTGTTCTCCTTTGTTTGCTTGCTGGATAGTACCTTCTTGTTTGTTGCATGTTTTGCTGAATAGACTTGATCTTGTTCTTACAATCTACTACCACATGTCCATGTTCATGGCAAGAAAAACATGTGATGTTTTTCCCAGGAGCAAAGAATCTCCTTTGAGATCTTCTGAACTTGTTCAACTCATTCATTGGCTTTTGATATTGCTGCTTGTTTTTGTTTTCTTTACAAAGCATGTTGTTGTTAGACTCTTCTTCTATAGTTCCTTTTAGAGCTGCTTCATTATCATCTTTAATGGTTTCTTTTGTTGAGTTCTTCATGGAGGCAAGGTACTCTTCTAGCCACTTACACAACCTATTCTTTTCTTCTAACTTAATTTTAGTTGAATCAACCTCAGCTTATAATCTTTTACAATGTAGGTCTCTCTCCTTGAATTTACTACTCATCACCTCTTCTAGTCTCCTTGCTTTTTCAAGTTGAGTCTTCAGGCTGACGATTTCCTCCATGTACTCATGCTCTTTCTCATCGCATATCTGCACTAGTTTCTTCACATATTTGTTTTCATTCTTCAATATTTCTATACTAGCCAATGAAATTCAAGCCTAACTTGATTTTCATCTGTCTTTTCTTCATGAGGGTCATGTACATTCACACAGGTAGAGGTTTCATTTAACTAAACACTTTCCTTTTCACAAGGTTTTTTCTCCTTCCTATTTCTCTTTTATTTCTCTTCACTGATGCTGCTAGCCTCTCCATGCATGAGCTGCAATCTATCCCAGATTCCTTTTGAAAAAGTTAAATCTATGATTGGATATTCAAGATCCTTATTATGAAGATTGTTATACATGACACATTTTTCTTTAGCATTCTATTGTTGTTCTTGCAAAGAGGGAGAATCTTTGCAGTAGCCATCACATACTAGTTTCCATACACAAGGTTCTGTAATATATCAGTTTATATTTTACCTTATCTCTCCATTCATGAAAGTTTGTTACACTCAACACAGGTACACTTTGATAGTCCACGACTCAACCAAATCTAACTTCAAGCTGTTAGACTTATACAGAAGAAACTGACTCTAATACCAATTGATGAAAACTTAAATAAACTGAGAGTGGGGGTGAATCAATTTAGCATATTATGGACATTAATTTTTCTTCTTTAAACTCATTAACTGGAACATTACATGAGCAATTTAACAAATAATTACTAACAAATTGAATATGTGAACAACAAGTAACAAGAAAACCAAAACATCACATGAACACATATTGACACTAGATATACATGGAAACCCATTAAGGGAGAAAACCACAATTTTATTTTTGATGTGATGCAAAATAAAGCCTCTACTCCTTATTACATCTAATTTTCTGTAGGCACCAATCCATAGGCAGTTGCTACCTCAATTTTTAGCAAGTTGCAACTACAAGGATGCTCCAACTCCCATATGTTTTTGTAGGCTATAACCCATAGGAGGCTCCTACCTCAACAAGATCCAACCTGATGTTTATCAAGCCATTACTTGAAAGGATACTACCATCTCCTTATGCAAACAAGAAATAACAATGTGTTGGTTTACCGGGTCATAATTTCTGCATGTCTCCATCTTCATTTTTGTTTCTTCTTCCTTTCAAATCTACTTCAAATAACTTCATAAGTGCCAGGTAACTACTGCATAGTAGCTCAATCATCTCCCTCACATTCTCCCATTCTCTAACCTCATTAATTCCTTCCAAAATCACATATTTTATAAAGATAGTTTTCTAGCTATTTATATCCCACATAGGAATATGAAGTGAATAGGCTTGACTCTTTGCCTTCCACTTATTCATTTCCAAACTCTTCATATCATGAATATTAGAACACAAAAATAAATAATCCATCCAAAATTAGTTTCAGCCACATGTAATCATTAAATGAATTAACCTAATTATAGAAAATCTTGTAGATTCACAAGCCCATGTAATGTACTAAAGCACATGATACTTCTACTTTCAACCAGCGGAAGCCAATAGATCGGTCAAAATAATATGAACAAGAGGAAGATAAATCAATCGCACATAACACAAGATGTATCTGGGAAAAAACACTGCTTAAAACCCCGCTATTTGTATTTCATATATCATAAATATGAGTAAAGATACAAAGCTTGTTCTCACTAGAATAATTCCACACAAGTATGCTCAACTCTCGCAGCTCACAAGCTAGTTCAAGCTAAATCCTTAGCCTATTCAGCAGCTCTCCAAGCCCCTAATCTCTTGTGTAATTCCTAGGATGAATAGCCCATATTTAAAGGGAATTCATGCTTCCAAAACTATGCAATCTAAACATAGGATCAATCTCTGATGCATGCATGATATTTACACTCCAGTAAATAATACCATTGATAGTACAATGTCCCTGCACTCTAGTCTCAACTAGGTCTTTCTCTGAACTGACATGCATGAGTTTCTCATGAGGGAATCTTCAGTTAACTAGAGTATCACTAGTGGATGCATTAGTGCGTCAATTGACTGTTAGTCCTCTATTAGTTCCTAAAACAATTTAGAACTAATTTAATTGAACTTAACTCAATAAACTGAGTTATCTAATTTCCAACTCAATTTAAACTCATACTGGACCCCTAAAACTTAGGGAGAACATATACATGACTATAGGAGACTTCCAACTCAAAATTTCTAAGACAATTAAGTCAATTAAACTTAATTAACTATTTACAAGTTTCTATGAGAATAGAATTCAATTTTAATTCTCAGTTTAATTCAAGAACAAATTAAACTGGAATTTCTTGTTGCCTTTTTTCAACACTCCCTCTCAACAAGAAAGGGATTATCATCTACCCCGATCATGTCTCCATGAAACTCGAATTTACATCTTGACAATACCTTTGTAAAAATGTCAGCATCTTGCTCCTTTGTGGGAATGTACTCTAACAACATAATCTGCCTCAATACACAATCTTTGAGATGATGATATCGGATATCAATATGCTTGGACCGATCATGAAAATCTAGATTTTCAAAGAGTTTGATACAACTCTGATTATTGCAGTGAATCACATTTGGATCCACCTGCTGACCAAACATACCAAACATGATATTCCTCATCCAGATGGCCTCACAAGTTGCCTGAATCACAGCCATGTACTTTTCCTCTGCTGAATTGAGTGCAACCGATCTTTGTTTCCTGTTGTACCAAGAAATTGTCGTTGACCCAATACTGAAGATCCCTCCTGATGTGCTTTTCCGGTTGGATGGACTCTCTCCCCAATCTGCATCGATGAAGCCTTGAAGCGTCACTCCCCTTTTTCATTTGTACCATAATCCATACTGAGAAGTGCCCCTGAGGTATCTCAACACATGCTTTACTACCTTCCAATACATCTTGGTAGCCCTAACCATCGCTTGACTAAGCTGGTTAACTGCATAGCACATATCTGGTTGTGTGTTCACTAAGTACATGAGTGAACCCATAAGATGCCTGTAAAAAATAGCTTCCACTACTTCTCCTGAAGTAGCATCCTCCTCCCTCCAGTTACCTACTAGAGGAGTCTCCATGGGTTTGTTACTCTCCATGCAGAATCTCATGAGTATCTTGTTGGCATACTTGCCCTGAGACACAAACAACTCCCCATCTCCCTGCCATACCTCCATGCCAATGAAGTAATGCATGAGCCCCATGTACTTCATCTCAAACTCTAGATTTGATCAGTTGATCATCACCTGTCAATATGAGATCATCAACATAGATTACAATGATCAACGATTTACCTTCCACTACTATGTAGTACAGGTTCACATCCGCTTCACTCTTCGTGAATTCCAGCCCAATGAAGTAGCTATATATCCTGGTGTACCAAGCAAGAGGTGCTTGCTTCAGCCCATACAATGCTCTCTTGAGCTGGCACACATGTGACTCATGGTCAAAGGTTTCAAAACCTTCGGGAATCTCTATGTACACCTCTTCCTCAATCATGCCATTAAGGAAGGTTGTCTTCACATCCATCTGATGTATCTTCCAACCCATCTGTGATGATAGTGAAAATATATATCTGATTGATGAGTACCTTGCAATAGGAGCAAAGGTCTCATCATAGTTAATCCCCTCTACTTGTGAAAAGCCATGGGCCAAAAATCTAGCATTATGCTTCTCCACGCTACCTTTTACAGCTTGCTTTACCTTGTAAATCCATCGGGATCTCACCACTGACTTGTCCTTCAGTCTCAGGACCACATCCCAAACATTGTTACGAAGTATGGAGTCATACTCCTCCACCATGGCATCAACCCAAACCGGTTGTTGCACTACTTCCTTAAATGAAGATGGCTCTATCACAACACATTCGCCCATAAGATCCATGTATCCAGTGTACCTCTTAGGTGACCTCCTCTACATGCGCTGAGAAGTGGGTGCTCCCACATTCTCCTATGCATCATCCAACAATCTATCAGCCTCTCTGGTGTGCTTTCTTCCCTCTTTAGAAGATTTTACCTGAGTGGATGTCTCCACTCTTAGATCCTCTGCATGTGGATGCTCCACGTCAATCTGAGGCTCCTCAACCTTAGGAGCTAAAATCTCCTCATCCGCATGCATCTCAAGCTCCTTCTCAAGGGAAGCTCACATTGCCTTCTCATCATCGAATCTAACATCCCTACAAACCACTATCATCATGCTTATTGGCAAGTACACCAAATAGTTGTGAGGTGTATAAGTGTACCCCACAAATATTCCCAACTTTTTTGTCGGCTCAAACTTCTTCCGTGCTTCTTTGGTTACATGGAAATATACCGATGACCCAAAAAACTGAAGTGACCAACATCTGGCCTCTTATCGGAATAATCCTCCTCTAGTGTCTTCATCTCAAGTACCCGAAGTGGGCTACGGTTATGAAAATAAACCGATGTGTTGCATGCCTCAACCCACAAGTGTAGTGGTAGGCCCTAATCATGCAACATCACCCTTTCTGCCTCTACTATGCTTATGTTCTTCCTCTCGGACACCCCATTCTGCTGAGGGTTATGGGGTGTCATCAACTCCCGTTTAATCCCTTCCGCTACACAGAATTTCTTAAACTCATTTGAGACATACTCACCACCATTATCACTCTGTATAGATTTAACCTTCTTGCCTGACTCTTTCTCCACAAATGTTTTAAACTCACAAAACTTTGTGAAGGTTTGATCCTTTTTCTGCATGAAAAATATCCAACATTTACAAGAATAGTCATTAACAAATATAACATAATACCTATGTTTGGCCATGGATGTTGTCGAGAATGGTCCACACACATCTGAATGGACTCGCTCTAGAATAGCCTCTTCTCGACTGTCTCTGTCGTGAAAGGAAGCCTTGGTGTATTTTCCCAAAGTACACCCCTTGCATGTATCAACTTTCTCAAGCGTACCTTTGGGAAGACCGGTAAAGATCTGTTGCAATATCTTCAAAGCCCCATGATGCAAGTGGCCCAATCGCTTGTGCCACAAATCATCAATGTCTCGGCTATGCACCCTTTCTACTTTTGTGCTCAAAGAAGCACACTCATCTACCTCCAACTTATAGAGAATCTTCACCTGAATCCCTATCTTCCTTACCTAACCTATGGCTATGTGTCGAAGGAATGTCTTTTCTTTTGAGAAGATCACATCATCACTGCCTCTATCCTCAAGCATGGAAACAGATACCAAGTTCTTCTTTAGCATGAGCACATACATAACATTCTTCAAAGTGAATGGAGCCCCATTCTCCCTCTAAAAATTAATCATGTCCAATCCAATAACACTATACTTCCCATCGTCACCCATCTCGATATACATATGGAGATCTTTCTCCTCCAGGTCACTGAATAACTCTTTGTCGCCCGTCATGTGGAATGAAGATCCACTTTCGAAGTACCATACACTTCCGATCATTGATGACACCATGCATGCAATGAGGGAAAATTCCAATTCAAATTGAGATGCCAAAGCCTCACCTTTCACCCCTCCTGAGGACTTCTTCTTAGACTTCTTAAGTGGACAATTTGTAGCAAAATGACCCAGTTCATGAAAATGAAATCAATTAACTTTTGTCATGTATTTCTTCTTACCTCCGTTATAATAATATCATTTGGAATTAGAATCTTTCCCTTCCCCTTTTTCTCCTTAATCACTAAGGCACATTTCTCTTCATCATCAGTCTTTGATGAAGAGCCATCCCTGGTGTTCCTCTTGATTTCCTCCTACATCAAATCCGACCACAATCATTCCCAATATGGTAGCTTCTCCCAACCATTGAAGGAGTCCTGATAACTATGCCAACTCTTTCAGATTCCTAGAAGAGCAAGACTCACCATATCATCCTCGGAAACCATGATTCCAACACTTTTAGTCAAGTATTTTGGAATAGGCTCACCTTTCTCCATTTTTATTTTTCGAAGTTTGTCCTTCAATGCCATTTTCCTTTGGTCACTGTTGTTCTAATACAAGTCCATCAATATTTTCCACATAGCATACAAATTTTCCTTTCCATGGAGACTCGAGACAATGTGGCCTCGAACTCCCTCAAGGATTATCCACCTCGCCTTCGCCACACACTTCTTCCATTCGGCCAAATTCTGTGCATCCAATGTTGTTGGCTTAGGAATTTCTTGATCAACGAATTCCTTTAAGCCATTATCCTCTAGCACAACCTCCATTCTTTCCCTCCAGGCTATAAAATTTGATTTTCCTTCCAAGACATACTCGAGCCACAAACCATATAACACCATCTGCCGATCCTAAAGTATGTATTGCAAATTTGAATTTCACTTGTAACCCAAAACTCAAAACTTTTAAATCTCCTCTAGTATATTGAATTTAGCTCTGATACCATGTATAAAATCCTGTAGATTCACAAGCTTATACATTGTACTAAAGCACAGGGCAAGAATCTACTTCTACTTTCAACCAGCGGAAGCCAATGGATCGATGAAAACAATATGAACAAGAGGAAGATAAATTAATGGCACATAACACAAGATGTATCTGGGGAAAGCCACAGCTCAAAACCCTGTTATCTGTATTTCATATATCATAAATGTGAGTGAAGATACAAAGCTTGTTCCCACTAGAACAATTTCACACAAGTATGCTCAACTCTCTCAGCTCACAAGCTAGGTCAAGCTAAACACTTAGCCTATTCAACAACTCTCCAAGCCCCTAATCTCTTGTGTAATTCCTAGGATGAATAGCCCATATTTAAAGGGAATTCATGCTTCTAAAACTACACATTCCAAACATAGGATCAATCTCTGATGCATGCATGATATTTACAATCCAGTAAATAATACCATTGATAGTACATTGTCCCTGCACTCTAGTCTCAACTAGGTCTTTCTCTGAACTGACATTCATGAGTTTCACATGAGGGAATATTCAGTTAACTGGAGTGGGACTAGTGGATGCATTAGTGCACCAACTGATTATTAGTCCTCTATGAGTTCCAAAAACAATTTAGAACTAATTTAACTAAACTTAACTCAGTAAACTGAGTGATCTAATTTCCAACTCAATTTAAACTCATATCGGACCCCTAAAAATTAGGGAGAACATATACATGACTACAGAAAGACTTGCAACTCAAAACTCCTAACCTAATTAAGTTAATTAAACTTAATTAACTATTTACAAGTTTCTATGAGAAGAGAATTCGATTTTAATTATCAGTTTAATTCAAGAACAAATTAAACTAGAATTTCTTGTTGCCATTTCTAAACACTAATGCCAACATCAAATACCAATATTTATCATTAATGCATCACAACAGTCTTTGCAACATCTTTGCCTTTGCCTTGGAGTCTTGCCTTTTCATCACAATAATTCAGCTCAATCAACAATTTCACGTGACAATAAATTTTCTAATATAGTAATTTGTACAACATTATCCAAGCATATCACAACTCCTTTGTGTTGCTCCCTTGCTTGTTGCTCTTGTGTTGCTCCTTTGCTTGTTGATCCTTGTGCAAGTTGGTCCTTTGTTTGCTGCTCCTTGTGCTTGTTGCTCCTTTGCTTTCTTCTTTGCATCTATAACAACATATGCCTTCCTCTTCTTGTTTTCCTTGATCACAACCATGTATGCTTGTTGTTATTCCTTCATTGCTCCTTGCTGCTACTCCTTTGCCTCTGTTGTGATTTTTCCATCAATGAAAACAATGCCAACGTTGTCTTCACACATTCAAGAAATCCATTGTCATCCAATATTGCCTCCATGCAGTCCTTCCATGCAAAAAACATTGAGGTGCCTTCCAAGGCATACTCTAGCCTTAGTCCATTAAAGGTCATCTTCTCGGCTCTGAAGAAATACTTTTACACTGATCTTCAAATTCAAACCTCTGAGAAACAACTTCGAATTTCCTTCTCTAATGTGAATCTAGCTCCAATACCATGTAGAAATTAGTTTGTATATTTTCAATTGCTCATGAAGTATTAATAAAAATCACAAGACACAAACCTACTCTACCTCTATGCGAACATTGATTCACAATTTAGAAAACAAATTGTAGACATGCAAGAATAAATAACACATGTGCAACAAGTATTTTTATATGGGGAAAGAATTTTGGTAAAAATCCCAAAGCCTGATTACATTAATCAAATAAATAGAGATATATTACAATTTATTTTCTCAACTGAGCTTACCCTGCAAGTGCATAACCTATCTCTCTACTCACTAAAGGCCTCTAACCCAAACTTAGTCAATTTTTTCCCCGGATTGAGCTCTTATTTCCTTGCATTTTTCCTTGAGGAATTAGCCCATATTATTTTTAAAAATCCTCTAATTGAATTATAAAATTCCTTAGGTTGATCATATGACTGCATGCAACACATGTACACTCAAGACTAGTCTACAAATGATGTTACACTACCATGGAATCTCCACCTCAACTGGGTAACTCAAATTCTCTGCATGCACTAGATGTTTTGGGATGATTGACAAGTTAACTGGATGATCACTGAGTTTGACGAAAGTCCCACTGCTTAACTAACCTTCCACTAGTTCCTCCAAAAGTTGGAATTAGTTTAACTGAAAACAACTTGAGATAACTTACCTTGATTGCTACAAATTAGAAATCACACATGATGAATTGAACTCTAACTCCTCCAACTTGAATTTACTGAGTAAACTACATGACACAATCCATGTCAGATAAGTTAACATCATCCAGGTTGTCTGCTAATGTGGAAATTTGAATTTTCTCAATTTAATCAAGGAAAAATCAAATTGGGAATTTCTTGTTGCATTTTCAACATATTTATATAAATGGACACTTACATTACAGATAAGTGAGAGCTCACAATATCATTCAGAATACATAATAGAGTGAGGCTCAAATGAGACCAAATTACAATCTAAAGACAAATACAAAGCTTCAATCTTTAGTCCGGCAACATCTCGACATTTCTATATCTCTCATGCTCAATCCTTGTGGCTTTTAAAGATTTCCCTTCAATCTCGCTCGCTTGATTTGGTCCATTTTGAAAAAACCTGGTGCTTTGGTCCACATCTCTTTAATCTTTTCAAAATCCAATGCATAGATCCATTTTTTGAAAATTCTCCAAGTCCTGAAATAACTGCTTTTAACTCTTACTTGCCATTTTCCTTTTTTTGTTCCCATCTTCTGACTAGTTTAATCATTTACTTTTCTATTTGCACTGGCCATTCCTGCAATCCTTTTTTGATCAAAATTTAATCAAATTTTATCCAAAAAACGAAGGACCCAATAGGCCCTAACCACAATCCATTAAATCACCTTTGAGTCCACTGGGGATTCACTCAGTGAACCTCTGACATATCATGTATGTTCGTGGCATATTAAATAATACCCTTAATTTGACTACATAATGGAAAATCCCTCTAAAAAACACATTATTTAACCCCCTACCAATATGAACCCAATACAGCTGCCCAATTTAAAAAACCCATACTTTCACTAGATATTGTAGGTATCCATTTTTTCATTAACATTTTGTATACCCCTTTATATCTTTTCATTAACTTTAAGCTCCATTTCTTTATATTTTCCAATATAAAAACCCTTTACCCCCTATATACCCCCCAATATATTATGTCATTTTTTCCTCAATATATATACCCCAATATGAACCCACGTGGTATGATATTTCTCCCCTAGTGAAGTCACCATGCTCGAGTCAATCTATTCGCTATGTACTTAGCTCTACTTGTGGTTGCATTACCTCTATAGACACTTCCTTTTCCTGCACTATTGCTTCATCTTTTCCCTGGTCTATTGCTTTTCCTCCAAATGAAGGACCCAACTCTAGTATTGTCTATAGGACTTGAGCTTTAAAATCAGTGTACTCTATTGTGGCATATTTCCAAGTAGCGATCAGTGCAACACATGGGCATTCATGTGGTGTCAAAGACATGCAAATTACGTAATTTCATCAAAGAAGATCGATGCAAAGGCCAATATTCAATTTTTTTCCATAAAGTAGCACCACCACCCAATTTAGCCATAGAATCCATGAACACCTAAAGTTTCATAGGTGGAAATAAAACATGACCAGTCAAATCGTTATCAACCAAGGTGGATTTTTCATATTTTCCCAAAGTATCTCCTGTGGGATCGATATGGGGGTCTAAAAAAATAGGAAGAACTATAGGCTTAGAAGGATGACCCATAGTGAATGATTGATTACTCTAAATAATAAAAATAGGAGGACGGCAATGCTCTTCGGAATCAGGGGGGCTTGATACTGAAGCCTAGGTGGAAAACTCCAAGGGACACACAAACACAATAATGAATCAACACTATAACACTCGACATATATAGAAAGGACTCGACAAGACATGGAATGGTTAGACCGTAAGTAATTAAATACAACAACTTGCCAAATCAAATTGAATCTAAATATTAATGATGACCAGGACACAAATCCCCATGTCATGACGTAAAAGATTCGAAAAGGGAAATATCATGATGAAAAAGTAACGAGAAATGATTTGAAAGTCATAATGGGGATATAAAATATGTAAGAAGGAGTTATTACGGGAAAGATTAGGATAATGACCAAAAATACCCCTATTAATGACCACAAAACTGATGAAAATGACACTTTACATGTACCTCCTTGACCACAATGAGTTGTAGTGGGTCACAACTAGAATATATTAAAACAAAAGATGCAAATTAAATTGATTGTCTGACTAACACAATTTAACCAAACTGACTGATTGACACTACTAACTCAATCCTAAACCTAACTAGTGCCCCCTTTTAGAGAGCAAGAAAAACCAAAGTAATTTTATTAGTCGTAGTAAGGCTTAGGTGTGCACCATTCACCCAACCAATAAAAAGAACTCCATCAAGTTGAGCAAGCTTAACAATTCTAGAATATTTTATCTCTCCAACAAAGAAAGGACCCAACCAATGCATTTGTAACTTACCAGGATGCTTAAGATACTTGGTGTCATAAAGCAATACCTAATCTCCAATAGAAAAAAATCCTCTACTTTATATGTATGTCATGTCAGGATTTTTGTCATTCCTTCTTGACAGTTTTATGGAAATACGCAAGGAACCACTCCTCATCCAACTCCCAAAATTCATGTAGTCGTTCTCCAATGGATTCATCATTGGACTTTCTAGTGGCATAAGTAATGAAAAGATTCATAACAATAAACTTAGCTGGTATCACAACTTCCCACCCATAAACAAGTTGAAATGGTGTATACTTATGCAGTGGTTTCTCAGTTGTGCGATAAGCCCATAAAGTAGCAGGAACTCATTCATTCCAATTATCCTTGTTTGTAGAACAAACTTTAGTATGCCCCTTTTCCAAAATATGATTAAAAGCTTCGACAGTCCCATTCACTTGTGGATGATAGAAGCTACTTTTGTGGCGTTGGATCATAAATTCTTGCAGTAGAGTATTTATAGTTTCATTAATGAAATGTGATCCTTGGTCACTGGTAAGGCTCCTAGGACAACAAAATTTGGTGATGATATTTCAAATATAAACCTTGCAGTTGTATCAACAGTGCAATCTTTGACAACAAATGCTTCAGCCCAACGCATTAAATAATCAGTCGTGATAATAATTTAGCGGGCATGAGAGTGTAGTGCAGGAGGGTTGATGGGCCCCATAAATTCAACAACCCACTTCTCAAAAGCTTCAAGGGATCATACTGAATGTAGTGGAAGATCATTGAAAAGAGATGGTTTCCAAACCTGTTGACAAACATCACACTTCTTGGCATATTCCTTTACATCTTTAAAAATAGTAGGCTTCCAAAGTCTAACTTGTAACACCTTTTGTGCAGTCGCTTTTCCTCCAACATGACCTCCTGTAACGACAAAATGAAATTCCCACTAAAATATTTCCTTTTCATGGTCCAAAACACTTCCGCACAAAATATGATCAAGCCCCATTTTTTACAATCGACCTGCAATAAGATGATAGTTTTCAGCACGTACCACCATATTCCTCTTTTGAGTCATTGCATATTCATCAAGGCACTTACAAATTGATAAAAATAGCATGATATCCTCCAAATAATATGGTACCTCTTAAACTCGAAAAAAATATACATTAGGCAATTGGTCATTGACTGACCCTCCCACTTCGCCAGATTCTAATCGAGAAAGGTGATCTAGGCCCACATTAGAGCAACTTGGTTAAGAATAACTTCAAACGAGAATTCCTGAAACAACAAAAGCCATCTCCATATTCTCCTTTCCAAGGCAGGTTTGTCAACCAGATACTTTAAAGCAGAATGATTAGTAAAGAATTTAAAAGGACCACCAAGAAGATAATGCCTAAACTTTTGGAGAGAGTACACCATGGCGAGAGCTTCTTGTTCGGTGGTTGTATAATTCTTCTCACCAGTGGAGTGTTTTCTACAAGAAAAATAGATGGGCTGATCTAAGTTACCTTCTCCTGGCTGCGCTAAAATAGCACCCAAAGCAATACCAAAAGCATCTATATGAACATGAAATTCCTTTTTCCAATCTAGGTAAACTAGAATTGGAGCACTTGCAAGATTTTCTTTAAAGGCGCCGATTGCAACATCGCATTTAGCAGTCCATATGAAATGTTAAAATTTCTTCAACAACTTCTCTAATGGCACAATGATCAATGCATAGTTGCGGGTAAACCGACAATAATAACATGTGTGTCCCAAAGTACACTGCAACTACTTAACACTTGTGGGTGCGACATATTTAAAATCACTGCAACATTAGAAGGATCAACACTAACACCATATTTACAAACAACATGTCCAAGCAAGTACAAAAGGGAACAACAAAAATACATTTCTTGAGTATTTAAGCTTGAATCAAAGTGTTAGTTCCCCTAACCAATCGTTGATTTATTCAAGGACTCTCATGTAATAGCCTTCATCAGTTTCATGGAAAAAGGAGAATGGTCCAATCCATAGAGAAGGATTAGAATTGAGTAGAAGTGAAGTCTTTTGATGAACGAAGTGAGGAATACTTCCATCATGAAGTCCGTCGATTAACAAAATCCTCATCTGGTTGAATCCAAAACATGCAAAAGGAATTAGTAACCAGACCCTTGGATTGATATGGGACCGAGTGTCGTAAATATGGATTTGGGCTAATATGGACCTTCAGAAAGATGACCACTAAAAATAATCCAAACCCTAGATTGAGTTAGATATCTAGGTTGGAGGAGATCTAGTTCACATCATAATATAATTCGCTAAAGCATTTTGGATATTAGATACCTTCGGGTACATCTAGATCAACCCTTGTGGGACCCAGTGGAGAGTTGTTAGGTTTTGTAACATCAGACAGGTGTTCTAGTCTCGATTTATGAAGGAGAGGCTAAAGAACATGAGATCTCCAAAACCCATGATTTTTTTTAGGAGAAAACACCTAGAGACCTATTAATTAAGTTAATTATCAATAATTAAAAATTGCTTAAGATTCTAACTTAGGAAAATTGATTAATTAAAAAAAATTAATTAAAGAAGATCGAGAAAGCTCTAGAGACTCACATGGATTGAGTCTAAGATGATCTTAGTCATTGGTAATGATTTAATCATGGTCGGTGGTGATCCAATAAGACATTATAAGAGCATATCGATGGGATAAAGGAGAGACACAATGAGTAAGAGGGAGAACACATATCCTTGGCAGCTCGAGCTATCCAATGTAGTGATTAAGCAAGTAAGAAGAGTTTGAACCAGAGAAAGAAATAATAAGTGATTGGAGGAGCATCAACAAGAAGCCTAGAAGGATTTTCCTAGTGCAAAAGAACCAATAGAAGGGAGCCCAAAATATTCTGCAGAGAAAGCCATCCAAGTGGTGTGTTAGCTAATTTTGTAGAGCAAATAAGCCAATTTCGTAGAGCAAATAGCCAGGAAGGTTTTGGATTAGTTTTCTGAGGTTGAAAAGACATTCCAGAAGGGAGAGTAGTTTTTTCTAGAAGTAGGAGAAGGCTAGACAACTAGTTTTGGAGCATTTCCATAGGTCGTACGAACTGCACAGGCCAAGAGTGAAAGCAACTAGGAGGAAGTGCGAGTAGGCAAGAGGGAGGCTCAGTGATTTTGTAGAAGGGAGAAATTTTCTCCTAGATATTTTGGCAATATTATTTTTTGGAGGATTGTTAGTTTGACATTTAGATATTGTACTTTGAATTTTTGTTGCCAAATAATAAAACAAATCCTCATCTGTTGCATTAGTTTTCCCTTTAGGGCTTTTCTGAGGACTATTAGTCCAAAATATTCGTTTAATTTTTATTATATGTGTACATCTATTTTATCAGTTATAACATTTTATTTAGCTTCTGTATAATTTATTTGTGAATAATTTCAGTGTGATTTATTTGTTATTAATTAAAAAATTAATAAACTGCTAATCAATTAGAAGAGTAAATTCTAGTTGTTGTAATTTAAGGAATTTTCACATGGTATCAGAGCAATTTTGATCATATAAGAAGCTTATTAGCAAGAAAGAGAAATTGTGACTAAGTCTGGGTTAGAGGCCTTTAGTGAGCAGAGAGATAGGTTATGCACTTGCAGGGTGTGCTCAATTGATCAAATAAATTGTAATACATCTCTATTCATTTGATTAATGCAAGCAGACATTAGGGTTTTTAGCAAATTCATTTCCCCATATAAAAATACATGTTGCATGTGTGTTATTTCTTCTTGCATGTCTGAGACTTGTGTTCTAAATTGTGAATTAATGTTCATAGAGCAGTAGAGTATGTTTGTGTCTAGTGATTTTGATTAAAACTTCATGAGCAGTTGCAAATCTACAACCTAATATGTACAAAATAAAGAAGGAGTCACAGGCATGAATTCTATAATTGTGTGTATGAAATAATCATGGTTTGTGTGTTGAAATATGTAACTAGGTTCGGTCTTCATAATGTATTTGAGATGTACTTATCAAAAGATTGAAGAAGATATTATTATTATTATTATTTCTATGACTTATTAAAGCATGGGTTTCATGATTGGGTCATCATGTTTTAATTCAAAGTCCTCATTGAGGACTTCTAGGATTTATTTTGAGTCATTAGAGTCATTTTACATTAAAAGAGACCCTTCTTGGGCTTTCGAATCATATAAAAAAAAATATTTTTGAGTAAAAAATGAGTTTAGTCTCCTCCACACCAAGTTGGCCTCAAGAAGAGTAATTAAACCTCCCTAGAAGGCTATAAATACAAGGTAGTTCGAATTCATTTGGAGCATCTCATTTTATCTCACATACTTCGATTTTTGAAGCTGAAAGCTAGAAAAGTGCGAAGTTGAGAAAGGGCTAGGAAAAGGATTGGAAAGGAGTGTGAGTTTCTGGAAGGAGATAATAGACCACAAGATCAAAATTTTGGGACAACTCTCACCATGTTCTAAGGTGTATCAAGTGATATCAAAGTTCTCCAAGTTTGGTCGAAGTTGCTACTACTATTGTTGCTGGATAGAAGCTGCTATTGATGCTAGTAGGTTGAAGTTGCTTGTGAATGGTTGTTATCTGCAAGAAGGAGTGAGGGTTGACTTGGTGTGGAGGGAGTCTTTGTTTATTTCTAGAGTCTTGGATTATCTCAATAAATTATGGAAGGAATAATTGTTGACTGGGTTTTCCCCTAAATAGGGGCTTTTCCCTGGATTTCCTCCTACATTTGTTGTCCTTGTGTTATTGTTTCAATAATTTCTTGATGAACTAAAAGATAAAAGAATCACAAGTAATTATCTATCTAAGAAAATCTTTCTGCCTTTCTTATTTTCTAACATGGTATTAGAGCTAAGGTGAAGGAGGAAAAAGTCAATCTTTATAAGTATCTACTAGAAGGAATCTAAAGGTTTGATCTAGGGATCATATAAGGAGATCTTATAAGAGAAGAAACTCACTCTCTTCAAGGACAATGTATAACACATTAAGAGTGAGAACTAGTTGGAAGGAGCATCAAACTATAGATCTTGGAAGAAGAAAATTAACCTCATTCTTGAAAAGAACAAGGTCTTGGATGTTGTACGAGGGAAGGTGAAGAAACCTACCGAAGAATCCAGTGATGTAGACAAGGTGAAGTATAGAGAATTGGAGATATTGGATATCACTCTGATGGTAGAAATAATAAAGGACAATCTTGTCCCATAACAATGTAAACTTTGAAATGGGAACTATAAACTCAAAATGAGAACTCTGCCCCCAAAAACCCCGAAAAAACATGAAAAACAGTGCTAAAAATGAAAAGTGTGTATACTAAAACGATGGTTTTTTTTTAAGGTCAATTTTAAACATGTTTTAAAAATGGCAGTGAAAACGAATTTTTTGTGCAAAAATTGTGCAAAAACCAGCGTGAAAATGAAAAGTGCTAATAATGGAACGATGGATTTTTTTTTGGGGTTAATTTTCAACATTTTAAAAAAATGCCAGTGAAACCGATTTTTTATGTGAAAAAATTGTGCAAAAAACACCCTCAAAACGAAAAGTGTTGATGCTCAAATAACACTTTTTTTTGGTAAATTTTCAACATTTTGAAATAATGGTGTAAAATATTTTGTTATGACTCCGAAAAACATTAAAATTCCAAAAAAATAATTAAAACATAAAATTAAAAATAATAATAAAAAAAAATAAAAACAATGAAAAAAACACAAAAAAAAAGTTTAAAAAAATACCAAAATGTAAATAAAAATATATATTTAAAAAATAAAAAAATAAAATAAAATAAAAATGTTAAAAAAACAAAAAAACAAACAAACAAAAACAAAATTAACCTATAAAATATAAGAATTAAAAAATTAAAAAAATTTAAAGAAATAAATAATAAGAAAAACATGTTTTCAAAAAAATAACATTTTTTTTTAATGTGGTAAACCATAAATAAATTTGGGAAAAATAAAAAATAAAAATAAATAAAAATAAAAATAAAAAATTAATTAATTAAAAAAAATAAAGTAAAAATATGAAATTTTTAAAAAGCATTGAAAAAAAAACTGAGAAAAAAAAATAAAAACAAACTAGATTAAAAAAAACAACAACTACTACTACTACTACAAAAATTAAGATTAAAAACATTTTCAAAAAACCCTCAAAAACAAAAATATGTTGAAATTAAAAATAAAATAAAAATCCGAAAAACAATTAAAAAAAAAAACATATTTTTAAATTAAACATCATTTTCAAAAAAACATTAAAATTAAAAAAGCTAAATATATTTTTGATTTTTTAAAAATAACATTTAAAATATTTAAAATATATATATTTTACAAATATATATAAAATAAAATTAAAAACAGTTAAAATTTTTATATATATATATATATATATATATATATATATATATATATACACACACACACAATAAACATATTTAACAAAATTTATTTTTTATTTAAAAAAAAACAATTTTATCGGCCATTGCCCCCACGGGCGGCCGGGCGGTGGCTATCCGATTCTCAGAATTGGATAGCCACCACTCAGCCGCTTGTGGAGGTGGCTGGACGGTGGTTATATGATTCTTAGAATCAGATAGTCATCACTCGCGGGTGGCCGAGCGGTGGCTATCCGATTCTGAGAATTAGATAACCACCACCCGGCTACCCCCACAGGCGGCCGAGCGGTGGCTATCTGATTCTGAGAATCGGATATCCACCTCAAAGGGCGGTCAGGGGTGGTTATCCGATTCCGAGAATCGGATAGCCACCGCCTGACCGCCGGTGGGGGTGGTTATCTGATTCTCAGAATCGAATAGTCATCGCTCGACCGCCTGTGGGGGTGGCTATCCAATTCTCGGAATCGAATAGCCATCGCCTGGATGCCCGTGGGGGTGGCTATCCAATTCTCAGAATCGAATAGCCATCGCCCAGTTGCCCATGGGGGTGGCTATCCGATTCTCAGAATCGGATAGCCATCGCCCAGCCACCCGTGGGGGTGGCCGGGTGGTGGCTATTTGATTCTCGGGTGGTGGCTATCTGATTCTGAGAATCAGATAGCCACCCCCACGGGTGGCTGGGCAGTGGTTATCCGATTCTCGGAATTGGATAGCCACAGCCCAACCACTCGTGGGGGTGGCCAGGTGGTAGCTATCTGATTCTCAGAATCAGATGGCCACCGCTCGACCACCCGTGGGAGTGGCCGAGCGGTGGCTATCCGATTCCAAGAATTGGATAGCCACCCCCATGGGCAGTCGGGTAGTGGTTATTTGATTCTGATTATGGGAACTGATACTATTATGCGTTCAATATTTGTAATATGTGATTTTCGCATTAATTTTTAAGTTAATCATTATTTTTTTAAAAAAAATGATTATTATTATTTTTTTGACATGAAATTCATTAAAAAAAACTATTATTTAACCATTTTTAGTTAAAATTTTCGTATAAAAATTGTGATTTTGACATGTCAATTCTAGCAAAAAATTATCAAAACGTGTAGTTTTTTAGTTATATTTATGTTAAAAATGGTTATTTTTATGTCCATTGTTAAAAAATATTGTTTTTTAGAAACAATTATTTCATGTGGATTGAAAAATTAATTAAGGATGTATAAATATGTAGAATATCGAAAATTCAAAATATCAACCTTCTAATTTAAAAATGCAAAACAATAAAAACCTCACTACAAAAAAATTAAAATTAAAATAAAAACAAGAAAATATGAAGAAAACGACCACTTCAAAAATTATTAAATTTACAAAATAATTATTTACATTTCATACATTAGAAAATTTAAAATCAAAAAATAGGTCTTTTAAAAAAAAGGTCTGATGCAAAATTACCACTTTTTTAAATCAGCATGAAAATCACTACCATTCTAAAACACAATGTACATAAAAAAAAATATAAATAAATAAATATATATATATATATATATATAATAATAATAAATTAAAGTGCCAAAAACTATGCTCTAAAAAAACGTGTGTGTTCTGCATCACTCTTTTTCAAAATCAAGTCACTTTTTTGCTATCTCTACAAAACGGGTAACAGTATCAGTTCTCGTTTCAAAGTTTACATTGTTCCATACATTTCCAATATTGACCATGCTCAAGAAATGTATGAAGCATTGGCAAATTTAAGTATTCACTATCAAAAATATTGGTCTAGTAGAAAGCTTGAAGAATGGGTTAAGGACTTCTAAGATGAAAAAGGATGATAATGTGGCTTCCTTCTTTGTAAGGATATCAAGGATTAGAGATGAACTTCAAGCCATAGATGGAATAGTACTAGAGAAGGAGCTAGTAATCACTGCACTATTGCGATTACCACCTACTTGGAGTTCTTTTGCTTTAGGTCTCAATAGTTGGAAAGAAGCTCCCAGCTTTGAACAATTGTGGAATGATTGCACCCAAGAAGAAATGAGAATTTACTATCCAACAATGAAGAAGAGAAGGTCTCAAATGCATACTCCACTTCTCACAAGAAAGGACACTCCAAGAAGTCAAGAGGGCCAATAAAGAAGGTTGATGTGTCCAAAATATAATGCTACCAATGCCACAAGAAGGGTCATTATAAAGTGACTATCTTGACAATCCAAAAGACAAGAAAAGAAGTAGGGATCAAGCCAATGTAGCTGAAGAAGGATCTCCAAAGAAGAGTAAGCCCGAAGAATTGGATTTAAGGGACTTACACTACTAAATTCCTTTGATTTAAGATTTTGTTATTTCACTTTGATTTTTAGTTTTTAGGTTTAACATATTTTGGAAAAAAAAAAATATTTTTATTCTTAAGGTTATAGGTATCCCTCAAGCTTGGAGCGATCCCTCGTCAACCTACAAAGGTAAGTATCCTATTACCATTTTTTCATTTTTAGTTTTCCTTACTTCTCTGGCTTTGTTTGGATTAAATATTAATCGCATTTCTACTCCTTTTTTCCTTGTTTAGGAAAACTTGTTGAAGACTCAAGAAGAAGGCCTCACAAAAACAAAACATTGAAATTACAAGGTTTGTTAAGAAACAAGAGGTATGTTTTGAATTACAAGTTTTTTCTCTCTCCATCTTGATGAACCATTTCTAATGCCTTTTTGTCTAGCTCTATTGAATATTAAAGATTCTTGATTGAGTGATTCATCATTAGATAAATCTACCCTCCTCATATATTTGATTGCTCTTGTGGAACCCTAGAAAGGTTAATTGTGAAACCCTAACCTACTTAGGGTTATTGTTGAAAGAAAATGTCTGATGTTTTGATGGATTCATGTTTGGGGTTTATGTATTGATATGAAAACTCTAACTTATTAGAGTTGAATGGTGATTTCTGAAATCTCGAACCTTTGAAGTATTGATAATTTAGGGTTTGCTATGTTTTGTATTGATTCCCTAGATCAATAGGGTTTGGCAAGGTATATGGGCAAGACCCTTATAATGTCCTAGAAATGAAATCCTTGGAAGGTATGTGTTTGTTTGATCAAACCCTAATCTAATCAAGTTTTTCATATGTCTAACTCTTATTGATATTTGTGTAAATGGGTTTGACAAACACATGTTATGATATGCTTGTGCATGATGATGGAATCCTAGATATTTGAGTTGACCTAAGTGTTGATGGTCATGAGTCCTAGGGTTTGGATCTAAGACTTAGTTGAAGTTTGATTTTCTAGGGTGATAATATTTGTGAATTCTAGGGTTTTATGAACAGACCTTAGTAAATTTCCAAATCTATGATATATGATGACAATATGATAGTTTGAGATTTGTGTAATATTGTTGAAATCTGAATTTGAGATATGATTGTTGGGAACAAGAAAAATCTAGGGTTTGCAACAAACCCTAGTGGAATCTAGTCATGTTGTTACTTTGAATTGATAAATGATTAGCTTTGGTTATTAAAAGCTCATGTATAAAATCTAGGATTTCTCACTAAATCCTAGTGAGAAGTATAACATGTGAATGTTGAACTTGTTAGATACATTGCAGATCTATATTTGTCTGAATTGTTTCTAGGGTTTGTAATATGATGTAGTAGGGTATGTCATACCTCTGGAAGAAACATTAAAACCCTAGATGTAATGAATGTTGTTATCAAATTCTCAAAGTCTTGATGATATAGTCTAGGGTTTATGACAAAAGCCCTAGCAAGAAGTTAAAGAGTATGTGTCTCTTGTTTATAATTAAGTTTGGGTATTTGATGTATAAAGTTGAGTGCTTCCGTGATTTTGATATGGTTAACTTCATGCTCCTATAGATTTGGTTGTACATGCTATCTAAGTTATGCAGGTACATAATCTTCAAGATGGTGAATATGTTCGTAAAGTAAAAATTGATGTGATAAGCATGATGTGAATAATGATCATGATAACTCTGATAAGAAGGATGGAAGCCATGAAAGATTCTCTGATGTCGTATAAAAGAAGTTGAGCCCCCTAAGTTCAGAAGGAGCTTGGATGAAATCTCACTAGTTGAGAGGAAGGACATATCATAGTCATGATGGACACCTTGATAGAAGAAATTGGAGAATGTATTTTGAAGGTCTAAGAAAAGCAGGAACGATTTGTGGAATATGTTGATGCATGAGAATCAGGAAAGGAAGTGTTGATGTCCCGAAAATCGTTGCAACAACATTGGGGAAACCACCCGGTCCGGACCTTAGTGCAGCTCCTTTTCCGTTTGGAATAGTCGCTCCGACTGGGGATAATGGGACCAGTTTCCCAAGAATTATAAGTAAATGGGATGGATGAGTGACTTATGATATAGGATGGTAATAAGCGAACAGCTAAACTATAGGCGAAATATAATAACTATAATCTAATCCCGGGACTTATCAATTGGTAGAGCGTAGCGTTTGATAATCTGTGCTTTAAGGCAGGCATATAGATGACTCTAACACTAAAGCACAGATGTTTAAACCATTTAAGATTGCTCTGCATAATTAGTTATGCAGAGCGATAATAGCGAATTACTACACTTAGTCATTTATATCATTGCTACATGCATGAGTAAAAGAGATAACAAATCACAAAACATTCAATAGTGAAATGAAATGAAGATTTGTTGTTATATCGCATACATGTATTCAACAATAGCAAAGATAATAACACAGCAATTCATATAAGAGGAAAGAACACAGATGCAGATAAAAGTACCATGTAAGCTGCTTGATCAATCCAGTATATTAATCACTATGTCGCAGTCCTTCCTTCAAACCAGAAAGCATTCCAAACAAGAGACAGTAGTGCGCAATTGTATACAATAGCCTTCTAATCAAAATTAAGAACCATCGGTCGAGTTTCACAAAAGAATATAGACTGAAGCACAATAGTGCAAACTTCAGCCTTTAAGTCTATTACAAAATTTTACGACCCTTTCCAAAACAATGAAAGGGTCTATAAATACTATGCTATTCTAAATATCTAAAAAAAACTGAAAAGCTATTAAATTGGCATCAATAAATATTTTTCCATCTTTCTTGGCGATCTGGCAGTCGGCGGTAATGCTTCATTCGGTGGTCTCTTTGCCTTTACACCTTAGCTGACATATCGCCAGCATTGGCTCTACTTCTGGTGGAGTGTTGAGACGTGAAGTGAGTTGGGCATCATATGTGGCATCCTGAATGTCGGAGATCAGGCATCCGAGGGCATCTGTTAAACATTTGAGAGCCGACCTTTGAGTGTGTGGCTTGATGAGAAAAGACCAATATGCTTCAGAGGTTAAAGTATTTACTCCGGTAATTAACTTCCTCTGTTCCTCCAAGTCATGATAACTTGTTTGTTCAATCACATTTGCTGTTGTTATACTTCCAGGTGTGCACTGAGAGATCAGGTTTGCTAAATAGAGTGTGTCGTTGACTAGATCGATCATATTGGTGGCAATAATTTTACACCTTGAAGCCGCCCTCTCCGCTTTCATCACCTGAGTTTCCCATTCCGTGAAGAGTATGTTCTTATACGTTTCATAGATTCGGGGCAAATTTGCCGCTTTTCCCTCTTCAGAATCTTGCCACTCAAGATATTCGGATAAGGTTTCTTCGGCCTGATCTAGCTCGCTTCTGGCTTTCTCTATTTGCTCACAAACTGCTGTAGATGTTTCGCATAATAGCTCAGCCTTAGAAAGTTGTCGGCATAGAAGTCTGATCTGAGATAGTAATGCGCCATTTATTTGAGCTGCCTCTGCTCGGAAATTTTTCACATTCTGGGTGCCCTTGATACCTTCGAGCTGTGCTGATAGTTGTGCTATTCGCTCATCTTTTGATTTCATCATCAGCTCGTTCGCCGTTCTCAACTGCGACAATGTGTCCGACAACTCTTTCTGCCTCTGGATTGCGCTCTGGTCTATTCTCTGTTTTTCGGCTTGCAGTTGCTGTGTTAATTCATTGTTCTGCTGCTGTTGTGCCAACAACTGCTCTTCTACCTGTGCTGCCTTGTTTTTCGCCTCAATTACCTCTGCCTGCAATGCACAAATCTCCTGGTCCTTAGTTTTTAACAAAAGACTTACCTCCGATGCTTTATCAATAGTCGCTGCGGAATAAGCTCCCGCATACTGCGACAGCTTTGTCAGATCATCGGAAGGGTCCAATTCCTCCTTCCAGACTACATTCCCCGTGACTGTTTGCTCAGGAAAGATGGAAGGTTGATCAAGCCTTCGTCTCTTCCTTGAGCGCTTAACAACTGCTTTGTGCCTAGGGCTGTAGAAAACGTCCAGGGGAGGAATATCTTCCACCTGGAGCACAATCTGATCGGAAGGGTCTTTGGTGATTACCTCGATTTCCTTTGAAGTGGGTGGGCCGCTGGTTCCGCTTAGAACCTGAGAAGAAGTGGTGTCTGTGTCTTTGGAGCCTTCCTTTCCACTGATAATGGAATCGAATTGATTCCATTGTTTAAGCAATTCAGGATCTATGGAGGTCTGTTTGTGTTGCTCCATTTGGGATTTACTCTTTTCCTTTTCTTGTTCCGACCTCTTTTGCTCCTCCAGCTCTTTCCGTTGCTGCTCCTTTAACTCCTTTTTCTGCCTATCTGCCAGTTCTTTCTTTTGTTTTTCTTCTTCTTCCTTCTTCCGCTGTTCCTCCATCTGCTTCTGCTTTCTCTGTTCTTGTTCCTTCTGCTCTTTCTGCTGATTTTCCATTTGCTCCTTCTTTTGCCTTTCAGATTGCTCCTTTCTCTGCTTCTCTGCCTACTGCTTCTTTTTCCTTTCCTCCTGTTGTTTCTTTTGTTCCTTAGTTATAACAGGAGGTTGGCTTGTCTGTTTCTGACCAGGCTCGCTTGAGGAGGGCGCTGAGGTTAATGACAATAAATCTAGAGGCAGAGTTTGCAACCTTTGCTCTCTAAGTTTATTGAACTCAGTTAAATTCTCATCATAGTATCTCATCCTGGCAAGCTGTTTGGTTTGGCTTATTGTATCGGCAGCTACGAACAAGTCATCAAACATATCCTCTTGATGGTCAACTTTTGTTAATTTGGCCTGTTCTAGGGCAGTGTAGGCAGTTTTGTTTGGATCATAGAGTCTGCTTGGGATAGTGGCCAGGGATAAAGCTTGCATCTTTGTTGCCTCTTTTTCTGCATGCTTGAGATCATGCAGAGTAAAAACACCAATTCTCAAGGGAAAAGAGGGCCAACCCCTCTTCTTTTCTTTCTTGAGAGTTTGTGTGACACTCTCGGCCATAATCTGGTAGGAGATTTCTCGGGCCAACAATTTGTCTAGAACATATAAAGGGAGAACATGCGGCTTGGCCTGACTCCCAAAAACCCTAACATAGGTAAAATGCTCTTCTCCGAACCAACTTGCTACAGCTGGTAAGTCGAAGGAAGCCAGATAGGAGATTTTGGGAATGGGCCGATCAAAAATGGAATAATGAATGGGAACCATAAAACCATTGCAAATTTGATGCAAATGGTCCTTGTAAGAGGATTTCCACAATTTCTGATGATACAAATGAATGGGCGAAGGGTCTTGGGTGGTCCATCTCCAACCGAGGATGGGAAACTCAGAGTTAAAACACAATGTGTCCATAATGTAGGCACTATAATAAAATGGGGGAATTTTCCTTTCGGTGACTACAGATTTAGCTCTAAAATCCCGAACAGCTATAGTCAACTTATCAGAAAGAATGGTGGCCCAATCCATGATTATACTATTAACAGCGGCCTCCATCAGGGGAACCATTTCTATATCAAAATTGGCAGAATCATGTAATCCCCATAGCCTACACATCATAATTCCCGCATAGCAATAGGGCGAAGCCAAAGAATCAACAGAGTACTTACCCGAGCTTTCGTGCTTGTGTTTGGCCGGGTTCTGCCTCCAATCCCGAATGGGCTCGGATGGTACTTCATTTTCAGCTGCAAACTTCTCCACGAAGTCTTTATTGTAGATTTTCTCTGGCTCAGGCAAATGATACATTTGCCTTAGGTGCTCTGGCTTAAACGACCCGAAAATCCGTCCGTCTCTTGTGTGGAATGTTCTGTCAATGATTGGAATTTCCTCGATTGCCCATCGCACTACATCAATGTAGGGAAGGACTTGCTCTCTGGCCGCTATTCTGTGAAGAAAGGAATCGGCCAACTCTTTGAGAGTTGCATCGGACTTTTTGAGTGAGTCCGCAGTAGCCTCTGTCACTGAAACTTCCGGTTGCTCAGCTTCTAATAAATTATACGTGCCCTGCCATGTGGTCCTAGTGAGACCAGTGCACGTAGTGTCTGAAATTAGGCCTTTCTTCGGATTTGTGGCAGCTTGACCTGCAACAGATGTAGCAGTGGAACCAGCAGTCTTCTTGGATTTCTTCCCCATCATGTTCAGGCTTTTCTCAACAGATGAACTCTACACAAATGCAAGAGAAATCGTAACAAGAAAAATAACGATGACAATCCATAATGGGAAAGATATATATCACTTAAAGCGTGGTGAGATTAATTTTCAAAGGTGGCTGCGGATCTAATCACTAGGAAGTCATTGCAGATGCATTGATGGTGATTTAAGTCCTGCTACCCATTAAATGAGTATTACACCGTTATTCGGCTGAATGATCCCCTAAAGCGTGCAATAGATATTTTAACGGTTTAAACGCAAGTGTTCGTTAATCGAAGGGGCAAGGTTTTAAATATGCATGCATTACCTTATCCCTGCATTTAACGGTATTTTGAAATTTGCGCTTTATCAACCGGATTCAAATATAATTTTAAGGCTTGAAGCAATCACTTTTTGAGAATGCCGATCACTGATGAATCAATATCGCATTGCATCGGGGGTAAGATGCTACACTATTGTTTGGAAAAGGTCCTAGGCGAATGCCGATTGCGACATCGCATCGGACTAGTGCGTGAAAACAAAACAAAGTGTTTATAAAGTGATTTGCCGACTTCCGATTGCGATATCGCATCGCATCGGGGGTAAGACCTGAGCGCCTTATCAAAGTGCATAGGATTCCGCCGACGGCCGATAGCGATATCGCATCGAGTCGGGGTTTATAACTTAAAGTGTTTTATCACAAGAGGTAGTGCCGATAGCCGATCGCCGATATCGCGTCGCATCGGGGTGTGAGTTATGTGCTCTTATTAGGTGTACATTGAATACCGCCGATCGCCGATAGCGATATCGCATCGGCAAAGACCAAAGTGTCATTTAAATGCGTTTCTCTTGTTATTGTGATATGCGATCTTGCGATTGCTTTATCGCAATAACGAAAGATTGTTTAATTATTGGAACATTATTATTCAAAAAGGCTTAAATTCATAAACTCATTTGATTATCATACCTTTTTTGAACAAACTCATTGATGCCAATTAAATTTCTAAAAGGGACCCATTCCATATGTTAATTTTTGTGAATGAAAATGTTATGAAATGGGGGGTTGTTGTAGAGCACAACAATTGGCGATTCGCTGGTAGAACCAGTTATCTCTGACACTAATACAAACACTTAAGCTTTTCAAAAATAGAAACTCAATCAGAAGGGGAAACTTTTAATATAACTAGATATTCATGTGTTCTGACTAAAGTGAACTTCATTTCGTTAACTTCTTCCCATTTAGTTTCAAGAAAACAAATACATTCTAAGTTTTTAAAATAAGTCTTTATTGGTTTATAATGATAAAACAGAAAATTCTCCCAAATCAGCGTTTATAATTAACTCCTCTGTCATAGGTAGAGCCTCTGTTGCCAGCAAACGTTTATAGTCTCGACAGGGATACCTTTTAACCATAGTATTGTCCACTTTTCCATTCACATAAGAGTGTGATTAACAGAATGAATCCAAAATATGTTTACATATTTTATTTTTCATCTGTTATTGATAAGATAAAAAGCCATTGTCCTGGTTTGGTGGCCAGCTGTTGACAACGCCATTCACTGGTAGTAATTTAACTGAACAAGCCGGCTCGTGATGAGACCCCTTGTCTTGTAATTTCAAGCCATTACCCTGTTTTGATAGGCAGTATTGGTAATGTCAGTCAAACTATTTTCCTATGAACATGGTAAGCAGGCTTGTAATAAGACCTCTTATCTTTAATCTTTTATATTTTAGAATTACACTCTGAGTAACCATAAACTTTAGTGAATGGGGTGAACAATCTTCTCCTTAAGAGCAAATGGATGACAGGTGAAGAGTTGTAGATGCTGAACATGGGTTAATTTCTATCTTAAAATGGATAACCTTTGGAGACCAGTTTTGAAAACAGAAAATGATTCACAGAACTTTTACCTCTTGAGAAGAGTCTTCAAAAGTTAGATTGTATTTTCAGAACACAAGGATATCTAATTTCCTAAAAATTATTCCTTTTGGTTGAGGGTTCTATTATCTAAAAGCAAATATTCATATTATTTTTGTGAGACAGCTTCATCAAACACAGCAAAAGGTCAATGGGGATACTCTACAGTTTTATTTCCTACCAATCCTACAAACTACGCAAATCTACAAAGAGGAGAAGGGATTACCTTCTCAATTAAAGAATTTCTTCAGGATCAGGCCATTAACAGGGAGAGAATCTCTCAACCCTGATAAATCTTGCAATATAAAGGTTGAATGGCCTATCTTCTCACAGATCTGAAATGGTCCAAGCCACATTTTCTGAAATTTGGTATGCTTACCTTTATCTTCATGGGCCTTGTCCCATTTGAGAACTAAGTCACCAACTTGAAGCTGTTTGGAACCGGATGATGCTGAGTCAAAGGATGCTTTGATGATTTGTTGATGTTTGGCATGAGTGATTCTAGCTTTTTCCCTTTCTTCTTCTAATTTAAGAATTTGGTCATGTCTAAGTTGGATAGAAGAAGAAGGAGTCTCTTCAATGTATTGTACTAGGGCTAAAGATGGAAGAACCAGATTCGTAGGCAATACGGCTTCTTTCCCATACACAAGATTGAAAGGAGAGGTTCCTATAGAAGCCTTTTGTGTTATTCTATCAGCCCATAATGCAAATACTAAAGATTTGTGCCAGTTTCTATGATTCTGTTCAACAGTTCGCTTAATGATTTTGATGAGATTCTTATTAGTAGATTCGGCTAAACCATTTCCTTGGGGATAATAATTAGCAGAATATTTCAGTTTAAACCCTCTCTTAATAGCAAAATCATACATAGCATTTCCTGAGAAATAGGAAGCATTATCAAAAACGAGAGCGTTTGGAACACCAAACCTGGTAATGATGAATTGGTCTATGAACTCGATGATTGCCTCTGAATTCGCTGCTTTCAAAGGAATAGCCTCTACCCATTTAGTAAAATAATCGGTAGCAGTGAGGATATACCTATGTTGTTTGGAGGATGGTGGAGTAATTTCCCCGATGATATCTAATCCCCATTGTTCAAATGGTTGTTCAATGTTGACAGGTTGCAGAGGGAAAGCTGATTTCCGTTGTCTTCCACTAGATGTTTGGCAATTAAGGCATTTCCTTACATACTCATGGCAATCTCTAAATAGAGTGGGCCAATAATATCCAGCATGAATAATCTTGTGAGCTGTTGTGTCAGCTCCAAAATGTCCTCCAGCTGGTCCATCGTGTAGTTCCTGCAAAACCTTTTGAGCTTCAGGTTTCTCAAGACATCTTAACAGAATAGAATCATAATTTTGTTTAAAAAGCACATCATCAATGAGAGTGAAATTCTTTGCTTTCAATCTAATGGCCCTTTTATTTTTGTAAGATAAATTTGGAGGAGCATAACCGTTCTTCAAATAAAATATTAAATCTGCATATTGAGATTCAGAATCAGTGACACTTATCTGATTGATTGATTCAGTCTGATCCAAGTCGCTTGATTCAGGAATGTTTGATGCTCCTGCCAATATCCTGCAAAAACCTTGGCCCCTAACAATCTTTGCTGGCTTTATTTCTAAGTCATATTCTTGAAGCGCTGTGACCCAATTGGCCCTTCTTTCACCCAGTTCTTTTTGAATTAATAGTTGCCTTACCGCTGGGAAAGGGACTATAACTTTCGTGTGAGTTTTCAAAAGAAAGGGTCTGTAATGTTTGACTGCTTTGAACACAGCAAAGGCTTGTTTCTCCACATCGGAATAATTCAATTCGGCACCCTGAAGATTTGAGCTAAAAAATGAAATGGGTGCTTCTAAGTTGTTATCATTCTGTTGTGTGAGTACTGCAGCATATGAGGAGTCGGATGCGATAGTATACAATGTAAAATGATTAGAAAAATTTGGAGTATTCAAGGCTGGGGCATTGATTATTGATTGCTTGATAAAATCAAAAGCTTGCTTTTCTTCTGATCCCCACCTGTAGATTGAATTCTTCTTAATCATTGTCTGTAGTGGTAATACGATCTGAGAAAAATCTGGAACAAATCTTTTAACAAAATTGATCTGACCTAAAAATGACTGCATCGATTTTTTATTGTGTGGCAATGGGATCTCAGAAATTTCTTTGATCCGATCAGGATCAATATAAATGCCATCCTTGGATACAATAAAGCCTAAGAGTTTTCCTTGATCAAGAGCAAAGAAAGACTTCTTTGGGTTCAGAGAGATACCATATCTTTTGCATCGCTGAAAGATTTGATTTAAGTCATGCAAATGATTATATCTCTTTTTAGAATATACAGTAATATCATCAAGATAGACGACTACTGTTCGATTAATCAACCCTCTAAAGGCTATATCCATAGCTCTCTGGAATGTCGCTCCTGCATTTATGAGTCCAAAAGGCATTTTTTGATATGCATACGTTCCCCATTTTGTTCTGAATGTAGTTTTAAGTTGGTCCTCAGGGTGAACCAGGACCTGGTTATATCCTGAGAATCCATCAAGAAAGGACATCAATTCAGAGCCTGCTACTGATTGGAGGATTTGCTCCATAGTAGGCAATGGGAAATTATCTTTTAAGCTCGCTTTATTTAGATTCCTGAAATCAATACAAATTCGAATGTCGCCATTTTTCTTTCTGACTGGCACCATATTAGAGACCCAGTTTGAGTGTCGGACCGGAAAAATAATCTTGGCTTTCAAAAGCTTATTAAGCTCCGACTTTATCTGGCTCTCCAAATTTGGATGTATTTTTCTTAACTTTTGCTGAATCGGTTTCTGATCAGGAAGCATGGGAATGGTATGCTGGATAATAGATGTATCATAAGTCTTTAAATCATCATACTTCCAAGCAAAGACCTGTTTGTTCTTCCTTAACAGTGTAATGAATGCCTCTTTCTCTTCAGAAGAAAGTCCTAATCCTAAATTGATATATTGAGGAGCCTGCTCTGTACCTAAATTTATCAATTCAAACCTTAGGGTAGAGCTTTGGAGCTTTGCATTAATTACAGGTTTAAACCTGTCTTTAATATCATAAAGATCTTCTAGCTTTACTACAGGCTTAGGAATTGCATTTTCTTGAGGTGTTTCTTTCATTTGGGAGTCATGCTCATCTTCTTCAATGATTTGATTATCATAGGACTTTTCAGAAGTTAAGAATTGTAAAATATCCTCATCATGGTTAAATACTCTCCAATTAGTGACATTGTCGGGAATTGAAGGCCTGAAAATCAATTCTACGGAAAATCTATCAGGGCTGTAGTCTTCCGAAGGTAGGAGCTTGGAAGCTACATTGGCTAGTAGGTCGGCTGCCGAGTTTTGTGACCTGGGTATAGAAGAAATGTTGAATGCCGAAAAATGTGAGGTGAGGTCTTGCACTAGCGATTGATAATGCTTGAGGTGATTTGAGAGACAATGAATTGCATTTCTCACCTGTTTAACAATTATTTCGGAATCGCCGAATACCTTTAGATATTGCACTTTAAGGCCGATTGCTTTGTATAATCCCTGGACTAAAGCTTCATATTCGGCTGTGTTGTTAGTGCATTCAAATTCTAATCTACAAGACAGCATTGTCTTTTCTCCTTGTGGACTGACCAAAATGCAACCTGCTCCTGAGCCTTCGCTGGACTTAGAGCCATCAAAATATAAAGACCAGAATAAAGAAATATTATCAAATGTATTTACAGTTTTCTCAGCATCATTGAAACATCTGGACCTATCAGTTTGTGAAAAATTTTCAATTTGAGATGTAAAATGATTGACTGAAAAAGGAGATGGTTGGGCAACAAAGTTGCCAAAGAATGACTCTGATGAATAGTTCCCCAAAATGTTGTTGTTGAACGCAACAGGTTGATTTTCTTGCTCAAATTCAGTAACTGTGTGGGTCATATGTTTCTCTCGATCGATCCTTATTTGATTTGGCTTTCCCTTGTAGGGAAGCCACATATGTGACCAATCTGTGGAAATATACCCATGCAGTTTTTCGGACCAATCTCTGCTCAAAATTAAACCATAAAATTCAGGTATGTCAGCAATTAAAATGTCAATTCTCTGTACAACCCTAGGGTCGGCAGACAACCTGATGGTTACAGAATTAATTTCTCCCACAACCTGCACTTTAGTCCTATCCAACTGTACAATATGAGTGGCAGACTTCTGGGGTTCAATATTCAGCTTAGAGCAAACTGAAGCTGGCATTATATTAGATGAAGCCCCTGAATCAATTAAACAGTTGTGCAGGTTTCTATTATAAATCTCATACGTCAGCAGGAAGGGTGGAGTGTGAGAATTTGACTTATCTCCAATTAGAACTGAATCGGTAGCTTCAACCATACCTGCAGGAGGCTGACCTGAATCGTTGGCAGCTCTTGCACTGGGAAGGGGAGTAGAGGGAACTGCATTTAATTCTTTGAGAAGTAATTTTTGTTGATGCTTTAATTTGCTAAGCTCAAACATAGTTATATTTGCCTTAGTTTTCTTCATGTCATCAACAATGTTATACTCCATTGAATCAGATATTACTAATGTCTTGGATGTTGAAGGAGAATTAGAAGTTGAAGGCTGGTTTTGGGGGGCTACTACAGGCGATTTTTTAGGGGGGACTTTTTCCTTTGCTGTAGCAGCACCTGCGCTCCTCTTCTTTGAAGTTGCCTGAGCAGGTTCAGAAGTACTTTTACTTCTAGTAGTAACTGGAAAGGCTTCTTCTTCATTCTCGGTATCGGAGCTTGGGAGTATAAAATCCCACATTCCATGGCATTCAGCTACATCTTCTTCATCATCGGTTTGTGAAGTTGTTTCCTCTTCCTCTTCTTCTTGATCTGCATCTGCGTTAGATATAACATTGGGCGGCTTTGATTCAGTTTTCTTATAAGTTCTGAATGGTCTTTTGTTTGAGGTTTCGGCTACCTGCTTCTTGATATCAACCATTTCGTTAGACAATGTTTTAAGGACCTTTTGTAAACCTTCCATGTCATAGGGGTCCTTTGGGGTTTTCTTCTTGGAATCTTCTTTAAACGAGACTTTTTTAGCTTTTCGGTCTTCTAGAGCAGCTTTCTTCTCTAGAGCATTTATGCGTTTTTCAACAGCAAGTGCTTCCTTCATGTTTTCAGCTAAGGTAGGTTTCCCAGCCCTGTCTACAAAAATAGCTATGTTGGCAGGTAGGGCAGTAATATACCATTCGCTGCGAATCTGTTCGCTTGGTTTGGAATCTGTAGGGATTTTGTTAAGGAGTTTATTGAATCTAGCATTAAATTCCTTTATAGGTTCCCTATGCTCTATTCTCAGATTGGAGAGGTCATTTATTAGAGTAGCCAAAGACCTATCATCTCCATATTTGGTAAGAAACTGCTCTTGGCATGTGTTCCAACTGGTAATGGAACTAGAGGGTAAAGAGAAATACCAGGATCCTGCTGACCCTTGTAAGGTATAGGGGAAGAGTCTTACAACAACATCTTGCTCTGTCACTCCTTTTAAGTTAACTGCTAACATAAAATTGTTAATATGTTCTTCAGCTTGGATTCCGTTATCTGGATTAAATTTAGGCAGCCATTTTTCGGGAGCATCTGGTAGATCATGCAATGGTCCAGGCATGTTGACTGCACCCGGCCTAGTCCATGGGTCTGCCATTATGCTAGCGACAGTGGTTGACACTACTGTCGGGATTCCAGATGTTTGGGGAGATAATGAAGTCGCGGAGAAAGCAGGTTGGGATGCAGAGGATCCTAATCCCTGATGAACAACAATATGTAATGGAGGAGTGGGTGGTTGACTTTGCAGATGGGGAGATGAAATGGAGGATGTGGAAGAAAAATCTCCACTATCAGATCCTTCAGTATTTTTCTTTGGCTTTTTCCTTTTGGGTAAAGGAAACTCAGTGGGTTCAATACCAAGTTTTTCGCTCTGAAGTCTGGTGAGAGGATGAGTGAGGTTGAACTGCGAAGTCGCACTGCTTTCTGATATCTCAGATTTCTGTGGTGAGATCGAGAAGCTCTGAAGTTTATGGATTAGAGACTGGACTTCAGGAGATTCAAGACTTAGCTGTTCTGGGATATGATGGGATTGAGCAGTGGTAGTTGATTCCTCTTCTTCTTGATTATGGGCTGGCGAACCAGCATGCAATTGAGAAGAACGAGGAGATTTGGAGGGAGAATTACTCTTAGAATGACTTGCCGATTTGGGTCTGCTTGCCATTCACAGTCAAGGCCCTCCTTCTAGCGCCAAAAATGTTGATGCCCCGAAAATCGTTGCAACAACATTGGGGAAACCACCCGGTCCGGACCTTAGTGCAGCTCCTTTTCCGTTTGGAATAGTGGCTCCGACTGGGGATAATGGGACCAGTTTCCCAAGAATTATAAGTAAACGGGATGGATGAGTGACTTATGATATAGGATGGTAATAAGCGAACAGCTAAACTATAGGCGAAATATAATAACTATAATCTAATCCCGGGACTTATCAATTGGTAGAGCGTAGCGTTTGATAATCTGTGCTTTAAGGCAGGCATATAGATGACTCTAACACTAAAGCATAGATGTTTAAACCATTTAAGATTGCTCTGCATAATTAGTTATGCAGAGCGATAATAGCGAATTACTACACTTAGTCATTTATATCATTGCTACATGCATGAGTAAAAGAGATAACAAATCACAAAACATTCAATAGTGAAATGAAATGAAGATTTGTTGTTATATCGCATACATGTATTCAACAATAGCAAAGATAATAACACAGCAATTCATATAAGAGGAAAGAACACAGATGCAGATAAAAGTACCATGTAAGCTGCTTGATCAATCCAGTATATTAATCACTATGTCGCAGTCCTTCCTTCAAACTAGAAAGCATTCCAAATAAGAGACAGTAGTGCGCAATTGTATACAATAGCCTTCTAATCAAAATTAAGAACCATCGGTCGAGTTTCACAAAAGAATATAGACTGAAGCACAATAGTGCAAACTTCAGCCTTTAAGTCTATTACAAAATTTTACGACCCTTTCCAAAACAATGAAAGGGTCTATAAATACTATGCTATTCTAAATATCTAAAAAAAACTGAAAAGCTATTAAATTGGCATCAATAAATATTTTTCCATCTTTCTTGGCGATCTGGCAGTCGGCGGTAATGCTTCATTCGGTGGTCTCTTTGCCTTTACACCTTAGCTGACATATCGCCAGCATTGGCTCTACTTCTGGTGGAGTGTTGAGACGTGAAGTGAGCTGGGCATCATATGTGGCATCCTGAATGTCGGAGATCAGGCATCCGAGGGCATCTGTTAAACATTTGAGAGCCGACCTTTGAGTGTGTGGCTTGATGAGAAAAGACCAATATGCTTCAGAGGTTAAAGTATTTACTCCGGTAATTAACTTCCTCTGTTCCTCCAAGTCATGATAACTTGTTTGTTCAATCACATTTGCTGTTGTTATACTTCCAGGTGTGCACTGAGAGATCAGGTTTGCTAAATAGAGTGTGTCGTTGACTAGATCGATCATATTGGTGGCAATAATTTTACACCTTGAAGCCGCCCTCTCCGCTTTCATCACCTGAGTTTCCCATTCCGTGAAGAGTATGTTCTTATACGTTTCATAGATTTGGGGCAAATTTGCCGCTTTTCCCTCTTCAGAATCTTGCCACTCAAGATATTCGGATAAGGTTTCTTCGGCCTGATCTAGCTCGCTTCTGGCTTTCTCTATTTGCTCACAAACTGCTGTAGATGTTTCGCATAATAGCTCAGCCTTAGAAAGTTGTCGGCATAGAAGTCTGATCTGAGATAGTAATGCGCCATTTATTTGAGCTGCCTCTGCTCGGAAATTTTTCACATTCTGGGTGCCCTTGATACCTTCGAGCTGTGCTGATAGTTGTGCTATTCGCTCATCTTTTGATTTCATCATCAGCTCGTTCGCCGTTCTCAACTGCGACAATGTGTCTGACAACTCTTTCTGCCTCTGGATTGCGCTCTGGTCTATTCTCTGTTTTTCGGCTTGCAGTTGTTGTGTTAATTCATTGTTCTGCTTCTTTTGCCTTTCCTCCTGTTGTTTCTTTTGTTCCTTAGTTATAACAGGAGGTTGGCTTGTCTGTTTCTGACCAGGCTCGCTTGAGGAGGACGCTGAGGTTAATGACAATAAATCTAGAGGCAGAGTTTGCAACCTTTGCTCTCTAAGTTTATTGAACTCAGTTAAATTCTCATCATTGTATCTCATCCTGGCAAGCTGTTTGGTTTGGCTTATTGTATCGGCAGCTACGAACAGGTCATCAAACATATCCTCTTGATGGTCAACTTTTGTTAATTTGGCCTGTTCTAGGGCAGTGTAGGCAGTTTTGTTTGGATCATAGAGTCTGCTTGGGATAGTGGCCAGGGATAAAGCTTGCATCTTTGTTGCCTCTTTTTCTGCATGCTTGAGATCATGCAGAGTAAAAACACCAATTCTCAAGGGAAAAGAGGGCCAACCCCTCTTCTTTTCTTTCTTGAGAGTTTGTGTGACACTCTCGGCCATAATCTGGTAGGAGATTTCTCGGGCCAACAATTTGTCTGGAACATATAAAGGGAGAACATGCGGCTTGGCCTGGCTCCCAAAAACCCTAACATAGGTAAAATGCTCTTCTCCGAACCAACTTGCTACAGCTGGTAAGTCGAAGGAAGCCAGATAGGAGATTTTGGGAATGGGCCGATCAAAAATGGAATAATGAATGGGAACCATAAAACCATTGCAAATTTGATGCAAATGGTCCTTGTAAGAGGATTTCCACAATTTCTGATGATACAAATGAATGGGCGAAGGGTCTTGGGTGGTCCATCTCCAACCGAGGATGGGAAACTCAGAGTTAAAACACAATGTGTCCATAATGTAGGCACTGTAATAAAATGGGGGAATTTTCCTTTCGGTGACTACAGATTTAGCTCTAAAATCCTGAACAGCTATAGTCAACTTATCAGAAAGAATGGTGGCCCAATCCATGATTATACTATTAACAGCGGCCTCCATCAGGGGAACCATTTCTATATCAAAATTGGCAGAATCATGTAATCCCCATAGCCTACACATCATAATTCCCGCATAGCAATAGGGCGAAGCCAAAGAATCAACAGAGTAATTACCCGAGCTTTCGTGCTTGTGTTTGGCCGGGTTCTGCCTCCAATCCCGAATGGGCTCGGATGGTACTTCATTTTCAGCTGCAAACTTCTCCACGAAGTCTTTATTGTAGATTTTCTCTGGCTCAGGCAAATGATACATTTGCCTTAGGTGCTCTGGCTTAAACGACCCGAAAATCTGTCCGTCTCTTGTGTGGAATGTTCTGTCAATGATTGGAATTTCCTCGATTGCCCATCGCACTACATCAGTGTAGGGAAGGACTTGCTCTCTGGCCACTATTCTGTGAAGAAAGGAATCGGCCAACTCTTTGAGAGTTGCATCAGACTTTTTGAGTGAGTCCGCAGTAGCCTCTGTCACTGAAACTTCCGGTTGCTCAGCTTCTAATAAATTATACGTGCCCTGCCATGTGGTCCTAGTGAGACCAGTGCACGTAGTGTCTGAAATTAGGCCTTTCTTCGGATTTGTGGTAGCTTGACCTGCAACAGATGTAGCAGTGGAACCAGCAGTCTTCTTGGATTTCTTCCCCATCATGTTCAGGCTTTTCTCAACAGATGAACTCTACACAAATGCAAGAGAAATCGTAACAAGAAAAATAACGATGACAATCCATAATGGGAAAGATATATATCACTTAAAGCGTGGCGAGATTAATTTTCAAAGGTGGCTGCGGATCTAATCACTAGGAAGTCATTGCAGATGCATTGATGGTGATTTAAGGCCTGCTACCCATTAAATGAGTATTACACCGTTATTCGGCTGAATGATCCCCTAAAGCGTGCAACAGATATTTTAACGGTTTAAACGCAAGTGTTCGTTAATCGAAGGGGCAAGGTTTTAAATACGCATGCATTACCTTATCCCTGCATTTAACGGTATTTTGAAATTTGCGCTTTATCAACCGGATTTAAATATAATTTTAAGGCTTGAAGCAATCACTTTTTGAGAATGCCGATCACTGATGAATCAATATCGCATCGCATCGGGGGTAAGATGCTACACTATTGTTTGGAAAAGGTCCTAGGCGAATGCCGATTGCGACATCGCATCGGACTAGTGCGTGAAAACAAAACAAAGTGTTTATAAAGTGATTTGCCGACTTCCGATTGCGATATCGCATCGCATCGGGGGTAAGACCTGAGCGCCTTATCAAAGTGCATAGGATTCCGCCGACGGCCGATAGCAATATCGCATCGAGTCGGGGTTTATAACTTAAAGTGTTTTATCACAAGAGGTAGTGCCGATAGCCGATCGCCGATATCGTGTCGCATCGGGGTGTGAGTTATGTGCTCTTATTAGGTGTACATTGAATACCGCCGATCGCCGATAGCGATATCGCATCAGCAAAGACCAAAGTGTCATTTAAATGCGTTTCTCTTGTTATTGTGATATGCGATCTTGCGATTGCTTTATCGCAATAACGAAAGATTGTTTAATTATTGGAACATTATTATTCAAAAAGGCTTAAATTCATAAACTCATTTGATTATCATACCTTTTTTGAACAAACTCATTGATGCCAATTAAATTTCTAAAAGGGACCCATTCCATATGTTAATTTTTGTGAATGAAAATGTTATGAAATGGGGGGTTGTTGTAGAGCACAACAGGAAGCTATATGATTAAGGAATCTTCTGTCAAGATTCAGTGGGAAATCTTTAAGTCATACTATGAAAAGTTGAGAAGCAACATAAAGTTGTCTGGAAGACCCCGAAGGTTTGTATCTATCTATGTACATTTGAAAGTTTGTTGCTGATTGGGGTTGTGTTTGTACATGAAAATATCTCGACGGCTTGATAACATGTTTTACATGCTTAGCGTTGTCTATTAGTTTGATCGGGAGAGATTTGTTTGATCGAGGAGGATTTATTACCAATTGGAATAATCGGGAAAATTTGAGGCATTGTTTGAGACATTGCCTGGGAGGATATCTAGTCGGAACTATGTGTTGATGTCTAGTTCTCAAAGTAGGGACATGGAGTTGATCATATAGGTCTAACCTTGGATGCACACCTAGATCCCTAGGTTGATGGTTAGTAAGTAATCTTGATGGTACCTAGAGAGGATGAAAGATTTAGTCCATCTTAGTCCCACCTAGATAGATTTCCCTGGTCAGGGATCTAGTCCATGGCATTGCGGTGCCTAAAATTCTTCATGGTTCACGTGTTCTAATATATTCCTTGTACTTATGAATACCTCCTTAATTAAGAGGGAGTGTTTAAATATGTAACTATGTCCAGTTTTCATAAATGTATTTGAGATGTACTTATCAAAAAAATGAAGAAAATATTTTTGTTGTTATTTCTATGACTTATTACAACACGAGTTTCATGCTCAGGTCATCATGTTTTAGGTCAAAGTCCCCATTAAGGACTTCTAGGATTTATTCTGAGTCATTAGAGTCAGTGTACATTAAAAGAGACCCTTATTAGGCTTTCAAATCATGTAAACAAAATTATTTTTGAGTCAAAAATGAATTTAGTTTCCTTAGCACCAAGTCGGTCTCAAGAAGAGTAATTATACGTCCCTAGAAGGCTATAAATACAAGGCAATTCGAATGCATTTGGAGCATCTCATTCTATGTCACATAGTTCGATTTCTGAAGCTGGAAGCTGGAAAAGTGCGAAGTTGAGAAAGGGCTAGAAAAAGGGATGGAAAGGAGTGTGAGTTTCTGGAAGGATATAGTAGACCACAAGATCGAAATTTTGGGACAACTCTCACCCTGTTCTGTGGTGTATCAAGGGATATCGAAGTTCTCCAAGTTTGGTTGAAGCTGCTACTGCTACTGTTGTTGGGTCGAAGCTCCTACTGATGTTAGTAGGTCGAAGTTGTTTGTGAAGGGTTGCATCTGCAAGAAGGAGTGAGGGATGACTTGGTGTGGAGGGTCTTTGTCTGGGTCTAGAGTCTTGGATTATCTCGAGAAACTATTGAAGGAAGACTTGTTGACTGGGATTTCCCATAGATAGGGGGTTTTCCCTGGCTAACCGCCTACATCTATTGTCCTTGTGTTATTGTTTTGGTAATTTCTTAATGAATTAAAGGATAAAAGAAGAACATAAAGATAAAAGAATCACAATTAATTATCTATCTAAGAAAATCTTTCCGCGTTTCTGATTTTCTAACATTGTGCACCGCTTTACAATTTTTCTCATGATGAGTTGTTGTATATTTTGTTGTTCACCATTGTGATTGTTTCTATCTTATGCATATATACATAGTGATATCTGAGTATTTCTGCGAATGATGTACATATGCATAGCATTGAATGATATTTTTGTTAAGTTTCTCCTCGACACTATCATGCAATCTATTTTATCATTTCATGTATTGGCATGCCTCGAGTGAGACGTTTCTCCCTTGCAGAGCAATGAAAATGTCAGCAATGTGCTAGACTATAACGGAAACCTTCGTTGGAAACCAGTGGAAAAACCTTGGGTCTTTGAAGCCTAATTTCGCGTCAACACAAGGGTGATTCAGGTTACTATGACCAACGCTAGGGTGGATAAGCACAAAAAATATCTGGCTTCAATACTTTAAATGACATCAATCCTATCCCTTCTCGAGGAATCATTAAAGCATATATAATTGGAATTGATGCTTTAGAGGAGCTTTAGAAGTTCCATGATGAACTCTGCTAAGCATCCCATTGCAACATGGATTGTCGATAGCTCAAGTAATACAATAGTCCCCCATAGGAAAGGACTTGTTGCTTTGTAGCTATGCTTGTTTTTATTATTAATTTGTGGATTATTTGAATCCAATATGATATTCCCATGATCTACAAGGTCATATAAGTTATCCTTTATATGTGAAATAGAGATAATATATTATTGGGTGCATTAATGAGTACATATTGAAAAAATATGGAAAACCTAATGGAGTAATTCTATAATGATGAGAAGAAAATCTTCTTATTTTACATTTATAAGAAGTGTTTGATTAATATAGGAAAAAAAAATTCTTTATAGTATTGAAGTTATGGTAGAGTAAACTATTGAAGTGGAAGAAGCGTCCAAACGATCTTTATATTAGTATTTTAGTTTGTTGTTATCACATTGAGGTTAATGTGTCTAAATTTAACATTATGGGGGATCCATTAGCATCATTAAATTTAGTTCATACTCGGCTAAGTAAATGTGACTTGGGGTATCTAAAGTTCCCAAATTCACTTAGGACTTGTACTTAGTCTTAATTGTTGTTGGCACATGCATTATTGCACATCCACATGCATAGACACAAGCATAAACATGTCACTTGGTAAGCCTTGAACATTTGTGGGGACTACATTAACTATCCACTTATTAAACTCGCATGGTTCAAATTTAGAGTCTGAATAATTTCATCAACGATAATATGACATAAAAATAAACTCATATGAATTGAACCCAAGCATGGAATCTAAATATTTTCAATTCTTTAAAGTATTGAAATCAAAAGGTTCATCGAGACTTACAATAAGGTGTGATCGAGTCCAAGATATATATGTGAAATTATATTCATATGCAAATTTCAACTAAAAAAATAGATCTAGGCATATGTGCATGGGTTCCAATTAAAAATGGATATTAACAAATGTGATTGGGGCATTAACAAGATACTTTGGAATTATTTTTGGAAATGGGAGATGGTGTTTCTTATGTCTTGATCAAGAGGTTAAACCTCTATCAAGGAATTCCATATTGATTAAGATAAGTTGTATAACAATTAGTGTTGTAAAAAAACTTAGGCATGGATGGTAATGAATGATTTAGAAGAATTAAAGGTTCACGTGTATAGATATATAAGCCATATGAAAATTTCTCTATATACTTCTTTTTGTATTGAAAGAAGAAACATATATCATGCAAATTAGTGTCATAATTCAACATGCAAGAAAAAAAATATTATACTTATGAAATGAGGAGAGGTACAAAGGATCATGAGTGCACCCCCTTCTAGTTGTGTTTATGCCACACCATTTCCTTTTTACTCATAGGAAATTATAATATTTTTTTCGTGCTATAGTTGTCTTGTGTCTTAATGTAGTTTGATTCATGGAGTGGGATGTTAGATATTTTGGTAATTAAATGAAAAATACCCACTAGGTGTAGACGAATTGGTTTGAGTGGGGTATAGTCCCCTCCAGATCTCATGTTCAAACGATCTCATATGGAGGGGTTGAGGATGGAAGCCACTTATGGGTGAATTAAACTATCCCAAGGATTGTCTAAGCTCGGTCGAGCTTCACACAATCCTGGTGGTAGCATCCGACTAGTGGGTAGATTTCTTTTCCATTCAATAGATGGACTGACCCTATCCTTGGCTCGACCTAGTTACAAAAAAACAGAAAAGAAAAAAATACTTTAAAACATAGTGTTGGAGTAGGAGAAGGAACTTTCTATCTTGTTAAAGAGCTTTAAAATAGAAACTATTGTTTTTTTTTTTAATCTTTTTGAAATTAAAACAAAATAAGAGTGTTGAGGGATGAAATATTATATCTTTGTTTACCATTTGATTAGAAGATGTTTTAGAGGTTTTAAATGGAAATGATTAGATGTTGCAAGGCTCTTGTTTTTCATGTAGATTTACACATGTTGTTACCTCAAATGCCTAATATCTAAGAAGATAGAGGCACAATGTGGCATAAATTATTGATGGCTTACGAATATGGTGTATAATGCCACTTGGGCGGATAGAATGTAGTGCAAGTGGTGATACATCGTTCTTTTGGTGGCATAAACACATTTGGTGGTTGTAGGTTATGGATCATGATGCTAGACCGTGGTAAGAGGCATGTACACATTTGATGGATGTGATAGAGTTATATGTTAGACTGAAGTTGCAGAAGATTTTGGGTTTCTATATAGAGCCAACTTGATGAAGTGGTTGTATGTTTCCCATAAATAGTTTTGTATACAGGCATTGCCCAAGCATGGATGAAACTTAGAGTTTGCACGATGAGTGACTTGGATGTGGTCCCAAAGATGACTTAGATCCACATTACTAATTGATGGAAAGTCAGAAAGGTACTTGGGTGTTGTACAATGAGCAATATCCTAGGCACCAAGAGACATGTGGCCACACTTTAAGGTGAGCCATGCACAATGAACGTGTTGGACCTGGTTGAGTTGATGTAGCATTATTCTTTTGGTGGCATGAACACATTTGGTGGTTGTAGTTTATGGAGCATGATGCTACACCTTAACAAGAGGCATGTACACATTTGATGGAGGTGATAGAGTTATATGGGAGACTGAAGTCGTAGAAGATTTGGGGTTTCTATATATAACCAAGTTGATGAAGTGGTTATATGTTGCCCTCCTATAAAATAGTTATGTATATAGGCATTGCCCAAGCATCAATGAAACTTAGAGTTGGCATGATGAGTGACTTGGTTGTGGTTGCAGAGATGACTTAGGTCCACATGACTAATTGATGGAAAGTCAGCAAGGCACTTGAGTGTTGCACAATGAACAATATCCTATGCACCTAGAGACGTGTGTGCACACCTTAAGGTGAACCATGCACAATGAATGTGTTGGACATGTTTGAGTTGATGTTTCAATGGAATGAGGCATCTTAGGTGTTTAAGTGGTGAGTGCCTTGGTTTTGTAAGTAGTTGGAGCGCGTTAACAACTTTCTAGGAATGATTGGAACTACATAATAAAAAGTGGGTAGCAAAAAGACCATAAATCCACTCTGTATAAGAGATGATGATGGTTAGACACCCCAATGAGGGGAAATAGTGGCGTACTATTCATATTTAAATTGGAATCCATGAGGCACTTAGGCATTCAATTGGTGGACTTGTGTGAGACTTTTTAAAAACACCAAGCACATAATTATAGGGTTTATTGAGCTTAAGTGTACAACTTGAGTTTTGTGTGCTTAGAGCCATATGGAGGAAGGTTTTAAGAAAAGTCTAGAAAAAAGGCACATAAATGTCTAAAACATAGCAATGCTATTTGTTTTAGAGCAATACCATTTTGAGTGATTTAGTAAAAATTGAGATATGCAAAATGCAAATCCATGAGTGCTTCCTACGCCTACCTTAAATGTCTCATAAGATCTTGTGATATGGCTTCTTTGTGTGAATACTACCAATGCTTACCATATATAATAGGGCTGAGTTGTATACGTGCAACGGAAGCAAGAAAATGGGGTAAAAACTGAATAATTAGTTTTCAAATTGGAAAACCAAATACTAAATATTAATTATTTTGCAATTGATTTCCGCGGGCAAATTGGAAAACAAAACTCGCCGTTGCCGGGGATCGAACCCGGGTCACCCGCGTGACAGGCGGGAATACTCACCACTATACTACAACGACAGGAGATGTTATGCGCACTAACGTATTTAGGAACTAACCGATGAGCGAAGAGTGCCGGTTTCTTTCTCTGTTGACATTAGATCTTTAATTTATTGCGCCTTCAAAATCGAATCGCAAACGGAAAAGATAAACACCATTGCACCAGCCGGGAATCGAACCCGGGTCTGTACCGTGGGAGGGTACTATTCTACCACTAGACCACTGGTGCAAACAGATAACCATAAAATGTCTGTCACGTTCAGGAAATGAATTTCTATTTCGATTGTATTTCTATCTGTTTACAGATGAAGGTAAAAGCATGTGATATAACAAATAAATAATCACTATTACATGTTTCCCTCATAATGAGAATTATTAAATTGAAAACACATGACTCCCGTGTTTTGCAGGTAGATCTTCTTACGGCCTTTTCTCTCCCTATCTTTTAATTCTTGTATTCACATGACCCTTGTAATTCGTTGATTTACGAATTCATCTCTCACAACATTTCTAACTCGAAATTAAAATTTTAAAGTAATCCAAACCACCTTTCTTTGCTCTCTTAAGGTTCATTGGACTATATTTATTCTTATTCTTAGTAGGATTTAAGCAGCATTATCATACTTTTCTATAAATTTTATTTTAGTATTCTTTCCAATCTAGTATCATTAAATTTTAATTGTAAAATGAATTTTAATTAAATTAGTAGTATAGATTTATTTTAATCACGAATTTATTAAGTACTGAGAAGAATCAAATCTTTTGATATGCAAACCTCTTTTAGAGTGTAAAATTTGAAAAAGGTTTGCACTTCCAATTATTTAATCCCTATCAAAACTTGATAAATAATGTGGTTAAGATGGATCGATACAAGTCTCTCTCTCTCTCTCTCAGTGTGTAATTTTTCATTTCTTAAATTGCATTTTTGAATACATAAATGGATGCAATGTCTATGTCTTGAAAGTCCCTTTGGACACTTTGATTGTGTAGAATACATAACTTAAATGTCCTATTCCAACATATATTTGCTATATACACATATATATATGAAAATCAACCAAAATATAAAATAATGAGACTACTTGAAATGTTTAAAAGTTGGTTTCTTTTTTTTTTATTAACATGTTTTTATGTTATTAATATATTTTTAAGTACACGTCAATATTACTTAATTTTGCATGGTGAAAGTATTTTATTTATCACCCACATTGATTATTTTTATTATTACTAATATTTTCCATATTAACTTGTTTTTCTGTTGTTAATATAGTTTTAAGTACACGACATTATTAATTAACTTTCCATGGTGAAAATATTTTATTTATCACCCACATTGAATATTTTTATTATTAATAATATTTTTTAAATGCTACATATCAATTCTATAATAAAAATTGAATGAATTATACATCTCCCTCTTATTAGAAAGTAGCTAAATAATTCTACTTTTAACTACTTCTTCCTTTTGACCATTGAAGTATTTTACTATAGTATATATGTGTGTGTGTGTGTGTTTGTGAATTAATAGAATTTATATTACTCAAAAACTGGATTACATAGATATCAAATGGTACACAAAGGGAGCACAAACTCTCAACCATCGAACATTGTCGCCTAGACAAACCGTATAAATTTTCTTAACAAAATACCAATATATTAAGGCCATACAAGGCATGGTTACCTCCCCATTCAAATTAGATGCTGAAGTAAGAGAAATTTTCCATCGAGGGACGACTAATTCAAATGCCCACACCAACATTCACACATTCACACATATAAATTGTCCATTACATCACGATTGGAGATCCGCAAGGAAATTATATACTTCCGGGACATGATCCTCCCAAGGTGCCACAACTAAAACCATCGAACAGCAAAAGGAGAAACCATCATCTCCGACCTAGATACAAGTAAGCCATCCACAAAATTCATAACAGTTGTATATCAACATAAGCTTATAACAGTAGATACGAAACAAAACACCATAGACTGAAAATGAGAACCATAAACAACCCTCAGAAGCACATGTTTGTGACCATACTACATCGGCCTAATCCATAGACCTAAAGACCGTCAAGGGGCCTTCCAAAGACAAAACCAGAAGCTTCAGGGAAGACCCAAATTGTGCCACCCACCACCCATGCTCACTAATATTTATCTTAGGATGTGATATTAGTCAAAACCCTTACGTTGGACCTAGGGGGATCCACCAGGTCCCCACCATTTGACTCACAGGCTATGTAGCTCTCCACATAGAACCTCAAGTTCCTAAGAATTCTCTTAACATCCTCTAGAGAGGAAAAAATATTACATTTTTCAACCTGCTTATCCCTCATAATCAAGCCCAATAAAGTCTTCATTTTCTAATGGAGCGCTACTGAATTTAAATACTATTTTTTCCTACCACTAGTGTGCCAAGGTTTTGACACCCAAACTGACATATCCTCCAACAACTCGAAGTTTGAAAGAGATTTCCTTTCCTCTCCTACTTTTATCTTGAGCTCCCAAATTTTAAGACATATTTAAGGCATAATTGCATTGAAATAGGTTTTGATTTATTTTAACAATTTTTCTAACGATCATTTTTGTTACCTTTTACTCTTTATATACCCTTGTTGGATCATATTTTCTCCATCTTATCGCCTTGATGATGAACCACATTAGTTGGTTCGAAATGCGGCAACAAATAACTCTCATGTGATGGATCCCGAAGACATTTCTTCTCACAAAAGCCTACATTCAGATATGTTTAAGGCATAATTGCATTGAAATAGCTCACCACTAAGTCATGGGAAAATAGATTTTCCCCACACTGCCCAGGCTAGGTTGTACCGCCTCCGCCTCTCCTACTCCTCATCTTCTGCATTAGCAGAATCGTAGAGTCATTTGCGGGGGGGGGGTGTGCACCTCAATATCACTACAAGTGCTTCCTCTACTTGCGAAAGAGCATAACGATTGACTCGACCCACCCTAAAAAAAACTAGAATACCAACATGTAGCACCAGACATAAGACTTGACCTTAGACAAAGACCCACTAGAGAGGGTGGAAGAAAACACTTCCTTAGCCAAAGACTCTTCCCCCTTGACCATTGAGCAAGAAAGGTGCCACCCTAGGACCAAGAGGCTTCGATGCCCTAGAAACCATAAACAATTATCTAAACCCAATCCATTGCGCTTACCTAGCCACACAACTAAACCCACCTAGTCCAACCCTTGTAGAGAATTCCATCTACCCCCACAACCAGAGAGAAGACGCTGACACAAAACCTAACACCGAACCACTCTAGTAATCCCGATAATTTCCTTAGACCACAAGATACAAATAACACACAAAAACTGAGACTCTAGACCCTTAAGACCAAATTTTCAACAAAATATTAGAGCATAGGCTTACTAAAATCCATGTAGTGAAAATATATTACTAGGATAAAATATACCAATAGTATTATGGGCCTATCGAACCAAAAAAAAATATTGATTAAGCATGATCTAGTTTCTAGTGGGAAAGTTAGAATTCCCAAATCTATCTATATCACAAATTTCATTAAACTTAAACAACCATTTATTATGCATATTATGCCCTATGTCACTTTATTTATTAAGTAATTAAAAGAATAGAAATATGATAACCAATCACATAATATTTAGCACATTAAGCAACATTTTTTTTTAAGAAAACCCTCTTGAGGAAGATATTCCATTTTATTATCAATCCAAGAGTTTCCTAACGAATGATATTCTACATCCACATCCTTTGGGAGTTTTCTATGGAGCATTTGATATTCCACATGCACAATGCCTTTCTATGGTTGAGATAAAAATATATCAATAGTGTTATAGGCCTATCAAACTAATAAAAAAAAATTGACCCATAAAGGTCAAGGCATTTTAATTTTTAAAGAAATTTCCATATTATTTTTGCACTAAGAGGCACATTCTTAACTTAGTATGAGGGTGATGTGTAATTCCTTCCATGCTTAACCTGGAGTTGACATATATATATATATATATATATATATATATATATATATATATATATATATATATATATATATATATATATAATATCGGTTAGAACAAAAATAAATAAATATATAAATAAACAATATAAGAAATAGTTAATACAGTTAAATTGCACATAAAACATTGATCATAAAAAATTAATCACACTCACTATGTTTGCTCCTTTAATTCCTTGTGTTTTTTGTACTCTTTGGTGATTCTTGGTGACCTTTGAAACCCTAATAAAAATTCTTTCCTGCCTTTAGGTACAATTCTCTTAGTTTCTCTTTTCTAGGTCTGCATTAATTCTCATCTAACATGTAGACACCTCCAAAAGTGTGATAACATTTGTTTTTATTTACATCAATTCTCATCTATTAATCATATCTCAATTTTTTTTAAATAATTACTTTTTCTAAATTACTAAATCAAAACCTATGACGACGCAACAAGTAACGTGCGTGAGTGGTCTGAGGTTTCAAAACCCGGATATGTTCTTACTTCTTCTGAAGTTTGGGGTCCAAGAAGATCTAGATATTGTAACTTTTCTTGTGGGTTGAATGTCTCCTTAAGCGCTTACAAATAATCTCTTATAAAATATAAATGTCATACCTTGTTCCCTACACCTGTGAAGGTTCCTTAAATTGCATCAATTGGAATTTACTCTTCTAACTAGTTAGCAATTTATTAATTTTTTGATTAATACAAAATAAATCACACCGAAATTCTTCACATTTAAATTATGCGGAAGCTAAATAAAATGTTGGAAGTAAGAAATAGATGCACACACATAATAAAAGTGACACCAATATTTTGAACTAATAGTCCCTAAAAATCCTCAAAGGGAAAACCGATGCAACAAATGAGGGTTTATTTGATTATTCAACAGAAAAAATTATGAGTACAATATATGAATGCCAGATTGAAAATCCTCTAACAAATAATATTGCCAAAATATTTAGGAGAAAATTTCTCCCTTATGCAAAATCACTTAGCGTCCCTCTAGCCTCCTCACACTGCCTCCTAATTGCTTGCACTCTTGGCCTGCATAGTTCATACGACCTCTGAAACGTCTCCAAAAATGGTCGTCTAGCCTTCTCCTACTACTATAAAAATTTTATCTGCCTTCTGGAATTCCTTTTTCACCTCCGACAAATGATCCAAACCCTTCTTGGTTATTCGCTCTACTGAATTGGCTAACTCACACCACCTGAATGACTTTCTCTATAGAATATTTCAACCTTCTTTTTGCTAGCTCTCCAACACTAGGAAAATCCTTTTGCCTCTCTATTGCTTCTCCCTCAATCACTGATTCTCTCCTTCTTTGGATCTAACTCTTCTTTCTTGTTGTATCACTGCACCCGATAACTCGATATACCAAGGATACTTTCTCTCCCTCTTGCTCAATGTGTCTCTCCTCATCCCATCGATATGCACTTATAATTTCTCGTTGGATCACCAATTAGTGTGATTAAATTGTTATCAACGACTAATATCATCTTAGACTCGATCCATGTGTGCCTCTACAACTTTCTTGATCTTCCTTTAGTAATTGTTGTTAATTAATCGATTTTCCTAAGTTAGACTTAGGCATTTTTAAATTATTGATCAATTAACTAATTGAGTGGTCTCTAGGTGTTTTCTCTCGAAACATTTTCGAGGTTTTGGATATCCCATGTTCTTTAGCCTCTCTAACACAAATCGAGACTAGAACACTTACCTGGTGCTATAAAAACTAACACTCCCTCTTAGCGAGGAAGTTGTTATGTCTTCTCCACTCCACTACTATACTCATTGACCTGATGAATATCCTGAATTCTGTAGCTAAACCACCTCAAGTTGTTGATTTCTAACAACTGTGATACAACTAGATCTCACTATCCATCAACATTATGCATACTCTAATTCATCTAGTAACCCTATATCTGAATCATTCTGCATCTATGCTATTGCTGACACTGCTCTATGCCCCCTTGCACTGTTGTCAACACTGCTTGTGCTACATTTGATCTCATGCTTTTGTTTTTTCTTTAACTACTGCAACTAAGAACTATTCTTCAGATCTATTGTATCCCTATACTAGCTTTACAACTATCTACTAAGTCTATGATTGCAAATATTCTCTACACTATCTACTGAGTAATTTTTTATGCTCATTTGTCTCGATGCCCCTCTAGTAACTGAGTATAACTAGTCTCTGCACTTCTCTCAATATATGACTGCACTTTCTGACATCTCGATCCTCTTACTACTGAAAAGTGTGGACCCTCGTAGCCTAGGTAATGATCCAAAAGGAAGCACATGTCTGGCGTTTTCTTCCTTAGACCATGCCCAATCCTGCAACTCTAAAGTTACCACTCTCCTCCTCCATCTAGAGGTATAGTTTCTATCAATTCAAACTGCTCAAACCTGGATGTCAACTCATCTATCTCCGTAGAATTTGTTTTCTGTTGCTCACCTTTCTTGTCCTTATTTTTCTTGGGACACTAGGTGTTGTAGTGACAAAAATCACCACACTTGAAGCATTTGATCTTTGAAAGATTATTCTTCTTCTTTTCACCTCCCTTTTAGGCCCTTTTCTATTTTTGTTAGTGGTACCTTGAACAAGACTGAGCCTTAGCTCCTCTTGTGTGAAATCATTCCATCGGTGTTCCCAATTAGGAATTTTGTCTTGTCCAATGATTCCCTAAACAAATTTTTCCCATTCTTTGGTAAACCCACCTAGTGTTATTTGCACAAGTTCATTGTCCTTTGGTGTCTCACCTACTGCTACTAGCTCATCATAGATGTCTCGAATTATGCTGAGATAAGGAGTCATGCCTTTAACTTTCAACATCTTTGTGGTCCTTAGCTTCTCCTTGAGAATCATCTTATGATTCTCTGATGGATCTTGGTGTAACTTCACAATGGAATCTCACATCTCCTTTATTGTTCCCTTCTCTGCAATATGTGGAACAATATGATCTTGAATCCCATCTAGGATCATCCTTTTAGCCTTGGCCATTTCTTTCTTATAGGTTTCTTGTTGTTGAGGATTTGTTAATACGACAATAAAATTCTCCAAAAACTCCTTTAGTCCATACTCATCCTACAAGAAAGTCATCCTATCCTTCCATACGAGAATGTTAGAGGCTTTGTCAAGTCTATCTTCATCTCTAAGACCTATTGTGGCCATTCTTGTAAAACTCAAAAAATGGGAAACAAACTGGAAATCTCTCTCTCCTACCTACTTGGCCCTTCTCTATGTTATTCACACTCTCTTTTGGAATGTGTAGATATGCTCTTTTTGCCTCCAGATATACTTCTCTAGTCCTCACACTTCCTACAAATCCTTAATTGGAAAACTTGCTCAACCTTTTGGAAGTCCTTCTCTAGAATATGGAACATGATTTGCTTCTCTTGAAGCTTGCACTGGCTGACTAGAAAAACTGCTATGACCTACTGCAACTAATTTCTCGAATCTCCTCCTAAAAATTGGATCTGAAAACCCTTTGAGAAATTTTGGAAATTCCTCTTCAGTGTGCTTTTCTCTTCCACCCAACATTGATTTGTTGCTGCAAAACTTTGTTGCAAATCAACTCTGCCTAGATCTTCTAAAAAAAATTACTGATCTATTCATTAGAATCCTCTATCTGAAAAATCCACTGCCTGCAATTTTGCTTCTGAAGCTGATTAAAGTTTCCTCCAACCTGGATCTAGAAATCGAACCCTCTGCCTCTGCAAATTCACACTTCTAGGTGGCCTGCGCAGTTCTAATAAATTCGTGCTCAGAAACCCCTCTGAACTTGCACAATTTCTCCTTCTCGCTAATAAGCTTCTGATATGATCAAAATTTCTCGGATACCATGTGAAAATTCCTTAAATTGCAGCGACTGGAATTTGCTCTTCTAACTTGTTATAAGTTTATTAATTTTTTTATTAATATCAAATAAATCACACTGAAATTATTCACAAATAAATTATACGGAAGCTAAATAAAATTCTAGAAATGATAAAATAGATGTACACACATAATAAAAATGAAACCAATATTTTGGATTAATAGTACCTAGAAAAAACCCGAAGGGAAAACTGATGCAACAAATGAGGATTTGTTTTATTATTCAACAGCAAAAATATAGAGTACAATATCTGAATGTCAAACTGACAATCCTCCAACAACAAAAATATCGCCAAAATATTTAGGAGAAAATTTCTCCCTTCTGCAAAATCATTAAGCCTCCCTCTGGCCTACTCACACTTCCTCCTAGTTGCTTTCGCTCTTCTCCTGTGGAGTTTGTACGACCTATGGAAATTCTTCAAAACTAGTCATCTAGCCTTCTCTTGCTTCTAGAAAAATTCGCTCTACCTTTTGGAATGTTTTTTCAACCTCCAACAACTGATCCAAACCCTTCCTGGCTATTCACTCTACTGAACTAGCTAACTCGCACCACTTGGATGGATTTCTCTACAGAATATTTGAACCTCCCTTCTGTTGGTTCTCTTGCAATAGGAAAATCCTTCTAGGCTTCTTATTGTTACTCGTTCAATCAATTATTCTGTCCTTCTCTGGTTCAAACTCTTCTTACTTGCTTAATCACTACACTAGATAGCTCAAGCTGCCATGGATACTCGTTCTCCCTCTTACTCAATTTGTCTCTCCTTATCCTGTCCACATGATCTTATAATCTCTTGCTGGATCACCAACGACTTAAATCATTATCCATGACTAAGATCATCTTAGACTCGATCCATGTGAGTCTCTAGAGCTTTCTCGATCTTCTTCAATTAATTGTTGTTAATTAATCAATTTTACTAAGTTAGACTTAGGAATTTTTTAATTATTGACCAATTAACTTAATTGAGTGGTCTCGAGGTGTTTTCTCGCATTTTTTTTTGGGTTTTGGATATTTCATCTTCTTTGGTCTCTCCAACATAAATCGAGGCTACAACACCTTTCCGATGCTACAAAACCTAACAAACCTCCACTGGGTCCCACAAGGGCTTATATAGATGTACCCAAAGGTATCCGATATCCAAAGGGCTTTAGCGAATAAAGTTCTAATGTGACCCAGATCTCCTCCAACCTAGATATATAGCTCAATCTAGGTTTTTATGATTTTGAGTGGTTGTATTTTTGAAGTTCCATAATAACCCAAATCCATATTTACTGCATTGGGTCCCACATCAATCGAAGGGTTTGGTTACTAATTCCCTATGCATGTTTTGGATTCAACCGGATGAGGATTTTGTTAATCAACAGAATTCATGATGGAAGTATTCCTCAATTCGTTCATCGACAAACTTCACTTCAACACAATTCTAATCCTTCTCTATGGCTTGGAACATTCTCCTTTTTCCACGAAACCGAGGAAGGCTATTACATGAGAGTCCTTGAGTAAACCAGTGACTGGTTAGGGGAACTAACACTTCGATCCAAGCTTAAATCCTCAAAATTAAAACCATCTACAATACATAATATTGACAAACCCACATGATTGATAAAAGGTTCTCAAAAGAAATCACAATGCTTGTAAATTAACAAAGATTGTTACATAGTTTAACTTGATATTCATGAATAAATTTCCCGCTTCTCTTGCTCGTGCCCCATGAAGACCACATGTTACATGTCTTTTACTTACAAAAATGGGAAGAAATATCTAGTAACAGAAAGGGAAGGTCCTACCTTCTTCAGCTTCAATGTGTTATATTTATATTTTGTAAATATCTCTTTCCTCAAATGAGCTAGCACCGTATCACGAACTTCAAAATTTACTTCTCTTTTCTTGAGATCTTCTCTTTACTTGTACTTATGGTTGTTGTCCCGAAGCTATCCTTTAACTTGTTCATGCAAATCTTGCATCATTGTAACAAATGCCTTTGCATAAACACTTTTCAATTCCTATTTTCCCAAGTTTCTAAGTTCAAAAATGCATTTGGAGTGCATGAAATACACAATTTGAAAAGGAAATTTTCCTGTGATCCTATTAGGAGAATCATTGTAGGCAAATTTAGCCTGGGGGGGAAATTTATACCACTATTTATTGTGCTAAGCTTACCAAACATCTCAAGAAGTTTCCCAAGTTCCTATTAACCACTTCAATCTGACAATTTGTTTGAGGATGATAGGATGAGCTAAATAAAAGCTTCCTACCAAGCTTCTCCCACAAAGTCCTCCAAAAGTGCCTAACATATTTTGTATCTTAGTTTAAGACTATACTTCTAGGTGCCCATGTAGTCTCACAATTTCTCTAAAAAAAGAAGTTTGCAATGTTCGTGGCTTCACTCATTTTTTAACATAGTATAAAGTGTGTCATCTTTGAGAATCTATCAACTGCTACAAAGGATGAATAATTATTCCTTTGATTTTTAGGAAAACCTAGAAAAAAATCCATACTAATGGCTTCCCATGGTCCGTTTGGTATGGGTAGTGGTTAATATAAACCAATATTTTGTTGTTTTCATTTGGCATATTGAAAAATTCTACATTTTCCACAAATATCTTGACATCAAACCTCATTATTGGCCAATAATAATAAAAAATTAGCTGAGCTTATGTTTTATCATGGCCAAAGTGACCAAAAAGTCCTCCAAAATGCTTTTCTTTCACTAAATTATCTCTCATCGAACCATTTGGGATGCACAATTAGTTTCCCTTGAATAAAGATCCCTCCTAAATAAGTTATTTGATCCAATGAGTTCTATATTTTAGTACTGGGTTCTCACATGCTTCATAGGATTCTCTAAAGTCCAGGTCCTCCTTGTACATTTCTTTGAGATCTTCAAATCCAAAAGTGCCCACTTGGAATTACTACAAAATAAAACACCTCCTTCTCAAAGCATTTGTAACCTTGTTAACATTCCCACTAATATGTTTAAGAAAAAATTTGAAAATTTACTTGAACTCAACCCATTTGGAATGATTCTGATATAATTTCTCCTTCCTAGTTATAAAATACAAAACATGATTGTCAATATGTAAAATAAACTCCCTAGGCATGAGATAATGCCTCCATTTTTCCAGGGCTTGTATCGCTGCATAAAAAACATTGTCATAAGTGGAGTAATTCTATTTGGTTTCATTCAACTTCTTATTGAAATAAGGAACAAGTCTATCTTCTTAGCTTAAAATAGCACCAATTGCCATTTCACTTGCATCACACTTAACTTGGAAAGGTTTTTGAAAATAAGGCAGAACTAAAATCGGCTTAACTGTTATCTTCTTTTTCAATGGTCGAAATGCTTTATTAGTTGTAGCAATCCATTTACATGGTTGTTGTTCCTTTTTAATGGTCCCAACTATAGGTGCACATATATGGCTGAAATTTTTAATAAACTTTCTATAAAAGTTGCTATATAACCCATGCAAACTTCTTACCTCATTAATATTCCTCGAGGTAGGCCATTCCTTGATAGCTCTCACCTTTTCTGGGTCCATCTTCAATCCCTCTAGAGATATTATAAAACCTATGTAGGTTAACTCTATTTTCACAAAGGGACATTTATTCAAGTTTATTAAGAGTTTCTCCTACTCCAACCTCTTCAACACAAACTTCAAGAACCTCAAGTGTTCTTCCCTATTTTTACTAAATACAAGAATGTCATTCAAATATAAAATTATAATTTTTCCAATAAAATCCTTAAGGACTTCATTCATGAATCTCGTGAATGTACGGGGTGCATTGGTCAACCCAAAAGGCATAACCAACCACTCATATAAACCATCACTGGTCTTGAAGGAAATCTTACATTCATCATCCTATCTCATCCTAATATGGTGATATCCAATTTTCAAATATCTTTTAGAATATAAATTTACACTACTCAAACAATCCATTAGATCATCCATACGAGGTAAAGGAAATTTGTAGCTTACTGTTATTTTGTTTATTGCTTTGGATTTCATACACATTCTCCAACCTCCATCTTTAGTTGGGCTCAATAGTTCTAGTACAATCAAAGGACTTAATCTTTCTAGAATTAATCCATTGTCCAACAACTCTTAGACTTGTTTTATAATTTCTTCATTCTCCTTGAGGGTCATCCTATTGGCTGCTTTTTTTGGTAAACTTTCGCCTGGAATTAGATTTATGTGGTGGTTGATGTTCCTTACAGGTGGTAAGGATTTTTTAAACTCATCCACAATGGTATTAACAAACTCAACTAACAATGCTTGAATTTTAGCAGGAAATTCACTCAAATTTGTATATGTAAATACAACTCTAGGCTTACCAATCAAAGAAAATTTCACCTCTTCTTTCTGCTTGACTTCTTATAGCAATTCTTTCTCAGTCTTAATTAGTATTCTTGAGACTATTTCACCTTTGCCTCCCTTCTCTTCTAGAGGTAACAACACATGTATTCAATTGTACTTTTTGAAGGTATAAGTATTTCTTCTCTAAAATGAACAACTTCCCTATCATAATCCAAGAGCGTGACATCACACAACACTTCATCTTTGTTGCCACCAATTTAGAGTTCAACTCTACTTTGTTCACTTACCAAAATATCATGTCCTTTCCACAACTAGGACACTCGGTATGGGGTATGATGCACCATCCTCTGCAATCTTGATTTCTCCACCATCTCTATAGAGACTATATTGTAATTGCTACCATTGCCAATGACCATTTTGAAAAATTTCCCTATAGAATTGCACATTGTCTTTAACATACTTCTCCTTTGATCTAGTTCATGGGGATACTTCTCAGCTTTAACCAATATTCTCTTCAGCATTAGTGAATCACCCATCTTAGGAGTATCTTATTTTACCTCTATCTTTGTTGTCTCATATTTAGCTTCTACAATATGTGCTCATCTTTGATTTTTTGACTTGTTCTCAAGACAGTTCCATGACACATGTCATGATTTCCCACATATGTAGCACCATATTTCTCTTCCTTCGCCTTTGCATCTTGAGAAAAAAGTTATGCCCCTCATTTATTCTCATCTAGGAGAAAGAATGCTAGAGCCCCCTATGTATTCTCTTTGAGCCTGAAATCTTCCTCTGTTGGAAGGTCCTTTTCCTCTTGCCGAAATCCTTCCTTTACTCCTTTGACTTTGTTTTCTAGCCAGCTTATCTTCTACTCTTAATGCTTCCTGATAGGCATCTTCAACCATCTTCAGGGGAAAGAGACCAATTTCATCATGGATCTCGTACCTCAAACCATTTATGTCTATGACCACCTTCTCAACATCTTCCTCAATGTGGCCTGCTTTTATGTTCAACCCATAGAATTATTTAGTGTACTCCATTGTCATAGATTTTGGCCTTAAATTTTGTAGCTTCTTGAATAAATTCAATTAATAATCCTTGGGCATAACCTTGCTCTTAAATTTGGATATCATTTTGTCCCAACTCCTGATCTATACCTTTCCCTGCTTTCTTTGATCTGCTTGCAACTCATTCCACCATAATGATGTGTGTCATCTTAGCCTGGTCATTGCATATTTGACCTTTTGTTGATCCTCTACATATTCATAGTTGAAATACTTATTTAATGACTTGATCCAATCAAGCAACTCTTACACATTTAAGTTTCCATAATGTACTCACACCTCCATTTTTGTCCTAGACCCTACTTTGGTAACCAACTTTTTCAATTGCCTTCATTTGTTCTCTTCCTAGAGATCCTTCCATCTCCCCTTCTGAGCTTGTATCTATTATTTTCATAGGGCTACATTGTTCTTTTCTTTGATAATTGCATTTCTTCATTAATGCATTAAGTTCACCCCATATCATCATTACATTATTCATATCTACACCATTATTTATTAGCATATGCAATTATATATAAATAACAACATCATGATCATCAATGCAGCGAAACATAAAGGAACAATAGAAGAAAGGCATGCACACACATAGAGACTCCAAGATTGGTCTGAGACCAAGGAAAAACTCACTATGGGGAAAACCCTTGCAAATCTTCTTCTTCTTAGATTGTCATCAAATGATTCAATAAAAGAGAGTACAATGATCCATAACTTTATCTAGGAAAAAAACAACTATGATATCTAGGAAATAGATATAATCATGATTTTACTCAAAACACTGATTCTAAGGATTGTAATGTGTTGTCACTGACTGTAGTCAACTGTTGGATACTGCTCTCACTGTGCTAAACACTACTGAACACTGTTTTCACTGAGTGGAATCTTCATAATACTGAAATATCGTCTACGAGTCCTGGACACAGGGAGGAGGAGTTTTGTGAGCATCTATAAAAATCCTATACGCTCTTTGTGAACTATATGCCAACGTCTATGGTAGCCCGGTTTCTCCCGAGACCATTATATGCATGCGTCTGGGGACCAAATCACCATATCTGCTCCAAACCCCCAGACACTCTCTTCTAGTTATCGTGCGTATGTCTAGGACAAACTAGATGCTCTTAGGACCACTCTGTGCGATCATCCGAGGACCGACACCTCCAAATATGCCTCTAAAACCTTGAATGCTCCCATAGGCTTCTGTTCCAGTATCTAGGGCTCTCTTGATGCTATATTGACCATTGTGTGCCAATGTCCATGGACTAAAATGCATAGTTATGTGCCAACATCTAGGGACTAAAATGCCCAGTTTTATGCCAACGTCCAGGAGTAAGAAATCCTTAGATCAATGTGAGCTGCATCCCTGAGATTTCAGACCCTTGTGCAAACTTTCCTCCCATAGACCTGAGCAAACCAAGACAGTAAGAGAAGAGAAGATGGATTGATCAATGCATCTAAATGATATTGATGTCTCTTCTATTTATAGGCTTTCATGAGGGTTCACTTGGGGTTAAAGCCGATCTGATCAATTTAACATGTGCTTAGGGCCGACCTAACCCAATATACATGAGTGAATAAATAAATTCAAAAACCAACTTTCGCTTGTCCAAATAAGGTGATCTCTAGGTCGATTTTGGTCCTCTTGAAAATAGTAATCTAATGCAATCATCATCTCAGTCATCTAAGTTTTCCAAGGTGGAATTTGACCGCGGCTGCAAAAATTAACACTCTCTCTCAACTAGGGAGAATTCTACTTGCCAATATCTGTCCATCGATCAATATGCCATTCTGGTATCTTCACGTATCATCATTGATCATATCTATCATGTAGTAATCATTCCATGACCACCTCAAGTATCTCATCATCAAAAATCATCAATGTACATCTCGATCTATCCCTTGCTTATTCCTGCTTATCTCTTGATTGTTCCTGCTCGTATGCTGAACATTCTTGAATCTAGAAGAAGAAGAATTTGTTACCGGAGGGGAGCTTAAGCTACCACCCTATATTCATCAGGCTCCTACCTAGAATCTTTTCCACTGGGCTACTACCTGAAATATCATCATCAATCGTCATTAGAGAGCATATCATCAAGGAGCACATCTCAACCTGGAACCACATCGGGGAACACATCTCAACCTAGAATCTCATGGGGGAGCTATACATCTACAACCCCATATGGAGCAATATGATATCTAAACACATAGGGGAGCACATCTCGACCCTGGGATCACATCAGGGAGCTCAATCTCAGCCTCAAATCACATAGGGTTATCTCAACCCATCCTATTTCCAACTGATCTTCCCATTGATGACCCTAAATAGTCATGTGGTAGAACACTTACATAATAATCGACTTGGGTTGTACACCCCAAGTACAATCTCAACTCGTTGGCCAAACGAGGAGCGGTGTTCCTGACAAGCCCATCTTGTGGGTATGATGCCAATTGGGGTATACTCTGCAAAGACCAAATAGGGGAGAAACATTCTCTGACCCTATGAAGATAGGGGAGAAACATCTTCAACCCTATGGGTAACATATAGGGGTCATACCCTATTGTCCATAGTTCCCTCAACCCCAGGAGCCCTCCATCTCAATTCCTCACCCTGGGAGCTCAGACGGGGAGGAAGAGTTGGCTCAGTGTCCTCGATCAACGCTACTCTCATCATACTCAAATCTAGTATCAAATTGTCTCAATAGAAGTTTTGTCTTGTTCATACAGGACATCAAATCAAATATCATTTCAGAGCATAAATAATCATATAAATCACAAAAGGATGCCATAATCAACCTCCCTCTCAAGGACGTTCCAACCACAAGCCTGAGCTTGTTTTGAATAGCTGCATTGTCTCAATATATGAGAGTATCTTGGTACCAACTATAAATATGGGATTTTCTATCAATTAGATCTCACTCTATGTCATCACAATGTATCTATGTCATATCCAAATCATGCTCAAACATCTCTCTAAGGAGTTTCTTCAACCTGCCTGACATCTAGCCATGCTAGCAACATCATACTCATCCTTAATCGTACTATGGACCTCTCATCCAAGATATCATGGCAGATCTCATAATAAAGCATCATCCAAATGTGCTTAACAATAATCTCTATCAAAAACAATGCATCCATGCAATCACATAGCTTAGGAGAAATATCTCATCCTCAAAAGTAGAATATCTCATGTAGATATTTCGAAGGATGCTCGATGGCAACTTTATGTGAATGAAGCGGCTTACTCATGAATTTATTCAGGTTCTATGCACATCATATATATACAGATGGATGTTCAAAACATAACATCAATTATTCAATCAACTGTCGGATACCATGTCAAGTTAAAAAACATCTTGAGCTTCAAATCGGAGCATCTAAGGATTTGCATTTTCATTATTCAAAAACATTTTCTAATAACTTTGTAATATAGAATTTCTTTTCCAAATTCCAGAAATCGATTCATCATGCTATGATACATCATTTCCAGATTCAAAAGTTATCCCTCTTTGATTTATATCATCAGAGGCTCATCACTGGTCAAGAGTAGACCATCAGGATGTAAACCCAAAACCATAATCAAAATCAAAGCCATAGATTGGAACTCATCATCCTAACTTCATCAGATAACTGACAAATATAGACATATCTGTATCGGGGAGATTTCTTCATGAAATTCTCTAAGCATAATGCCTTGGTAAGCCATCATAATCAACCTTACATAAATCAATGTTTTACCATCACATCAACAAAGTCAGCTGATCAAATTTTGGAAGCCAAATCACAACCATTATCAAAGTCATTATTATTAGAGTATCAATTCTTTCAACCAGGAGTTAGGGAGAGCTCATATCAAGTCGTGACTTCATTTAATATTATGTCAACAAGTTGTCATCAACCATGCATTATCAATTTGAACTTGATCAAGTCATTCTCATAATCATAATACAAGTCATTTTTGTCACTAGGTGCAAATGCATACACCAAGGATGAGTCATGCAGGTTCCATTTTCATGCCGAATCACAACTATCATTACCTCAACCATTGTTCTAGGAACAAGGAGGCCAATTTACAAATACACACATAGTATTGACATCATGGAAAATCAATAATCGTTAGATCAAATCATTAGACATCAGGGCAAGTTAAAATTTGTTATCGTAGAGAGATCTATAGTCAAAGAATATCTCAATCATCAATTCAAAGTTATTGTCAAGCATCACGACAACACATTGTTCATCTATATCAATCATTCAAATCATGCAAACCTCTTGTAGCACAAACATAGCAACATATCTATATGTATGTCTCGATCACCTGTAAACACAATTTCAGTCTGCATGTTCATGTTATGGCAAACATTCAAGCTTCTCCTGCTTCCAGATCTTGTTATCTGCAACACATTTGTGGAACTGACATATTCCAGGTGACCAATTTTAAGCACAATACTTCAATTTTATGTGATCAGTGATTTAACCCAATAACATCATAAATCAGATTACAATGGAAGAATATGTTAGGGACACCTTGATTCAGAGTTCAGACAGCTTCAGAAAGGTTCAGACGATGGTCAACTATAGTCAAACCCTTGGACGCTCCCTTCATGTTAGCATGGGTTCGTTTTTAGTTGCCTGGATGCTACTTGGGCCTTAGCATGCGTGTTTTTAGGGACGAGATTTCCCAGTTCAATGCCTGTGTCCTTTAGATCTAAGATTTTGTTGCAAATCAATAATTTTAAATGCACATAAATCATACTTCAACAGTACATAATTCAAATAGCAATAAGGGTAAGAATCTTGAGAAGATATTCTCCCTACGACTGGGAGTCTATGTCATCAACCTGTATCTACTAGATTCAAGCAGCAACAGATATGTTAGATCATAAACATATATATGTCATGGCTATTAGTATTATGACATCAATCTTTCATCAAAGGTTAGACTCAAAGCAACATATATATGCAACATCATATCTCAAATATTATGAGCACTTTCTATCAAGTCACTTCATTAAGTCTGGACCTTCAGTTTAACCACATGTAATCAAGACATGACCACAATTAGTAAGAGATATAGAATATCAATCTCATAGTTATAACTATAACATCAAGGTTACCATTCTTATCATTATCAATGAGATCAAGTTAGGTCATTCAATAAATATTTGTCGAAACAACGAGAGTGTCAATCTCTCAAGCATTATCAACATACTCATGTATAAGGGTCAATGAGCTATCCTTCTACATAAAATCCATCATGAAAAGTATTAAGAGTATAATTTCATCATAGAAAACATATATTCAAGTCGCTTTCATTTGCATGTATGCTCCATCAAAGAAAGGGAAATTCTCATCATACCTTTAGGGCTTACCGAGCCATCCAGTGTTACAACTGAAATACAACATGCGTATTCAAATGTATCTCTCCTTATCCCATCGATATGCTCTTATAATCTCTTGCTGGATCACCAATGACCATGATTAAATCATTATCAATGACGAAGATCATCTTAGACTCGATTCATGTGAGTCTCTAGAGATTTCTCGATCTACCCAAATTAATTGTTGTAATTAATCAATTTTCCTATGTTAGACTTAGGCATTTTTTAAGCATTGAAGTATTAATCAATTAACTTAATTGAGTGGTCTCTAGGTGTTTTCTCCCAAAAAAAATCTGGGTTTAGAAGATCTCATGCTCTTTAGCCTATCCAACACAAATTGAGAATAGAACACCTGTCCAATGCTACAAAACCTAACAACTCTCCACTAGGTCCCACAAGGGTTGATCTAGATGTAGCCAAAGGTATGCTTTATCCAAAAAGCTTTAGCGAATAAAATTCTGATGTGCCCCAAATCTCCTCCAACCTAGACATCTAGCTCAATCGAGGGCTTGGATGATTTTGAGTGGTCGTTTTTTTGAAGGGTCCATATTAGCCCAGCTCCATATTTGCTGCACTAGGTTCCACATTGATCCAAGGGTCTGGTTACTAATTCCTTGTGCATGTTTTGGATTCAACCAGATGAGGATTTTGTTAATCGACAAACTTCATGATGAAAGTATTCCTCACTCTGTTCATCAACAGACTTCATTTCAACTCAATTATAATACTTTTCTATGGCTTGGACCATTCTCCTTTTTCCACGAAACTGATGAAAGCTATTGCATGAGATTCCTTGAATAAATAAATGACTAGTTGGGGGAACTAACACTTCGATCCAAGCTTAAATCCTCAAAATTAAAACCATCTAGAATACATATTATTTACAAACACACATGATTGATACACAAGGTTTTCAAAAGGAATAACAATGCTAGTAAATTAACAAAGAATGTTACATAGTTTAACTTGAGATTCATGAAGGAATTTTCCCGCTTCTCTTACTCATGCCCCATGAAGACCACATGTTACATGTCTTTATATTACAAAAAAGGGAAGAAATATCTGGTAACAGAAAAGAAGGTCCTATCTTCTTTAGTTTCAATGTTTTATATTCATTTCTTGGAATATCTCTTCAATGTTTATATTCATTTCTTGAAATATCTCTTTCCTCAAATGAGCTAGCACCATATCACCAACTTCAAACCAAACTAAATAAATAATTTGAAATTGGAAAACCAAATACTAAATATTAATTAATTTGAAATTGATTGCCATTGGAAAATTGGAAAATAAGATTCGTCATTGCCAGGGATCGAACCCGGGCCATGTTTGTTTCTGTGGGAAAATTGGAAAATAATACCTCGCCATCGCTGGGGATTGAACCCAGGGCCCTCACATGACAGGGAACAATACTCACCACTATACTACAATGATAAAACAAGTGAGGTTTTAACGTAATTAATAACTAAACCATGAAAGAATATGAAACAATTTATTTCTTTGTTGAGATTTGATATTTAATTTATTGTGCCTTCAAAACCGAATCGAAAATGAAAAAGAAAAGCACCATTGCACCAACCGGGAATCAAACCTGGGTCTATACTGTGGCAGGGTAGTATTCTACCAGTAGACCACTAGTGAAAATATGACATGATACATTTTTGTCATTCTCAGGACTGTGATCGTTGTTTCCACGATTTTCCAACTTCGTGCCCTCTTCCATTCAATTGATTGTATTTGTTTATATACATCATCGTATGTATCCACTACTTTTTATGAAAGTACCAATCTGATACCACTAATCCGAACTTAAGAAAGAATGCAACAAATTATAGATATAACCATAAATATAGAGATGCAACAAAAATAACACTTCATTTCATTAATATCAAACACTGAAATATGCTTATGAACAAAAAGGAAATAAAACTAGCTAGGGCAATGGTAGCTCATCTCTGAGGAGAGATGTGGCAACTACATGCCAGCGAATTGTGTTACAATGAGGCTCAAAGGCCTATTTATTATTGAGAAACAATGGAAAACCCTAAACATCCAAAAACCTAACCCTAGGAGATGAAACACCAAAACTATGGGCCCCGTTTGGTAAATTGGTACATCAACTTCCCAGGGTCATAACTTTGGCATACGATCTCTATTTGACGCACACAATACCTCGTTAGAAATATCTATCCAATGACTACAAATTTCCAATGAAAACGTCAATTAAAGCCTCATGTTTTTCTGGTTTTCCCAAAAATTGTCGTTTAGGGCCTCAAAATGGCTCGGGAAGTTCAAGACCCGAAAAACTGCCAGAAATAGTAAATTGTGTTACAATAAAGTAAACTGAAAAAATGGAAGAGACAATGGTTGGGGTGCAAGTGGAATAGGCGGGTGGCCACCAATATCCACCTGGATCATCCTTGTTTGTAGAACAAACTTTAGTAAGCCCCTTTTCCAAAATCTTATTAAAAGCTTTGACAGTCCCATTCTCTTGTGGATGATACAAGCTAATTTTGTGGTGTTGGATCATAGATTCTCACAATAGAGTATTAATAGTTTCATTAATGAAATGTGATCCCTGGTCACTGGTAAGGCTCCTAGGACAACCAAATTTGGTGATGATATTTTCAAATATAAACCTTGCAGCAATATCAACAATGCATTCTTTGACAACAATTGCTTCAGCCCAATGCATTAAATAATCAATGGCGGTAATAATGTAGTGGACATGAGAGTGTCACGCAGGAGGGTTGATGGGCCCCATAAAGTCAACAACCACTTCTCAAAGCTTCAAGATCTCAGACTGAATGTAGTGGAAGTTCATTACAATGAGATGGTTTCCCAACCTGCTGATAAACATCACACTTCCTGGCATATTCCTTTACATCTTTAAGAATAGTATGCCATGAAAGTCTAACTTGTAACACCTTTCGTGTAGTCACTTTTCCTCCAACATGACCTCCCGTAATGCCAAAATGACATTCCCACATTTCTTTTTCCTTTTCTTGGTCCAAAACACATATGCGCAAAATATGATCAAGCCCCATTTTGTACAATCAACTTGCAATAAGATGATATTTTGCGTCACCTACCACCATATGCCTCTTTTGAGTCATTGTATATTCATAAAGGCACTTACCAATTGCAAAAAATAGCACGATATCTTTCAAATAATATGGTATTTCTTAAATTCAGAACAAATCTACTTTAGGCAATTGATCATTCATTGGCCCTCTCGCTTCACCAGATTCTAACCGAGAAAGGTGATCTAGGCCCACATTAGAGAGACTTGCTTAAGAATAACTTCAAACGAGAATCCTTGAAACAACAAAAGCCATCTGCATATTCTCCTTTCCAAGACATGTTTGTTAACCATATACTTTAAAGCATAATGATTAGTAAAGAATTTAAAAGGACCACCAAGAAGATAATGCATAAACTTTTGGAGAGAGTACACCATGGCGAGAGCTTCCCATTCGGTGGTTGTATAATTCTTCTCACCAGTGGAGAGTTTTCTGCTAGCAAAATAGATGGGATGATCTAAGTTACCTTCTCATGGTTGTGCTAAAATAGTGCCCAAAGCAATACCAAAATATTATATATGAACATGAAATTTCTTTTTCCAATCCGAGTAAACTAGAATTAGAGCACTTGCAATATTTTCTTGTAAGGCGTCGAATGCAACATCGCATTTAGCAGTCCATATGAAATGTTCAAATTTCTTCAGTAGCGTCTCTAATGGCATAGTGATGAAGGAATAGTTTTGGATAAACCGAAAATAATAACATGTGTGTCCCAAAGAGACTGCAACTGCTTAACACTTGTGAGTGGTGACATATTTAAAATTACTGCAAATTTGGAAGGATCAACACAAACACCATCTTTATAGAAAATATGTCGAAGCAAGGTTCCAAAGGGAACAACAAAAATACATTTCTTCAGATTTAATGAAATCTATAATTGTCGACAACGATCAAACATTACCCGAAAAAATATAGAGTGTTTCTTCAAGAGGCTATATCCAATCATCCATGTACACCTCAAAGAATTTATGAATATAATCTCTAAAAGCAACAATACAATCCTAGAGAACACAACCGCAGAACTTTTAATGCCGAAGGGCATAACATGATAAGAATATGAGCCCCATTCTGTGGTAAAAATAGTCTTTCTTTTATCCTCATTTGCAATACAAACCAGATAATACCTAAAAAATCCATCAGTAAAAGAATAAGCTTATATTCCTGCAACATTGTCCAATACTTCATCACTAAAGGGAGTAGGAAACACATCATGGATGCAAGCATTATTAAGACTTCTATAGTTTACACAGACTTTGATATCATCCAAATCCTTTTTATCTTGAATGAAAATAGGGTTGATCCATTCTGCTTCATCAATTGGGAAAATAAGACCCGCAACTAGCATCTTGTCAATTACTTTCTTCACTTTCTCTTTAACTCATGGATTCAAGCAGTATGGGTGGTGTTTGATTGGCCTAGCATCAACCTTCAAAACAATTTTCATTTCTTGTAGATCTCCTCTGCTCCACTTTAGCTTTGAAACAAATGGAAGAAACAAATCTTCATATTCTTTTAATAGATCAAATATCTCCTTTGTAGTTTTCTCATCCCAATAATCACCAATAAAAGCTATCTTAGGTTTCTCTTCAATTCGAATATTGTGCTTATGCAACTTCATAGGCCTCAGATGCGAGGCATCTTTTACAAGATCATCCTTTATATTTTTTTCTCCTTTAGATTCCTTAAAGGACAATTCCTTAGTCCCTCCAGATCATTATCTTCTGGTTCCTTATTGATCTTGCCACACGCAACAACTTCATGAAATCCAAATTCATACAAATGTTCATAATCTCCAAAACTGCTACAATCAACAATAGGTTTCCTAGTAGGGAAAAACACTCTTTTAATGGCTTTCAACACCTCTACTATCCTTTTTTCTTCATCTGAAAAATGAGAATTCACAACAAAATTGAACTATCAAGGTCTCCCTGTTGGTTTTCTGCCTCTTCATTTCTTTCTTCAAGTACCAAGCTTGCGGAAATGTCCCCACTGTGTGAATAAACTAATGCACCCACATTTCATTAGGTAACCCAAATTTTGTCCAAATAGTACTGTAGGTCTAAATATGATTTTGTGGACTGATATAACCATCATATATAGGAATTCTATCTGAAGGATTTTCTGGAATAGGAAATCAAGATAACATAACAAACTTAATTGATTCCCAGTATTGAAACTAAATGCAATGAGTTCCCCACCATCTTGCAGGGGTTGCTTGTAGAGCGACATCCAACAAAGGGATCTTTTGCACTTCCTCAATATGCAAATTGATTTCCTTAATAAAATTAACAATAAATCCTATACCATTGGAAGTAGTAAAATCTTGTAGCTTAGTACCAATCCAACGGGTATAGTGAACAGTTGCACAATGTTTAGAGTGCAACTCATGATCTTCTTGTTGCTAAACGTCTAGCGCAACATCTGAACCAACTTATGTGCTCCGAACTTGTTTTTCACGTATATTTACACATGTTGTTACCTCAAATGCCTAATATCTAAGAAGATAGAGGCACAATGTGGCATAAATTATTGATGGCTTATGAATATGGTGTATAATGCCACTTGGGCGGATAAAATGTAGTGCAAGTGGTGATGCATCGTTCTTTTGGTGGCATAAACACATTTGGTGGTTGTAGGTTATGGATCATGATGCTAGACCGTGGTAAGAGGCATGTACACATTTGATGGATGTGATAGAGTTATATGTTAGACCGAAGTTGTAGAAGATTTTGGGTTTCTATATAGAGCCAACTTGATGAAGTGGTTGTATGTTTCCCATAAATAGTTTTTATACGGGCATTGCCCAAGCATGGATGAAACTTAGAGTTTGCACGATGAGTGACTTGGATGTGGTCCCAAAGATGACTTAGATCCACATGACTAATTGATGGAAAGTCAGAAAGGTACTTGGGTGTTGTACAATGAGCAATATCCTAGGCACCAAGAGACATGTGGCCACACTTTAAGGTGAGCCATGCACAATGAACGTGTTGGAACTGGTTGAGTTGATGTAGCATTATTCTTTTGGTGGCATGAACACATTTGGTGGTTGTAGTTTATGGAGCATGATGCTACACCTTAACAAGAGGCATGTACACATTTGATGGAGAAGATAGAGTTATATGGGAGACTGAAGTCGTAGAAGGTTTGAGGTTTCTATATATAACCAAGTTGATGAAGTGGTTATATGTTGCCCTCCTATAAAATAGTTATGTATATAGGCATTGCCCAAGCATTAATGAAACTGAGAGTTGGCATGATGAGTGACTTGGTTGTGGTTGCAGAGATGACTTAGGTCCACATGACTAATTGATGGAAAGTCAGCAAGGCACTTGAGTGTTGCACAAGAACAATATCCTATGCACCTAGAGACGTGTGTGCACACCTTAAGGTGAACCATGCACAATGAATGTGTTGGACATGTTTGAGTTGATGTTTCAATGGAATGAGGCATCTTAGGTGTTTAAGTGGTGAGTGCCTTGGTTTTGTAAGTAGTTGGAGCGCGTTAACAACTTTCTAGGAATGATTGGAACTACATAATAGAAAGTGGGTAGCAAAAAGACCATAAATCCACTCTGTATAAGAGATGATGATGGTTAGACACCCCAATGAGGGGAAATAGTGGCGTACTATTCATATTTAAATTGGAATCCATGAGGCACTTAGGCATTCAATTGGTGGACTTGTGTGAGGACTTGTGTGAGACTTTTTAAAAACACCAAGCACATAATTATAAGCACATAATTATAGGGTTTATTGAGCTTAAGTGTACAACTTGAGTTTTGTGTGCTTAGAGCCATATGGATAAAGGTTTTAAGAAAGTCTAGAAAAAAGGCACATAAATGTCTAAAACATAGCAACGCTATTTGTTTTAGAGCAATGCTATTTTGAGTGATTTAGTAAAAATTGAGATATGCAAGATGCAAATCCATGAGTGCTTCCTAATCTTGTGATATGGCTTCGTTGTGTGAATACTACCAATGCTTACCATATATAATAGGGTTGAGTTGTATACGGAAGCAAGAAAATGTGGTAAAAACTGAATAATTAGTTTTCAAATTGGAAAACCAAATACTAAATATTAATTATTCTGCAATTGATTTCCGCCGGTAAACTGGAAACCAAAACTCGCCGTTGCCGGGGATCGAACCCGGGTCACCCGCGTGACAGGCGGGAATACTCACCACTATACTGCAACGACACGAGATGTTAGCCGCACTAACGTATTTAGGGACTAACCGATAAGCGAATTCGCGACGGATTACTTGGAGTGCCGGTTTCATTCTCTGTTGACATTAGATCTTCAAGAGATGTTGGACGCACTAACGTATTTAGGAACTAACCGATGAGCGAAGAGGGCCGGTTTCTTTCTCTGTTGACATTAGATCTGTAATGTATTGCGTCTTCAAAACCGAATCGCAAACGAAAAAGATAAACACCATTGCACCAGCCGGGAATCGAACCCGGGTCTGTACCGTGGCAGGGTACTATTCTACCACTAGACCACTGGTGCAGACATGAAAAGATAAATTTCTGTTATTTTCGTGAGTGTGATTGCTGTTTATACGGTTTTCCAACCCGTGGCCGCTTCCGTTCAATTGTATTTGTATTATAAGTTTTTATATACATCACCGTATGTATAAAGGTAAAAGCACGTGATATAATGAAGTAATAACAAATAAATAATCACAATGCCTTGCGCTTCTATTACATCACATGTTTCACTCATTAAATTGAAAAACGTAACTCCACGTGTAAATTTGCAGTTAGATTTCCTTCATTTATATTTACGGCCTTTTCTCTCTCTATTTTGCCGATTGTATTGTATTACCTAGTTTTTGTTTTTGTTTTTTTTTAATTGCAGAATTAAGATCTCACCTATTTTGATGAATAGGAGCAATTTGCAATGAAGTTAAGTTTACAATAAAATCTTCACTTGTAACATATATCGCATAGTCCAACCATACCTCCCATGCACATCAACAGTAGCAATATAAAATATGTGCTAAACCTTAGAAACCCAAAAGAAAAGAGCTGAAGATGGATTGGAATCTTCAATCTATTATGGCACATTAAAATGACATGTTTCTCTCAGTCACTATCCATCTTAACTCAATTGTCATTTTCAGGAATATTATGAATGAGAGCCATTTTTATGTAGATTGTATATTTTCAATGTGAAATGTAATTATATTCATTTAGATTACAAATGCTAGAATATTTTGGAATTTGATAGAGAAGAGTTAGTTAAAAAATCGACATCATTTATGTTTTTCAAATTTTAAAATATTCTCGAGTTAAATTAGCTATTATTTGCAAGTTTTAGGAATATGTAATTGAGTTAAGTTAGCCATCTTTTGTTGGTCCAAGAATATTTCAAATTCTAATAGATAAGAACGAGGTAAAAAAAAACCTTTGCAAATTTCAAAAATATTCCAAAATATCTCATAGATAAGAGTGAGCTCAAAAGTTGACCTCACTCTTGTCCTTCATCTACAATCAAATTGCCATCCTTCTCTAATTGCCAATTCTAAAAATATTCTGAAATCAGACTAAAAATAGTGATGTCAATTCTTTTACCCCAAAGCAAAAAAAACAAAAACAAAACAGAAGATAGATTGGAATCTTCAATCCAATATGACACATTACCCTCACTTACTCAATTCTCTATTCTTGAAAACGTTATGGAGAGGCTGAAATCTTCTCTACAATGTATTTAAAAGATGCCCTACAAAATATTTTGACCTCCAGTCTTTCACTAGAGGTGAGGCAGTAAATACGAATACCACCTAGAATGATATTTCATTATTTGTTGCGATGTGTGTCTTATAGTTTAAAATTTGTGGATCGCAAATAGAGTATCTTCTGGAATATGGTTGGAACACAAATCCGCCAATAATGGAAATAAGAATGTATATCGAGTATTTGGACAAGACATCATATTTGAGTGGGCCCATCAATTTTATTTCTATATCTTAAAGACTACAATGTTTTTTTTTTTATGTTAATGTGTAGTTAAGTGCACAATACTACTCAGATATATCCATATATGTTGAGAGAAATTCAAATTCTTATTATAAGGTCCGAGTTAAAGATGAATGAATTTGAATATGTGTTTTTTTTACAAATGGTGAATCCGTAATTGCCAACTATTTGCAAGTTAGGTATTGCCAAGGTGGGGGTGGGGAATCTATTCCTTGAGCGGCCACCACAACATGTCATTGCACTCAATAAGATTTGAACTGCAGTCTCTTGAGCTTCACTCAAATAGACTTACCATTAAACCACACATTATCGTTAATACATGAACATTGACAGTTAAGTCGGGCCATATGACAATGTTTGTCTCCCTGGAAATATTTCCTTTTATAATTTTGTATCCATGTCAATTTTTCAATTGATGTCTACTACAAGTTTTGGTTTAGGACGCCATATTGGATCAGCAAGAAACTATTAGAAATTGCAAAAGTGGAATTCAACATCTTTCACTCTCTACAAAAGAGAGAGTTACAATCTCTCTCGAGGTGATGAGCTGTCATTGCATATGGTCTCCAAATTAATTTGATTTGAGTCGTGAAAAATTCAAGAAAGTAAAAATATGAAGTTTATATGTATAGATGATGGAAATATTATCGGTTCACTCAAGTAACATTCCCACAACATCATCACGTAGAATACTACACTTTAGCATCTTGCATTAGAAATGATCCTAAATATTCTGCGTTCTAACTCGGATTTGCCAAAATGTCTCACATCATCACGGTTCTTAACGGTATCTGCGACACCTTCACAACAATGGAGGAGCTCAAAACTCTTCGCAACAACATTTAAAAAGTGATAATTTCTAGAATTTATGCTTTACGGTGTTTTTTTGTAACATTTGGTGCAATTGCTAGTTTATATAAAATAAATAAATAATATTTTTGTTAAATATTATCATTAGACTTTTGAAAAACTTGATTGAACCTAGGCACCTATAAAATTTCACCAATCTAATCTTATCACTTTGAAAGGTGGTTGTATTTTTGATAGTTAGACTATGTTGGATTGCTGAAATTTTATCCCATGGATGTTTGCTTTATTCATTTTTGAGTTTTGTTTTGTTTTTATATATTAACACAAGTATATTAATAAATATGATTGACATATGTTGACAATCAATATCAATCACATACACAAACACATTAATAATTAAAACATGTATAATAAGGATTTAATATTAATATTGATATTGATATTAATTAAATAATAAATAATAATAATATGATATATGCTTTGCTATTGAGATATATGCTCTAATATATTTGATGTGAGTGTAATAGAAGAAATATGGAGCAGATCTATACCGTAGTATTTGATGAAATTGCTTTGTCTTCACTCACTCAAATTGTATTGATTGTAGATAAATATGCGTCTGCAAATGATGTCTTGATACTATGGCAGTAATGAATTAACTTTTGGTTGCTTTTCAAATTGTTTAAGGTTGTATGCATAGATATGTATGTTGTAGAGAGGATCAATAGCAAATATTGTTTTTATAGTTTGTGATATGAATGATCTATCTTTGTTGCACAATGAGTTCTATGCCCGCTGAAACATGCTAAGAGTGATCTGAATAATGAGTCTGGTGCTTTGAACCCAAATTTTAATGTTTAAAATTAGGAGTATTTTAGTGATTGACATTCCCCTTTTCTAACTTTATGTTTGCAGAGATCTGCGATCAATGTATGAGGTCAAAATGAGTTTGAATGGTATCTTGGTGTGTTTACAGAAGTATGTTTATGCGATGACTAAATATTATATGCAGGGATATAGGACTCTTGAATATAGGAAGACATATTTTTATGCAATGGATATTTATAACATTGAGGAAAGTAGACATGTGTGCCAAGTTTACTGTTAACAAGACAATGTGCATGAGGTTTGGCGATCCTTGATTAACATCGTGAATTTGTTTGAAGCGGTGATTACTAGCTGAGTATACATATGTAGAGAGACTTTTCTTCCTTAAGGTAAATCTTGTTTTCTAGCAGATATGTGCATGGTTTTATTTATCTTCCTATTTTGCAGAGTTTTATGAGGCTCCTTATGCAGGGAACATAAAGTGCTTTCAAGAGTTGAAATATAAGTAAATTTGGTTTTCTATTAACATTGAACTATATGTTGAATCTTGAACTGGTTGAATGATGAGCCTTATAGTCATATTATAAATGGTTTGATGTATTGTGCTATGTTAATGAGGGAACTTGCTTTCCTTATTATGCTAATAGTTGATTTGGCTTCTTGATGAGTATGTTATTGACTTTATAAGTAAAAGTTTGATGTGGATTATGCTACAGTAACAGAAGTGGGACAATGTTCCTTTATGAACTTAATATGTTATTGCTTGCTAGAGACTTTATGTTCTTGCTAACTGACAGAAATGTTACATATTGAATAGTTTGATGAGTATTGGCTTGGAATCTGATAAGATTTATGACAAACAAAAATGAATGATATCTTGTTAAGTCATCAAGGATTGATAAGCATGAGATCTACTTGAAGGATCTAATTTGGGACGCAATCTTAGTTATTGGTTGTGTTGATATTGACGTTTGGTCCTTATGAGCCACAATGAAAGAAGTATTGTGTTATTTGTTCTTGTCTCACATTGCCTAGTAGGAGAAATTTGATGCTTGACAATGATACTACAATTGGCTTTGATATTGGCATGGTGTAAAGTTTTGTACATTGGATTGACAAGTTCTGACTTAGTAGTTTATGGATGCGAGTTGGTTTATGCTTGGCTTGACAAGGAATGTGACAATAGTGGATGATTGATGTATGGCATATGATAGTTAGGTTTTCATAGGTGTATCCAATATGAAAATCTTGAAATGTGGTCCACGAAGGCGCTGAGGATTGTAACCTTCAGTAAGGGAGTAGGAGCTTCCTTCCAGTAGGATTTGGTAAACTTGATCAAGGGTTTGTAGCTCCCTTCTAGTGAGTGTTGGAAAATGAGTGGAGGTTTTATCTTTCTGTAGGTAGGAGCTTGCGTGTTGGCAAGAGTGTGCACCAATATGGAATTTTAAGAAGAATTTTCTTTATAATAAAACAACAAGACATAACAACAAGAACAGTGGTGGGTTTCCACCTAAAATATTAGTGTTCTTATGTGTCTTATGTTGATGTGCTTTTCATTCTACGGTTTCCATGTTTATGTGATTAATGTTGCTCATATTCTCAAATCTATCTCACATTATGATGGTAATAAATTAATGGATCAGATGAATTGAAAATGAAAGTATAAACTAAGAGAATTTGAATTGGGAATGAAAAATTGATTCACCCCCCCAATATTTCTAACAATTGGTATAAGAGCAGGTCTCTCCAGAAAAGGTTAATTTCTTGAGAGTAGAACAGGGAAAATGGGAAAGAAACACAAGAACAAGGAAACATAAAGGAAGAGTACAAGCTAGGAAAGCAGTGACAATGATGTATCTAATGTTGTGGCAATATTTGCATTCATAGATCAAGGGAAATTAGAAGAAGAACAAGGTAAGTAAAAAACAATGGACAATAAAGGTATGCTTATGCTTAATGATGATAACTATCAAGAATAGAAAGAAAAGATGAAGTCTATGTTAATGGATCTTGGATCTTATGTTTGGCATTTACTATGTAATGGTTGCACTAAAAATCCTCCATCACGTGAAGAATTGCAAAAGAATGGTCAGGCATTAAATGAAATTTATGGTTTCCTATCTGAGATACAATTTGAAAAAGTTATGCATTATGAAACTGCAAAGGAGGTATGGGGTAATCTGCAGGTCATCCATGAAGGAGGAAGAAAACAAGTAAAGGAAGATTTCTCATCAGGTAAATTGATAGGTAATCTTATTTCTAAGACAATAAATGAATCTAATGGTGATCATGAAACAAATTTTGTTATATTAGATGGAGTTATTGATTCAGAAGAAGATAGGTTAGAAGAATTACTAAAATGAAGAAAACTCACTTTTTCTTTGAAAAAGATTAACAGTCTTGAGAATAAGTTACATGTATATGATAAAAAATATCATGATAAATCAATAGCTATAACTGAACAAATTAACGATAGACAACGATATTGTGAAGGGCTTCAAGCTAACATCATCTCTCTAAGATCATATTTGAAAATGTCAAATAAATGAAATGAAGAGCTACTCCAAGTATTTGAAGAATAAGCGAATGGGCTTAAAGAAGAGATTATTGAATTAATAATGCAAGTAGAAGAAGGAAGGAAGATTGAAGAAGGAATGAAGAAGCAGTATATGGAACAGGAAGAATAATGTCAGAAATTGAAAGTTGAGGTAAGTATTCTAAAAGTAAAATTAGAAGAAAAGGAAAATTGTTTGAAATTTCATGATAGTACCAAGATATTGGACAATATTATTAACATCCAAATGTCTCCCTCCATCAAATTTGGTCTTGGTTTTCATGAATCTATTAAAGGATAATCTAGTTCATAGGCCGATGAAAACAACTTTGAGGATAACAAAACAAACTATAAAAAATCAATTAAATAATTAAGAATTCAACCATACCAGCAACCAAGGAAAGTGAATTCTCAAAGGAAATCGTTTGATCCCAATAATATAAATAACAATCGATTCGCTCCTTTGATTAATTATATTGAATGTTTTATCTATCATAATTATGGACACATTGCAGCTAGTGGCAGAAGGATATTTTTTAGATCTCAAGTGAATAGTTACTCCACAATGAAGATTACTAGCTGCTAGGTACTCAAGTTTCTTTCAAGGGTATTGTTTCACATGAAATATATTTGGTCAGAAAGCTATTAATTGCAATAGGAGAAATATGAAGCAAACATATTATGATCCTTTTGCTCTCTTCTCTGGACATGTAAGGTGTTATACTTGTAACAAGTTTGGACATGTAGCAAAATGAATCAGGAACGAGACAATGTATTCACACAAAAAACAAGTAGACTCCCTCCTAAGCAAGCAACTAGATAAGAATATTGTCATCAAAAGACCTGAAAAAGATGGATCCACCAACACTACTCATATTGAGCAGAAGAAAGAGGAACAAGTAAGGTATGACCTTTCTCTCTGTGCATTTGAAGAACAAGATCATTGGTACATAGATAGTAGATGCTCTCATAAGATGTCTAGAAATATGAGAAAAATTATCTCTCTTGAGTAAAACAAGAGTGGTATGATTATTCTTGGAAATGGTTCATCTGCAAAGGTACTAGGAATGGGTAATGCTGATATTGATGTTAAGAATAGAGAAACATCTAATGTATTATTGGTTGAAGGAATAAAGAAAAACATTTTAAGTGTAGGTCAAATAGCTGATAAATGGCATGTAATTATATTCACATCAACTGGATGCAAGATTATAGAAGAAGACACCAGAGAAGTTATAGAAAAAAGATTTAGAAATGTAGATAAACTATACGTACTAAAGAAGAATTTGTTGTCACTGCGACAAACACTTTCCAAAATTTGGTTTACGCTTGAATTTTGTATCCTACTGTGGATCTTGTGATCATTTTTCCATAGTCACTTTATGGTCGAATGATGCTTTGTTAAGTTTGTAAGTGTCAAAGTCACTTTCTCACACATGCTCAATCCACGACAAGTCCATGAGTGCACCCTTTTATGCAAGATTGAGAAGGCGTAGAACCAATCTATCAAGATAGTGCCTATGTAATGTTCAACCTATGTCGACAGTCAGTGCGCACTTTCATTGACAATATCTCACTTTTGGTTGTGATTATTCTTCTATTTTAGTGTTTTTTTCCAATAGTCGCTTTTGTGCACCTTTGATTTCACAAGTGTCTCTTTCATGTTTATGACTATTGATTTTTGTTTTTTTCACTTTAATAAGTTTTTTTTTCATGCTATCTTTGTTCTATCATGTTTCATTTTCAATGTCATTCACATTTTGCAAGTGTCATTTGCACCTTCCTCTTACTGCCGCAAGTATCATCTTTTGGGCATGGAGAGCATCACATATCACATAAATGTAGTTATGTTTCATTTCAAGGGGTAAAATTGGTATCAATGAGTCTTAATTATCATCTAGACATGTATTATATGCATTCCCAAAGTTTCAAGCACTATAGCACAAGTGTCATCACTGTCGTCACAAAGTGTACCTTTAGTGTTGCACTTGGGGAAAGATGTTGCATTGTCATCGCATTGGGGGAATTATGTTTTTCATGTGTTTTGATCAATCAATGCTGTGTCATAAACTATTATAAGTGCGTGATCATGCTCAATTTTTTTCCTTGTTCACTTTGGCCTTACTGATCCCACACTTAGCCAAATCTAGAAAAGTGTCTTCCCGAGCAACTTGACATCACTTAGCCTTCCTGAACTGCACACTACACAGTACCAACCCTCAAGATTAGATAATGCCTCTTGGAAATACAAAATGCATAATTCTTGTCTTCTAGAATTGTGCATTGCGTAGTCTCAGTGCATAGTCTTGACCCTTGAGCTTATGAATTGTGAAAAATTGCTTACTTGTCACCTTATTCTATGCATTGCATAGTCTCAAACATCAAGCCTCGATATTGACTCCTTTAACTACACAAATGCACAATCCCTTGGCCTCTGTCTCTCCAAAACTATGTAATGGGAAACCTCAACCCTCAAGCCTCAATATTGTCTCCCTGAGGCTGCCCCATAACTACGTAGTTGCCTTGCCTTGGCCTACCTGAACTGTGCACTACACAGTCTCAAGGCTCAGTCCTAGCCCATGACCTCCTGAGTTGCACAACTGCGCAATCCTTAATTAGTCTCCTCAGCGTAGCACGAGGTTCCAACTCAGTCAATGGTTGTCATGAAGGAGTTTATCAGACTAATGACATCTTTTCATGAGTGGATTTTAGTTGCAAGTATTATATCATGTTATGATATGAAGATGATGAAGGAGATGAAGAAGGAGAACATAATAGAAGACACCTTTGTAGTTGCAAAGACAAGTTGATCAACCAAGAAAAGACAAAGGGACACCAGATTGTGACAACAACTGGAGATAAAGACCATGTTGAAGATCCCTACCTTCAATCCTTATGGAGGAGGAAGAAGAAGCACATGTATCATCTTTCAAGAAGACAAAAATATAGAAGCAACAATAATGACTTGACATTGCCATATCATCATGAAGTCCATGTCATCAATTTCATATAATGTATTTTCAAGGTTTCATGTCATCATTTGCCACATCATTTGTGGATTATGTAATTTCAATGTATGAGAAATGTAATGTAAAGTGGAAGTCCAAGAGTCATATATAGAATGTGAAAAGTCATGAAGGAATCAAAAGGTCATAAAGAAGTCAAACAATCATGAGGGTAGCCCAAGAGTAATAAGGGAGGTGAATAGCCATCCCATTTGTTATATATACATCTCATGTAAAAGACTCTTCACCTTGGCTCCTCCTATCAGGAATTAGAGAGGAAGATAGTTCTTTTGGAGGAGTAAGTGATTTCTCTAACGCTCCACTATTCTAGTGATGCTCATTGTAATGATGTATCTTGGAACGTTTTCTTAATTCTCGAAGCTTGTTGAGCCAACACACTTTCATGCATGTGTCATAAATATTGTAAGACTATTCTTTGAATGTTTGTGATGTATGTTGTTTTTATCTGTACTAAGGAAATTGAACTATTTTGATGGCTTTGGTACTTATCTTGTTGAAGGTTTGTTGTATATGTTTTAACAATCATTTCTTCTATGTGAACTAATTCGCTAGTTGATCAACGATTCATTCATATGTATATGCTCATGTGTATTTACTAGATTAGTACTATTAATCTTCTTTTAAAGGCTCACTCCTATTTCCCCTCCGTAGAAGAACTTAGATACATTTTGCAACTGAACATTCCACAAGGAATACTCACTTGTTCATATGAAAGTACATGTACATTACTCTCTTGTGTTGAACATCGTAGCTAATGAAAATATCTAAGAACATATGGTAGTCGGGCCTTATTTTTGGAAGGGCTCACACACCATATGATGTGAAGTTTGACTGAGACTTTTCATCGGGGAGACCCCCTTGGTTGATGGACTTCCAAAACCGTAAAAAAATGGTGCTAGAAGGAGGGCCAGATGACAAGTTGTGCCCATTGAGTCTATTTTGAACCTTTTATCTTAAATGGATCTTCCCCAAATTATACTCCCAAGTTGTTTCGCTAATAAATCTGATGGTAAAATTTCAATCCCCAATGAGTCTCTTTATAACTTGTCTCAATTGAAATTTGATGGTGAGGGTGAAATATCCATAACCGAGCACATCCCTATTTTTCTCTATTTTTGTGAATTTTATGAAGTCAAATGTGAATATGATGCTCTTATACTTTTCTTCCTCACCCTTGAAGGTCACGTTAACCGATGGTGTCATACCTTACCATCTTCTTCCATCCATTCATTTGATCACCTCATCAAGGAGCTTCATTTAGAATTTGATAAGTATGATTATCGGGATGTCCTTAAAAGAGTTAATAAACTAAGAATGAATCCTAATGAATCAATTGAGGATTTTTATAATTGATTCCTTCACCCTTTTTTATGAATTTCCTTAAGAAGATACTGATTTGGATTTCTTGAAACAAAAGTTCAATCATTTGGTTCAAATCTCTTTACATAGTGAGTCTCAACTCTATGATGATTTGACTATCCCAAGTTCTCAAATACATGAGACACCATTAATTTCAGAGGAGGAACCTACTGTTCCTTTCATTCCTTGTCCTCTTTTTTTTGTGCCTTATGTTGAACCTATTCAAATCAGAAAATATGAAAATCAGATTGTGGATCCATCTGTTCAACCTTCATCCACCTCTCATGATTCAAATCTAATGGAAGAAATAATTGAATTGTTCATTGATCCTAGGATGAAGTCTAATCCTTCCATTCATCAAGATGATATTAACATTCTCAACCTCAATCTTGAATCTAGTTCCACTGAAAGTATTACTTCTACAAGAGACATATGTCATTCTCCATCATCTACATGTCATGACTCTTTGTACCTTGATTTGCTTGATCAATTTGATCCACCAACTAGTTCTTCACACTCTCTTGATTTTCAAGTTGCTAGTGAAAATTTTGATTAAGTACAAGATTTTCATATTACACAGGTACAAGAGTAGGAAGGTGAAGATACTTTTGTTATCTCTTCCCTTTTTCAAAACCCTCTATGTCAATATGTTGTCCCTTCTTTCTTGAAATATTTTCAATCTATTAATCTCAGTAGTCAATTGACTGAAATTAGTTTGCTTAATCAATCTACAACCTTGCGAAACAATCATTCTGATGATGATGACTCCATTGATGTATGCGATGATGAACTCCCAAGTGCACCAACTAATCTTTCTCAAGAATATTTTGATTTGAAATATTTAGATCTAGAATCTGATCTAGTCAAAGAAGATGTTCTTATGCAAACTTCCTCTTCATCTTACTATCCCTTGTTCTTTACTATTTGTGATGCATCTACTTACGATGAAGATACTCCATTCTATTCAAGTTCTTCATTTGATGAGCTAACTTATCAATTGACACAAGGTAGTGAGGTTATCCACGATGAAAAAGGAAACAATCAAATGATTGAGTATCCACTCTACTCCTTATAATTTTTGGTTTTGCATAAAGAAAATTCTTCTGTCCAGGTTACTCATGGGATTTGTCTAGTATATTCATCCTCACATGTGCATTTACACGAAGCTTTAGACTTAAGTAATCTTGTTTTTGAAGTTGTAAAATTTGGTCAAATCAGTGGTTTGTTACATTCATCATGCGAGGAAGATGATTCTATTATTTAGAGAATCTGCAAAATTGTTCATACTGATCTATCCTTATTGTCTTATAATCAAGAATCTTATGCTTTAATTAGTTTTTCTAATCATAATTCGTGTCTTGATAGCTGTCATTAAAATTATCATTTTCTTACCAGCATATCTGATGACAATTGTCCCACATCATTTGATATTTTTAGTTTATCATTTCCCTATTCGAATATTTGTCAAGTAGTTGAGGCACTTCAACCCTCGCTGATGGTTATGTAAGGACCTCACTACCTTGGCAAGCCCTATGAACATGATCAGATTCATTTCCCCTCCACAAGATTCTCATCCCGATCTTATACCTTTAACTGAAGATTCATCCTTTTATTTATTTCAGGGTTCTCAAGAGGATTGTTTTGAATTCCATGATCTAATCGGTGAATAATTGGAGAAATATTACCTAGCAAGCATTATCGCAAATAACAAGATTTGATCTTTTCTCATGCTTGCTAAGGAGGACAATACAGATGAAGGTGCATTCACAAGAAGCTTCCAAGTTTTGTTTGATTATGGTTTTCATTGAAAAGGTAAGATTGCAAGTTGGTTAGAAGTAGTGGCTATGACATATCTTTATGCTAATAGGAAAGACCTTCAACTTGTCGTGCAAGTTATTCAAGCTCTTATATTTTCTATTGCACATTATTTTAAATCTGTTTTAATTGCTCTTTTCTTTATGTACGCGGGTTGGAAGCAATTACGATGGCTAGATTGGAAATTTCATTATAATTGACCATAACCTTCTACTTGGTTAGGTTAGGAGTAGGTCTAGTTGCATATTGGTCTCCCCTTACACACTTATCCTACAGTCACTCTCTGTACTTTTTCTTTTGTTTTCTTACTTTTGTCTCTCATATAGTTTTCAGTTTACCCTCTGTTTGCTTTGTACTTTTGATTTTGTTTCCTTGTTGTGTTTTATCTATTCTTTTGTGTTCCGTTTAATAATACTTTTCATGAAGGATGTTCCCTTTAGCTCGTAATACAATGTGGCAAAAACTAAAAAGGGAAATTATGACAATGAATGATGCTTCACTTATGTGTTATCCTCTTCTCTATCTCAGGTTTATATTTCTTGATCAATGATGTTTTAATGGAAAATATGATCCTTTCGTGAGGAAATATTCATGTAGAACCACGATAGCCGTATCTATTTTAGAAACCTCATTTCTAAGCTCAAGGTTGTAATGTTTCATTGTTTTGCATGCTGATCCAATCAAGTAGAGACGGACAAGGGGGGAATATTAACAAGCAGACTCATATCAAAGGTTTAATATATGTTTCTTTGAAGGAACAACCTCTCCTACTCTTAATAAGTTGGGATCCCTCTTCCACCCCATGAAATAAATAAGTTCCAAAGAATAACCTTATAAAAATAAATAAATAAAGGGTGAAAGAAGAGAAAGGCTTCCTTGCGTGAGGTGAAGCAAGTAACTTCATTGGGGTACTATCTAGGCTCACTGGTAGTGAAGCAATGCTTGTGTTCCTAAAGTGACTTTGTCGGGGTACTATATAGGCCTCCTAGCAGTGGAGCAACACTATAGATGAAAACTCATACTCAGAATATCTTGAGCTTGCGGATTACATTACCCTTCTCCTGAGTCGAAAAATTATGATATGGATGGCCTTATGAATGTCTTCAACCAAGAAAGAGATGAAGGGGACTATGCCTATAATCGGGTTAAGTGGGGAAGCTAGAGTAATCTACACAAAAAATATATACTTCCTGCTAAACTAGACCCTGTGCATAGAATAAGACTAAGGCAAAGAAGTTGGAGTTCTACCAGTGTGTCACCAAGTGTTGTCGCTATGACAAACACTCTCAAAAATTTGGCCGACACTTGAATTTTGGAGTCTAATGTGGATATTTTGATTGTTAATCCACATTCACTTTATGGTTGATCATTCTTTGTTAAATTTGTAAGTGTCAAAGTCACCTTCTCACAAGTCCATGAGCGCACCCTTTTATGCAAGCTTGAACTGGCATAGCAAAAGTCCATCAAGACAATGCCTATGCAATTTTCAACCTTTGTCGACAGTCAATGCACACTTTCATTAACAATCTCTCACTTTTGGTTGAACTATGTTGCAATAGTTCTTCTATTTTAGTGATTTTTTCCAACTGTTACATTTGTGCACCTTTGATTTTGCAAGTGTCACTTTCATGTTTACGATGATCACTTTTTCTTGTTTTCACTCTAATAAGTGTCATTTCATGCTCTATTCATTCTGGGATGTGTCTCTTTCAATGTTGTTTTCATTTTTCAAGTGTCATTTTCACTTTCGTCTTACTGTCACAAGTGTTGTTTGCACTTTCCTCTTACTATCACAAATGTCATGTTTTGGGCATGGAGAGCATTGCATATCGCATAAATGTAGTTATGTTTCATTTCAAGGGGTAAATTTGGTATCAATGAGTCTTAATTATCATCTAGACATGTATTATATTCATTCCAAAAGTTTCAAGCACTGTAGCACGAGTGTTGTCTCTGTCGTCGCAAAGTGTACCTTTAGTTTCACACTTGGGGAAAGTTATCACATTATCGTTGCATTGGGGGAATTATGTTGTTCATGTCTTCTAAGTGATCAGTGTTGTGTCATAAAATTCTATAAGTTTGTGATAATTCTCAATTTTTATCCTTCTTCACTTTGGCCTTACTGATCCCACACATAGCCAAATCCAAAAAGGTGTATTCCCGAGAAACTTGACCTCAGTCAGACTTCCTAAACTACACAATGCACAGTCTCAGCCCTCAAGCTCATACCTTGCCTCTTAGAACTATGTAATGCACAGTTCCTTCCTTCCAAAATTGTGCACTATGCAGTCTCAGTGCTTAGTCCTAACCCTTGAGCTCCAAAAATGCACAACCTTGCTTTCATGTCACCTTCTTCTATGCATTGTGTAGTCTCAAGCATCAAGCCTCCAACCTAACTCCTTGAAATATACAACTGCGCAAGCCCTGAGCCTCTGTATTTCTAGAACTGTGTGGTGGGAAACCTCAAACCTCAAGCATCAAGCCTGTTTCCCTCAGCCCCTCAACTGCACAGTTACCTTGCCCTGACCTACTTGAACTATGCATTTCACAGTCTCAAGGCTTAGTCCTAACCCTTGACCTCCTGTGTTGTGCAAATGTGCAATCCTTGAGTTAGTCTCTCAACCTAGGATCTGGTTCCAGCTCAGTGAATGGTTGTCATGAAGCATTTTAGACTAGGGGTTTATTGGACTGATGTCATCTTGTCTTGAGTGGATTTTAGTTTTAGGTATTATATCATGTTATGGAAAGATGATGATGAAGGAGATGAAAAAGGAGACCCTGCTAGAAGACACCTTTGTAGCTAGAAAGACAAGTTGATTAATCAAGCAAAGACGAATGGATGCCAAATTGTGACAATGGCTAGAGATCAAGACCATATTGAAGACTCCCTACAAGCCTGATGGAGGAGGAATAAGAAGAACATGTACCATCTTTCAAGAAGACACAAAGATAGCAACAACATGAATGTATTGACATTGCCATATCATGTTGCAGTCCATGTCATCAATGTCATATCATGGCTTTTCAATGTGTCATGTCATAATTTTCCACATCATTTGTGGATTATGTAATTTCAATGTATGAGAAATCTAATGTAAAGTGGAAGTCCAAGAGTCATCTATAGAATGTGAAAAGTTGAGAAGGAGTCCAAAGGTCATAGAGAAGTCAAAAATTCATGAGGGTAGTAGCCCAAGAGTCACAAGGGAGGTGAATGGTCACCCCATTTGTTATATATACACACTCATAGCTCATGCAAAGGACTCTTCACCTTGGCTCCTCCTACCAGGCATTAGAGAGGAAGATAGGTTTTTTGGAGGAGCAAGTGGTTACCCGAACACTCCACTAATGGAGCTAGTGGTGTTTACTATACTGATGTATCTTGGAACTTTTGCTTAATTCTCGAAGCTCGTTGAGCCAAAAAACTTTCATGCTTATGTCGTAAATATTGCACAACTACTCTTTGAATGTATGAAATGTATGTTGTTTTCAGCTCTACTAAGGAAATTGAACTATTTTGGCGGCTTTGGTACTTATCTTGTTGAAGGTGCATTGTATATGTTTTAAAAATCATTGTTTCTATCAAATGGTTACCCGAACACTCCACTAATGGAGCTAGTGGTGTTTACTGTACTGATGTATCTTCGAACTTTTGCTTAATTCTCGAAGCTCGTTGAGCCAAAAAACTTTCATGCTTATGTCGTAAATATTGCAAAACTATTCTTTGAATGCTTGAAATGTATGTTGTTTTCAGCTCTACTAAGGAAATTGAACTATTTCGGTGGCTTTGGTACTTATCTTGTTGAAGGTGCATTGTATATGTTTTAAAAATCATTGCTTCTATATGAACTACTTCACTAGTTGATCAACGATTCATTCATATGTATATGTTCGTGTGTCTTAACTATATTAGTACTATTACTCTTCTTTTAAATGCTCACTCTTATTTCACCTCCAGTAGAAGAACCTAGATACATTATGCAACTGAACATTCCACAAGGTATTCTCACTTGTTCATCTAAAAGTACATTTACGTTACTCTCTTGTGTTGACCATCGTAGCCAAGGAAAATATCTAAGAACATATGGTAGCTGAGCATTCTTTCCAGAAGGGCTCCCATACCAAACAATGTGAAGTCTATTTGGGACTTTTCATTGGGAGGACCCCTTGGTTAATGGATTTCCAACACCATCAACATAATCTAAGCAGAAAAAATAGGGCTAGCTTCTCTTCTTCAGATTTAGGGTAAAGAAAAATAGTCACATTCTTGTCTATTGTAACTGATGCTATTTCTGAAAGGACTGCCTAAATACAGACGGAGAAATAAGGTCCACAAGATCTTTGGTTCATGTTCTCATGGGGGGTCTTGCATTGATGATGATCTCATATGTTGTTTGATTATTCTTTTGATGACGTATGCTTCTAATGTTGCATCTATGATGAACAAGATAAGATATGACATGTTCAAGGGAGCTACTCATTTGCTACTCATTGTTGGCATTATGCTCCTAACATTGATTTATTGTAGATTATTGAATTGATGTTTGGGTGTGATGTGTTATTCATCTATTATGTATTGGTGATGAAGAATTGACACAGGTTCAGGGGGAGATTCTCTTATGCTTCCAATGGTTCATGATTGGTTCATCTGATATAATCTATGGTTATTGATGTTGTGATCATTCTTCTTATATTAATACATTGTTTTCTATTGAAAGAAAAAATATTGTTGTCATTGTTGATTGATTATTGTTGATGATTGGTCTTCTTGCATCTCTTAATGGTGATTGGAAAATGAGTTTTTGTTTTGATGTTGATGCTATATTTCATGGGCATGGTTATTTCAAAGTTGCATATCTTGGTTAATGATTAGTTGTTACAGTACTTCACATATGTTGCTTCACATGCTATTGTTTATGGATATGGGTTGGTATTGAAATACTACTTATTGATGGATGCATGGTAATATTACTTTAGGAGATGAATGGTTGTGTTAGTCATGCTTATGTTACGTAAAGGATCTAATATATGCTCAGGAAGAGTTATTCTCTTCGTTCATTTTATCCCTTTTCACTTGATGTCAAAGGGGAAGAGAGACTTGATGTGTTGCAGAACTTGCCATCAAGTCCAAAGGGGGAGATTGTTGGCATTATGGCTCTAGTGTTGTCCTTGGTGGAAACCTACTCTAATCTTGATGTTTGATCCTTTCATGATAATGAAAGATTGATGTACTTGATCATAGTAGGATTGTATGGCTGATGGAATATGTCCTATCAGTATGTTTTCAAGGAAAATTATTTGACTCATCTATTGTTTATATGCATGCTTGATGGTCAACATTTGTGTAATGAAGGATTGGTGTGTCAAAACACCAACATAGATCCATTTTAAGTATAGATATAATATGAGCCGAGAGGGATGAAAATTTTTCATGTACAAACTTCTTTGGAGTGTAAAATACAATATGTTATTTTTCATTGTTTAAATTGTATTTTTGAATGCTATATAGAGTATATATAGGACCAAATACATGTTTTAACCATAAATTTTTTTTTTTTATGGTATATACATAAAGTTTTTAAAATGATATATAATATATACATAATTGACATTAAAATATTTTACATAACATGTACATCGAGACATTTTATAGTGCAAATTAAAATGGTTTTTTATTATTAATATATTTTTACGTATATGTCAATATTAATTCGTATTAAAATATTTTATTGATAACCCACATTGAATTTTTTATATACAACATTAAATATTTTATTTTAACTATTCTCTCTCTCTCTCTCTCTCTCTCTCTCTCTATATATATATATATATATATATATATAAATTTGATATCAAGATAAATTAGTTAACATAAATCTTCACACAGTGTATTTAAATCTTCTATTGAAATATTTTTGAAAAGTATAAGATTTAAACATTTTACTCACATTTTTTTTACTTATAATTAGTTTATAGAATATTCATTTTTTATTATAGTCGATATTATTTTTCTATCTAGAGAATATTTTTTATTACTTACACATCCCATCATATAGATGGACAAACTTACACATCCCCTCATACTAGGTTGTAGAATGAGCCTGTCAACTCAAAAATTGATGTACAAGGATGGTATGAATACTTAAGGTTGGATGAGGTTTGGATTGATTCTATAGAAGCTTTAGAGATGTATACAGGTTCCAAAGGGCATGAGGAAGAAGTGCGAAAATTTTGGATTGAGAAAATAGTGTTTTTCCATATCCTAAGCCCCAGCCGCACGGGGGGAGGCTTAGTAGTGCGGCTAGAAGGCTTGAACCACATGGTGAAATGCCTATGAGGATGGTTGGAATTGTTTTATACAAAAATGATCTTCATCGTGGGTGTGGCTAGGCTTATAGGTAAAGAAGAAAAAACAACTATCTGCGAGGCTGGATTGATTTGGTCAATGGATCACCATAGTATTAGACTTGCTTGTGGTATCTTGAAAACATTAGTTTTGGCCTGAGGTATTGGAGGATCACAAATACTATAGTAATGGAGCAAGGAGAAGCATTCTATGGGTGTGAAATTAATGAATTCTTTGTGTGGTGCGCACTAGAGAAAGTGGAGGCCCAAATATGTCTTCCATTGAGATATATGCTCTAATCTATTTGATGCCGGCATAATTGAAGAAATATGGAGAAAATCTATACAATAATATTTGATGAAATTGATTTGTCTTCACTCGCTCAAATCATATTGATTGCAGAGATCTATGTGTATGCAGATGTTATCTTAATACTATGGTAGTAATGACCTAACTTTTGGTTGCTTTGAAAAATGATTAAGGTTGTATGAAGCGATATGTATGTTTTAGAGATTGATTTTATAGTTTTTTATTTGAATGATCTATCTTTATTGCACAATGAGTTGTATTCTTTCCCAAACATGCTAAGAGTGATCTAAATAATGAGTTTGGTGCTTTGAATGTAGATTTTAATGTTTTACAGTAGGAGTATTTAGTGATTGGCACTCCCCTTGTTTAACTTTATGTTTGCAGAGATCCATGATCAATGTATGAGATCAAACCGATTTGTTTGAATGGTTTCTTCGTGTGTTTACATAAGTATGTTTATGTAGTGAATGAATATTATATACAGGGACAAAGGACTCTTGAATGAGGAAAAATCTTGTTATACAATGAATACTTATAGCATTGAGGAAGGTATACATGTGTGTCAAGTTTGCTATTAACAAGACAATGTGCATGAGGTTAGGGTGAACCTTGATTAAGAACATGAATTTATTTGAAGTGGTGATGACTAGCTGAGTATACATATGCAAAGAGACTTTTCTTCCTTATGGTGAATCTTGTTTGCTAGAGGATATGTGCATGGTTTTGTTTATCCTCTTCCTAGTTTAAAAAGATTTATTAGGCTCCTTATGCAGAGAACATAAAGTCCTTTGAAGATTCGAAACCTAAGTAAATTTATTTTCTATTAATAGTGAACTATATTTTGAATCTTGCCCTGGTTGAATGATGAGCCTTATAGTATTATATAAAGGGTTTGATGTATTGAGCTATGTTAATGAGGGAACTTTCTTTTCTCATTATGCTAATAGTTGATTTGGCTTCTTGATGAGTATGTTATTGACTTGATAAGAAAAATGTTGATGTGTATTATGCTACAATAACATTAGTGGGACAATAATACTTTATGAACTTAATATGCTACTAATTTCTAGAGACTTTATGTTCTTGCTAACTGTCAGAAATGCTACATATTGAATGGTTTGATGAGTATTGGCTTGGAAATTGATAAGATTTATGACAGACAAAAATGAATGGTATCTTCCTAAGTAGTCAAGGATTGATAAGCATAAGATCTACTTGAAGGATTTGATTTAGGACATGATCTTAGTTATTGGTTGTGTTTATATTTATGATTGGTACTTATGAGCCACAATGAAAGAAGTATGATGTTGTTTGTTCTTGTCTCATATTTCCTAGTAAGAGAAATTTGATGCTTGGTTGTGACACTACAATTTGCTTTGATATTGGCATGATGCAATTTTTTGTACATTGGCTTGACAATGATCCATAAACTGCCATGGATATTCCACTGGACTGTTCATCACAACAAATATGATAATAATATATTAAAATACCAAATTTTTACACTATTACAACTTTATTTAAATTCTAGATAACTAGATTTTACTGTAATTAGTGTATGCATGGAAATTATGCATAAAAGTAGAGAACGGAAAAATAATCTCACGCACACACAAGACACAATGTATGATCTCTGGGAAACCCTTTCGCAAGAAAACCTAACTAGAAGGTGAGGCTGCTTCACTCTCTTTCTCTGTTTGGAAATATGGTTGCAGGTACAAAGAAGTAATGGGTGTGGCCCATGTGATGCTACAATGCACATATCCTTTCTATGTAATCTACCTCCTATCTCTCTAGGCTATCTTTTCTCAGCTATGGAACAAAATGCTCTCGAAAGAATGGAATACCTCTTCAACCTAGTGGCCCAGCTATAACACAACTTGATAGCCTACTAGTGGTTAATTTTTACTACATCAACTCTTAAATAGAGTTACAAAATAAAATCTTCTATAGTATTTTACATCAAAAACACATGGCTATCCCATTTTCCATGAATAAGGGGTTGATGCGACATCCTTCCGAATTATAGGTGTGAAAACAAGAAGGTCAACTTCTGAGTGGCATAACTTTTTCATATAGATTTCGATTGACATGATTATTGTGCCATTGGAAAGATCTCCATGTGTAGAATAGAATGAAACAATGATGAGATAAAGCAACAAATTTTTACCCCCCAAAAATGTTGTTTGATGCCTCAAAATTCTCCCAGAAGGTTTCAAACATCGTTTCACCAACCTGGGTCTCACTGGTAAAAACGGTCCCGTGAGCTAATTCCTCCACTTTTACCGCTCCAAATGCATTAATATGGATGACAAAAAATATAATGATCCAATTTGGATCAGAAAAGTTGTGACTTATTAGTTTATGGATGAGATTTAGTCTATGTTTAGCTTGACAAGGAATGTGACAACAATGGATGGTTGATGTATGACATATGACAGCTAGGGTTTGACATGGGTCTTGATTGATAGCTGAAAGGATTGGTTCTTGATTTGGATTAGTATGACAATGTTTTGGATTAACCTTGCATAGTATTTATTTTTTTAAGGATTGGTATATTGCTTGGTCAGTATTTAGTGATCTAGTGATTGCCATATTTAATTTTGGTACTCAATGATTTAATATTAGTAGTATTGGTATATTAGCTTAATCTGGTTGCAGTGGTTCAATGGGAATTCAATGATTGATTTGCTTCAGTGATTCAATTGGTATTCAATGATTTTCACAGTGGTATTCAGTATTAGTATTGGTATTTAGAAATTTAGTTTTTGGTATCTTGGTATATGGTGAGTGTGGGTGGTGGCTTACAAGTTGTCTGATGGTTGATTTACAAGCGGATCCAATATGAAAATTTTAAAATGTGTTCCATGAAGGCATTGAGAGTTGTATCCTTCAATAAGGGAGCAAGAGCATCCTTCTGGTAGGAGTTGGTAAAATTGATCAAAGGGGTTGTAGCTCCCTTCCATTGGGCGCTGGATAATGAGTGGAGGTTGTAGCTTCCTATATGTAGGAGTTTTCATGCTGGCAAGACTCTACTCTAGTACAAAATTGTAGGAAGAATTATGATCTTTACAATAAAATAAGATGACAAAACGACCGCAACAATGATTTTCTCCCACATTGGTTTCCATCTAAAATCACGGTGTTCTTATGTGTATTATGTTGATGTGCTTGGAATTCTGTGGTTTCTACGTTTATGTGATTAATGTTGCTCATATTCTCAAATCTATATCACATTATGATGGTAATAAATTTAAGGATTAGATGAATTGAAAATGAAAAGTATAAACTAAGTGAATTAAAATTGGGAATGGAATACTGATTCAAGCCTCCTCTTAGTATTTCTAACATCACCATCATCATTTGTGCTTTTTAAATCCTCGCTTGGAGGAAATTCGTCATAATACTTTGTGCCTTTCAAATCATTTCCTAGAGGAAATCCTTCACCATCCTAATTTGTGCTTTTGAAATCCTCGCTTGGAGAAAATTCATCATCATCATGAGCGCCTTTGAAATCATGACTTAGAGAAAATGCATTATCCTCATTTGTGCCTCTAAAATTATCATTTGGAGGAAATTATTCATCCTCCCCTTTGTTAGTGGTTCTCTCATAATCCTCAAGATTAGGACTAAGTGGGAAATTTGACTCTCTATTCATAGTGAAATAATTCTTGTTATATTCATCAATATGAATAGAGTTGTTACGTGAGGAAGATGTTGATGCTACAAAAAGAGAAACTTCACTATTATAAGAATCCATGACCTTTCACAAAAGATGTTGAATAATACAAATGCACTCTCTCCCAATGACAATTTATAAATTAAAGAATGCAAATTTCCTTCCAAAGTTATCCCCCGAAAATTTAACTCAAAAAAATCACTCCAAAGATTCCCCCCCCCCCCCAAACCCCCCCAAAAAAAATAAATTGTTAAATATTTTCCCTCCAAAAATTTCATTTGCAATATTTCCTTCCAAAATTTATTTGAAAACATTCTACTAAAATTATGTCTTTAAAATTTCGACCCTTCTTTCTATTCACATTTTTCATATAATTTTTCTTTTAAAGTTTTCCTTCAAAAATAAAATAAATCTTTTACTTAAATTATCTAACATTAACTAGGTAATTAAGTTAATTTTTATAATTTATATTTTTTATGAGAGATTCTTCGTGATTGACGCCGAAGAATCTCTCATAAATTTGATATGGATCACAGAAGCCTCAATCCAACAATTTATATTTTATTTTTTATCCTGCACTTAACAAAAGTTAATTTAAACCTATAATATTAACTATATATTAATTTTTCTTAATTTTAATTCTAATCCCACATTTAAGAAACGATAAAGTAATCCCACAATATTTGTTATATAATAAATTTCATTGTTTCCATTCCTTACATCACATCATTTCTTTTGGAGCATTCATTAAAAAGCTTGGAGCGATTTTGCGGTAGAGCTACATTATCATCAAGAAGACATTCAACAAGATATTTTTGAATTTCAAAGGTTTGTTTTCCTTCTATTTTGACCATTTAAATAGGAATATGGGGAAAATATGTTGTTTTATTATCTCTCTCTCTCTCTCTCTCTCTCTCTCTCTCTCTCTATATATATATATATATATATATTGTTTTTATTTTTTTTTCGAAGATTTTTTTAATATCATATTTGAGGGGAAAGACCACATAAAAATATTACATTTTAAAGATTTTTTTAGAGAAAAATACCCAAAAAAAACTTGTATTTGTAGGATTTTTAGGAGAAAAAATAAGAAAAATCATATATTTAAGGGCTTTGAAATGGAAAAACCAGTTTTCAATTTTTTTTCAAATTTTTTTATTCGTCCCAAGGGGCAATGTTGAAATGAGTATCTAGGCTCGGTCTTCATAATGTCTAGTGTAATCATGAATTTATGTATTTGATGAAAAGAGAAATAGAAATTTATTACTTTCATTCTTGATGCATGGGTTTCATGCTCAAGGTAAATTTATTTGTAGGTCAAGCACCCATTAAGTGCTTCTAGGTTTGTCATAGAATTATGAAGTCAAAAGAGTCATTGTCACACATGGATACCCTCTTTGGGAATCTTGTATTATGTAAAATAAATTTATTTGAGTCATAAAAGACCCTTCAAGAACTTGTCAACAAGCTGCAACAAGTCAACCTACATGAAAGATCAAGTCAACCTCATGAAGGCAATTCATACCCCTAGAAAGCCTATATATAAGAGGCATTTGACCTCATTTGGAGCATACATCCAAGCCATATGAAGAAGCAAGAAAAAGAGTTTGATCTTAAAAGGAAGAATTCCTAAGGCAAGCGAGGTTCAAGAAGGAAGCTTAAGTAGATTTTTTTGGTCTCTCTCTCTCTCTTAAGTCCAACGAAATTCTAAAGTTTTTGGAAGTCAAAGTTGCTGGAAAGTTGTTGGAGGTCGAAGTTGCTGGGGTTCAAAGTTGCTAGAAATTTTGTTGGGGTCGAAGTTGTTGGAAGAGTTGTTGGGGTCAAAGTTGTTGGAAATTTTGTTGGGGTCGAAGTTGTTGTTAGAATGTCAAAGTTTGTTGTTGGAATCTATGTAAGGAAATATCATCAAGAAGGAAGGTTTACTTGGCCTTGGAGGGGTCTTTGTCAAGGGTCTTAGGTCTTGGAATTCATCATTTGAAGATTCTATAAGAAGAGAAGAATTCTTGTATGTTTTCCTTTCAAGAGGAGAGGTTTTGGCCCTCGCTAGCAACCTATATTTTATGTCCTCTTGTCTCTTTGATCTTCATTTTTTGGTAGTTGTTTTATGATATAAAACACAATAATAATCATGTTAAATAAGAACTTAATCAAGATAAGTAAAAATACATTGCAAGCCATTACCAAAGTAAGAGAAAACACCTAATCTAGTTGCCCTAGATTTCTCAACATGGTATCAGAGTTAAGGTGAAAATTCAAGAATATGCATCTTGAAGATCACATTATTGAATAAGGATACATAATGACCAAGCAAGAAGTAGTAAGGAGGAGTACTCATCTCAAGGATCACATCATATCTAGGAGAAGAAGACCTCAAGGACCCTACCTCTACTCAAAGAAATAAGATCGTCAAGGAAGAAAAATCATAAAAAAGGCATCAAGTTGAATATATCATCATCTAGGAGAATCTTCACTTGAAAAGTAAGTATATTTATATTTATGTCTAAATCTACTATCAACATGACTACATTCTACAAGGAGAGCAACAAATTGGTTGGGTCATCAAATTTCCTTGCATGGAAGAAGAGGATAGATTTTATCCTCATAGAGAATAAAGTTATTGGACATGTTAAGGGTTCAATATCCAAATCATTACAAGAGGAAGCTCAAGCACTATCGGAGTATATGAAAGGGAAAATAAGAGCTCAAAGAATCTTCATAGAATCAATCAAGGATTTCCTCATCCCATATGTAGCAAAGTTGGAGGAATCGAAAGAAATCTATGATAAGCTAGCATAACTATTTTCCATAAGCATTGCAAGAGAACTTATATCATTGAGAACCATACTATACAAAATGAAGGTATCAAAAGAATAAGGGATAGCCTCATACCTTATGAGGGTATCAAAAATAAGAGATCAACTACAAGAACTAAGAGAAATAATGTCTGATAAAGAGATGATCACTGTTGTGCTCAATACACTACCTGATGAATGGGGCAACTTTGTATCAAGTATCTATGGAAAGAAGGAAGCCACTCCAATCAATAAAATTTGGTCATTATGTAAGATTGAAGAAACTAAGTTGAAATCAAAGAGCGATGTCGGTTCAAATGAATAAGTTCAAGCATATGTTGCCATGCCCAGGAGAAAATGAAAGTTTGGAAACTTTGATCCTCAAAAAGATAAGAAGATCAATATGTCAAAGATGCAATGTTATGAATGTAACGAATATGGGCACTTTAAAAGGAATTTTCCCAAACTCAATAAGGACAATAAGAAGAGAAAGGAAAGAAATGAAGCCCATGTTACCAAAGAAGTGGAAGAATCATAAAAGAAGAAATCAAAGAAGGAGGAAGTGAAATATCTCTACTATGACTGAGATAATCTCATTCACTTAGCTCTTTTCAATTATTGAAGAGAATAGAAAGAATCACAAGTATGATAAGATACATTATAGCAAGATAGAGATGACATCATTGTAGAGGCATAAAATGATAGCTTAAATAGAATTATACACGGTTGTAGCAGTCATCATGATAGAAAGAAAGCAACTCATGACATATCCATTAGAAGCATATAAGGACAATCGTAGTAGAAATATGTATGGTTGGAGGAAAGTCATATAGAAAGATAGAAGATAAATAAATAATCATACATTATCATCATTAGGAAGGAGCATTTTCTGGCTGAGGATAATCACGATCCTCCATTAGGATATTCATTAGAAAGTTAACCTCTACTAAGAAGAAGCAAGTGCCTCACATATAGTTCACATTCCACCTTGTGTGGGATCCACTAGTAAGGTATGGTGACAAATATGTGCAACATGTTGAGTTGGTTGAAGTACTTTCATCTTCAAGCAAGGAAAGGAAGCTACTAGAAGGAAGTCTAGATGACCAAAATAATCAAAATGTATGTATATATTTAATAGATAAAGTCATATGTAAAAATATTTGTTGACGTGTTTCGAACCAACTTGTCCTGACGATGAACCACACTGGTTGGTTCGAAATGCGTCGACAAATGTTTCTACATGTGATTTACGCCGAAACACTTTTCTCATAAACCTAATATGGATCACAGAAGCCTCAACTCAACAGATAAATTCATGTCATTATATAGTTGTAGATAGAATGGTTGAATTCTCTATCTCATGAGCATGATCGAAGAAGAAGGATCTTTTCCATTAGAATGATGCATGAAGGCAAGTAAACAATGTGCAATGAAATCTTCTACATATTGATAAAATGAAATCAACATAATATGACCTCATATGGAATATGAGCTGGTTGATAATCATGGTTCCTATGTTGACAGAACCATGATCCTAAGGAAAGCAATATGTGAAGAAAATGAAAGAAGAGTTCGTGAAACATGCAACTATAGTCACGTAAGATAAGATAAGTGATCAACATCTGATAAATAGAAGAATTAGCTATGACATCTCCATGGATAAGGTATAAATATCCTCATAAAGTCTGAAAAATAAGGAGACCCTTGATATTGAATGTCTCAGAGATGGAGTCATTCATGTGCAGGATGTTGATGTTGCCAGGGAAAAATTTAAGGATGAAAATTTATCATAAAGCTTAGAAACCTTGGCAAATATCATTAGTCCCTAATATGCATATTGTAAAATGTTTGGAAATATTTTTGTAAAAATATTCAAATTCCTGATTATTTTATATAGTCTCTATAAAATTTAGGCGATTTTTAACATAAAACGGTTTTATACTATAAAATTTTGGCGAATTTCTTTTTGAAAAAAATGGAAATTGGAGAATCTTTTTTTTCAAAATAGCATGGAAAATTAGCCCACCTGTGAATTTTAGCCAATAAAATTTTCCCTGGATGTTGCATGAAGCTGATTTCCTCATGAAAGGCTATCATAATTAAAATGGTAATTTTGATTTGATGTTCATTTTGATTTTTGAAATCATTTGTTTGGGTTGAAATAGGGCTACCAAAAGAGAGTTGTAGATGTCACCTACAACTCGTACTCATGTGATTTGATGGAAGATACTAAAAGAAACATGACTTGGAAGAGGTAGTTGTATGAAGAAAATCCAAATGTGGACTAAAAGATCACTTTCTGATGAAGAGAAGGGTGACATGACTATTGGTTCAACACTATGGTTCATTGAAGGAAAGTGATGAAGAAAATGGCCAATACCCTACGAAGAAGATCTAGAAGAAGAAGGCTCCATGATGAAGAAGTTGAAGTTCATGACTTAGAAAGAGGAGTCCTACAAGCAGCTGATAGTAACATGATATCCACCAAAGATTTGATAGTTGTTGTTGGAAATAAGTCCCTAGTTGAGAGGGAGCATGGGAAAGTCCCTGGTTAAGAGGGATCTTGGGTATATTCCTTGTATAGGAATGATTAGATCCTCCCTGGTTATGAGGGAGTGAGGGATATGGTTCTCTACTTCATGTGTCATGCAGTAGACTAGGACTAACAACCGTAAGTTTTAGTGAAGGCCACGAAGAAGAGGACACATCATTCCTATCTTCATGTTATGAAGAAAGAATGGAGGATTGCATAAGCATCTAGTTTCTGATACTCTTTGAGTATGTGGTAGGGAATCTAATAGGTAAGAGTAGTCGAAGAGGAAATTCTTGAGGATGTGTTATTCCAAGACAGGAATTGTCCTAGAAGGACATACCTTGTGAACATACGGGTGGGGTATGTGCCTTAAGAGATAATGATGATGGTGTTTATCAATCAGTGTTTCACCATCATTGTGCTCTGATCTTGTGGAGAGATAGAGTTGTTAGTCAAGGCCTTGCTATGTGACAATGTTGGTTGATATGATGAGATGCAATGATATAAGCTAAAATAATAGCTTATGAGATGGCTTACCAATTTGACTCTTCTTATGAGAATTCTTCAGTATAAGAATGTCCAAGTATCATGTATGGATTATGAATACCTATGTAGTTAAGAGGAAGCACTGAAATGTGTAACTAGGTTCAGTATTCGTAATGTCTATTGTAATAATGACTTTATCTATTTGATGAAAAAATAAATTTTTTATTATTATTTTCATTCTTGATGCATGGGTTTCAAGCTCAAGGTAAATTTATTTGTAGGTCAAACACCCATTGAGTGCTTCTAGGTTTGTCATAGAATTATGAAGTCAAAATAGTGATTATCATACATGTAAGACCCCTTTGGGCATCTTATATTATGTAAAAGAAAATTATTTGAGTCATAAAAGACCCTCTAATACCTTGTCAATGATCTAAAACAAGTCAACCTACATGAAATATCAACTCGGCCCCAAGAAGGCAATTCATACCCCTTGAAAACCTATATATAAGAGGCATTTGACCTCATTTGGAGCATACATCCAAGACATATGAAGAAGCAAGAAAAATAGTTCGATCTTAAAAAGAAGAAGTCCTAAGGCAAGAGAATTTCAAGAAGGAAGCTAAAGTCAAAGTTTTTGGGTCTCTCTCTCTCTTTAAGTGCGACGAATTCAGATGTTGTTGGAAAGTTGCTAGAAAGTTGTTGGAGGTTGAAGTTGTTGGAAAGTTGTTGGAGGTTGAAGTTGTTGGAAAGTTGTTGGGGTTAAAAGTTGCTAGCGTTTGAAGTTGTTGGAAAAGTTTTTGGGGTCAAAGTTGCTGGAAAAGTTGTTGGGATCAAAGTTGTTGGGGTCGAAGTTGTTGGAAAAGTTGTTGGGGTCAAAGTTGTTGGAGAAGTTGTTGGGGTCTAAGTTGTTGCTGGAAGGTCAAAGTTTGAGTCTATAACTTGTGTAAGGAAATATCATCAAGAAGGAAGGTTGACTCAGTCTTGGAGGGGTCTTTATCAAGGGTCTTAGGTCTTGGAATTTTTCATTTGAAGATTCTATAAGAAGAGAATAATTGTTGTGGGTTTTCCTCTTAAGAGGAGATGTTTTGGCCCTGGCTAGCAACCTACATTTCATGTCCTCTTGTCTCTTTGATCTTCATTCTTCGGTATTTCTTTGATGATAGAAAACACAATAATAATCAAGTTAAAGAAGAAGCTAATCAATTTAAGTAAAAAGACATCACAAACAATTATCAAAGTAAGAGAAATCATCTAATCTAGTTGCCCTATATTTCTTAGAAACTTAATTCGTTAATTCAAAATTTGTGAAATCGTTCAAACTTTATATAAAATATTTGAAAAAAAATAAAATAAATACTACCAGCCAATGCCAACAGAACACCCACAACCTTGCGACCATCTAGCACGTAGGGGGGGATTCCCAGAATCGACCCCCCACCTACCAAAGGGTTGCAGAGTCATGGGCACCTAGCAAATGGGCACATTCATTGGGTACTTGTGGCCCCTTTCCTGCCAGGGGCCACAGGGCTGTGGGTGCCCAGCGGGCGGGAGTGGAGGGCCAATGGATAGAGTCAACCCTCCATTTTTTTTTAAAATTAAAATATAATTGATATATTTAGTTTTTAATTTTTAATTTTTTTCTTTTAATTTATAAACTTATCTTATAGTTTTGTATTTTCAGTTTTTTTATTTAGTTTTTAATTTTTATTTGTTATTTTTTAATTTTTATTCATATTGATGTTGTTTTTTTTTATTATAGTTTTATGTTTTTTTTTTTTTTTGAAGTTTTTGTTTTTGTTTTATTTCTTTTTATGTTGTATTCATTTTTTGCTTGCATTTTCTTGGATATTATAATGTTTTATTGTTAACTTTTCTTTAAAATTTTGTACAAACATGATTAAATTTTTTAAAATTCATGATGTAAAGAATTTATATTTATTTTTTGATATAAAAATACTAGAATTCCCTATGATAATAAAATATAAACTTATGTTTTTTCTTATTAGGAAAATGACAACAATGAAGATATTTATGAATATTTCTGGATCAAGACTAGCAATTACAACATCTAAAGTTGCAGTTGGACCCTCTATGAATACTACTGAACGTAACCAAATTGAGACACATGGTAAAAGTCAAGCAATTGGCCCCTCAAATTCATCGAATATTGTTTCAGACTGGAAGATGACACGAGAAATAAATAAAATGAAATTTACATGGTATGTTAAAGATAGACAAAGCAATGAAAGTGTACAAATATATCTATATTATGGTAAAATTCAATATGGTGAAAATCATGAGGTGATGGGAAACATACGAGACATATGTTTAGTGTCGAATACATATCCTATTTATGTTCTTGTAAAACTTCCCAAGACATGTGAGAAGGTTAGATATCATTTCTTAAAGATCAAATATAACACATTAAAATATTCTACAAAGATGTGTAATGCAATCACAATCGACATTGCAAATAACATTGTAAGTTTACTTATTTATATTTATGTGTTATGCATTATTGTAAATGTCACTATATTTTTTATAATGATATTATCATTGACATATCATATCTTGTTTGATAGGATTTTGCTCAGAGTCTTTCAATTATATTGGAGGGACTATATTATACAAAGACAAATATTATGATTATGATTGACAATTTCCACACAAAGATAACAAAAGGAGTTTGGAAAAAGAAGCAAAAAACAATAGTCTTGACACTACAAGATTACATACAGGAGGATCTGGAAAGAATGAAAATGCATCAATCTAGTAAAGCTAGACATGTTACTTTTGAAGATGTGCAAGCTGAAGCTAAAGAATATGTTGCCATTAGTGACAATGAGATTAGAACTCCTGTTGAAAAGGATAAAATCTATAAAAGACAAAAAGAGAAGAATGTCCATGGATGTCTCTCTTCCAGTTGATGATGAGGATATTGTTTATTTGGAATAAAATTTGTTAAATGATAGGAGGAAGAAATCAAAAGTTGGTCATTCTGAAAAAATCATGGGTACCAATGAAGATCATAGTGAAAGCTTTAAAGGCAGCAGGGAAATCATAACACCAAGTGTTGATTTAGAGGATGGCATTATTAAAAAAAATAAAAATGTCATTCAAAATCAGTTAACAAAGAGAAACTTGGTTGATGACAACCATACATTTTAGCTTAATGTTAGCCAATTATATAAGCCAAATGAAGGACAATCTAAATATCAAATTAGAAATCCACACCACCTGCATGTTCATAACTTGAAAATATTTATTAGGTACAATCCATATGCACATGTGGTTGATTATGTGGTTCTTGTTGATCCAATTGAAGTTCCCAACAAAGAGGCATTTGATAGGTCAAGATGTTTTGATTACAAATATTATGTACTTGGGGGGAACCATTCTGCAAAGGATATAATACAATTGATGGAGGAATATTTCAATAACTCACTTTTTGTAATAGTGAAATGCATCATTTATGTTGTTTTAATAGATACGGAAGAAAAGTTATTGGCATGGGATCATAATACAGATAATGAGTATATGATTTCTATGACTTTAATCCAAAGGGTCAGATTTATTCATAGTGAATTTGAAGAATATTGTGGTGGGGATAAGGCAAATGTTACTCTAAATTTTTGGAATTCATATTGTATGGAAATAAGTTATCAAATTGAGGAAAAAATCAATGTGAAAGGTGGCAAGGTAAATTCAAATCTATTAATAAGTATGGATAACATTTTCTAGTTGGAATTTAGAAATGGGGAGATATGAGATTTGATTGATAAGTTTTTTAACATGCGGGAGAATATTCACATAAAATATTAGAAGGTTAAAAAGTCTAAACCCTTAATATGTACCAGTAGTAAGACAGGTCTTGAAATTAAAAATCTTCTAGATGATATGAATATCACACCTTGGAGAGCAATTCAAGGAGTGAAGGATAATATAATTATCAAATCAATATTATCTCATGTGAAGTCAAGTGAATTATCATTGGATGAAATGTGTGAGGAGTTTAAAAGTAAGTTTGTTGAAATATTTTTACTTAATTTTGGATTATAATTTTCTTTTAAATATAACATATCGTTGTTGGTAGTATTTGTTATACATATCACTATATTAACATTTTTTACTTTATTTATTCAGTCATAAGGTTTATATGAAAATACAAGAACATATGGTTAAAATGTTGAATGTAGAGAGTTGGGGTGATGTTGTACACAACTCCCTGTATTCAAATTCTACAAGAACACTAAAAGATTTTTATCTTGCATTCAAAAAGGTATGTTGATTTATACATTCATGATGTAAATTATTTTATTTTATTACTTATACATATATTTGTTTATTTCATTAAACATGTTGAAGAATGATGCAAATGTAGTGTTGAATAGTTTCAAAACCTTTATTGAAAAAAATAAGTTGGAAAGGTAGAGAAAGCAACGTATTCAAAATGTTGAATTTGATCCTTGCCTTAATCATTACATTTGGAATGGGCTCGAAATTGTCCAATATCAAATAATACTAGGTGATTGTGAAGACATTGTAAATATCATACCTAAAAGGGAACATTCCCCAGTTATTATAGATATTCCTCATGGTTTCAATTTCCAAAACATTGGATATGATGGTGAGCCTTATAGTTATCAAGATTTTAACAAAGTGGTTACGAGATCCCAAGAAGTCACAACATTACCACTTCGGAGATTTATGACATTTCATTTGGACACACAATTTGCAATGATATTATCAAGCTTCGAGTGAAAAACAAAATTAATGATGCAACTTAGATGGTAAGACATTGAAATTGTATGTTTGATTAATTAATGTTAAAAAAAAATTATGTATAAGTTAATTGAATTTTTACTATTTCATGTTATAGGAAAAAGTCAAATCTTATTGGTTGTGGAGATCAACAAATTATAAGTGTTTGTGAGTTTATTCATGTTGAATCTTGGACAAAAGATGATAGTTATAAGCCTTTTCTTGTGAATCTAGTAGATGAAAAGAGTCATAGCCAAGTATTGGTTCATGATGTTGTTGTAAGAAAACTAACATATGAGGATAAAGATGCAAAAGTAGAGATAGTTAACATTTATAAAAAACCACAGGCATTGATTAAATATCTTATAGATTTATGTTCAAATGAACGAGATTGAGTTTCAGATTTGTTCTCAAGTTTAGATAGGTTTTATTATATAAAATTGAACTTCAATATTTTATTTTTTTATTTTTTATATGTCTATACTAATTTATTTAATTATTTCTTTTGTACTTGATGATTAGGTACAACACTAGCATGTTGCCTACAAAAAGGAAGAAATTGCATAGTCATTGAAAAAGCCTCACTACAATGAAGTTTTATTTAGTAAAGAGTTAATGTTATTCAATTTATTCCAAATGCAATGCAAGAAGTTGGTTTGAGGAAGTAGGATTTTAATGAATCATGTGTGGAAAAAAAGACAAAGGAACCTCAGCCACTGTTAGATGGAATGATTGGAAAGGGATACTTTGGGAGATTTGCAGACATCAAAGATCCATCAGAAGAGGAAAGTGACCAAATTGAAGCACATAATACTATGGAAGAACACAATAATGAAGCTCTACCAGATGATGAGCATGGATTATATGATATTGTTGATTGTATTTAAGTTATCCTTGCAAATCAAGCTCAATTTTGAGAACTATTCATTAGTTATACTTGTAATGTTTTGACTTTGAGATTTTATAATAAGAATAAGTATTCAATTATTGTTGTTATATGTTCAATATCTGCATTATCTTATTTTCACTTTATTTTTTATGCAAATCATTATTTTTGACAAAAAAAACTGTGAATATTATTATTTTTTGACATAAAAATCATAAAAATTGTTATTTTTTAAACTTTTTTGTTAAAATTTTCCCATAAATATTTATTTGACATGTCACTCTTAGCAAAAAATCTCAAAATATGTATCTTTTTTATTATATTTATATTCAAAATGTCTATTTTTTTGTCAAATGTTTAAAATTATTGCTTTTTTAGTGACAATTATTTGATGTATATTGAAATATTAATTAAAGATACTTAAATATATAGAAAATCCTAACTTTAAAATATTGACTTTTTTTTAAACTATGCAAAAAAACAAAGTTTTCATTACAAAAAAAATTGAAAAGAAAAATAAAAAATCACAAACCTGAAAAACACTTAAAAAAACATCTTAGGGAAGTAGAAGAAAAAGAAGAAGATTACTTTAAAAATTGCTAAATTTAAAAAATAATTATCCATACTTAATGCATTAGAAAAGTTAAAGTGTAAAAAATAAGCCACCCAAAAAAGGGGGTTGATTTCACGTCAATGCTTTTTGAAATCAACACGAAAAGCACTAACATTTAAAAAAAATTGTTCATTAAAAAAATTTAAAGTGTCAAAAATATGTTCCTAAAAAGGTGTATTCTGAATCGACACCTTTCAAAATTGGATGATTTTTTGCTATCTCTAAAAAAGTGAGAACTCAGTCAAGTTCTCATTTGATTGGAAACTGTGTTTTGTCCAATTTGACACACAAAAATAATTGGATATTGTCTTAAATGAAAGACCATGGTTTTGGGGTAATGTCGGATTATCAATTACTCATTGGTTTCCTGGATTTGATGCAACATCCATGGTGGTTACTTCCATGCCATTTTGGGTAACACTACCAAACCTTCCCCTTCCCTTATGACATCGTCAAGTTCTCGGAAGCATTGGGAATAAACTTGGAAAATTTAAAAAAATGGATATGGAGAGAGCAAAAAAAGGAATTTTCACATTTGCTAGGATATTTTGGATACACATCTTAACAAAGGATTACCATAATACATCACTTTGAAACATAACAATTTTTAGTGGACTCAGATTTTAGATTACGAGAACATGACTTTTAGAGGTCATGTATGTTTTCAAATAGGTCATCTTGAGAACACCTACCCTCAGGAAGAGAAAATCCCCCAAAAGAAAAAGAATCATCCAAACAAACCAAAAGGATGGTTGTTTAATGCATCTCCTCACTCGAAAGATGAGGAGGAGGAAAACCAAGAGGCACAACTTGAACAATCTAAGGACAAATTGGAAGGTGAGGCTATGGTTCAAGATGTTTTAGTCTCTCTTCCCACGTCAAGTCCGAATATAGGAAATCAACAACCTTTGGTAGGTCTAGGAGGCACTAAACATGCACATGTTTCAGAATCATCATATTTATACAAAGAGTCTCCTAATCCAGATGAGGGCTAAGAACTTGCCTTAGTTTTGATTGATCCATATCATGAAGGATGGAAAAATGTGCAACAAAGGAAATAAAAAAAGAAAAAGAAAAAAGTCAACACTAATGGTCATCCATAACATTTATTTTCATCTTTCTTTTTTCAGCATATGTTTGGCATGTTGTATTTTATTGTCATGTTGTACATATTTTCTGCTCACTCATGTAATGTTTAGTCTTTTCCGTGTCTCCTAGTGCATACACATTGTGTCTACAAAGTGTATTTTTTATTTAAATTAATAGAAAGCACAATTTTTTTTTGCAGGATATGTATATATATATATATATAAACACATTACATAAAATATTTTTATTATAAATCTTTTAAATCTTATTAATATATAATAATTTGAAAAAAGGAAAATTTCAAAATTGAAATATATAAAATAACTTTGTTAATTTTTTTTGAAAATATTAATAAAATATATCTTCTTTATTAACAACATAATTATTTATATTTTCTTAAGCAATACTTTTTCCTTGTTGATTTTATATAATGTTTGTCAAACTAAAGGACTATCATTGTTTTGGTTTTTAAGTTAATTTACTTTATACAAAAATATCAAATATCAAACAATGTAAACTAGCATAACCATATTAATAAATGTGGTTGATATATGCTAATAGGTGTATATGAAGCACATGGACAATCACATTAGTAAGTGTGGTTGATATAGGTAAAAACATACAATAACTAAAAATAATATAAAAAAAACTAAAAAAAAAAAAAACCAAAATATTTGATAAATAATTACCATGAAGTTCATAAGACTGAAATAATTAATTGCACAAGGCACAAAAGATTAAAATAATTGATAGATTCTACTTATCAAATACTGAGGATATCACATGCATTTTTCATAATGTTATTGATTCAACCATTCTCATTTGCGAATGATAAATAATGTCATAATGTTATTGATTCAATTTTTTCATTTGCTTGGCCGATAAGATCACATACATTAAAATTCGTTCTGTTATCACAAAACAATATCCTGTTCGTAATCAAACAAGAGAAAAAGTAGTGAAAGTTTGAATATATTGTAGCAAATAAAATTTCCCAAGAAATAATGATCAATTATAAATAATTAAATTCAATTCCAAAAAAAAAAAAAAAAAAAAAATTACACATGCAATTAAGCATAAACTTCTTGTGCTAAGAACAAAGAAAAATAAATTAAAATGAACAAAATTTGATTCATGAGGTCCCTTGAAACTTATTAAAAACCACATGTGATCAAATTCAACCATGACTAATCTTGTACAATCATAACTTAATTTAATGAAATTAATGCAATTACAATGTGGCAAACCTTCATTTAAACCAAAAACATTTTGAATCAACCAATATGATGTATTGTAGAAGCTATTGAAAAGTGTAGACATCAATAAAAACGAGTCATTTCTTCTTGAAAACCTTTGTAGGTTTTATTCATATATTTTTCTGTCCTTTAAGTACAAACAAAAATTAAAGAGTGTAGAAAATCCTTGAAACATTGCAACTGCTAATGAGAGCTAATTGATATGCAAAAGACACAAGATTTCTCTACCAAATTTATGCAGAAAGAAAACAATGAATAAAAACACAAACACTCATAAAACACACAATATATTCAGGGAACCCAATAGGGGAAAACCCCTCTTGCTTGTATTATCAACATATAAATCTAATCTATGACATAGAAATTGCTTCAAGCCTAAAGCTCTACTGCAATACTAATAAACTCTACGCAAGACTTGCCCAACACTTAGGCAAATAAGGCTTTCTAGGAGCTCTTATTTCCTTGCACAAATATACTCCTAAAAATAGGAATTTCTCCTATTTCCTTGCGCAATTCCCATGAGAAATTGCTCTGCTCAATCCTGAAGCCTTGCTCTTGCTCTACTTGCTTCTCAAGCTCCTACGTGCAAACAATTGTGTATGATGAATAAATAGATTTGTGCCTTCATCCAGTCTCAATAGGAAATTTGAATTGCATGACCTACAAGGGCTAAATTTAGTAGCTGCAACTAGTTAACTGAGATTCAGTTGGGTTAACAAAAGTAAAACTACTCAACTAAACTCAAGAACTCAAGTTTATCTCTATTCTAGAGCTAGAGACCAGTTAACTAACAAAAACTAGTAGTTAACTCCACTAGATAGCTAACTTTTAGCTATCAACTAGTACACAACTCACTGAAATCCATCTAAGTCGAATTAACTGACAATAAACTAGTGATAGGCCACAACACACATGTTAACTGAAAACTAACTCAAGTATCTATGAAATTGAATTTGAATTAGCATCTTTGACTAAGGCACAAGTCAAGGAAGTCATTCCTTGCTACAATTTCAACACTCCCTCTTAGCCAGGAAGGGCTTCTTGGAAGAACCTCATCCATCTGGATCTATCTTCACCTCTCCCAAGTTCTATACTATTGCAGTTTCTCCCTCTAAACTAGAAAGTGCCATGTACCCTGTGTATCTAGGTGTCTGCTTCTTGATGCTTGGAGACTCAACTTTCATTTGAGCTCCCTTAAACAAATCCTCTGCCCACTTAGATCAAAATCTCATTATACTGGAAGTATTTGACTGGTCCTCATCCTAATCTTGTTAGTCATCCCAACTACCAAAATGCTTAGACTGAAACTAAGATATTGGCTAAGGATCCATCTTGAGAGATCTATCCTACTCTCGCTCAACCACCAAATCTCTATTATGAGATCTCTTTTCCTTGCTACTCAAGGTAGCACATGTATCAACCTCCAATTTGTAGAGGCTCTCAATCCCGACGCCAATCTATTTGACATGACCCGAAGCAAAATGCTTGAGGTAGGCCTTCCCATTACTAAATACTACATCATACCCTTTGTCTTCAATCCTCAATTTTTTCATCAAAACAAGTTTTCTAGAATCACTATTGCTTTGAAACATATCAGTAAGGGCCTTCCACATCTAGAATGATGTATCCTTTCCATGCAAATTCGGAACAATATGGTCTCTAAATCCTTCTAGGATCATCCTCCAAGTTTTCGCAGCGTCCTTTTTCCATTGAGTCAGTTCCTATGCATCTAATGTGGGAGGTTTAGGAATATCAGTCATGATGTATTCTGAAACCCCATTATCATCTAACACAACCTCCATGTTATCCTTCCATGCACAAAAGTTCAAAGTCCCTTCTAGGGCATGCTTTGTCCTCAAACCATAGGATGACATGATTCTTGCACTTGTAGAATTCCTGCACTAACTGATCTTCTCTCCAATGCACTTTGAATTTGATCAAGGAACTTGGTCTCTATCTTGTTTCCTACTTTGATACCATGTAGAAAATCCTTGAAACCTTGCAACTTCTAATGAGAACAAATTGATCTGCAAAAGATATAAGATTTCTCTACCAAAATTCTACAGAAAGAAAATAATGAATAGAAACACAAGCACTCATAGAACACACAATATATCTAGGGAACCCAATCGGGAAAACCCCCTCTTGATTGTATTATCAATTGAGAAATCTAATCTATTACACAGAAATTGATCCAAGCCTGAAGCTTTGCTATAATATTGATCAATTGTACACAAGACTTGCCCAATAATTAGGCAAATAAGGCTTGCTAGGAGCTCCTATTTCCTAGCGCAAATCTACCCCTTAAAATTAGGAATTTATCATATTTCCTTGCATAATTCCCAAGAGAAATTACTCTGTTCAATCCTCAAGCCATGCTCTTGCTATGCTTGCTTCTCAAGCTCCTACACACAAAATCATGTGTAAAATGAATAAATATATTTGTGCCTTCATCCAGTCTCAATAGGCAATTCAAATTGCATGACCTACTAGGGATAAATTTAGTAGCTACAACTAGTTAACTGAGAGTCAGTTGAGTTAACAAAAGTCAAACTACTCAACTAAACTCAAGAACTCAAGTCTATCTCTATTCTAGAACTAGAGATCAGTTAACTGACATATACTAGTAGTTAACTCCACTAGATAGCTAAATTTTAGCTATCAACTAGTACACAACTCACTGAAATCCATCTAACTCGAATTAACTGACAATAAACTAGTGATAGGCCACATCACACATGTTAACTGAAAACTAACTCAAGTATCTATGAGATTGAATTTGAATTAGCATCTTTGACTAAGGCACAAGTCAAAGAAGTCATTCCTTGCTACAATTTCAACACTCCCTCTTAGCAAGGAAGGGATTCTTAGAAGAACCTCATCCATCTGGATCTATCTTCACCTCTCCCAAGTTCTATGCTACTGTAGTTTCTCCCTCTAAACTAGAAAGTGCCATGTACCCTATGTATCTAGGTGTCTTCTTCTTGATGCTTGGAGACTCAACTTTCATTTGAGCTCCCTTAAACAAATCCTCTACCCACTTAGCTCAAACTCTCATTATACTGGAAGTCTTTGACTGGTCCTCATCCTAATCTTGTTAGTCATCCCAACTACCAACACGCTTAGACTAAAACTGAGATATTGGCTAAGGATCCATCTTGAGAGATCTATCCTACTCTCACTCAACCACCAAATCTCTATTATGAGATCTCTTTTCCTTGCTACTCAAGGTAGCACATGCATCAACCTCCAATTTGTAGAGGCTCTCAATCTCAACGCCAATCTATTTGACCTGACCTGAAGCAAAATGCTTGAGGTAGGCCTTCCCATTACTAAATACTACATCATACCCTTTGTCTTCAATCCTCAATTTGTTCATCAAAACAAGTTTTCTAGAATCACTATTGCTTTCAAACATATCAGTAAGGGCCTTCCACATTTAGAATGATGTATCCTTTCCATGCAACTTTGGAACAATATGGTCTCTAACTCCTTCTAGGATCATCCTCCTAGTTTTGGCAGTGTCCTTCTTCCATTAAGTCAGTTTCTATGCATTTGATGCAGGAGGTTTAGGAATATCAGTCTTGATGTATTTTGAAACCCCATTATCATCTAACACAACCTCCATGTTATCCTTCCATGCACAAAAGTTCAAAGTCCCTTCTAGGGCATGCTTTGTCCTCAAACCATAGGATGACATCATTCCCGCGCTTGTAGAATTCCTGCACTAACTGATCTTCTCTCCAATGCACCTTGAATTTGATCAAGGAACTTGGTCTCTATCTTGTTTCCTACTTTGATACCATGTAGAAAATCCTTGAAACCTTGCAACTTCCAATGAGAGAAAATTGATCTGCAAAAAACATAAGATTTGTCTACCAAAATTCTACAGAAAGAAAATAATGAATAGAAACACAAGCACTCATAGAACACACAATATATCTAGGGAACCCAACTGGGAAAACCCCCTTTTGATTTTATTATCAATTGAGAAATCTAATCTATTACATAGAAATTGATCCAAGCCTGAAGCTCTGCTATAATATTGATCAATTGTACACAAGACTTGCCTGATAATTAGGCAAATAAGGCTTGCGAGGAGCTCCTATTTCCCAGCACAAATCTACCCCTTAAAATTAGGAATTTATCATATTTCCTTGCATAATTCCCAAGAGAAATTACTCTCCTCAATTCTCAAGCCTTGCTCTTTCTATGCTTGCTTCTCAAGCTCCTACACACAAAATCAAGTGTACAATGAATAAATATATTTGTGCCTTCATCCAGTCTCAATAGGAAATTCAAATTGCATGGCCTACTAGGGCTAAATTTAGTAGTTGCAACTAGTTAACTGAGAGTCAGTTAAGCTAACAAAAGTCAAACTACTCAACTAAAGTCAAGAACTCAAGTCTATCTCTATTCTAGAACTAGAGATCAGTTAAATGACATATACTAGTAGTTAACTCCACTAGATAGCTAAATTTTAGCTATCAACTAGTACACAACTCACTGGAAGCCATCTATCTCGAATGAACTAACAATAAACTAGTGATATGCCACATCACACATGTTAATTGACATCTAACTCAAGTATCTATGAGGCTGAATTCAAATTAGCATCTTTGACTAAGGCACAAGTGATGCAGGAGCATGAGGCTTAAAGACAAAAGACTTTGTATTATTCCAAAAATCCAAAAAAAGTTACAAGCAAAGGAGTGGGGTCCTTTAGCTATCAGTTTTCAACACTTTCTAGATAGGATTTAGACTAGAATCTAGGATATATATTATCATGTAATAAATTCAAGTAGTTAGATGTAGTGGAGATTCTCAAGGAGAATATCATGTAGATTAAATAGGATTAGTTAGTTCGGTCCTTTGATTTAGGATTTGGTTGTTAATTGAAACAGTACTTATGTAAGTTTCGAATCATAATAAGGGGATTTTGACTGATTCAACTTGTTTTACGATATATAGGATTTAGTTGCAGAAAATATCTCTCTGTGTCTTTTTGTGTAGATTTGGTTAATCCCGGAGGTGTTGCATTCCTCTGTAATATCACTGTGTTTTGTTGAATCCCAGTTTAATTCTAAAAGTTTGAGTATTTTGTAATCGAGTTTAATCTCTTTCACGTGTATTATGAACTACGGAGTTTGAAGGTATACGGGTTCCTTGTTCGGCTTGAAGGACTGCATTCATCCTAAGCCGTTGATCTTAATTTCAATGCCATACGGTCAGTCCACAGTGGGGTTAGTCTGGTGTTAACTTGCGTTTTAATAGAACTCTTTGCAAGTCGGAGGACCCAGTGGCCATCATTATCCGACGGATATCAGCTAAAGAATTGGGCGGGCGTTAACTCTTGAACCGGACCTAACATCAAATATATTACAGTCCATAAGCCCCATGGGTCCATCCTAAGAAATTGAGCATGTGGAAAAATCCGAACCTGAACTTTTATAAGCCGTGTATTTATAAACCTCATCGGGTTCATGTAGCCGATTAAAGGCCATGCATACTGTCGAGCGACGGGACGGTGACCGCTGGATCACTAAGGTTGCCTACCGTTCGATCAACCTCGCATCACTTTAGTCAAAAGCAAGTAAACCTTGCCTGATAGTCTATCGATTGCGATTTTGCGATGTTTGAAGAGATTTAAAAGGCTCATTATGTTGGGGAAATTTGAAGCGGTTCCTTTAAGTTAGTGGAATAGATAATTTTAGAGATAGATGAGCGATACTCCACGGGAAACTGAAGAAGGGGTCCAGCCTGAATTAGAAGAGATTGTGTCTAGTTTTGAATGTTTGTCAATAATGCCTACACCCCGGCCACCATTTGTGGTATCAGAGCCGCTTAAAGACACTGAACAGGATCTCAGGGGTCAGAGAAGAAAATCCACTATGGCTTTCAGAGTTGGAAGAGGATGTGGTAGAAGAGGAAGGCCTGTTGCAAATGCTGAAGTGATGGAAGCTATGCAACAGATGCAGGCTAGACTAGAAGCAATGGAAACAGGGAGAGATGCAGATGCTGGAGATGTCAATGATCCTGAAGTGGAGGCTATAGAAGAGGAGTAACCTATAGAAGTTAATCCTGAGATGAGATTCTTTCAGTCAGTGTTGAGATCCACATCTAGACCCAAAACTGAAGTTTCAATTTATGCAGGAGGATTAAATCCTGAAGAGTTGATAGACTGGATTAATCACATGGAGAAATTCTTTGATTATGAAGAAACAAAGGATGAAAAGAAGGTAAGGTTTTCTATCACAAAGTTGAAAGGATATGCAGCACTTTGGTGGGATGGGGTGAAGGAAAAAAGAAGAAGACTTGGGAAACAAACAATTAAGAATTGGAACAGAATGGTGGCAAAACTGAAAAGTAAGTTTATGCCAAGTAACTATCAGCAAACATTATTCAGAGAAATGCATAATCTTAGACAGAGGTCTATGGCAGTAAAGGAATACACAGAGGAATTCTACAAAGTGAGTATAAGAGCAAGATAATTCCAAGATATAGATGAGAAAGTTGCCAGATATGTAAATGGCCTTAGAATGGACATTCAAGATGAGATAAGTGTATTGTCTCCTAAAACAGTGGAAGAGGCTTATCAGATGGTACTGAAAGCCGAAGAAAAAATCTTGAGGAAACAATATGCCAGAAATAGAGGTACTTTCCGAGGAAGGGGAAGACAAGGTGGTAGAGGAAGATATACAACACCTGGAGATGGAGCTAGCGGCAACTCAAGTCAGCATACACCCACAGGAGATGATGCAAGTGGCAGAGGGAGTTTTTCCAGAGGAAGAGGAGGCAGAGGCAGAGGAAGAGAAGTTAGATGTTACAGATGTAACAAGCTGGGACACCGAGCTTATGAGTGCCCAGAAAATACAAGAATACCTCATAGAAATGAAATTGTTGCATAGACTGAAGAAGAAGCAGCAATGGTGGCAGAAGAAGAAAATGTACCAGAGAGAGGAGAATCTTTGGTAGTTAACAAAAAAAAATCTAAAGCCAGAAAAGGAATTTTTTGAACCAACACAAAGGAAGACCTTGTTTAGGACTGTGTGCAAGGTTCAAGGGAAATGTTGTCAGATGATAATTGATAGTGGCAACACTGATAATTTGGTCTCTACAGAAGTGGTGGAGAAATTGAAATTGAAAACAAAGAAACATCCAACACCTTACAAGGTATCATGGTTATAAAAGGGACATCAGTTGTTAGTAAATGAACAATGTGAAGTAGACTTGCAGTTGGGCAAGTATAAAGATAAAATTTTGTGTGATGTGATGCCTATGGATGTGTGTCATATATTGTTGGGTATACCATGGCAGTATGATAGAGGAGCTATGCATGATGGAAAGAAGAACACCTACATGGTGTCAGTCATACATTGCTGCTAATAGAATAAGAAGATACATCAAAGAAACCTGAAGAAAAGACCCTTTTGCTAAGTGGAAAGGAGTACTTATAGTAGATGGAGGAAGATGTGGTAAGTTTTGCATTGGTTTGTAAACCCAAGGTAATAATTACTTCCACAAAAGTTTCTGATTTACCAATTGAGATTCAAGAGATGTTGGAGAATTATTGTGATATCATTGTAGATGACTTGCCTAATGAGTTACCACCCACTAGAAAAATCAGTCATCATATAGATTTGATTCTAGGAGCAAATCTACCAAATAAAGCAGCTTACAGGATGACTCCCACAGAGAATGAAGAAGTCAGAAAACAGGTGCAGGAACTATTAGATAAAGGACTGATTAGAGAGAGTTTGAGTCCTTGTGCAGTGCCAACAATGTTGAGCCCAAAGAAAGATGGAGGCTGGAGAATGTGCACTGATTCAAGAGCAATCAATAAAATAACCATCAGGTACAGATTTCATTTACCTAGAATTGAAGATTTGATGGATTGTCTGAGTGGAGCAAGATATTTTACAAAGCTAGATTTAAAGAGTGGGTATCATCAAATAAGGATTAGAGAAGGGGATGAATGGAAAACTGCTTTTAAAACAAATGAAGGGTTGTATGAATGGATGGTAATGCCTTTTGGGTTGTCGAATGCACCTAGTACATTCATGAGGCTTATGAATGAAGTTTTGAAGGAATTTATTGGTAAATTTGTAATAGTATATCTGGACGATATATTAGTTTATAGCAGGTCTAAGGAGGAACACATGAGACATTTGAATTATGTCTTACAAAGGTTGCAGCAAGAGAAGCTACTGATAAACTTAAAGAAGTGTTCATTCATGAAGGAAGAATTGGTGTATTTGGGTTTTGTTGTTTCTGCTGATGGATTAAAGATGGATCTAGAGAAGATCAAGGCAATCACAGAGTGGCCTTCGCCAAAATGTGTTTTTGAGGTAAGAAGTTTTCATGGTCTTGCTAGTTTTTACAAAAAATTCATAAGGGATTTTAGTAAGGTCAATGCTTATATTATCGACACTATAAAGAAAGATAGACATCCATTTAAGTGGACTGCTGAAGCAAAAAGGAACTTTCAGCTGTTGAAAAGAAAGATCACTAAAAAACCTATTTTGATTTTGCCTGATTTTAATAAACCTTTCCAAGTGAAATGTGATGCCAGTGGAGAAGCCATTGGAGGTGTTTTAAGTCAGGAGGACAGACCTGTAGCTTATTTCAATGAGAAACTGAATGAGTCAAAGAAGAAGTATTCTTCTTATGATAAAGAGTTTTATGTAGTTGTGTAGTCATTGAAGAAGTGGAGACATTACCTGATGTCTAAAGAGTTTATACATTATTCAGACAACCATGCATTGCAGTACATTATGCAACAACCAAAGCTTAACCAGAAACATGCAAAATGGGTAGAGTATCTTCAAGGTTTTAATTTTGTCTTGAAGCATATAAATGGCCAATCAAATAAAGTAGCATATGCCTTAAGTAGAAGAAACATACTACTTCAAGAAAGTCAAATTCGAGTATTGGGTTTTGATTTTCTTAAGGAATTGTATGAAAAACACTTAGATTTTAAAGGGGCATTTGAAGCTTGTAAAAATCCTGTTTTATTAGACAGAAGTAAGTGGCTTGATTATTCCTTGCAAGATGGCTTGTTGTTTAAAAGAAATCAGTTGTGCATACCAAATTGTTCTATGAGAGAAAATTTAATCAAGGAGAAACATAGTGGTGGACTTGCAGGACATTTTGGTGCAAATAAGACTTATGAGCAGTTGAACAGGTTTTATTTATGGCCGAAGATGAGGATTGAAGTGGAAAAGTATGTGAAGAATTGTAAAGTCTGTCAATATGCAAAAGGAAGAAGCCAAAACACAGGTTTGTATGTTCCATTACCTATTTCAGATAGACCTTGGGATATGGTAAGCATGGATTTTGTTTTGGGCTTGTCAAAGACTCAAAGAGGAAATGATTCAATTTATGTTGTAGTTGACAGATTTTCAAAATGGCACATTTTATTCCATGTTATAAAACCAGTGATGCTACTCACATTGCTAATCTGTTTTTTAAAGAGATAGTAAGATTGCATGGGTTACCTAAGAGTATTGTTTCAGATAGAGACTCCAAATTTGTTGGACATTTTTGGAGGACATTGTGGAAGAAGCTTGGAACCAAATTGAGTTTCAGTTTTGCTTATCATCCTCAGACAAATGGACAGACTGAAGTTGTAAATAGAAGCTTAGGTAATCTTCTGAGAAGTCTTACAGGTGAACATCCAAAACAATGGGATCAAGTATTGGTACATGTAGAATATGCATATAATGACTCTCCTAACAGAAGTATAGGGAAAAGTCCATTCCACATAGTTTATGGAATGCATCCAAGGGGAGTGTCTGAATTAAGAAATCTGGGAAAAGCTGAGATGAGAAGTGCTGGAGGGGAAGAATTTGCTTCAAAAATGCAAGCAATACATGAACATGTAAAACAACAATTACAGGACAACAACATAAAGTACAAACGTAGAGCAGACACGAGAAGGAGAGAAGTTAACTTTGAAGTTGGAGATTTGGTTCTAGCACACCTGAGGAAGGAAAGATTTCCAAAAAGAGAGTATAACAAGTTAAAGTTCAAGAAAATTGGACCATGCAGAGTATTGAGAAAATTTTCTGCAAATGCATATGAAATTGAATTACCCTCTGATATTGGAATATCTCCAATTTGCAATGTTGCTTATTTGTACAGATATGAAGGTGAAAATGCAGATGATACAACAGAAGACCAAGAGAAATAAGAAATTGATTGGGTAAAACAGTTACCTACAGCCCAACAATTGCAGCCAGAGAGGATTTTAGACAAGAAATTATTGAAGAAGACAAGGGCATAGGAGTATTTCCAGTATTTGGTCAAGTGGAAAGATCAGCCAATTGCTGAAGCTACCTGGGTAACAGATGCTACACTATAGAAATTGGGCAATTCTGTATAAGGGCTCATGGATAGGAGCCCATGAAGAATTTTGTCCTCCAGAGTATGATGCAGGAGAATGAGGCTTAAAGACAAAAGACTTCATATTATTCCAAAAATCCAAAAAAAGTTACAAGCAAAGGAGTGGGGTCCTTTAGCTGTCAATTTTCAACACTTTCTAGATAGGATTTAGACTAGAATCTATGATATATATCATCATGTAATAAATTCAAGTAGTTAGATGTAGTGGAGATTCTCAAGGAGAATATCATGCAGATTAGATATGATTAGTTAGTTCAGTCCTTTGATTTAGGGTCTGGTTGTTAATTGAAACAATACTTATGTTAGTTATGAATCATAATAAGGGGATTTTGATTGATTCGACTTGTTTTACGATATATAAGATTTAGTTGTAGAAAATATCTCTCTGTGTCTTTCTGTGTAGATTTGGTCAATCCCAGAGGTGTTGCATTCCTCTGTAATATCATTGTGTTTTGTTGAATTCCTGTTTAATTCTAAAAGTTCGAGTATTGTGTAATCAAGTTTAATCTCTTTCACGTGTATTATGAACTGCGGAGTTTGAAGGTATATGGGTTCCTTGTTTGGATTGAAGGACTGCATTCATCCTAAGCCGTTGATCTTAATTTCAATGCCTTATGGTCAGTCCACAGCGGGGTTAGCTTGGTGTTAACTTGTGTTTTATTAGAAGTCTCTGCAAGTTCGAGGACTCAATGGCAATCGTTATCCGACAGATATCGGCTAAAGAATTGGGCAGACGTTAACTCCTGAACCGGACCCGACATCAAATATATTACTGTCCATAAACCCCATCGGGTCCGTCCTAAGAAATTAAGCATGTGGAAAAAGCCGGACCCGAACTTCTATAAGTTGTGTATTTATAAACCTCATCGGGTTCGTGTGGCTAGTTAAAGGCCGCGTAGACTATCGAGCGATGGGACAGTGACCGTTGGATCACTAAGGCTGCCAACCGTTTGATCAACCTTGCATCACTTTAGTCAAAAGTAAGTAAACCTTGCCTAATAGTCTTGTGATTGCAATTTTGTGATGTTTGAATAGATTTAAAAGGCTCATTCTGTTGGGGAAATTTGAAGCGGTTCCGCTAAGTTAGTGGAATAGATAACTTTAGAGATAGATGAGCAATACTCCGCGGGAAACTAAAGAAGGGGTCCAACCTGAATTAGAAGAGATTGTGTCTGGTTTTGAACGTTTGTCATTAACGCCTGCACCCCGGCCACCAACAAGTCAAAGAACTCATTCCTTGCTACAATTTCAATAGAGAGACATCATTATTGCTTTAGCAAAGCGTTGTAAGGGAGACTTCTTTTGCACCATCTCATTGTTATCAAAACTCACTGAATATGATGCCAATGCAAATTTAACAATGTTCCTTTCTATATGTCATGGTGACCTAATTTCAATTCGGTAAAATTTATTTTATTTTTGTCATACATTCCCAATTCAAATAATGATATTTCTTATAATGTCTTTGTGCCTATATTATTTGTACACATTCTTCATTAGAGAAATTTTGAAGTCTAAAATGGGTTTTAAAACAAAAATGTACAACCAAAATCAACTTTATAAGAACTGATATGATTCTAGATGATGATGTCAACCATGAGGATGATTCACCATTTTTGGAGTAAAAAAGTAAAAAAATATTTTTTCAACTAGTATTTTCAACTTATCTCCCTACGGTTTTACTCAAATTTCGAGCAGATGAAGAAATGAATTCCTCATCCAACGAGTACCCATGTTGCATACTTTTGATGGACCCTGCTACTTTCGATGGACCATGTTGCAATCACATTTTTTCATGTATTTCTCATTTTTCATGCAAGGGTGTCCATCGAAAGTATGCAACATGGGTACTCCTTGGACGAGGAATTCATTTCTTCATCCAATCAGTGCTCTTTCTTGAATTTGGGAGACAAGTTGAAAATACTAGTTGGAAAAATAGTTTTTCTTTTTTCTCTCTAAAATTTGATGATGTACTCTAATCTTATTTTATTATTTCCACTATTATTTTATAATATTCCTTAGAAGGCCCATTTTAGACCTTAAAATTTCTCTAATGAATGTATTAATAAAAGGGTTATCATAATTTTGGTGGAATTCTGGTGGAATTGATTATGAAATTATGATCAATAATAAATAATTAAATTAAATTCCAAAAAGTTTTCAAGAAAATAATTAAAAAAGTCACACATATGCAATTAAGCATAAACTTTTTATGCTAAGAACAAAGAAAAATAAATAAAAATAACCCTATAAAAATAAAAATAAAAATGGCTCATGGCATTGACCATGGTATTGAGAACCCATATTAGAATGATGAAATCTCTTTTCACTCTAAAAGAGATTTGAACCCTCTCAGTGCTTGCTAGATCTGGAGTTAAGATGGATCTAGGTTGGTTTAGTTTCCCCCTTAAAACAAGCTACATTCCACATAAATACCATGGGTCAATACAATGGGTTCTCAATAACATGAGTCAATACCATGGGCTATTTTTATTTTTATTTTTATTTTATTTTTATAGGTTTATTTTTAAATGGGTTTAGGTGATGTTTTCATATCAAGAGATTTGATCTCACTCAGTGCTGGGTAGATCTGGAGTTAAGATGGATCTAGGTTGGTTTAATTTCCCCCTTCAAATAGGCTACATTCCACATAAATACCATGGGTCAATACAATGGGTTCTCAATATCATAAATCAATACCATGGCCCATTTTTATTTTTATAAGGTTATTTTATTTCGTTATTTTTATTTTATTCTATTTTGACCAAGCTAAAATATTTATATTACATTACATTAATCTTTTTATTTAATATTATTTTTAAAATTTTGTTTTATTTTAATTTTTATGTAATTTGACTTAGTCAAAATGTTAAACTTTACATTACAATATCTCTACCGCCCTCTTATAGACTTAATCAACAATTTTTTTTTATGAGTTCTCTTAAAACATATTAAAAACGATATGCAATCAACTTTAACCGCGAATAATGTTGATCAATCATAACTTAGTTTAATGAAATGAATGCAATTGCAATATGACACCACTTCATTTAAACTAATGACCTTCTGAATCGATAAATGTAATGTACGTAAAAACTATTGAAAAGTGCAGACATCAATAACCCATCCTCTCTTTCCTGTGCAAATGATGTTTTCCATTGTATTCTTTCTGCGCAAATGACTCAGAAACCTAAAGTAGCTAAACCAAACCATACAATTTTATTGATTACTAAATTTTAATAATTACAATTCACAACCTTAGCCACTTTCAATGCAGGTCTCATACATTATCTGCTTTCAGAAGAATGTGAATGCAAAGAGGTTGGGCACGCCATTTTATAAGTCCAGTCTTAAATTTGACGTTTCACAAGCCAAGTCTTAAATTTAATAATTTATGTTTTAAATTTAATTCATAAATACCTATATGCCATTTGTGTTATGAAACATTTAATTTCATCTATTACATCATTTATAAGACAGTATTTTTGGATTACTAAATAAAGACCATTCATAATTTATTATATCGTAAAGATTGGAAATTTATAAAGTCCAATTCTAATATAGGCCACGCCTTCAAATTTTCTCTATCTTAGAAACGGGTAATATTTAGTTTCCCGTCAAGTGTGCATATTCTAAGCAATGTTTCTTAATTGTTAACTAATATTTATTTTTTATTTTTTATGCTTTTGCATTTTTACAAGGGCAATAACATTTTCCATCACCAATATTTCCCATTACCAATATTAAGAAGCCTAAAATCACTCATAGATGATATTTTATTACTACTAGAATAATCACATTCATTAATATCAATATTTACAATGATATTCAAGAATTTTTTAATTTATTCATCTATTTAAGCTAACTAGTTGCATGCACCACCTCTTAACTCAGGCTTATTTGACATTGTTGTCTGTTTTAACAAATTATTCAATCCATACATCAATACTAACAATCATAAAATCTCATATGTAGAGAATTCAAATGATATTTATAAATTTTAACTAAATTAAAATAACAATTATGGGGAGAATAATGAGTTTTACAATAGTGAAAGTAATAATTTTTATTGTTCCTGATTCCAACTCTTTACATAAAAGATATGAGCTCCTTTTCATGACTATATATATAATAACTTGGAATAATGCTTACATTAGAATGTGGGCAGATTTTGCTTGTCATTGATTAGAGTATGTTGAGAGATTTTCTCAACAGTATTCTCCTGTCTTAGAATTTGTTGGATCTCATGAGCGCTATTTATGTGGCTTGTAATTTGGCTTTGATCACAATAGACGAATATTTTTGTGTAATTTGTCCACCATGTATGAACATTTTTGTGTGTAATCTGTCCACCATGTATGCTCCTCCATTTTTCTTGTTGGTATCAGAGTGTATATGGGTTTGACTCCCTCATGGGAAAGCCTGTGAAAATGGAAGAAATATGAGTATCGATCCTTTGTACATAGATTAGTTAGAGAGAGTGATTGTTCTTCCATTATTATAGTGCTGAATTTTATATTAGTTTTTTCTATCTCACTCAGTGTGATTGGAAGGAGCAACAAGAGTGTAGTTGTTATTGCGAGTTCGTGCGCATGTGTGCGTATGTAGATCCACAACTCAGTATGTGAAGGCATATCAATGCGTGGAGCATATTTATGTTGCGTTGAATAAGATAAGGACCAATTTACAACACATAGACCCATTTGCGTGTGGAATCTTGCCATGGTTTTGAAGCCAAAGTTCATGACCGTGATTGAACAAGATGCAAACGTTGTATGGAGTCTTGTATCCTAGTTCGAATTTGATGATAATCCTTTGCAACTGGTGGATGGATTAATGAATCTTTTAAGCAATTTGTTAAATATTATTTCGGTTCATTCATTAGTTGGGGACACTAAGGATTGATACTTCATTCAACATTCTTCTGCTTCCTATAACTCTGTTCAGGTAAATAGTTCTTACTAAGTCAAAGGATATGGGAATATTCATGCTAGATCTGTTGAAAAAGTGTAACTAGTTTCAGTCTTCATAATGACATGTAATTGTGATTTTATGTAAGAGATGTAAAGAAGAAAAATAAAATTATTGCAATGCTTGCATCATGGGTTTCATGAGCAAGAAATTTTATTTTAGTATAGGCTCCCATTGAGATCCCTTAGGAATTTTGTCATCTAGTCATAAAGGTATAAAGAGTCATTGTCATGTAATGAAGACATGTTACACATTGTAAAGAGTCACACTTGTCTATGTAAAGTCATCCTCTAAGAGCTTGTCACTGGCCCTCTTCAAGTCAGCCTACAACGAAGAGAGAAATCTCGAAGATGATGTCGACCCTCCTTCAAGTGATCATGTCGGCCTAAAGGACATGGGAAAACATGTATATATACAGGTACTCAACCTCATTTGGAAGCAAGCATTATTCGGTCAAGAAAATCTACAAGGAAGTGCGAAAAACATACTCAAAGAAGCCTTTATCTCAACGAAGCAAGAAAGAAAGAAAGCGAAGTTCGTAGGGGATTGTTTTGGGGTAGTATATCCTCCCATGTGCGAAGGCAGAAGATACGAAGGTGCCAGAAGAAGGTTGAGGAACTTGCAGCTACATTAAGGTGATCTTGTTTGGGTAAAATATATCTTGAACAGACTAATTCAGGAATGAAAGTGTTCTAGGTTTTTTGAAATAGGGTTGCAGATCTACATCAAGGAGACTGAGATTCTCAAGGAAGACGAGAAGAGGAAGAAGAAGAGTGGTGTAGGAAAGGATGCTAGTGACTTGGTCTTGGGAGGATTGTAGAGTCAAGGGTCGTTGTCATGGTCTTGGTGTTCGTCAATTAAATATCTATAAGAATAATTTCGTTGGGTTTTCCTCTCAAAGAGTGAGAGGTTTTGTCCCTGACTGACAAGCCTATATACTATGTTTCTTGTCTTTCTATTTGTTTATGATATGGTAATTGTCTTGATGAAAAGAACAGAATAATAATTACAAGAAAGAGAAGATCATAATCAAAAAGCAAAATTCTATCACAAGAAATTATCATAAGTAGAGAAATCACCTAATTATTGATGCCCTAGATTTCTCAACAAGATCTACCAAGGAATTTAATAAATTTTGTTTTATTTATAAAATACATTAAGTACACTAGCTCTGTGCATGTGTTTTGGATTTTTGGCATCACAATGAGTGTCACAGTAATCCCCGCACGCATGAGTTGCCAAATATCACCATCCAGAAACCGATTCAAAAGACGAGGGATCAATCATTAGGCACTCGTGGTTTCAGAAGGTGAAGCGATTGAATTTCAGGGCAGATTTCATGAACGGGTACTCTTAGAATTTGAGGTTTAAGGTATGGAACAACGTTAAAGGCTCATTCGATCAGCATGTAATAACACTGGATCGAGGGGATTTGCCTGGATTGATTGATTGACTATTGGTGTCAAGTTTGTGAACATGCCTTTGGTTGAGTTCGTTGTGTTGAACATTGTGTGGAGATATTGTTGAACCAGACCTGCATTTATCTGAACTGTGGCAAAGGCGTAATGCATATTGGTCACTTGAACCCATTTTATGGGCTTCTCTAGCTTTTCGGTGCTGCAGTTGTTGGTTTTGATTGGCATGTTAGTGTGGTTACATTATTTTCAATGGAAAAAGGGATTTTTGTTATGAGTGGTTGTGAAATTAAAATTATATGATTTTAATTATGTTTGCAAAAAGGTGCAAAACCAATTAATGAACGAAGGAATATAATTAAACTAGTGGTTCTCTTCATTCTTCGGTGCCGAGAGAACGCGTCACTAAGTTAATTGTGTGAATATGTTATATACTGATGGATCTTGTTGTTCTTCGGGCTTCAAGAGTGTCAGTTACAGGTTATGTAATGAGATCCATGTGTGTAGAAAGGTCAAATGCATAATTGACTGTTGGATACAGTCCAATATTGAGATTGTCTTTCGAGAGATCGAGAAGCGTCAATTATACAAAGTTCATCAAAGATGGTCAGAGGTGATTATGTCTTAAATGAGTTGAATTGGAAGCTCGAATATTGTGGTGGTGAAAAGAGTGTTGTTCGGGAGACTTTAGAATGGGGATAAGTGCCGAGGAAGACCAATGAGACAGATGAGACATGTGAATTGTAATTTGTAATTTTTTGTATTAATATTTGTAATGATGTAAATGTAAGCATTAAAGGGGGCACTTGGAAATAATGCTTACATTAGTAAATTGATAGATTAAGTTGGTTGGTTGTTGGAATTTGTTGAGAGATTTTCTCAACAAGCAATTCCTTGTTTGGAATCTGTTGGATCTCATGAGAACTATTTATGTGGCTTGTAATTTGGCTTTAATATGAATAGACAAATATTTTTGTGTGTAATCTTTCCACCATGTTTTCTCCTCCATAATTTATTATATTGTAAAGATTGGAAATTCATAAAGTCCAATTCTAATATAGACCACACCTTCAAGTTTTCTCCATCTTACAAAGGGGTAATATTTGGTTTCCCTTCCAAGTGTGCATATTCTAAGCAATGTTTCTTAACTATTAACTAGATAATTCTTTTCTTTTTTATGCCTTTGCACTTTTACAAGGGCAATAACATTTCCCATCACCAATATTAAGAAGCCTAAAATCACTCATATATGATATCTTATGACTACTTATAGGTGTAGAACAATCACATTCACTAAGATCAATATTTACATGATATTCAAGGATTCTTTAATTTATTCATCTATATAAGCTAACTAGTTGCATGCACCACCTCTTAACTCAGGGTTACTTGGCATTGTTTTCTATTTCAACAAATTATTCAATCTATACAACAATCATAAAATCTCATATATAGAGAATTTAAATGGTATTTATAAACTTTAACTAAATTAAAATCTCGATTATGAGGAGATAATGAGTTTTAAAATAGTCAAAGTACCAAAATTTATTGTTTTTTATTCCAACTCTTTACATAAAAAATATAAGTGCGTGCTTGCTTTCTTTATTTCTTTCTTTCTCTAAATTACCTTAACCAAATCAAATTTGATTATTTTCAAATCGCATGGATCTTGATTCCAACTTTTTACCTAAAAAATATAAGCATTCCTTCTCTCCTTCCTTCTGCTCCCTCCCCCTCCCCTTAACGAAGTCCAATTTGATTATTTTCAGAGCGCATGGACTATCCAATACATTGTTACGAAAACATCAATACATCATGTGAAGTTAAAAAAAAGAAGGAAAAGATTTCATAAATTTTCGTTCTTTTTGACATTAAGATTAATTACTACCGTATATGATAATAAATGACAAAAACCCTTGTGATTTTGAATTTATAATAAAAAATCACCATTACAATGGTTCATTTCTCTTTTTAAATGAAAAATAAAACATCCATTTTCTTTTAATGGTATTAAATCAATAAAGCTTCAAAAATATTCCTTACGTTCACGTACTCTCATTGTGAAGTGCTCTTCGTACTTAGAAAGTGGACTGCACAACATTTTCTTAACAATTTCAAAAAATAATTATAAAAAAGGGAAAACCAAAATTTAATGATAAGTATTTTCACAAAGTATAATATAAAGATTTTTATATCAATTTCTCTTGTATAGGAGTATTATTTTATTTTATATGGGAGTATTATTTTAGATTGATCTTAATTCCAGATTTATCAAGTATTGAGAGGGATCAGATCTTTCGTGGTGCAAATTTCCTTTTTGAGTGTAGAACTTGAGGAAATGTTTGCACATTGAGAGATTTGATACCTAGAGACATTTCATAGATCTGAAGTTAAGATGGATCTAGGCTGGTTTCAATTGTGCATAGTGGCACAAAATTTGTTGAACATCTAATTATTAATCATTTTAAATATGCTAAATATGTTTAAGATTAATATGGTCATTTTAATTTTAAATTTTCTCATAACCTAAGTTTGTTGAGATGATAGTGATTAATAACTTGAATGATGAAAAATGATGAAGTAAAACTTTTGAATGCAAAGTGACATTGTAATAGTGTTGAATGATAGAAAATGTGAATAACAAGAATGTAGTCAATGTACAAATAATCTTCATTGTGATCAATCTCAAACTTTTCTATTGTCACACCTATTAGTTTTACCATCTTTTCATATTGATCATATGAAAAGGGTAGTTGAAATCATAGACAATTCAAATATTTAACTCGAACTATTGTAGTAAACATCACACATTGTCTCTCTTGCTCTCCAATATTAATAGTAGCTTTCTCCAAAGTCAATCATTGTGACTTATGAAGTGTTAAACCCCAAGTAAGTTTCAATAGTAGTGGTTTTCTTTTATCTCTTTTGAACACAAAGTGACTAGCAATGTTGAATGATGGAAAATGAGAATAATAAGAACATAGTCAATTACAAACAATTTGTGGTTTCAAGAAGCAAACATTTCATGTATGTGAACATTTTATTTAGGATGAAAATTCAAGTATTTTATTTATGGTTGAATTAATGTAACATGTAAATCAACTCACATCATCAATAATTGTGGTGTGCTTACACTAAAATCGATGGATGCTATTAATCTAATCACGTATTCTAATAGTAGATGAAATGACCTTTTTCGGGGCATTTTTTCTGGTTAATTTTAACCAAAATTGGGTAGAGATTTTTAAACACTTGAGTTTAAGTTGTTTAATTTATAGAATTTGAGTGTTTTTAGGGTTTTTCAAGGTCTTACATCCATTTATGCATTCAAAAATGTATTTTAAGCAACAAAGAATAATAATCTTGTTTGAAATTGTATCGTCAGATTCCGGTGATAAAGATAATTTTGTCTATAAGTTAGACTATTACTTTGAAATTAATATACATCATACATTTAGTTACATAAATCAGAAATCAACGTTTACACTGAAATCAATGCATCTAGTGCAAAAAATCAAATAGGATTAGAAATCAACATCTACACTGAAATCAATGCATCTAGTGCAAAAAATCAAATAGGATTAGAAATCAACATCTACATTGAAATTAATGCATCTAGTGCATGAAATCAAATAGGATTAACAATCAACACCTACACCAAAATCAATGCATCTAGTGCAAACAATCAAATAGGATTAGAAATCAACATCTACGCCGAAATCAATGCATCTAGTGGAAGTAATCAAATAATATTACAAATTAATAACTACATTGAAATCAATGCATTCAGCTCAATCAAATAGGATCAAGACTCAACGTCTACACTGAAATCAATGCATATATTTCAGTGAATAATAATGTTCAATATTATATAATATTTATATTGTATGTATTTGTCTCTATGTGTCTCTTTCTTCTTCCCTCTCTCTCCCTCCTCCATCTCTGTGTCTATCTCCCTTCTTCTCTCTTCTTCCTTCTCTCTCTCCCCGCCATCTATATCTATATCTCCCTCCATCTCTCCTTCTTTGTCTCTCTATCTCACACCCCAAACACACACACTGTCTCTCTCCATATTTATCTATCTCTCCCTCTCTTTGTCTCCCTCTCTTCTTCCCTCTCTCCCCCCTCCATCTATATATCTATATCCCTTCCTCTCTCCTCTGTCACTCTATCTTGCCCTCCAAACATACACATTGTCTCTCTATCTCTCTCTTCCTTCTTGCTCTCCTATCTCCCTGGCTCTCTCCCTTGTCACTCCCTCTCTCTCTCTACCTTTCTCTCTCTATATATTTCTTCTTCCCTCCATCTCTCTCAATTAAAATATAGTGAAATCAATGCAATCGAACAATATTCACTAAAATCAACGCAATCAGTTAATTCAATCACACTTAAACTAAAGCATTAATTAAAAATTAAAATCATTATTTTCTATACATTTTAATAATATAACACTCACTATAAAATACATATATAAGTCCTTCCATATTCAACATAATATTAACATGTAACACACTAAAAACAATATCAAAATATAACCGAAATTATAGCTCTAAAAATTTAATTAATTTAAAAATATAATATATTAAAAATTAAAATTTTACAAATTATAAATCTAAGTTTATTTTTAACTTTATAATATAATACCATTTATTTAAATTTGAAAAATTCATGATCTATTTTCTATACATTTAAGAAAATAATTATTCGACAAAAAATAATATGTTTTTGAGTTACTAGGCTCATGGATTTCAACATATATAAATTCTAAAATGGATCACCATGATTATTTATATTTTAATTTAAATTTTACAAATTACAAATATAAATATATATTTTAATTTAAATTTTACAAATTACAAATATAAATATATATATAAAATTTTCTAGTTAAAATTTAATGTATTTATGATCTTATTAATACACAATTTTTTTTTTTTAATTTATGTTTTAAGCAAAGTCTTTAAGTAAAAATTATAGAAGAGAAATTTTTGACCAATGCGTTTTGAATCAACAAGTATAATTCATCATTAAAACATCTAAATAATTGAAATACATTTTTATATTTATATCTTTAACAAAATATAATCACATATATTTTAAAGACAAAAGTGCACAACATCACTAAAGCGCACGAAGTCTCCCATATTTTCAAACAATCCACGCAAGCACGCTCATGATAAAAATTTTACTGCGTAGTTTTTGAAGTGTATGTGGGTAATTAAAACTATTTCTCTTTGGGACATCACACATTATTTCAACATCCTATATATATGCCTATTATTGGCAACACATCTTGAATGTCAAGGAATAAGAGAGAGGAGGAGACCGACCGGAGAAGCACTGCGATAGTGACCATCCAACCGCTTACAGGTGCGTAACCATACATAATCTATTCTGCATACAAAGCTTTCCATTTCTAAACCTCTCCCCTTTTCTGCATGGCCCTTTCTACACTTGCTCGCCACATATCTCCCCAGACAACTGCCTCCCTTCTAAGTGTTTTGCTTGCTCCTCATTCTACAGGTGGCAACTAAGTACTACACTATTGTTCGTCTGTTTTGCAAACCTCCCGGTTTGGAAACTCTTTGCCCCGAGCTCCTTGGTGCGGGAAGTCTGTATCTCCTACCAATTTTATTTTTCTTCCCTTAGTTTTTCTCAGAGAGCCTGGTTTTTCTTTCCTGTTCCCGGGGCTGTTTTTATTTTAGCGAACGTTACTTGCACTTCTCTTGGATTCGGGACCTCTGGACACTATCGCGGCGCTTCATCTCCATCGGCTCTCGCTCTGTCTTGAAGGTTAGTATATTTTCCATGATACAATATATATAGATTTGAACATGTGTTTTTATAATTTCAGTTGCTGTGATTTTCTTTCAAATGGTTTTGAGATAGTGCAGAATATGAATTTTCATATATGATGCAGAAGTCTGTGAATTGTGAAATTTTCAAGATATTTTCCTCTGGTTTTTTCTATGATTCAACAATGTGAGGGATTATCTGATAATTTACATTTCGGGTTTTAACATAGACAAAGCGCTGTAACTCTTTCCCCTCCCATGTCCTGGTCTGATTTTGTTGAACGTCTATGGTCGTCTTCGAATTTCATCTCAAAACACTTTATGGTTGTTAGACCTTGCACTGACGTCCGCCTGAAGATTGGCCACTGGTGGTGCATTTTCGGGTTTGTCTGCTGTTGCATCGTCTGTCCGAAGGCCTCCTCATGACTGTATTTTTCTGGTTTCAAACCTTGGCTGGTTTTCCGTTGCCGGTCTTCCACTTCCGATCTTTTTCCGTCGACCGGCCGTGGCTTCGATAAGCTGTTTTTCGATTTTCTGGCTGTCATATGTGCTTCCTTTACTCTATCTTCCTACCATTCTGGTCGAAAGGACAACCTTTACCACCTCCCCCATACCTATTATTTACTTCTTTTGGTCCTTGCCTTAGATTTTTTGCCACTTTCTAATTAAGCCTGGAGAATTCTAGGCTTCCCCGTACTACATTTCGAAATCTGTTTGTACCTCTGGACCTCTTCGTAGATTTTTTCCTCCTTTCAGAGCACTATCAGATCCGAGGTGGCTTTGTTCAGACAAGGTTATTAACTCGGCATGTTTTGACCGTGCATCATCCCATTCCTCTGTCCTCGTTCCGGCTGACCTGTCTTTGTTGTATGGATATCCTCCACGCGGAATCCGACACGTCAGATTTGGTCAAGGCAGCTTTGGAAGCTGAAGCCAATTATCGTGGCACTTCGACGGCACCTGAATGGCATTCCAGACTGGCGGAGCATATCCAGGCTTCCCTTCCTGCTCCCGATTTGAATTCGGATCCGCCCTCTGCTCCTCGCCGCAAGCACAAACTCCGCCCTGCCAAAATTTCTCCCCCAGCCTCAGCCATTTGTTTGGATGGTGCGAAGCTAACTGACCGTATAGCCAGCTTATAGTCCCGAGCCCTGGTTGGAAAGTGGTACTTACCAGATATGGACGATGGCCAGATCCGGAAATGGATGGGTGCTCGATGGGGTCCTCTCATTGGGTACACGCCCACAATTGTCCGTTTAATGCGCGACTGGTATAGCTTTCATTTTTTGAAGGCCAAAGACCTCAACATCATTTGGAAACTCCCTTGGGTTCATGGACGGAGTTACTTGGCGCTGCACAGGTGGTACATAGGCTTCGACCCCCTTCGCAACACCCCTCAGAATAATTTCATTTGGGTAAAATTACCCACGCTGCCTATCGAGCTGTGGACAAAGGAATCCCTTTCCACCATTGGCAATGCAATTGGGAGATTTGTCTACGCCGATCCTGGTTTCCTTGGAGCAAAAGATAAGAGGGTCGCCTGACTGTTGATTGAAAAGGATTACAGGGGCGGTTTTCCAGACCGCATCAATCTCATTTGGGGCAAATTATCTGCTTGTCAAAGGCTAGACTACTGGGGCGTACCTTTTAGGTGTGCACAGTGCCACAAAACGGGACATTTAAAGGAAAAATGTCCTCGGATGTCTCAAGGCAAGGCTTGGAAAAAAGTCTATAAGGCGGAAAACATTGCTAAAGACTCTGCTGAATCTCCCTATTTTGAAAACAGAGTTTTTCAGTCCTACAAAAATGTTTCACCCTCTGCTGATTTTCCCTCTCAATCCTGCTTTCAAATTTTCCCGACCTCTCCTATTCAAAGGGGGGACCTGAACCATCGCCCTTCTCTTTCGCCCGGGCCTCAAAAATCTACCTGCATTCCTATTTTGAGGTCGAATTCCGTGGGAAATTTTAATGTGGTTTGTGACTTTTCTCCCCTGCTTCCCCCTACTGAACCTCCGCTCGATTCCCCAATTGCCTCTCTCCCTCCTATGCCTAAGGACTGCTCCCCTCCCCTAAAGGAAGGAAACTTCCTCGTCATCCCCTCATCTTCCCCGTCACCTAAGAGACCTGAACATTCCCCTATCGATCTTGAGAATTCTCCCCCCATTCCCTCCTCTCTGAACCACTCGGCTTCCAAAGGCAAAGCCCCCATGAGCTATGTATCCCCCCCTTTCTCACCTCTTCCATCCCCTACCAACTCCATTGGAAGCGACCTCGACATGCTGCTCTAGAAAAATTCTCTCCACTTACTTCCCTTGACTATCCATAAGCCCCGGAGATCTTCTTCCCCTATCATCAGTCCTAATTCTGCTAAAAATATTACTGTCCGCCGGAAAAACAATAGGGGAAGTAGACATTTTAGGGGCCGCAAAGGATCTCGGAACCTGGACTTTCAAGATTCCTCCCTTATTGATATTCCCATCTCCAACTTCTCTGGACCCGGGCCTCTTAGAGCAGAATTGCCCGAGAACTGTATCAAATGATGAATATGCTCTCCATCAACATAAGGGGGCTAGGAGCAAACCCCAAATATATTGCTCTAAAAAAGTTATTTTTCTCATCTTCATACAAGTTGATATTAATTCAGGAAACAATGCACACAAGTTAGGACACTATCTCTTACTTCAGAAGAATGTTTCCTTCGTGGTATATAGCGGCAACGGAGGCGTCAGGGCTTTCTGGAGGACTAGCGGTGATTTGGGATCCGAGATGGATCTCTGCTAGAACATACAGATGCCTTGGGGGAATCTTGATCTCTGCTAAATTTAGAGGATGTGCCGACAGGATTCATATATTAAATGTCTATGCTCCTTGTAAGGACCGTGCTTCCTATTGGGAATATTTCTTTGCATCTGGTATCTTGGAGAATGAAGCGCTCCTCATCGCTGGAGATCTCAACTACACAATGGGACCAGATGAAGTTTGGGAGAAGGGGAAAAAGGCTAATGCTATTGGGGAAAAAATTAAAGAAGCAATGTTGCAATACAACTATGTAGACATCTGTCCAAAAACTTTGTCCCCCACTTGGGACAATGGTCGCTCGGGTGACGCCTATATTGCTAAAAGGTTGGACAGAATTATCATGCATGAACAGTTGATGGAAAAACATGGTATCCCGAACTCTCACACTCTCCCTGTTTTTATTTCAGACCATAGGCCAGTCTCCCTTCAATGGATGAGCTCTAAAGCATGGAAAGGTTACCCATTCAAATTTAACAGATATTGGCTAGAAGACGAAGCATTTAACAACATGGTTCAGGATTTTTGGATGGCGAACAGTTTGAAAACTAAAACCTCCCCATCGGAGTACTTGATTAGCAAATTGGGCACTCTTAAAACCAAGGTGAAGAAATGGAAAATTCAGAAAAAACGATCAAATTGTGCTGAGGTGAAGAAAATTGAAAAAGAACTAGCTGATATTGCAGATGCTATGACTTCCCATTCCATTCCATGGAGCACTCGGGCAAGGATATGGGAACTTGGAAATAGAAAATAGAGTATTCTAAAGATTGAAGAGATCTCTTGGCGGCTCAAAAGTCGAGCTACTTGGTTGATGGAGGGTGATAAGAACACAAAGTTCTTTCACCGTTTCGCAAGCAAAAGAAGAGCCACAAATTCTATTTGGCAAATCAAAAATGAAGAAGGAGACCTCCTATTCTCCCAAGAAGACATATCCAAAGAAGCTGTCAATCATTTTAAAAAAGCTTATAAACGAGAGACTAGCAGGGAGATAAATGATATCCTATGGGGCTTAGATCCTTTTCCAAGAATGTTCAATGATGAAGATAATGAAAGAATATTTGCTGCTGTATCGGAGGAGGAATTACTCTCTGTTATGAGGTCATTCAACAAGGACAAATGTCCCGGCCTAGATGACTGGACCATAGAAATCTTCATCCACTTATTTGATATTATGAAAAAGAACATCTTGGGTATAGTGGAAGAAACCAGAATACAAGGGAGAATAAATCCATATATTTCTTCCACCTACATAGCACAGATTCCAAAAAAAAGGACTCCTCTTCTTTTGCTAACTTTAGGTCGATTTCTTTATGCAATGCCATCTATAAAATCATTTCTAAAATTATAGCAGAGAGAATCAGAGGCAACTTATCAGTTCATATCACAAAAGAGCAGCATGGGTTCCTAAGTGGCAGGAACATTCTTGATGTTGTGGCCATAACTCAGGAAGCCTTGCACTTTATGCAAACAAAAAATATTAGGGCTGCTATCCTTAAAATTGATTTAAAAAAGGAATTCGACAGCCTCGACTGGAGCTACCTCAGATGTTTACTTATTAAAATCGGCTTGAATGACCTGTGCACAAAATGGATCATGACGTGCGTGCAAGGTGTCAATTTCGCAATTCTCATTAATGGATTCCCTACAACTTTTTTTCGGGCTGAAAAGGGTCTCTGTTAGGGGTGCTCATTATCTCCAATTTTATTCATCTTGGCCATGGATACCCTTAGTCTCCACATCAAAAGAGCAGTTGCTGCCGGAAAAATTGGCCCCCTTGCCATCTCCAGAGGTAACTTTCACACGCACAACTTCTTTGTGGATGACGTTCTTCTGTTTGCTAGGCTTTGTAGACATACTTGGCAGATAATGCATGAGATAATTCATTTATTTCAAAAGGCGACTGGCCTATTCGTCAACGAAGGTAAATCCACTTTCCACTTTGGTAAGGTGAAAGAAGAGGAGATGGAATATATCACTCAGCTTTTTAACATACAGGCTATCTCCATAAAAGAGGGGCTAAAATATTTGGGATTTCATCTTAAACCCACGGGATATAATATTTCGGACTGGTCATGGATAACTGACAGATTCTATAAGAGAATATCAGGGTGGGAATTTAAATGCTTATCGCTTGCTGGCAGAATGATCTTAACACAGTCGGTCCTTGTGCAAATCAGTGTATATTGGACACATTTGTTTTACATCCCATCGGCTATAGTCAATAAATTGAACAGCTTAATGGCAACCTTCATCTGGGGGGGAACAAGGAAAAGAGAAAATTCCATCTTACTAAACTGGAAAACATCTCCCTCCCAAAAAAGAAAGGTGGCTGGGGCATCATGAATCTGCGCCTCTTTGGCAGGGCTCTACTGTGCAAATCATTGTGGCGGGCGGTTTTTGGAAACTGCTTATGGAGTCAAGCTATTAAAATGAAATACCTTGGGAACAATGATATTTACTATTGGTACAGGAACAATTTTAAATGGCCCTCTCAAGGTTCGGGGATCTAGCAAAGTTTTCAAAGGATTCTTCCTTTTTTCTGCAGGAACTTCATTTGGGCATTTCAAACTGGTAACAACATCCTTATAGGTGTTAATGCCATCAAGGGAGTTGATATGGATCCAATCTCCCCTCAGCTTCTTTTGCTCCTCCACTGGAAAGGGCTTTTCTTCTGGGCACAAATTATTGAAGGATGGAAGAACGCCATTCCGCAATGGAAAACTTGCAGAGAACTGGGCCTCGATGGAGTAATGGCTACTCAATGGAATAGAATTATCTGCAATATGAGGAATGCAGGGTTTTACAAATCTGAGGACAGAGACTGCATAGAATGGCAGGCTAAGAAAGGCAGACCCCTTATATTAGTTAGAGACATATATCTCTCTTTGATAGAACTGCAAAGAGGATCCTCCCGGAAAATCTTTCCTCCCTCTCTATGGAAGGTAAGTTGCCCGCTAAAAATCATTTTGTTTTCATGGCTAGTATTTCATAATAAAAATCTCACTTGGACAAATTTACAGAAAAGGTGCTGGCAGGGTCCAGCCATATGCATGATCTGTCTTGCCAACTCTGAAGATAACTTGCACATTTTTTTAAATTGCCCTCAATCTCTGCCTTTGTGGAGGCAATTAGCTTCATATTTTGGCTTTCCTGCAATTTCACATCCTTCCATTACAGAAGCATATGAATGGTGGGGTGCACAAAAATCTATCTGGCGTCCCATTCCATTAATCATTTTCTGGTTCATATGGAAGTGGAGAAACAAAAGAATCTTCCATAACAACAAGGAGTCTTTCAGTCGTATAATGGATAAGGTTATTCCTTATTACTTCTCCATTCTACAAAACATGCCCCTTTAGAAAAATCATCAGATGGCTGCCTCTGACGACTAGCAACTCTCATTCCCAAGGGCCCACTTTGACGGTGCGACAAAGGATGGCATTTGCGCTTGTGGTGTTTTCATTGCTATTTCAAATGACCTCCAATTCTCCTTATATTGGAACGGTGGCAAAGGGTCAAATAACAAGGCAGAGGCCATGGCCCTGCATGGTCTGCTTTTATTCTGCACTTTCATGGATATAGGGCCTATTAATGTATATGGTGACTCGAAAATTATCATAGATCATGTGAAAGGCAATCATGCAATACAGATCGATAGCCTTACAGGTTGGCTAGCAAGGATAGCATCTCTATGGAAGCCTGCAACTTTCCCTATCTCTCATATATAGCGCAATCAAAATGAGCACGCTGATGTTCTGTCAAAGAAAGGAATGCATACTCCATTCGGTAAGTGGCACCTGTTTATCACTTTTGACCCCTGTACATATGTCATACAACCCTTCTCTATGCCCGGCATATAAAGTCAACAATAACAGGTATGCTATAAGAGCCATATTTTCTGGAAATATCTCAGATCTGCTGGCATTCTACATATACCGGATAGTTAAATAATTTTGCTATGATGATTTGAAAACAAGATTCCCAAAAATATTGTAATGTATAAATGAAAGATGTCTGTTGAAATGCGCTGGAAAAGATGCCAATTCCGGGACTAATGCCCGCTTTTTTTGTATTTTTCAAAACTGTTTTTTGAACATAATATAATACTATACTGCTTTTTCTTCTGAAAAAAGAAAAAATCAAAATTAAAACTATTCGATGCTAAACTTAACTCCATATCTGCCTCGAGTTGCGGTAATGCATTAATATGTTTAAGACGAGCGTTGGTTTCACTCCAACGAGAAGGGTTTCGTGACGCTTAGTGTTTGAGAAATGTACATTTTGAAAAATAATATAAATTAGTGTTTTTTCATCTGAGAAAAACAAAATATGGTTTTGTGACGGTTTTAGTATAATATTTATTTGATATTTTTATTTATTTTTATTTCGAAGTGGTGTTAGCACCAAGAAATCTTGAAAATAGAATAAATTCTAGCTGAACTAATTATTTAATGTAAAAATAAATTGTAATTGTTGTATTAATTAATTTTTTTGTTGCTGTTGTTGTTGTTTTTTTTTTTAATTGGTTATTTTTTTGTTTGAAAATAGAGTAAATTTTAGTTGAATTAATTAGCTAATATAAAAATGAATTGTAATGGTTGTATTAAGTAATTTTTAGTTTTTTATTTATATGGTTATTTTTATAATATATTTTTATTTTTTATTATTTTATTGAACATGTGTCAATTTCACATCAAATATGGATAAAATTACACGTAGCTTTTCTATTGGGCTGTAGAATGCACCTCTTAGCACAACAACTATGCATAATTATTTGACAAAGAAAAAATCGGTAAACAAAAAAAGACGCACATGAAATGAATAAATCATTGGATTAATCTAAGTGAAAATAAGTTAGAAAACTCAGATGCCAAATGAACTAGACGTAGTAGTCTATGCTTCCATTAGTGTTGGAAAGGAATTACATTGATAAATATGTAATCATATTCTTTATTTTAGAAAGGAATTACATTGATAAATATGTAAGCATATTCTTTATTTTAATAGGAGCATTTGTGCATATCCTTCACTTTATAAATTAGTTATAATCATGTCTTTCTCTATCAATATATGGATATTATGTAAAATTAAAATTTTTACTATTCTCAATCATATATATAATTTTTGTTTTCATAATTTCTTGATTTTGAGTGTAACATGTGTAAAAACAACTAATTATACACCCTTTTTTTCACCATTTTTAAGTAAGAATGTGAGAATGGTGTGTTGTTAGATTCTGAGGTTTGAGTGTTAGGTTGTATTATGCAAAGACTTGCGTCCTTTGAATGGCTACAAGGCCTATATAATATCTTAAATAATGACCCATTGTTGTCTCGTAAAACCTTATAAAAAAACCAATGTTATAAAAGTAACAAAAGCTTTTTGAAATCTTTATGAAGCTTAAAAAAAATTAAAATACAATCAAAGTTATGAAACAAACAAAAGATTTCTCAACTCTTCATGAATAAAAATAAAATGTAGATTGCAAGGGTTTTTCATAAGTATCTATTCTCAACTCACAACTTCAACCACCACAAAATGATTATTCATGCATCCTACCTTTGAAAACTCTGGTCCTTCCAACAATATATTGTGGCAATTAAAACAAAATTTTCCTACCCACATTCTTGAAAGATATATGGTTGTTGTAGCCTTCAAGTAGTGGAAACCTTCTACTCACTAGAAGAATTCTTAAACCAATAAGGGTTCAATTATGCCATATATCTCTTTGTAACATTCCTTATATTAGAAGCATAAAACATGCAACAAATGTTTAGGTGGCACCATTCCCAACTAAGTCCATCATTCTATATGAACTCAAGTTACTTTAGTTGTAGACTTTGCATCTCATCTCTTGGATGAGAGTTCTAGTTTAGATTGTAAGTGTAGCTCCCACAAAGCTATTGATTTTCTCTTGTTGTTAGCATATAACGCTTCTCTTGTCAACAATTTACTGGAAAATCTAGAATTTCACCAATTTGTTATTTTTTCTAAATATTAGAACACTAAAGAACTTCAGGCTTCGGTTTCATTTCGAATTGAAAGAAGTCCAAAACTATACATAGCTATGATTTATTACACGACATTAGCTTTCAATATTTCAACATTTGTTTTGCAAAATGATCAACTAGCCTTTACAAATTTAGCATTTGGTCCTCTAACAAACAAGTATGTTATGTACAAGATGTCAAAGAATCTCTTTAGTCAAAATGGTAATGTCTTCAATTGGTTTTCATTAACATCCTCTCACATAAGTCAAATCCTCTTCAAAATTCATAGACATTCTATCTTTGTTATGAATGAAAACCATGTCAAATTACTGTGATGGTAATCAATTTTGACTTAGCTAACCAATTGTTTCGACAAACTTCTCTACTCAATCCATTTCTTCATTCATATATGAAATCGTTCTTCTTCACCAAAATATGATTCATTTAACTCATGGTTGTTAAATATTCTTAGTTGGTCCTCACATCAAGTTGAGGGGAATCCTCTATTCTAATTAACTAATATGAAGTCAATGTGATTTCTCTTCACTCAAATTGATAGGGACAGATTAATTCCTTTCTATGATGCCCAAGTATCTAGTCATACAAATCTACATAGAAAGAGGTAACCCTAGTAAGGAATATACACCCTATACAACCTTTAACTTAGCTCTAGTAGATGCAAATAACCTTGAGGGAGGGCGTAGGTGCAGTATATCACTTTGAAGGTGGATCTAGGTAGCTTAGAATCCTTAAGGGAAAACAAGAAACCTTTGGCATCCATGGAAAAGCAAGGAAAACATTGTGTCTTCTCTAACAATCAATAAATCTTAGAAACCCAAATGGTAAAACCATCTTCGAACATTGGATGCTTCATCTCTAACCTCTAGTTACAATTCTATGCATGGATATTTATCCATCCTTATTTTCTTTGCAAAAAGACCCCTTTAAAATGAAAATTAAAAAAGATATAGGGAGATTTAGAGTAGCATACCCAACCCCATAAGTAACATTAAGGAGGTGGAATATTTGAAAATTTCCCTTTTATAGAAAATTTTAAGGTCACTTTTGAATTGATTAAGAGATTATGTTCATTAAGAGCTTTCCAACAACTATAATCTTGCTCAATTATAAGCTCTCAACACAAAGTTATGGCCCTTTAAATTTTCTTCAAGATTTCTCTCTCTTTTCATGTCATCATCCATGCATGGATACATTATCGTCATGTGTATTATAGCCTTAAAAATCTCCCCTATGTACCTTATTGGATCTCATCTCATTTTACACTACGACACTGTATCATTTCCCCTTGGCCACTTGATTTTGAGCACAATCATTGTTACAAAAACCAACAATGTGGCTAGTCATGGGCTACACCACTTTCAATATACAACGGTTGTGAGTTACACTATTTCCAAGCCATTATTCCCCTCTCAAACTCTAAAATTGATCATTCCAAGGAGAAATGGCATGGGACTTACACTACACCTCGTGGCATGTATCGTTAGTGCACTGGCCTGTCGACTATCTCACCTAGTACACTAAAACATTTAAGCACACCCACTCATACTAAGAATACCTCTCCTCCATCTATATAATGAAGGCTAAGCCAAGGGAAATGGGAAAAAAAATGAAGTATATGTTGAAGAATTGAGTTTCTTATATGCTTGATTACATGAATTTATTGAGAAGGATATTATATTTTTATTGCTAATAGTCTATATTGTGCAAGTGTCTTGGAGAAGTGTTTGTTGTCTTTATATGCGCAATAAATTTTTCATGCAATCTAGAGCATTGGATATTTGGAGTTGCATCCACCAAGGACACATTGGATAGTCGTCGATAAAAAAGGCGCACTATTATTACTTCTTTTCCATTCTTGTATATTTAAATAGATTGTTTGGTTTGATTAGATTCATTATTTGTATAATGTTTTGACTCTAATATGCTTTGAGTTAGGGGGAAACTCAAGGGAAAACTCAGCTATCTGTAGGTGAGGTTTTTCTCAAAATTGGCAACTCCAATAGGGAAAGAACCAGTTCTCTTTCTTTAGGAACTTGTCATCTCGCCCCTAAGTTATCCTTGAATATTCGGCTTCTCTCTTGTTTGATCTTGTACCCATACTCATTGACATAAATTAGTACAAGGAATAATGTTGTTCCCATCAAAGTGGGTCTAAGTACAAGAATACATAGTACATCAATTTTTTGGCATCAATGGGCCACAAATTTATACAATGAAATACATAGTCCCATATATGTGCCTAGAACAATAGGTCCAACACAGTTAATACCATAAATTATGTTGTTTATTTGGGTACCTAGGACCAAATTCCCCCATGTTAATGGGAGGGGGTGATATCAATTAGAGAATCCTTGTTAAATAGGATGGGTTTCAAAGGTATAATAAGAAAACTAAAGGGAGGCTCATTTTGTGGGTTCTAAGAATGACATAAATCGAGCTAGTAAAATCTACTGAACTACATATGAAGTCAGATAATGAAATGTTTTTGAAGCCATACATGTGGGGTACTACCTAAATGGAAATTCCCTCCTAAGGCCCAGGAACATATCACACATGCCTAGTGAATGTTGGTACAATATGTTGAAGCATTGTACCATTAACTTTTAAGTGTACGATTCTCAACTGTGTGGTAATGAGTTGAACTTGAGCACGCGAGAAGAAACCAAATCAAAGGGTATTAAGGTCTCCCTTTGCTTGATCTAAGGCACCCACCAACGAGGAAAATGGATCAAAGGTACAATGCCCTCTAGGTCACACCACTGGAATACATTTGTCGAAGTTGAAAGAAGAAGACCCACCAAGGTTAAGGTAATAATGAGTCCTCAACAAAGGAATGAGGTATATAATATAATGTGATTGACAAATATTAAACCGATGTGGGAATAAAATGGTCTAATGGGTGAATTATAACTTCCCTTATCAGAGCATAACATGCAAGGTTCGGCTGCCAACAACTGAAAACATTTCATGGGGAATGACCAATTACTCGGACAAAGGATTTTTAGGCCCACATATCAATAAACCAGTGGGACATTTGGAGGTCAAATATTAGAAATAAATGATATTTATGAGACATTAAGGGGTTGACATACTATAACAAGACTCAATGTGGTTATGAATAGACTGAATGGGACATAATGGTGATTCATCCTTGATGCTCTAAACAAGGGTGAATAAATGATGTTACCACTGACCTGACCAAGTAAAGTGGTATAAGGCCCTCTTGGACTAAAACAAGAGGTTATAAAAGGGGGATTTTTAGGGGACATGGGTGTAATTCTCCCTCCAACCCTCTTGGACTCTTCAGGCTGAATGAGAGGTGTTACTTTTAATCAACCCGACATCCATGGTCTCAATAGGAAGATGGGTTTACAAAATTCCTTCTCATCCAAAGTGTATGGAACTCACTTTAGATGACACCATAAAGTTTAGTTCATTGAGAGATTTCCGACAATATAAACTTTATCTCAATCTGATGTCTGAATTGAAAGTTATGCCCATTTGAATATTTGATCATTTAACCTTTCCCTGTCAACATGTATGGCCACATGGAGTTGCCAAGTGGCCTATGTGGTTATGCCACATTGCATAAAGTCTTACGTGGCCCTTCCATAACACAATGCCATATTTCCACCATGCCTCACACCATTCCTTATGAATTTACCCCCTTTCAGCGTTTGTGGTGCATCAAGACGCGAACATTTATGTTATGTAATTGGGAGGTTCTTGTTCCACATCTTCTATCTATCGTGAACCGCTACAACAGGAATTGAAAAATACCATTGGGGTTATGGGGTATGTGGTGATGTGTCACCCAACCGTGTCTACCTCCACCTCAAACCCATGTGGTGTTCCCCAAGCTAGGTGGCGCAACCAAGCCATTGCCACATGTCTCCTAGGTGCCTCATTAGCCTAACCTCCAAATCACCTTTCTCTACTACATCTTGTTGAAGTTAGGGTGACATCATCCTGCCACATGGCATCCTCTGGTGGTGCCACATTTCATTCAAAATTCATCCAGTTGGCCATCCATAAGGCCATATCTACCTACCATAAGTCACACTAATGGCATGCCATGTTGGCAACTTCGCCACATCATAGGTACATGTCATCCACAAACTAAGCTTAATTCATGGGTCCCACTTAGTCTTGGAACTCCATGCAAGGTGATGCTTTCCTGTTTAAAGATGAATATGGTTTTCTATTCTGCCCTCTTTCAATAGCGCCAACGCACCCATGCCTGAAAGAAAATCATTGTAACACCATTAGGGGAATTTTGAGGTCTAAAATGGGCCTCCTAAGAAAAATGTACAACCAAAATAAACTTTATAAGAACCAATAGGATTCAATATGATGATGTCAACCATGGGGGATGATTCACCATTTTTGGAGTAGGAAAGTAAAAAGTTTAAAAAATAATAAAATAATAAAATAACTTTTTCAACTCTTATTTTCAACTTATCTCCCTAAGTTTTTACTCAAATTTCGAGTGGGAGTACTCATTGGATGAAAAATTTGATTCTTCATCTAAGGAGTACCCATGTTGCATACTTTTAATGGACCCTCATATAGGAAAAATAAGAAATACATGAAAAAACGTGATTGCAAACACGTTTTTCATGTATTTCTCATTTTTCATATAGCAGGGTTCATCGAAAGTATGCAACATGGGTACTCCTTGGATGAGGAATCAAATTCTACATCCAATGAGTGTTGCTGCTCGAAATTTGAGTAAACCCATAGGGAGATAAGTTGAAAATACGAATTGAAAAAATAGTTTTTTCTTTTTTCCCTCTAAAATTTGATAATGTAATCTAATATTATTTTATTATTTCCACTATTATTTTATAATTTCCTCAGGAGGCCCATTTTAGAACTCAAAATTCCCCTAATGCACCATGGCATGATGGAAAAAATCGGTTGCAAGTGATGGGAATTTTTCCCATCCCACACTTTCTAATTCCAACTTCCTCCATAACTTCATGGCAACCTTGGCGCATTGCAACGTGAAATATCATGTCAGGTAATATGAATTTTCCTATTATGCACTCTCTGTAAGTTCGCGACTTCTATCAATAAGCATCAAGATTCCCATCTCGTGGAGACACATTTCGATTCCCCAAGACATATAAATATCTGTCAAAGAGCTTTAATCTTTTCCCACCATTTCCATATTAGAACTCCTTACATGTTCACCAAGGCTTGTTCATACCTAGTTGCAAACCCACTACTTAACAAAACTTAGGCTTGAAGTCTTGAGGATTCTGAAGACCGAGTAGAGCCTTGCTTTAGTTCAAATTTTTCTCAGTCATCAAACAATTATAGAGATGAAAACTCTATCTGCGTAGATTACTCAAGGCATTAAACATAGCCTTAATATGTGTAATGTATCCACTTGGAAAGCATACACTCAAGTGGTAAAGCAAGCTCAACCATAGCTAACACTTTAATGCACATTAGATAAAAAATCATCCCACTAATTATATAATGCATTACCACAAGCACCATCAGATCCATTGATATAACATGCCACACACAACATCAACCACAGGCTTTCACTAGAAAATAATAGAAAATATTTGTGATATTTATGACCTAAAAAACAATAAAATCACACATAGTGACAGTCAACTGAAATCAGCAAGTACTCATACATACTATGTAAATTAACCCTACACTTAAGAAAGTGTTAGCAATCACAAGGATCTGCAAATCCATTTAATCCATGAGAACAATCACATATACACCTCATTACAACAACTAGGAATAACACATTCCTCCATAACAATGTTGATACAACCATTGTTATGACCCATAAAAACATCATTTATATATCAAGTGCAACAAGTATACATAGACAATATAAGTAAGCAAATTATCTTATTATCTTTGAATGAATGGAAACTTAGGGAGGGACTTTAACTCTCCACCCTGTTAGTTTTTGTAGCATCAGATGTGTTCTAGCCACGAAATTTGGAGAGGCTATAATAATACATGAGATCTCCAAAACCCAAAAATCATTTCTGGAAATTACACCTAGGGATGACTTAATTAGATTATTAACCAATTTTGTAATGTTTCCTAAGTATAAACTTAGGAAAACTGGTTAATTAATTATAATTAATTAAGTCAAGGTGAGAATCATCTAGAAAATCACATGGATCGATCAGAGATGGTCCTAGCCATTGATTAAGTTTTAATCTTATCCATTGTTGCTCCAACAGAGGATTATAAGAGGAGGTCGATGTGGTGATGGAGAATACACTTCAACATTTTGATTTCTCAGCAGATCGATTTCCTGAGTAGAAGGAGTTAGTTGCTAGAGAGAGAGAGCTAGAGATCAAAGCAGTGAGAGAGGGATAGAAACAGTGAGGCTAGAGGAGGAATTCCAAATGCAGCAAGTGCTTTTGCAGAGAGGTAGAAGATCCACAGGGAGGCTGGCATCGGGGCAGGGCAAAAACCTCTAGAGGCAAGATCGATTTGCTGAAAGGGAGAGATGTCTTTAGTTCCAGAGGCTGGAAGGAGTCCTAGAGTGCCAGATAAGCATCTTTGCAGTAACAAAAGGCAAAACGATTTCATTAGAGACCAGTTTGAGGCTAGACATCTAGCAGGTTGTGCAAAGTAGCGTAGAGGCTAACACAAATGTCAAAGGGATGAATTTATAAAGGAAATTCATGCAGGGATATTGCTTGTGGGGTGAGGAAAATTCCTCACTATATTTTTTCCAGTGTTTTTCTCTATAGCATTATCATATTTCGGCATGTAGTTGTACTTAGAATTTCTCACTACTGCATAATAATAAAACCCTTAGCTACTGCACTGGTTTTCCTAAGTTGGGTTTTTCCGAGGACTTTTGTACAAAAATAATTGTGTTACTTTTAAGTGTGTGTGCTAGCATTTCCCAGTTTCCAGCACATTATTTGTCCTTAGTATTTTATTTGTGAAGGTTGTAGTGTATTTATTTCAATATTTACCATAGCAGATAAATTGTTAATTAATTAACAATTAGAACAAATAATATTAGTTGCTGCAATATAATCCTGGTTTTCATAATTTTCACATGGTATTAGAGCGTAAGTGATCAGTCGAAAAGCTTAGAAGTGGAGAAAGAATTTCGTCGCTTAGAGGGAGCGGCAAACAAAAATTCTTGAGGCAGTGTAGTGCTCAGATACGCAGGTTGAATTGTTGGGGAAACAATTTGATTTTTAGTTGCAAATTGGAAGAAAAATTGATTTGCCTAGAAGAGTGATTCCAACAATCTGAAGGAGTAACAACAACTCGGATTTTCGCTGAGCAGATTCCTTGGTTGGGTGCAAAGGGTTTTGTTGCTAGTTGCAGAAGAAGAATCTGTGTTGGGTGGAAGAGAAATGCACATACAACAGAGGAAAAATCTCTTAGGGAAATTCGAGTCTCAAAAGTTTGAATTTCCAGTTGCAAATTGGCAGTAGCAGCTAGCTGAGCCAAGCATTCCAGGAGGGAGTGCGAATAGCATAGCAGCGACCAAGCACAAGGAAAGAGGGAGTTTTCGACAACTTCACGTAGAAAATCCTGTAGATTCACAAGATCATGTAATCTACTAAAACAAGAGACAAGAATCTACTTCTACTCTTTACAATGGAAGAACATCAAGATCGAGCAAAACAATAATCGACAAGGGGAAGTACATTAATGGCACATAACACAATAAGTATCCAGGGAAAGCCACAACTCAAAACCCCACTATTTGTATTGCATTAATTAGAAATCCAAGATGATAATACAATTTCTCACAAGAACAATCGCAACACTCAGTAAAATCAATCTCTCAACTCACAAGCAAGCTCAAGCCAAATCCAGGCCTCTTGTTTTCTCTCCAAGCTCCCTATTTCCTTGCATGCTTGGTCAAAGAATTTGGATGAATACAATATGCTCTGCTCAACATTGAGATTAGCCTGCACAAGTATTTCCTATCCTCCACCTGATGATGTCATTTGGCCAATACTTAGCCAAATTTCCAAGCCTCCAAGCTTCTAATTCTTTTCACAATTGCTAAGAGAATTAGCCTGTATTTAAAGGGAAATTCCTCATCCATAACTGCACAATTCCTTATAGGTTCAGTTCCTGATTGCATGCACCATCTATACAACTCAAAAAATTATACAACAAATAGTACATTGTCCCTGCACTCTATTCTCAATTGGTTCTTTCTCATAATCAACATGCATGAGTTTCTGATGAGGGAATACTCAGTTAACTGGAGTAGCACTAGCTGAGTGCACTAATGCATCAAATGACTGTTAACTCACTATTAGTTCCTCAAATAGTTTCGAACTAATTTAACTGGAATTAACTTAGTAAATTGAGTTAAATAATTACCACTCATACTTAACTCATCCTGGACCCCTATAATATAGGGAGAACATATACATGACTTCAGAAAGACTTCCAACTCGAAATTCCTAAGTTAACTAAGTCAACTCACTCTAGTTAACTATTACAAGTTTCTATGAGAATAAAATTCAATTTTAATTCTCAATTTAATTCAAGGACAAATTAAACTGGAATTTCTAGATTCTATTTTTATCATTTCTTGTTGTTATTTTCAACACTCCCTCCTAACAAGAAAGGAATTCAACTCGATCCCAATCCTAAACCTTTGGAATGTTCTACATGTAACACTTCTCTCTAGTGTTGTTGCTCCAGCAACTCCAGAAACAAAAAAAATTCCAACCTAAATCAAAATGATGCCTCTGTCATCAAAGTCTTTGACTGTTATTGCCTCTGTCAACTGAAAACTTTGTGCTTCTGTTGACTCTGCCATTCTGCACCATTATCAACCCTTCTCTACACTTCTTTAGTATCTGAATTCTCTAGCCTATGTCACTTTGATCTCTAACTGCATCAATCCCACTAATTCCACCCACTACCATGTTCTTTGGGCTCTCGTAGCAAGGTACGATCCATGAGATAAAACCACTCAATGGACCTTGCCCAATTTCAACCCTCTTGGGACTATCACTTCAAATTGCCCCACCTCACACCTGGAGGTATGGCTGCATTTGACCCCTCTACCCACTTGGCTTGAAATTTCCCCTTCTGGGGGTCTCTGCATGACTGGATGCTTGCACTTGATCTCCTATTCGCTTCTCCAATTGTGGTTGCTCCACAATTTCTTGAAGCTGCTTTTGAGGCTTCTTTTGGGGCTGCATGTTGAGAGGTAATTTACTCTCCCTCTCAACCACCAAGTCTCTAACCTTTTTCTTTCTCCTCAAGGTTTTCCATGCATCTTGAACCTTAAGAGCATACAGGTTCTTGACTAGCACACCAATCTATTTCATCTGTCCCATCGTCACGAAATTTTTGGGAAAATGAGTTGATTTTAAATCAACGATATCTCCCTCATCTGAACTCCGATTTGGCTGATTTGTTTTTGAATTTGGGTATATTTTCCTAAGAAACCCAGATCTTCAATTTGTTTCTAAAAAGTTTGCACAGAAATTTTTAGATCTTCTCTGCAAACACTCGGTCCAAAACTCAAAACTTCAAAATCTCCTCTAGTATACTATTCTCAGCTTCGATACCATGTAGATAATTCCTACAAATATAGATTGATACCATGTAGAAACTCTTGTAGATTCAAAAGCTCATGTAATATAATAAAACAAGAGACAAGAATCTACTTATACTCTTTACAGGAAATCACATAAAGATCGAGAAAAACAATAATCGATAAGAGGAACAACATCAATGGCATATAACACAATAAGTATCCGGGAAAAGCCATAGCTCAAACCCCCACTATGTGTATTACATTAATCAGAAATCAAAGATGATAATACAATGCTTCTTCTCACAAGAACAATCCCAACACTTAGTAGAATCAATCTCCTAGCTCATAAGCAAGCTCAAGCTAAATCTAGGTCTCTTCTCTGCTCTCCAAGCTCCTTATTTCCTTGCACCTTTGGTCAAAGAATTCAAATGAATACAATATGATCTGCTCAACCTTGAGCTTAACCTACACAATTATTTCCCATCCTCTACCTGATGACTTCATTTGGCCAATACTTAGCCACATTTACAAGCCTCCAAGCTTCTAATTCTTTTTACAATTCCTGAGAGAATTAGACCGTATTTAAAGGGAAATTCCTCATCCATAACTGAACAATCCCTTCTAGGTTCAATCCCTGATTGCGTGCACCATCTGTACAACTCAGAAAATTATACAACAAATAGTACATTGTCCTTACACTCTAGTCTCAACCAGGTCTTTCTTAGATTGACATGCATGCATTTCTGATGAGGGAACCTTCAGTTAATTGGAGTAGCACTAGTTGAGTGCACTAATGCATCCATTGACTGTTAACTCACTATTAGTTCCTCAAACAGTTTGGAACTAATTTAAATGGACTTAACTCAGTAAACTAAGTTAACTAATTACCACTCATACTTAACTCATCTTGGACCCTATAATATAAGGATAACATATACATGACTTCAAAAAGACTTCTAACTCGAAATTCCTAAGTTAACTAAGTCAACTCACTCTAGTTAACTATTACAAGTTGTTATGAGAATAAAATTTTATTTAAATTCTGTGTTTAATTCAAAGAAAAATTAAAATGGAATTTCTAGATTCAATTTTTATCATTTCTTGTTACTATTTTCAACAATTCAGAGATGGCCACTTCAGGGCTTAGAGATCAGGATTGGTTGGATGGAGCTTCCAACTATGTCATCTAAAAGGCTAGGATGTCATTCCTTCTAGATGAATATGACCTAAAAGCCTACATTGATAATGTAGTGGTTTTTCCTTAGGATGCAGACTAGCTCAAGGAATATAGGAAGGCGATGGTGCAGGTGAAGTGATTGATCCTGGATGGAGTCTGGGACCATATAGTCTCACATATAGTGGCCAAGGGAATGACTAAAGAGATGTGGGATGCTCTCTCCATGCTATACCAGGGTAATTCCAAGCAGTGGAATATGTTCCTAGAGGATAAGCTGAGATGCATCAGGATGTAGAAGGGGGAAGGCATAGATCCCTTCCTCACCAAGATTCAGGAGGTCTGAGACCAACTTTTAGTTGTTGGGGTAACACCCCATCCTTAAGAGCTAGCATGATTATCAGTCAACAACGTCTCAAAGGATTGGAAGGTCTTCGTCCAAAGTATATTGAGCAGAGAAACACTACCAGGATGGGACAAAATGTGGGTCGATTTGCAACAAGAGGAGTTGAGACAAGCTCTGTTGAAGAGCTCCATCAGTGGGAGCAGTAGCAATGGACAGAAGGTGGTGAAGCAGGAGCAGGATGTGGCCCTAGAATCTAAGGGTTCCAGTCAGGGGCAAGGGGAGCAAAGAAATAAGAAGAAGGGCCTATCTAAGGTCAAGTGCTTTAGGTGTGGTGAGTTTGGCCTACGAGTTTGGCCATTACAGTACCTAATGTCCTCTTAGAAAGAAGTACAAAGAGGAAAAGCAGGACCAGGAAACAACACATGCTGCGATAGGTAGGTTGTCCTCTATGTTGGAGGAAGACTATGCGATGATGGCAACCATACCTCCAGGAGTGAGATGGGGTGACTTGGAGTTGTAGTCCTAAAGAGATACAAAGATTGGGCAGGATCCTTGAGGAGTCCACCTCATGGATCATTACCTGGCTACGAGGGCCCACAATATTCAATAGCAGGATGGATCAGTGTCAGAGGTGCAATTAGAATTCCAAACTAACAGTTGCAGAGTTGGCAACAATGTAGAGTGGCACCGTGCAGAGTTAGCAGTAGCATAGGTTATTCAGAGACAATACAAATGCTAGTAGCAGTCAGGACTTGAGAGGAAGATGCATCATACTGAACACAGTTGATTCAGTATTTTTGATGCTTTCAGTTGCAGATGTTGTAGTTGCAGCAACAACAGAGTTTCAATGTAGATGCAGTGTTGGCAGTAGTACAATAGGGTCAGCTACAACATAGATGCAATATTAGAGTTGCCTAGCGCTTTTTGGGAAGTGGAAGTTTGTCACAGTAGCCAGACATCAACAACGTGACAAAAGTTGATACATAGATAGGGTTTTGTGGCAGAGTGTGCAACACTAGAACACATTCCTCGCTAAGAGGGAGTGTTAGCTTTTATAGCATCAGATGTTGTTGGGTCCCTATAATACTAGTGATTACCCCATTACTATTGTAGTTATACCCCTTATTTATATTGTTGTGCCCCTATTACCCCCATATTATTATTTCTGTGCCCCATAGAATCCCTCTATTGTTATTTTTGTGGCTTTATATTATTATTGTTAGGTCGGCTGGATTATATTGTGACTCCTTAGAATCCTATATATAGAAAGGAGGTTTTGTCATTTTATCATCCAAGAATTGTTCATTTATGTAATGTAAAGGAGGTTGCCCCCTCGAAGAGGCTGAATTCTAAGGCGTTGATCTATCTTTTCTATCTTTTCTTGAGCTGGTTTCATAACATTTGGTATCAGAGCTTTGGATTCTAGGGTTTCGCTGCTCCAAACAGGTCATCGTGGCATTTTCGCTATAAATGTTTTTTTGTGACGTTTTAGAAGTCGCAAAAAAAACCCATTTGAGAAGAAATTGCGTTGAACCTTGGGTCCGAATTTCAGAGCTTTTCGCGTGATATTTGCGGAGATATGATCTAAGGAAGTTGGTCTTTTTGCAGACTCCTGAATTACATTCAAAACAGGTGACCTGGAGAAAATTGTCATAAATTTCTCTCTGCGAATCAGATTGAAATTTCGTAAGAAGGTACAGAAAGAGGACAGACTTTAGTTTCTTGTATATCTTTTTCAGAACCAAATATCAAAAATTGTACACAGGGCACTTCATACAACTTCGCACTTCTGGAAAGGTCTATAATCAGGTAATCTTGGGAAATTTTGCATAACTCTTTCTTGGAGAATCCAATTTGGATCAGACTGGTGGCATTGGAAAGAGGACACAGAGAGATACTATAGGTCATAAATTCAGAACTAGATGATTGGAAAGTACAGAGATACATCAGAGGCAATATCGAGCTCCTACAAAGTGAAAAAAGGTGTGTAGATTTTTTTAAATTTTTGCTTAATCTTGGTTTGAAAATTTATTTTGAAGGAATTCAAAGGGCATAGTAGAGCATTATTATCGGTAACTGATGCCCCGAGGAAAGAAAATGCAAACACCTAGTAAGGAACCTGAAAGCTCTAGCATGACTCATGAAGAAGAGGAAGAAATGCTACATGATATATCAAAATTACAAGAACAAGTGCAACAAATGTCACACTCACAAAAGTTAACAGAAGCTAAGATAAATGGCGTGGAAGCTAAGATGAATGGCATGGAAGCTAAGATGGACAATTTGAAGATATATTTGAACATGAATTTGAAGACAGACATGACAGATTTGAAGACAGGTTTGACAAATTTTCTACAAGAAATACTTACTAATGGTGAAAAGGTAGTAAAGGAAACTCATGATGAGAACAAAAGAAATGTTAATCATGATTCCATAGACGCTAATGTTGGATCAAAGAATCACCATATTCCAAAAATCGATATGAGGAAGTTTGATGGCAAGGATCCCGCCACATGGATATTACAGATGGAGCAATTCTTTGATCTCAATAATGTGCAAAACGCACAAAAGGTACGTATGGCAACTGTATATTTGGAACCAAATCAGTTTGTATGGTATCAATGGCTTTGTTCTCGTAAACAATTTATCACTTGGGCAATTTTTACGGAAGAATTGATAGCACATTATGAGGATACAAAAAGCAACACTTTTTTTAGCCAATTGATAAGTCTCAAACAAAGGGGTTCAATAATGGAGCACATTGAGGAGTTCCAAAAATTGAACATAAGGGTAAAAGATATTCCAGAGGAGCATAGGATTGATGTGTCGGATAATATCCAACATGATGTTCACCTTTGGGAACCTGATTCATTAGAGAAGGCATTCAGGTTAGCAAGAAAAATGGAAAGCAAAATTATGGCAACTAGGAAGCATACCACTCACAACTATAAAGATGGAAGTGTTGTTGCCCCTAGTCTTCCACAACCTACAAGGTTGACACCACAACAATTGGAAGAAAAAAGAGCAAAAGGGCTTTGTTACAGTTGTGATAGCAAATACACAAAAGGTCATAAGTGTGCTGAGAAGAAATTATTCTACATAGATTGTGAAGAGGAAGAAGAAAAGGAGCAAGAAAGGTCAAAAGAAGAGGATATACTCCAGGAACAAAGCCTAGATGAAGAACAAATAAATCCGACCATATCTTGTAATGCATTGGCGGGAATTACCACTCCTCAAACCATCAAGATAGAAGGACAAATCAAGAAGAAAAAGGTAATAGTGTTGATTGATTCAGGAAGCACCCACAATTTTATTCATTGTAGGGTAGCAAAAGAATTGAATTGCTTCCTATATCCAGCACCAGAGTGTCAAGTGATGATTGCAAATGGAGGAACAATAAATTGTTCTGGAAAGTGCCATAATATCAAGCTATCCATGGGAGAATATGTATTGACTAGCCCAATGCTTTCCATTCCAATGGGAGGTGTTGATGTTGTACTAGGAGTCCAATGGCTACAATCCTTGGGTACAATAGCTTTTAATTTTCAAGAACTTTTCATCAAATTTTCTACGGAAGGAAAAGAAGTTGAATTAAGGGGTATTGCAGGGAAACCAGGAAAAATAATCAGCTCTAATGGCATGACAAAGCTTCTAAAAAAGGAGCAAAGAGGTGTAATTGCACAATTATGTTCGCTAGATGTTTCCACATTGGAATCATCTATTTCTCCAGATCTCCAAAAAGTCCTGGACAATCATTCCAAGGTATTTGAGACTCCCAAAGGTCTCCCACCTATGCGTGATCATGATCATGCTATTCATCTGATTCCAGGAAGTGTTCCTCCAAACATCAGGCTGTACAGATATCCCTATGTCCAAAAAAGTGAAATTGAACGTATGGTTGCAGAAATGCTAGAGGCTGGTATAATTCAACCGAGTCAAAGTTCTTTCTTAGCTCCAGTAGTATTGGTGCACAAGAAGGATGGATCATGGCGCATGTGTCTGGATTATAGGGAGCTCAACAAGCTCACTATTAAAGATAAGTTCCCCATTCCTGTCATTGATGAATTACTGGATGAATTGCATGGATCAATTTACTTCACCAAGTTGGATCTTCGTTCGGGATATCATCAAATCAGAATGAAGATTGAAGACATTCCGAAAACGACATTTAGAACTCATGAGGGTCATTATGAATTTTTGGTCATGCCTTTTGGCCTTACCAATGCACCTTCAACATTTCAAGGTTTGATGAATTCAATTTTCAAACCATTCCTTAGAAAATTTTTGTTAGTATTTTTTGATGATATACTAATCTACAGCAAGTCTTGGAAGGATCATGTTGAACATGTTGACAGGGTGCTACAACTATTGGAGGAGAAACAATTATATGCAAAAAGATCCAAATGTTTCTTTGGAGTCCAGGAGGTGGAATATTTGGGTCATATTGTATCTCATGAAGGAGTTAAGGTAGACCCTAGCAAAATTAAAGCCATTAAGGAATGGAAAATCCCCACATCCATAAAGCATCTGCGAGGATTTCTTGGGTTGACAGGGTATTATCGCAAGTTTGTTAAGAATTATGGGAGAATAGCAGCACCTCTAACAACATTATTGAAGAAAGATTCATTTTCATGGACTCCGGAAGCAACAAAGGCCTTTGAACATCTTAAAGAGGCAATGTGCCAAGCACCGGTCTTAGCTACACCGGACTTCACAAAAACCTTTATTGTGGAATGTGATGCTTCAGGAAATGGAATTGGTGCTGTTCTAATGCAAGATGAAAGACCCATTGCTTTTGAAAGTCGTCCAATCAAGGGAAAGTTTTTAAGCAAAGCTATTTATGAGAAGGAAATGTTGGCAATACTCCATGCACTTAAGAAATGGCGACCCTACCTAATGGGAAGACACTTCAAGGTAAAAACGGATCATGATAGCCTTAAATACTTTTTAGAACAAAGATTATCCTCTGAAGAGCAACAAAAGTGGGTCACAAAGATGTTGGGTTATGACTTTGAAATCATCTACAAAAAAGGGAAGCAAAATGTGGTGGCAGATGCACTCTCAAGAAAGGATGAGGATGTGGAAGCATTGTTGTGTGCCATTTCTATTATCCAACCAGATTGGATAAACGAAGCAAGGGAGGAATGGAAGAATGACGAAGAAGTGTGGGCACTTATTCGAAAGCTACAACAAGATTCCAGTACTTCTGATACATTTAGCTGACAAAATGATTCGTTATGGTACAAAGATCGCTTATACCTCTGTAAGAATTCCCAGCTAAAACAAAAGATTCTTATGGAATTGCACACTTCTCCCTTAGGAGGGCACTCAGGATTTTAAAAAACTTACCACAGGGTTAAGAAGGAATTTTTTTGGGATGGCCTTAAATCAGATATTCAAAAGTTTGTGGCGGAATGTTTGGTTTGCCAACAAAATAAAGTTGAAACAATTAAGACACCGGGTCTATTACAACCTTTATCCATTCCAAGCCAACGTTGGGAGGAGGTTTCAATGGATTTTATCACAGGTTTACCCAAGTCTGAGGGAAAGAGTGTCATCATGGTGGTAGTTGACAGACTTACCAAGTATGCACACTTTTGTGCATTATCACATCCATTTAAAGCCAGTACAGTTTCTACTGCATTTATGGAAACAATTCAAAAGCTACATGGAAACCCAAAGATTATTGTAAGTGACAGAGATCCCATTTTCACTGGAAATTTTGGACAGAATTATTTTCTTGTCTTGGTACTCAGTTAGCTCATAGCTCATCTTATCATCCTCAATCTGATGGGCAAACTGAGATAGTAAACAAATGTTTGGAAGGATATCTTCGTTGCTTTGTATCTGATAAACAGACACAATGGGTCAAATGGTTGCCTCTGGCTGAATGGTGGTATAACACTTCCTTCCATACAGCAACAAAAATGACCCCATTTATGGCACTTTATGGGTATCAACCACCATCCATCACATCATATTTAAGAGAAAATTCTAAGGTTCAGGCAGTGGAACATCACATCGAACATCAACAACAAGTCCTCCAACTCTTAAAGGATAACCTCGTGTTGGCACAAAATAGAATGAAACAACAGGCAGATCAACATCGCAGTGAAAGAAGTTTTGATGTAGGTGATTGGGTATTCCTACGGCTACAACCATATAAGCAAATGTCCCTAAAGCAAGCTAAGAAGGATAATAAATTATCACCAAAGTATTATGGTCCGTACAAGGTGTTGCAAAAGATTGGTACTATGGCATACAAATTGGAGCTTCCTGCAGCTTCTCGATTGCACCCAGTTTTCCATGTTTCATGTTTAAAGAAGGTTATAGGCGACAAGCTCCCAATTCAAACAATATTGCCAGAACTTGATGAGGAAGGAAAAATTATATTGGAACCGGAAGCAGTCACAGAAACAAGAACTCGACAGCTACGAAATCGATCAATTTCAGAGTATCTTATCAAGTGGAAGAACTTATCCGCTGAAGATTCCACATGGGAGGATGAGAATTTTATGCAGAAGTATCCAAAACTACTCAAGCGTTGAGGACAACACTTTTTTGAAGGAGAGGGGCATGTTGGGTCCCTATAATACTAGTGATTACCCCATTACTATTGTAGTTATACCCCCTATTTATATTGTTGTGCCCCTATTACCCCCATATTGTTATTTATGTGCCCCATAAAATCCCTCTATTGTTATTTTTGTGGCTTTATATTATTATTGTTAGGTCGGCTAGATTATATTGTGACTCCTCAGACTCCTATATACAGAAAGGAAGTTTTGTCATTTTATCATCCAAGAATTGTTCATTTATGTAATGTAAAGGAGGTTGCCCCCTCGAAGAGGCTGAATTCTAAGGCATTGATCTATCTTTTCTATCTTTTCTTGAGCTGGTTTCATAACAGATGTGTTCTAGCCATGAAATTTGGAGAGGTAAAAATAGATGAGATCCCCAAAACCCAGAAATCGTTTCTGGAAATTCCATCTAGAGATGACTTAATTAGATTATTAACCAATTTTTTAATGTTTCCTAAGTCTAAACTTAGGAAAGCTGGTTAATTAATCAGAATTAAGTAAGTCAAGGCGAGAATCATCTAGAAACTCACACGGATCGATCCAAAGATGATCCTAGCCATTAATTAAGTTTTAATCTTTGTCGTTGGTGCTCCAACAAAGGATTATAAGAGGAGGTTGATGTGGTGATGGAGAACACACTTCAACATTTTGATTTCTTGGTAAATCTATTTCCAGAGTAGTAGCAATCAGTTGCCGCAGAGAGAGCTAGAGATCAAAGCAGTGAGAGAAGGGCAGAGACAGTGAGGCTGGAGGAAGCATTCAAGATCCAGCGAGTGCATTTGCAGAGAGGTAGAAGAGCCACAAAGAGGTTGACGTTGGGGCAGTGCAACAACCTCTAGAGGAAAGATTGATTTTCTAAGAGGGAGAGACGTCTTTAGTTCCAAAGGCAGGGAAGGAGTCCCAAGGTGCTGGAGAAGCATCTTTCCAGTCAAGAAAAGGTAAAATGACTTCATCAAAGACTAGTCAAGGCTAGACATCTAGCAGGTTGTGCAAAGAAGTGTAGAGGATGATGTAGAGGGTCAAAGGGCCAAATTTATGAAGGCAAGTGGTGTTGGGAGCTTTCTTGTGGGGTGAGGAAAATACCTCACTTGATTTTTTCCAATGTTTTTCTCTGTAGGATTTCCCAATTTCGACATCCGATTGTACTCATAATTTCTCACTACTGCATAATAATAAAACCCTCAGCTTCTGCACCTGTTTTCCCAAGTTGGGTTTTTCTAGGGACTTTTGTCTAAAAATAATTGTGTTATTTTCAAGTGTGTGCTAGCATTTCTCAGTTTCCAGTGCATTATTTTTCCTCAGTATTTTATTTATGAAGGTTTTAGTGTACTTATATTGATATTTGCCGTAGCAGATAAATTGTTAATTAATTAACAATCAGGAGAAATAGTATTAGTTGTTGCAATAGGATTCCGGTTTTTGGAATTTTCACACACCCAACCATAGGCTATATACACTACAATCCATCTTGCACCTAACCAGTGCTGAGACGAATTCAGATTCTCAGGAATTAATTTCTCAAGATTATTCTCACTAATAACTAGTCAATTGATGGTAAGAAGAAGAGTCCACTTTGTAGGTGGTTTATCTACTGCCTAGTGAGCCATAGTATTGTACCAAGAGTGCTGCAACTCCTAGAGGCTCCTCAACTCTATTTATAAACCTAGGGTTCATACAAACTTCGAGGTGACAATGTTGTATACACAATAGATGGAATTCTACTCATGCCACCCTTAACTAGGTCATTTGATCATTAGTGTTCCAAGACCATTCTTCTACTGAATTAGGGGGAATTAACTACTGAAAGTAAAATTCAAAAGCTAGCCCTAGTGTAGAAAAAGTAAATGATTCTCAAATCCAACTTGTAAAAGCTACCCACTTGTACATGCTACTAAATCAATTCATGAAGAAAACACAAGAGTTATGCTACCTGCAGAAAGAAAACTACACTAATTGTAATCAATCATCTAGCTATCAAAGTCACTTGAAAACATAAGATTATTCTACCAACTCACAACTCAATAATTCATGCATCATTTATCTAATTCACCCTTGCAGATTAAGTAATGTACTAATTTCCAAATTTGTGATGAAGAAACTAATGTTATTTTCTCTTGCAGTGAAGGAAAAAGAATGGAGGGAATGACCTAGATGGTACCTCTGATAATGGATTCCAAGATGGGGGGCCAACCTATTGAAAATGGCAACAAGAAATGCTAAAAATAGAAGTGCTAAAAATAGTAGTTTGGGTACCAGTGCTGGATTGGGCAACAGGGAATGAAAAATGGAAGTGCTAAAAATAACATTCTATTTTTAGCAGTTCAGTATGGATTCCTATTTTAGTCAGTCTTTGGACTAAAAATAGGAAGTAAAATTCGAATTTGGTCTTAGCAGCTATTTGAAAATAAATTTATTAATTCTCCATGAGTTAATTAGTTGTGAAAAATCAAACATGAAGTCTATGTGAGGACATGCAATAGTTTCTCCATTGATTGAGGGATTTATCCATCAGTTAAAGAGATAAGGATGCGTTGTAATTTGATTTGTAATTAGTTGGCTTAGTTAACTGAGTCAAGTCCAGCTAGATTGATTTAAACAATTTGCTTAAATTAATGTGAGTTCAATTAGTTAATGCATGCTTGCATATAACTGCTGCACTTCAGATAACTGAAGATTCTCTCATGAATAACTCATGCATGTCAGTTCAGACAGAGACCCAATTGAGATCAAAGAAGGGATAGTGTACTATCAGTTGGATGAATTTTTTCCTATAAAGGAAGCTCATCCATGGAGAAGGATTTATCTCCTTCAGGACTGCATAGTTGGATCAGAGGTTAGTGAGTGTGTGAAGAGGCTAATTCACACAAGTGGCTGCACTGGACCCCAATCAGAATTGTGCAAAGAAATAGGAGGCTTGGAGGGCAGACCAGAGGTTAGATAGAGGCCTTTGACTGTCTATGAGCAGCAGAGGTATTGCAGAGAGAGCAGGATAGCTTTTGAGCTGATTCTTTTTGTAATACTGGCTATATTTCCACTTGTATGATAATACAGAGTTGGGGTTTTAGGTTGAGTCTTTCCCTGGGTAAATTCTTCTGTGTTATGTGTGATTGATTTCTCCATATCAGTTATATGTGTTCTTATTGATGTTGCTCATGTTCGATTAAGCTTCCGCTAAATTGGTTGTAGAAGTAGATCAACTATTTTTCTTTAGTATATTGCATTATTAGGTGATCTACAGGTGGGAATTTCTACATGGTATTAGATCAAAGGTGATCAAAGTAGAGAACAGTATACTGTGAAGGGAGATTTCAAAGTTTTGAGTTTTGGGCTGCGAGTTTTCAGAGCAGATATGAAAAATTTTGTGCAAATTTTTCAGAAACAAATAGCATATCTGGATTCCTTGCGGAAAAAGACCCAAATTCAAAAAACAAATTGGTTGAATCAGAGTTCAGATGAGGGAGATATCGTTGATTTAAAATCAGTGCTTTTTCCAGAAAATTGCATGAAAGCAGGAAAGTGGAAATAGATTGGTGTGCTAGCCAAGAACCTGTATGCACTTGAGCTATAAGATGCATGCAAAGCCTTGAGGAGCAAGTAAAATGTTAGATACTTGGTGGTTGAGAGGGAGAGTAAATTACCTCTCAACATGCAGTGCTAGATGAAGTCTCAAACAATTGTGGAGGAGCCACGATTGGTGAAGCAACTTCAGGACGCTGTGGAGCAGCCACAACTAGAGAAGCTGAGAGGAGATTGAGTAGAGACATCTACTCATGCAGAGACCTCCAATGGGGGGAAACTTCGAGCTAGGTGGGAAGAGGGATCACATGCAGCCATACCTCCAGGTAGGAGGTGGAGTGATGTGGAGTGATCGTCCCACGGAGGCTGATATAGGGGCAGGATCCTTGAGGTACCCAACCTCTTTGATTCGACTTTGCTACAGAAGCCTTGATGAGGAGTAGTAGGACTGGATGATTGGGCAGAGATAGATGCGGATGGAGCGGCAGAGAGAGATACAGTGCAGGAATCCCAAGACAGCGCAGAGCTAGCAGGCTGTAGCAATGCGAGAGGAACAAGTGTGTTGCACCAGTGCAGGATGGCACAGAGAGGTGTTCAACGGTGTGATATGAATGGAAATGTTATAGTAGTGCAGAGGTCAGAGAGGGAGCACTTGTCAGCAGCAGGTAGAGCTTCAACATTAGAGTATGTTTCTAGCCCAACAGAGAGGTCAGTTGGGAGTTTTTTTTGTTCCGAGAGTTGCTGGAGCAACCACACTTGGTAGAAGTGTTGCATGCAGAACATTCCAGAGGTACAGGATCGGGTTCGAGTTGAATGCCTTTCTTGTTGGGAGGGAGTGTTGAAAATGGCAACAAGAAATGCTAAAAATAGAAGTGCTAAAAATAGCAGTTTGGGTACTAGTGCTGGATTGGGCAACAGGGAATGAAAAATGGAAGTGCTAAAAATAGCATTCTATTTTTAGGAGTTTGGTATGGATTCCTATTTTAGTTAGTCCCTAGACTAAAAATAGGAAGTAAAATTCAAATTTGGTCTTAGAAGATGTTTGAAAATAAATAAATTAATTCTCCATGAGTTAATTAGTTGTGAAAAATCAAACATTAAGTCTATGTGAGGACATGCAACAGTTTCTCCGTTGATTGAGGGATTTATCCATCAGTTAAAGAGATAAGGATGAGTTGTAATTAGTTGGCTCAGTTAACTGAGTCAAGTCCAATTAGATTGATTTAAACAGTTTTTTGAAATTAATGTGAGTTCAATTAGTTAATGCATGCTTGCATATAACTGTTGCACTTCAAATAACTGAAGATTCTCTCATGAATAACTCATGCATGTCAGTTCAGATAGAGACCCAGTTGAGATCAAAGAAGGGACAGTGTACTATCAGTTGGATGATTTTTTTCCTATAAAGAAAGCTCATCCATGGAGAAGGATGTATCTCCTTTAGGACTACGTAGTTGGATCAGAGGTTAGTGAGTGTGTGAAGAGGCCAATTCACACAAGTGGCTACACTAGACCCCAATCAGAATTGTGCAAAGAAATAGGAGGCTTGGAGGGCAGACCAGAGGTTAGATAGAGGCATTTGACTGTCTATGAGTAGCAAAGGTATTGCAGAGAGAGCAAGATAGCTTTTGAGCTGATTTTTTTTGTAATACTAGCTATGTTTCCACTTGTATGATAATACAGAGTTGGGGTTTTAGGCTGAGGCTTTCCCTGGGTAAATTCTTCTGTGTTATGTGTGATTGATTTTTCCATATCAGTTATATGTGTTCTTATTGATGTTGCATATGTTCGATTAAGCTTCCATTAAATTGGTTGTAAAAGTAGATCAAGTATTTTGCTTTAGTATATTGCATTATCAGGTGATCTACAAGTGGGAATTTCTACACAACCTACTCCTAAACTAAGCTACATTGGTATTATAGGACAAAACAATGGAAAAACAGGCTACTACATGCATGCTACAGGAAGCTACTATAGGATTCCTGTATTGCTACAGGAGGTACTGAAATGCTACAGGAAGTTTTTCGAGAGGGTTTGGAGAGTAAGGATGATGGGATAAAGTGATGGCAAGATGGATGAAGGTTGCAGTGGATGGATGGAAGGTGAACAAAATCCCTAGCCAAGCTCAACACTTTAGGAAGGCCAACTTCGGGCTAAGAGTGCTGCTCATGGTGACAAAAAAAACAGAGATCAAGACAATGGTTGGGAGTCATCAAAAGAGAATGGAGAAGCCCTCGATGGAGATGGTGAAAAGATCCCTTTCTTGAAGGTCCAATAGTCCTACAACATCACATGCACGTGTTCTTCTTTTCATTTGCAAAATATTATAACCAATTGTTGAAAAGATGAGTTGAATTTGAAAACTATCTAACTGATGCTAAAAACCCTGATCTATGCAATGATTCCGTTTTAAACTACAAAAATCATACATGAAAAAAAATGTAGATATTTTTCCAATAAATCATAAATAAGAAATCATCACATAATTTTTTGGGCTGTGAGTGTGGATTCCTCTAGTCGAGCTCCTATGAGAGAGATGAGATAGAGGCATAGTCACAGGATTTTTGAGGAATTACATTCTACCAAAAATGCAATAACTAATAAACATTCTAATATAAAGTGGAATATCAATACACAAGAGGGACATAAGCTACAGGGGTTGGGCCCAAACCCAAGAGCCTCATCCCTCTGAACTAACTCAATGATGGATGAGTAAGAAACTTTGTATTATCATTGCAGAAATGTCAAATACATCACATAATAAGTATAAAAAAAGAAGTCACAAGTGTTTGAGCTTAATATCTTCTTAGCTGCAACCAAAATTTGAATCCTAATGAGTTCCTTGGCATGTTTATTTATACAAAAGGGTAGCTACCAATATCTCCCTAGAAAATAGAGATGTTTGGCTCCCAAAACTTGAGAAAGGTAGATCTAGATCTTTCTTGAACTGCACCGGCTTCACTGCCAATGACCTCGTCCTACTTGGCTGCCAATGACTCCGAGTTGATGAGAGACAAAGTGGTGATCTTTTCCGATTGAAGGATTTAAGGAGGTAAACAACCTCTTAGAATCTCTCCTTGTTGTCTACTCTAAGCTTCTACATTGAAATTATCTCAAAATTGTCCCAATTCCTGCATTTAAACCATGTTAGGCCACATGACATAGCAACACATCTTTTATCCTCATCATTGAGCATAATATAACAAAAATTATAAGTAAATGTGAGAAAGAGATAATTCTAAAGCTGGAGGATGGCATTATGACCCTTGTGATATACCTATTGATGAGCCTCATCATCACCCCCCTCCTGAAGTTGTTGCTCATTCTCTGAGCGACTCATTCATCTATGTCAATGTCTTTCATGGCCTTAGTGGCCTCTTTGACATCCCAAGGATCTTAAGAAGGTGTGCCTTCTTGAGGATAGAACCTTGCATCCCTTTCTATGTCTGTCAGATGATTCCTCTCCTCTTCCTCATCCCTTCGTTCTTATAGACCTAGCAAGAAAGGTGGACTGATCTCGAGTCCAATCCAGTTGATTTTTAATATTTGCATGATTCTTTTGTACAGGGGTGTCCTTTTGAATGCATTTTTCAGCCTTTAAGGAGAATGATACTCTCTGATTTGGAGATTGTGGGGTAAGACATTCCATCTTCTCTTGTATGCTTTCTAACTTTTTGTTCCTAACAACTTGAGTGTGTCTTCAAAATTTGAGATGGCCTTCTCTTGGGTGGAAAGGTATATGGGTGATAGATTAGCATATTTGGAGATATGATATTATTACTAATGACAACCACTGGGCTTATCTTCTCTGTTCTGATATATGGTGGTTCTTTTTCTTCCCTTTCCATTACTTTCTTTACCTCCTCAGCTTTGGCCTCCTCATGAGACATCCAAGATGCTAGGGCCATCAATTGTAGGCCCCCCAACTTTGCATTAAGGTCCCAAACATTCATATCAGTCAAGGTGAGGTTATGCATGTAGAAATCAACTAATTTTTCTCTATATTCTATGCTACTTTGGTCACATAATTTATGAGTTGTTTGTAGTCTTGGAATGACATGGATCCATGTTGTGCTAGGGTCTTGATTTGGAATTTCATCCACTGCTCTTTGAGAAAGAGTGCATAAGACCTGGATGGCTATCTGTATTGTACTGCCTCCATGGAGAGGCTTTCCATTGTGCCCAGTTACGTTTCCTTCTCTTGCAACTTCTTCCTCAACCACTTGTTCTCTACTTATAGTTGTTCCTCCCTCATATTGGTCTCTCTTTCTCTTAGCTCACTCAGCTCTTTTCCCATTTCAAGGACCTTTTCTTCCATGAGGCCCACATCTTCCACCTTTTTGGATTTAGCGATTTGCATCCATTTGTGGGTTCTTCCTCTTTGTGTTTCAATTTCAAAGAAAATTGGGATTGCAAATTTTTGGGGAATAAATCTTCTTCCTTCAATGAATTTGTAATAGGATCTCAAATAAGGTTGTGGAATAGGCTCCTGTAGCTCTGGGAAGTCCTTCTCAAATGTTTTTAGGGAAGCTTCCACCTCCTATGGCTTTTGTATTACCTTCTGACCTTCCTATAGCACCTTCTTCCCTTCCTATAGCACCTTTTGTTCTTCCTATAGCACTTTCTGCTCTTCTTGTAGCACACTCTGTTTTTCCTATAGCATACTTTGTTTTTTACAATAGCTTCCCATTTCCCTTTTGTTGGAGGGTGGTAAGTGTCTTGGGTTGTTTATATGAGGTTGATATAGTGGTGGGAATCCTTGCATATGCTATAGGAGTTTTTGAGATGTTCTCTAGAGAGGTGACCTCCTCAACTTTCCTTTCAGTGGGCCCTACCTCCTCTTTTTTACTTGGGGACTCTTCAATTGTGATAGGGGACTTTGTGGGATTTTGAGGCCTTCCTTGATTAATCCTGGTGATTTTTCCTGTTTTAAAGTAGAGGGGATTTTTCCTTTGCTTTTTTTGTTTGGGTTTGACTGGTGTGCTTAAGGTAGCTAAGGTGGCAACTACCTCTTTTTCACTAGGTCCTGAAGACAAACTTGTTTGCTCTAGGGATATCCCCTCTTCTCTAGATTCAATAGCTTTCTTAGGGCTTGGTTTTTCCTCTTGCTCCTCCTCTTCTTCTTCATCTTTCTCTTTCTCTACTTTTGCCTCGAGGTCTCCCTCTATTTTCTATGCCTCTATCTCTCTTTCCTCTTCTTCCTCTACTTCTTCTTCTTCTTTTGCCCCTACCTCTTCTTCTTCTTATTTTTCCGCTTTGCCTCTTATTCTCCTTCTTTCCCATCTCTTCCTCCAACACTAGAGGTTGGGGTCTCCCTTGATGTGAGGGTTTGAGTGTCAATGAAGGTCTCTCTGTCCATATCAATGAATTTGGACCAAAGGACAGAGATTCTTAGTTTGTTTTAAGCATCTACCACTATCTGTTTTATGAGGCCATGGTGGCCTAGGTGTTGGTGTTTTCCCTCTTTCACTTTTTGGCTCATGTCCCTAATGAAATGTAGGAGGAAATATCGTATGCTGAGTCTTTTGGCCGGGGGAAATTCTGCTTGAAACCTTAGTTCATGGAGTAATCTAAAATGGTATCCATAGACTACACTCAACATTCCTTCATAGGAGATCTATTTTAGGATATGGTAGGCCACCTCATCCTAGGGATAGGGTAGGCTCTCCCTCCTAACTCCATTATTGTTTTCAATAGTTTTTTCATCAATAGTGAAGAAGTTCTTTGTGGCAATGGCACTGGTGGTTTTGTCTTCTCTTTTCCATTGGATCCATAGGGGAAGGGTTGTCACCTTGCTAATTAGCTCAAAAGTGATTGAAATAATTAATCCCCTCACCACAGTGGTGGCACTAAATTCTTTCTGAGAGCTTATGGCCATGGAAAATTCATATGCAATGTCATCATCTTATCCCTTCAACAATTCAAAGAATCATAGCCACTGATGTTTTCTAAAAATTTCTAATACAGGAGGGTGAAGATGAATCCTTTAGTGTCTAAAGGCTCTCTTCTATTGAATCCTCCCCTCATCTCTTTTCTTTGTTTTCAACTGAGTGAAGGAGGGATGCTTCCTGTAATAGATTTGATGTATAATTAAGTGGAAATAGAGGGTTGGAATCTCTAGTTGATGACAATTTTATATATTCTCTCTAATCTACATCCAGAAAAGTTCTTGCAATCTACATTTTGACTGATATTTCCTATAGACTTTATGGTGCACCATCATATAAGTTATGGACATATGAGGGAGAGGATGCACTTATTTTTACCACGTGGCCTGGGATAAATATGAAAAATTGGAGATCAAATTGAGCCTTGGTGGTGTTCTTTCACCTTTTCAATCTTCCTGTAGCAATTCCTCAGGCTTCTTGTAGCTTTTGCAGGCTTCCTGTAGCTTCCTCCTGTAGAAATGGAAGAGCAAGTTTTGACTCTCCTCGATGGCTCCCTAAGATTTTCCTCACCTTAACTATTCTTTAAATGAGTGTAAATGCAAGATAGTTTAAGCCCCAGTACAATATATGCCATTTTTTTCTTGGGCTAGAAGCGCATTGATGACTTGGCAAAGGCATGAGGTTTCCTCTTTTAGACCGTTGTCCCCACCTACAGTAATCATTCCCTTGTTCCTCGTAATCAACACCCACTCCCTGTGATCTTATCTTGACTGATGCGACACCTCCAGATTGCATGAGGGCTCATAATCACTATTTGTTTACTGACTGAGGGTGGCCAAGTTAATTAGCCACCTCCAGCTTATAAAAATATCTCCTCTAAAAATTCATACATTTTTCATTATTTACACAAAGGGAGGAGATGAGAGGTTGCATTACCTGTTCCTACCTCATGATTTACTAATGCAAGGATGTGCATGTTGGAGTTTTGGAACTATGTACTATCACCAAGGAAGTTGTCTTGTTGTGTTTTTTTGTTCTTGTGTATATCTTCTATGCTCCTCATGGTATTTGAATATTGTTGGTACTATGTGTGCAGGTCCTTTGTTGATGTCCCAGGTGTTGCTGTTGTTGTTGGAGAGTCCTGATTGGAGTGGTAGAGTTACTACAGAGTGGCTCATGAGTTGGTATCCCCCCTCTTCTTGATGGGAAAGGAAAAAAAACTAGGATTATGGCTTTTCTATAATGGTTGCTCAAGCTGCTACAGGAGGAGGTTTTCTTCCTATAGCAGTCATTTTTCCTCTTCGAATGTCTTTTAAATGTATGGGAGTGATAAGAAAGGGTGTAGAGGGCTTGTAGGATGATGCTAGGGCTTTGAGGGAGTAGTGTAGGTTTGTGAAAATGGAGAGGATGTGCTCTGTGTTTTTCAAGATTTTTTTTTTTAGGATGAGACAGAGTGGAGGGTTGGTTTTGAAAAATATTAATTTCTCTTGTGAACAAGGATGGATGAATGATGGATAGATGGTGGATCAAGGTGGTAGAACCTTATTTACCTTTGGCAAGTTCATGATTGGTGGTCTTTTCATTCAGATTCTCTTCCTGTAGTCTTTTGGGGCCCTCCTGTAGTGCTAAAGGATCTTCCTGTAGTAATTACAGTCTTCTTGTAGCAATCCAGAGAGGGGCTGAAATTTGATTTTTTGAGCTACTGGGATGATGGAGAGTGGTGAGCACATGATTTTGTATGGATGATATGGAGTAGCTCTAGAATTTGCCACTGTCCTCAAACCTGCAAAATGACAAAAATAATTAACATACATGTGAATCCATGTCCTGAGATTCTTCTTTGTTTTTTTTGTTTTTTCTTCTCTTTTTTTTCTTGAGACACACAAGCTGCCTCAGTGGAGGTTTTCAACCTATATGCCTACCCTGAGCACCTCAAGAGAGGTTTTCACCCAGGGATCTTTATTTTTTCCTTTTCTTTTGTCCTGAGCTTCGTTATGGAGGTTTTAAACCCAAGAGTTGGCCTCTAATGCCTCATAAAGGTTTTCATCCAAGATTTTTTTGTTTGTTTTTTTTTTCCTTTTAAAAAAAAAACAGTATCTAGGAATATTGTGGCTTGGAAGCTATGACACTTCCAATCACATTAACCTCTTTGCTGATGGTGTTGATGGATTCTTCCTTAGACATATGATTTTTGTATACCTTCAACATGTAGCCATTGAAAAGAAAGGGAATCCCTTCCTCATCAATGGTCCTGATTTGAATAGTTCCATTGTCATGACATTTCTATATCAGGTATGGGCCTAACCATCTTGTCATTAATTTTCCCTTGAAATCCTTGAATCTAGAGTCATATAGTAAGGCCCAATCCCCTTCTTGAAATATTTGTCCTTGATATGCCTATCATGCCAAACCTTCCTCTGCAATTGGATAACTTTGGTGTGTAGGAGGGCCTGCATTATGAACTCATCCAAGCTATTTAATTGGAGAAGCCACTCCTATTGTGCTTTGGTGACATCTAAATCCAATTGGGTTTCCATTCTCAAAGTATTATACTCAAACTCAATAGAGAGCAGAGCTTTCTTTCCATAAACCAGATCATATGGAGTAAAACCAGTAGTTGTTTTCTAGGTTGTGTTATAGGCCCAAGTGGCCTCCAATAATCTATCTACCCAATCCCTCCTGCTACTGCTCACAACCTTGGTGAGGATGACCTCTAATGCTTTATTTGTAACCTCTACTTGTCCATTGGCTTGAGGGTGATAGGCAGTATATTTTCTTTGTTTGATATGATGATGTCTTAACATATTCTCATTCAGATGTGATGTGAATTGAGCTCCCTGATCAGTGACTATCTCTCTAGGGTACCCAAATTTGCAGAACAAATTCCCCCTTAAAAACTCAACCACTTACTCCTCTGTTGCTGCCTTGACAACCTTTGTCTCAACCCACTTTGTCAAGTAATCATTGCACATAATGATGTACTTTCTCTGCCCTAATGGTGGATCAAATGGCCCAATAAAATCCATGCCCCACTTGTCAAATGGCTCCAAAGCCACATGGGGTTGTAGGGGAATTTCATCCTTGGGTGTGAGTTTCCCCATCCTCTGGCACTGATCACATCTGCTGGTATACCTTCTTGCATCTTGGTGGAGAGTGGGCCAATAATAATCGGCTTGTAGAGCTTTGAAAGTTGTTCTCTTGGCAGAAAAATGATCTCCACAAGGCCCATCATGACAAGATGAGTGTATGTCAAATACTTCCTCTTCGCTGACACATCTCCTTAAGATTTGATATAGCCCCACCTTGAAGGAATTTCCCCCAATCCAAGTGAAAGGGGTGCTCTTCCTTACAATTCTTCTCTTCTCCCTAGATGACAGATTTGGAGGAAATATTGCAGCCACTAGGTAGTTTGTTATGTCAGCAAACCATGGGGAGAGAACTGATATAGAAAATAAGTTCTCATATGGAAGCTTATCAACCTACAGGCAAAGCAATTCTAGATAGAGAATTTGCAACTACATTTTCTTTTCTTGGATTGTCAATGATAGTTAAATCAAATTGTTGTAACAATAGCAACCATCTAATGATTCTAACATTTACATCAGGTTTGTTCATCAAGTATTTGATAGTTGCATGGTAAATATGCACAAAAGTTTGGTATCCAGTGATGTAGTGTCTGAATTTGTTCAAAGAGTGTACAACAATTAGGAGTTCTTTCTCAGTTACAATGTAGTTCAATTCAGCCTTAGACATATTTTTACTAATGAAGTAAATGGCATAAGGTAACTTACCATCTATTTTTCCTAAAGTTGTCCACACAACTTTGTCAGATGCATCAACATGGATATGGAAAGGCAGAGCCCAATTTGGGCCTCTAAGTATGGGTGCAATGGTTAATTTCTCTTTCAAGATCTCAAGGGCCTCTTGGAAGTTATTTGTCCAACAAAATTTTGAGTCCTTGGCCAACAACCCAAACAATGGTGAAGCCACTTTGTTGAAGGACTTGATGAACCTCCTATAGTATCTAGATAAGACCAAGAAACTCCTAACATCCCTCTACTTTTGAGGAGTAGGTACCCTTTTTATGATGGGAATTTTGTTTGGGGCCACTTGTATTCCCTCCTGAGATATTGAATGGCCAAGGGTTGTCCCTACATTCATTAAGAATTCACACTTCTTAGGACTAAGTGAGAGGTTCATTTCAATGCACTTTTTTAGGACTTTCCCCAGATTAGAGAGCCTCCAGGAAGTCACACCCATAGGGAGTGAAATCATCCATGTAGATTTCTATGGAGTCATGTACCAGCTCAAAAAATATTATCAAAACTTCCCTTTGAAAAGTGGCATTACATTAACTGAAGGGAAGGACCCTATAAGAAAAGGTACCCCATGGGAAGGTGAATATAATTTTGTCTTGATCCCCAAGGTTGATATGGATCTGATTGTAACCACCGAATCCATCCAAGAAAGAGAAGAACTTCTTCCCTGCAAGACCATCTAAAACTTGATCAATGAAAGGTAAAGGGAAATGGTATTTCTTGGTGGCTTCATTCAACTCTCTGTAATCCACACAGATCCTCCACTTCCCATTCTTCTTTGGGACCAACACTAGAGGGGACACCCACTCACTATCTGAGATGGGGTATATGAACCCTGCATTTAGCAACTTCTGCAACTCTTCCTTTACTATGTCCTTGAGGGATGGGTTCATTCTCCTCTGAGGTTGGCAGGCAGGTTTTCATCCCTCCTTGATGTAGATGTGATGAGTACAAACCAAAGATGCACCCCTTTCATTTCTTTATAGCTCCAAGCAAAAGCATCTAAGTGCTATCTCAACATTTTTCACTTCTTTTCTTGATTGGCTGAGAGAGAAGGGTTAATATTCAAGGTTCCAGAGGGACCAAATTATACAACTTTTACATGTGTTAGACTTGGGTCAACTAGGCATAACTCAATCCAAGGATTACCCTTAGATTCCTTCACAAGATCAACAAGAGGCATGGTATTGGGGGGTTGGTTATGGAGGATTTGGTCAATGAGGTCATCTTCATCAGGTTGCCCCCCTCCTATAACAACATCTAGGGTAAATATTGGATGGAATGTTGTATGATACACTTCATCTTCCTCCTCCTCTTCTAACCATAGGGGAAAGTCATGATCAATGGATGGCTGAGCAGGGGGGTACAATACCAACTATTTGGACAAATGCCAATTCTTAATGGTCATGTTCTCAGCCCTACAACTTATGTAAGCATCAGCATTGGCTAGCCATGGTCTTCCTAGGATGAGAGGATAACCATTGAATTTGGTTTTGGGTTGGAGAACCAAGAAGTTAGAAGGATACTCCTAGGACTCAATAGGGACCAGTACATTCTCAACAACTCCCTCAGGAGCTACTACAAATGTATCAGCAATTTGTAGCATTGTGGTGGTATTTCTTAGCGATCCTTGGAGGTTTAGTTTTAGCATGGTTTCTTTAGTCATCACATTGATGGGAACCCCAAGATCAATCAAGGTGTGAGGGACAATGATGCCATCGATAGACACATCAAGCATAGGACTTCTAGGGTCAAGATATTTTGGAGAAATCACTCTCCCCAGCATCAAATCAGATAATTGTCCAATAACATTGATGGTGGGGGTGTCTCTTTTTCTCTTCTCAAGGTGTTTAGAGGAGGGTATTTTAACACAAAGATTCTTCAATTCTCCTAGAAGTTTAGTTTTTTTCTGGGTGTGCTGGTAAGAATGGATCAATCTCTCAGGAAAAGGAGGTGGATTTACTTGAGAGCTACTCTCTTCCTTTTCCTCGTCAAGCTCTTCAGGTGGAGATGGAGGTTGGTTATCTGGGAGTACTCTTCCAGACCTGAGGTTGATTTCCTGAATCTCCATAACATAGGCAGGGTAAGATGTCTCTCCATTGTAGACCTGTTATGCCTTCTTGTTATTCGAGTTCAGATTAGGTTGAGTAGGAATCTAAGGTTGCTTAGGTGAAGCAGGATGAGTGCGCTGTGGTTGAGATGGAGGTGGAGGCAGTAAAGCAGGAGGTTGGTTGAGTTGGGGCCTCCACCCTTGTCATGAGTTATTCCACTGAGGATGTGGAGAAGTATATGGATGAAAGGGTTGATTGACAATTTTGGGAGGATATTGAGGTGCATAAGGCAAGAAAGAGGTGTGGACCATGATGGATGAGTGGAAGAGTACCAAGGTGGAAATGTTGCATTCTGGTTAGGATGGTAATAAGAATAGGATGCACCTTGCAAGCCCTACTGGTATGGCTAAGGTCCCTAAGGCCTCCTTTGATTGATAAAGAAGAGTTGCTAAGCCCCACCTTTTGCGCCTCGATATACAACTTTCAATCCAGGCAAAGAAGAGCACTTATCTATGGCATGGTTTTCCTCACAGACTGAGCAGACCTCTATGACATTTAATGGACATTCATTTATGGGGTGCCTTCTAGTGCATTTAGGTAAAAAAAATGGCTAAGGCCCTCTCTGCTTCCTATTGTCTCCTCTTGATCTGCATGGTATCCATTTTCAAAGAAAAGGTATGCAACATTTCACTTTTAAAGTCCTCCAACATGTTTCCAATTTCATTCTTGATGGATTTTGTGGAGGGAGAGTAACTGACCAAAGCTTGACTAGCCCTACCCTTCTTCATATCAATCCCTAGAATGATTTTTGAACACTGTTTTTATGTCCTCATATGATAATTGATAGATGTCTCCCCTAGAAAACATGTTGAAGGTTTCGAGCATGTCCTACTTGATCCCTCAGAGAAGAACTAACTTGAGTGATTCAGGATCGAGGGTGCATCTGGCCCTCCTATAACTGAGACAGAATCTTTCCTCATAGTCCTTTAAGGATTCATCAGGTCCAATAGTCATTCTAAATATTTCTTCTTTGGTTTCTTTGGACCTACAATAGTCCCTGTAATTTTTGTTAAAGGCTTCTTGCATTTGAGCCCAGGTAGTGATGATATCCACAAGTAGACCCATAAACCAGTGCAAGGCTGCATCTTTAAGGGTAGATGGGAATAACTTCAGCTTTTGGTCATTAGAGGTATAATCATAGGTCCTAAGAACAACATCAAATTCAAACATAAAAGTATCAAGGTCCTCATTGGTTAAGCCATGGAAGTGAGGAAAGGTGGTAGGGATTATATTCTTTATTCTGGCCTCTCCATTAGTTTCACTGGTAGGGAAAACCTCCTCATTCCTTTTTTCAACCATGGTTTGGGTAGGTGAAATGGGTTCTTCTTCTTCCCCAATAGGTTCTTCAAAATCTTAGGTTTTTCACCTAAGGGGTCTTCTAACTCCCCATTAGTGAGAGAGGGAAGTTGACAGTCATTGAAGAAGAGTGTAGGTTAATCGTTTGATGGTGTGGGGGTGTTTGGTAAGAATTTTCCTTGAGTATCTCTACTCCTACGAGGCATGAAATAAATATTTTTATTTTATCTGTTTTTTTCAAAAATGAATGCAAAACAGAAAGAAATGCTTAAGAAAAAATAACATCTACCTAGATACCTCCCCTACAATGGCACCAAAAAATGGTGAACCCTGGTATTGCACCAAGAGTGCTGCAACTCCCAGAGTGATCTGAATCCCGATCGAAATTGATACTGGTTTATTAAAATTTCAAAAGTGTGCATGTAATTAAAAAACACCATTAAAAAAAGCTTAATCAATCGTCATAGGAAACTTGAAAGGAAAATTGCATCAAAATAAACAAATCACAAGAGACAAAAACACCAGCTCGTTGATAACAAAGTTCTTCTATCTTTATTTCTGCGTCTCCAGGCCCGGTCTTAACTGGGGAGGCCTTTTTTATTAAAATTTTCCAAAATCATCAAAATTACATATAAAAATGCTTCAACTACAATCCAAACCAACTATGCTGTATTCTACTTTGTCTTTGGATCCTGTAGCAACTTTTGGATTTGAAAAAGGCTTCCCGGTTTTCCCGGAATGTCTCTCCAAAGTTTCACTGCATAAAACCTCCCTATGTTGTACAAAATTCAACTTGTTCTCTCCATTGCATGTTGGTTACATTTTATAATAATAATTAGGAGGTCGGGAGACCAAATCCCGACCCCTCCTCCGTCTTTGGTTGGATAACTGATATGGTTCGTGTATATATATATATATGGTGGTGGGGTCACGGAGCTGCCACCCCTCACCTTCCAACACATTACATTTCACATTATCTATATGGCCTGTATGCCTTATCACATGGTTTTTCGTGTATGTTTAGTTGGCGGATGCGATAAGTCTGGCAGATGTATGGTTGGCAGGCTCCCACCATCATATATATATTTTTTATTTAATATGTTAGAGTCGGTCTGTTCAGCCCTCCGTCAGAGATCATAACCTCTTTTGTTGCATTTCATTTTAGGTGTCCCATTCTGCTCGATCACCTACATTCCATTTAGGAGCATCGATCC